>JAGDQO010000052.1:0-2400000 GCA_018342035.1 Solanum appendiculatum | reverse complement strand
TCGTGATACTTTCTTTGCAGCCATTTCTCCTAACCAGGAATATGAATGTTCATTTTTCGATGGCTATGTGAGTCAACAGATTACATTGCCATTGTTCTTCAGGCAGTATGAAAGAGCTTTGGAGAATTCATTTGAGAAGGAAACAGATGCTGATTTTGAATCAATGTGCACCACTCCACCAATAAGGACACCATCTCCAATGGAGAAACAGGCAGCAACTTTATACACAAAGAAAATATTCTTAAAATTTCAAGAAGAGTTAGTGGAGACATTTGTCTACACTGCAAACAGAATTGATGGAGATGGGATTATCAGCACATTCAGAGTTGCAAAATTTGAGGATGACCAGAAAGCATATCTTGTCTCATTGAATATATCTGAACTGAAAGCAAATTGTAGTTGCCATATGTTTGAATGTAGTGGTATCCTCTGTAGACATATTCTTACAGTTTTTACAGTAACTAATATTCTTACATTGCCATCTCATTACATCTTGAAGCGGTGGACAATAAATGCAAAATGTGGTGCTGAATCAGATGAACATGTACAACTTCATAGTACTGAATCAATGGCACAGAGATACAACAGTCTCTGCAGGGAAGCCATAAGATGTGCTGAAGAAGGGGCTGTATCTCAAGAGACATATAATGCTGCCTTTGGTGCTCTTAAAGAAGGAGGAAAGAAGGTGGCTCTTGCAAAAAGAAATGTTGCTAAAGTTTCACCTCCTAGATCACTAGCCAGTTGTGTTGGCTATGATGATCGGAGGACGTCTACCTCTGCTTCAGAAATGACACCATTATTGTGGCCAAGACAAGATGAAATGACAAAGCGCTTTAATCTTAATGATACTGGTAGTCCTGCTCGGGCTGCTACTGATTTAAATCCCCAGCGCATGGCCCCTGTTTCTCTTCACCGTGATGATGGTCATGCAGATACCATGGTACTGAGATTCATTTTTATCTTATTTAATTTCACTAGCAAATTTCTCAACAAGGTATGCGCAATTGATTTTTTTGGGATTCTTAGGTGATTCTTCCTTGCCTCAAGTCAATGACTTGGGTGATGGAGAATAAAACTTCGGCACCTGCGAATAGAGTTGCTGTCATCAACCTGAAGGTGCATTTCATAGCTTTATGTATAATTTGATTTTAGTTCACTGTTTTAACTGCTTTTTAAAAACACCATGTTGGTGAATTGATTAGTTGTTGTTTTGATAATGTAACTGATGTGTTTTGGATAGGGATGTCAGGGTTGTGTGCTTCCTTTGGTTTTTTGACTGCATGTGCCTTTGTTTAATTTCAGTTATCATGTTCTCTACTGCTGATATGTCATGGATTTGATTATTCAATTATTGTTTACTGAGTTTCTTTGGTTGTAGCTGCAAGATTACAGTAGGACTCCTTCACGAGAATCAGAAGTTAAGTTTCAGCTATCCCAGGTCACACTAGAGCCCATGTTGAAGTCTATGGCTTATATCAGCGAGCAACTTTCCGCCCCGGCTAATAGGGTTGCTGTCATCAATCTGAAGGTATGTGTGGAAATTTGAAGTAATATTGCTGTGTACACTGACTATATTTATTTATATTCTGATGAGAAGGTGATGTTATCTATTCCTCTTCGCTCGATATCTATTCCCTTTTTATTACTCTTAATTCTCTCTGTCATGTTCTTTCTCCTCTAGTTTATCATATTCCTATTTTAAGTGCCAATATGTTTCTTATCTTCCTGTTTTCCTTTGTTATTTTCTCTCTTTTTTTGGGAGAGGAAAAGGCAGTTGGTATAAGGACATGGTAAATCTGTCTGGATCACAAAAGAAGAGAGAACTCACAAGTCAAAGAGCATGTGGTTGAGTAGTAGTGCTTTGGGGTGTGGTCTATTTGCTTTTAGTATTGTCAATATATCCTTTCATTATTGAGTCTTAATTCGTTTTTGCCTACTTGCTGTATGTTTCTTCCTAAAGTTGTGAATTTCCTGGAAACTTGTTGTCAGCCTGTGAATTAATTGAAATTTCTTTCATGTAAAGAGTGCTAATAATTCTTTAAATGCAGTGTTCAGTTGTTATCTTGTAAAACCAAGTAGACACATCAGCTTCTGCAACGATTTGTCTTACTGATTCAGAATCTCTTTCTTTCAGCTTCAAGATACAGAAACAACTTCAGGAGAGTCAGAGGTGAAATTTCAGGTTTCTAGAGATACTTTAGGTGCCATGTTGAGGTCAATGGCATATATCCGCGAGCAACTGTCGAATACAGTAAGTTCCCTCGGCCTTTTCAGTATATATCATCTGCTTTATCTATCCAACTTGAAATCCTTTTAAGATGAAATTGACTTCACTGCTTTGGCATTATGGAGTTTTCCCCTGTTCCACTCAAATGGACTAGAGTAAACCTGAAACTGGAAATGGTTTTCTTGCTGAAGTCTCTTCGCTATAATCCGATCAATTTATTTGTGTGGGAATATCTTCCAGACTACATGTGAAGCTGTAGCTCTGTGCTGTTAACTACTTGAACAATTCTCAATGTAATTCTTATGACATGAGAATTGGGTTTATATCATTTTGCAGGGAAATAATATTGTCTGTGTATCAAAAAGTTATTCTCTATATTTTCATTTTGAATCACATATCTCATTGAACTTATATTTGAAAAAAGTTCTTGATCTTCTTTTTGGTAATTTTGGTGCCTTATTGTGAGAATATAACAGTACACGAAAAAGGGAAAAGGGATGCGGTCATGTTGATGGCTGATCTATAATGAGTTAATTATAGCAAGCAGATTTCTTGTATCAAACATCTTAAAATGATATACATGTTCTAGTCCCACCAAAAGGAGACAAAACAAAGTTAAATGTGCTAATCTCATCGCGAATAAATCCTTGTTTCACTTACATCTAAAAACTCCCTCTAACGCATTTAAGTTGATAGATGTCTATTTTTACCTGATACTTATAACAGGAGCATGCTATGCAGTACATGCATGTGTGTGTATACATATCCAACTACATAGTTTAACCATGGATCACAGAATGAGAAATAAGCTTATGCAGTAGTGCTTATTTTGGGGCCATTCCCAGGATGTGTCCAAGTACTGCGATGAAGTTTTATATCTTTTTAGCTTCGACATAAGATTCAGTTTTAAAGTCTGTCAACATCAATAACTGTGTTTGATCAATTCGACCCATGCATTGATCAGACCCTTCTTGTTTGCTAGACGTTAACCATTCACTTCAACTCGTATGGCAGGTTGAGTCGCAACTGGAGATTCCAGCAAAAAAGCAACGGAAATAGAAGTTATGTCCCTTTACCATTTATAGCCAGTTGTGTGAATAGATAACCTTGCGGATTGAGGGTGGTGCTGACATTCTTCTTTAAACATGTAATTAGTATGGTTGAATTTGGAATCATCCAAGTTCTCATTGTGGAGCTTTAGGTAGGATAGCAGTTTTACATGCTTTTGCCTTTTCTGCTTTATTTGTACATGTAAATTATTAATTTTATAAGAATGCAAGGCCATGTGTTCTTTTTCTTCTTTAAACATTTGCGTTCAAACGCATACATATTACCTTCCAGCACAACTATTCTTTTTCTTGCTCAAACTCTCCTTTTATTTCTTTCTTTGATTTATTCATTCATTGAAGAATTGACTAAATAGCGGTTCATCTAACCACTCAAATTTAAAATAGATGGTGGATGTGAAACGTATATATAGATCAAATTGAATTGTCTTATGTCTTGGTCTGATTTCATACAAATGTAATTAAACAATATTTACCATATCGAATGGAATACAAATATCATCTTCAAGCTCCTGAATGAACTGCTTATAAGACTTCAATCCTTCTCAGTAATACAGTATAAAAGTACACCTTTCTCACAAGACACATTTTTCTTTACTCTCACAAATTCAACACCTCCCCTTGAATATGTTCATGTCAATTCATCCATCACTAAAGTAAATAAAAACAGGCTAAAGACTGATCCCTGGTGCAACCCATGACGACCCTTCTTCTGTAGGAACCATTTAAATGGGGGACACAACATGATGCTTAGACTGAATAGGAAAAAATCCATAATTAAAGCAATCGTTTACAAGTAGTAATTCACTCTACGTCAGTTTCTTTCGACCAACATAATTATGGTTTTTTTTATGAAGTTAACTAATATTACAACTTACTAGTACTTTGTCTCTATTTACTTGAACTATACAAAGGATGGTGAGAGTAGAAATTCTGGCAGTAATTTCTTTAAAGGAATCCCACAAAAAGGACACCAAGGTTTTGAATGTTCATCATCTGTGTAAGACTTGAAATCTGAAGGATACCCAGGCATTTTGAAGAGGGGTGAAGGGGCTAATTTTGAGGCCCATCTCTGACAGCACATGCAATGCCATACCGGAGCAATTGGGCAGATACGCATAGAAACAGCACATCGAGATAGTTTGTGTGTTAGATCATTTCCAGTATCGCACTTCACCCCCTGACAGATGGCGGAATCTGGAGAATCAAATGGTGCTGATGCTGAGCAGAAACTACATTCCTCCTTCTCTACATATTCACAAAAGGAGGGAGGCTGACTACAAAATAAGACAGTAAGTTAGAATCAGCAACATCCACGTGAACATGTTACTCGTATCTGTATCATCACGCCACGATCAACTTGAATACTAATGGTCAATAGCCACAGAATAAACAATAACTAACTGGCACATGAAAATTCAAAGTTTCCATCATCAAGAAAGAAAAGGTTTTATTTGCATCAATGTGATAAAACCTAATCAACTGGTTAAGATAGAATTCAAACAATAGGTAAGATAAAATGCAGATTTCTTTTATCAATTCCTTTTATATTCCTTAAAACCAATCAATCTTCGTATATAGTTAAGATCAAGGAGAAAATGAGCACCATTTTTAGATCACAAAATATTATTCTATTTTACACTAAAAAGATAATTACACTAGATATAGCTGGAAAAAAAAAACTGAAACATCAGAACGTTGTAAATACAAAGACAATGCAAATGGCATAGATCATGCATAAGAGAAGTTATTAAAGCAGGCATGTGGCGGGATTACCTCTTCTCAACGGTTCGTACTTCGTCTGCAAGAAGTTTCAAATGATTCTTTTTATCTTTACGATGAATTGCAACCCACTGCTCCATCTGTGTTGTTCCAATAGGAACCCAGTAGCCAGGTTTACTACTCTTTCCATGAGAAGCTGAGGCGGCATCAAGAAAGACAGTAAAGCTATAGCCAACCAGCCTATCTCTCAGTTCCATTTCACTATTTGAATGAAGCTGTGTCCAATCCAATCTTTCATCTTCAGCACCACCGAATACCTCCAGAAGCTGTGATTTCCCATCAAGTTTATCTGTCTCCACCTTTTTCAAGACTACCAGCTTACTGATGATGTTGAGGAGTTGCAACTTACGCGAGGAGATCTCTGAGAGACATTTAATTGCTTCAGACAAGTTTGCAGAAACTCCAACAGAAGATTTCAACCATTTAAGTACAATATGTTCCACATATTTCGGAATAGACTGTTTAAAGGCCAAGAGTGCTGCTACAACATCCCAAACAACCAGTGGTTTATCCAAAGGTTCATGCTGATTTAATGACCATAATATATTATTCTCCCAACTAATTAGCTCTTTCTCAGGAAAACCTGGGAATATTTTAACATCAAAATCGGGACAAACAGTAGAGGAAATCTCCAGTTGCTGTCCTCCAATCCATAGAAATTCTACTGCAGCTTTCAGAGCCCTGGAAGTTTCGAACAAAGAGATGTTAGTTTCTCAAGCAAGCTATCCTTCCCACTAAAGCACTGCCACTAGTTTATCGTCTCTTTTTTCAAAAATAGAATAGACAGAATCACAGCGCAGTTGTCAGATTATTTCTTGTCCATATTAGTGTGAATCCGTAAAAGATGTAAGACTTAACTTTACAGAAGACAAGATGTCAATAATCAACGAAATATCATTTATCACAATGACAGTTCCAAGTGTAGACATCCATTCTTTGTTCATGTAGATTATGTTTACTTTTAACTGAAAGATGGATCTATGCATATTGGAAAGTAGCAGTTTCACATAGCAGAGAGGAAATCTGTGTAGGAGAACTCATTGATTAATATAATGGTATAGCTTTCTTGAGAATGATAATGGTATAGCTTTAACAATAAAACCTACTTTTCCCTCACAAAAGATGAGGAGACGGAAGAGAAAAATGATATAGAAATCTATATGGACTTTTTAAGCATTCTAAAGTTGCGAACTCCGGAATTTGTTGAAACTGGGAGGTCGTACGTACCCAGTGGAGAACACCAGTCATAAAAAAAATAGTAATAGTTGACAAAAGAATCTGCCAGACCCTTCTTTTGTAAAAAAACTATCAAGAGCATGACGAGTTTTTATTAGTAGATGATAAATCTGTAGCCTGTAACCTGTTAACTATAAACCTAGATCCAGGTGAAAATTGGCGTCTACAAATACATAAGAACAAACAGCCAAAAGGGGGAAATAGAATACCTTGCCTCGTACATTGGATTTAGTAGCGCGGTAGCAAAAGCTCTTACCTGCACGGTGTGTATAACTTTTGTTGGTATAAAAGTATTAAAACAGAACATAAAAGAATAAACATCTCATTCAATAATTACCATTATTAAAGAAGGATTTTTACCTGATGATCTGTTTATAATGCAAGAAGCTTGTAACGAAAGAAAAGTAGATCTTATAAAGGGCGTATAATAGTTTCAGGAGGGAGTTTCTAGTTGAACTTAACTGCTGAAAACCTATACTGATCAAGATTTAACAAGACTTAGTCGCATTCTGTTCTAAGAACAAATACCAAGATGGTTTTAAGATGCTGGCAAGAATTATCTATCTGCTGAGCTTTTATGGGAGAGTTTCCTGTAAGATATTTCAGTGTGATTCTACTAGATTAATATTAGGGAATGAAAAGTGGTCAAGTTATCCTGTGCAGGCAAGGGAGAAAAAACAAATTCAATCATTTAAGAATAAAGACCGATGCTCTCTTCTCTCTCCTCTCTCTCGGCGCAGGTTATCCTAACGTGTGCAGTCGAGTTCCATGGAATGAGGACGAGTTAGGGGGCAGGACGGCCTAGGAAACAACCACTTGTAGCATTTGGTAGCTCTGTAGGGTTTCGATTGCCGGCGGAGGCCTCATCTTCAAAACACCCTATCATATAGAACAGTTGACGCCGCTAAAACCCTCATCCAGTTCCAGCAAATTGACACAGGAGGATAAAAGTATTGAGGCAGACGAAGTTCTAGCTGGGGATTCACAACCCCAAGAGCTACTGGTGTCCGCGGCAGCTCACTCAAATCTCAGCTCCCCTATAATGAGTATTGTGCAGACAGTAAGAGACCTACTGAGCAGGGAGACAGGAAACTCCAGTAAGTGCCAAAGTGATGAAAGAAGTGATAGACCTGGAACCTAACCCTGAGCGGGTCACTCTTTTCGAAGGTAATAGATCTGCGGATAATGGTATGACACTTTCCTACTTCCCTCCCCAACTTTTTAATGGACAAGCTGTTGTTCAACTGGAAAAGGAGGAAGTAGACCCTGAAATAGAGAAGTGAAAATGCCCACTAATTGTTTATGTGATTGGAGACTTCCTGGATTTTCCCTCAATGTATAGGTATATCAAGCAGACTTGGAGTACGATTGCTGATCCGGAACTGTTCTTACATGATGAAGGCTACTATGTAGTTAGATTGCAAAGTATGTTGATATGAATGAGATTGTATACTCCAGACCATACACCATCAGGAATAAGCCAATGACATTGAAGCCATGGAACACTGATTGTAACTTCAGTGAGGAGTTTTTGACTGATATTCCTCTTTGGGTCAAGTTCCCCAATCTACCAATGAGTTGTTGGAGTTGTGGCAGCCTGTTGACTTCGACTGGAAACCACAATATAGTCCCCAATGCTTAACTATTTGACATATATGCCCTGCCCATGAAAAAGCTGATGTCCAACAAGGTGACCAAAATAGAAGAAAAGGTGCACCAAAGAAGATGGTCCAGGAATGGAAATCAAAGAATGTGGTATCCACTAGTCAGCCCATCCAGGCCAATCAACAAGAAGATGTTATCCCTTTGCAAGCAAATACAAGGGCCTAGTAGTGCAAAGTTGCATACAGTGCCTGAAGTAAGCAAAAAACATCAGGGAGTTCCTGTAGTTCCTCAGGCTGAAAAGCTTCAAACTCAACAAACTTCCAGAGGAAAGGAGAGTTCGCAGAGTCAAGAACTCAACCTTGATAATTTTCCAACGCTTGGATCTGTGCTAGTTCATAAGAGCACGCTGCTTAGAAACAGTTTCCAACTATTGCAGAGGGGAGATCACAATGTCAATCAGAGTCCTCGACGTCCTTATGACTTTATTAGTGTGGAATACCAGGGAGGTGAATAAAAATTATAAACAAAAAGAGCTGAGGAATTATATGAAAACAAAAAAATTAAGTTTATTGGCCTACTAGAGACTAGAGTCAAACAACATAGAAGTGAGAGGATCTCCAAACTCATTGTCCCTGGATGGGGCTTCCTAAATAACTAGCATACTAGCATATGCCGTAAACGGTAAAGATTTGGATATTATGGGATACTCGACACAACAAAGTCACACTTCTTAAAGCTATTGCCCAATTTATCCATCGTGAAGTTCAAGATGTTACTACCAATTTTCAATGTGTCATGACAGTTGTTTATGGCTTCAATACAGTGGAACAAAGAAGAACTCTATAGCACAGCCTTATTAATATGCCACAGGCCCTACTAGTCTTGGGTGATTTTAATGCTGTTTCTCTCATCTGCTGATAGAGTTCGTGGTAATCCAGTGAGTTATTATGAAGTAAAAGACTTTGCTGAGTGTATTAACACTCTTCTGTTGAATGAATTGAATAGGAGAATTTTTCAACTAGAACAATAAACAACAAGGAACAGATAGAGAGTGGAGCAGTTTGGAAACTTTGAATGGATGATGAAGTGGGGCAACATCCCTCTTGAATATGATCTGCCTAACCAGGATATTGATGTTTACTATGTTCATCGAAAATTGTGAATCAGTATGCAGACAAACCACACTCAAAATAAGGACTGAAGGGATAATGCATTACCACAGCCAGCACCAGATTCCCCGGAGATACGGCTAGACCAAAGCAAGAACAAAATGCATCTGGCACCTGCAAAGAATTTTTCATTTATGAAACAGTTGGTGATAGAGAGAGATGCATGAACCAAGGTACATGTGCGTACATCAGCAGAGCCTTCCACACCAGGTGTATTGGAAGGAATAGGTACTTCACACAGGGAATTTTCATGTAAAATCCAGCAGCGTGTTGAGTCATCCTGCAAAATATTCAGGAAGAAAGTTTATCTACCATTAAATTATGCTCAAAATGCAAGAACTTCCATGTAAATCTCACATCGGGTTTGGTAAATAGAACTGTTAGTTACCAAAAATAATAATCTCACAGAGGGATTTGGGGGACGGAATTTGGAAAATTCTTGTAAGCTACATTACTTTTACGGCCATCATAGTCAGAGAGACATCCAAAGAGTGCTCTCCATTAGGTTGATAACACTACTCAGAGAATGGTAATGTTGTGGTTTAAAATGTTTAGGACAAAAGTCAGAAAACAGACATAAAATAGTCCAAGTAGAAACACCAAATAATAAAGTAGCTTACCTGGCTGCAACTGTATAGGCAACGCCCGTCAAAAGCCCAAGCTAGACCTGTAACCTAGAACACATCAACACAAGTTAATATCTCCAGATGCTAAAGAGATAAGGATTTGGCTATCAACAAGAACTCACAGCATGGTTATGGGCATCACAGGAGCCAGCTTTCTCAAATCTACGAACAAGAATGTCACAAGTCCACACTTCAATTGATCCAGATCCCTTGCCAATGGCTAAAAGCATTTTGTTAGGTGACTGCCCAGATACAGTGAGGGAAACCATAGTGGCCATTGAAAAGTCGCCGGCCTTTACCTGTTTAGACAATAAGAAACAGAAAATGAGACGAAAAAAGTGAAAAAGGAATAACTATAGATAATTTGTTTGTCAAAAAGAGACCTCCTTCAATAGCAAAAAGGGTGAACCACTAGGTTCTGATGATTCTACTAGTTTTCTGCAACACGCCTGCCAGATCTTCACACTACAAAATGAAAAGTAAGAAGAATAAATTGTTGAACCTATTAACTCGTGCAAAAAATGCAATATATTGCAGGCCATTACATTAATTGACACAATCTACATTTATAGGCGTCTTCTGCAGTGAGTATGATTTTTTTTTTTTTTGATGACAAGGGAAACCCGCAGCCGCTACCCTTCGGGTGCGCACAGGGTAAAACCCCCGCTCCTATGCAATAGCTCGCAAACCACACAGGAGAGGTAATCCGACCTAGGCAAGCCCGATGCGACGAGCTCGACGCAGAAGGCAAACCCCTTGCTTTTGCTGGCAAGGGGTTTCGAACTTGAGACCTCCAACATGAAAGTCCCAAGCCCAGACCACTGGGCCACCCCGAAGGGTCTGCAGTGAGTATGGTTGTTGAGCATCAGTTTGATTCACGATGTTATGACATACGGAGATGGGTGTGCAGTGAGTGGAACTCTTCACACGGTACCAATGTGTATGGAATGAATGATTCCTGGTATCTGTTTGAACTTCTATCTAGAAAGGGAACAGATCATGTCATCCATGGAGATTGGAGATGGAAGAAATCCAAATTGACGCTTGAATGGTGGTCACCCACTGTTGGATGTTGGCCAGAAGAGGTGGCAAGATGCTGGGTTTGGACCCGTATCTAGTATCTACACTTTGCCTCTGAACATGTGGCTGGAAACCACTTTCAAGCAGATTGACGAGATGTATGGGGGATGGATCGAAACAGAGGAAACCTCACTCAAAAATCATCTGCGCTGGGCCCGGTTTAAAGTTAGAAGTGACGGTTCAGAGGTCCTTAGAGAGATGGAAATGGAAAATGACGGTTCATTATCTCCCAGCAGTTTGATTCAGGATGTTAACTAAAACTTCTATCTTTCAAAGCTTCCATTCTACTGTTCTATTACCATTTGATTACTTAATTTCTTCCTGAATAACAAAGGAAGTTTAGTATTATAATATAGGATGACACAAACACACATCTCTTCCTGGAAACTTTGACACAACTGTTCTTGGCCTCTTGCTTTACCAATCAGTTACTTCATTTCTTCCTCATCGGCAATAAAACGTTCTTTTAGCTTTACTATAATAGAATGGTCACTAACAAGTATTTCTTATTTAAGGCTTTCATTCAACTGTTCTTGATACTTTATTCTGCCTTCATTGCCAATATAAAATCATCTAATTTTCTTGTCTTGATTTTTCTATTCAGAAGATAAGATTAATACTAAGGAGGAAAAAACAAAGCAGAGGAGTCTCTAGACAATCAGATGAAAAATAGTGGAGTCAGCATGCTAACAACTTCTTTTCAGTTAACTTCTTTTTAGTTTCATGGCAGAATGTGTTGAAGTATACTGCACCCATCACTGCTTTTTTGCTATGATTATTGAATAGTATTAATGTAGATACATACCTCCCATTGGAACATCCAGTAGCCAATAAAAGCAGAGGATCTGAAGCATCAGAAATGAACAAACCCCAACTGATTGTTGTGATCCAAGTATCATGTGCGTCGAGAAGTCCAACAAGCACTGTTTTATTTGAGTCAGGGCTGTTCATAATAGAGTAGCTTTCTGGTTTATGAATTCTCCACAATGATAGTACGCCACACTTCCCTCCAACCGCAAGTACAGAACAGCTACTGGTCAAGCCATTAGCAGAAGATATACCACATCCAGATGTCTGTGGTAGACAGGGTGACCATGCAACAATGAGTGAGGACAGCATCGCATTGCGAGAGGCATATTCCTCGGCAGTGATTAGTGATTGACAGCAATCTCCAAAAACTTTCTTAGAAGACCTTGCTCTTAAGCGAGGAGCAGTAAAAGTATTTTTCTCTTTCTGACTGCATGCTTTGACCTCCATCACCTAACAAAAAAAGTAATAGCATCATAAGAAAAACTCGTATTGAAGTTGGTAATAAGCGAATTTCATCATCTAAATAACTAAATAATCATTTGGCAAAGGTAGTTCTTAAATGTTCACTTCTTTTCCCTTCTATCTCTGCCTACATTCTTTGCAGTCTAAGTAATTACAGCATGTGATAGTACAATATTCATGCATAGTGAAAATACTTGGAGGAACCAAAAAGATCAGCAAGTACGGGCAATGCGTTCAGTCTCCGACGCTTAAATTCCTTTCTCATGATAGAGATTGGCAGATCGTCATCATCTCCCTCATCAAAGCAAGCTTGACTAGGCTGTTAGAACAGAAATCAAGTCAAACCATATACAGCTGACTATACAGAGAAGAGGCACTGTTTCATGTGAAAAGAGTAAAGCCCACACAATGGAGTAAGCAATGAATTTAACTTACATCAGCACCTTCTGGGACTCTAAAGCTTGCAGCCTGAAAATTGGTAGTTTTGAGATAGCTATACAGCATGTTTGATATATCCATGACCTGTTGAAGTTTGATAATTAGATCAATGGGCAAAAACTAGAAGGATAAAGGACGGAAGATCACTATGAAGAAACGGGAGAAACCCATTGGAAATTGTTCAAGAGAACCATGTGGCTTGATCACTGAGGACTCTAAAGTTCTAAACTGAACTTCTAGATGCGAATTGGAGAGTGTTATTCACACCAAAGTGATAAAGGATCTGGGATAAGAATTGTACAGGAATACAATCTAAGACCAAAACCATGAACTAATTGAATGCTTTCAGGCATTTGCTGAGGTAATAAAATACTATGTTTCAAAAGAATATTACGGGGTATTAAAGTCTTCAATCTGTGAGGAAGTAGCCAAAACGTTATGAATATACTATTCCACATCCTTGTTTGATTCATACCTCTACCCACTCTGTTGAAAACTCAAGAAATGGCATCCGGTAAAGCCTCACATGTCCTTCAGTAGTGCAGACTGCAAGCAAACAACTACACCAAGCAAAAACATTGTTATTCACATTAGTGTTGAGAACGACCAAAGATCATTAAACTGATATGCTTCATAGATCATACCCAGAATTTGAAGCAAATCCAATAGGTGACCAGGATATTGACCGGACACATGGCCGGTTTTCCCGATATTGCTTTTCTTGAGGAGAGGAGTCTCGAGATAATGCAATATGCAACATACAATCAGAGAGCAAATCTGTGAAGATTCCAAGTAGAAATTCAGGCATAGTTGGAACACATATACAAACCATTAATAAGTTGTCTAACTAATTCAAAGAACTTTTTTGAACTAGTAATAAATTTACTAATGTGGGTAATTTCCCGATACCCAAGTGGTAGTAAAGCAAAGAACCTATACAATATATGGTTCTGTACAGAAAACATCATCTTGTACTAACATGAATCCCATTCATGCACCAAAAATCAACTGTACAAGACATATAACATTACCTTTTTTCTCAATGAACCCAATAGAAAAAGGTTTGCCAGGAGGTATAGTAATGAGACCTCGTGATCCAAATCGTTTAGCTGGATTCTGAAAGAAAGAAAAATATTATTTTTCACTAGCACGTCAGCTGATTCAATGCCTAATCAATGATACTAAACCACCAACATGGGTCGTGGTGCAGTGATGGGACTACTCCACCCTTAACCAAAGGTCTCAAGTTCGAGCCCGGGGAGAAAATCATGTTGGGAGAGCCACCCAAAATGGGCTCTGCAGTGTGCGATATGTATTTAGTCAGAGCTCCAATGGGGCTCCAGACACCAGGTGGAAAACCAAAAAAAATGATACTAAATAGAAAGCTTGTTAAATATCCAAAGATACAAACTTTTACAGCATTATGACAAGAAAGGCACAAGAGGATCAGTTGTGAATAAGAAATTTACCAATATGGTAACAATATGACCGGAAGCTACTGCCACCAAATTCTCCTCTGACCAAGCTACAGAATTGGGGTGAGATGGAGAAGCCACAAGTGTAGAAGCTTGAAAACTCGAAGACATTGTTGTATTTACCAGCCTGAAATTGTGAATCCTGAGAAACATGTCAACAATTACAAACTCCTTCTATACAGCATAACAAGAGTCAATTTTTGTACAGAAAAAAAGAAGGGGAAAAACTGAAAATAGAGAATAACAAGAAGGAAAATCATTAATGCTGAAAATAAACAACCTTGAATTGATTCAACAATAAAATTACATGCTTTAATGGCGTCTTCTTAGATAATTTAGAGAGCTTCGGCAAACTGGGGTTTTAGGGGTTTCTTTTTAATTTTGGTGGCAAACGACCAATTGATTAAATTTGGACGGTTAAATTGAAACTCAATAAAGTGGACTAGTTTAATTGTGTTTTAACCGCTAACTCATCAGATTATAAAAAAGAAAGATTGCTTTATAATTTTCGGGTAAACTTTGCGACGAAATAATATGCAGTAATAAAACGGAGAGAGTGATTTGTTAAGACTAATTGTCGACGGTGGTGGCCTAATTACCCGTAATAATCGATTAAAGTAAAGATGAAATTGGATGCCCTATGTTAGACTATAGCAGTTATCCTCTCTTTATTTTTATTTTTTACTTTTCTTATGACTCTTTTAATAATTGAGATTAGTTATGGTTATATTATTTAGTTTGTTATACTAAAATAATATACATTGTATAATTTTTAAAAAAGAAATTGTTTATTTACAATAAATACTTGATTATTAGTAAAAAAGTTTCATTAAAGGTAGAAAAAGTTGACCTTTCTTCCAATCATATAGGATTTGGTTATGGCTGAAGGGCTTCACTCCCATTTTTGTCTAATGTGTTTATACAACTCACGTAGTTTAGGATAGGGGTGGGCATGGTATTTGAAAGTTTTGATATCGTAATTTCGGTAATCGATTTTTAAAATATTATACCATTATCATAACAATTTAATTCGGTATGGTTCGGTATATTGAAGTTTGATTTCGGTATTTTACGGTATGGTAAATCGGTAACCATAATTTGTTCAACTTCGACTTATATATACTCGTATAATAGAGTATTATGACTTCGACAATTAAAAAAAGGTCTCAATTGTATCATATTAACACATTATACATGTAGAAATATATATATATATATGCAAAATAAAGTACAAACAACTCCTTTTGTTAATCAATTACAATTCAAATACTTTTCAATTAAAATAGAGTAGTCAAAATTTTAACTTCAAAACATTTAGTTTATACTAATACTAGGTTGCATATTTTTTAGTATTTTAATAATACATATGTTATTTATGTAACAATATATTTCGGTATGGTATTCGATATTTCGATATATTATATCTAAATACCAAATACCGTACCGAATACCAAAATAAATTAAAACGTATACCATATACCACACCAAATACCATAATATCAAAATCACGATATTAAAAATTTTGGTGCCCACCCCTAATTTAGGACTAAAATAAACACTTTTTTCTATACAGTAAGAATTATTTCAATTACACCATATATATACAACATTACAATCATCAATGAAGTTTAGGAAGGACAGAGACGTACACCTATCTCGAGAAGTTAACGTGATATAAATATATGAAAGATCAAAATGCCAAACATCAAGGACCAATTTGATAATTTTATCTTTCTATAAATAAAGAAACCTTTTTAATAGAAACATTTTATCGGTCGTGGGCTTATCCAGCGTAAATCAACCATAGGGACAATCCGTGCAAAAACTTGAACCGGATACTGGGTGGTTAAACCCAAAAATAGTTCAAGAGAGGTAAACTAGAACAGTTTGTGCTCTTAAGACACAGAACATGCCTGCAGTTTTAATTTGCTAGTTGTACAAAAGTTCGTCAACTAAACAAATGTTTCATCTACTCGGTTCAAGATCTTCCGCAAGACAATATCAGAAAGGGAAACTTATAAGACATATAATGACGACTAACGAACTAAAACAGTTGGTGTTCTTAGCTACAGAACATGTCTGAAGTTTTCATTTTGATAGTTGTACCAAAGTCTTTCAACTAAGATGTTTGGTCCATTCATTCGTTCTCAGGATTACAAGCTCACACCAAGTTGCAGGTCAGTGAACGACTGGCTTAAGAGGATGTGCTCTCAGTTTTGACATATCCAAGTTGCTATCCAGATCTTCATCTAATTCCCCAACAACGCTTCTGCAACAATGAAACAGAACAACCTATTAGAGCTTAAAGGAATCCTTGTTTTTGAAGAACCAAATGCATGCTTAAATAAGAAGTGGCAGCAAACAGTACACATACATGTTATCCCCCCTTATGATATAAAGACCTAACACAAGTTGCTGTACACCTTCCTGCACATAAAAGCTAAGGATTAGTAGTACTAACACACCAACCACAATGAAGCAGATAAACCACAGCATAATTGGAGAAGGAAGGAACCAGGAATCCTTTATTACTTTTTGGGGTATAAGCATGGCAAAAAAAAGGAATCTTTATGTGAAAAAATCCCAGTATAGCATGAATCTCTAGTTAGCAAACACAATTTCAGTCATACCAAAGCATCTTGTTTCACATCTACTGCTAGTCTGCTACAGGGCCGACATTCAGGAAAACCATACTCCACAACCACCACCACCAACAACATACGCAGTGTAATTCCACAAGTGAAGTTTGGGGAGGGGAGGGTAGGATGTAAGCAAACCTTACCACTACCTTTGTGAGCTAGAGAGACTGTTTTGGATAGACTCTCGACCAAAAAGGAGAAAAACCATACTCCACCATGAGGATATTATGTTACCCAATTTTCAGATAAAGCCAAATCGAAGATGTAATCTCACTCTTCAATTCCTAGATTATGAAACCATGAGGGAATTTCTTAAATTTCAGTGAACGACTAAATGAATTGTTCCTAGTAACACCGATACTAATAGTGGATAGTAGTAAGGTCCCACAGTCGGCGATCCTGTTTAACAAGACAACACAACTGCATGTTGCTTTGTACTTCTCTGGAATTTTTGATGAGACTACTGTCTACTTAGATAGAAAGTAGGACCTGAAAATTCAAATTTTCAGGCTTTCAAAAAGTACTTCTAGCAACAAACTACACTAGGGAATTACAAGCAACAAACAGAAACATCCACATATATCAAAATATTGATCAAAAGTAATTTTTATAAATAACTGAACACCACAAATAAAATGAAATGTCTAGACATGATTAATGCATTCTCAGATGGGCACAGACAGACCTTTGTTGAATATACTCTCTCATGAGATTCATCAAGAATCAAGTTTGTGGCCTGGTCGAATCCTCTCAGAACTCCCTGAAAAAGAATCAACAAGTCAGCGAAATAAAGGGTCTCCAGCCCAGTGTTGGCAACATAAGCAAAACAATGTCTCACCACAATATTCCGTCCATCATTTGTAATAACTGAGATAGTTTCTGGAAACACCAAAAGAAAGAAAACAAAGGGTGTTATTCCTTAAAACATGAGCTAATCTCATTAAGCAAGACAGAAAATAAATACAAGGACAACGTACGATCAACAAGAGACTCAAGCCCAAGTCCAGTTGCCATGTTGCAGAGTGAGCAGAAACTTAGTTGTCAGCTTCTACAGTAAACTGATGCTTAAACCTTGTCAAAACCATCACAGATAGTCCACAAGTTAAAATACTTTTAACTAAAATAAATAATACTAAATATGCGAGAATGTGACCATATAAGAGCTATGTGGAATTAAACAATTTGCTGGCTTAACTTATGGGTGGGGCATTTGCTCATTTTCTAGGAAGAAACAATTCATTGAATATCAAACAAAGAGCTGAAGGCAGCCTAATCGAGTAGAGATTTGAATTATCACAACATTGTCATTTGCTTTTATACCCATAAAAGATATGGAATAATGCAAACACAGGTCAATTTTTGCTGAACATAAAATATTTCCAATTCCCTTTTTCTTATCCACCTTTAATCAGTCAGTTTTCTAAATGTTTTTTCCTCAAATCCCAAGATCAAAAGCTATAATTTAGGTTTCATAAAAACGAAAGATGAACTCTTGAGTACTATCTATATATCCCTTTTATTCCTGCTGAAAAAGGAACATCTCATAGAGGTGTTACAATGGCTGTTGTCATTTCAACTTGACATTATAAGACCTAAAGCAGGCTTAGACAGCCATGAACTGTAACACAAGACCCATGGTGAAAAGATGATTATGGACCACAAAATCTGGCCAGATTTCAAAAGATGGGGGTCAGACAGAGAAAACGGTGGAGCTTCAAACATACGAAAGACAATAAGGAGAATTTTTTTAACAGAAAATGGAACAGGAAGGTCTTACCTTTTCTAGTTTACTATTATTCGTTCCAAAAATTATATGATACTGTAGTCTATATAGATGTGTAATAATTATATTATGTTTTAACAGCTGGATGATCGACTGCCTGCATACATGAATTTCAAGTTAGGCGAAAATTTTATACTCAACCCCTGCTAGAACTCGAAGTTCAACAAGGACAAAAATATAGTCTATCCCCTTATAAAAAACATGGGTCTTCCCAGTCTTATTTGGAGATGCTGGCAAGTTTTGACACCTAACGGTACAAGATAAGTGATCCTAGTGAGCTAACGACTCCAAATATTTTTGGTATTCAAATCAGTAGAAGAAATCGACATTGATTATTTTGATGAGATAATGAACTGGGAAGTAATTTCTAAATCCTATTTGTTAAAGCAAGCGAGAAATACGTATATTATTTTCATTCGCAACATTTCGTGTTAACGTACTTGACTATAATAAGCGCATTTACAAGTTCTTAAGCCAAATGAATTATGTTGTGTTAAAGGCTCAAAAAACAAGCCCTAGACCTAGCTTTAAACCAAGCTGGGACAGGTGTCTTCATGACAATCAATATGTGTGTGCTTAATTACATTAGGGGTGTTTACATTCTTTCATCCAAATGAATCGAGATTGACTATTCTAGAGTGCTAGAGCTCAAAATTAAGTCCTGAATCCCATTTCTAACTCATAATGAGAAATTCACTACTGCTTCATAAACAACTTCAATTAATTCTCAAACCAGAGGATCAGGAATGGTCATCCTAGTATGCTGACACATAAGAAGGTAAAGTCCTGAGCCTGTTTATTACAACCAAAACGAAGATAGATCATTTCAAAAGTTTAATTATGACCCTTTTATTTTCTGTTTAATGAAGGGAATTTGAAAAGCTTACAACATAATTAAACCTAGATAGGTTGTTCTACCGAGCCAAAGATGAACCTTTTTACACCAAAATGGGCAATAAGATTTTCTACCAATTCTAAAGCAATATTTTCTTTCTCTGCTTAACAACACAAACTCCACTATTCAGTGAGACTCTAGAATTATGAAAAACAAATATCGAACAATAATCTTCATTTGTATTGGTGGTGGGAGGTGGCAGGTACGCCGTGGAATTAGTCAAGGTACGCCAAAGCTGGCCCGGACACCACGGGCACTCACCGGAACAAATGTTTCAAATGCAAACAATACACTACCCAGTAACCTTTTTATACTCAAAACTGTTCATTTTTTTTACAACTTTGCACATCGTGTTAAAATTTTAATCAGAATGCACAACAAAAATACATACATAGTAGGGGAACACAAACATAATCAAATTAATTTCATTCCAATGAATATAAACCCTAACTTCCAGTACAGTACTCTCGTATCGTCTTCTAAGTTCTATATACAGTTCATATAGTATCTGAATTACAAAAGTTTGTTCCGATATTAAATCTGCCGCCGTATCAGATGATAATTATATCAGCCGAATCAAATTGAACCAAAAAAAAAAAGCTGGCTGAGATGATTCAATACATGTAAGAGCTTAGAAATCCGATAAACAAATTATTTCTACTACAAAGTAAGGAAGAACCCTAAATTTAAGCCCTAAAATTAGCAATTTACCTGCGAAAAAAATCGCCGAGGAGTTCTCGAAACTCGAACTGAAGAGGAGAGTGAGACGCCGTGCGTTAAAGTATGTACCCAGTAAATTATACAAGTGATCCTTATAAGTTTTATCTAAACTTTGATTTGGTCCTCGATATTTTAGTTTTATATTGTAGATAAATATTAACTAATTTCATGATTGTTATTCTATGTTAATATGATAAAAAAATTATAACATAAGTATTGTATCAGTAAAATTATGTATATCAAATATACAAAACTTTAACTACAACAATAATAACAAAACAACATAATTTTGTAGATGAAGTTGAATAATGTAGAATGTACACATACTTTATTCTTATTTCGTTGAGATCGAGAAATTATTTTCAAAAAATCCTCGACTTAATAGCGCAAATCAAAACTACATAAAATACAAAATTTAAACTAAATATAAAACAAAATAATTTCACACCTTATTCCGAAATTATTATGCTTATTTCCAGGGGCGGACATACATGGGGTCAAGTGGGTTCACATGAACCCACTTCGTTGAAAAATAACATCGTATATATATATATATATGCATATTCAATCAGTTTTTGAAATAATATAATTATGTATTAAATTTTGACTCCACATACATAAGTGAAATGCTTGCCCAGCAGTAGAGTGGATTCAAATTTGTCCAGGTCACCCCAAATCGAATCTGACTATCAACAGTTAAGCCTCAATATGTTTTTTTTGAATATTTAAAAGTTTAGATTTATTTTTTATATCTTGAACCCATAAAAGTCTATATTTATTATTTATATCTTGAATTCACTTGATAAAAATTCTGGGTCCGTCACTAGTTATTCCTTTGATCAAACAACCTCTTAAACTATATGTTACTAACATGGATAGGATAGATAATTCTAGGGGGCAAAAAAAATATTTTTTTGTATGTTATATCATATTTTTTTTGTATAAAAAAAGGTATAACCTTTTGCCCCTTAATTTCCATTAATATCCCGGAAGTGCATCAACTTTTTAAAAAAGTTAATGTTATAGGTTGTGATATAACATTCATTTTGAGGCTTATGCTTTGGACCAATATGTTGTGGTTTATTTTTTATTTTTTGGTGTCTTTGGTATAAAATAATTTTTGAATTTTTCATATTACATTCGATTAAAAAAATTGAAAAATATTTCTTTATAAAATTAAGTTTCTTAAAAATGAGTGAAATGATTTTGTCGATAAAAATAGGGAAACAAATTCCACAAGTGACATTTTGTTAAATTCCGACCATAAGAACTATCTTGTCATATAATTCAAAACTTATATATTTAAAATTCTGAACCCGTCTTGCTAGGCAAGTACATGACAAAGGGAGGAAAGCTATATGGTAAAGGCAATAGAATTTAGAGGGAGGAAATTAATGGCTACTTTAAAAAGGTTGGAATAAATTCTAAAACAACATTAGAACTAAACGTTTTCCTCTTGCAGAAATCATAATTTTTCCCTGCCTTTCATAATGGACTAAAGTTTGGAATCTTTATTGTTTTGGATTATCAACTATGCCATATTTGCCTAATGAAGAAGCATTGTATCCCAAGTTACCCCTATTGGCTGCCATCTTTGTTACATATATTACTAACTGGGAATACATTTTATGTTACTAACAAAAAAATGACTTCCTCCTTGTCTTTATTCCTCTCTCTCATTCTTCTCTTTAATGGTATTTTTCTCCTGCACTTTTTTTGGTTTGTTATGATCTCAAACTATAATTTGACTAGTACTAACTATGTCTTGAAGGGGAGTCTTGATGCAACTGATAAAGTTGTTGTCATGTGACCATGAGGTCATGAGTTAGAGATGTGGAAACAGTCTCTTGCAGAAATGCAAGGCAAGACTGTGTACAATAGACCCTTGTGGTTAGAGTTCAAACCTTATTATGTAAACGTATATTGAATGGAGACATGGATAGTGAGAATTCATATAGTCAACCAATCCCGACTTGCTCAGGATTGAGGCGTAGTTGTTTTTTATTCTTTCTATTTCAACCATCTTTTGCTTAGAATAATAATTTTTTTACCATGTACAAAGATGTATTGATACTTGTTTTGTTATTTGCTGGACACAGTTTTGGTGGCAGATGCATTCACAGGTACATATGGGATAAATTATGGAAGGCTAGCAAACAATATCCCGGCCCCAGAAAGCGTTGTAACGCTTCTCAGGGCTAACAAAATAAAGAATGTCAGAATCTATGACGCGGACCATAGTGTTCTAACAGCTTTTAAAGATTCCGAAATTGAAATCATCATAGGACTTGGCAAAGAGTTCCTCAAAGACATAAGTGTGAATGAAGATCGCGCTATTGAATGGGTGAAAGTAAACGTACAACCTTACCTCCCCGGTACCCTAATTCGTGGCATAGCAGTTGGTAACGAAATTCTTGGAGGAGGAGATACTGAACTATGGGAAGTTTTAGTCCCTGCTGTTAAAAATGTGTATAATGCACTTGACAAATTGGACTTATCACACAAAATAGAAGTGTCAAGTCCACATTCAGAAGCTGTTTTTGAGAACACATATCCTCCATCAGCTGGTGTATTTAAAGAAAGTGTACTACCTTATATGTTACCATTATTAAATTTCTCAAGACAAATTGGTTCACCTTTTTACATAAATGCATACCCTTTTTTGGCCTACAAGAGTGACCCTAGTCACATTGATCTTAACTATGCATTATTCGAGAAATCGAGTGGTATATATGATGCAAAAACCAAGTTGCATTACGATAACATGTTTGAGGCTATGATTGATGCTGCATATTTCGCGTTGGAGAAGGAGGGGTTCGAGAAAATGCCAGTAATTTGTTCAGAAACAGGATGGGCATCACAAGGGGATGAAAATGAAGCTGGTGCAAATGTGAAAAATGCAAGAACTTATAATAATAATTTGCATAAATTGTTGTTGAAGAAAAAAGGGACACCACATAGGCCTAAAATGGTGATGAGGGCTTATGTATTTGCTTTGTTTAATGAAAATCAGAAAACTGGTCCAACTTCAGAGAGGAATTTTGGATTGTTTAAAGCTGATGGAAGTATAGCTTATAAAATTGGATTTAGAGGACTTGTGCCTTCTTCAGCAGCAGGAAAGGTATTGTTTCTGTCTTACATTATCTATCGTGATTTCTAAAAATAGTTATCGTGATTTTTAATATTATTCATTTTTTTAAACGCAGGACTTTGTACTACGAGGCGGGTTTTGGAGTTACCAATGGTTTATTGCTTTGGCGAGTGCAATAGTGCTAACTCAATTTCTAGACTTGTGACCATACACAAACATTTAGCTCATAAAGTTATAATGCGCTCATTTGTCATGTACTAAATGTATTTGTATAAATCAATACAATTTGGGAGCTCTGTTTTTCAATTTTATGGAAGTCACTATTCTTTGTTTAAAATAGTTGCAATGGACCTACTTGTTTTTACTGTGTGACCAAAAGAGAATTATCACTCTTAATTATTAAGTCAATAAACAAATATATCAGCTGCTTATACAAATGGGTCCATAGCTCAGTGGTAGAGCATTTGACTGCAGATCAAGAGGTCACCGGTTCGAACCCGGTTGGGCCCTTTGTTTTCATTTTTTTCATGGACTCCAACTCCAAACACACACCACTTAATTCATCATTGGTCACTTTTCTGGAAGACTTAACTAAATTTGGAGACACCCAAAGGTCTCGAGTTCGACCCCAATGTATAGGCTCTATGCAGTATGAATCCAAATATAGTCAGCCACTCAGCCTTCAATGCGGTACCCAACACCAGTGGGAAACAAAAAAAAGAAGGTAATATGTGGATGAAATTTTTGCCAACATATTAATGAACACTGTGGTTGCCCTTACAAGCCCAGTTAGATCCAAATGGACTTCCAAGTTTCAGCCCACTTCATGTTTTTCTTTTGTCACACTACACAACAGCTCAACAAATAAGCCTTATAAAAGAGGGCAGGCATTACCCAACATATATCTAACCAAACTATATTTTTAAAAGTTTTAGGAAATTTGTTGGTTAGAAAAGAATAATTAATTAGTTAGACTTTTAAACAGAAATGAGGCCAAATAATATGATAAGAAATTATTATGTAAATTGTAATTTGTAGGTAAGCAACTAATGTCAACGTGAATAATTTCTTTTTATGTCCGGACACCAATAATTCTGAAAAATTCTAAATGTTTATTCATTGAAAAATTGAATGTATAAGAATAATTCCTTTAAATAAATAAAAACAAGAATATATAACCTGTTTTTCTTCAACCACATGAAAACATTATAAATTATTTATGACCCTCTGTGTGAAGCATGCGTAGTACCTATTTTCTATAAATTGAATTAACATCATAATTTGCTTTTATATGTTTTTTTTTTCCTTTGTTGACTGAATATTCGTCAAGAAAAATAAAGTTTTGTTTTTCCATCGGGAATTAGATTAATGGTGTGTTTGATACGTAGGAAAATGTTTTTCTTGAAAAGTAAGTGGATTTTTTACTTATTTTTTAATGGTCGGGTAAGTAAGCCAGAGAAAAAAATAAACTTAGACGCATTTATAAGTAATCTAGCAAAACACTATGAAGGTGGGATGAAGTGATTCGAGAATGGAAGGAGGGAATGGTCAACGGGTGGGGTTGGGGTGGATGAGGAGATGATAATAAACTTGGAATATCACTTGTAAATTCTCTATTTCAACCCGTGAAGGTATTAAAAATGGCTCCTTCCACCCGATGAATCAAATTTGTCCATCATTCTACCTATTAGTTAAAAAATACCCTTACCGGATTAGAAATGACTCAAAAATATCTTTCTTCTACCTATTAGATCAAATTTGCTCCTAAACATCATTTTCCGACTTTAAATCGTCCGTCTAATATCTTAAAGGGTAAATTTGATTCGATATGCAGAAGGAGGGTATTTTTTTTAAGTCATCATTTCAAATACATTGAGGACGTTTTAAGTACTATTTATCATTGTAAAAAAATTCAACTCATAATTTCTGATAATTTTTATTCCTATTTTTCCCTTTTCTTATTTTTCATTTACTCTATTTCTTCATAGGATTCTGTATAACAGAAAGTTGCAGTTTTCAAGACAGTAACTATAAACCAGATAACTGAAACAATAATATTTTTCTTTAAATATTCTTAGCATAAGGTGTTAACTAATCGCGATTATCCACATCAACTATTAATATTTTATAATCATATTATTATATTACAATTATTCTGCACTTCATCGCAGTGTAATGTGATTAATTAATTGAAATTACACCTTAATAAATAATAATATGATTAAACCATTTAGCCGATCAATATAAACTGTCCAGTATTTTTGAGACAGACTTTAACATATAGTTGTAAATTCACTGAATTTGTCTTGAATACTACCCTTTTAATTAAATATAAGTTTTTTTTTTAATTTTGTTATTGGATCTGTTGAATAAAAAAATGTCTAGGTTCAATGTGTATTATATAGGTGCATAAAGACAAGTCAATTTACTGTTAACCCTACATGGCTACATGTTCCTTGCCAAAAATTGATGCTTCACGTTCTATAAGTATATTTGCGATTGATATTCGTTTTGGGGTTTCGAATAATTTAGATTAATTCGTAAATTTTTTTGTCTGTTATGATTTTTGGGAACATTTGTTTGGTATATGATATTTTTCTCTTCGCTAACAACTTATAGACTTTTTAAATCACGATCTAAGAATAGTTTTTTAAGTTATGAGATCACAATCTAAATTTCTATAAGTTATTGTAACCATTGAGACGACAATTTGATATTTTGCTGATCAAATATTATACATAAGTTAAATGATGTCTGAAAAAATAGTTTCAAATGACGTTATATTTGTATGACTTTTTTAAAAAGGACGAAACTATTTTCACACTATAGATGATCCATTAGGAGAGAAGTGTTCTTTATTATGGCTTTTTTAAAGTCTTATTAGAACTCTAATTCGAAATCTCTTATAAGTCTTGTGACCATATCATAGAGAGATCGAGGACACGTTCGATTTTTAGAGGGAATATGAGTTCAGTAGTCACTTTGAGATTATTCATGGCATTAAGTATTTTCCTGAAATTTACTTTACTATTTAATTAATTCTTATGAAAAAAAGTTATTATGCGCCTTAGGTAATTGACGTTAATCTTACAATTTAGTAGATTCAAAGTTTATCGATTCAAATATATAAAAACATAAGTCCACTAAATTCTGAACTAAAAGAAGTGTCACACAACTAACGTCGAAACAGAACAAAAATTTTCCTCTTAGGCTATCCTTCAGCTCTTAGGTCATTTTCTTGTATCAACTACCAAATTATATAAAATGAAAACAAATCTACTTTGACTTTTTTCAAAATGAGATCCACACTATTTAGGAGTATATATTTATATGAGTTAAGAGCTTTTAATTAGGTTTCCAAGTCAAAATGTCAAATGATTTCTTATTTAAGCTTTCATTTTCAGTATCTCTTTGATTCTTTTAAGATAATAGTTAAACAAATATTGTTAACTACAATTATTGTTTATGGGAATATTAATTAAGCAAACCTAATGACTTACTCATAAGTCATAAATGTCAAATGCTATTTTTTGTTATTTAAGTTTCAAATCCTTTCGAATCTTTAAAGGAAAAAAAAAGAATTCAAAGAACAAATAGAGTGGATTATAAGATTTTTTTTAAAAAAAAATAGTGGATTATAAGAAAATTGAATGAGAAGGAGACAGCCAATGACGATTTTCTTCATAAATTATAAGCAAAGTAATAAGAGTAACAGAGAATTTTACTAGTTCAATTAGTAGTTTACCTCAACTTTTATTTTATCGGTAAATGTTTGATTTCTGATTTTGTAATTCTCTCGCTCATTGTTCTTTCTTCTACCTTCTATTTCGAAAAAGTTTAATTGATTGACTACCTAAACTCTCACCTTATTGGTGAATGTTCGATTTTTCACTTTATAAACTCCTCCTCATTTTCCTATCCCTTGCCTTTATTTTTATTAAATAATAAGAATAATAATTATCACGTCAACTATTTCACATGGTCTTTGTCTTATTGGTTCATTTTCTTTACTTTTATGTCCATCATATTTTATTTATTATTTATTTATTTGGTAGGATGGGGGTTGGACGGTGGGGGAAGAGGAAGGTTTTTAAATCTTTTATTAATATTAGTGTACTTATTTATTTAGTACTTATTATTCTTTGTTTGGGGGCGGGGGGTGGGGGGATGGGGGGTGGAGGTGGAGGAGAGTATGCAAATTCAATCTTAAAATATTGTGCTACCAAACTCATATTACTTTTGAAATTACAAATTTAAAATTTATTGATATTTTATCAATTTATCTAAGCTCCATGTCAAAAATCTAGGTCAACATATCTCCAAAGAGACGAGACGAAACACTAGATGATCTTTTTTCAACTTTTAAAGTCTTGATGGATAGAGACACATAGTTATCCGGTGTTGATAGGGTCATGGGGCACTTTTGCCATATTTTGTACTTTGTCTATGACAAAAATTAAAGACCAACTCATTTGAAGCATAAATTTTGCAATTAAATAGCTTATAGAAGGTAGCAGGTATCCGCAGAATTAGTTGAGGTAGCAAATCAAAGTGTTAATTTCATAAGACCAACACTTGCCCTTGTAAAAGCCTTGAAACATAGGATAATGCAGAAAAACATCATATATAAGATTTTACACAACTTTGGCAACAATAACAACAATGCTACAAGACTTCAAATGGTAGAGTAGATATCTCAAACAATCTTGAGAACAAGTACTAAACAAGGAGTAAGATGAAACAGTAGCTTATTTATATCTACATGTCCTATGAGAAGCATTGGCAAATATTTGAGGGGTGTTTGTTACACCATGCCTAGTTCTTCAACCTTTACAACACGTGGTAACTGAAAACACCATAACTAAGAGGACTATAGGCGATTAAAAATCCACCCGAATGAAAAAGCAAATGAGTACATGGGATCTTTTCCCCATGAGAAATAGCTATATCTATGAAGCCAAAACTGACTACTTGGTATACATCATGTCAACAGACTCCTGGCTAGTACCAAATAGGAGCATCTTGCTTTGGTGTGGTATCGTATCCAATGCTAGGCAGATTTCCGTTATAATTGGTAGACTGTAAGTTGAACGGAGACCCAAACATGAAATGGAAGTTGTCATTGGAGCCTGCATTGAAAGCTGAATTTAAAGCTTTGGATTGATCAAATGGATCGACTTGTGGGAGCATAGACTGAGTTGCGGAAATATTAGTGTTTTTGAAGATATTTTCCTCCATTATCCCTTGGCTGAGCAGGTAATTGTCCTGGTGGACACGAGGTTGTTGATGAGGCTGCTCTTTGGTCAATGCAACGTTCCCCCTATTTTGCCTTTTGCTTCCTTGTACATCACTCTCATAGATTGACATAAGCTCATTAATCATCCTTTGGCCATCTTCAGGAACTCCTATACCAGATAGATCAAAGGAAGGTGGACCTTGATTAACAGGAACAGCAGATGACTTTGGCTGGACATATTGTTGAGGGAAGACAACTGGCTTGACTTCGTTAATCTGAAAGTTTGAAACTCCAAACCGGGAAGAACTTCCGTAAAGGCAAGCAAATTGATGATTGTCTCTGGAAGATCTGTCCTGAAAACCATGGCGAAGTTCATTGTGAGGGCATTGAAGAAACTCGCATGTGTAGATCTTTTGATCCATCATCACAGTCGGCTCATTGGATTGCTTCCTCTTCAGACTGAAATCTAAGTTGGTGATCAGTTCATCCTTGTTTGGATGAGATTGTTGCAGAAGAGGCATCGTCTCCTTGAATCTCTCAGCACTGATGTTCAACAAATTGAGATGGTTTGGTTTTTGCTCATGAACATCAAAGTTAGGCTCATCTTGAGCACCTTCAACATCATACTCACTGCTGTCGTTCAACATGAAATTTCCACTAACACCAGCCGAGGACAAAGGTGGACAGCGATCAGGATAGAGTTCTCGAGCCAAAGCTTCCTCCTGGCTTATGATGGCAAGCCAAGTTGCACTTTCCTTGGCTGTCATCTTGTCCTGTAAGCACTTTGACTGCCTTACCAGCTTGCGGATTTTAGCAATATCAGGAAACATGTGCTTGATCACTGCAGTGAGGACACCAACCTTCCACGCCTTCTTCAGATCATGAGGCTTCTTGTAAGGTAGAGAACCTTGATCCTTCTGCAAACCCAAATGAGGCCACCAATCCTCCTGTCCAGTGGGCCACCATGGTGGTGGAACACCTTTCTCCAACGGAAATCTTCTCTGAGGAGGATCACAGTGCTGCATCAAAGCTGACAATAACGAACCAAGGGTGGTATCTTGCAGCTCCTGCAAGGTGTGAGGGGTTGGACCAACTGGATTAGACCCCTCGTTCATGCCAGGGATGAAATGATCAGCTTGGTATTTGGCTATTGCTGCAGGACCATTTCGATCGAACCTCACCTTATCCTTCCACCACTCCCTAAGATTATCAGATGCCCCACTAACCGGCTTCCCTTTTTCCGGAATGATCCCATAAACAAAACCCTGAGCTTTACATACTTCCATCATTTTCAACATGTACTTCAAGATCCCATCCTGTGCCCTTGACATCTTCTTCCTCCTCGCCTGCTCCTGTGACTGACGTTGTTTTGCAGGATCAACACCTTCCTTACTTTTACTCATTTCTTTCAACCTTTTCAACTTCATCTTGTCCCTCCACATCCTCCTCTCCAGCTCATCCACATCAATCTCCTCCTCATCACTATAATCATCATCCACCACAGAATCCGGCTCAGTCTGACTCTGCGGAGCAACCACTTCCACTTCCTTCAGCGGAGCAGGGAAGAAATCAAGATCCCCACAGAACCCCATTTCCTCAAACATCATCATCTTAACAAGATGAGTAACCACTCAAAAAAGGTGAAGCAACTTGCAACTTCCACAGGACCCAAGCAGGATTAAGCAGCTAATACCCAAAATCCAATATTCAGATCAGAATCTATTGAAGTTGATCAAATTACATGAGCCTGCAAATACATTAAAAAGGGAGAACATAAGCAATCTCCTTAAACTGAAATCACACAAAAGAATAAACAAGCAAACATCACTACAAACATATGAAGTTCAAGAACACCAATCATCAAAAGAACCATAAATTTGCACAAGATTGTCTTCAGAAAATTTAAGCCATTTTCTCAGAAACTCAACAGAAAAAATTGTACAAACTAACTTCCCAAAAAAATCCAAGAATTTAACATACTTTCCTAGATCTAAAACATCAAATATTCATGCTGACTGATTTCCATATATTAGATTTATCAGCTGATCCCAAAAGGGGGGAAAAGAAAGCTATATTCAACAAAATCAAGAACAGAAAAACAGAGAAAAATCCAATCTTGAAACAAAAGCTCAAATATTTACATAAGTACTCAATAATCCAAAGATCAAACACAATTATATTGAAGAAGAAAACAACAGAAGAAACCCCAGATGAAAAACTAACACCAAAACCAGTAAAGATCTCAACTTTACCACAAAAAAAGCAAATACTATCAAGAAATAATTGTACATAGGAAGAAAAATACCTCAAAAAGATCACTTTTTAGTTCCTGTTGCAAAACTCTGTTTCAACTGGAACTCAGCTTAGAGAATAATAATTGACCCTTTTCGATTTGTAAGAAAGGAAAGAGAGAAGAAGATGGTTATTATAGTAGTAATTAGGGCTGCGTATCGGTCGGTTCGGTTCGGTTTTGAAGTTTCTCGATTTGGCTTATTGGTTATCGGTTTGTAGCGATGCTAAACCGTTAAAGAACCGTTAAGATATTGACTTATCGGTTATTGGTTTATCGGTTATTGATCGTTATCGGTTCGGTTATCGGTTTAACCGTTAAGATTTGACACAAAAAAAAGTCGTTAAAAATCACGTAAAAAACAAGGTGACAAACCAAATGAACCATGCACATGAGTTCACAAATAACATCTTGCTAAAAAGCAAACACTTTTACATTGTAGAATACCCCAAGAGTTTGAGACAGCCAAAAATAAAAGTAGGAAACTAAACTCTAAGTCAAGGACTTTATATACAAAATGATAAAAATATAATTAATTAATTTACTATCGGGTTATCGGTTAATCCATTAAGAAAAAGCCTCAAACCGTTAAGAACCGATAACCCGATAACAAAAAAAATTTAAACCGTTATCAAAACTGCTAAACCAATAACCCATTACTGATAAACCAATAACTTATTTTCGGTTCGGCTTATCGGTTTCGGTTCGATTTTGAACAGCCCTAGTAGTAATAATGAGTTTGTACTATTTTTGATGGTGGAAAATGTATTGGGAGATGAAAAGTGTCGGCTCTTTGGTAAAAGCCAAGCCAATAAACATTTTCCTTTGGTTTCTTTTGCTATTTATTTATTCCTTTTTGGATTTTCATCTTCTTGGATGGATGGTAGAGGGAAGGGACCACCAGATGCTCTCATGATTAGAATTCGAGTTCGAGCTCGGAATGTAATTTATTTATGTTCGAGTTCTGAATATAACTCATTTTTTAATAGAAAGATCTTCTCTCCGAATAAGCATAAATTTGAATTAATTGAATTCAAATACAAGTATCGAGCATTAAGTGTCTGTTTGGAAAGCTCACCCTGATAATTAGATTTGGTGTAATTACACTATCTGTCATGTTTGGTTGGGCATGCAATTACATGATCAGCACGTAATTGAGTGTAATTGAAAGGGTGTAATTACACTCTCCAATTCACAGGGAGAAACTATGAATTGCTGATAATTACATGGTGTAATTTCAAGCTGATTACTTTTTAATTTCTTCCTTTTATTTTTGTTTTAATTTTTTTTCGTTTTAATGTATTTTTTAAAAATTTTAAAAATTTTTAATTTTTTTTTGTTTTTATTATTCTAATATTTCCTAAAAATATATTTTTATATTATTTATATTTCATTTCCTTCTTATTCTCAATTTTTACTTCATGCGATTCCATGCAATTTTTCATATCTTCCAAAAAAAATCATTTGTATATAATCTTGTTAGTATTCTAATTTTTAAATTAAAATAGAATTCATTGTTGAATAAAGTAATGGACTTACGTTTTCCTTTTCTTTTAAATCATATTTATGTATGTTATGTTGAAATTTGAGATAAGAGTATTATGCTAAATTTTTTGTTTTGAATTTAGAACTTATGTTATATTTTCAATTTCATTTGTTTTAGAAGTATTGACTTGATATTTTACATTACAAGCTATTTTTTTTAAAGTTAGACTTGATAGATTATCTTTTTGTTAAATGTTTTATAATTTTATGACATTATATTTATAATATTGATCTTTTTGTCAAACATGTATTTCATGATGTTCAAGGAAATTATGTACTTTTACTTTTTATGATTAATTTAATTAAAATATACTAAATTGGAAAATATAAATTAATTATTTTTTATAATATTAGTTAAGAACATATGTTTATTAATTAATATATTTTCAAGAGACAATATATATCTTAAATATTTAATTTAATATCATTTATAAAGGCCCTTATTTGTCTAATATAAATTTTTAATTTTAAATAATTAATTTTTATTTTTAAAATTCAATATAACCTTATGATTACACTTGTGCAATCAAACAGTACACTTGTAATTATATTGTGGTAAACAAACATGTCAACGTAATTACTAGGCTGATAATTACTACCCTAATAATTACACTAATTCCAATTACTTGGTGGCTTTCCAAACAGACCCTAAATGAAAAAAAAAAAAAGGGAAGGGAATTGGTTTCCCTTTGTGTCTTGGACTATTAATAAAACACAAAGTTTTGTATTTTATTGATTTGTAGTTTTGTGTTCGATAAAAATTTACTTGTACTCAGATATCTTTTATATTATTAATATACTACTAATTCATTATAGATTATTTTGACAGGGTATATAATTAATTATTTTTATTATCAAATATCAACTATGAGTTAATAAAGTACTACAATTTTTTGCATAAGTAGATATCTTTTAGGGGTCGTTTGGTACCTGGATAAAGCCAATGCTAATACATGAATAATTTGGTTATTCATGTATTAATTTTATACTATGTTTGGCTTGCAAATAGGATAAAAATTATTCATGTATTAATTTTATACAATGTTTGGTTGGCAGATTTTCAAATGTTGTATCAAATTTATTCATGTATTATTTTTATACGGTGTTTGGTTGCGTTTTTTGTAATCTTACATAATTAATACTTGTATAACTTATGAGGAAATCTATGTATAATTTATGCATGATAGAAGATGGAATAAGTTATGTGGGTATTAGTTATACATGTATTAAAAAGGTAAATTACACATTCGCCCTTATTAATTTACTCTTAAATGTATATTAATTTACAACAAATCAAATATGTTAAACAAAGCACTACCAATTTTTTTTTTGAGTTTTTTTTCCTGTTAATTGCTTAATTACTTTTAATTTCTCTGCTTAAATTCTTGTTAATTGTTTTCTTCTTAGTTAAAAATTCAAGTACTAATTTTTTTTTGCTTAAAAATGCAAGTTTTATTTTTTTTTAGTTCTGTTATTTATTTTAATTTAAATTACATATTACTTAATTGCTTAATCATATTGAATACAAATTACTTAATTACTTTCCGTTATTTGTTATTTACTTTGTTATTTTTAGCTATTCGTATTTATTTAATTTTAATGAGTTATTTATATAGTTGGTTATTTTAATGGTTATAATAAATATTAGCTCACTAATTACTTTTGAAATTAAGAAATAAAAATTAGCTCACTAATATATTGTAATCTCTACATAACTAATACTTGCATAACTAATACATGCATAACTAAACCCTGCATAACTAATACATGCATAACTAAACCCTGCATAACTAATATATGTATAATTAAACCCTGCATAACTAATATATGTATAACTAAGCCTTGCATAACAAATACATGTATAATTAATACATACATAACTAATACCCACATTATTAATACCTGCATAATTCTATCCAACTACCAAACAACCCCTTAATACTTATAGTTTGCATGCTTTCAATATTTAAGTAAATGTAGCGAGCTTAAAAACAGTGTAAGGAGCTATCGCCTTCGTCTCATATTAGTTGATCATTATACTAAAAATAGTTATCCCATATTAATTGTTCACCTTACTAAATCAAAAAAGTATTAAGTAAATGTTTTCTATATTACCCATTGCCATTAATTCTTTTTGAAAGTGTTCACATTTGTTTGTAAAACTTTCAAGAATTTTTTTAAAGGGTGAATTAATAAAATTATCTTCTTATTTATGATTTCTTAAGTACCATACAAAATAAAAAGTGATCAACTAATATGAGACGGGAAGAGTATTACTCTTAAAACTATGAAATACAGGTAACTTCAATTATACAAAAAGGCAAAAGAAATACAAAAATAAGGTATTATGATTAAGAAATTTTTTTTAAAAAAATAAGTCTAACTTAATATACTTTGTAATTAATGTTTCTCATATGGTAGTTAATAATATATCAAACTAAATGTGCTTGAATTTTCATGTTGGATGGGAGTGGGGTTTAGAGTTTTGAAGTCTAGTGTGCCTTAAAGTGGGGTAATAAATGGAAAATGACTATTAATTCATTATCCAACTAAACCCCCCACCCCCACCCCACCCCACCCCCACACAATATGTGAAGGGATATTACCAAAATGTTGGGAGGAAAAAAAAAACACTTACTCATGGTTGTACCAAATAAATATAAGTGAAAATATGTTTCATATTAGGAAGTTTTTTACTTACTCTTATAGTGTTTTGTTGTTGATTCCATCATCATCTGTTGTTTATCGTGTTTAGGTTGTCGTATTATTTTGTGATTGTTATTGTTTCTTTATTAGTTGTTTTGTTTCTCCATTGTCATTTTCCTTTTCATTATTCTGATATATTATAGTCGAGCCGAGGGTTCTCCAGAAACAGTCTCCTTACCTCTAGAGATAGGGATATGATCTGCATATACTCTATTCTCTCCAAACCCCACATGTGGAATTTCACTAGGTATATTGTTGTTTGATAATTTTAATGATAAAATTGCTTGATTTAATGTCAATATTGATATCTTTTTAGGATGTTTAGAATAAAACAAGACTAGTTACAGGACATGATGTGTTTTCTATGTGAAATAATGAGTAATCCTATAACATTTGTGTCTCTGTATTTTGGGTGGGAATTTTTGTAGGGAAGCTCTATGGGTCAATGAGCTTTTCTTTTCAAGGGAGAATACAATGAATTAATTAAAAGTTTGTTGGGATATGATGGGGAAAGGAATGTTAATTTGTTTGTTTTTCTTGTTTTGTTTTATTGAATATATATATGAGTTGGCAATTAGGTCTTATCCTTTTGAGTTCTTTTAATGCCCCTATTTGGATATCTCGATTGAAATTTCTAATAATATTTTCAATCAAAATAATATTCTTGCTCATTTCAATAATCTTTTGAATATTTGTATTCTCGTCATTTATTATTACTTGACTCAAATTGATTTAACATATATTTTGAATAAAAATTAATTAGATATGTATTTTAACTTTGATTATTACTATTTTATGTAGTTATTTAATATTAAGGGTGGTATAGAAAGAAAATATTAATTTGCTAAAATAGATAAAATAAATTGAACTTATTTGGACTTCCGTAGCACAGCCAAGGCATCGAATAATAATGTGGCTAGCAGTATAAGGCAGGCTACTAACCAAGGAGAGGATGCTACGTTTGAACATTCCTGTTGATAATGAGATATGTTGTTGCCACAACCAAGTGATGGAGACCCAGCTGCACCTCTTTGCCCACTGCACTTGGCTGGGACAAGTGAAAGCTGAAGTTTTACCTTGGGCTAACATACAGGTGAGGTGCGACAGATACTAGAAAAGATCAAGAGGAAGCATTGGAGGCAATTCTATAAAGAAGTGGTTGTAGCAGTTTGGAGTGCCATAGTATACCACACTTGGAGGGCAAGAAACTGGAAGTTGTATAGAGGCACAATTGTTAATAGTGAGATAGTAGTTGCACATATAAAAACAGAATTTACAGAGAGAATAGCATTGTTCAGAGGATCTAAGAAGGCTCATAGAAATAATAGGTTGATTCAACATTTTTCATGTAACTAGTTTCTTGTCCAGTTGGAGGCTTAAAGACATAGAATCATTCCTAGAAGGTGGCTATGGATTTATGTGCTCTATAGATGTAATGGCCCTTTTTTGTTCGTTAATGGTATTTACAGTTTACCAAAAACAAAATTAAAATATTATTTCTAATATAGAGATCAAGTCAAAAATGAAACGGAGAAAATATTTGCAAGATATTTTCATTTGACCAAATATGTGGAAGAGCATTTATGGCTTGTGAATTACTTGAGTAATTAAGAAAACTTGACTTATGTCCTTACGGTGAAAAGGGGGATGTTTTTTCTAAGAGTTTGGAAAGAACAAAATAGTTTGGTATAACATATTTTGGAAAATTAAAAATGTTTCTAATAACTTGTGTTTAAATGTTAGTACTAAAATTGAGATTTTTAAAACTGGATTTATAAAAGAAGAAAATCTAATTGATAACAGATATCATGAAATCATCTTTATTGGTTTTTTAAACTTTTAAATTATAGTATTTAGATCGATATATTGAGATCCATTATTTCATAAATACTTTTAAAATAAATCAACACAGATAAGTTAATACTATAATATATATATACACGTGTTCTTTTTGACCAAACAAAGATACACACTTCTTCATATTGATTTATTTTTAAAGTTTTTTATTAAATAAGTCATTTTTTAATAATATAAAAAACTAAAACAAAGAGGGACAAATTTGTCAAGTCACAATTAATTTATATGTATTTTAAATATATTTAAAGAATGATTAAAAAAATAAAACAAAGAAAGATAGGCGTAATATCGTAAACCACGGAGGAGATGAGTGTTATAAAGCGAAATTTCGAAGGAGATCTCTAAAATTATCCCAAATTTATATCTACTAAATCATTACAAAAATCTCCTTAGAGAGAGAAGACATATGACATAATTAAATTCTTCCAACAGTATAATTGAACGCAAGACTAATTTTGGCCAAATTCCTTTGACTATTAATCTCTTTATATCTTTGCTTAACTTCTTGTTTAGTAAATCTTTTATTAAAAAGATACTACTAATGAGTAATGAGTATTATAGTGGAAAATACACACACACCAAAAATAAAAATAAAAAAGATAGAAAAACGTGGAAACAAAAAGTGTGAAATAACATGGGAAAAGTTAGAAAGAAGTGTGACAAGTAAACAATCAATGGATATTGAGGGGAGTCACTACTCACTACAAGTGGCCAATTATTGTCCCTATAAGACTTCACAATAGTGAAATTTCACATTCCCACCGTATTATATTAGTCTATTTTTTGTTTACACGTCTCTTGAAAAGTCATAAGAGAGATTGTTTTACCAATTTATCCCTTGAAAAACTGTTTTGGAACTTTTAAAAACATGTTTATAAATTGACGAGTAATTTGAAATAAAACACAAAAAAGGAAAATAATAAAAATAGAATTTATGTATTATTTATGACTTATTATGCAGAGTTGGGTCCATAGCTCAGTGGTAGAGCATTTGACTGCAGATCAAGAGGTCACCGGTTCGAACCCGGTTGGGCCCTTTTTTGAAAAAATATTTAATTTCTTGAGCATCTGTTCCAACTAACTCCAAAGAAATTATGAGTTAACTTGGACTATAAACTGCTCAAGTTTTATCTTAATCTTTGATTTTAGTACTATTCGATGTTTTCTTTGCTTGTAGTTAATTATCGTATTATTTGTTGATTGTTACTTGTACTCTTCTTATCATCGTATTATTTGTTGATTGTTACTTGTACTCTTCTTAATTGTTTCCAGCATGACTTACTTGCTATTCTTTTTTATATATATTTTACTTGACTTGAGGATCTATCAAAACAATCTCTCTACATATAAAGATAAGGCTACGTACACATCATCCTCCCGAGATCCCACTTTATGAAATTACATTTGTTGTCATATAAACTGCTCAATTTATCCAAATTTAACTTTGCTTGCACATTTTTATTTGCTAAGTATTCAATAACACAAAGTATTAGGTTAATCTTATACAAGACAAGAGTAGATATAGATTTATGGCTGTCAGAGTCTAATTTCTACTTGGCCTTTTTTCCCCCAAGATTCTTTTACAATAGAAAAAAGAATATTTTTCTCAGGACAACTGCTAAATAAACTAGATAACTGAACAACAACTTAATCTTAAAATGTCAGAACAAACAATCTTTTTTTATTATTTTAAATTATTTTTCAATAATTTAATCTTAACCACTTATTATTCGCCACGTAGAAGGTTAAAAAAATTCTATGTCAGGTCATTATGTTTACAACTGTTTTGATTTCATCAAAACTGCTAGAGAACAAACTAATTAAGATATTAATTTTTCCTAATAAGAAAATAGTATAAGCCAGTTAGCCTATCAACAAAAGTTGTCTAGTGTTTTTGGGACAGTTCTTAATGCATAGTTGTATGTACATTGCATTTGCCTTTGGCATTACATTTTTTTATTTTATTTTATTTTTAAAATAATCTGCTCTGTTCATGTAGTTTCTGTATTGAGTCTGTTAAACAAAATGACCAGATGCATGTACATGTTTAAAGGTACACAAAGATTGCTTCATATTATAGGTTTGTGCCTCCTAAAGACTTTTTATTGGTTCCACTCGGTGTCTGGTACCCGTATTGGAGTTCGACTATATCCAGATTCACGTCGCATAATCTCTGGTTAAAGAAGCAGCAACCCCATCCACTGGACCACATTCGTAAGTGGTGCCTCCTAAAGCTTGTAACCATCTTAATGATATTTTTTGTTTAAATTTTTGGGATAGCATTTAAACAAGGATTTAATGGTCAGTTACTGTTGATGGAGATCTTAAGCAAAACAAATGACTACTTATTAAAGGTAAACATAGTTCAGTAAAGTAGAATCAATCACAAGAAAATTGAATGTGAAGTAGCCAGCCAATACTATGTGTTGCTTCTTAAGTTAGAAATGAAGCAATAAAAATAATTGTGATCTGCTATTTCACATGATCCCTGTCATGTTACTTTTCACTTCCTCACTTCACTGGACACCTGCTATCTCCTACCAGCACAGTACTGAAAACTCTACCCCAAGGCTTAGGCAAATGGTAAGAAGTCACTTTGCCTTTTTTCGTCTTTGAAATGATTAGGACTATGGTCGTCCATGATTTTTCACATACTTCATTGACCACTAGGCTACATACTTGGTACCTAGTATCTTTTGATTCGAGTTTGTTCAAATATGAGCAGGATAATAAGCCTCATAGAAATGAACTTACCATATACACAAGGCTGGAGAAACTTGACCAAAGCAATCATATACTCAATAAAAAGTCATGTTGTTATTGCATAAAAAATCAAACAGTTTTTTAGTTTCACTATGAAGCTAAAGATCAGGGAAGAGCCTTCTCACTACACAGCTTTGCTAACATCAACAACTATGCTACTTGACTTGAAACAACCTTGAAAACTGAAATGAACAAGACCTTCACCTGCCTATAAATTCAGCAGAACATACAGATACCGGCCGTGCTGAAAGAAGCGACAAGCTTTTGTTCAACAACAGCATGAAGACAAGCAAAGAGACTTAAACATACACATATTAAAATAACTGAAGTTTGGATTAAACCAAAATTGCAACACATATAACAAGATAGTCTTAACTTATTTATCAGATATCTATACATTCTATAAGCAGCATTGGCTAATACTTGGAGAGTATCTCTTCCTCCTCCTCTGTTACACCATGCCGCCTAGCTTTCAACCCTCTACAACATATGGTAACTGGAAATATCTTGACTAAGAGAGTTGTAAGCGATTAAAATCCACCGGATAATGAAAGACCAATTATAATGGGATCTGCCCATCTCGGGGAACAAGCTATATCTATGAAGCCCCGACTGACTATACGTTTCATCAATCTACTGGCTAGTACCAAATTGGAATATCTTGCTTCGGTGTGGTATCACATCCAATGCCAGGCAGACTTCCGGTGTAATTGGAGGACTGTAAGTTGAATGGAGGCCCAAACATGAAATGCAAATTGTCACTTGAATTTAGGATCTTGCATTGATCAACAAGATTGCCTTGTGGGAGCATAGACTGACTTGCGGAAACATTAACGTCTTTGAAGATATTCCCCTCCCTCATCCCTCGACTATGTAGGTAATTGACCTGGTCAACACAAGGTTGTTGATGAGGCTGCTGCTCTTTGGTCACTGCAACATTCCCCGTATTTTGGCTTTTGTTTCCTTGTATATTACAATCATAGAATGACATAAGGTCATCAATCATCCTTTGCCCATCTTCAGGAACTCCTACTCCAAACAGTTCAAAGGGAGGTGGACTTGGATTAACAGGAAGAGCGGCTGAACTTGACGGGACATATTGTTGAGGGAAGACAACTTGCTTGACTTCGTTCATGTGAAAGTTTGAAACTCCAAATTGAGAAGTATTTCTGAAAGGGCAAGCTAATTGATGATTGTCTCTAGAAGACCTGTCCTGAAAACCATGGCGAAGTTCACTGTAAGGACATTGAAGTAACTCACATGTATAAATCTGAGCCATCGCAGCAGTCTGTTCATTGGATTGCTTCCTCTTCCGGGTGAAATCTAAGCTAGTGATCATTTCATCCTTGATTGGATGAGACTGTTGTGGCAGAGGCAGCTTCTCGTTGAATCTCTCAATGCTGACATTCAACAAATTGAGATTGTGTGGTTTTTGCTCTTGAACATCAAAGTTACACTCATCTTGAGTACCATCAACATCATACTCACTGCTGTCATTCACAGTGAAAGTTCCACTACCACCAGCTGACGATAAAGGTGGACAGTGATCAGGGTATAGTTCTCGAGCCAAAGCTTCCTCCTGATTGATGATGGCAAGCCAAGTCGCACTTTCTTTGGCTGTCATCTTATCCTGCAAGCACTTTGACTGCCTTACAAGCTTGCGGATTTTAGCAATATCAGGGGAAATGTGCTTGATCACCGCTGTTAGGACACCAACCTTCCACGCCTTCTTCAGATCATGAGGCTTCTTATAAGGTGGAGGACCTTGGTCCTTCTGCAAACCCAATTGAGGCCACCAATCCTCCTGTCCTGAAGGCCACCATGGGGGTGAAAAGCCTTTCTCCAATGGAAATCTTCTTTGAGGAGGATCACAGTGCTGCATCAAAGCTGACAATAACGAACCAAGGGTGGTATCTTGCAGCTCCTGCAAGGTGTGAGGGGTAGGACCAACTGGATTTGATACCTCATTCTTGCCTGGGATGGCATGCTCAGCCTGGTATTTGGCTATAGCCGCAGGGCCATTGCGATCAAATCTCACTTTATCCTTCCACCACTCCCTAAGATTATCAGATGCCCCACCAACCGGCTTGCCTTTTTCCGGAATGATCCCATAAACAAAACCCTGAGCTTTACATACTTCCATCATTTTCAACATGTACTTCAAGATCCCATCCTGTGCCCTCGACATCTTCTTTCTCCTTGCCTGCTCCTGTGACTGGCGTCGTTTCACAGAATCAACATCTTCCTTCCCCTGATTCATTTCTTTCAGCCTTTTCAGCTTCATCTTGTCCCTCCACACTCTCTTCTCTAGCTCATCCACATCAATCTCCTCATCATCACTATAATCATCATCCACCACCTGCTCCGGCTCAGTGTGCGGAGCAGCCACCTCCACTTCCTTAAGTGGAGCAGGAAAGAAATCAAGATCCCCACAGAACCCCATTTCCTCAAACATCATCATCTTGACAAGAACAACACTCCTCCAAAAAGTAATCAAACACCAAACTTCAAGAAACCTAAACAGAATTAGCAACTAACACCCAATTTTTCACAGATTATCCTGTCCTTTCTCAATAATCATCTATCGAAATCAACTAAATTACGCGATATTTGATCCTGCAAATACATTTAAAAGGAAAAATAAAAAAATCTCTTCACAAAGTTCCAGAAATGAATAACACAAAACACTGTTAACATGTGAATATCTCAATACACAGGCAGTTCAACTAAAAGCTAAAAGGGGAGAAAAAGGTGGCCTTTTTCCAATTAGTCATCATAAAAAACATAGATTTTTGCACATGAAAGAAAAACCCAAGATAATCTCCCAAAAATATAAAACAGGTACAAATTATTTCCCGCGAAAATCCAAGAAAAATTAACATATTTTCCCAGATCTAAAACATCAATATTAATGTAACCCCCCAAAACAGAAATCTGAAAATACCCAAAAAAAAAAAGTTTTCTAAAAGGAAAGTACAAAAAGAATCTTGTAACTCACCCAACCCAACTATGCTAATGTTCATATATTATATACATCAGATGATTAATTATAAACAATAAAAGAAGGTAAATTCAACTAATCAAAAATCATAAACACATAAAAATCCAATCTTTAAGCAAAAGCACAAATCTTTACAAGAAAAAACTCCATTAAAGATCACTAATTAACAGAAGAAAGAACAAAAACAAATATTTGTAAAGGAGACAGAAGCATAGAAATATTAGTATGTGATTACCTGAATTTATGATTTTTGCAAAAGTCTATTCAAGTCTTTCTCTCTACTTAGCAGAATAATTTGACCATTTTTTAGACAAGCAGAGAAAAAGATAAGTAAGAAATAAAGAGAGGGGGGACGTTATAGAACAACAACTTTAATAATGAATGTGAATATATTTATTACTCCCTTCATGCAAAATAAAATATTACTCCCCTCCATTTTTTAATTTAGACAGGATTATTTTTATTTTTGAAATGTTTTTTTAAAAATATTAGACACTTATTTTAGTATATAATCTGTCAGTTTTATTTTAGTTGATCATTTTTCATTTTACACAATGCTTAAGAAATCATAAATAAGAAGATAATCTTACCAATTTAGTCCTTAAAAAATTTCCTAGGAAATTTTACAAACAAATATGAACACTTTAAAATATAATTGATTGCAAGGATAATATAGAAAAAAAATTAATTAATGCTTTCTTGATTTAGTAAGATGGACAACAAATATGAGATAACTATTTTTAACATAATGATTAACTAATATGGGACGGAGGAAGTATAATTTTGTCTGCGCAATATATATAATGAAAAATTCCAACGAAATGGTGTTCTATAATTAGGGGTGGGCATGGTATGGTAGGATACGGTATTTGAAAGTTTTGATACCGTAATTTCGGTATTTGATTTTTAAAATATTATACCATTATCATACTAATTTAATTCGGTATGGTTCTGTATATTGAAGTTTGGTTTCAGTATTCTACGGTATGGTAAATCGGTAACCATAATTTGTTCAACTTCAACTAATATATACTCGTATAATAGAGTATTATGACTTCGACAATTAAAAAAAGTCTCAATTTTATCATACTAACACATTACACACAGAGGCGGACCTACGTGGGTGCCAGGGGGTTCACCCGAACCCCCTCGACAAAAAATTACACTGTATATAGGGTAGATTTTCAATATTTTTGTATATATACTAATTTTGAACCACCTCAACCATAGAAGAGAGATAACCCATTTATATTTTTTATATTTCGAACCCCCTGAGTGAAAATCCTGGATCCGCCACTGATTACACATGTAGAAATATATATGCAAAATAAAGTACAAACAACTCCTTTTGTTAATCAATTACAATTCAAATATACTTCAATCAAAATAGAGTAGTCAAAGTTTTAACTTATAAACATTTAGTTTAGACTAATACTAGGCTGCATATTTGTTAGTATTTTAATAATATATATATGTTATTTATGTAACTATATACTTCCGTATGTATTCGGTATTTCAGTTTGTTATTTCTAAATACCAAATACAATAAGGAATACCATTTTTTTTAAATGTATACCATATACCACACCAAATACCATAATACCAAAACCATGGTATCAAAAATTTCGATATGGAATGGTATTTCGGTATATACCATACCATGCCCATCCCTATCTATAATATCACTTTTTATAATATGGCTCTATCCTGAATATATTTTGATAAAAAAAAAGAAAAAAGCACTCCAATGTAGGATAAAAGATTTAAAATTCATTAAAGATTTTTATCACTTAATTAACACTATATTTTATCACTTAATTGATCAAGTTAATATGATTTGAATTAAATATTGTGTGTCAATTAAAAAAATCAGCTTTTGAGCTTTGGGGTTGCATTCTCCTTGATGCATGAATAAGTATGAAAAATAGTGAATAAATTTTATGTGTGAAATAGTGAGTAATTATGATATTTTTGTGCCTTTTAAATATTTGGTGGAAGTTGCTTTCAAGAAGCCAAGGGGTCATGATGGATGAGCTTTCTTTCCAAGTGGGAATGCAATGAATTGGAAGTCTTCAAGTTATGGCCTTTGGGAAAAGGATGTTTTACTTTGTTGTTATCTTATTTTCTTCATGAATTTACCAAGGTTTTTCCGCCTGATATTCAATATTATTTGATTTGGAGTATGACTAAATTTTAATTTGCATATTGCATAGCAATAAAAGCCTTTTTATTCTTAGAGGTTTGAATTCGAAATCTCTAATTAAAAATGAACAGATTTTAATATCTCGTAGTTACATTTATGATTTGACCAATTATGGGATGGGATCAACCTAAATTCTACTATTGATTAGATTAATACCCTTACATTTTTCTTTGTTTTAAACCTAATTTACACCTACACACACGTGCAACTTAATGATAATTTTACCCAAAAAAAAAAAAATTAATGATAATGCAAAAATTTCTAAAACATCCAATCCATACTACAGTATTATTTTGGTACCTTAAGAAAACCTTGATTGTAAGAGTTTTTGTATACACTATTATTTATCTTTATTTAAACGTTTCATTTAATTAATATTTTGTTAACGAAAATAATAAAATAGTTTGAAAAAAAAGTAACAAATGACTTCTTCTAGGGGTGTCAAAAGAATATGAAAAATCGATCGAACCGACCGAACCTAACCTAACCGAACCAATTTATGATATTTTTTCAATTAAATCGTGGACTTTTATTTAAGTGTATAACCGTCCCGAACAATTGTGATGGTCTTTTTAATTTATGAAAAAAACCAAAAAAATTTCGAACCGAACTGAACCGAACCGAATAACCTTATATGTGTGTAAATATATTTTATATATTAACAATATATTAAATTTAATATATAAATATATTTTATAACATTTTTCAAATATAAATATAACATAGGTCCTAGGTCTCTGGTGACTAGACGACTTTGGATCTTTGCTCTTTAATTAGCCTTTACGTACTTAATTGGGTTTAAAAATTAAAAGATACTGTAATAGATACTCTATCAAACAATACAACAAAACCTATGCAAACACTCCTATTAAATGTTTAAGATCAAACAATACGGCTACAAGGCTTTAAATTCTTGTCTTCTTGGTGAAGAATTGACGTGCTTCTTTAAGAACATATTTGCGAATGAAATTTTTTAATAGTAGTATATTTTGAGGTGATATTTTAAAAGAAAAAACCGAAAATTAACCGAACCGTATTGATACCGAAGAGAAACCGATATGATTGGGATGATTTAAAAAATCTAATTTTGGTTATGTATTATAAAATATCCAAAAAATTGGGATGGTATAATTTTTAAAAAATAACCGACCGAACCGTACCATTGACACCCCTAAGTCTTCTTCTTCTTGTTTACAAAACGACTAATATTTGAAATCAAAGAAAATATCATCTAAATATTTTAAACGACACAACTTTTTTAGGATTATTTCTTTTCATGGTTATGCCTTTTCTCGTTCCTTTTTTAGCGAATTTATACCACTAGATAGAGTGTCTAGTAGTCTCTTATTAATAAAAAATTAAAAAATTAATGTGAATAAACACAACCAAAAGAGGTTAGCCCTTATCAATTCTGACGAGGTAACAAACTTTTACTATAATTAACAACTATGAAGAAAATAAGAGATAGAGAAAATTAGATATTTTACAATTATCATAATGTTTATAATACACTTTATGGTGATATTACAAATGAGGATTCTTAAGTAAAGCAAAAATATATATGTATGAACTAAAAAGATAATTTACCCATTTAAAGTAATCAAAAGTATTTTTCTCGTGTCTTCTTCAAATTTTTTTTTATTTTTTATGACAAGGGAAACCCGTAGCCGCTACCCTTTTGGGTGCGCACAGGGTAAAATTCACGCTCCTATGCAATAGCTCGCAAACCACATAGGAGAGGTAACCCACACTAGGCAAGCCTGGTGCGACGAGCTCGACCTAGAAAGCAAACCCCTTGCTTTCGCTGGCAAGGGGTTTCAAACTTGAGACCTCCAACACGGAAGTCCCAAGCCCAAACCACTGGGCCACCCCGAAGGGGGTGTCTTCTTCAAATTTGTCCAACAATGTTGGATAGTTCATCACTTCTTTTTAGATTTATTGAATCTTGTTCATGAAGTATCGACACTAGAACATGATTCTCCTTTGTCAATTGCCCTTGTAGGTGACTTAAAATAAATTACTTATTAGTCACCTAACTAGTCATCCCAACTACATGGGCATAATACATAAACATGACCCTTAACTTGGCTTCAGCTGACAACTATGCCCTCCAACTTTGAGTGTGTACAAGTAGACACTTAAACTTGAATAGAATTGAACAAGTAGACACACATGTCCTACATGGCATAATACACGTAGGACACAAAATTGCCATGTAAGACGAATGTATCTATTTGTTCAATTTTATACAAGTTAAAGTGCCTACTTGTGCACACCCAAAGTTAAAGGTCATAGTTGCCAGCTGACGCCAAGTTAAGAGTCATGTTTATGTATTATGCCCAACTACATGTGTTGTCGTCCATTTGTCTTTCTGTTACTTCCACTTTTTTATTGCCTAGATGAGAAATCTCCATCGCTAACCACTTTATCAAACATATATCCAACATACTATCTTCCTCAAAAAAAAATTTTCCCCAAATCAATAGCATATGCATTAGTTGGACCAAGTCCTGATTGTTACGGCTCGTGATTCATTCTTCGTTGCAATCACACTTTTAGTATAAAATATTAAAGCTTATGAATTTAATTCGCTATTCAAAGAAAGAAATAAAACTTGTTTTCTTCATCAATTAATCAAATCAATGTATAAAAGAACACTTATCTTCTCTTATAAATCTTTATCATAATCTACGAACGATAATCTTTTTTCTTATATTACAAAAAATATATATAAATTTATTTGAACATGAATTTAAATCGAATTTCATGGATGATTCAAGCTCAATAACCTTGTGACTAGTGTCATAACAAGTATTATAATGTAGAATAAAAGAAGTGGAAGAAAAATGGGACAAATGATCAACAAATAAGGGGTCGTTTGGTACCGGCATTGATTACACAGGAATTAGTAATGTATGGATTAGTGATGCCGATATTAGCAATGTATAGATTAGCAATGCAGAGAATATTTTTTATCAAGTGTTTGGTTCATTACTTCCCACTTAATCGTGTGTTTGATTTAAAACTCTAAAAAAAAATAAAAATCTATTATACCCTTGTGTTATTATGAGATTGTTTATTTAATGTAATAGGGTCAAGGTAGATAAACGCCGGACATTATTATTTTTTTGTAGGATTTTCTATTTCATTTAACTAGTCAAGTTAAATACTAAAATATATATATACAAAGTTTATTATTAATTTTGAAGTGTGATGTACCACTTCAGAAATCCTTGATGGCACGGTGTATTTTTTATTTTTTGTTGGTGAAATTTAACATAAATTTAAGGCTACTTAAATAGTTCAATACCTAAAGCTTATTAAAAAAATAAATAATTCAAGTGGTCAATCGACGAACTACATTGAATTAAAAAAAAATCCCACAAAGAGCCAAAAAATGGAGGAAAAAAATTATTAGTAAAATCATCAAATTACACTAAACGAATTTGGAGAATTAAAAAGAGCACTTATAACCACTCCAATATAAATTAAAAAAATCAAATTTCAAAAGAAATTTAGGAAAAGGAATAGGGGGATAGTTTAGTCATTTACGAGTCTTATCCAAGGATTGATAAACCTTGGATTAGCTATCCCTCCATTTTCTAAAGATAAAATAAGACCACATATGGTGTATAACTAATCATGCATTAAGTTAAATAAAGTAACCAAACAATATATTTGATAGACTAAATTTTAATCCGTGGACTATTCTAATTAACACCGCCTACCAGGGTCCTAAAAGATTAGAAGTGGAAAAGGGGTTATTAATTTATTATTATAAAATAAAATTAAAAATAATTATATTTTACCAAAAAAAAAAGAAAAGAAAGCTACAACTGGATGAAGGGACATGTCACATGAGTGGAATTGGTCAATAATTATATTAGTTCCAAAGTCACTGAAACGGTGAAAATACATATGATAGTCAAGTCAATTGCCAAATCTCACTTTGCCGACATATCAATCAATTGAAATTAAATAAATCATATTACCAACCTTTTATTACGAAATTCGAATCCAGATGAAATTCTGACCATCTATAAAAATAAAAATAAACTGATCTCATAAGATTTTCAATTTTTATTTTGAAACAGATGATTAAATGTTGATCCTTTAGTAAACTAATTTATGCTACTAATTAACAGAAATAAATAATTTGTTAAAATAGGAAGTAATATTAAAATAAGTTGAGTTATTCAGTTTCACAAATTGTGCTGGTGGAAAGCTCAGCAAGCAGATAATAATTAATGGGAAACATGTAGACAAATATAGATTTTTCTGGTCTTTAGAGAATCTAATAAGGACGAAAAAAGTTTATGCAAGTGGGATTTATAAGGATTCATGCATCTAGAAACACACATCAATAATTTTAATGTTTTGGCTTTCATTATTTATGAATGTAGGTTGCTGAAGACATAGCTTCGGAGAACAAAATAGAGTGGCAGACGTGCTAACAAAAAGAGGGATACAAGAAAAAACTTTTTGACGATATCCAACTTTTGGTAATTTCTCAAGTGTTTACTAATGAAATTGTGATATAGACAAACATTCTAAGAACTACATTTGATAAAAACTTCTTAATGTTGGAATAACAATCTAGATCATGTTATTATTGAACATGTTTGGTGCCCATAGGAATGTAATCTTAATACTCCTTTGCAGTTTAAAATTTACCGATTCAATTAATTTGAATACGTATCGTATCAACATTTTGAATTAATAAAGTCGGATTAATTATTTAAGTCAAATCCAACTACATTGTGTGAAGCCAAATTTAATTCTCCATGGTGGAGCAAAAAGTGCAACTCTAGAGCTAAAAAGCAGCATATCGAGCCACGAATATTAAGTTCACTTTCTAACCAAGTTGTTAAAAAGATGGGATTTTCAAGAATTTTAACATTCAATTTTGATTAAATATTTAAACACATGAACAAATTTTGAAACAAGTGCAATAAATTTTTTAAAATTTAAATTTAAATTATCTAATATAAATACTTAATTATATGTTTAATCAAAATATCAATTTGAGTGTCCAAATAAAATTTATTAACAAATTTCAAAAGCTATTAATGTATTCAATTTAAAATTAAAGATAACTTTATAAATGTTGGAATTTAAACGTGATTTAGGAGACTTACATAATTCATGAAATTGTACACGTATATCTTTGCTGGTTAGCTTTTAATAAAGAGGAATTGAAGGAAAAAAGTGAACAAACTAAAATTTCTGGGGTAAAATATCTCAATTATTATAATAGAGGGGGGTACAATATACTTTTCAGTTTTCACAGATCCAGTTAGAAATTATTATCATAAATTATATTCTGACCCAGCAACTAAACAAAATTCTCATTCAGTCCCTCCTTTCTCAAGGAGGAAAAAGGTTGATATTTTGCATTGATTGTATTCTTTCGGATCTTTTAACATACCTCATCTTCACTCCAACTCTTTATAATCTTCATCTCCACCATCCGATACCCCTACAACCTTCCCATCCCTATCTCCTATAATACTTGTCTAAATTATATACAAACATTTTTTGACACAAGTAATAATTTTTGATTAATTACAAGTTACAAAACACAAGAGAATACATAGAAAATCCACTTATTTTCTAGAAAACATTTTTCATGAAAAATACTTTTCTTTGCATTGATCGGCTCAATCCAATTTTACGTATTATCGATTTGATTTATTACATAGAAAATCCACTTATTTTCTAGAAAACATTTTTCATGAAAAATACTTTTCTTTGCATTGATCGGTTCAGTCCAATTTTACGTATTATCGATTTGATTTATTACATAGAAAACCCACTTATTTTCTAGAAAACGTTTTTTATGAAAAATACTTTTCTTTGCATTGATCGGTTCAGTCCAATTTTACGTACTATCAATTTGATTTATTAATTTTCAATTTGTAAAGATGTTAAATCGATAACCAAACCAATAAAATATTTGTTATCAATTTCTAATCCTTAACAGTGCGATTTTTTATTTAACCATATATAATCATAAAATATGTGATATTTATAAAATAAGAGTAACCATCTTCCTTCTTCTCATTCATTTCTCTGAGCTTCATCTTGTCCCTCCACAATCTCCTCTCCAATTCATCCAAATCATTATCCATTAAAGATCACAAATTAACAGAAGAAAGAACAAATAATACTACTTAATATAAATTATTTATTTTACAAAATAATAGAACTGAAAATTAAATAAATATCATTACTATAATATATTAAGTATTCACAAATAATACTTGGATCGTGTTGGACACTGTTCTATAAAAAACTATTTCAACATTCAGAATTAAGCATGTCTTCTTTAATTATAACTATTTTAGTGGTATGAAATGTTTTCTTAGAATTAAAGAAATCTTTTCTTATTAGATACAAGAATTACAAAAATTTAACTAACACCAACATGTCTTTAAAGAAAAATAATAAAAGCAAGGGAAATCTCGTAGAAAAGAAAGGGAAGAAACTAGAAAGAGAGCAAGTAGTAACTTTTTTTTACTAATTTTTTAGCTTTGTTTCTCTGCCTATATTTTGCTGAAGCATAAGGTGATATTTATAGGAGGAGACTAATGGTAAAAAGTTAAAACATGTCAAATATAAAGATATAAGTATTATTAATCATTCATGCACTTGCCAACTATAATTCTAGATGCATGAGTTTCTCAAATATACACTTTTTATGGCTTTTCAAATACATTTTTAATAATTCTTTTGAAATAAAATATTTTACTTATAATATTTGTAAAGGAGATAGAGAAATAGAAATATTAGTATGTGAGTACCTGAATTTATGATTTTGCTTTTTTCCTTTCAAAAAGTCTATTCAACTCTTTCTCTACTTAGGAGAATAATTTGATCATTTCTGACTCTATAACATGGCTCTGTCCCTATCAGAGTTATACTATAATTCTAAAAATATATATGTAAGAAAAAAAAAAAACTACAAATGCAGGATGAAAGATTTAAAATTCATTAAATATTTTATAAATATTTGACATATGTATTGAAAATACCCTTAAATTTGACGTGAATTATTACTTTAGTCCCCCAACTATTGACAACCTTAAAAAACACCCTTCTACTTGGTTATGTAATTTAAAAATACCCCTCTTATGCCACATGGCGTTCACCTATGCATATATGTGGAATTTTCTGTTGATGTGGCGTACACATAGATATATATATATATATATAGTAAAGAAAAACATTCAAATAATTAAAATTTAGTAATGAAGAATTTTTTAAAAAAATTAATTTTTTTTCTTACCTAACCCTATCCCCTACCCAGGTACCCCAATCCCACCAACCACCCCACCCCCTCACCCCCCAAAATTTTTTAAAAGTTTTTTTAAAAAAACTTTTTATCCAACACCACCGAGTACCCCGACTCTCTCCCCCCTCCCAAAAAAAAGTTTTTTATCTTCTTAAATTGTTTAATTCTTAGCATTTAATTATTTAAATATTTTTTCTATTACATATAATTATGTGTACGTCACGTCAATAGAAAATTCCACATATATGCACATGTGGCATAAGAGGGGTGTTTTTAAATTCACTTAATCAAGTAGAGGGGTGTTTTTAAGGCCGTCAATAGTTGGAGGACTAAAGTACTAATTCACGTCAAGTTTAGGGGTATTTTCAATACTTATCTCTAAATATTTTTATCAGTTACTTAACACTATATTTATATAACTTAATTGAGCAAAGTTAATATGATTTGAAATAAATATTATGTGTGAATTAAAAAAATCAAACTTTTGAGCTTTGGGATTGCATTCTCCTTGATGCATAGAGCATGTTTGGATGGTCTTATTGCTTTTGATATATAAGTCAAAAGTCACAAGTTATAAATTTTAATTTATGGCTTTTGGTTCATTTTTGTTTTTTTTTTAATTTAAAAACAAATGCTTAAAAAATATTTTGATTAAAAAACACTTAAAATAAGTCAATTTAAATCGGTATTTTAAGTATGAAAATAAGGTGAATAAATCTTACGTGTGAGTAATTATGAAATTTGTGTGCTTTTTTAAAATATGGTGGAAGTTTCTTTCAAATGGAAATGCAATGAATTGGAAGTCTTCAAGTTGTGGCCATTGGGGAAAAGGATGTTTTGCTTTGTTGTTATCTTATTTTCTTGATAAATTTAAGTTTTTTTTATTTGTTCTGTTTTATGTTAAGTATTTGTAGGTATGATTAATTTGAATTGGTGTATTGCAAGATTCATTTAATTCTAAGAACAAACGCTTCTAATAGAAATCTTTTTATTTTTAGAGATTCAAATCCAGTACCTTTAATTAAGAGTTAATGAATCTCAATCCATTGCAGTTACATTTGTGATTTGACCAATTATGGGATGGGATCAACCAAAATTATACTATTGATTATATGATACCCTTACATTTTTCTTTGTTTTACTAAACCTAATTTATAATCATACACACACGTGCAACTTAATGATTCTCAAATGCAAAAATTCCTACAACATCCATTCCATACTATAGTATTATTTAGACTGATATTTTAGAAATTATATTTAAAAAAGAAAAATCAAATAAGTAAATGAGTATTTATTGCTGAAGTGAAAACTCTATGTTTCCAACCAAGCTTGTAGCAATGGCAGGGGAAAAGACAATAATGCTGATTCAGACTTCCTAACAAACAGTTTTTTATTTTCGAATATTTGATATTTGAAATTTATTGATTTAATTATTTTAATTTTTTATTTTAAAAAAAGGAGCTAATTATCAGAAAATTCTCCATTGTAGTGCTAGAAGTGTAACTCTAGAGAGCCAGCATGGTCGGCCCACGAATATTAAGTTCATTTCTAACTAAGTTGTAAATAACTGGGCCTTTCAAGAATCTTTTACATTCTATTCTTGATTTATTACGAGGAAACTACTTTATTAGACATATATTCATATTATATATATTAATTTTATCAATATCTTAAAATAGTTATACGTTTTATCACTAATTAAAAAATTTTCTACCATATATTAAGGAAAATATACTTAGATATATATATTTTTACTAGCAAATACATTAAAATAGGAAAAGAGGCGAGCGGAATAGTCATATATCTTCAGATACATACTGAAAACTACATTTTAACCACTCGTCAAGCATTAATGTGTATTTTGCCCACCTAAAGTTTTTACAATGAAATTGTGCCTCCTTTCACCAATGTCAGTATGTCACATGCCTAAAGAAAATGAGCCCAAAAATGCGTGTTAAATAAACGAATTAAATTAAGTTTGTTTTGCTAAAACAAGGACAACCTTAAAATTCAGAGAAGTTATCATGTTTACGTGTTCGATCAAAATATATATTCCCTCAATCTCAATTTATAATTTATATGAATTAATTTGACTTGACATATAATTTATTAAAGAAAGAAAAAAAGCCTTTTGAAGCTTATGGTCTAACATAAATCATAGATGTTTATGTGATTATAAATCATTTTATTAATGATAAATTGAATATTTTAAAATTAAATTATTACTAAATATAAAAATGTGTCATTCTTTTTTAGACGGACTAAAAAGAAAAATGAATCATATAAATTGAAACAAAATGTAATAATTTGAGTATTCAAATGAAATTTATTGACAAATTTAAGAAGTTAATAACGTATACCACCTAAAGTTAAATATTCTCTGTCTCTTTTTATTTGTTCAAATTTTCCTTTTTACTTGTCATTTTTGACAAATCAAGAAATAACTATACCTATTATACTCTCAATTTATTAACATTAAGTTAATGTATTTTAAAAAATATAGTGAGTAAAGCTATTTGAGAACAATCCAGCCTTAAGCAGGCCACGAGTTGGGACAGGTTGACCCTTCAATAAAAAAATGGATAATATTGACCTCTTAGAAAGAGTATCGAATCTTGATGTCTGATGAACACGACATCAATACATACAGAAATTCATTCATGAATTACACACATTTTAGTGAACTTACAAAACAACATAATAGCCAAGATACAACATTCATAAGATTCATTTGAGCAAAAAACATTACATGATCACTTTTTTCATAAACAAGACAACAAAGGAGAAATGAAAAATTAGACATAAAAACAAAAGTAGAAGAGGTCAAAAATTCATAGTTATAATAACTTCAATATATATATATTATTGAATATTTTTAAAATTCACAATCCACGGACTGACATCTAATGCTCGCAAGTTGGGCCTACGAGGCTAGCGGGCTAAATGAGGCTGAGCTGAAAAGCCTCATTTATAAATGGGCTGAAAAAATTAAGCTCAATCTCACTTAATTTAAGGGTTGGATTGGACTGATTTAACGGGCCAAATTCATTTTGACAGCTCTATTAACGGTCGGAAAATATTAAATTATATTGTGACCCAACAACAGTACAAAAATCTCATTCAGTCCCCATTGGGGATAGCAAAAAAAATGTGGGGCGGTGGGCTCCATTTTGCAGAAAACTACATATGTGTCTACAAAAAGCACTAAGATCTGATTCTTCTCCTGCTTTTCAAATGACTTTTTTTTTTAGAATTTCTGAAATTTTGTTTAAAAAGTAAAAAAATTATATTTTAAAATTTTATGGTCAAATATATTGTCTCTATTGCACATTTTTTAAGAAAATATAATTAGGAAGAATTTTTTAATTTTTTTTATTAAAATATATTTTTTCTTTATTAAATATGAATTTATTTAATTATAAAAGTTTGAGCTTATAATGCTTTTTATTTAGTGTTTACTGTTTAGTACTTCTTACACCTTTTAATTTAATTATCATGACAAATTTTGAATTTTGAGATTCAAATAAATATTTTTTAATCATAATTATTTTATATTTTTTTAAATATTTTAAATTGTTATTTATTATAATTTATAATATTTGATATAATTTTTACATTCAAATTCATAATTGAAGTTATAATTATTTTATATCTTTTTAAATATTTTAAATTGTTATTTATTATAATTTATAATATTTGATATAATTTTTACATTCAAATTCATAATTGAATTCTAAAAAAATATCCAAATTATGCCTCGTAAAGTGAAATGGAATATAGAGGGAGTATTATTTTTAAAAACTATCTTCCTACTCTTAACCTCCTCAATCTTTTTGAAACAGAAACAATAATATTTTTTAAAATCTTACTAATGGAGTGATAAATATTTGATTTCTCACCTTACATTCCGTTTTGAAATAAAATAAAAATACTACTCCTCTTTATTATTTTTCTTTTAAACTTGCTGTTCTACTCTTCTACTGATTTCAGCTAGCAGTAGCACAGTGAGTTCCTATCCATGGAATCCTTCTAATAGCTCTGATTTTTCTTCATGAACTAATGATTTCTACTATTATTTGTTGAAGCTACTAATTTCAGCTCTTCATTTTTTTTAATTACAGATACTCATAGTAGGAAGCTGAACAGGCAGATAACAATGGGGAAATTTGCAATAATAATGATGGGTTTTCTGCTCTTGTGTTTCTGTACTGAAGCAGTTTACATGAAGTACAAGGACCCAAAACAGCCATTGAATGTTAGAATCAGGGATTTGATGAACAGAATGAGCCTTGAAGAGAAAATAGGTCAGATGACCCAGATTGAGAAACATGTAGCTTCACCTCAGATCATGAAGAAATACTTCATTGGTAAGCTTTCCTATACAAAAATCTTGAGCTTTTACATAAACCCTTATGGAGAAATCATTTATGAAAGTTATACATTCATTTGAAGCTGTGTGTGACAAAAATTGCCTTTAGAAAATCTAGAGAAATTTGCCAGGATATGACTCAGTTGCAGCTTACCGAGTACATAGATCAGGTAGACGGTTAGTAGGTAGTAGAGAATTGTCTTGCTTATCCTTCCGTACCGGTAGTCATAGTAATTCTATCTACTATCTCTTGTACTTTGATTATTGCAATATTTTGTAGTGGTTAGTGTTCCTGTTTTGAATGCTTTGTTATGCTATCTATAGTATTTTGCTGTGATTTTTTCACTTGTGTTATTTCTACTTGTGGGATTACACTGGTATGTTGTGGTTGTATAATATTTGTTTAAGATGATGGAACAACATGGTTGGTGAGGATTCATATAGCTGATCCAAGTTGCTTGGGATTGAGATGTAGTTGTTGTAATGTATTGTATATAAAGTTTGTATCAATTGCTGCCCAAGAGTGTTAGGTGTTGTTGTACTCTGCATTCAAGGACTTGAACTTTTAGATTCGCCTTTGTCGTAGTGGTTGAATGAAAGGCTATCTTTTTATGGTTTTAGTGAAGTGTGAATAATTTGATTGTGGCAGGGAGTGTACTGAGTGGTGGAGGAAGTGTGCCATTTCCAAAGGCTACTGCTGCGGACTGGGTGAAGATGGTAAATGAGATTCAGAAGGGTTCCCTTTCAACACGCCTTGGTATTCCTATGATTTATGGAATTGATGCTGTACACGGGCACAACAATGTCTACAAAGCAACAGTTTTTCCACACAATGTTGGCCTTGGAGTCACAAGGTAAGGGAAATCGCGGTTATATATATTCATTTCATCAGCATTCTTTCAGATTTTGAAATGTTTGTACAAATTTGAAATTTGAAGAAACATACATAGATTAGTGCTTGTGATATATAGTCTATACTTCAATATTTGGACACAATAGGGCTTGAAAGTTTGTTCTTTTCTCATTATTGCTCTGTGCTGTGGATTTCTTAGATCACATTGCATAAATATGGGGGGAGGGGCTGAGAGATGGCTGAAATGTTGATTTAGAAAATTTCCGAGCCTCTCATCGGAAGTAGTTCAAGAGGATGAGTATCTGAACCCTAATAGTTACTAGCATACTCTTGAGGAAAATTGAAATTACATCCCCTGTTGGAATTTTGTCTTTGAACCTTTGATCAATTTTGCTTACATAAATGGGGGTGATGCTAAGACTTCCTGATCCTGCCCTATCTATCTTTACTGGTCGGTATGAGGGTGGAACCGTGGTTTCAAGAGTCTGGCTGGAAATTTATTTTGCTGTAAGTGTTACTTTCAGGAAATTTGGGAAGATCATATAAGAGATTTAACAATTTAGTTGGTTATTTTACAACTTGTTCTTGAAGTTCTTTCATCTCATTTGCTGATACTTGGAATAATGTCAACTTTGCAATAGAGACCCACAGCTTGTGAAGCGGATTGGAGCTGCGACTGCCCTCGAAGTCAGAGCCACAGGAATCCCTTACACTTTTGCACCGTGCATCGCAGTGAGTACCATCACATCATATGCAGTTTACATATTGTCTTTATTTGATAGCTTTCATCATAGGTCTGGGTGTTTGTCTTGGCTTGATACTTGTTATCACAGGTCTGCAGAGATCCGAGATGGGGTCGGTGCTACGAAAGCTATAGTGAAGATCATAGAATTGTTCAGGCAATGACTGAGATCATTCCTGGGTTACAAGGAGATGTTCCAGCTAACTCACCTAAGGGTGTTCCATTTGTCGCAGGAAAGTATGTATCTCTAGTCTTTCACATCTTTATGCTTTCTGACTCCGTTTGTAAGTTCATTTGACTGCAAAGTATTGTGATTTAACTTTCATCTAGCTGTAAAATTCGTCATTTCGTTACACATCCTCGACCATATTTAGCCTTAACGTCTATCTAGTATTTGTTCTCCAATGACATGATTGTGCTTTTCTAAATGTGCTCAAGGACAAAAGTAGCAGCCTGTGCTAAGCACTTTGTGGGCGATGGTGGCACTACCAAGGGCATTGATGAAAATAATACTGTTATCAATGTGAATGGGCTACTTAACATCCACATGCCTGCCTATATTGATTCCATTTTAAAGGGAGTTTCCACAATAATGGTCTCTTACTCAAGCTGGAATGGCATGAGGATGCATGCAAACCGTGGTCTGATCACTGGCTTTCTCAAGGGAAAGCTCAAGTTCAGAGTAAAAGAGCAGCTCTCTTTTAAGTTCTACTGGTCGAAATTTAGTGAGGAGATTGCTGATCATCACATTTTCTGTTACCTTAATAACAGGGTTTTGTCATATCAGATTGGGAGGCAATTGACAAGATTACTGATCCGCCCCGTGGAAATTACTCTTACTCTGTTCAGGCTGGAGTTCTTGCTGGACTCGACATGGTCAGTCTAAAGGATTAATTCCAAAATTGTCTGTTACGTAAAATGTATTTACTCATTTTCCCTATAAATTATCACCTTGTCACCTGACACAATTAGATCATCATTAATCAACTCAAACTGTAATCACTTTTCACTTCCTAATGTATTTAGTTTTTATTTTTGCAGATTATGGGTCAGGAAAACTTGGTTGAATTTCTTGATGATCTGGCTTTCCAAGTAAGGAACAATATCATTCCCATGAGCAGGATAGATGATGCAGTTAAGAGAATACTAAGGGTTAAGTTTGTCATGGGTCTCTTTGAGAACCCATTGGCTGATCTCAGCTTAGCAAACCAACTAGGAAGCCAGGTAATTCCCCCGTTCACAAAAATGATCATGACAAGTTCCCTCCTAGGGAATGCAAGACAACTTTTGTCAAAATGATAAGTTCCCGTTTCTGGTGTAATGTGAATTCTCTTCTCCTGGTTTTTTCTTGACTTGGTTCCTTTCTTTTCAACTTAAATTCTTTCTGTAGGAACACAGAGAGTTAGCAAGAGAAGCAGTGAGGAAATCACTTGTACTATTGAAGAATGGAAAAGTTACTGGCCAACCACTACTTCCCCTTTCAAAAAAAGTGACAAAGATACTTGTCGCTGGCAATCACGCTGACAATTTGGGTTTCCAGTGTGGAGGCTGGACTATAAGTTGGCAGGGAATTGGTGGCAATGATCTTACCACAGGTATCCTTCTCTTATCTTGCAATTAGAAGTCTTCACAGTTCTTTGAGCCAGTGTGAATCAAAATCTTATCCTAGACATAAACCTTCATTATTAGTTACTTTAAACTAGTAAAAAATAAAATTTTAAAAAATCCTGCTTTGCAACCTCTTGATATGTTTGTGATAGATTTCTCTCTTTTGTTTCATCTGACACTTCTAAATACAAATAAAACTCAAAACTTTTACTGCACTTTTCATAGTAATCAGTAAATTCAACTGATTTTTCAAAACCTTAGTATTTTGTAAGACTCATAATCAGATGGCTATTTGAATCTTACCACCAGTTGTTTTGGAATTATTTGTTAAAGATAACATTTAAAATATTGGTTAGAATTAAGTGAGAGTGTGATAGTTTCTGAAAGGGTGACATCAAGAGTATTATAACAGTCTTTATCTTCTATTTTTTTGATGAAAAGGTAAAGATTATTTTTAGTAAGTTGGCAAGAAGGTACCAAGAAAAGTAAATCAGAGAAAGGAACATTCTTCTATATACTGAAGGAATACAAGTGATCTAATAGTGAAATTTTCTCTTTAGCTAAGTATGATGTAACTCGCGTCCCACGCGCGTAGGCTTGGCGACATCAGCCAAGGCCTACGCACATAGGACAGGCAACGTCGGCCGAGGCCAGGCGGCATCTGCCAAGGGATAGAGTAAACTGGGAAGGTGAATTAAATAGGCTTTGATAGCCTTAGCCTTGGCAGGACTTGGGTTGTTGGATAATGCCTGGCCACTACTACAAACTTTAGACCATATCTTTCTGGTCTCCAGAACAGTTGCAGCTTGTGCGCTGTTTGAAGAATGATCTAAAACCCTCCCCTCTCATATTAATAAAGCTGCACGTAAAGATTACTGTGACATTTGATTTTTTATTTTAGAGATCATTCTCGATGATCGTCAAAAACTGTAAATGAGAATTATCATTTCTTGTAGCATCAGACTGAACAAGCTCTCATTTGTATGGACAAATACAGGAACTACTATTTTAAATGCTGTGAAAAACACAGTCCATCCATCTACACAAGTGGTCTACCAGGACAATCCAGACGTAAACTTTGTAAAGTCCAACCACTTCTCCTATGCTGTTGTTGTCGTGGGAGAGAAGCCCTACGCAGAGATGTTTGGTGATAGTGCTAATCTTACGATAGCTGAGCCTGGTCCGAGCATCATCTCCAATGTCTGCGGGGTTGTGAAATGTGTGGTAGTAGTCATCTCTGGGCGTCCAGTTGTGATTGAACCGTATCTTGCAAATATAGACGCCCTTGTGGCTGCTTGGCTTCCGGGAAGTGAAGGCCAAGGTGTTGCTGATGTCCTGTTTGGTGACTATGGATTCACAGGCAAACTTGCGCGCACTTGGTTCAAGTCAGTTGATCAGCTTCCGATGAATGTTGGTGATCCACATTATGATCCTTTATTTCCTTTCGGATTTGGTCTCACTACTGAGTCTGTGAAGAGCTAAAAATGTCTTCCTCTGGAGTTCAACTTGCTGCTCAATCTTCATATTTTTTGTTTTGTTTAATGGATATTTAATATCATAGTATAAGAGTTTACAAAAAAGGAGCAGCATTAGTTCAACACTGTACTGTAGTCTACCTAATTACTAAGGTTCGAAAGTAGTTCCTAAAATGTCTGCCCATACAACTTTATTACCTAATGCCTGAAGGAACTACCAAATACCTGATGCAATTATAAAGAGCTTTATTTATGCCTTGTATCGAACAATTCTTGATGTAATTTTTTTTATATATATATATATATATATATATATATATATATTATAGATGCCAATTCAATAATTCTTTTAGTTTCATTATAGGGGAATTTTAATAGCTAGTTAGTTGATTATCTAAACTATTCCCTTTGTTGGTAAATGTTCGATTCCCCATGGATTCTTACACTATACTCAATACTCACCAGGACAAGATAAGAATAAATTTTCTCAAAGAATACAGAAAAAATGACACTTGTGTTTGTCAATTTTCCTATTCTTAAGAGGTGTTTTAGGAACTTAAAAGGACTGATTTGCAATTTTCCTGTCACGTGATTGCTTTTTCTGAAAAAGAACGATTTTGAGTAGTCATGAGGGTTTTGTGTGTGCTATTTTTTGTGTTTTTTACCAGATTGGCCAATCACAAGGCACAAAAAGAATGGGGAGATTTTCAATACCCATGAGGTTTTTGTGTTGTTCTGCCTATGGACAGTGATTGCAGAAAAGTACAAGGACCCAAAATAACCAATGGTTACAAGACTGAGGGACTTCGAATATTGTACAAGCATTCATTAACGGATATATGTAGTATGCTGTGTAGGACACAAATTATTACGTGCAACGTGTGTGTTTATCTGCTTAATTATTTACAATAGGAAGTTGAAGGGCATAGATGCTAGGTAAGACCAAGTTAAATGACATTTTTATAAATTATGTCTGTTGACTATTCATGAACTATTCTCCTAGAAAATATAAAGTAATTAAGAATTTCACTAAATGAAGGATAAATATAAGAAAAGTCCCTACAGTTTTTTTGAAACGTGATAATTCAATTATTTTGAACAATTCACTTAATATGTCTTAGAGAGAGTAACTAAGATCAAATATGTCCTCATCAAATATAACAACATTTGTCATCGGTTAATAGATAGAGTCATATATATTCATGCTGTAATTAAAATGAGCTAAATTTGTCCTTTTTTTCAAATGCCGAAAGTTTAACACTCAATCATACCATTATCGTGCAATTAAGGATTTTTTTAAAAACAAAATAAATTTAAACTTTTTTTAAAAAAATTTAATTTTCACAATGAAACATGTCATATACCTACCAAGTCCCTAATCACACCCTACCCCCATTAGGGGCGGAGCTAGAAGCTTGGGTACGAATTCGACTGAATCCATTAGCTTTTGTTCAAATACCGCACATATTAAGAAATTCATTGAATATGTATTGATATTAAATTTAAAATCGAGTTATTACCACTTAAAATAATCATTTCAAAAATTCAAAACCCAGTCTCTACCAAGTACCCTGTCACTCGCATGGTGAGTGTACAGTGTAATGTGTATATATACTCACCAACTCACCAACTTATTCTCAACAAAATAGCATGTTTCAAAGTTGAAGAAGCTCAACAAGTAAGTTTTCCATTTCTAGTTTATACCTGTTTTCTTTTTTCATACTTTTCAACAAACTTGTTTCTTGTTTGTTCACATTTTTTTTTGCACTGCTATTTATTATTATGTGCTATTTTTTGTGAGTTTTACCAGATTGTCCAAGCAGAAGGCACAACAAAAATGGGGAGATTTTCAATACCCATGAAGGGTTTTGTGTTGTTCTGCCTATGGGCAGTGATTGCTGAAGCAGAGAACCTAAAATACAAGGGCCCAAAACAGCCAATGTCTACAAGAATTAAGGACTTGATGAAAAGGATGACTGTTGAGGAAAAGATTGGTCAGATGAGTCAGATTGAGAAGAAATTTGCCTCAGCTAATGTTATGAAGCAATATTTCATTGGTATGTTTTGAAAAATTCATTCTTTATGTGTTTATAGTGCTGTTTATAATTGGAAACAACTTCTCTACCCCATAAAAAGTAGGAGTAAGGTTTACGTACATCCTAACCTCCTCATACCCCGGTTGTGGGATTACACTGGTATAGTTGCTTATTATAAAAGTCATACAGATTAAAGAAAAGTGATTGATCCTAGGATGATAGAATCTTTTGTCATAACATTGGCGTTTAATTTAAACAGAGCCTTGGAGCAATGCTAAAGTTGTTTATGTGTGACCTACGTCACATGGTTCAAACCGTGAATTTAGTCACGACTTGCCTCAAGATAGGTTGCCTACATCACACCCCCTTGGGTGAGTTCACTCCCTGAACCATGCATGAACGCTGGATGCACAAGAGGTGGATTCAGCAACTAATGCTTGTTTCAGGGTTGGACGCCTGCATCACACTCCCTTGGGGTGTTGCCCTTCCCAGAACTCTACGTGAATGTGAGATGCTTCGTGTACCAGGAATCACCTATGTTATATCAAAAGATATTATCTTTTTAGTCCTATTTTGAGAAAAAAATAGGACTAAACAAGGTATTTAAAGAGAACATGGGAAAGGGGTGGCCTACTTTCTTTATCGATTGTTATCCTGCTATTGGAGTTCATATTATCTCTAGATATACATGATCATTCTTGAATGCTTGCTCGTATGTTCACCAGAGATTCCGGAACTTTGCTCATTTGGTGTTAGAAATATCACGTTTTTAGGTGTATATTTGACTACATGTGTTATCTCATACAACTTACAAATAAGTGATTCTAAATCAGGGTGCATTATTGTGAACACGGGGGATTTTTATCTGTAATAACATATGCATATAATGGAAACAAGAAAAAGGGGGTTGATCTGCTTTTTACTGTAGTGTATATTAGAAGATCATTTTTATAAAAATTCTGGCAGGGAGTGTGTTGAGTGTTCCAGGGGATACTCCTAGACTTAATGCTGCTGCTGAGGATTGGGTCAATATGGTAAACGAGATTCAAAAGGCTGCTCTTTCAACCCGTCTTGGTATTCCAATGATTTATGGGATTGATGCAATTCACGGACACAACAATGTCTATAATGCTACTATCTTTCCTCACAATATTGGACTTGGTGTCACTAGGCAAGAATATAAATTATAACAACTATGCATCTGATTTTTGTTCTGACTATCGGAAGGTACTAATTTTGTTGCTTTTAGAATGTAGTGAGAGCTCATCTTCTAAGTTTGATAAATAAAGATGTATGATAGGTAGTTTTCACTTTTATCAGTCATTTGACACCTTAGGATCAAGAAATGATCTTTGGCACTGAGGTCAATTATATTCCAAAAAGAAAATGATCATGTTATGAATTTTCGACTTCTCCTAATGCTCCATGAATCTCCTAATTCTTGTCTTTCACCTATTTGAGTTAAAAGTTTGTCACTTTAATGCAGGGACCCTGATCTTGTGAAACGGATTGGTGCTGCAACTGCACTCGAAGTTAGAGCAACAGGAATCCCATATGCTTTTGCTCCCTGCGTTGCAGTAAGTTGATATGATATGAATGAATTTTTTGGTAAAGTTGCATTTCAATTTCTTTGTTATCTGAATAACTGTGTTATGGTAGGTGTGCAGAGATCCTAGGTGGGGGCGTTGTTATGAAAGCTACAGCGAAGATATCAAAATTGTACGAACCATGACAGAGATAATTCCTGGTTTACAGGGAGATGTGCCAGCTAATTATAGCAAGGGTGTTCCCTTTGTTGCCGGAAAGTATGAATCTTTATCAATTTTCACATCTACTACTTTCCTGATGTTTCTATTTTTGTGGAACATTCATTTGATTGCACTTTCAACTGGTTAAGGTCAAAGGTTGCAGCCTGTGCCAAGCATTATGTTGCAGATGGAGGCACAGAGAGGGGAATCGATGAAAATAACACTGTAATTAACAGAACTAGTGTATATGGCATCCACATGCCTGCATATTATGATTCAATCATAAAGGGTGTTTCAACGGTGATGATTTCTTACTCAAGCTTGAATGGGGAAAAGATGCACACTAACCGAGATCTTGTCACTCGCTTCCTAAAGAACACACTCAAATTCAGGGTAAGAATGATTAGCTCAGCTCATTCAAAATCAGCAAGTTAAGGTCAAGTAGGGATATATCCATCTTTTGGCCATGCATCTTTTTCAGGGTTTTATCATTTCTGATTCGGAAGGCCTTGACCGGATTACAAGTCCACCTCATGCTAATTACACTTATTCAGTTCAAGCTGGAATTTTAGCAGGAATTGACATGGTTGGTTTGTTATGTTTGATCTCGAATCATTTTTAGCAAAATGATAGTTTTAGATACTCTATATGATTGTTTCGTCTATGCTGCAGGTTTTTATTCCAGATAACTATGTAGAATTTATTGGGAATCTGACTCTACTAGTGAAAGATAATATCATTCCCATGAGCAGAATTGAAGATGCTGTAGAGCGTATATTGAGAGTTAAGTTTATCCTGGGTCTCTTTGAAGACCCACTGGCTGACCTTAGCTTGGTAAATCAACTCGGTAGCCAGGTAACTTTGATATTCAGAAACTTGTGATCTAAGTACGTCTTTTACGTGTGTGTGATCTATCATGCTTCACCGCCACTCTGCAGGAGCATCGAGAGTTGGCAAGGGAAGCAGTAAGGAAATCGCTTGTCCTTTTGAAGAATGGCAAGATCACTAGTCTGCCATTACTTCCCCTTCCAAAGAAAGCACCAAAGATACTTGTAGCTGGAACTCATGCTGACAATTTGGGTTACCAATGTGGAGGCTGAACCAATCAATGGCAGGGCATCACAGGCAATAATTTCACAGTCGGTATGTCTTCTCAGGTTTTACTAATTCCACTTTTCGTGAGCGATTAATTGTTGGCCCTGATAATATGACAATTGTTTTACATGTCAACGTATAGAAGTTAAACTCTTGTAGCATTATTCTAAATTTGACAGGAACCACCATTTTAAGTGCTATCAAGAAAACTGTAGATCCGTCCACACAAGTAGTATACCAGCAGAATCCTGATGCAAACTTTGTGAAGTCAAACAAATTCGACTGCGCCATTGCTGTAGTAGGTGAAGTCCCATATGCAGAGATGTTTGGTGACAGCTCAAATCTTACAATGCCAGAACCTGGTCATAGCACTATTAACAATGTCTGTGGGGCTGTGAAATGTGTTGTAGTCGTCATCTCTGGTCTTCCTGTCGTGCTAGAGCCTTATGTTGATAAAATAGATGCACTTGTGGCTGCTTGGCTTCCGGGGATTGAAGGCCAAGGTGTTGCAGATGTTTTATTTGGTGACTATGGTTTCACTGGTAAACTTGCTAGGACTTGGTTCAAGTCAGTGGACCAGCTTCCTATGAATGTCGGCGATCCACACTACGATCCCCTCTTTCCCTTTGGATTTGGACTCACAACTCAGCCAGTGAAAATGAATTAGATGAGAGCATTGATACTATAGTGTGTATGACATTCAGTTTTTGGATATAGTTTCAGAGTTGGTTTCAGACTACTAGTCAGCAATATAAGGTACAAAAGGAACTATAAATCTTTTATAGAAGTTAGTTATGGGGCAAGCACATCTTTAGGAACACAAGTGGGTAGACACTTGCAAGATAAACTAGTAAGTTATTATTATTGAAAATGGAAGAAAGAGCAGAAGGCAGAAACTTGTATCGAGGGTTTCCCTTTGAATATTTATAATTATTATTAAATTTTATTAATTATAATTATGATGAGTTGTTACTGCTACAAAAGTATTTGTAGGGTGGTCATGTCTCTTTAAATTCTGAGAGTACTTAAGACAGAAAAGATAAGTCAAAGGATGTCATATAATTTCCCAAAGAAAAAACAAGGTTTTAAAAAATACAATGCTTAAAATGTCCACAAATGGAGATGAGTCTTAATGCTAGATCATTTTCCTTTGTTTTGTAATCTACTTCAAACTAACCAGTATTAGTATTAAACATGTTCAAAACTATATAGGCTCATTCACTTTCATAAAGTAAACTGAATACATGGATAATCCCCTAATGAATTTATCGGTAGGAAATGTAGATATTGACTACTATTAGTTCACCTGGGAACTCTTGAGGACTTGGTTCAAGGCTATCCATGACTGTTGGAGATCCACACTATGATCTACTAACCCCCCTCCCCCACTCCCTACCAAACCCCTCCCTTGAGATTACTACAATAATCAAGGACCTATAGCTTCTGGATAGAGATGGATCTGAGACGACAATGACAATAATGATATGTATTTCCTAGTTCTTATTTCAGTTCTATTTGGTTGACGTGTCTTACAAAAAAAGACATGCTCTTTCTGTAGCACCCAACAATTTCGATCGATCTTGTATGTAGTACTGTACAAAGCACTCCAAGATTTGAAGTTCTCTGCATTTAATTTTCATGAATCAAGAAGTTAATTGAGTAAACATAGTCAAAAATACAAAATATACACATATAGACATGCAAAACTTTGGTGATTTAAGCTTTCCTCGAAACCAAATTTTCGTATATGATTGAATAGATGAATAAACAAAGCCATCTCTGCTAACATATTACATAAGTGCGTTTGTATGAAGTAAACATTACATCAATAAAGTTGTCAACATTTATAGAAATGGTCAACACCCATTTCTCATTAAAGCTAGCATCAGTATTCCACAAAACCAACTAAGATGTAGTTGATGTAAGTATATGTATATAAAGTTTGTATCAATTGCTGCACAAGAATGTTAGGTGGTGTTGTACTCTGCATTCATGTACTTGAACTTTTAGATTGGCCTTCGTTGTGGTGGTTGAATGAAAAGCTATTTTCCTATGGTTTTAGTGAAGTGTGAATATTTTGATTGTGGCAGGGAGTGTACTGAGTGGTGGAGGAAGTGTGCCATTTCCAAAGGCTACTGCTGCAGACTGGGTGAAGATGGTAAATGAGATTTGGAAGGGTTCCCTTTCAACACGCCTTGGTATTCCCATGATTTATGGAATTGGTGTAGTCCATGGGCACAACAACGTCCACAAAGCAACGATTTTTCCACACAATGTTGGCCTTGGAGTCACAGGGTAAGGGAAATGGCGGTTATATATATTCATTTCAGCAGCATTCTTCACAGATCTTGAAATGTTTATACAAATGTGAAATTCAAAGTAACATACATGGGTTAGTGCTTGTGATATATAGTCTAGACTTCAATATTTGGACACAATAAGGCTTGAAAGTTTGTTCTTTTCTCATTTTTGTTCTATGCTGTGGATTCCTTAGATCACATTGTATAAATGTGGGGGGAGGGGCTGACAGATGGCATGTTGATTTAGAAAATTAACGAGTCTCTCATCAGGAGTAGTTTCGAGAGGATGAGTATTTGAAAGTAGCATACTCTTGAGGAGAATTGAAATTAGATCCTGTGTTGAAAGTTTGTCTTTGAGCCTTTTGATCAATTTTGCTTACATAAATGGGGGTGATGCTAAGACTTCTTCCCCTATCTATCTTTACTGATCGGTATGAGAGTGGAACCATGGGTTCAAGAGTCTGGCAGAAAATTTATTATGCTGGAAGTGTTATTTACAGGGAATTTGGAAAGATCATACTCAAATAAGAGATATTTTGTTGATATATAAGAGATTTAACAATTTAATTGGTCATTTTACAACTTGTTCTTGAAGTTCTTTCATCTCATTTGCTGATTCATGGAATTATCTCAACTTTAAAATAGAAACCCACAGCTTGTGAAGAGGATTGGGGCTGTAACTGCCCTTGAAGTCAGAGCCACAGGAATCCCTTAGACTTTTACACCGTGCATCGCAGTGAGTGCTCCTCTGTTTAATCTGATTAATAAAGATGCATGATAGGTAGTTTTCACTTGTCAGTCATTGGATACCTTAGGATCAAGTAATGATCTTCGACATTGAGGTCAATTATATTCCAAAAAGAAATGATCCTGTTATGTATTTTGAATCTTTAATACGCATTTCTATGAAATGCTGGATTTTTATTCGATCTCAAAATGGTCGTCTTTCACCTGTTTGAGTTAAAAATTTGTCACTTTGATGCATGGACCCTAATCTAGTGAAATGGGTTGGTGCTGCAACTGTACTTGAAGTTAGAGCCACAGGAATCCCGTATGCTTTTGCTCCCTGCATTGCAGTAAGTTGATATGATATGAATGAACTTTTTTGTAAAGTTGCATTTCTATTTCTTTTTCATCTGAATAACTGTGCTATGATAGGTATGCAGAGATCCTAGGTGGGACTGTTGTTATGAAGGCTACAGCGAAGATCACAATATTGTGCGAACCATTACAGAGATAATCCTGGTTTACAAGGAAATCTGCCAGCTAATTCTCGCAAGGTTGTTCCCTTTATTGACTGGAAGTATGAATCTCTATCAATTTTCGCATCTACTACTTTCCTGTTCCTATTAAATGGCTTACACCAGTCGCATGGTTAGGAATAAAAATGAAAATTACTTCATCAAAAAAGACAAAAAAAAAATTATGATTGTCTTACAAACTCCTTCATAACCATAAAATTTTTATGAGAAGGCGACATGACTGGTGGGACTCAGTAATCTGTATTAATATCAATGTGTCATTTATTCACTTCACGTGGAAATTTCAGTCATACTGGGAAAGTTTGGATTTGATGATCTAAGAATCAATGCTATTGTCCAATACCCTAAGTGGTCCTATCATGGTCCAGCATAGTATTTATTGTGACAATGACCTTTAGCAAGTCTGTGTATTGTTGATCTTTGTATCAAATATAATTGAACCTTTTAATTATTGTTTAAGATAATGTTAAAGTGAGTTTAGGTATTGTTTAAGATAATGTTTTTGGTGCTAGAATACTCCAAGACATTTTGATTATTACTATTCTGAATTGCTTCTGCTAACGACCAACCCTGATGTTTCTACTTTTATCGTCCTTTGTTGTGGAATATTCGTTTGATTGAACTTTCAATTGGTTAAGGTCAAAATTCTGTTTTCACTTTTTTCAAGAATTTCAACAATTTGATAAACAACAAAAAACTGTTTCCACTCTAAACTACTCACAAAAATTCATAAATAACTTAAATTTAATTACTGCGAAACACAACTTTAATTTCCAAACAAGGACGCAAAACAACTAATGGCTGCAAGAATGATGGACTTGATGAGAAGGATGACTCTTGGGGAAAAGATTGGTCAGATGACTCAGATTGCGAGGAAAGTTGCTTCAGCTGATGTTATGAAGCAATATTTCACTGGTATGTTATGAAAGTTATACTCTTTAGAATGTCATGGCCATTCTTGAATACTTGCTTTTTTTTTTTTTTTTCATCACTGATACCAGAATATTGCTCATTTGGGGTTTGAAAAATTCATTCTTTATGTGTATATAGACCTGCTTATTATAAATATCATACAGATTACAGCAAAGAAGTTTATCGTAGGATGATGGAATTTTTGTAATAACATTGGCGTTTAAATGAACGGAGTCTTGGAGCAACGATAAAGCTGTTTATGTGTGACCTATGCCACGGGGTTTGAACCATGGAGTTAGTCCCTGCTTATCCAAAGTAGGTTGCTTACATCACACCCCATTGTGTGCAGCCCTTCCTGGACCGTGCGTGAACAGCGGATGCACGAACTGTGGATTCAGCAACCAATGCTTGTTTCAGGGTAGGACACCTACATAACAACCCCCCCTTGGGATGCGGCCCTTCTCAAGACTCTTGCTTGAGCACGAGGTACTTCATGTAGCGGGAATAGCTGTGTTATACCAAAAGATTTTATCTTTTAATCCTTTTTTTTTAAGGGAAAAAAAGGTATCGAAAGAGAACATGGGAAAGAGGTCGCCTACTTTCTTTATCCATTGGTTATCCTGCATATTGAAGTTCATTTTATCTCTAGATTGATATGACCATTCTTGAAAGCTTGCTTGTATATTCACTAGAGATTCTGGAAGTTTGTACATTAGGTGTTAGAAAAATCACATACAGCTTATATCAGGGTGCATTACCATTAAAAGTGAGGATTTTTTGTAATAACATATGCATAAAAGGGAAACAAGAAAAAGGGGGTTGATCTGCTTTTTACTCTAGTGTATCTTGGAATTCATTTTTATAAAAATAAACCTGGCAAGGAGTGTATTGAGTGGTGGAGGGAGTGTTCCTACACCTAAGGCCTCTGCTAAGGATTGGATCAATATGGTAAACGAGATTCGAAAGGGTGCTCTTTCGACCCGCCTTGGTATTCCAATGATTTATGAGATTGATGCAGTTCATGGCCAGCTAATTGTCGCAAGGGTGGTCCCTTTGTTTACGGTAAGTATGAATCTCTATCAATTTTCGCATCTACTACTTTCCTGTTCCTATTAAATGGCTTACACCAGTCGCATGGTTAGGAATAAAAATGAAAATTACTTCATCAAAAAAGACAAAAAAAATTATGATTGTCCTACAAACTCCTTCATAAGCATAAAATTTTTATGAGAAGGCGACATGACTGGTGGGACTCAGTAATCTGTATTAATATCAATGTGTCATTTATTCACTTCACGTGGAAATTTCAATCATACTGGGAAAGTTTGGATTTGATGATCTAAGAATCAATGCTATTGTCCAATACCCTAAGTGGTCCTATCATGGTCCAGCATAGTATTTATTGTGACAATGACCTTTAGCAAGTCTGTGTATTGTTGATCTTTGTATCAAATATAATTGAACCGTTTAATTATTGTTTAAGATAAAGTTAAAGTGAGTTTAAGTATTGTTTAAGATAATGTTTTTGGTGCTAGAATACTTCTAGAAATTTTGATTATTACTATTCTGAGTAGCTTATGATAACCAACCCTGATGTTTCTATTTTTTTAGTCCTTTATTGTGGAACATTCGTTTGATTGAACTTTCAATTGGTTATGTTCAAAAATTCTGTTTTCACTTTTTTCAAGAATTTCATCAATTTCATAAACAACAAAAAATTGTTTCCACTCTAAATTAATTACTCACAAAATTTCATAAACTACTTTAATTTAATTATTGCCAAACACAACTTTAATTTACAGACAAGGACCCAAAACAACCATGGCTCAAGAATGAGCAACTTGATGAAAAGGACCACTCATGAGGAAAAGATTCTTCAGCTTATCATTGGTATGTTATGAAAGTTATACTCTTTAGATTGTCATGGCCATTATTTATTTATTTTAATCACTGATACCAGAATATTGCTTATTTGGTACTTGAAAAATTCATTCTTTATGTGTATATAGAGCAACAAAATACAAAAAAAAAAGAATAAATTAGTTGTGAGAATTTGCTTTTTATTAGTAGTAAATATTCTTGAAAGAATAATAGAATAACAGTAGTCTATAATCAGAAAAGTAGTACACAAATCACCAAAATGGTATATACATGAATACTATACCTTTTTTTAAGCATCTCTAATGGTAATGGACTAATGGTTCATAGGAAAACCTTCTCTTCATCTTTCATATGCTTCTGCGAAGCTTTCAACTTTTGCTTGTATTATCACTTAGCATTAAAAAACTCTTTCATTGTCCTAGATGAATGAATTAGTAAATTAAACAATTCATTGTAACTTATAATATAATTAATGTTCCTTTGATTGTTTTTCTAATAAATAACCTACAGTCCAAAAAATGATTAAAATATACTATTTAATAGTTAATTAAATAAATATTTAATCTGATATAGGAGTAAAATGGTAATCCAACTTTGTACTTTGGATCTTTCCACTTTTATAATACAGATTACAACAAAAAAATTTATCGTAGGATGATGGAATCATATCATCATATATCATCATATATATAAAAGAGAATGCTCAACCCGGTGACATGGCGCCACCAGAAGCAAGGATTCTCTTTTAATTTATTTATTATCAAAACTGCCCCTTCGCCTCTGCAATAGAAGCACCGCTTCAACCTTAAACAACCACTTCTCCCATTCATTGTTTTACCACTCTTGACGCTCTTAATAAACGTTACATCTATTTACAACAGTGGTGCCCTCACATATCATTATTCTTATTTAACCCTTCTTAAAAGTCACAACATTTCATAAAAGTCACAACTCTTTAGAAAAGTCACAACTCTTTAGAAAAGTCAGAACTCTTCACTCAAATTTTCACAAAAGTCACAACTTTTCACAAAAGTCACAACTTTTCACAAAAGTCACAACTTTTCACAAAAGTCACAACTCTTCATTTTTCGTTCACACATTTTAAAACCCAACACTTAATTTCAAGGTACCAAAAGAAGAAAGAATAAACAAAGAAAATTGATTTCAATTGCAATGCGACATTACTGTTCTTGCACCTCTCTGTCCACAACTCATAAAGCTGCTGGAATGGTTGAATCATTACATTTGGTTCTTTAGTAAATAAAACTTCTATTTCTGCCACTATAATTTTAGGTTTTTTTTTTCGCTATAGGGGAGTCGAATTCAAATACATTAATTAAGCCTCTTATGAAGTGTTTTTTATTCCTCAAAGTTTTCTTCTTCCTATTTCATGAAGCTAAGCTTAATCTTTTACTGTAAGTCATAGTGATTCATGTAACTATTGCAATTTCTTTTTGCTATTTTGGTGACTTTTTTTGAACTCTGTTAAGAAATCCAGTAAGGATGATTGAAAATTGATCTTCTCTTATGTCCCTTTCTACAGGTTTTTTCATATACTTTTTGGGAAAATTGCTTGTGGACTGTGCTATATTTGATAGCACACAACAATAAATATGTGATAACTAATACGGAACCAATGGTGAAGTTTGTTAAAAGAACCAAACAGACTGCTTTCTTGCTTGCCACAGTTAGTATATTATTTTGATTGTTTTATCTTAGGTAAAAACATTTTGAATGCCATTGCACTCATACTAGAATATTAGTATAGAGACAATTAGTCCACTACTTTTGTCGCAAGTTGACTAATTTGTCATATTTCTTTATCTCTTCTTTTTTGGCATAGTAAGAGATCAAGTTTTCTTGAAACTAACAGTTGCCCAAAATACATTATAACAAAAATAATTTTTATCGGCAATAAATATGCATATTAACGAAGAGTGCTAAAGCCTTTACTGACATTAATTAATTGTCATTAGATTCAATGTCGCTCTAGACTTTAGGGACATTTATAAAGAGTACTAATTACCTCCGAAAATACATATTTAGCTGCAATTAAGCTATTAATTGTCATTAAAGATTATTTTTGTTGTAGTGATAACTCTTTTTTGGCTTCTTTCAATTAAATTTGTGAACTGTAATACATCCCGACAGACTTTCTTTTTGAAAAATATGTTAAGCAACATGCCTTTTTCTTCTTAATTGTTAGGAAAGTAAGGTCGTCTTTATTATTATTTGTGGATATTTGTGAGTTCAAGTGCTCACAGAATTATGTTGTGAGATTTTAATATGTTATGTATCAAAATTTTTGTTTAGAATATCAAGTGTTGAACAGTTTCATTGAGATGTCACCTACTGTTTGGTTGATCATTGCATTAATTCTTTATAACTGCATACTATAACCATAACAATAACTATTGTTCAATTCCAAATAAGTTGGGGCCGGTGATATGAAACCTAAGCAATAGTAATGACTATTATGAGACAATGAGGAAAAACCTTTATAATACTAACAATTTTTGGGTCATTTTTAACATATACATGATATGACATACTATAATAAAAAAGAGATTGATGGAGATTCATAAGAAAGGAGCCGAAAGTCCTCCATTTGAATTTAGTTAATTATGTTCATGTATGGACATGATGTTCCACTTTACTTGGGAGTGTTGTTGTTCGAGGCTCTTCTTTAACGTCTGATATTGTTCTTTTTAACTTCTTTGAATTTCTAAAATTTTGTTACTTCTGACCAACTATTTTCATGGAGATTTTCTTAGACTTCTTTCTTATTCTTAAAATTTCTCTATGACTCATAAGTTTTGTATAAAAAAACAAAAATTAAAAAAATATAGCACTTTAAGATTCATAGGAATGATTTGTCTTAAGATAAAATGTTCTTGACAATGTAGTGTTTATATCGAAAATATGAATATTATAGAATGATCATATGTAAGCTTAATAAAATAGTTCAATCCCGTGCGAAGCACAGGTAATTTACCTTGTTTTTGTAATGATATTGGCGTTTAAATGAACGGAGTCTTGGAGCAAGATAAAGCTGATTATGTGTTACCTACACTTAAACCGTGGATTTAGTCCATGCTTATCCAGGTAGGTTCCCAACATTACACCCCTTTGTGTGCAGCCCTTCCCTGGACCGTGCGTGAACGGCGGATGCACGAACTGTGGATTCAGAAACCATTACTTGTTTCAGGTTAGGATCATAGCACCCCCCCCCCTCCCCTTTCCCCTTGGGGTGCAACCCTTCCCAAAACTCTTGCTTGAACACGAGATACTTCGTGTAGCGGGAATATTTATGTTATACCTAAAGATTTTATCTTTTAATCCTGTTTTTTGAAGGGAAAAAACGGTATTGAAAGAGAACATGGGAAAGGGGTGGCCTACTTTCTTTATCCATTGGTTATCTTGCATATTGGAGTTGAGTTTATCCCTAGATTGACATGACCATTTTTGAAAGCTTGCTCGTATATTCACTGGAGATTCCGGAACTTTGTTCATTAGGTGTTAGAAAAATCACGTTTTCATGTGTATATTTGATTACATGTGTTATCTCATACAGCTTATATCAGGGTGCATTACCATTAAAAGGGAGGATTTTTTGTAATAACATATGCATATAAGGGAAACAAGAAAAAGGGGGTTGATCTGCTTTTTACTCTAGTGTATCTTGGAATTCATTTTTATAAAAATAAACCTGGCAGGGAGTGTATTGAGTGGTGGAGGGAGTGTTCCTACACCTAAGGCCTCTGCTAAGGATTGGATCAATATGGTAAACGAGATTCGAAAGGGTGCTCTTTCGACCCGCCTTGGTATTCCAATGATTTATGAGATTGATGCAGTTCATGGCCAGCTAATTGTCGCAAGGGTGGTCCCTTTGTTTACGGTAAGTATGAATCTCTATCAATTTTCGCATCTACTACTTTCCTGTTCCTATTAAATGGCTTACACCAGTCGCATGGTTAGGAATAAAAATGAAAATTACTTCATCAAAAAAGACAAAAAAAATGATGATTGTCCTACAAACTCCTTCATAAGCATTAAATTTTTATGAGAAGGCGACATGACTGGTGGGACTCAGTAATCTGTATTAATATCAATGTGTCATTTATTCACTTCACGTGAAAGTTTCTGTCATACTGGGAAAGTTTGGATTTGATGATCTAAGAATCAATGCTATTGTCCAATACCCTAAGTGGTCCTATCATGGTCCAGCATAGTATTTATTGTGACAATGACCTTTAGCAAGTCTGTGTATTGTTGATCTTTGTATCAAATATAATTGAACCGTTTAATTATTGTTTAAGATAATGTTTTGGTGCTAGAATACTTCAAGTTATTTTGATTATTACTATTCTGAATTGCTTTTAACGACCAATCCTGATGTTTCTTTTTTTATTGTCCTTTGTAGTGAAACATTCGATTGATTGAACTTTGAATTGGTTAAGGTCAAAAATTCTGTTTCCACTTTTTTTCAAGAATTTCAGCAATTTCATTAACTACAAAAAACTGTTTTCACTCTAAATTTTTCTCAAAAATTCATAAACAACTTTAATTTAATCATTGACAAACACAACTTTAATTTCTAAACAAAGATGATAGAATCTTTTGTAATAACATTGGTGTTTAAATGTACGGAGCCTTGGAGAAACGCTAAAGTTATTTATGTATGACCTACGTCACGTGGTTCGAACAGTGAATTCAGTCACGGCTTTTCTCAAGGTAGGTTACCTGTATCACACCCCCATGGATGCGGCCGCTCTCTGCATCATGCGTGAATGCCTAATTCTTAAGCCCTAGATTCACCAACTAATGCTTGTTTCAGGGTAGGGCACCTGCATTACACTCCCTTGGGATACTGCCCTTCCCAGAACTCTACGTGAATTCGAGATTCTTTGCGTACTTGAAATCGCCTATGTTATACCAAAAGATTTCTTTTTAATCCTATTTTTAGAAAAAAAAAAGGTATTTAAAGAGAACATGGGAAAGGGGGTGTTCTGCTTTCTTTATCCATCGGTTATGCTGCATATTGGAGTTCACTTTATCTCTAGATTGACATGACCATTCGTGAATGCTTGCGCGTATCCAGAACTTTGTTCAGTTAGAAAAATCACGTTTTTATGTGTATATCAGACTACATGTGTTATCTCAGACAGTTTACATCAGGCCTCAGGGTGCTTAATTGTTAAAAGGGAGGATTTTTTGTAATAACATATGCATATAAAGGAAACAAGAAAAAGGGGGGTGATCTGCTTTTTACTGTAGTATATATTGGAATTCATTTTTATAAAAAAAATCTGGCAGGGAGTGTATTGAGTGGTGGAGAGCGTGTTCCTGCACCTAAGGCGTCTGCTGAGGATTGGATTAATATGGTAAACCAGATTCAAAAGGGTGTTCTTTTGACCCGCCTTGTTATTCCATTGATTTATGGGATTGATGCAGTTCACGGACACAACAATGTCTATAATGCTACCATTTTTCTTCACAATATTGGGCTTGGTGTCAGTATATTGTAATGACCTTGAAGGTCAATTTTTGTAATTTTTGTAAAATGATTGTTTTGCCCTCTCGAGAGTTGCCCCGAGTCTTGTTTGAAATGTTTCTGAAGTTGATTTTGTGAAAGTTTGAGTTAAAATGAAGTTTTTGAAAAGCTTTGAATTCGAAGGCTTAAGTTGCCAATTTGTGGTTTTAGAGGTCTTTCAGAGTTTCGGGACTCAGATGTGAATTTTGTCGATTCCATCAGTTCCGGAATGTGGATTTTTGCCTAGGAGAGTTGACGGGGTCAGTTTTGGGGCTGTTTCGTGGATTTGAGGTCATAAGTTGGAAAATTGTGGAAATTTGATCATATGGTTGACTTTAGTCAACATTCGGAGATCTGATGCTCGGATGTCGATTCCGACAACTCCGTTGGATTCGGGGGATGATTTTAGGCCTAGGGTGGCCTTGGTTGAATTTTGAGAGATCCCGAGCTTGTTTTTGTGTTGTTGAGTTAGTTTTGAGGTACTTTATCGGGTTCCGGGTCAAGGAGACCTCGAATCTTAAATTTGATGGTTCCATTGAGTCCGGAACGTTGACTTTAGTGGGGTTGCATATCTGGTTTGTGTGCATGGGGTTCCGAACGAATCCCGAGGGCCCATTCGGAGACTTGTGAAATTGCTGTTTTTTTGTATCTGGTGCCAGCTAATTTGACCTCCGCGTTCGCGGAGGGTTGTTACCCATATTTGTGGAGGGTTCAGCGTGTTGTTCTCCGCGTTCGCGGTGTAGTAGGACCTTGGTCTTCGATCCCAGAGATTGATTGATAGAGGGTGTTTGTCCTATTTGACCTTTATTAGGGATACTAGTGTTGAGCCACCTCCCATGGAGTCCATTCCTGTGGTTCAGGAGTTTGCTGATGTGTTCCCTACTGATCTTCCTGGTGTTCCTCCGGATAGGGACATTAATTTTGCTATTAACTTGGAGCTGGGCACTAAGCCCATCTTTATTGCCCCGTATCGTATGGCTCCGGCTGAGTTGAAGGATCAGTTGCAGGATTTGTTGAGCAAGGGGTTTATTCGCCCTAGTGTGTCCCCTTGGGGAGCACCAGTTCTATTTGTTAAGAAGAAAGATGGTTACATGAGGATGTGCATTGATTATAGACAGTTGAACAAGATAATTGTCAAGAACAAGTATCCTCTTCCTCGCATTGATGATTTATTTGATCAGCTTCAGGGTGCGGCGTTGTTTTCTAAGATTGATTTGAGGTCTGGCTATCACCAGTTAAAGATTGGGCCATCTGATATTCGTAAGATAGCTTTGCGGACTCGTTATGGCCACTATGAGTTCTTGGTGATGTCGTTCGGGTTGACCAATGCTCCTGCGACATTTATGGAGTTGATGAACGGAGTGTTCCGTCCGTATTTTGACTCCTTTGTGATTGTGTTCATTGATGATATCCTGATATATTTTCGGACTGAGGAGGACCACGTCCGTCATCTGATATTGATACTTCAGACCTTGAGGGAGCACAAGTTGTACGCCCAATTCTCAAAGTGTGAGTTTTGGCTTGAGTCTGTGGCTTTCTTGGGACACATGGTGTCCAAGGAGGGTGTTAGGGTCGATCCGGCCAAGATTGAGGCGGTTAAGGGCTGGACCTGACCTACATCTCCTATTGAGATTTGGAGTTTTATAGGGTTGGCGGGCTACTACAGACGGTTCGGGCAGGGTTTCTCTTTTATTGCAGCGCTATTGACTAAATTGACTCAGAAGACTATGGATTTTCATTGGTCCGATGAGTGTGAAGCGAGCTTTCAAAAGCTTAAGGCTTTGTTGACTTCTGCTCCTGTATTGACCTTGCCCGAGGAGGGTATGGGTTTTACCGTATATTGTGATGCCACCGGAGTTGGTTTTGGAGGTGTGTTGATGCAGAAGGGAAATGTTATTGCCTATGCTTCTAGACAGTTGAAGGCTCACGAGAAGAACTACCCTACTCATGATTTAGAGCTTACCGCGGTGGTGTTTGTGCTTAAGTTGTGGCGGCATTACTTGTATGGGGTTTATTATGAGGTCTTCACCGATCTTCGGAGTCTTCAGTACATTTTCAGTCAGAGGGAGCTGAACTTGATGCAGCGCAGATGGCTTGAGTTACTGAAAGACTATGACATGACTATTCTGTACCATCCCGAGAAGGCCAATGTGGTGGCCGATGCTTTGAGTAGGAAGACTCCTAGTATGGGGAGTCTCATCGCGATCAGTGTTGATATGAGGCCCTTGGATAGAAATGTTCAGAGGTTAGCCAACAGTTTTGTCAGGTTGCAGGTTTCTGAGGAGAGCGGTGGTGTGATTGCATTCATTAAGGCCCGTTCTTCCTTAGTTGAGCAGATTCGTGAGCACCAGTTCGATGATGAGAAGTTGTGTCTCATTCGAGATAAGATGAGGAGAGGTGAAGCCAAGGAGGCTGCCCTTGATTCCGATGGAGTTTTGAGAATCGGAGGTCGGATTTGTGTGCCCAAGGTGGGCGAGTTTATTAGACTGATTCTCGAGGAGGCTCATTGCTCTGGATATTCTATCCATCCGGGGACATCAAAGATGTATCATGATCTGAGTCAGCACTACTGGTGGTGCGGTATGAAGAGAGATATAGCTGATTTTGTGTCTAGATGTTTGACCTGTCAACAGGTCAAGTGTGAGCACTAGCTACCAGGAGGTGTGTCTCAGAGGATGCTTATTCCTACTTGAAAGTTGGAGCAGATCACTATGGATTTTGTTGTGGGTTTACCTACTACCGTGGGTGGTTATGATTCTATTTGGGTGGTCGTTGATAGGCTAACTAAGTCCGCTCATTTCATTCCAATTAGGGTGAAGTATACAACGGAGAAGTTAGCCCAGCTCTATATCCAGTCAGATTGTTAGACTTCATGGAGTGCCGGTATCTATAGTCTTGGATCGGGGTTCCTTGTTCACCTCGCATTTCTGGAGAGCTTTACAACATGGTTTGTGTACTCGGCTAGACATGAGCACAACTTTTCACCCTCAGACTGATGGTCAGTCTGAGCGGACTATTCAGATGCTTGAGGACATGCTCCGTGCTTGTGCGATTGACTTTGGTGCTATGGGGGATCAGCATTTTCCCCTAGCGGAGTTTGCCTAAAACAATAGTTATCATTCCAGCATTCAGATGGCTCCATTTGAGGCCTTGATGGCAGACGGTGTAGATTACCGATTTGGTGGTTTGATTCAGCGGATATGGATTCCTTAAACACCGACTTGCTTAGAGATGCCATGGATCAGGTTCGTGTGATTCAGAGTAGGCTGTTGACCGCTCAGAGTCGGCAAAAGAGTTATGCCAACCGGAGAGTTCGTGATCTTGTGTTCATGGAAGGAGACCATGTTTGGCTCCGAGTATCACCCATGAAGGGTGTTATGCTATTCGGGAAGAAGGGCAAGCTTAGCCCTAGGTTTGTTGGCCCATTTGAGATCTTAGACAGGGTGGGTGAGGTGGCATATAGGTTGGCCCTACCACCTAGCTTGTCGACGTTGCATCCCGTGTTCCATGTCTCTATGCTACGGAAGTACATCCCGAATGAGTCGCATGTGATTGCCCTTTATTCTGTAGAGCTGGGTCCTGATTTGACTTTTGAGGAAGAGCCTACAACTATTCTTGATAGACCCGTATTGTGTTTGGGTTTTTATTTTTGAATAGATTGTGTTGCTTTGGATTGCTTGCGGAAGGGAAAAACTCTGATTGTTGATTGATTTCGATTCGATTAAGGCAAGTGAACTCTTAAAACCTTGTAAATCTCTTAGAATCTTGATTTCCTTACTTAATTGCGTTGGGGAGTAATGGGATTGAGGTGTTGGGTGAGTTCTTGCATGAATCAATCTAATAATAACCGGCGGGGTTAATGAAATGGCTGGTGTGCTATGTGAAAGGCCAATGTGTGATTGGGCCATGGACTTGATATTTTTGAAAGATTGATATGTTGTCATGATAGTCTTGATGTGATTATGATCGTGTTGAATATGTCTTTTGCTCATTGTTGATTATGGGACTAGACTTGAGGCTTTTACTTATCGATTGACCCTACTTGTGATAAAAGGGGTAGAGAAATAGAGACTAGGCAATTGATATCATTAATATGTTGCCATGATAGTCTTGATGTGATTATGATCGTGTTGAATATGTCTTTTTGCTCATTGTTGATTATGGGACTAGACTTGAGGCTTTTACTTATCGATTGACCCTACTTGTGATGAAAGGGGTAGAAAAATGGAGACTAGGGAATTGATATGATTGATATGTTGTCATGATAGTCTTGATGTGATTATGATCGTGTTGAATATGTCTTTTTCTCATTGTTGATTATGGACTAGACTTGAGGCTTTTACTTATCGATTTACCCTACTTGTGATGAAAGGGGTAGAAAAATGGAGACTAGGCAATTGATATCATTAATATATTGTCATGATAGTCTCGATGTGATTATGATCGTGTTGAATATGTTTTTTGCTCATTGTTGATTATGGGACTAGACTTGGGAGTTGAGAGTTTTACTTATCGATTGACCCTACTAGTGATGAAAGGGGTAGAGAAATGGAGACAAGGCAATTGACATCATTGATATATTGTGAGTATTGAGAGTTTAACTGTTGTTGTTGATATATTGATGATAATGTGATATGATTTATCTTGATATGAATTGTGTTGTGATTGTGAACAATATCCTTCTCTCATTATTTGTGTGAACATGCTTGTGTGTATTGGTTCTGAGACACTATGATGAGACTCTTTGATGATATATGGTCCATGTGTGGCCAGTGATGATTTATGCCGATAGGAAATGGTTCCGGCGGATATGTGGTCCATGTGTGGCCAATGATGACTTATGCCGAGGTTTTTGTCGGCGATATGAGATGCCGAGGTTTCTGCAGGCGATATATGATGCCGAGGTTTCTACCGGCGACATGTGATGCCGAGGTTTCTGCCGGCGATATGTGATGCCGAGGTTTCTACCGATGATATGAGGTGCCGAGGTCTTTTTCGGCGGATACATGGTCCATGTGTGGCCCCCATGGGTTCCAGTCTGAGATTCAGCGGATGCGTATCATAGGACAGACATGCATTCATGACATGACATTGTATTGCATTGTATTGTCTAATCCTTGCTATTGTGGTGCTATGTTGTGCCTTTTGATTTTGAGATGACTTGTTGATATTTGAGTTGAACTTCCTTGTTGTTTTTTTAGTGGACTGTTATTGAACTGTTGTGGACCGTATTTGGATATATCACTGATTTGTTAAGGATCTATTGTTGATTTGTATCATTGGATCTATGACTTGGAAATTTGTTAGGTTGGGCTGAATTTCTGTGCAGGTTCTAGTTATTGGAGGTTCGATTGGAAGTCGAAGTTTCATGATTCTTTTAGCTTTGCTTCGTTTTATTTGTTGATTTGCTGAGTGATGTGAGGCCAAAAATATATATGCTTATCATTATTTGTCTCAAATTTAATATTTATATTTGTCCTTTTTGAGCATGGATTTTATGGATTGTGCTAAATAGTATATTTTATGTGTAGGATTAAATTGGTATGAAGATGAAGAAGTTTGGAGATAAAACGAATTAACGATGGAAGGTTGAAGAATAAAAATCAAGCAGACAGCTTAATAGATTAAAGTTAATATTATAATATATATATATTATACATATATGAAAGTGCCGAAGAAGAATGTTAATTGAAAGAGGCATTATGCCACGTGTCAAGTTTTGAAGACATCCACAATATAATTTGAGGCGGTGCACTGTTCACGTTGGAATCCAATTCCGTTTCGGTTTTTGGTTCCTAATTTGTTTTGGACTCAATTATTTTATTCAGGGTTTTCTACATCTATAAATAGTCCATAGAAATAATTATTATTGAACATACTTTTTAAGGAAGACACTTTGTAAGGAAAAATTGTCAATACTTTTAAAGGTTTTTTCTTCTTCTTTTTCTTAGGTATTAGTAGCTAAAGACCCTTGTTCTTAGGCTGCGGCCATGGGTAATTGTTGAACATCGATTGTTTTGAATTAATGTTGGTTATCGTTTAAATTACTTTTGTATTCTTGTTTTAGTATTTCATGCTTGATCACCATAGAAATAAATCTATTGTCTATTCTTGGACTCGAGAAATAAAGAGGTAGATAGACCAAAGAATGCAAAGAGCTTGTTCTAACTTTGTTTAGATTCGTGTTCAGGAGTGACGCCCGGACGAACACCTCTCTTGGTTACGAAACAGGATGAAATATAAATGCTCGCCAATTAGGACTGTCTATCTCCGCTCAACGATGTAGTTAGACAGCTAGTTGGAGTATGCGATTAGAGGTCGAGAGATCATGATCATAAAATCAACCATGTAAATCAGTAATTTGATAACCTTAGTTAATTCATTACATGAGATGCGATACATGAAATCCTATGCATGTTGCAGCCCTGGAATTGTCCCAATTACTGTAAGTTAATCTTAGTATTTAATTTTTGCATTCTTTTCTTTCTTTTGACACTCTTAAATAAATAATTAGACTAGTATAATTTAGTAAATAGTTAATTGACAAGTCTCTATGGGTTCGATATTCCGGTTCTTAAAGAGCCACTTATTACTTTTGCGACCACGTACACTTGCGTGTACAATTGGAAGCAACAAGTTTTTGGTGCCATTGCCGGGGACTTAGAAATTAACTATTCTTCTAGGTTATATTTTTTCTTTTTTATTAATTTTTAATTTTTTTTTCTTTCTTTCTACACAATTAATTTTTTTTCCCTTTGAATAACTTGGTACTCCTATTGATATGACTGATTGGGATAAATCGTGGTTGGGTGAGAAGTATCCTTGTAATTATTGTAATGGACCCCTCTTGGATATCGAGTGTCCTATTTGTCATATATGTGGTGGTCAATTTGGTCATTGGAATGGTTATCCTAACTCTTATTCCCCTCCCCCTCCCCCTCCCCCCTATTATGATTCTTCTGTTATTTATGATGTTGACAGGGGTGATGAAGTGGGGAATGCCCAAATAGGTGGAGGTACACAAAATTATGGGAACACGTATAACTCAAGTTAGAGGAACCACCCTAACTTCCCATGGGGTGGAAATCAGAATCAACACCAAAATCAGGCTCAAGGGCTGAACCAATACAGACCACAAGGTAATGGACAACAATTTCAACAGCCAAATAATCAAGGTGCGAAGCAAGGGGGCATGACTAATGAGGAGCTGTTCCAAAAGCTAAGTACAGAAATCAACAACAAAAATGAAGAACACTATAGGAAGTTGGGAGAAGAGTTGAGAAGCACCCAGTTAGCGCAGAAAAGTCTGGCAAGACAGTTCGCACAATTGGCTAATGCAGTTAATGTGCGTCCTCCTGAAGGTCTTCCGGGTGACACGGATCCTAACCCAAGGCAACTGAATGTGATGAGCACAAGGAGTGGATTACAATTGGAAGAACTAGCTCCAAAGAAGAGAAGTTCTGAGGCGGTGAGAGAAGAAAAGAAACCCGAAAAAGTGGTTCAAGATGCGAATGTTGAGAGGATTGTTCCTCAAATAAAACCACCCCCTCCGATTCCTCAAAAGTTCAAAAAGCAGAACAAGGACGAATGCTTCGGTAAGTTTCTGTCTCTCCTTAAACAAGTTCACATTAATCTTCCTTTGGTTGATATTTTGCAGGGAATTCCTAAGTATGCTAAGTATGTGAAGGAGATAGTGGAGCAAAAAGAGGAATTCCAACCATTCAACTATACCTTATTCCTTAATGTCAATGTTGAGAAAGAGTACAAAAGTGAGAATGTTGTAAATAATGTTGCTTTGGAGTTGAGGCATATTGGACCTCATTCTAAACATTTTTCTACATTATGCTTGGATGACGACATGAAATTCGAGTCATCTGAACTAATAGAAGAGTGTCTAGATGAGGAACAAGGCCCCTACATTCTACAGTTTTCTAATCCACGTAGGCAAAACGACATTCCTCACGTAAGGGCCAAGAAGTGCAAGATGCAACATTTATTACTTGGTTCCTTTATCTTTATACCACCGCCCCTAGAGAGGAGCAGAAAAATTGATGCAAAGTTAGGGGTACAATTCATAAGTTCAAAGTGGAAAGAAAAGTGGTGAACTTAATTAGGTCGTGCCGCGACATTAAATTAGGCGCTTATTGGGAGGCAACCCAATTGGTAGTGTAGCTTCTTATTTTATTTTTATTTTTTTTAGTGTTATTTTTTTCTTCTGGTCTAGTTCATATAGGTTTTGGAGAAGTCTGAGTACCCAAAAATTTGGAGCTAAGGAGCACATTTGAGCTTAAGTGTGTGGTGCGTACGACCCTTGATGGAAAAAGAAAACATGCTACTAGCTAGGCCTAGAGGCCTCAGGGAGTTTTCCTAACCCTTGTTTTAAATTTTATTTGATGCTTTGGGGACATAGCATCTTTTTAAGTGTGGGTGGAGGAATGAATTCCTAGTTTTTACTGCTTTATCGAGTCTTTTTGTATTTTTAGGTGGGTTCCTCGGCTTTTGTTTTCGGTACTTTTCCTGAGGATAGTCCCTTTGAACCGATTGGGAGAATTTTTTTACTTTTTATTTTATTTTTTTTAGAGAAAAGAAAAGACCCTTTTGAGTTGTGTGATACTTGCTATTTAGGCCTAATTTTAAGTAGTACAATCTTGTGAATGCTTGAGTGCTAATGAAATTGCAGACTCTTTGACACTTAGGCTCATGGTTGTGGCTTTGTAAATAACTTATTTTATTTTGTAGTTTGTTATGACCCTGTCTCTCTTAGAAGTAGAATTGATCCATCTTGATTGATACTTGTACCATGTGTGGTGAGAATTTGTTTATTCCATGTTTTGCATCTTAGTCTAGAACTTGCCCTGCATGTTATTGAAGCGAAATAAAAAGTGTTGCTCTGTTTAGGAGATGATTATAGGCTTTCTTTGATTTGTCTTGTAAAATTTTAGCATTTTCAGATATTATATCACTAGTTACCCTTTTTGAGCCTTTAGCCTTTTGTTGGTAGCCATATTTTTACCTCAACTCTTTAATTGAATCCCTAGTTTTTGCACCTTGCTTTCTTGAGCACTGTAGCATAGGCTTATTATAATTGTTAATTCTTAAGAAAAGGGAATGGTTGAGTGAAAAAGGTAATCAATGATAGCTACAAAGTGTGAAAAAACCCTCTTCAAAAGAATGTGACATGAAAAAGAAAAAAAAAGGAGAAAAAGAAAAAACAATCTTTGAAAAAAAATAAATTATTATTGTAGAAAAAAAAATGATTGAAGCATTCTTGAGATGATGAGATCTACTTGTGAAATAATTGTTAAAGAGAGGGCTGGAAATAAAGAGGAGAAAATAATGGGTAATGAAGTCTCAAAATACAAAGTGCTTAGGGAAGTATAAGTCACTATTATATAGTTTTCCTACCCGTCCCCCAGCCTACATTACAACCCGTTAAAGTCCTATTTGATTCTATTCAAGCATGCTTAATTAGTGGAGATGTACATAATGGGCAAGCCTATGGTTCTTTGTGCATACATGTGAATTTTAGTTGTGAGTGTGAGAGTTGTTCCTTGATGCTAAGTCCTTAATTTATATTCAATCTTTTGAATTGAGTGTGTGGACTATTTCTTCTTGTGAGGGCACTTGTTTCATGATAGATAGGTGATTGTATCAGCTTTCTTTGACAAGAGTAGGTGAGCAAGCTTAAATTTGATGAGTTCAAAGTCCTTCCTTGAGGTTAGGAGGTTAGGAGGTTAGAGGTTTGTTGTTTATTTGGTTATCTTGCATAATGATTGATAAATTGTACTTGATGTTCTGAAATTTGAATATGGCCTAATTGTTTGTATCGACCAAACTGATGATGTTCATAGTATGATTTTTTGAGATGAGCTTTAATGTTTGCTCGAAGACGAACAAAAGTTTTAAGTGTGGGGTGTTGATGTAAGGCCAAAAATATATATGTTTATCATTATTTGTCTCATATTTAGTATTTTATTTGTTCTTTTTGAGCATGAATTTTATGGAGTGTGCTTAATAATATATTTTATTTGTAGGATTAAATTGGTGTAAAGTTGAAGATGTTTGGAGGTAAAACGAATTAAAAATGGAAGATTATAGAAGGAAAATCAAACAGACAGCTTAATAGATTAAATTGAATATTATATTAATATTTATATATATGTATGCAAACTGCGCAGAAGTTGATGAAAGCCAATTGATATTAGCCATGTGGCATCATGCGAAGGAACTTGAAATTGAAGACACGCAACAGCAAACAAAATTGGAGTCTGCGCCTGTTCACGCAGAGACCCAATTCCTTTTGGCTTTGGTTTCCCAATTTATTTTGGGCTCAATTATTTTATTCAGGGTTTTCTATATCTATAAATAGTCCATAACAATAATTATTAGAGGATACTTGGGAAGGAAAAGTTGTCAATGTTTTTTAGGGTTCTTTTCTTGTTCTTCTTTTGTTAGACATTAGTAGCTAAAGACCCTTGTTCTGGGGTTGCGGCTACGGGTAATTGTTGAACATCAATTGTTTTTGAATTAATTGTTGGTTATCGCTTAAATTACTTTTATGTTCTTATTTTAGTATTTCATGCCTGATCATCATAGAGATAAATCTATTGTCTATTCTTGAACTAGAGAGAGAAGAGGTAGATAGACCAAAGAATACAAAGAGCTTGATCTAACTTGCATATCACTTGCTTAGATTCGTGTTTAGGAGTGACGCCCGGACGAACACAAAGCTTGGTTACGAAACAGGATGAAATATAAATGCTCGCTAATTGGGACTGCCTATCCCTGCTCAACGATGTAGTTAGACAGCTAATTGGAGTAGGCGATTAGAGGTCGAGAGATCATGATCATAAAATCAACCTTGTAAATCAATAATTTGATAACCTTAGTTAATTCATTACATGAGATGCGATACATGAAACCCTATGCATGTTGCAGCCCTGGAATTGTCTCAATCACTGTAAGTTAATCTTAGTATTTAATTTTTGCATTCTTTTATTTCTTTTGACACTCTTAAATAAATAATTAGACTAGTATAATTTAGTAAATAGTTAATTGACAAGTCTCTGTGGGTTCGATATTCCAGTTCTTAAAGAGTCACTTATTACTTTTGCGACCACGTACACTTGCGTGTGCAATTGGAAGCAACACTGAGTATCGTGTTGTTTTGTACTCACCCTTGCTTCTACACTTATGTAGGACCCGAGCCCGGACAATGATCTAGCTTCTCTCCCTTTCTCTGTGGCTCGTTGAGGATACTTGAGAGGTAGCTGTTGATGCAGGCAATTCCTCTCTCGGCCTTTTATTTATGTTTGTTCTTTTTAAGACACAGACATTGAGACTTGAAGTTTTGTTTCGAATTCTGTAATAGAGGCTTGTACATGTGACAACCAGTCTTGGGTTTGGTTTAATAGATGAAGTCTTCCGCCTTTCAGTTATTTCTTTCGTATTTTTGTTACTTTCTTCCGCTTGTTGGGTTTTAGGCTGACTTGTCCTGGTGGGATAGGATAAGTGTCATCACACCCTGTTTTGGGTCGTGAAATATATAAATTATAAGAACTATGCATCTGATTTTTGTTCTAACTATCTGAAGGTACTAATATGATTGCTTTATAAATGTGGTGAGAGCCCCTCTGTTTAATCTGATTAAGAAAAGATGCATGATAGGTACTTTTCACTTGTCAATCATTTGATACCATAGGATCAAAAAATGATCTTCGGCATTGCGCTCAATTATATTCCATAAAGAAATGATCCCATAGGATCAAAAAATGATCTTCGGCATTGAGCTCAATTATATTCCATAAAGAAATGATCCCATTATGTATTTGGAATCTCTAATACGCATTTCTAAGAATTACTGGATTTTTATTCTAGCTCAAAATGGTCGTCTTTCACCCATTTGAGTTAAAAATTTGTCACTTTGATGCAGGGACTCTGAACTTGTGAAACGGATTAGTGCTATGATTGTCACAGGAATCCGTATTCTTTTCCTCCCTGTATTGCAGTAAGTTGATATGATATGAATAAGCTTTTTGGTAAAGTTGCATTTCAATTTCTTTGTTATCTGAATAACTGTGTTAGGTGTACAGAGATCCTAGGTGGGGCCGTTGTTATGAAAGTTACAGCGACAATATCAAAATTTTGTGGAATTCTTGACCAAAGTAAGCCATTATATAAATCAATTCACCAAAATAATATATTTTTTTTGAAATTTTACTAAACTAGAATAAACGTATTTGACAGTAACATTTTAGGTATTATTTTATTCAAAATATATCACTGGCAAAAGGACAAAAATCTGACGGAGTAAACAAACATAAAACGTTACTGTCAAATACGTTTTATTAATTCGTTACTCACAGACACGTTTTAAGGCTAAAACGTTACTGGTAATAACAACTCCTTAATAACACAAGAATAGTTTAAGTCTCAAAAGCCGACTTGCTTTGCAAACAGAGTAATTTGTATCAAAAAACGAGCTGAATAATAACACAAGAATAGCTATTGTTTTTAAGTCCTACCAAAGAGTCCAAAATATCTACCCTTTTCCAAGTGCCAACTAATTCTAGCAAGGTTTTTCCCTTTGTTGGCGGAAAGTATGAATCTTTATCAATTTTCACATCTACTACTTTCCTGTTCCTATAAAATGATTTACACCAGTCGCATGCTTAGAAATGAAAATGAAGATTGCTTCATCAAAAAACAAAAAAAAAACAAATGATGATTAGCTTACAAACTCCTTCATAAGCATAAATTTTTTAGGAGAAGACGAAATGACTGGTGGGACTTAGTGATCTTATTAGTATCAATGTGTCATTTATTCACTTCACATTGAAGTTTTTGTCATACTGGGCAATTTTGGATTTGATGATCTAAACCAATACCTAAGTGGTCCTATCATGGTCCAGCATAGTATTTATCTTGACAATGACCTTTAGCAAGTCTGTGTATTGTTGATCTTTGTATCAAATATAATCGAACCGTTTAATTATTGTGTAAGATAATGTTAAAGTGAGTTTAGGTATTGTTTAAGATAATGTTTTTGGTGCTAGAATACTCCAAGACTTTTTGATTATTACTATTCTGAATTGCTTCTGCTAACGACCAACCCTGATGTTTCTACTTTTATCGTCCTTTGTTGTGGAATATTCGTTTGATTGAACTTTCAGTTGGTTAAGGTCAAAATTCTGTTTTCACTTTTTTCAAGAATTCAACAATTTGATAAACAACAAAAAACTGTTTCCACTCTAAACTACTCACAAAAATTCATAAACAACTTAAATTTAATTACTGCCAAACACAACTTTAATTTCCAAACAAGGACCCAAAACAACTAATGGCTGCAAGAATGATGGACTTGATGAGAAGGATGACTCTTGACGAAAAGATTGGTCAGATGACTCAGATTGCGAGGAAAGTTGCTTCAGCTGATGTTATGAAGCAATATTTCACTGGTATGTTATGAAAGTTATACTCTTTAGATTGTCATGGCCATTCTTGAATACTTGCTTCTCTTTTTTTCATCACTGATACCAGAATTGCTCATTTGGGGTTTGAAAAATTCATTCTTTATGTGTATATAGACCTGCTTATTATAAATATCACACAGATTACAGCAAAGAAGTTTATCGTAGGATGATGGAATTTTTGTAATAACATTGGCGTTTAAATGAACGGAGTCTTGGAGCAACGATAAAGCTGTTTATGTGTGACCTATGCCACGGGGTTTGAACCATGGAGTTAGTCCCTGCTTATCCAAAGTAGGTTGCTTACATCACACCCCATTGTGTGCAGCCCTTCCTGGACCGTGCGTGAACAGCGGATGCACGAACTGTGGATTCAGCAACCAATGCTTGTTTCAGGGTAGGACACCTACATAACAACCCCCCCTTGGGATGCGGCCCTTCTCAAGACTCTTGCTTGAGCACGAGGTACTTCATGTAGCGGGAATAGCTATGTTATACCAAAAGATTTTATCTTTTAATCCTTTTTTTTGAAGGGAAAAAAAGGTATCGAAAGAGAACATGGGAAAGAGGTCGCCTACTTTCTTTATCCATTGGTTATCTTGCATATTGGAGTTGAGTTTATCCCTAGATTGACATGACCATTTTTGAAAGCTTGCTCGTATATTCACTGGAGATTCCGGAACTTTGTTCATTAGGTGTTAGAAAAATCACATACAGCTTATATCAGGGTGCATTACCATTAAAAGTGAGGATTTTTTGTAATAACATATGCATAAAAGGGAAACAAGAAAAAGGGGGTTGATCTGCTTTTTACTCTAGTGTATCTTGGAATTCATTTTTATAAAAATAAACCTGGCAGGGAGTGTATTGAGTGGTGGAGGGAGTGTTCCTACACCTAAGGCCTCTGCTAAGGATTGGATCAATATGGTAAACGAGATTCGAAAGGGTGCTCTTTCGACCCGCCTTGGTATTCCAATGATTTATGAGATTGATGCAGTTCATGGCCAGCTAATTGTCGCAAGGGTGGTCCCTTTGTTTACGGTAAGTATGAATCTCTATCAATTTTCGCATCTACTACTTTCCTGTTCCTATTAAATGGCTTACACCAGTCGCATGGTTAGGAATAAAAATGAAAATTACTTCATCAAAAAAGACAAAAAAAATTATGATTGTCCTACAAACTCCTTCATAAGCATAAATTTTTTATGAGAAGGCGACATGACTGGTGGGACTCAGTAATCTGTATTAATATCAATGTGTCATTTATTCACTTCACGTGGAAATTTCAATCATACTGGGAAAGTTTGGATTTGATGATCTAAGAATCAATGCTATTGTCCAATACCCTAAGTGGTCCTATCATGGTCCAGCATAGTATTTATTGTGACAATGACCTTTAGCAAGTCTGTGTATTGTTGATCTTTGTATCAAATATAATTGAACCGTTTAATTATTGTTTAAGATAAAGTTAAAGTGAGTTTAAGTATTGTTTAAGATAATGTTTTTGGTGCTAGAATACTTCTAGAAATTTTGATTATTACTATTCTGAGTAGCTTATGATAACCAACCCTGATGTTTCTATTTTTTTAGTCCTTTATTGTGGAACATTCGTTTGATTGAACTTTCAATTGGTTATGTTCAAAAATTCTGTTTTCACTTTTTTCAAGAATTTCATCAATTTCATAAACAACAAAAAATTGTTTCCACTCTAAATTAATTACTCACAAAATTTCATAAACTACTTTAATTTAATTATTGCCAAACACAACTTTAATTTACAGACAAGGACCCAAAACAACCATGGCTCAAGAATGAGCAACTTGATGAAAAGGACCACTCATGAGGAAAAGATTCTTCAGCTTATCATTGGTATGTTATGAAAGTTATACTCTTTAGATTGTCATGGCCATTATTTATTTATTTTAATCACTGATACCAGAATATTGCTTATTTGGTACTTGAAAAATTCATTCTTTATGTGTATATAGAGCAACAAAATACAAAAAAAAAAGAATAAATTAGTTGTGAGAATTTGCTTTTTATTAGTAGTAAATATTCTTGAAAGAATAATAGAATAACAGTAGTCTATAATCAGAAAAGTAGTACACAAATCACCAAAATGGTATATACATGAATACTATACCTTTTTTTAAGCATCTCTAATGGTAATGGACTAATGGTTCATAGGAAAACCTTATCTCTTCATCTTTCATATGCTTCTGCGAAGCTTTCAACTTTTGCTTGTATTATCACTTAGCACTAAAAAACTCTTTCGTTGTCCTAGATGAATGAATTAGTAAATTAAACAATTCATTGTAACTTATAATATAATTAATGTTCCTTTGATTGTCTTTCTAATAAATAACCTACAATCCAAAAAATGATTAAAATATACTACTTAATAGTTAATTAAATAAATATTTAATCTGATATAGGAGTAAAATGGTAATCCAACTTTGTACTTTGGATCTTTCCACTTTTATCATACAGATTACAACAAAAAAATTTATCGTAGGATGATGGAATCATATCATCATATATCATCATATATATAAAAGAGAATGTTCAACCCGGTGACGTGGCGCCATCAGAAGCAAGGATTCTCTTTTAATTTATTTATTATCAAAACTGCCCCTTCGCCTCTGCAATAGAAGCACCGCTTCAACCTTAAACAACCGCTTCTCCCGTTCATTGTTTTACCACTCTTGCCGCTCTTCATAAACGTTACATCTATTTACAACAGTGCCCTCACAGATCATGATTCTTATTTAACCCTTCTTAAAAGTCACAACATTTCATAAAAGTCACAACTCTTTAGAAAAGTCACAACTCTTCATAAAAGTCACAACTTTTCACAAAAGTCACAACTCTTCATTTTTCGTTCACACATTTTAAAACCCAACACTTAATTTCAAGGCACCAAAAGAAGAAAGAATAAACAAAGAAAATTGATTTCAATTGCAATGCGACATTACTACTCTTGCACCTCTCTGTCCAACACTCATAACGCTGCTGGAATGGTTGAATTTATTACATTTGGTTCTTTAGTAAATAAAACTTCTATTTCTGCCACCATAATTTTAGGTTTTTTTTCGCTATAGGGGAGTCGAATTCAAATACATTAATTATGCCTCTTATGAAGTGTTTTTTATTCCTCAAAGTTTTCTTCTTCCTGTTTCATGAAGCTAAGCTTAATCTTTTACTGTAAGTCATAGTAATTCATGTAACTATTGCATTTTCTTTTTGCTATTTTGGTGACTTTTTTTGAACTCTGTTAAGAATTCCAGTAAGGATGATTGAAAATTGATCTTCTCTTATGCCCCTTTCTACAGGTTTTTTCATATACTTTTTGGGAAAATTGCTTGTGGACTGTGCCATATTTCATAGCACACAACAATAAATATGTGATAACTAATACGAAACCAATGGTGAAGTTTGTTAAAAGAACAAAACAGACTGCTCTCTTGCTTGCCACAGTGAGTATATTCTTTTTGATTGTTTTATCTTAGGTACAAACATTTTGTATGCCATTGCACTCTTACTAGAATATTAGTATAGAGACAATTAGTCCACTACTTTTGTCGCAAGTTGACTAATTTGCCATATTTCTTTATCTCTTCTTTTTTGGCATAGTAAGAGATCAAGTTTTCTTGAAACTAACAGTTGCCCAAAATACATTATAACAAAAATAATTTTTATCGGCAATAAATATGCATATTAACGAAGAGTGCTAAAGCCTTTACCGACATTAATTAATTGTCATTAGATTCAATGTCGCTATAGACTTTAGGGACATTTATAAAGAGTACTAATTACCTCCGAAAATACATATTTAGCTGCAATTAAGCTATTAATTGTCGTTAAAGATTATTTTTGTTGTAGTGATAACTCTTTTTTTGGCTTCTTTCAACTAAATTTGTGAACTGTAATACAGCCCGACAGACTATCTTTTTTAAAAATATGTTAAGCAACATGCCTTTTTCTTCTTAATTGTTAGGAAAGTAAGGTCGTCTTTATTATTATTTGTGGATATTTGTGAGTTCAAGTGCTCACAAAATTATGTTGTGAGATTTTAATATGTTATGTATCAAAATTTTGGTTTAGAATATCAAGTTATGAACAGTTTCATTGAGATGCCACTTACTGTTTGGTTGATCACTTCATTAATTCTTTATAACTGCATACTATAACCATAACAATAACTATTGTTCAATTCCAAATAAGTTGGGGCCGGTGATATGAAACCTAAGCAATAGTAATGACTATTCTGAGACAATGAGGAAAAACCTTTATGATACTAACAATTTTTGCTGTAGTGATAACTCTTTTTTTGGCTTCTTTCAATTAAATTTGTGAACTGTAAACTTGGATACAACCCGACAGACTATCTTTTTGAAAAATATGTTAAGCAACATGCCTTTTTCTTCTTAATTGTTAGGAAATTAAGGTCGTCTTTATTATTATTTGTGGATATTTGTGAGTTCAAGTACTCACAAAATTATGTTGTGAGATTTTAATATGTTATGTATCAAAATTTTTGTTTAGAATATCAAGTGTTGAACAGTTTCATTGAGATGTCACCTACTGTTTGGTTGATCATTGCATTAATTCTTTATAACTGCATACTATAACCATAACAATAACTATTGTTCAATTCCAAATAAGTTGGGGCCGGTGATATGAAACTTAAGCAATAGTAATGACTATTCTGAGACAATGAGGAAAAACCTTTATGATACTAACAATTTTTGGGTCATTTTTAACATATACATGATATGACATACTATAATAAAAAAGAGATTGATGGAGATTCATAAGAAAGGAGCCGAAAGTCCTCCATTTGAATTTAGTTAATTATGTTCATGTATGGACATGATGTTCCACTTTACTTGGGAGTGTTGTTGTTCGAGGCTCTTCTTTAACGTCTGATATTGTTCTTTATAACTTCTTTGAATTTCTAAAATTTTGTTACTTCTAACCAACTATTTTCATGGAGATTTTCTTAGACTTCTTTCTTATTCTTAAAATCTCTCTATGACTCATAATTTTTGTATAACATAAACAAAAATTAAAAAAATATAGCACTTTAAGATTTCATAGGAACGATTTGTCTTGAGATAAAATGTTCTTGACAATGTAGTGTTTATATCGAAAATATGAATATTATAGAATGATCATATGTAAGCTTAATAAAATAGTTCAATCCCGCGCGAAGCACAGGCAATTTACCTAGTTTTTGTAATGATATTGGCGTTTAAATGAACGGAGCCTTGGAGCAAGATAAAGCTGATTATGTGTTACCTACACTTACACCGTGGATTTAGTCCATGCTTATCCAGGTAGGTTCCCAACATTACACCCCTTTGTGTGCAGCCCTTCCCTGGACCGTGCGTGAACGGCGGATGCACGAACTGTGGATTCAGAAACCATTACTTGTTTCAGGGTAGGATCATAGCACCCCCCCATCCCCTTCCCCCTTGGGGTGCAACCCTTCCCAAAACTCTTGCTTGAACACGAGATACTTCGTGTAGCGGGAATAGCTATGTTATACCTAAAGATTTATCTTTTAATCCTGTTTTTTGAAGGGAAAAAAAGGGAACATGGGAAAGGGGTGGCCTACTTTCTTTATCCATTGGTTATCTTGCATATTGGAGTTGAGTTTATCTCTAGATTGACATGACCATTTTTGAAAGCTTGCTCGTATATTCACTGGAGATTCCAGAACTTTGTTCATTAGGTGTTAGAAAAATCACGTTTTCATGTGTATATTTGATTACATGTGTTATCTCATACAGCTTATATAAGGGTGCATTACCATTAAAAGGGAGGATTTTTTGCAATAACATATGCATATAAGGGAAACAAGAAAAAGGGGGTTGATCTGCTTTTTACTCTAGTGTATCTTGGAATTCATTTTTATAAAAATAAACCTGGCAGGGAGTGTATTGAGTGGTGGAAGGAGTGTTCCTACACCTAAGGCCTCTGCTAAAGATTGGATCAATATGGTAAACGAGATTCAAAAGGGTGTTCTTTCGACCCGCCTTGGTATTCCAATGATTTATGGGATTGATGCAGTTCATGGCCAGCTAATTGTCGCAAGGGTGGTCCCTTTGTTTACGGTAAGTATGAATCTCTATCAATTTTCGCATCAACTACTTTCCTGTTCCTATTAAATGGATTACACCAGTCGCATGGTTAGGAATAAAAATGAAAATTACTTCATCAAAAAAGACAAAAAAAATGATGATTGTCCTACAAACTCCTTCATAAGCATAAAATTTTTATGAGAAGGCGACATGACTGGTGGGACTCAGTAATCTGTATTAATATCAACGTGTCATTTATTTACTTCACGTGGAAATTTCAATCATACTGGGAAAGTTTGGATTTGATGATCTAAGAATCAATGCTATTGACCAATACCCTAAGTGGTCCTATCATGGTCCAGCATAGTATTTATTGTGACAATGACCTTTAGCAAGTCTGTGTATTGTTGATCTTTGTATCAAATATAATTGAACCGTTTAATTATTGTTTAAGATAATGTTTTTGGTGCTAGAATACTTCAAGTTATTTTGATTATTACTATTCTGAATTGCTTTTAACGACCAATCCTGATGTTTCTTTTTTTATTGTCCTTTGTTGTGAAACATTCGATTGATTGAGCTTTGAATTGGTTAAGGTCAAAAATTCTGTTTTCACTTTTTTTCAAGAATTTCAGCAATTTCATTAACTACAAAAAACTGTTTTCACTCTAAATTTTTCTCAAAAATTCATAAACAACTTTAATTTAATTATTGCCAAACACAACTTTAATTTCTAAACAAAAATGATAGAATCTTTTGTAATAACATTGGTGTTTAAATGTACGGAGCCTTGGAGCAACGCTAAAGTTGTTTATGTATGACCTACGTCACGTGGTTCGAACAGTGAATTCAGTCACGGCTTGTCTCAAGGTAGGTTACCTGTATCACACCCCATTGGATGCGGCCGCTCTCTGCATCATGCTTGAATGCCTAATGCTTAAGCCCTAGATTCACCAACTAATGCTTGTTTCAGGGTAGGGCACCTGCATTACACTCCCTTGGGATACTGCCCTTCCCAGAACTCTACGTGAATTCGAGATTCTTTGCGTACCTGATATCGCCTATGTTATACCAAAAGATTTCCTTTTAATCCTATTTTTAGAAAAAAAAAAGGTATTTAAAGAGAACATGGGAAAGGGGGTGTCCTGCTTTCTTTATCCATTGGTTATGCTGCATATTGGATTTCACTTTATCTCTAGATTGACATGACCATTCGTGAATGCTTGCGCGTATCCAGAACTTTGTTCAGTTAGAAAAATCACGTTTTTATGTGTATATCAGACTACATGTGTTATCTCAGACAGTTTACATCAGCCCTCAGGGTGCTTAATTGTTAAAAGGGAGGATTTTTTGTAATAACATATGCATATAAAGGAAACAAGAAAAAGGGGGTTGATCTGCTTTTTACTGTAGTGTATATTGGAATTCATTTTTATAAAAAAAATATGTCAGGGAGTGTATTGAGTGGTGGGGGGCGTGTTCCTGCACCTAAGGCCTCTGCTGAGGATTGGATCAATATGGTAAACAAGATTTGAAAGGGCGTTCTTTTGACCCTCCTTGTTATTCCATTGATTTATGGGATTGATGCAGTTCACGGACACAACAATGTCTATAATGCTACCATTTTTCTTCACAATATTGGGCTTGGTGTCTGTATATAAATTATAAGAACTATGCATCTGATTTTTGTTCTAACTATCTGAAGGTACTAATATGGTTGCTTTATAAATGTGGTGAGAGCCCCTCTGTTTAATCTGTTTAAGAAAAGATGCATGATAGGTAGTTTTCACTTGTCAATCATTTGATACCTTAGCATCAAGAAATGATCTTCGGCAATGAGGTCAATTATATTCCAAATAGAAATGATCCAGTTATCTGTATTTTGAATCCTAATACGCATTTTCTAAGAATTACTGGATTTTTACTCTAGCTCAAAATGGTCGTCTTTCACCTATTTGAGTTAAAAATTTGTCACTTTGATGTAGGGACCCTGAATTTGTGAAATGGATTAGTGCTGCAACTGCACTTTAAGTTAGAGCCACAGGAATCCCATATGCCTTTCCTCCCTGCATTGCAGTAAGTTGATATGATATGAATAAACTTTTTGGTAAAGTTGCATTTCAATTTATTTGTTATCTTAAAAACTGTGTTATGGTGTGTACAGAGATCCTAGGTGGGGCCGTTGTTATGAAAGTTACAGCGACGATATCAAAATTGTGGTGAACCATGACACAGATAATTTCTGGTTTACAAGGAGATGTGCCAGCTAATTCTAACAAGGGTTTTCCCTTTGTTGGGGGAAAGTATGAATCTTTATCAATTTTCACATCTACTACTTTCCTGTTCCTATAAAATGATTTACACCAGTCGCATGCTTAGAAATGAAAATAAAGATTACTTCATCAAAAATAAATGATGATTATCTTACAAAATCCTTCATAAGCATAAAAAATTTATGAGAAGGTGACATGACTGATGGGACTTAATGATCTTTATTACTCCCTCCGTCCATTTTTAGTCGTCATATTGCGCTTTTCGAAAGTCAATTTAACTAATTTTGAAAGTTAAATTAGATTACATTCAAAAACTATACAAAAAGTACTATAATTTCAATATTTTGCATATCACATGATGAAAAATACATCGTAAAATGTTAATCAAAGTTCTTATGATTTGACTCTAAAAAAGGAAACCATTACAACTAAAAGTGAACGGAGGAAGTAGTATTAATGTGTCATTTATTCACTTCTCAGTGAAGTTTATATGTCAAAGTTCTGATAATATGACAATTCTTTTACATGTCAGCGTATAAAAGTTAAACTCTTGTAGTATTATTCTATATTTTACAGGAAACACCATTTTAAGTGCTATCAAGAAAACTGTAGATCCGTCTACACAAGTAGTGTACCGAGGTCAAACAAATTTGACTATGCCATTACTGTAGTAGGTGAGGTCCCATATGCAAAGATGAATGGTGACAGCTCAAATCTTACAATAACAGAACCTAGCCCTAACAATATTAACAGTGAAATGTGTTGTAGTAGTTGTCTTTGGTCGTCCCGTCGTGCTAGAGCCTTACGTTGATAAAATAGATGCACTCGTCGCTGCTTGGCTTCTCGGGACTGAAGGCCAAAGTGTTGCAGATGCTTTATTTGGTGACTATGGTTTCACTGGTAAACTTACTTGGACTTGGTTCAAGTCAGTTGGCCTGCTTCCTATGAACCTTAACTGCATAAACCTTAATTAGCAGTTATTTTGAACTAGTGAGATCCCGCTTTGCAATTTAATATGTTTGTGATAGATTTCTGTCGTTATTTCATCTGTCACTTCTTAGTACAAATAAACCTCAACTTTTAGGATTTGTTTGGTAGAGTGCATTAGAAGAGATAATGCATGTATTAACTTTGTGTATTAGTAGTGCCTTGTTTGATACATCTTATCAGCCTATGTATAAATAATGTTTGCATTAGTCTTACACTCTATTGTGTATTGAGGTGTGTATTACTAATACATGAAAATCCATGGTATTAGTAATGCAAAGGGATTTTAATGCATGCATTAGCATGGTTAAAGACCCAATTGCCCCTCCAAACCTTTTTTTACATCTTTTTCACCATATTTGTGGAGTGTATCTTTGTAAATAAATATTATTTTTTTAAATTTATGCAATGCATGCTATTCTAAATACACCAAACCAAACAATGCATATAAGAAATAATCTCTGCATAATTAATGCAAGCATAACTAATATACTCTATTTAGTATTATTCCTATACACCTACCAAACGACCCCTTATCGTCTGCATTTTGAGTAATGCATAGTAAAAGTTATCTTCTCTTTTTTCACTCTAAATTACTCACAAATATTCAAAAACAACTACTGTATCATTTATTTATCACCAAACACTACTCTAATTTCCAAATATCATTTTTTCACTTTGAAAAAAAAAAACATTTTTTTCAATTTTCACATTGAAACATGCCAAACACCTACTAAGTCCCTAATCACACCCTACCCCCATTACCCCCACCACCACGGGCGAAGCTAGAAGACCGTGTGCGGTTTCGACCAAATCCATTAGCTTTTGTTCAAATAGTGCATTTGTGTTACGAACTCAGTTATTAACACTTGAAGTAGTCATTTAAAAAATTCAGTACTTCGCCTCTACCCAGTACCCTGTCAGTCAATGTGCATGGTGTGTGTAATGTCTATATATACTCACATAAAACCTACTTATTCTCAAAAAAATTGCCTGTTTCTAAGTAGAAACTCAAAAAGTAAGTTATCCACTTCTTGTTTATACCTGTTTTCTTTTTCCATACTTCTAAACAAACTTGTTTCTTGTTTGTTCATATTTTCTTTTGTACTGTTCTTCAATGTGTGCGCTATTTTTTGTGAGTTTTACCAGATTGTCCAAGCAGAAGGCACAAAAAGATGGGGAGATTTCCAATACCCATGAAGGGTTTTGTGTTGTTCTGCCTATGGGCAGTGATTGCAGAAGCACAGTACCTAAAATACAAGGACCCAAAACAACCAATGGCTACAAGAATTAAGGACTTGATGAAAAGGATGACTCTTGAGGAAAAGATTGGTCAGATGAGTCAGATTGAGAGGAGATTTGCCACACCTGATGTTATGAAGAAATATTTCATTGGTATGTTTTGAAAAATTCATTCTTTATGTGTTTAAAGTGCTGTTTATAATCGGAAACAGTCTCTCTACACATAAAAGTAGGAGTAAGGTTTGCGTACATCCTAACCTCCTCATACCCCGCTAATGGGATTACACTGGGGATAGGTGCTTATTAGAAATGTCATACAGATTACAGAAAGTGATCTAAATCAAAGTGATTGATCCTAGGATGGTAGAATCTTTTGTAATAAAATTGACGTTTAAATGAACGGAGCCTTGAGGATACGCTAAAGTTGTTTATGTGTGGCCGACGTCACGTGGTTCGAACCGTGAATTTAGTCACGGCTTGTCTCAAGGTAGGTTGCCTATATCACACCCTCTTGGGTGCGGCCACTCTCTGGACCCTGCGTGAACGCCTGATGCACAAGCCGTGGATTCAACAAATAATGCTTGTTCCAGGGTAGGACACCTACATCACACTCCCTTGGGATGCTGCCCTACCCAAAACTCTACATGAACGTGAGATGTTTCATGTACCGGGAATTGCCTATGTTATACCAAAAGATTTCTTTTTAATCCTATTTTGAGAAGAAAAAAAGATATTTAAAGAGAACATGGGAAAGAGGGTGGCCTACTTTCTTTATCCATTGTTATCCTGCATATTGGAGTTCATTTTATCTCTAGATTGATATGACCATTCTTGAATGCTTGCTCGTATGTTCACCAAATATTCTGGATATTTGCTCATTTGCTGTTAGAAAAATCACGTTTTTAGGTGTATATTTGACTACATGTGTTATCTCATACAACTTACAGAAAAGTGATTCTAAATCAGGGTGCTTTATTGTGAAAACGGAGGATTTTTTTCTGTAATAACATATGCATATAATGGAAAAAAGGAAAAGGGGGTTGATGTGCTTTTTACTCTAGTGTATATCAGAAATTCATTTTTATAAAAATTCTTCTGGCAGGGAGTGTGCTGAGTGTTCCATGGAATACTCCTGGAATTAACGCCTCTGCTAAGGCTTGGGTCGATATGGTAAATGGGTATCAAAAGTCTGCTCTTTCGACCCGCCTTGGTATTCCGATGATATATGGGATTGATGCAGTTCACGGACACAACAATGTCTATAATGCTACTGTTTTTCCTCACAATATTGGGCTTGGTGTCACCAGGCAAGTATATAAATTATAAGAACTATGCATCTGATTTTTGTTCTAATTATCAGAAGGTACTAACATGGTTTCTTTTTAAATGTGGTGAGAGCTCCTCTATTTAATCTGATTAATAAAGATGCATGATAGGTAGTTTTCACTTTTCAATCATTTGATACCTTAGGATCAAGAAATGATCTTCGGCATTAAGGTCAATTATGTTCCAAAAAGAAAATGATCCTGTTATGTATTTTCAACTTCTACTAATGCTCCGTGAATCTCCAAATGCTTGTCTTTCACCTATTTGAGTTAAAAGTTTGTCAGTTTAATGCAGGGACCCTGATCTTGTGAAACGGATTGGTGCTGCAACTGCACTTGAAGTTAGAGCCACAGGAATCCCATATGTTTTTGCTCCCAGCATTGCAGTAAGTTGATATGATATTATATGAATGAACTTTTCGGTAAAGTTGCATTTCAATTTCTTTGTTATCTGAATCATGTGTTATGGTAGGTTTGCAGAGATCCTAGATGGGGACGTTGTTATGAAAGCTACAGCGAAGATGTCAAAATTGTGCGAGCCATGACAGAGTTGATTTCTGGTTTACAAGGAGATGTGCCAGCTAATTCTAGCAAGGGTGTTCCTTTTGTTGGCGGAAAGTATGAATCTTTATCAATTTTCAAATCTACTACTTTCCCGATGATATTTCTGTTGTTGTGGAACATTCGTTTGATTGCACTTTCAACTGGCTAAGGTCAAAGGTAGCAGCCTGTGCCAAGCATTATGTGGCAGATGGAGGCACGGTGAATGGAATCGATGCATATAACAGTGTACTTAACAGAACTAGTTTATATGGCATCCACATGCCTCCATATTATGATTCAATCATAAAGGGTGTTACAACTGTGATGATTTCTTACTCAAGCTTGAATGGGGAAAAGATGCACATTCACCGAGATCTTATCACTCGCTTCCTAAAGGACAAGCTCGATTTCAGGGTAAGAATGATTAGCTCGCTCAACTCATTCAAAATCAGTATGTTAAGGTCAAGTAGGGATATATATAACACATCTTTTTCAGGGTTTCATCATTTCTGATTCGGAAGGCCTTGACCGGATTACAAACCCATATGGTGCTAATTACACTTATTCAGTTCTAGCTGGAATTTTAGCAGGAATTGACATGGTTGGTTTGTTTTGTTTGATCTCAATTCATTTTTAGCAAAATGATAGTTTAGTTACTCTATATGATTGTTTCGCCTATGCTGCAGATTATGATTCCAAATAACTACACAGACTTTGTGACGAATCTGACTCTACTAGTGAAAGATAATCACATCCCCATGAGCAGAATTGATGATGCTGTAAAGCGGATATTGAGAGTTAAGTTTATCCTGGATCTCTTTGAGGACCCAATGGCAGACTATAGCTTTGTAAACCAACTCGGTCGCCAGGTAACTTTGATATTCAGAAACTGTTTCAATGCTTGGGATCTAAGTCTTTTACGTGTGATTTATCATGCTTCACGGCCTCTCTGCAGGAGCATCGAGAGTTGGCAAGGGAAGCAGTAAGGAAATCGCTCGTCCTTTTGAAGAATGGCAAGATCACTAGTCAGCCATTACTTCCCCTTCCAAAGAAAGCGACAAAGATACTTGTAGCTGGAACTCATGCTGACAATTTGGGTTACCAATGTGGAGGCTGGACAATGCAGTGGCAGGGCGTCTCAGGCAATAATTACACAGGCGGTATGTCTTCTCATGTTCTATAGTTTCCACTTCACCACAAGTGACATTTTTGGGCCCTCTTTTGGTAAGGAATCTGCTATTTCGTATTAGGAGTAACAACACAGATAGCAGAAACATGCCTTTTTTAAGTCTTACTAATTCCACTTTTCGTGGGTGATTATTTGTTGGACCTGATGATATGATAATTCTTTTACATGTTAGCGTATAGAAGTTAAACTCTTGTAGCATTATTCTATGTTTGACAGGAACCGCCATTTTAAGTGCTATCAAGAAAACTGTAGATCCGTCCACACAAGTAGTGTACCGGCAGAATCCTGATGCAAACTTTGTGAAGTCAAACAAATTCGACTATGCCATTGTTGTAGTAGGTGAAACCACATATGCAGAGTGGTATGGTGACAACTTAAATAATCTTACAATACCGGAACCTGGTCATAGCACTATTAACAATGTCTGTGGGGCTGTGAAATGTGTTGTAGTCGTCATCTCTGGTCGTCCAGTCGTGCTAGAGCCTTATGTTCATAAAATAGATGCACTTGTTGCTGCTTGGCTTCCGGGGACTGAAGGCCAAGGTGTTGCAGATGTTTTATTTGGTGACTATGGTTTCACTGGTAAACTTGCTAGGACTTGGTTCAAGTCAGTGGACCAGCTTCCTATGAATGTCGGCGATCCACACTACGATCCCCTCTTTCCCTTTGGATTTGGACTCACAACTCAGCCAGTGAAAATGAATTAGAAGACAGCATTGATACTGTAGACTGGCTATGTTGTTGTATTATTATTATTATTATAATAATCCCTAGACTGGGTATGTTGTTGTATTATTATTATAATAATCCCACTTTATGGGACTAGACTGGGTATGTTGTATTATTATTATCATTATTATTAATTGCTAAGTATTAATTATGATTATGATGGGTTGCTATTCAATACCTTAGTTTTGTATGACATACATGTGGCTTCAACCAAGGTGATAAAAGAACAACTTAAACTCTAATTCAGATGGCTATATGAATTTTAGCACCAGTTTCTTTTGTAAGTTACCAACAACAAAATAACAACATACCCCGTGAAATCCCACAAATGAGGTTTGGGAAGGGTAGAATATATGTAGACCTTACCAGAAAAAGGAACATCCTTCTATATAATAAAAGAGTACAAGAGATCTAATAGTGAAGCTTTTTCTTTCGCAAAGTATATTATAACCTCGCGATGGAGTAAACTGGGAAGGTGAATAAAATAGGTTCTGATAGCTTCAGTCTTGTAAGGACTTGGATATTGCCTGGCCACTTCTATAAACCTTAGACCATATCTTATCATTTTTATTTATTTATGCCTTGTATAAAACAATTCTTGATAATTTTTATTGTAATTGTATTTTATACATTATAGATAACAAATTCAAATTCTTTTTGTTTCATCTAGCCAATGAAGTAAGCACCCTCCACCTCCAACCTTAAGGTTGTGGTCTCGAGTCATCAGTGAGTAAAAAAAGATGGAAGCTCTTAGGAAGCCGGTGGGATTCAACATATTGATAGTTCTCTGTAATAGCACTTAATTGATTATTTGGTTTTATTAGCATTTCAAGTCCCAAATTGTATAATCTTACACTTGAATAATAAATACTCTGATTTGATAATTAATATCCATAGGGAATTTACAAAAATGTCCTTAAACTATGCGAAAGGAACAAAAATGCCCTCAGTTTGTAGTTTGGTCCAAAAATGCCATTGGTGTCAATACTTTGGTCCAAAAATGTCCTTATTGTTATTTTAATGGGTCAAAAATGCCCATTTTCCAAATATATATATTATTTATTTTCTTTTTAACACATTCTTTTTCTAATAATATTTTTTAAAAATTAGCAAATTTTTATCCTACTTCAATTCAAAAAAAATAAAAAATAAAAAATTTCTTATTTTATTATAATTACTTTTTATCGTTATATAAATAAAATTAATGATGGATATAGTATGATCTTATATATATGACATATATTATCGGTCGAAAGTATACATGAAGTTATTTTATTTTATTTGATAAAGTGAGATTAAGAAGAAAAAAATTATTTCCTACATTTTTATTTGTTAAAGTGATTTTAAAAGAAGAAAAACAAGTATAGGATTTTAAAATAATATTTTAATTAGGAAGAAGATGTGTTCAAAAAGAAAATAAATAATAGATTTATTCGGAAAAGGGCATTTTTGACCCATTTAGTAATTATAGGGGCATTTCTGGACCAAAATACTTACTACAAGGGCATTTTTGAACCAAAGTATTGACACCAAGGGCATTTTTGAACCAAATTACAAACTGAGGGCATTTTTGTTCCTTTCACATAGTTTAAGGGCATTTTTAACCCTTTTCCCTTTTTTAAATTATAAGTTCAACTTGTTTGTCAATTTTCCAATTCTTAGGAGCTCTATTGTTCTTTTCAAAACTTTAAAGGACCTATTTGCAATTTTTTTGTCACATGATTGTTTTTTCTAAAAATAGCCGCGTACCATAGTCCAATAAAAGGATCCCAATGAAATTTCGTGACAGAAAATGTTGCTTCGAAAAACGTTAGCCGAAAAGTCGTACAAACTTTAGCACAAACAAATTTCTATTCCAATTGCTTTTTTTCTTTAGATAAGCTTTTTTTTAATGAAAAATAATGAATAATTGGGGTCAAATATGTTCTGATCAAATTTAATAGATTTGTCATCCGTTAATAGATACAATCAGATAAATCTTTGTTATAACTAAAATAAGTTAAATTTATCCTTATTTTCAAACCTCGAAAGCTTAACACTCAATCATATTACTATCGTGCAATTTAAGAATTCTTTTAAACGTGGATTAAATGTAAACTTTTTGCATGGTGGAGGGACAAATGTTAATGAGGGGGTTCAACCATGAAATCTTTTCACTCCTTTCTGAAGTTACAACAACAATAATAATAATATATTCAGTGAAATCATATTAAGTGGGGTTTAGAGAGGATAGAATATACGTAGACCTTACCCACTACCTCGTAGAAATAGAGAGGCGGTTTCCGAAGATCCTTGGCTCACTCCTTTCCGTTTTTACTTTTTTCTTGATTTTTCAAAAAATTTAAAAGCAAAAAAAAGTATTTTTACTTTTTCCACTCTAAATTACTCACAAAAAATTAAAAACTTTAATTTATTAACTTGTAATTTTTTAAATATTATTTTTCACTTTAAAAATAAATTTTATTTATTTTTTATTTTCACAATAAAACATGATGCTTAAGTCCTTATTCACACTCTACCCACCATTACCATTTACCCCCACTACCCTGTCACTCAATGTGCATGTGTGTGTATATATACTCAACGTCTACTTATTCTCAACAAAATTGCCTGTTTCAAAGTAGAAGAAGCTCAACAAGTAAGTTATCCATTTCTTGTTTATACCTGTTTTCTTTTTTCATACTTCTAAGCAAACTTGTTTCTTGTTTATTCACATTTTTTGTGCTGCTCTTCATGTGTACTATTTTTTTGTGAGTTTTACCAGATTGGCTTAGCAGAAGACACAAAACAATGGGGAGATTTTCAATACCCATGAAGGGTTTTGTGTTGTTCTGCCTATGGGCAGTGATTGCAGAAGCAGAGTACCTAAAATACAAGGATCCAAAACAGCCAATGGTTACAAGATTGAATGACTTGATGAAAAGAATGACTCTTGAGGAAAAGATCGGTCAGATGACTCAGATTGAGAGAAAAGTTGCCTCACCTGATGTTATGAAGCAATATTTCATAGGTATGTTTTGAAAAATTCATTCCTTATGTGTATATAGAGCGGAGCTTGGAACAATGTAAAGTTATTTATGTTAGTGGTGAAGCCAGGTGTCATTGGATACCCCCTTCGCCGGAAAAATTATACTGTTTAGCTAGCTTAAAATTTTTGTTTTATGTATATATGCTATATGTTGACTCCCTTATGTCTACTTCACTATTATAATTTGACATTCTTAGTAAAAAAAATTCTCTGCCACTAGCTTCTATGTGACCTATGCCACAGGTTCGAATTATGAATTTAGTCATGATGTTTGCCTCAGGATAGGTTGTCTACGTCACACCCTCTTGGGGAGTGGCCCGTGCATGAAATCCGGATGCACGAGCCTTGGATTTAGTAACTAATGCTTGTTTCAGGGTATAACGCCTATGTAACACTCCCTTGGGGTGTGGCCCTTCCCAGAACTCTAGCGAGAACGCTACATACTTAAGAGTACCGGGAATAGCCTATCTTATACCAAAAATTTTTATCTTTTAATCCTATTTTTGAAAAAAACAAACAAAGAAGAAGGTATTTAAAGAGAACATGGTAAAGGGGCTGGCCTTGTTTCTTTATTCATTGTTATCCTGTATATTGGAGGGGAGTTCATTTTATCTCTAGATTGACATGACCATTCTTGAATACTTGCTCGTATATTCACCAGAAATTCTGGAACTTTTGCTCATTTGGTGTTAGAAAAATCATGTTTTATGTGTATATTTGACTACATATGGTATCTCATACAGCTTACAGTAAATGGATTCTAAATCAGGGTGCTTTATCATTAAAACGGAGGGTTTTTTTTGTTAATAACATATGCATATAAAGGAAACAAGGAAAAGGTGTCGGTCTGTTTTTTACTGTAGTGTATATTGGAATTCATTTTTATAAATAAAAATTCTGGCAGGGAGTGTATTGAGTGGTGGAGGGAGTGTTCCTGCAGCTAAGGCCTCTGCTGAGGATTGGATCAATATGGTGAACCAGATTCAACAGGTTGCTCTTTCGACCCGCCTTGGTATTCCAATGATTTATGGGATTGATGCAGTTCACGGACACAACAATGTCTATAATGCTACTATTTTTCCTCACAATATTGGGCTTGGTGTCACCAGGCAAGTATATAAATTATAAGAACTATGCATCTGATTTTTGTTCTAATTATCAGAAGGTACTAACATGGTTTCTTTTTAAATGTGCTGAGAGCTCCTCTATTTAATCTGATTAATAAAGATGCATGATAGGTAGTTTTCACTTTTCAATCATTTGATACCTTAGGATCAAGAAATGATCATCGGCATTGAAGTCAATTATGTTCCAAAAAGAAAATGATCATGTTATGTATTTTCAATTTCTCCTAATGCTCCGTGGATCTCCAAATGCTTGTCTTTCACCTATTGAGTTAGAAATTTGTCACTTTAATGCAGGGACCCTGATCTTGTGAAGCGTATTGGGGCTGCAACTGCACTTGAAGTTAGAGCCACAGGAATCCCATATGCTTTTGCTCCCTGCATTGCCGTAAGTTGATATGATAATGATATGAATGAACTTTTCGTCAAGTTGCATTTTTACTTCTTTGTTATCTGAATAGCTGTGTTATGGCAGGTATGCAGAGACCCTAGGTGGGGGCGTTGTTATGAAAGCTACAGCGAAGATCACAATATTGTGCGAACCATGACAGAGATAATTCCTGGTTTACAAGGAGATCTGCCAGCTAATTCTCGCAAGGGTGTTCCCTTTGTTGACGGAAAGTATGAATCTTTATCAATTTTCACATCTACTACTTTCCTGTTTTAAATTATTTACACCAGACGTGTGCTTAGGGGAAAAAATGAAGATTACTTCATCAAAAAGAAAAGAAAAAATGATGATTATCTTACTAACTCCTTCATAAGCATATATTTTTTATGTGAAGGCGACATGACTGGTGGGATGTAGTTATCTTTTTTAGTATCAATGTCATTTATTCACTTCACATGGAAGTTCTCTGACATACTGGGGCAAGTTTGGATTTGATGATCTAAGAATCAATGCTATTGACAAATACTTGTTGGTTATAACATATAAGTGGTCCAGCATTGTATTTATGATCTTGACAATGACATTTAGCAAGTGTGTGTACTGTTGATCTTTGAATCAAATATAATTGAACCATTTAAGTATTGTTTAAGAAAATGTTAAAGTGAGTTTAAGTATTGTTTAAGATAATGTTTTTGGTGCTAGAATACTTCTAGACATTTTGATTATTACTATTCTGAATAGCTTCTAACCATCAACCCTGAAGTTTCTATTTTTATCGTCCTTTGTTGTGGAATATTCGTTTGATTGAACTTTCAACTGGTTAAGGTCAAAGGTAGCAGCCTGCGCGAAGCATTTTGTGGGAGATGGTGGCACGGTGAGGGGAATCGATGAAAATAACACTGTAATTAACTCAAATGGTTTATTTGGCATCCACATGCCTGCATATTATGATTCAATCATAAAGGGTGTTTCAACGGTGATGGTCTCTTACTCAAGCTGGAATGAAGAAAGGATGCATGCTAACCGAGATCTTGTCACTGGCTTCCTAAAGGACAGGCTCAACTTCAGGGTAAGAATGATTAGCTCAGCTCAGCTCATTCAGAATCAGTAAGTTAAGGTTAAGTAGAGATATATCCACGTATTACACCTCTTTTGGCCTTGTGTCTTTTTCAGGGTTTTGTCATTTCCGATTGGCAAGGCATTGACCGGATTACAAGCCCACCTCATGCTAACTACACGTATTCAGTTCAAGCTGGAGTATCAGCAGGAATTGACATGGTTTGTTTGTTATGTTTGATCGCGAATCATTTTTATCAAAATGATAGTTTTAGTTACTCTATATGATTGTTTTGTCTATGCTGCAGATTATGGTTCCAGAGAACTACAAAGAGTTCATTGATACTCTGACTCTATTAGTGAAAGATAATATCATTCCCATGAGCAGAATTGATGATGCTGTGAAGCGGATATTGAGAGTTAAGTTCACCATGGGTCTCTTTGAGAGCCCACTGGCTGACCTTAGCTTGGTAGACCAACTCGGTAGCCAGGTAACTTTGATATTCAGAAACTGTTTCAAGTCTTGGGATCTAAGTCTTTTACGTGTGATCTAACATACTTCACCGCATTTCTACAGGAGCATCGAGAGTTGGCAAGGGAAGCAATAAGGAAATCGCTTGTCCTTTTGAAGAATGGCAAGAGCACTAGTCAGCCATTACTTCCCCTTCCAAAGAAAGCACCAAAGATACTTGTAGCTGGAACTCATGCTGACAATTTGGGTTACCAATGCGGAGGCTGGACAATAGAATGGCAGGGCGTTGCAGGCAATGATTTAACAGTTGGTATGTCTTCTCATGTTCTATAGTTTCCACTTTACCACAAGTGACTCTTTTGGTGAGGGATCTGCAATTTCCTATTAGAAGTAACAACACACAGATAGCAGAAACATGCCTTTTTTCAGGTTTTACTAATTCCACTTTTCGTGGGCGATTAATTGTCGTACCTGATAATATGAAAATTCTCTTACATGTCAGTGTATAGAAGTTAAACTCTTGTAGCATTATTCTATGTTTGACAGGAACAACTATTTTAAGTGCTATCATGAAAACTGTGGATCCTTCTACACAAGTAGTGTACCAGCAGAATCCTGATGCAAAGTTTGTGAAGTCGAACGAATTTGACTACGCCATTGTTGTAGTAGGTGAAGTCCCATATGCAGAGATGATGGGTGACAGCTCAAATCTTACAATAACACAACCTGGTCCTAGCACTATTAACAATGTCTGTGAGGCTGTGAAATGTGTTGTAGTCATCGTCTCTGGTCGTCCAGTTGTGCTAGAGCCTTATGTTGAAAAGATAGATGCAGTCGTTGCTGCTTGGCTTCCAGGGACTGAAGGCCAAGGTGTTGCAGATGTTTTATTTGGTGACTATGGTTTCACTGGTAAACTTGCTAGGACTTGGTTCAAGTCAGTGGACCAGCTTCCTATGAATGTCGGCGATCGCAACTACAATCCCCTCTTTCCCTTTGGATTTGGACTCACTACTCAGCCAGTAAAAATGAATTAAAAGACAGCATTGATACTATAGTGAGTGTGACATTCAGCTTTTGGATAGAGTTTCATCATGTTAGGATCTGAATTTAGAATACTAGCCAACAGAAGATAAAGTAGAAAAGGAACTATTAAATCTTCCGAATCTGTTTATAGAAGTTAGTTATGGGGCAAGCACATCTTTAGGAACACAAGGGGGTAGACACTTGCAAGAAAAGCTAGTATGTTATTATTCATTATTGAAACTTGAAGAAAGAGCAGAAAGTAGAAAATTGTATGAGGGCTTCCCTTTGAAAATATATTATTATTATTATTATTATTATTATTATTATTATTATGATTATGATGGTTTGTTACTGCTACATCATTTTCCTTTATTTTGTAATCTACTGAAAAATAAATTTGAGAGAACTTAAGACAGAAAAAGACAAGGTTTTAGAAAATACAATGTTTAAAATGTCCACAAATGGGAATGAGTCTTAATGCTAGATCATTTTCCTTTATTTTGTAATCTACTGAAAACTAACCAGTATGAGTGTTCAACATATTGAAAACTATTTAGGCTCATTCACTTTAATGAAGTAAATTGAATACATGGATGTTCTTATTTCAATTCTATTTGGTTGACGTGTCTAAAAATAAGGCATGCTCTCTCTCTAGCACCCAACAATTTTTTAATATGATGGAATAGACGAATAATCAAAGCTATATCTGTTCATATATATTACATAAGTGCAGTTGTATGAAGTAAACGTTACATCAATAAAGTTCTCTACATTTACATAAATCATCAACACACGTAGCACATTAACATTAGCATCAATACTCCACAAAACCAACGATTCAGCATATCCCACAATGAATCATCAGCAATAAAAAGCAGCGCAGTAGCAGAAGAGCTTCTTCACCTGACATCCACACTTCCTGTGCCACTTTACCAGAAAATAAATTAAAACCAATTAAATGATTAATAAAAAAACAAATTCAATAGCTTAACTAAACACAAATCGAAAAACTCGTCATACTTTTCAATTTCTAGTGCTAGTTTTTTTTATTTTCAGGAGGTTGGAATGCTGTTGATTTTGATCGGGTCAACCTCAGAGTAGAGGCAAAACTGTGAGAAGGAATTTATTTGGGGATACATCAAATGCTAGCATATTATCATGCTCACCTCAATCAGTTATGTGATTGATCCTGCTCAATAAAATCCAAGGCTCCTTCCCTGGATACAACGGTGACCTTGCTAACTCTATTTTTGTGGCTCACACTATATATCTTATCAGCCACTTTCACGAGCTCCGGGCGAAATGTCGTGGTGATAAATTGTGTGCTACCCCTGTCAGCCAAATCACGAACCATATCTAGCAAATTACAGTCAAAGGAAACGAGGTATACATGGAGACAGTAGAGAAGGAAGAAGGAATACAGGAAATAATTTCAATTCAAGGATACTCCCCACAGCGGTTCTGTACTGAGGATCTAGTGCTGCATCTATCTCATCAAAAAGATAAAATGGGGCAGGATCACATCTTTGTATGGCAAATATAAGTGCCAGCGCTACCACAGTTTTCTGGCCCCCTGATAACTGTTTCATCGACTGTGTTTCTCCTTGTCCGGTGAACGACACCTATGATAAGAACATTAAATTCAATTAAAGTACCAATTGAAAATTAGCTCAAAAGATGCAGATTTCAAAATAATTGTGTAAACACAAGATTTCCATGACTATTTTTTTGTATGATTATCAGAACTATTGCTCCAAAATAGAATTTAATAATGATGACTCGATGAGATGATCACAAACAGCAGAAGATAAAATGGTAAGAAATACATGCCTTCACTTTCACACCAATATATTTCTCTACTCTTCCCTCTACATCAGCACGCGGCTCATCATCATCAGGATCATTGTGATCTTCCTCACCATCCTAGAAGCAACAACACAAAGACTCCAGTGATCCTCATCATTTAAGAAAGCCAACTTACACAGACCCTTCCATAAGTTCATCCATACAAAAAAAATGTGTAAACTACCATTTTACACATGCAAATTCTGAAATCAAGCACCTAATATTTTGAAAGAAGCATTAGGTTGCTCAAGTTATGTTCACATCATGTATAAACGTTTTAAAGTCTCTTATTATTGAGATGAAGATTAAAAATGATCCAAGAACAGGTTCCTTGTTAATCAGAGGTCTAAGCAACTTTATTGATTGTCATTAGACTGTCTAAGAAACCCTCATATCTGGCTATCGAAATGTTATGTTATGTCATGTTTTAAGCTTTCAAACTAAACAGGAAATAAAGAGGCGGCAAACAAATATTCCATCACCCATTTCATAATGGTGGAACTTCAACGATTTTAAGGAGAAATTAGAAAATGAGAAACAAACTAGCCACTGCTATGTAATTCAAAAGTGTACATCTGGCACTGGCATAAATACTTAGAATTTACAACAAGGTTAAGAATCAGGAATACCACTCGTGCAACTTTTTTTTTACTCAGAGGACCACTCGTATAACTATTATGCTATACAGTTATGTCTGTCTCAGTGTTTAAGTGCTACTCCATTTATTATAGCCTCTTAATCTCTCCATTTTTCATTGGACAATTTATTGGATTTTTCCTTTGAAGAGTAAGTTCTAGCTATATGTAATCTACTTCTACTGAATACTCCATGAGTGAGATATTTTGATTTTTTAAGCCAGCTAAGCATTCAAGAAGTTCAGCAATCAATATACTTTCACTTACTTATATTGCCAATTCTATTAGTTTATCGTTTTTCAAGTTTTTCCTCTTCAAATAATTTGTTGAACACCGTCTATTGAGTTTCTGTTTCTTTAGGTCACTTACATCAGTCAAATTCGGTGACAAATTTCAAAGATAAAGTAAATGGTTGTCATTATACGCACAATATAATTTACCTTCCTCTGTGGAGAGGTACTTGGCCATATGTAACCATATTGATTACTCTCATTAAGACATTTTTATTTCCAAAATTTGAAATTCTTAAAGTCTATATTTGCACTTTGTTTAAACATATCTACATGACTTTTAGAATAACTCATTTGTATAAAATATGGTTTAATTTCCATGGGACTTCTCATATACACAAGAAGGGGATCTGTTTATTGCTAGTGCACCATAATGAGAACTTCGAACAGAACAAGAGGAAGTACGAAAAATGAGCAAGAGACAGCCCAATGGAATAACACATAATGTGCTATGTGACAAACAAAACAAACCTTTTTCTTCATCATAACTAAGAACCCATGACCTCCTTGTACAAGCTGAGAGAATACTTCACGGAAATGTTTAGCCACGCCCTTGAACGTGCGCTCAATTGATTCATCCTTCCTCATATCCAAAACAGATATAAGTTCCTTGATTTTCTGCCAAGATTGATGCAACACAAATTAAGGAAGCCAAACTCAACTGCTATCAATACATAAACATACAAGTTCAAATCCACAAAATACATGCTTTATATACCTCATCCCCAGCATCCAGTTCAGCTTGCCTTCTTTGGAGTTCTTCTCTTTGCTCGGTAAAATTTACATATTGATCAAGTGCCTTTTTGTTTACATGGCTGAACTGTTGCAGCTGCTCGTTACACTTGTGTAGCATCTTATATAATTCTTTTACATTCCTTCTTTTGTACCTAGAATTTACATTAAACATCATAATAATGGTGTTAATTTTACATTTACAAACACCCTCATTATATTTGTAGTCAACTAGCAATTAAGCAGTTCCAACCATTATGTCAGAAGAACAAAAGCCAATGCACCTGTCTGAGGTAATATTGCATGTATACATATCACCTCCTCTTTTTAAAAAAAAGAATTGTTCCTAGTGTAAAATAAGATTTTAGAGGTCAAAAAGGTTTAAAATGTGCACATATTTAAACAACTGAACACTTGAACACAGGTTTATACCTATAAGGCATGCTTTAGAGTATCTCTGCCTTTTCTTTCCTAAATTTTTTAGAAGGGGTAGAAGGCAACAAGGAAACAGGTCTAGAAGTTATTCCTGTCATGAAGCAGAGACATTAAAAGGGACTAAAAAGAAATGCAATTATAACAAGCAGATAAAGGTTGATAGCTTACTGTCTTACTCTTGAGTAACAAAATGCAGCAACACACAAGTATGAACAAGATCAAACTACATACGGAAAGAGATGGAGACAAATGTTATTCAGCAATCTAGACATTTTCCTCAGTAATACAGACGCCAAATTATCACCTCACTTTCAACAACCATCAATTTCACACGATTCCCTATTTTCATCAATTATTTAGCTACTCAGATGTATCAGAAATATGTCTATAATTGAATTTCAACATTCTGCTGGAAGCATACGAGAGAGTACACTTCTATGACGTGAATTAATTAAAGCATCATTTCAACTACATGCAAACACTTGAACAAGTTCAAACTGTACTCATATGACAGTTTACAATGTTTTGATGAACAATGATTTGAAGCACTCTTGAGACAACAGCTTATAATTAAGTTATTTGTCTTAAAGGTTCTTCTACATGCAAAAAGAAGATACTTAAATAGGCAATTTAGTCATTAGTTTTTATTCTAAGTTTCTAACATCCCATGGAAGTTCACCAAACAAACCAAACATATGGAACAACTTAAGCTCCAACCTCCTTTCTAGAGAATATTAGAAGAAAATATTACTATGTAATTTTTTCCAATATGCCCCATACGTATCACTGTTCCTTCATTGATTAGATTTTGTTGAATACCTAAAGGGCTTACCGTCAAGAATCCTTTTCACCTTACAATTTCACCGCTTAAACAGAGTTTATGATCATTACAGTCACTCATGGTTGTATTTGTATCCGCGTGTTTGTGACTTCTAGCACAAGAAGTTCTATCAAGATAAACAATAAAAGAACATAGAGTTCTCCATATTTAAATGCCGAAAAGGATATATGCATATTTAGGGAAGAGCAATACGTCTCAAAGGCATCAGAAGATAAAGGACCCAGTTCCCGAATTTTCTTAGAGTATTCTTCTTGCTTGGCAAGATAGGTGTTCCGTTTACTTAGCATCTGTTCCAGTTCTCTTGCTTCATCCTGAAGTGTATTCTGATACTTATCTTCAAGAGCCTGTAACAAAATTATGTCTTAGCAAAAAACTGAACAGGCCATGTGAAGTTGAAATAGAATAGAGAATATTTGCCTTCAGATTATCCTTTTCCAGTTTGATCTGCTTGAGCCTCTTGTTTCGTTCATCTATACTTCGAGAAACTCCTGTGCAGGCCATCTTATGTATTAAAAATGTTGAATGTATACGATACCAAAAGCTTCAAAATCAAATAATGACTCACTTGTAAGCTCTTTAGTAACATGGTCAACTAGTGAGTCCGCATCCTTAAGTTCCTGATACTTGCTCTCAACTTCAGCCTGTAGCATATCAACGTCGACAGAAGAATTCATCGCCACTAACTCTTGCTTTCGTCTTTCAAGATTTGTTGACAGATTCATCTCAAGCTCCTCTTTTCTAGTTTCAGTCTACAAAAGCCAATAGTTAATGAGAAATTGATTTGTATCAATATGTCATATACTGACTTAAGTAATCTTGACATCGACGAACCTCTATCCGATTTGCCCTGCAAGCAATTAGATTCTCCTTCAGAGCCGTGATTTCAGGGTTCAAACGTGACAAAGAATCTCGCTCTTCTGGCGTTAAATGATCAACAAGTTCTGTTCCCATTTCATCTTGTTTCATAGCTATACTAGCTCTGAGCTGATCTATTTGACTCAGAATATTACCAAGCAGTTTCTCCTGCACATATCGACAGTCTCTAATTGTAGAAGCAACACAGTAGAAGCAAGAGATTCAAAAGTTATTCAACAGTAGACACCTTCTTTTGAAGAGCTTTTAAGATGGATTGTCTCTGTCTTTCAGCATTAAGAATGTCTTGTTTAAGCTGTTCTAACTCAGACTTGTCGTGACCCAGGCCAGCATCATTTTTCTGCTGCTCAGCCACAAGTTCATTAATTTTCTGGTCTATCTGTGGGAAAAGCTAAGTGAAAGCATAAAAGGTGAAAGGTATATTTTGAACATCCTTAGAACACTGGATAAATAAAGCCCGTGACACCAAGAAAGGAGAACTATTTTTTTTTTGAGACGGACCAAGAAAGGAGAACTATATGACCTTGTTGTTGCCTGTAACTTCCTAATCCACAAAAAAAATGTTGGCAGCGCTTTCAAGAGTGAATGGAAATAAGCGATGCATGTTGAGTAAAACACAGAAGGGAATTTTACTCCAATTTATTATAAAAGAAAACCCAGGAATTATATGGTATTTGTTTTGTACATACTGAAGTTCCATAATCTCAGTGCCCATTAATTGATTTAATACATTCCAAGCTCAAGTGAGTAGACTTGTGTTCAAATTGTTACGCAGGTTGCCTTTTGACAAGTTTTTGGTATTTCAGCTTTTCTAGCCTGCCACCCAGTCCTTAACTTTCTGTGGTGCCTTACCAGAAGATTGATTTGCTTAACGAGGCAGACTGGATGTCAACCTGAAAATATCTCCACACTGTTTAATCCAACTTATAGAGCACTAACTACTGGCATTTTAGTATGTCTGTCTGTATATTTCAAATAAATAGCATTTGTAAGTTGTGTCCACAGTCCACCTAGAAGCACACAAGTGGGATATATTAAAATCATTCAAACAAATAACTAAATGCACGTGACTCATTTATACATGGATTCAAATTCACATGAAAGTGAATAGACTGGCGCGACAGCTGAGTTGCTTCCTCAATGAACTTACAAGTTGGAGGTCACATGTTTGAGGCATGGAAACGGCCTCTCTTGCACAAAAGGAAGGGAAAGGCTGGACATATACTCCCACCTCTCACTAGACAAGGAGCATTTCGTGCACTGTAAGCCCCTTTAGCAAATTAAAATGATGAGGAAAGAACACACATGCAATTATAACATTAGTGGCTGCTTCATCAAATAAGTTTCACAGGTGCTAGCACCTACTAGTTAACTAAATCTCACAGTCGCTAGAAACCACTGGTTTGTAACGTAATCAAAGATGTGTGATGTCCAGCACAAAATGAGTGAAGTGTGTGCAGAAGTCTAGGGAATTACCTTCAGCGATAGTATTAGCATAGATCGAAAAGAATAACACACCAAAGTAAAAAGGGTACTGGACAATGTTAAGATGTAAAGAAACCCAGTAAGGATATCTTGAAGTTTATATCTAACTTCCTCAAGTTCACGCTCCTTCAGGTTGATGGACACTGTATTCTGTTTGATGGTGCTCATAAACCTCAATTTTGAGCGTCTATGATCATAAAATCCACCAGTCATGCCACCTTTTTTACTAACTTGGTCACCTGAAAAAACAAGGCAGGTCAGATCAGGCTAATGCAACTAAAAACCAATCAAAGTTGTCAGAATAAGGTCGCTCAAGACCTAACCTTCCAGAGTGATACAGTCAAGCCCATCGGTACGAGCAACCCTGGTGGCAACATCCAGATTTCGACAAATTACAGTTCTTGCAAAAACCTAGCAGAGATAAGTATATGAACTCTTAACTGGAATAATAGGTGTGAGAAGTAGTAACAGCTTCATTGAATATACTAAAACTAAAAGAATAAAAATACAAATTGAATCGAGATGGTTACTCCACAATCCAGTCAAACTTCCAGTTAAAAGAGTAGAGAAGAAAACCACAGCCACAACTTAATTTTTTCCTTTTTTCTGATCATAGATGAAGTATATAAAGATCTAACAGAAAACTATATGTAATCTGTATATGAACAAAAAATTAAATTGTTCTGATTCTAAACAGATTAGGCAAGTGAAAATCTACCACGAAAACCCCAAAGGACCAGACACAAAAGGCCGGTTAGGTCATGACTGAAGTGATTGAGAATATTGCAATACCACGTGAAACTAAATTACAGACCTGCTCAAATGCCCTACAATATGAATCAGAAAACCTCAATTTCTTCAGAAGCGGAATCACATCAGAGCCCTGTGGATAATTAACATGTGGTTTTTTAACCCTGTTCAATGGAATAAATGTAACTCGTCCACCTTTTTGTGCATTGAGGTGTCTAATAATTTTAGTTGATGTTTCATCATTATCAACCACCACATGGAATAAGCTGCAAATATAGAGAGAGCAAGTCACGTCAGTATAAACTCCGAACAGATGCAAAGCAGTGTTGTAGCTTGGCAAGCTGCATAAAACAATAATCAGCATTCAACAGCTTCTTGTCCTTAGCAGAACTTTGATCAATACCTGTTTCCAGCAGTAACTTCAACAGCTGTAAAAAACTTATCGTCACATTCAAGCAACTCAAAAATTGGTCCAAATACTCCAGAGATTTCATACTCTCTGCAAATCCTCCTTACAGAATTCAGACCCCTTCTTATATCCTGAGAATTTCCCAAAAAAAAGAAAAGTAGAATGAGAAAACTAGCATATTTGTTGTGCAGGAATACGTGCCATTTCGGGTAGAATATAGAAATGACATAGTTAATCATCCATCCCAGTTTTGTCTTCTATTCCTTCTTCCCTCGGAATAAAGATCTAACAACCAGGGACAAACATGCGAATGCAGTCTCAGACAATATCATGATATAAATAATTGTAAGATGCTTTAAAAAATGAGAAGACCCCTAATTCAGAAAGTTAAAATTGAAACATCTGAAAGGTTTATTCTTTGAGTTCACTTAGAACTATATAAAACAGACTTAAGAGCCTATCCATAATCCGACTAATTTAACCTATCACAGTTTTGTGTTCCTTTGTACATTCCCTATTTCTATGTAAACTCTTATTGTAGTTGTACATATGGTACCACCTGGGTAAGCTCTTTCCGGTGATCTTATCTCTTAACCTAATAATATACATTATAACTAGACTTAGCCCGTCTCCCACGAATAGGTCTTGTAGGTTGTGACACGAAATACCTATATTTTACTTATACATCACAGTTCCTGGGATCTTCGATTTTTTTCGCTGAAAATTTTAATTCTTTGACTACCTCAACTCGTGAAAACGAGCATTTCAAACTGGTTTAGGCTCAAGAGTAAAAACCAAGGGATTTCACTGGACCATCCTCCCTGGTGAATACATAATGCCCATTACATGCAGTTATGATAACACCTACTGATAAGAGGAGCAATTCAAACTTCATACCAGGCCATCTGGCAATAAGGTGTTAAATATTTTTTTACTTCTTTTATCAATCAGGTGTTAAATATTAGAAGACCAGATTACTATCATTGATGAAATTAAGGGAAAAAAAGAAAAGTACCAAGCTCTTAAAGTTGGAACTATATAGCCCAGGACTGTTACATAGATGACATGTTAAAGCAGTTACTCACACCAGGAGTTGCATGATCCAGGCTTTTCTCTGCCTTCACAACTTCAGCCTTGAGCCGTTCAATTTCAGTAGTCAGCTCAGTCTCCTGTGTCCACAGAGACCTGGGATGAACACAAATACGAAATTGCAGAGTTCAGATATTTCTAGATAAATAATACTGCTCAAAAAACACTCATGTAAGCCTAAGATAACTGAAAATAATCATACTTCCGCTCATCATGCAGCTTGTCTCTATCCACTTTATACTGATTATAAGTATTTCGATAACCAGATATGAAGGATTCTTTCTTTTCCACTTCAACTTTACGAACTTTGATTATATCATCTTGATCTCTCATGTCTTTTTTGAGCTGATCAATTTCATCTTGAAGCTTTTTCTCCTGAGATAGAAAAAAAAGGAATTAAGACAATTAAGAGCCCGTTTGGATTGGCTTAAAAAAAGTAGTTTTTGAGTCAAAAATAAAAAGTCAAACTTAAATTACTTTTAAGTCAAAAAATAAAAAGTAGGGGGAGACCTACTTTTGGTTTTTGACTTATTTTAAGTCATTTTTGACCTTGCCAAACACTTCCTAACTTATTTTAAGTCATTTTTGACTTATTTTGAGTTATTTTTTATATTTGTCAAACACTTTCAGAAGTCAAAAAATGACTTAAAAGTAGGTTTAACCAACTTTTAAGCCAATCCAAACACCCTCTAAGTAGAGAATCATAGTAATGGTAATGAGTATTAATCTTTTCCTCAGTTTTGTAGTTAACATGAATCTTCTTATTTAATGCAAAAAACAGAAGACAAACAAAAATATGACAAGTAAAGAAGGAAAGGGAGCTTACAAAAGCTGCCTGTTAGATTAATCAGGTTATACATAAAGAACATTCTATGGTCTCTTTAGCTGTTTCTAACAGGGGTATCACGGAGTCTTTATTCTCAACAAACAAAAAAATTGTCTTTGTCTGCATATGCAGGAAGCTTTGCCTGCTGAATCATGTCACTATGAGTCTCACCTCATGTGAAGTTTTTAAGCTTTCACAACAACATACCCAGTGTATTCCCACAAAGTGGGGTTTGGGGAGGGTAAAGGGTACCCAAACCTTACTACTACCTTGGAAGTAGAGAGGTTGTTTACGATAGACCCTCATCTCAAAGAAAGAACAATTCAAAGTAGTGTAGAGAAAGAAATAACGGAAAAGAAGAAAGTCATGGAAGTTTATAAGCTTTTATGGATGGAAATATTTACTTCAGCCAGTTCTTTACTATATTAATTCCTAGCAGCACATACTATTGCTTTCAAAGACCAAGCATGTTAAATAATTAATTGTTGGTGGCATCTAACTTGAAGTTACGACATCTGCTTTTGCTATAACTAGTAAACTTGTCCGCTTCGCGCAGTCACGAAAATCACGAAAAACCTCATTAAATATAGTGAACTTTTTTTTATTCTTGAATATTAAAAATGACTAAAATTTGGATTCCGGAGAATCAAAATAGATCCTTAAATTTTCAATGAAAATAAATAGAAACTTTTATTTTTTATTTATCTCAACATAAAAAAATTCAAGCACGTTCATTCTGAAACCAAGAGTTTCCAGAAACCTAAGATTTTACATAGATTAAAAAAAGGAACAAAATTACTATGCGATATTGAATTGAAATTTTGAATCTATAAATCTTGAACAAAATTATTTGAAAAAAAAATCTAATTGATGGAAAGGGCTTGATGCTATAAATGAATGGAAAGTCAAGTTATATTTTTTTTTAAAAATGGGATTTGAAATTAATAAAATGCGAAAGTAAGAGAAAAGAAGGAAATAAATAAGAATATAATATACAATCACATCACAAGCATCAATTTCTTAAGACCAAAATTATATTATTCTATATATAGAAAGATAAATAAATTAGAGATTAAAAATGTGAGTTCCTTAATATTAGATAATTATGTAAAAGTATAATGCATAAGAAATCGCATTACACTCCTTAATATTAGATAATTATGTAAAAAGATAATGCATAAGAAATCACATTACAAGTGCATCCTCAATTTAGGTTTTTTTTTGGTACACGTATACTCAAGTAACCAATAGACAACAAACAAAAAATATGATATAAAGTAAAATCAACAAAGCTTGATTCTCAAAACTTTTATTTAGCTCTAAATTACTCCTAAAATTCAATGAAATAAAAAGATGAAAGTGCTATAATATTTTCTATCTCTTAGGAACCTCATAATTAATATTTCTCAAATTCCAAGTAAAATAGAAGTTGCTCTCCAACAATAAAATTGTGATTTAGATACATTAAGAAATTATTTTTCAATTAAAAATTTGATACATACAAAAATTATATATGGGTATACAAAATTTAGATAGAAATAACTAAAAAAGATAAAGGATCACGTACAAAGTTAGCTCCCACCTTCCCTATGCTAAGATATACCAAACTTTGTTACCTCCATATTTAGATCATATATATTTTAGGATATAATTTTCAAATTAATCACTCCACAAGAAGTGCAGTTAGAGCTTATCGAAACACTACATTGCTGTCTCCATGTTTATATAAGATGTACTGCTGGCTATAATTCTCTCTATACACAAACCATTGATTAGAAGACAAAGACTGACATATAGTCATGTGTCAAGCTTTGTGAATCTTTGTTGATTGAATCCATTCCAAATAAATACTTAAGCACTATGTGGGTAAAGGGGAAAAATTGCATTAATTTGTTGATGTCTTATGATGAATTAAATTGTGAAGGAAATGGTAGAAAAGTTGCAAGCTCACAAAAAGGTTTTGGATTCTTGATGGTTTATGATGTAGAAATAGTTAATATTCTTAAAGTGCCTTTCCTTTTTAATTGAGCAATGAATGTGCACAATGATGGACTTATTAGTAGAGTTTTTCAGCAAATATTTAGAAAAATATTAGAGGGGAAAAAGGGCAAAAAATTGACAACAAATATAAATACCAATGATGAACTAAGAGGGGTGATACATAACCTATTCAATGCCTAAATTTACTATATATATGAAAAATAAAAATAAAATGCCAAAAATAAAAACAAAACACAGATATTATGCTTTTGGGGAGGAGAAAACATATACTTCATAGGAAAAATAAAATTCCAAAAATAAATAGAAAACATATACTTAATTGGAAAAATAAAATTCCAAAAATAAATATAAAACATATACATTTTGCTTCTTAGAAGGAGAAAACGTATACCTAATAAGAAAAATAAAATGCTAAAAATAAATAGTAGATACGCTTTCAATTGTCCACAATTATTTTCGTTAACAATAATAATTGTTATTGCCGTTTCATTATTATTTTATTTTCATGACTTTGTGGCCTTTGAAGTAAGAAAGTAAGATTACTTGGAATAATAAATAATAAATTGAAGTGAATTGAGTGAGAAGAAATGATGAAAAAAGGCCAAAAGAGAGAAAAAATTTGCCAAAGAACTATACAACATCATCATGCTATAGACCACAGTTATAATATATATTGAAAGATTGTATATTTAAAAGGTAAATATATAATGAAACACCAATAAGTTTTATGTTAACAACAAAATAATCAGTTCAAGACCATTTTTTGTTGCCTTTAATACAGAGTGTAAAACCTCAAAATAGATCTTCTATAGCGACTTTCAGACCATTCCATTCATTGTCTTCTTGTCAACCTCTCCTCGGTCACTAACTGGGTTACTGAACTCCACCTTCCCATTTCAAAAAGTCAGGTCGAAGGCAAATGAATTCACTACATCTCGTCAATATGATAGGTTGATTTACCTTACTAGTCATATGCCCTAAAAGCTGATCGTCTGGATAGTACTTTTCAACAGGAAAGCGAATCGTGCTCAAATGGTGGTCTTGAGCGATCACCTTCGCTCGTTATGCGTGCATCTAGTTTGTTAGGGCCGCTTTCAGTTAATGTTCATTGTTGAGTGATCGCTCGCTATCTGGCCGGAAAGGATGGTCAGAAAGCTTCCTGGTGAGAGAATCTTATAATGCGAGGGCTAGTGTTTAGTCAAGTCATTAAACTTAGTCATTTTGATTAACAAGGCTGCAAGTGGACTGGGTTTATGGGTTTAGGCTATGAAAAGCTTATCGAAAGAGGAGGAAAGAGCGTAAACTCAACTCTAAAAATTTTAGTTGCCTCCCTCTCTACGCCCTATTGATGAACAGCCACCAAAGCAAATAGACACTTTATATACAACATGTATCAGACAGTCCTTAACCATTCATAAATCAAAACTTTAAAGAGTAAGAAAACACCAAAATAGTTCCATGCGCTAAGAATTTTAACAAGGAACATTACCTGCATGAAGTTTGAAGCTAAAACTCGCTCATATTCATCAATTTCTTTCTGGAGCCATTTGTCCCGAGCAGCTTTGCTCGCAAATTGGGTGGCACGGCCTTGTTTCTGATAAAGAATGCTAAGTCTCTTTTCACGATCCATAATCCTATTTAAGACATCAGGATTGTCAAATCTATAATAACAACCAGTGTATAGGAAAAAAGAAACCGGGATTGTCAAATCTATAATAACAACCAGTGCATAGGAAAAAAGAAACCAGGAACAAATACAAGACACAATCACAATCACATACTATGAAACAACTTGACCACATATCTTGCATTTGTGGTTCACATATAGCTATATAAAATAAACATCAGCCATTGAGCCAGATGATACAAAGCTATGTATCAGAAGAAACTAGCAAGAAATAAGCAAACGGGAATTGATTATTTTCCTTTTTTTCCTGATGAAATAGTTTAAGGAGCACACAACCCATAAAACATGTCTTTCTTGAAATCTCATATACTCGAGGACCGAAACTCTTTCTGGTGGCGAAAATAAAAGGTCAGTGTTTTTTCTGAAATTTTTCCTAACAGAGTCTTAGCTTGATCAAAAGAGTGCCTCATACAATCGACATACCCTCTAGTGATGTCCTCCTCCTCTTTTACTTGTTTCTCATGCAAAGGCTTGATATCATTGAGTGCATTCTTTGTTTCTTGAACTTCTCGCTCCAGAATCATGAGTTGTTTCTGTGCATCATCCTGAATTAAAGAAAGCATAAAATGACAAGTTCATTCTTATAGCTAGTTTGACATTATAATCTTGCAATTGGGAAGAATAATTATTTGTCACGCAATAAAAGAATACTTTAGCTTTTATATTTGTGGACATCTTCTCTTGAAGGTCTTTGTAATCAAGATCAAGCTTGGCTCTCTTTCTAATAGCCTCTGTCCGCTGTTTCTCTACTGCTTCTTTCTCCTTGCTTAAAATTTGAATTTCTTTTGTCAGATCTTTGGACAACTTCTCCAGCTCCTTGGACTTTTCATGAGCCTCCAGCACACTCTCATACATCTTAGTAGAATTCTCAGCAACTTTGTTCCGAGCCTCTTCAACCTGCAATTGATGAAAGTAGTTGTACATTAAGCTATATTTCTGCCTCGCCGAGAAGACAGATAGATCACAACCAATCAAAGTCCTGCATTAACCTATGACTGGTGACTGAGCAAATACAGCCAAGAAACTGTGTCAGAAGACAGTCACAGCAAAATAAAAAGACCCATAATAGGCAATTGCATGTATCACAGTTATCTAAAATATGATCTGTTATCATTGACAAGAGCATTCACCATCATGGGACACTCAGGCTCCCGTTGACAAGATTACAAATTCAATAGGGAGCATTTCTCTCAAGCCACATTAATAGCATCAAATAAACTAACAAAGACGTGGCCGGTTGAAAGGAGGTTCAAAAGCATCTAAAAGAAAAAGAATACGAGATATTATTGTGACCTGGCATTTAAAATAAAATGATAGGAGGAATACTTATAGAACAGTTTCAACAATCTTCAGGTTTATGAACACACAAAAAAAGGTGTAATGCAATAGTCCATGAAATTAATGAGATTAGACCACAGCCTTTGCTCACTCTCATCATATGTGCACTAGAAGCAATATTTAATATCCCGGGTTCTAAGCGTAACATTTTCTGAACTATGACTCTCAATTTTTATTTTATTTTATTCTATTGATAGGTAATTATGACTTACAATTAAAGCCCAGTTAAGAAAACTCAAAGAACACTGATATTAGAACTCCAAGAACAATTTTTGCATTATCTTTCAACTCTGCAATTGGACTACTTACCTCGTTCAATTTCTGGCGTGCATCATGAAGTTCTTTGTCATAAATCGTGTATTCCAGAGATTTACGCTGCTTGTCCAGCTGTTGATATTTTTTCAGTTCCTCCTTCTCTTGTTCAAGCTCATTCAATCTCTCGTCCAAGTATTGTACAACTTGAATAATTTGCTTTCTCTTGTTACCTGATTATCAAAAATGTTAGCAACACAACATTGATATTCGAGAAGCATAAATTTTGATAATAACGTGCCAGTTTCCTGCATGATTTTTAAACTTTCTCGACGCCTCTCCTCATAAACACGTGTCCCTCCAATTTCCTTCAGCAGATCAAGTCGTTCTGAATCCTTCATTAATGTCAATGATGCTATCTGCAAGAGAAAATGAGGAGAATATAAGACATGAACAAGAAGCAGAAAAACAATATTAACGTACCTTTTGATGAAAAACAATATTAACGTACCTTTCCCTGCTGCACAACATAATAGGGATTAGACCGAGAAAACCCAGCACTTTCCAGCAAATTCTGGACCTCTGTCTTCCTGCAACATAATAAAAGATTCTATCATGCAGCTGACAGCAGAGGCAAAGAAGTTAGGAGGGATGAACAACACTCTTAAAATACTTACGTGATATGTTTTCCATCCAAGAAATACTCATCCTTCTTGAGACCGATTGTTCTTCTCAGCCGCACTTCCTCCTTATCAACCTGTCAAGAAGTATACCGTTTCAACATCCACAAGTAGTGGAATAATGAAGCAATCATAACATGCCTTTCATCCCTGTTCCATAAAAGGAAAATCACAGGAACTATAGAGTTTCAAGACATAACAGAAATTACCCAATCTTCTCATTATTTTACGCAAATATGGGCCCATTATCATATCAATAATACCGCCAATTACAAAGAAGAGAACTCCAATAAAACAATTAGCATTTGACAAGCATAGAATATGGACGAAAGATTCCAATACGCATAGCATGGACGATATGGTTGGCAAGAAATAGAAGATGCTTTCAGGAAAGTTGGAGGGTATAGCTGTTGTTAAATTCAAATGTATGAAAAGAATAGTGTATTGGCACAAAGGAATTTTTGCCACTGAGTTGTCTGAGGCCATGGACTAGTTGGAATCTCTAGCTCTGTAATCTATACAAGACCAGACTTACGAACCTCTGTCAGCACCAACTTGGTACTGAAAGTTGAATAGACATACTCTATACCATTATTAAAAAAAAAAAAAACTTACATAACCCCCCCATCCAAGGAGCAGGTAATTTGAAGTTGAGCTGCTAAATGACAATGGAGGAGCAGACGCTTTATTTTCCAATTTTTTAGCTACCACGATTCAAGGAATTCATTTAATCTGAATTAAGGGGGTAAAATTTAGTACCAAGTTGTTCCAATAACCATAGAAACTTTTTCTGCTTCTTTCTAATCCAAAGATATGATCCTAAATTACTCAAAAAGTGGAAACCAGTCCTCATTTTTTAGAGGTGAGAACAAAAGAGATCTTCCATGTAGCTCTTTTTGGGTAATTATTACTCAAGAGTATGTTTCTTATAATTTTCAGCAGTAACTTAGTTACTAAAATTACAACTCCAACATTTGAGGATAAATTATCCTTGCAATCTTTAACAGGGAAGAAACAGTTCCCATTCTTGTTCTTCTATCATAGCTGAAATGTAAAGCCACTAGAAACAGTTTTCGTGTTTCCCTTTTCTGATGGGACCGAAGGGTGCAGCATTCAAGCTCCAAAACTTTGAAATCCTAGGCTATTTTTTTGAAACTGGTAACATGTGTGTGTGTGTATATATATATTAGATCTGCATTATAACAGTGCTATCTACAATTACAAAAACCCAACCATGCTTAGAACTAACACCCCCCAACCACGACTCAACCAAAAACATGCCATCAATGAACACAAACACCAAACATTGTTCAAGAGATATGTTCTCCTCTACAGGAAATTATATTTCAATTTAAAAAAAGAATTGCTAACCATCAGAGCTTGAGTTAAGAGTAGTGTCTTTTGAATATTAGAGAATACAAGATCATATTCATACGTTGTGTGCTTCACCCTTTACTTTTCTATATGATATGTAAGCAAACAGTGAGTCACAAAGAAGGGCTCACTGAGAGAAATGACCAAGCAAGTAAAAATAGTTCAAGAACCAACAGAAGCCATCACATCTTAAGTCACATGCTATTCCTGCACACAAATGGTTTTACATACTTTAGCCGAAGGAATGTAACAGTGAGTGGCCAAAATTATACTCCATATATCAGCCAACTACTGCAGATTAGAAACTAATGACAGCAAATATGGCGAGGCCAGAACTGTTTGTCCAGAACAAAAGGCATAAAGGTGTATGTATACGGTATACCAAGTTCAACACTTTACCGGCATTCGATTGTCTGAATTATCAAATACAATTTCCACAAAAGCAGATAACACTTGGTGACCTGCTCCTTCCTGTAAGGAAAAAAGAGGAGATATCACAAACATTTTGAGGACATGAACTACTGCAATTTCCAAAGATAAAATGTTGAACATACATGAAGCAAAGCCTGTCTTTCTTCACTGCGCAGGTTATGAAAGAGATCGCTTACGACAAAACGGATTGCTGCATAACATAATAAATAAATAAATTTATAAACAAAAGTAGTGCGTACTCATCAAAATATGAGCCAGAAAACTTCAGGGAACTCACCATGGAAAAAGTTAGACTTGCCAGATCCATTTGCACCAACTGCACAAAATAAAATTTTAAACATCTCTAAGTTTAAAAAAAAATGTAACACAACTAAACTTCATGGAGAGTACCAAGGGTATAGGCGACATTACCAACACAATTAACTTTCGGACTGAAATCTTCAGTGGCTACTTGTTCCCGATAACTCTTATACCCTTCAATGATGACCTACAACAGAAGAAATGCCCCAATACGAAAATCACTATGAAACACTCTAGAAAAGTCAGCATACAAAGAACATGAGTACATATACACAATTGTTGACACATTTAGGGTCATAGACTTTTAATTACCTGTTTTATATACATGTTGACAGTCCCTGACTACTCTATCTCTGCAGAAGCAAACAGCAACCAAAAAAAAAAAGTTTAAAAAAAAAATATATTCAACAATCACCAAATCGGAGCTGAAGGTTACCCGTATTACGTCTAAGAAGAAGACAAAATTCATCACCTGACAAAGGGTTTCACATACGAAGCTATGAAAAGTAGAAAAAATAGACAAAATGAAGCTCCTAAACTAAAAGGACCTTGCTGTAAACTCGTTGTGAAGTGATTTCAAGTGAACATCTCTTCCTTGTTTGACAAAACAGAGATTCGAACTAGTAGTAGTTATTAAGTAGAAATTCGATGCTAGGGTTAATGAAACGAAAGCTAATTTGAGTAATTGAAGCAAATTGAACAGAAAAAATGAGAAGAAAAATACTTCACAAAACTTACGTAGAGGCTAGAGCGAGCGACCGAGCAAGTCGTTAATGGAGGTTCTGCGACTGTGTATGTTGGTGGGGGTGGGATGGGGTGGGGTAGTTAATGGTGGTGGGGTGTATGGACTTTGGAGGGAATGGGAAGAGAAATGTGTTTGACAAAGCTTGATTATTGGAATTTGGAATTATTAACTGAATTTATTTTAGGAATTAAAACTAATTCCTTTAATTTTTATTTGTTTTTATTCGTCTATTTAGTTTTATTCTAAAAATATACTCCCTCCGACATACATTTACTTGTCAAATTTTGACTTAGCACACCTATTAAAAAAATACTTAGTATAGTAAAGTTTACCATTTTACTTCGATTAATTGATAAGGTTCCAAATTTATATACTCACTATATTTTTCAAAGACATCAACTCAATATTAATAAATTAAGGATATAATAGAAAAAAATTATCCTTTCTTGATTTATTAAAAATGACAAGAAAAAAAAAGAAATCAAATCATATATATATATAAAAGAGAACCCTAAGCCCGCCTACGTGGCGCCACCACAAACCAAGATTCCCTTTTAATTTATTTATTTCCAAAACTAGCCTTTAATGAAAAGTTGTGACTTTTATGAAGAGTTGCGACTTTTATAAAAAGTTGTGACTTTTATGAAAGGTTGTGACCTTTATGAAAGGTTGTGACCTTCCCGAAAGGTTGTTACTTTTCCAAAGAGTTGTGATATTTCCCATAAGGCACAATAAGCATTTGTTCACACTATCCTTTGTTGTCTATATATAGAGGGATTTCCTCTCATTTGAAAACAAAGAAAAATCTGAACTTCTTCTTCTTCTGCACAATTAAATGTTCGCTACTTTGCTCTTGTTGAGTGGCTCACTGACACCATTATTTTTGTATCAGTACACTGGTGAATAGAATTGTTCTTTCCTGAGAGAATCTATTCCTTTAAACCTCGAGTACTAGAGGGGAATAATTTTCTTAATTAAGGGGACACTATGCATTCAGTGGCCTCGATTTTTTCTTTCTATTTCATTCTATTGCTACAGATCCTGGTATGTTTTTTTACAGTCAATAATTTATGCTATTTGTTGTTTTTGAGTACATGCTTTCAACTTTGTTGTTTATGTTTCTGCAAAAGTTATTGTTATAAGTATTTGTTCGTACAGATTAAATAACACACGTTAATTGAGTATTCATGCAAGTTTTCTCTACTGAAGTTGTTCAAGATACAATAAAAATTCCTTAAAGATCTATACTACCATCTCTTAAAGACAAAATTCAAATTTGGTATGCTATTGTAAGGACATAAAAACCTTAAAACCTTATTGTACCTTGATGTGCGAAGTGAACCAGGAAAAGAAGACAAGAATTAATAAGCTTTTGACATGGCTTTAAGGATATTTCGTTGGATGACCTATAGAGGAATATGACTAGACTAGAGCCTCTTTTAACCCTAAAGACATAGATAACTACACAATAAATTAATTGCTCATATTCAATATGAAATATGAATAGAAGTATTATTATATAAATTTTGTGATATTAAATTTTCGCACGAGGCACGATTAATTTTACTAGTTAAAAAATATTTTACAAGTATATTGGAACGAAGGAGTACTTTGTAAAGTTAATAGTTTGGTCAACTATCCATAATTGTGTGTAATAAAGTGGTTATATAATGTTATTCCTCCACAGTTTTGAAATTATCAATTAGAAGTAGGGTTGTTTATCAGTCGGTTCGGTTTGGTTTTATATATTATTGGTTCGGTTATCGGTTTTGGTCCTTAACGGTTCGGTTTTCGGTTAAACCAATAAGAAAAATGCTTATAAAATAAATATATGGTTTCTCTAATACATTTGATGCGACAAGATAATAATGTAACTTTACAAATGCTCATAAAATAGAAACAATAATAACAAACATGAAAGTTAAAGACCTATACAAGTGTAACACAAAAAGAAATTAAGATGAATATTGTTCTTACTTTAGGTTTTGACGTTTTGTATAATGTGAAGTTGTGAACTCAAAGTAACTGTGAAGTGTGTATATTGAGATTAATATTTACTTAAATTAGTTTTAATGGGTTATCGGTTTACCCAATAAACCAATATTAAAAACCAATACCGAACCGATAACCCGATATATATTTTTTATAAAACCATTAAAAAACTGTTAATCCAATAACCCAATAACAATAAACCAATAACACTTTTTTCGGTTCGGTTTATCGGTCGATTCGGTTTTTGCACACCCCTAATTAGAAGAATCATCTTTTCGAAAGATTATAGAATTAATAAAATAAATAAATTGTTCAATAATTAGTAATAATAGATTTTGCCTCGAAATTGAGTGCAAAAATAATAACCCCTCCTAATTTCTTAGTTTGAGTTCAGAGAATATAATCCTTCTTAATAAGAAAAGTTTTTACTCCAAAAATAGGATTTTATGGGATAAATCTAATGTTAATAAACTCAAATTCTAAAATGAACTGGATTAAAATTAGGCATAATAATAATAATTATAATAATAATAATAATAGAATTTTTATTGTGCCAAGTATATTTTGAAGGAAAAAAAATTGTGTGAGATTATAGTTCTAAAAAAATATGTGATATTTCTTGGCAATTTTCTAAACATGGTGACTATTCAAAGAAATTTACTCCACATAATATTATAAATGTACTAATCCATTAAGAACTAGATTAAATTAGGCATAATATATTGATTTTAGCTAGTATTTATGCCTTTTAATTTTTTTATATATATAAATAAGTATTTAAATTTATATAAAATTAAACAAATAAATTATATATGTCCCACGTGATAATTCACCTAAAATACACTCAAATTAATTTGGACATATGCATAGTGTATGTCAAACATGTTCAAATTGTTCACTTGTCTTCTCTTCCTTCGTATCTTGCAATTGCAAAATAGAAAATAGATCATTTGTCGTACCAAATTCTCATAGTAATAACAAATAACCGTAGTGACAACTTTTTAAATAACATACCTAGCGGAGTTCTGCAAAGTGAGATTTGAAGGTCGTTTTTAACAGATTTTCAATTCGAGATAAAAAATAATGTAAGAAAAAAAATACAAGAAATAATAGATAGTCGCATAACATGATTATGACAAAATAATATTGTAATCGAACTATATGAACCAACAGAAATTGAAGGACAGAAAACTACAAGAGTAATATTGTGACCACTAGTATGGACGACAACAAGACAATGCAGTCCTAATAAGGTCAAATCTTCAGTAGGTTTAAATTGTGCATGTCATGTATACTTACTTGTTCCCAATATTTCTTCGATTTATCTCTATTTGATCTCCTGAAACCATCCATAGCAACCTCACACATTTGTGGTGAAGCATTCTTACATCTCCTTATCACATATTCAAATCATCTCAATCTCATTTTTCCGCACCTTATCTTTCACCGAAGTGACAACTTTTTCATGGAGCAAAAATCTTCTCTAAAGTGGCAAGGACCTTATAAGCCTTTTTGAACTTCCAGTTTATTTTTTTAAAATTTCTGAATAATTGTTTATCACCACATTTCCTCTAACACGAACAGAAAATCTATAAAAAAACATTGAAAAATTAGAATAGGGTGTTCATGGTTGGTTCCTTAAATTGGAAGATTTCGAGTGCTAGTTTTAGTTCTTAATCTTCAAAAATGTTAACATACCAAAATATATTGGATATGGTTGATTTGTGCAGCTTTATGACTTCAGTATTATTAAAATATGCATATGTAATCATAATAAACAATTAAAATATGTAATCATAATTTATAGAATTATTTTTTACACATGATGATTAATCAAGAAAAAAATGAATATATTAATCGAGTTAAATGTCACGAAGACACGAACTATCAAATATAAAATGAATATATTTACACAAATTCAACAAACTAAATTAAGGATAATAAATTTCACATATCTATTGTTGGTGTAATATACCACAAATATAATAAATTACAGTTGAAATAAAATGACAAAAATGAATAAACAAATCTTTAGGCTGAGGCGCGGATATCTCGCTTTCTTTAAGGAGATTCAAGCTCACTGTGGCATAATCTACACCGATCCAGCAGTATATTTTTTGACTTGTCCCCTCCTGGATACAACAGCCCAACAACGTCGTACAACTCGAACAACTCCGGATTAGTTGGAGAGTCCAAAGCTCCACATAAGAACACCTTCCTTCAACATATAAATACTCTCTTTGGGATAGTGAATATAGTTGAAGACTTAGAAAAATTTCTTTGTCTCAACTCTCTCTTTCACTACTACACACTACAATATTTTTCACACTTGACATTTTTCTTACTTCTCTTCACAAAGGAAGAAACACCACTATTTATAGGTGAAGAAGTTTTCCATTCAATCAATGGGAAGAATGTGGGGTAGTAATGTGGGTAGATAAATGTGATTGATGTTACATAAGTTACAAGAAACTAATGGTCATATGAGTTACAAGAAACTAATGACCATGAGAGTTACAAGAACTAATGGTCATATAAGTTACAAGAATCAATAGTCATCTTTTACCACAATTTATACACACTAACATATGCACTTAATATTTTATTTTAATAATAAAATGCATATACACCAACATTTATTTAACAGCACTATGAAACTCGCACAATAATTTATAGTGTTAGCAATATTTTAAACAAAATGTCTTAAGATTTAAGCTTATTAGTTATAATGACTCGAGGAGCATGTGTGTTCACAATTATATTGAACTCAAACTTAAAGCACTAAAAGTTTATTTGAATTGACTTATTTTAGGTGTTTTTAAGCCAACATAATTTTAAAGTAATTTTAAAGTGTTTGGGTAAAGTCAGAAAGTGCTTAGAAACACTTATTTTTAAGCTATAACACTTATTTTAGGTATTTTTTTTTTAACTAAAATAGTTTTAAAGTAATTTCCTAACTTATGATTTTTAGCTTATAAATCATAAGTCTAAAGTCAATCCAAACATGTTCCAAATCATTTGCTTTAAGCCTCAAAATTGAATATTCCAAGTGGATTGAGGCATTCGGATTAGTTGTAAAAGATTTGAGATCAATAGATGATGAAAATTCGAAAAAAAAAACATATTTGAATCTTCTTTTATTTTTTCACCTTAAAATAGATTTGAACTATTCAAAATGGAGGGAATTATTTAATATAAATTCATAAATGAGTTTGAGTAGGATAAAATGTATGCAAATCTTACTCGTATCTGAAAAGGCATAAAGATTATAAAAAAGAATTGCAAAGCATTATATTAATTTTGAATATTTCCTAAAACATTACATAGATATTTGTGAAGGGTAGAGATGTATGCAAAATGACTTAAACATCACCATTCTAAATAAGATGAACTAATTATATATATGATCTTAATTTGTAAATTCAAACTACTTGTTAAAAAAATGCTTTACGTATATCATTCAAAATTAATAAAAGTTACCTAATATTATTTTAATTTTTTTCGTTAAAGTTTCAATCAATAATGTTGAAAATTTTGTAATGGATAACTTCAAATTTATCAGTAAACTAAAATGAAGTAACTTTTTAATTAAATAAGATTAAAATCATCAAATCAAAAAAATGGTCAAAATAAATTTTGAAAAAAACATATAAATGTGGTTGACACCATCTTTGGGGATCAAACCGCCATCTGTGGGGATCGAGGACCACGTAGTTAAAAGCCACGCGCTCTACCACTAAGCTAAGACGGTGCTCTATCACTGAGCTAAGACGGTATCTTATATTTATTTTACACATATATTACTTATTAAGAATTCTCAAACTTAATCTAATACTGATTTTTTTTTCCATATTTCTTATGTATTTTTTCATATATTTTACGTGTAAAAATAAAAAAATTCTAATAAAAATACATAAATTTATAAATAACTATAAAATTGAATGATCCAAAAAAAAAAGTGTGCTTGAAGGATAGTCTATAAATGTGGTGGTTAAAACATATAATGACATCTAGTTGTTAATAAGGATTTAAAATAATGTCAATTAATAAATCGAAATTGATTCCAAACTATAGTTGGTATGATTATCTTCTCCACTTCGCTATTTTTAGCTTCATATAATGTCAAATATTTTTTTATCTTCTAAAGTGAATTAAAATTTCATTGTGAATTAGCTAGTGTGCGATAGTTAGTAGCCACCCTACCATATTCTTATTTGAATTTAGGATCATTAATATAAGCAAGATTTCACGTGCCAAGTCTTTTAGCTTATCACAAATGAGATAATATATGTATGTCAAGAAAAATCTAGAGAACTTATAATATATATTACTATTATATATGCAAACAACATATATTTTATTTATATAAGGAGTGTATTTTACTTGGTATAAAACCTAGCTACCAATGTGTAAAATTCCCCCCTCTCTAGTTGTGTCCTCATTACTCAAAGATAGCTAAACATTGGTGACATTATTCGAATAGTAGCTTATGATATTCTCATTTTTAGATCAAAGAGAATTTGCTTATATTAAGATTTTTAGTATATGTGATTAAACAAGTGCCTATAATTTGATTTGTTATAAGTATATTAAGATTAAAAAATAATGTTTGGATTAATCGGTAATCCTTTGGAAGATGATCTATAAATTTAAAAGTTTAATAAATAATATTTCAACAAATTATGTCTTCTTTTAATTTGAGGAAACTTTTTGTCTTACCACTAATATTTGATTTCGAGGAAAATTGAAAATAGATAATTTGTTAGAGTATAACAATTTCATATAGGAATAATTACAGTGACAACTTTTTTGATAACAACAATAATATACCCAACATAGTCCTACAAAGTAGAATTTGATGTCAAGATTAATTTATTCATAACCTTATCTCAAAACAATCTAACAATGTACACAGAAATATTCAACATTTTCATTAGATTCTTCACACATAAAACATCAATTATTATAAATGATGTTAGTTTTTCTCAGATTATTTGCATAACAATACCTAAATTTGCTAAGACATGTATGTTTGTCCTTCTAAGCCGGTTTGATATATGGATGATATGCTGAAACTTTGGTTTTATTCATGTTACTTAGTCCATCCAATTAGAATTTTATCATAATTTTGAAACATTCACGATCTAATTGGATTTTTTTTTTAAAATAAAATATTGCAAGTTCAACCAACTTATATCATCTTATTTCTTAGATAAAAGTAGAAATTGAATATAATTTTGAGTAAAAAGTAAGTCATTTTGGAATTATTTTTTTTTCATTTTTTTTAAAAAGAAAATTATATAGTCCTAGCAGGACTTTCTAGTTTTCAATACCTAGCGGTAGAAATCAGATAATATCTCATATGGTAACTCAACTTTGCATACTTCACTTAGAAAGTCACTTAACTTTGAATTTTTCACTTAGAAAGTCACTCAACTTTATTTTATAACTTAAAAGTCACTCAACTATTGATATTTCACTTAGAAAGTCACTCAACTAACGATATTTTACTTAAAAAGTTACTCAACTAATGATATGTTACTTAGAAAGTCATCCAACTTATTTAAATAATTTCTTCATTAAATTTTGTTGAAATACAATTTCATTTTAAATTAATTTTAAAAAAAATAAAAAGATGCTCATTTTAATTATTTTATTAAATTTTGTTGAAATATAATTTTTTAAAAACTATTTTTTTAAGAAAAGATCGCTACTGTGCATCTTTTTGATCTTTTTGATTACTCCTTTTAGTTTTATAAAAGATTTCTATTGTAAACATACAGTTGCAAATGACAAATTAAAATTAAAATGTACAGTAGCATTACTATTAATTTAATAAAAATGATAAAAATTGTTATTTTAAACGTACAATAGCCGTTGAGAGAAAAAACTGCTTCTGGAATTAAATATGCTAAAAAAATGCTATTGTACGTATTTTAAAAAAAATGTAATTAAATAATTGAAGGTCAATAAGATAATTAAAATAAATATCTTATTATTTCTTAAAAAAATAATTTAAAATAAAAATTAGATTTCAACGAAATTTAATGAATAAATAATTTAAATTTGTAGGGTGACTTTCTAAGTGAAATATTAATAGTTGAGTGACTTTCTAAGTGAACAACTCAAAGTTAAGTGACTTTCTAAGTGAAGTATGCAAAGTTGAGTAACCATCTGAGATATTATCTCAAATCTAACCACACCTAACAAACTATTAAATCTGCATTTAAAATAAAAAAAAACAAAAAGATGGAATAATATACTATACTAAATAAATACCGAAACTAAAAGAAAATATCCATTCCATAAATGTAGCTTTTTGTAACTGAGACAATATATGAATCCTTTAATTATCTCTCTGTTTGTTTGTTTAATTAGATGTTATCACAATTATTAATATTTTTATTTCGTTCTTTCTTCTTCTTCTTTTTTGCTATTTGCATTATTCTTTTTTTTTTGTTGATCTCATCATGAAAGGTAATGTGTGATCACTATTTGAGTCAACACGGAAATAAACGGGATTCTACTGGTTGTTCTATATTTTTTTGTCGTTTTTTTCTTTTTGATATCAATTTTGATTTTTTTTTTGAGTAAAGTGACTGCTAAATGAATTTTGAGTAGCGATTTACTGTTTCTGTCTGTTAATTCTTTGTTTTTGTAATGGATGTTGATTTTTTTATTGATGAAAACAAATTCTTCTTGATATTTGTTTCATTGATATGCTTTCTGAAAACTTAGATATAGCTTTTTATTTTTATTTTTCTTTATCATGAATCTGTTCTTCCATATTGAAGGAGGATTATTTTAAATTTTTTGATAATGTGTATTTTTTTACTACTGAATCTGTCATTTTTTTCGTATTTTTTATAGTTTTTTTGGTTGAAATAAATTTGTTGGTTTTTACTATGTCTTGACACTAAATTTTTTGTTTGAAAACAGATAAATATGTTGATTACATGCTGGGCATATAGTCGAGAGAGTCACAATAGAAAAACATGTCCTAAATTATTTTAGAATAGTTTATCATGCTGACGAATCTGTACTTGTTCCATTTATTTGTTTTTGACAAATAATTGAATTATTTTTTAATCTATCTATTTCAATAGAATAGGTGTATTGAGTTTTTTAACTATTAATTTATGTTTAATACTTGTCGCTATGATTTAGATTTTTGTATGTACTTTACCCGAAAAATCATTTACGTGTAAAGAGTTGGGTATAATTTATGGTTTCGAAGAATATGTATGTAAACTTATTTTGTCCTAGTACTTCTTACTACCAAAATTTTATATAAATAATCATTTAAAATGTGATTTATAAATTGATTTGATGCAGTAATTGATACAGTAAAATTTAAAATGTGGTCTACTTTATCCAACTTTAGAGTAATGCTATATTATGTAATATATGAATAATTTGTGGTGTCAAAATTAAATGAATCGACTGTATGAATGTGATTCCAAATAGATGTTTATAAATTGTTCAGGATAAATACATCTTACAATTAAACTTAGGTATAAGAATGGTCTATAAAATGATTTTTAAGGTTCAAATGTTGAGAACTTGCCTATTATATCAATTTGTTTTGAATTATGATTTTCAAAAAATAAAATAGTTTAACTATATGATATTGATATAATTTATGGTTTCAAGAAATGTATATAAATTGGTTACTATTGATGACTTTTTGCAAGTAAACAATATATAAAAATTGTTTCAAATTCACATATCAAAAATCAATGATGTTTGAGTAATTTGATATCTATACTAATACATGTTTCATTCCTGATTAATACAAAATTCAGACATCACAAAAATATAAAAAAATAAAAATATTGAAGACTCTATTTTTAATATCCGATATAATATTATTGTCATACATCAAAATTCAAACTGAGTAATTCATTTCATTCCAAAACACAAACACAACTAACAAATTTTCATAGAACACTTGAAAAAAACTAAGTAAATGTATTTAAAAAAACGATCAACAAGCTAATTTGTGATAATGTTCCAATTGAATATACACAGTGTGAGTATGTAATTGGTATTAAAACAGGTTTATCTGTAATGTTAATGAAAACTACTTCAATAACTTATACATTAAGGGTATGAATTTGGTATATAAATGGATAACAAGTGATAAACTAAACTTAATCAATTTGAATCTAATTTTATACGGTTTGAGGAGGGGTTATAAATCTTTTCTAGGTATAGATTTCAAACATCACACAAATCTAATTTTTTTAAATCTATTTTAATACTTACTGAATCAAGTAGTATTATTCACAAATTATGACTTGTACGTAATGTGAATGAAAAGTGCTTTATAAAAGATAAATTATATACCGTAAAGAATATAATTGGTATTAAATAAATTTTTAATCATTAATAAATTATTCACAAAGTGTATAAATTTGGTATATAAATCGATAATAAGTGATGAACTAAACTTAATTGATTGGGAGCTAATTTTATACAGTTTGAAAAAGAATTAGGAACGTGTATTATTTCAAGTTCATTCATAATTCATACAACAAAAATTGCGTGCGGAATATATATCACTTAATAAAATTATAAAACACATCATTCAAGCTCTAAAAAATTAAAATCATCAAAATATGAAAAATAAATTAATCGAACTTTTTATACATTTGGAACAACTTTTTCTTCTTCTTTTTTTACTTGAAATCCTTCAAATCGTTCTTCACACCTATCATAGGTTTTGTCTTTTTCGTCTGTGAAGTCTCACCCTTCACAAAATTTTTACCTCTTTTGTGATGTGTTTTTTTGAACAAAGTCTGAGTCGGAATCATTTGACGGAGGAGAGGCCACATACTTGCACTTCCTTTTTTTGATGGATTATTTTGTAAATGATAACACTACCACTTGTCATATTCTTCTTACGATCCGTCTCGAGTGTTTGTGTGAGCAAATCAAATTGACTTCGATCGATCAATCAAAGCTATAATTGTGCTCCAATCTGGGACATAAACACGAGAACAAAGATGGTTATGAAATCTTTTTGGAGAAATAGAATATTATGGAGAGAGGTTTGAGATTGCAAGACATAGTTAAAATTTTTAAAAATGGGTTATAATCAAACCACTTAAATTGTAGTTATATCATTTCCTTAGTAACTTCTCCCTAAATTTTAGTAATTTGATTTCCACTATGACTCCTAAATTATAGTAATTTGATTTCCTCCGTAACTCCTTCCAAAAACTCACACTTTTTACTTTCTCTTACCTGCATTAAATACTAAAATAAAAAAAATAAAAAAATTTAATTGAATATTAAATTAATTGAATATGTTATCACTCGTAATTAATTTGTTATATTATTAATTATTAATTAATGGATTCATAGATTATAATATATGATAGGGGTAGGGGAAGATGGGATCAAAAGGCAGAGATGAGAGAAAATCGCGCCGTCTGTGGGGATCGAACCCACGACCACGTGGTTAAAAGAAACGCGCTCTACCACTGAGCTAAGACGGCTTCGAGTTTAAATTTAATCAAATAAATATAATCATATTAGCTTAATTTATGTTGTTTAAATATAAAAAAGAAGAAGATAGTTTGCTATCACCAGTTACAATTTGAGGGTAGAAAAGAATGATTAGTTTTTTTTGCAGATCTCTTATGTCTTATTTTTATATTTCTTAAGTGTAATTTTTTTTTATATATAAAAATATAAAGTTAAAAGTAAATTATTAATATCTATAAAAATAATAAAATCGATTGACCTAGAGAAAATAAAAAATGTACTTGAGTGATAGTCTATAGATGTGGTGGTTGATAAAGATGGAAAGTAATGTGATCAATAAATCAAAATTGATTCCAAACTATATATAGTTTATACGATTATTTTATCCCACTATGCTCTATTTAGACACACTTTATGCAAATTAATTTTCATCATTTTAACCAAACCAAAAGTTCATTTAGGATAGTAAGTTGTCACCCTACCATATTCACGCATGTCTCACTAAATCTTACACATGTCTCACTAAAAATAAAGAGAACTTGTAACATTTTTACTTCGTATAAAGACGTCACTAAAAATATAGTTTAATGAAGTGGAAAAAGCTGTAACTAAAAATATAGAACTTGTTATATTTTTAATGAAGTGGAAAGTCATAGCCAAGTCATATTACGAGTAAATCTGTTTATGGTCTCTCATTTTTAGAACAACAAAAATCTATTGATACTATAGTATTAATTGTGGCAAATGGCAGTGTATCATTAGACTAAAATCACCATAAATCCTTTTTTTCAAAAAGAAGATTCAATCACCAAACCTCTTATAATATAAGTAGTACATAGGAGCTCAATAGGAAAAAAAAACTTGTACTAGCATTAAGTTACAAAATTTGAAGCTCAAAGGAATATCAATGAAGACTAGAATTCAGCAAAAGCAGAAAAGCCTTGACATCATTCCTAGATGTAAACATTAAAATAGAAACACTCAAGCTCACATTCCGGTAAAAGCTTTTTTCCCTCCACCACCAGAACCAGCTGGAATCACCTTTAAGACATTGAACCTCACGGTTTTGGATAAAGGCCTGTAAAGCAGAAAATGTTATCACCCACAATAACAACAAATAATGAAAAAATACTAGAGAAAAATCAAAATAAGATGGTCCTGACCTGCACTGTCCAATAGTAACATGATCTCCCTCTTTCACACGGAAGCATGGTGATATATGAGCGGGGATATTTGAGTGCCTCTTTTCGTATCTGAAATAACTTGCGTGTTAACACTAACAAAAGAAGAAGTGAAGCAGCCAAAAATAGTATAAGAGAGAAGCCTTGCCTCTGATACTTCTTGACATAATGTAGGTAATTGCGGCGAACGATGATGGTTCTGTTCATCTTAGCACTGTGGCATGTACCAGCAAGGATACGACCTCGGATAGAAACATTGCCAGTGAATGGGCATTTCTTGTCAATATATGTACCTAAATTTAAATAGGCCAAACATAAGGTTAGACCACAGAACACAGTGAAATCAAGGAAATCCATGAAGTAATCAAACGATATCTGGCGCAACAGATATAAAAGATTACTCGAAATCTGAGGAAATCTCTGTTCTTAAAGTCAGTCTTCACTATCCAACACCTAGAAAACACTATAGCTAGCAAGCAATATGTCCACATAAAGGTTACACAAATAGCTATTTGTCAAATATCTTTTATTTACTATTTCTTAAATGTAAGTAAATGCAGTCTCTTGGAATGCCAACATAAGAAATTTAGCGCGTGCTATTGATCTTAGTCTAGTCAGGTTGAAGTAGGAAACAAAAAGGAATAAATAAGCTCAAATCCAATCCACTGTTGTTTTCTTCAGAAAACACACTGTTTTGATTCAGTACTTTTAAATATACTTAAGGTCATCGCATCATAAATATCATAACCATATACTATTGAGATTTAGACCTATCACCAAAGGACAGGTTTTATTCACAGTATCATATCCTATATAAGCTCCATAACTGTAAACAGATGCTAGGGGCGTGAAGGTTTTTATTCTATTTGACAATTGGGACAGCTAAAGTCCTCTTAGTAGAAAAGTTTCAACTTGGCCCGTAATCCCAGAAGCATAGTTCCGTCAAACGTGAACCAGTATCCGGTTTATGTTGAAACAAAGGACAAATTAAGAGCTTCAAGATAACCAGCTATGTAGAATAACCGAAGTGCTTCAATCCTAAATGTTTTGGTCTTGTCATAAATTCTGTAGAAGATTTAAAAGAAAAGCAAGACAGCACCTAAACACAGATGGATAACTTGCCCCCCACGTCATCTTAATAACCGAGTCCACAGCTAATAAGAAGTTGTAAAACAAAAATATCGAGTTTCCTCTTATGTAATCAAATTGCATTAAACCATATTTCATGCAATTCAGACGCATGGCAAATAATTTCATAATAGAAAGAAAGATTTACCAAATTGAAACTACAATGGAAAAACTGCAACTTAATAGAAAGATTTACCAAGTGCCAAACACATTATAAAAAACTGTAACTTAGTAGAAAGATTTACCAAGTGCCAAACACATTATAAAAAACTTTAACAGATTTAACAAATGCCAACTAAGTTGCAGAAACGTTTTTGGCCACTCCCATTGCAGCCTTAATCCTAAACTAGTTGGCACTCAAGACAATGTAGAAAGAAAAGAAGCTACTTTGCATAGATCGAAAGTGGAAATCGAAAAACCTTATAGAATTTAATCGAGAACAAATGAAATACAATTAAACGAAATGAATATGTACCTTCAGTAGCCTCACGAGGAGTCTTGAATCCTAAACCGATACTCTTGAAGTATCGATTTCCTCCCTTTCCTGGTCTCTTTCCCTTCCCGGTCTTCTTAGAGCTGCCGAGATCAGATTAAAAAAAAACGCAAATCTAAGGCTCAAATTCCTTCAACTTAGTGACTAGAACAGTAAATGCATACAGCATTGATCAGGATGCTCACCTTAGAAAAACACCTGGCTGCTTCAAAAACGCCTTCTCTGTCTGCAGCACAAAATAAATCCATTAGTTTTCTCTATAATAGATAATAATGTACAGGGACGATGAGATAGATGTAGAGAGATAGACGGACCTGCTCCGCCATGACTGAGGATTACCAAGGACGCACAATTCAACGAGAAGTGAAGGCTTAGAAGCTTATGGTATTGTAGGCAAAAACCCTAAAGTGAAGGCTTAGAGAAGCTTATGTATTGTAGGCAGGTTGGGTTAGATACTGGGCCTGGACAACTTATAGATGGGCTTAAAAAATCAAACCAACCAACATTGCTTATTCTATTTTGACACATCTATCTTTTAAATTACTTATTATTTTTAGAAAAATTATCTAACCACACACTGTTTTTTACCATATTTTCTTATTTTCCCTACTGTTTCAAAAAATATCTAAAATCCTTTCTTTTTCTCCTATCATCCCCTTTTCTGGATACATCAATTTGAAATCCATACCCAAGATTTTTCTTTCTTTTTTCACGCCGCAAATCTCTCCACAATTACCTCCATTAATCCATTTTTAAATTTTAAATCTTTTCTCTTTCCAATTAATGATTTCAAGTTATTCAAGAGGTAAGTCTCTTTCCATCACTTCATTTTTTGATTATTTTTTTTACAAAAAAAATTTCTTCTTAAAAAATTATTGATACGTATGGTATCATGTTTAACTGTTGGGCAATATTTGTATCATGATTAACTGTTGGACAATTTTTGTATAATGTATTGTTGTTTGTTATTTTTTGTATCATGTGTTACTGTTTGTTATTTTTGTATCATTTTTAACAGTTTGTTATTTTTGTATCATGTTTAATAGTTTGTCATTTTTGTTCAATACAGTCTTTGTAATATGTGATCAAACAAATTTCAACTCACTCTTTGAGGTTTGGTTCTATATACAACATGTACCTTGTGTATTTGATTTTCAGGATGAAAACTTTCATGAAAATAGATCGAAACGATCCATTAATCATGAAGAATTTGAGAGCGGAGAAGTCTTGGAAGGACACATGCTCAAGTTTTAAATCTACTGTTGAAAAAATACCATAAAAAGGGGGGAAAAGTTGGATCTACCATTACACGTCCATCACTATCAAAGATATAGATTTTCAACGTATCTCATTTATTTTGATTCTTAAATTAGCCTTTCTCAGTGTTATCACTGATCTGATACATCACTGCTACAGTAGCCTCTGTTTTATGCAATGTATCATATTCATATTTAAGGTGTTGATAAATAAACCTAATGTTGTTGAATTTTCGATTAGTTTAATCATGTTCAATATAAATGTTGTTGATACATAAACACTACCTAATGTATCATTTACATGTATCAAGTTCTTAAATGTATCATTAATCTTATTCAAATATAAAAGGCTAAATAGACAGTACCAAATCAGTTGTATGATATGTATCAGCACTCTTTAATATTTGTTTAGTCTTATCCAACTTAGAATGCGATGTGTATGTACGTATTACCCAATAATAATCTTGACACATAAACAATGTGGAACAATCTGCAAACATTAAAAAATTCAGTGATACATTATATGAAATATATTTTTTTCAATTTTCAAAGCAATACCTATCTAACAACAAACTAACACATAGCGGCACAATTTTGTAACCATATTATAACATGTACCAGGTACATTACAATAACCAATGATACAACCATTCACAAAAATCCAAGATTGATATATATATTAATGTATCATCCACATTTTTTGTTGATCAAAACAAGTTATTTACATATCTTGATTGTTACACTATTTATATGTACAATATACACAACAATAGCCTAATACATTTATACAAATATGCGATACACACACTCGATATTCAAAATGTATCTGATCCCTCTCAATTGTTAATCCATTCATTACATACATCACATACAATATATTATGATGATACATTTTTATACAAATCACATCCAGATACAAAATAATGACCACATCATAATCCATAGATACAAAATTACAATACACGCGCGTCGTTTACCACAAATGTATCATGACTTCCTTATTCATATCAAAACGACAAAACAAAACTATAACCATGATACATTAAAAACTATATACCAATGGTGGAGAGGGCAAAAGGAATGGTGGAGGAAGTGGTTGAACGGCCGGAGATGGATAAGGAGATAATACAAAAGATAATTTCTTCGTCGGATAAGAAGCCAATGAATTAATGACACAAACACCATATGGCAAATCAGTACCCCATGGCTCAAGTCATCTAGACTACTAGAGCAACTTCCATCATAAATTCCCTGTATGTTTTCATAATACAAAAGAACAAAGTGCATGTAATTTTGGGATTCTTGAGTCCGTAATACTATTAGTAACCTTCATAATTCACCTCGCTTACCCGAATTCCTGAATGTCTCAACAAAATTGATATATTCATATTGTATCAGCCAATTTTGTCGAGTAGTTTCAATTTTTCACGATTTGGGCTGCAATGACGACTTGATGGAGATGACGGAAATTTGTTAAAATTAAAAAAAGAATAAATGAAATGCAGGCAACATAGTGTAATTGACAAGCTTTTGCCTCTGATACTTCTTGACATAATCTAGGTAATTGCGTCGAACAATGATGGTTCTGTTCATCTTAGCACTGTGGCATGTACCAGCAAGGATACGACCTCAGATAGAAACATTGCCAGTGAATAGGCATTTCTTGTCAATATATGTACCTAAATTTAAATAGGCCAAACATAAGGTTAGACCATAGAACAAGGCGAAATTAAGGAAATTCATAGAATAATCAAATGATATCAGGCGAAACAAAGATAAAAGATAACTTACAATCAGAGGAAATCTTTGTTCTTAACGTCAGTCTTAACTATCCAACACCTAGATAACATTATAGCTAACAAGCAATATCCACCCAAAGGTCACACAAATAGCCATTTGTGAAGTATCTATTATTTACTATTACTTAAATGTAAGTAAATGCAGGCTTATGGAATGCCACATAAGAAATTTACCACATGCTATTGATTTTAATCTAGTCAGATTGAAGTAGTAAACAAAAAGGAATAAATAAGCTCAAATCTAATCCACCGTTGTGCTCCTCCGAAATTATACCATTTTGATTCAATACTTTTCGGTATACTAAGGTCATTCAGATCATAAATATCATAACCATATACTATTGAGATCTGTACCTATCACCAAATGACAGTAATGTGAAGGTTTTATTCACAGTATTGTATCCTATGTAAGCTCCATAACTGTAAACAAATGCTAGGGACATGAAGGTTTAATCTATTTGACAATTGGGACAGTAACATAAACACATATGGATGACTTGCACACTCCATCATCTTAATAACCTGCGTACCCAACTAATAAGTCATCATGTCAAATAACTTCGTAATAGAAATATTTACCAAATTACAACTATAATGGAAAAACTAAAACTTAATAGAAAGATTTACCAAGTGCCAACTTTATTGCAAAAACTTTAACTTCTTACTAGAAAGATTGACCAAATGCCAACTAAATTGAAGAAACATAATACAAGTGACTTTTGGCCATTTAATGTAAGTAGCCCCATTACTTCTGGCATGAACGATCTGTACATCAACATTAATCCTAAATTAGTTGGCACTCAATACATCAAGACAGAATATAAAGAAAAGAACCTACTTTAAATATATTGAAAATGCAAATACAAAATCAGTTTTATAGAATTTATGTTCGGCTCCATTCGGACCATAATAAAAAATTCTCCAGCCAGAACTTCTAAATCACAGGTTGGACGTCTAAGTCAAAAGTGGTAGCTCGAGTTCTTAAGGCCTTTAGTCCGAAGTAGCTTCCTCAAGACTATCTTATCCCGGAGTACGAAAGTGAAAATTAGGTTTCATAGTTGCCTTTCTGTGACTTTCGACTAAGTCCTCAACAAAGGCAGGAAAGACTGATAATTTCTCGACTGCATATATCTAATATGGCATTAGGCGTTCCACCAACACTAATTGTTGTTTAGACTGACACACAACTATATTCACTATGCTAGTAGGAAAGCTTATATCTAAAATATAAATCAACAATGCAGAAGTCAGCCATAAACCAATGTAATACAGTAATTGAGCGATGTTTTTTTATATAATAAGAGCAAATATATATGAACCTTCAGTAACCTCACAAGGAGTCTTAAATCCTAAGCCAATACTCTTAAAGTATCGATTACCTCCCTTTCCTGGCCTCTTTCGCTTCCCGGTCTTCTAATAGCTGCCGAAATTATATAAACAACAAAATGTAAATCTTAGGCTAAAATACCTCTCAAGTTATAGACTTTAACAGAAAAGGTATATAACATTGAATAGGATACTCACCTTAGAAACACACCTGGCTGCTTCAAAAACGCCTTTTTCGTCTGCTCCGCCATGATTGAGGGTTACCAAAAAAGATGAACTGACGGCGAGAGATGCTCGGTTTCCAAAACCCTAATTTGCAGTGGAGAGTGAGGGCTTCGTGGGCTTAGAGAAACTTATATACTTTACTAGGCAGGGCAGATTAGATATTATGGACTGGATTTGCGAAATGGGCTAATATACAGATGGGCCCAAAATTCAGAGGAATCTTATTTGGACATTGTTATTAAATTTGTATAGATAACTACTTCGTAACAACTTAAGATATACGAAATTTAGATAAAAATGTATTTACTATTACTGAAACTAGGGTGGCAACACCACCAAATTAAAAGTTAGTAGTCGCATAAGTATCCCTCCATATTTATTTAGAGGTTTTCAAGTTTAAAACCTAAAAAAAAAGTGTATAAAGGGAGCAGTTTACCCCCAAAAGTTGAATTTTCCGGCATAAACTTGGTTTAGTCCAGGCCAACAAATAAAGATACTAAATATCGGGTGAAAATCTCCAAAAAGAAAAATTGGTGCGGCAGTATGAGTAGTTCCCTTTAGAGACGGGATGTTTGCTGGCATAGACATTCTTGATACGAGTTTGGGATTAATATACTGATAGCCTATTTGGTTAAGTTTTTGAGAAGCTAAAAAAGATAATAATTCTAACAATGTACTTATTTTAGAAAATTGAGATCTTTGGTTAAGTTTTTAGAAAATAAATGCGTTTTTGAATCCACTTAGTAAAACTAGAAAAAAGCTGTTATTTTAATCACCGAACATCCTTTTTGTATAATAAGGTTCAATCTTACAACATTTCATAAGCTAGTTCAGAGGCTTGATAAAACAAGCTTGCTAGCATAAGTTTCAAAATTTGAAAATAACAACTCAGTAAAAGCAGAAAAGTCATGACATCGTACTCTTACAAGAAACAAAATTTACAATGGAGGCACAAAGATTACATCCCGGTAAAAGCTTTTTTCCTTCCACCACCAGAACCAGCTAGAATCACCTTTAAGACATTGAACCTCACGATTTTGGATAAAGATCGATAAAGCAGAAAATGTTATCATCTGCAATAACAAATAACGAAAAAATACTAGAGAAAAATCAAAATAAGATGGTCCTAACCTGCACTGTCCAATAGTAACAGGATATCCCTCTTTCACACGGAAGCATGGTGATATGTGAGCTGGGATATTTGAGTGCCTCTTCTCGTATCTGAAATAACTTGCATGCTAAAATTAACAAAAGAAGAAGTGAAGCAGCCAAAAATAGTATAAGTAAAAAGCCTTGCCTCTGGTACTTCTTGACATAATGTAGGTAATTGCGTCGAACGATGATGGTTCTTTTCATCTTAGCACCGTGGCATGTACCAACAAGGATACGACCTCGGATAGAAACATTGCCAATGAATGAGCATTTCTAATCAATATATGTACCTAAATTTAAATAGGCGAAACATAAGGTTAGACCATAGAACAAGGTGAAATTAAGGAAATCCATGAAATAATCAAATGATATCAGGCGAAACAGAGATTAAAAATGACTTGCAATCAGAGGAAATCTTTGTTCTTAAAGTCAGTCTTAACTATCTAACCTCTAGAAAACATCATTACTAACAAGCAACATGTTCCATATAAAAGGTCACACAAATAGAAATTTAGGAAGTATCTTTTATATAACTATTACTTAAATGTAAAATGCAGTCTCTTGGAATGCCCACATAAGAAATTTACAGCATGCTATTGATTTTAGTCTAGTCAGGTTGAGGTAGGAAACAAATAGGAATAAATAAGCTCAAATCCAATCACTGCTGTTTTTCTCCGAAACTATACCGTTTTGATTCAGTAGTTTTTCAACATATTAAGGTCATCCACTTCATAACCATATACTATCGAGATCCATACCTATCACCAAGTGACAGAAATATGAAGGGTTTTATCCATTGTATCATATCTTATGTAGTCTTAATAAATGTAGGTAAATGCTAGTGACGTAAAGCTTCTTTTTTTTTGGCTCTTTGACAATTGGGACAGCTAAAGTTTTTCAAGTAAAAAAATTTCAACTTGGCCCATAATCCAAGAAGCCTAGTTCTGTCAAAGGTTTAATATTTGGAGAACTTGTATCTAGTTTATGTGAAACACAGCCATAATAACGCGCTTCAAGAGAAGAAGCTAGGGAGAAGAACAAAAGTGTTTCAATCATAAATGCTTTGGTTTTGTCAGAAATTCCATAGAAGATTAAAAGAAAATCAAGAGAAGGCCACACAACTGGTCAAAGCAAGACAGTTACTTTACACAGATGGATAACTTTCACCCCACTTCATCTTAATAATCTGAGTCCCCAGCTAATAAGTTCTACAACAAGTTATGTGCTCAAATTGCATTAAACCATATTTCATGCAATTCAGACGCCTATCAAATAACTTCATTATAGAAAGAAAGAAAGATTTACCAAATTGAAACTACAATGAAAAAACTGTAACTTACTAGAAAGATTTACCAAGTGTCAGCCACATAGCAAAAAACTTTATCTTCTTACTAAAAAGATTTATGAAATGCCAACTAAGTTACAGAAACATAATACAAGTGAGTTTTTAGCCATTTGCAGCAAGTAGGAACATTGCATAAGGTGTGAGCGATATGTACATCGACCTTAATCCTAAACTAGTTGGCACGCAATACATCAGATAATATAGAAAGAAAATCAAAAGTGAAAATTGAAAACTAGTCTTATAGACTTTATGTTCGGCTTCACTCAGATCATAATAACATATACCATAAAACTATATTCACCATGCTAATGCTAATGGGAAAGCTAATATCTAAAATATAAATCAACAATGCAGAAACAAATGAAATACAGTAATTGAACAATGTTTTTCATTTAATTAGAGGAAATGAATATGAACCTTCAGTAGCCTCACGAGGAGTCTTGAATCCTAAACCAATACTCTTAAAGTATCGATTGCCTCCCTTTCCTGGCCTCTTTCCCTTCCCCATCTTCTTAGAGTTGCCGAGATCAAATTTAAAAAAAAAAACAAAACGCAAATCTTAGGCTCAAATTCCTTCAACTTAGTGACTAGAACAGTAAATGCAAATAGCGTTTGTCAGGATGCTCACCTTAGAAAAACACCTGGCTGCTTCAAAAACGCCTTCTCTGTCTGCAGCACAAAGTAAATCCATTAGATTTTCACTATAATAGCTAATAATGTACATGGAGGATGAGATAGAGATAGAGAGATAGACCTGCTCCGCCATGACTGAGGATTACCAAAAACCCTAGTTTGCAGCACATAATGAAGGCTCAGAGAAGCCTATGTCTTCTAGGCATGTTGGGTTAGATACTGCGGAGTGCGGACTGGACTTTGCAAAACGGGGCTTAAAATCCAACCAATTATATCTAAAGTTAAATGTGAGTAAAGTTCTGATAAAAATGTTCGAAGTTTAATTAAAATAATTTAATTTTAGTCATATGTATTTTAACTTCACTAATATTAAACTTAAAACATCACATATCTAAAGATGTTCCAAAACTCAACTTGTTTTTTCGACATAGCTTAAATAGTGGTTCAAAAAATAGGTATGTGTGCATTTCAAGACATTAAAATTGAGAGGTAATCATGTTCACACTTTGGTATGACATGGCTAGTTAGTATAATTATGGTCGAACCTTACTATTTTAGTATTTGATCATGTTTGATTTTTTATCACAAATAATAGAGCAAATCTATCGAGATGGATGCTGGAAATAGGAGAGTTACAGAGTGACAAATCAAAATAAACATCGACTTATGTTTCTGACTGACCATTTCTTTATGTTGGTTATTTAAAAAATTGTTGTTAGTTGTATTCAAAATGTACTGTTTATACAACTCTTCATGCCATTTGCAAAGTTCACACAATGAATGTAGTAAGTTGTAAATTGATCCTACCTTTTTGCAGACAAAGTTAGCTAAAAAAAAATAAATTAGAAATTGCATTTCAGTTGGTATTATATAAATAATGTCGAGTTGGTTTAGTCTTGAATTGTGTTTTTTTAGTTAAAATCAAACCAAACTCAAGTATAGTCAGATTTGTTTTTCAATACCAAATCAAGTCAAACCAAATCACTAGTCGAATTTTTTTTTCGATTTTTGATTTATTTCGATTTTGTACACCCGTAATCAAAAGGATATAGATCTGTAATTTTTTGTGCACAACATAATTATAGTCAAGCATCTCTATAACAGTCTCTCAATATAGGTTCACCGAATTAGCTTTCGACTAATTAGTTAGCATGATTTGTTATTTGCACAGCAAACAAAATCAGAAATATACCTTTTTTTTAACGGATAGAATAGAGATGAATCAATTTGTGTTGTTGATACACAATGTAATATTTGATTCCTTAAATTAACCGTGTGAACGAAGAAAAATTTCTTCTGATTGCAATTGTATGAAATTTTAACCCTATACCATTAGAGGTAGAGATATCATTTCCAATACATTGTATTCCTCGACTAAATTTACTTTGGAGTGCTAAGTTGATAACTTCATGTTTCAGTGCTACAGATAAAGTACGTACTATCAACAAAAGCTAAAATCCTGTTTATATCCAGTAAGTAAGACTAGAAAACCGCTGCTATTTTAATCACCAAACATGCATTTTGTATAAGGTTCAATCATACAACATTTTATAAGCTATTTCAGAGGCTTAATAAAACAAACAAACTTGCTAGCATATTAAGTTTCAAAATTTGAAGACAACACAGTAAAAGCATAAAAGTCTTGACATAATATTCCTACAAAAAAACAAAATTTGCAATGGAGGCACTAAGATTACATCCCGGTAAAAGCTTTTTTCCCTCCACCACCAGAACCAGCTGGAATCACCTTTAAGACATTGAACCTCACGGTTTTGGATAAAGGCCTGTGAAGCAGAAAATGTTATCACCCACAATAACAACAAATAATGAAAAAATACTAGAGAAAAATCAAAATAAGATGGTCCTGACCTGCACTGTCCAATAGTAACATGGTCTCCCTCTTTCACACGGAAGCATGGTGATATATGAGCGGGAATATTTGAGTGCCTCTTTTCGTATCTGAAATAACTTGCGTGTTAACACTAACAAAAGAAGAAGTGAAGCAGCCAAAAATAGTATAAGAGAGAAGCCTTGCCTCTGATACTTCTTGACATAATGTAGGTAATTGCGGCGAACGATGATGGTTCTGTTCATCTTAGCACTGTGGCATGTACCAGCAAGGATACGACCTCGAATAGAAACATTGCCAGTGAATGGGCATTTCTTGTCAATATATGTACCTAAATTTAAATAGGCCAAACATAGGGTTAGACCACAGAACACAGTGAAATACTATAGCTATCCAACACCTAGAAAACACTATAGCTAGCAAGCAACATGTCCACATAAAGGTTACACAAATAGCTATTTGTCAAGTATCTTTTAATTACTATTTCTTAAATGGAAGTAAATGCAGTCTCTTGGAATGCCAACATAAGAAATTTAGCGCGTGCTATTGATCTTAGTCTAGTCAGGTTGAAGTAGGAAACAAAAAGGAATAAATAAGCTCAAATCCAATCCACTGTTGTTTTCTTCAGAAAATACACTGTTTTGATTAAGTACTTTTAAATATACTTAAGGTCATCGCATCATAAATATCATAACCATATACTATTGAGATCTAGACCTATCACCAAAGGACAGGTTTTATTCACAGTATCATATCCTATATAAGCTCCATAACTGTAAACAGATGCTAGGGGCGTGAAGGTTTTTATTCTATTTGACAATTGGGACAGCTAAAGTCCTCTTAGTAGAAAAGTTTCAACTTGGCCCGTAATCCCAGAAGCATAGTTCTGTCAAACGTGAACCAGTATCCGGTTTATGTTGAAACAAAGGCAGAATTAAGTGCTTCAAGATAACCAGCTATGGAGAATAACCGAAGTGCTTCAATCCTAAATGTTTTGTTCTTGTCAGAAAAATTCTGTAGAAGATATAAAAGAAAAGCAAGACAGCACCTTAACACAGATGGATAACTTGCCCCCCCACCCCCCACGTATCTTAATAACCGATTCCACAGCTAATAAGAAGTTGTACAACAAGAATATCGTGTTTCCCCCTTATGTAATCAAATTGCATTAAACCACATTTCATGCAATTAAGACGCATGGCAAATAATTTCATAATAGAAAGAAAGATTTACCAAATTGAAACTACCATGGAAAAACTGTAACTTAATAGAAGATTTACCAAGTGCCAAACACTTTATAAAAAACTTTAACAGATTTAACAAATGCCAACTAAGTTGCAGAAACGTTTTTGGCCATTCCCATTGCGGCTTTTATCCTAAACTAGTTGGCACTCAAGACAATGTAGAAAGAAAAGAAGCTACTTTGCATAGATCGAAAGTGGAAATCGAAAAACCTTATAGAATTTAATCGAGAACAAATGAAATACAATTAAACGAAATGAATATGTACCTTCTGTAGCCTCACGAGGAGTCTTGAATCCTAAACCGATACTCTTGAAGTATCGATTTCCTCCCTTTCCTGGTCTCTTTCCCTTCCCGGTCTTCTTAGAGCTGCCCAGATCAGATTAAAAAAAAAACGCAAATCTAAGGCTGAAATTCCTTCAACTTAGTGACTAGAACAGTAAATGCATACAGCATTGGTCAGGATGCTCACCTTAGAAAAACACCTGGCTGCTTCAAAAACGCCTTCTCTGTCTGCAGCACAAAGTAAATCCATTAGTTTTCTCTATAATAGATAATAATGTACAGGGACGATGAGATAGAGGTAGAGAGATAGACGTACCTGCTCCGCCATGACTGAGGATTAACAAGGACGCACAATTCAACGAGAAGTGAAGGCTTAGAAGCTTATGTATTGTAGACAAAAACCCTAAAGTGAAGGCTTAGAGAAGATTACGTATTATAGGCAGGTTGGGTTAGATACTGGGCCTGGACAACTTATAGATGGGCTTAAAAATCAAACCAACCAACATTGCTTATTCTATTTTGACACATATATCTTTTAAATTACTTATTATTTTTAGGAAAAATTATCTATCCACACACTGTTTTTTACCATAATTTCTTATTTTCCCTACTGTTTCAAAAAATATCTAAAATCCTTTCTTTTGCTCCTATCATCCCCTTTTCCGGATACATCAATTTGAAATCCATACCCAAGATTTTTCTTTCTTTTTTCACGCCGCAAATCTCTCCACAGTTACTTCCATTAATCCATTTTTTAATTTTAAATCTTGTTCTCTTTCCAATTAATGATTTCAAGTTATTCAAGAGATAGGTCTCTTTCCATCACTTCATTTTTTGATTTTTTTTTTTACAAAAAAAATTTCTTCTTAAAAAATTGCTGATACGTATGGTATCATGTTTAACTCACTCTTTGAGTTTTTGTTCTATATACAACATGTACCTTGTGTATTTGATTTTGAGGATGAAAACTTTCATGAAAATAGATCGAAACGACGAAACGATCCATTAATCATGAATAATTTGAGAGCGGAGAAGTCATGGAAGGACACATGCTCAAGTTTTAAATCTACTGATGAAAAAATACCCAAAAAAAGGGGGAAAAGTTGGATATACCATTACACGTTCATCACTATCAAAGATATAGATTTTCAACGTATCTCATTTATTTTGATTCTTAAATTAGCCTTTCTCAGTGTTATCACTGATCTGATACATCACTGCTACAATAGCCTCTATTTTATGCAATGTATCATATTCATATTTAAGGTGTTGATACATAACCCTAATGTTGTTGAATCTTCGATTAGTTTAATCATGTTCAATATAAATGTTGTTGATACATAAACACTACCTAATGTATCATTTACATGTATCAAGTTCTTAAATGTATCATCAATCTTATTCAAATATAAAAGGCTAAATAGACAGTACCAAATCAGTTGTATGATATGTATCAGCACTCTTTAATATTTGTTCAGTCTTATCCAACTTAGAATGCGATGTGTATGTACGTATTACCCAATAATAATCTTGACACATAAACGATGTGGAACAATCTGCAAACATTAAAAAATTCAGTGATACATTATATGAAATACATTTTTTTCAATTTTCAAAGCAATACCTATCTAACAACAAACTAACACATAGCGGCACAATTTTGTAACCATATTATAACATGTACCAGGTACATTACAATAACCAATGATACAACCATTCACAAAAATCCAAGATTGATATATATATTAATGTATCATCCACATTTTTTGTTGATCAAAACAAGTTATTTACATATCTTGATTGTTACACTATTTATATGTACAATATACACAATAATAGCCTGATACATTTATACAAATATGTGATACACACACTCGATATTCAAAATGTATCTAATCCCTCTCAATTGTTAATCCATTCATTACATGCATCACATACAATATATTATGATGATACATTTTTATACAAATCACATCCAGATACAAAATAATGACCACATCATAATCCATAGATACAAAATTACAATACACGCGCGTCGTTTACCACAAATGTATCATGAGTTCCTTATTCATATCAAAACGACAAAACAAAACTATAACCATGATACATTAAAAACTATATACCAATGGTGAAGAGGGCAAAGGGAAAGGTGGCGGAAGTGGTTGAACGGCCGGAGATGGATAAGGAGATATACAAAAGATAATTTCTTCGTCATATAAGAAACCAATGAATTAATGACACAAACACCATATGGCAAATCAGTACCCCATGGCTCAAGTCATCTAGACTACTAGAGCAACTTCCATCACAAATTCCCTGTATGTTTTCATAATACAAAAGAACAAAGTGCATGTAATTTATGGATTTTTGAGTCCGTAATACTATTAGTAACCTTCATAATTTACCTCGCTTACCCGAATTCCTGAATGTCTCAATAAAATTGATATATTCATATTGTATCAGCCAATTTTGTCGAGTAGTTTCAATTTTTCACGATTTGGGCTGCAATGACGGCTTGATGGAGATGATGGAAATTTGTTAAAATTAAAAAAAGAATAAATGAAGTGCAGGAAACATAGTGTAAGTGACAAGCTCTTGCCTCTGATACTTCTTGACATAATCAAGGTAATTGCGTCGAACAATGAAGGTTCTGTTCATCTTAGCACTGTGGCATGTACCAACAAGGATACGGCCTCGGATAGAAACATTGCCAGTGAATGGGCATTTCTTGTCAATATATGTACCTAAATTTAAATAGGCCAAACATAAGGTTAGACCATAGAACAAGGCGAAATTAAGGAAATTCATAGAATAATCAAATGATATCAGGCGAAACAAAGATAAAAGATGACTTACAATCAGAGGAAATCTTTGTTCTTAACGTCAGTCTTAACTATCCAACACCTAGATAACATTATAGCTAACAAGCAATATCCACCCAAAGGTCACACAAATAGCCATTTGTGAAGTATCTATTATTTACTATTACTTAAACGTAAGTAAATGCAGGCTTATGGAATGCCACATAAGAAATTTACCGCATGCTATTGATTTTAATCTAGTCAGGTTGAAGTAGTAAACAAAAAGGAATAAATAAGCTCAAATCCAATCCACTGTTGCTCTCTTCCGAAATTATACCATTTTGATTCAATACTTTTCGGTATACTAAGGTCATTCAGATCATAAATATCATAACCATATATTATTGAGATCTATACCTATCACCAAATGACAGTAACGTGAAGGTTTTATTCACAGTATTGTATCCTATATAAGCTCCATAACTGTAAACAAATGCTAGGGACATGAAGGTTTAATCTATTTGACAATTGGGACTGCTAAAGTCCTCCTAGAAAGAAAGTTTCAACTTGGTCCATAATCCTAGAAGCCTAGTTCAGTCAAAGGTTTAATATTGGGAGAACCAATATCCAGTTTCTGTGAAACAAAGGCACAATCATGAGCTTAAAGAGAAGAAGCTATGGAGAAAAACATAAGTGCTTCAATCTTAAATACTTTGATTTTGTCGGAAATTCTGTAGAATATTTTTTAAAAAATCAAAAGAAGGCCACATGATTAGTCAAAGCATGATAGTAACATAAGCACAGATGGATGACTTGCACCCTGCATCATCTTAATAACTTGCGTACCCAGCTAATAAGTCATCATGTCAAATAACTTTGTAATAGAAATATTTACCAAATGACAACTACAATGGAAAGATTAAAACTTAATAGAAAGATTTACCAAGTGCCAACCACATTGTAAAAACTTTAACTTCTTACTAGAAAGATTGACCAAATGCCAACTAAATAGCAGAAACATAATACAAGTGACTTTTGGCCATTTAATGCAAGTAGGCCCATTACTTATGGCATGAACGTTATGTACATCAACATTAATCCTAAATTAGTTGGCACTCAATACATCAAGACAGAATAGAAAGAAAAGAACCTACTTTAAATATATTGAAAATGCAAATAAAAAATTGGTCTTATAGAATTTATGTTCGGCTCCATTTGGACCATAATAACAAACTCTCCAGCCAAAACTTCTAAATCACAGGTTGGACGTCTAAGTCACAAGTAGTAGCTCGAGTTCTTAAGGCCTTTAGTCCGAAGTAGCTTCCTCAAGACTATCTTATCTCGGAGTATGAAAGTGAAAATTAGGTTTCATAGTTACCTTTTTGTGACTTTCGACTAAGTCCTCAACAAAGGCAGGAAAGATTGATAATTTTTCGACTGCATATATCTAATATGGCATTAGGCATTCAATCAATGCTAATTGTTGTTTAGACTGACACACAACTATATTCACTATGCTAGTAGGAAAGCTCAGATCTAAAATATAAATCAACAATGCAGAAGATAGCTAACACAAATGAAATATAGTAAATGAGTGATGTTTTTTTCTATATAATTAGAGCAAATATATAAGAACCTTCAGTAGCCTCACGAGGAGTCTTGAATCCTAAGCCGATACTCTTAAAGTATCGATTGCCTCCCTTTCCTGGCCTCTTTCCCTTCCCGATCTTCTTAGAGCTGCCAAAATCATATAAACAACAAAACGTAAATCTTAGGCTAAAATACCTCCCAAGTTATAGACTTTAACAGAAAAAGAATATAACATTGAACAGGATACTCACCTTAGAAACACACCGGGCTGCTTCAAAAATGCCTTTTTCGTCTGCTCCGCATGATTGAGGGTTACCAAAGAAGATGAACTGACGGCGAGAGATGCTCGATTTCAAAAACCCTAATTTGTAGTGGAGAGTGAGGGATTTGTGGGCTTAGAGAAACTTATATACTTTACTAGGCAGGACAAATTAGATACTATGGACTGGATTTGCGAAATGGGCTAATATACAGATGGGCCCAAAATTCAGAGGAATCTTATTTGGACATTGTTATTAAATTTGTATAGATAACTACTTCGTAACAACTTAAGATATACGAAATTTAGATAAAAATGTATTTACTATTACTGAAACTAGGGTGGCAACACCACCAAATTAAAAGTTAGTAGTCGCATAAGTATCCCTCCATATTTATTTAGAGGTTTTCAAGTTTAAAACCTAAAAAAAAAGTGTTTAAAGGGAGCAGTTTACCCTCAAAAGTTGAATTTTCCGGCATAAACTTGGTTTAGTCCAGGCCAACAAATAAAGATACTAAATATCGGGTGAAAATCTCCAAAAAGAAAAATTGGTGCGGCAGTATGAGTAGTTCCCTTTAGAGACGGGATGTTTGCTGGCATAGACATTCTTGATACGAGTTTGGGATTAATATACTGATAGCCTATTTGGTTAAGTTTTTGAGAAGCTAAAAAAGATAATAATTCTAACAATGTACTTATTTTAGAAAATTGAGATCTTTGGTTAAGTTTTTAGAAAATAAATGCGTTTTTGAATCCACTTAGTAAAACTAGAAAAAAGCTGTTATTTTAATCATCGAACATCCTTTTTGTATAATAAGGTTCAATCTTACAACAATTCATAAGCTAGTTCAGAGGCTTGATAAAACAAGCTTGCTAGCATAAGTTTCAAAATTTGAAAATAACAACTCAGTAAAAGCAGAAAAGTCATGACATCGTACTCTTACAAGAAACAAAATTTACAATGGAGGCACTAAGATTACATCCCGGTAAAAGCTTTTTTCCCTCCACCACCAGAACCAGCTGGAATCACCTTTAAGACATTGAACCTCACGATTTTGGATAAAGATCGATAAAGCAGAAAAAGTTATCATCTGCAATAACAAATAACGAAAAAATACTAGAGAAAAATCAAAATAAGATGGTCCTAACCTGCACTGTCCAATAGTAACAGGATCTCCCTCTTTCACATGGAAGCATGATGATATGTGAGCTGGGATATTTGAGTGCCTCTTCTCGTATCTGAAATAACTTGCATGTTAAAACTAACAAAAGAAGAAGTGAAGCAGCCAAAAATAGTATAAGTGAAAAGCCTTGCCTCTGATACTTCTTGACATAATGTAGGTAATTGCGTCGAACGATGATGGTTCTGTTCATCTTAGCACCGTGGCATGTACTAACAAGGATACGACCTCGGATAGAAACATTACCAGTGAATGGCCATTTCTAATTAATATATGTACCTAAATTTAAATAGGCCAAACATAAGGTTAGACCATAGAACAAGGTGAAATTAAGGACATCCATGAAATATTCAAATGATATCAGGCGAAACAGAGATTAAAAATGACTTGCAATCAGAGTAAATCTTTGTTCTTAAAGTCAGTCTTAACTATCTAACGTCTAGAAAACATCATTGCTAGCAAGCAACATGTTCCACATTAAAGGTCACACAAATAGAAATTTAGGAATTATCTTTTATTTACTATTACTTAAATGTTAAATGCAGTCTCTTGGAATGCCCACATAAGAAATTTACTGCGTGCTATTGATTTTAGTCTAGTCAGGTTGAGGTAAGAAACAAATAGGAATAAATAAGCTCAAATCCAATCACTGCTGTTTTTCTCCGAAACTATACCGTTTTGATTCAGTAGTTTTTCAACATATTAAGGTCATCCACTTCATAACCATATACTATCGAGATCCATACCTATCACCAAATGACAGAAATATGAAGGGTTTTATCCACTGTATCATATCTTATGTAGGCTTAATAAATGTAGGTAAATGCTAGTGACGTAAAGCTTTTTTTTTTGGCTCTTTGACAATTGGGACAGCTAAAGTTCTTCAAGTAAAAAAGTTTCAACTTGGCCCATAATCCCAGAAGCCTAGTTCTGTCAAAGGTTTAATATTTGGAGAACTTGTATCTGGTTTATGTGAAACAATGCCAGAATAAAGTGCTTCAAGAGAAGAAGCTAGGGAGAAAAACAGAAGTGCTTTAATCATAAATACTTTGGCTTTGTCAGCAATTCTGTAGAAGATTAAAAGAAAATCAAGAAAAGGCCACACAACTGGTCAAAGCAAGACAGTTTCTTAACACAGATGGATAACTTTCACCCCACTTCATCTTAATAATCCGAGTCCCCAGCTAATAAGTTCTACAACAAGTTATGTGCTCAAATTGCATTAAACCATATTTCATGCAATTCAGACGCCTGTCAAATAACTTCATTGTAGAAAGAAAGAAAGATTTACCAAATTGAAACTACAATGAAAAAACTGTAACTTACTAGAAAGATTTACCAAGTGTCAGCCACATAGCAAAAAACTTTATCTTCTTACTAAAAAGATTTACCAAATGCCAACTAAGTTACAGAAACATAATACAAGTGAGTTTTTAGCCATTTGCAGCAAGTAGGAACATTGCATAAGGTGTGAGCGATATGTACATCGACCTTAATCCTAAACTAGTTGGCACGCAATACATCAGATAATATAGAAAGAAAATCAAAAGTGAAAATTGAAAACTAGTCTTATAGACTTTATGTTCGGCTTCACTCAGATCATAATAACATATACCACAAAACTATATTCACCATGCTAATGCTAATGGGAAAGCTAATATCTAAAATATAAATCAACAATGCAGAAACAAATGAAATACAGTAATTGAACAATGTTTTTCATTTAATTAGAGGAAATGAATATGAACCTTCAGTAGCCTCACGAGGAGTCTTGAATCCTAAACCAATACTCTTAAAGTATCGATTGCCTCCCTTTCCTGGCCTCTTTCCCTTCCCCATCTTCTTAGAGTTGCCGAGATCAAATTTAAAAAAAAAAACAAAACGCAAATCTTAGGCTCAAATTCCTTCAACTTAGTGACTAGAACAGTAAATGCAAATAGCGTTTGTCAGGATGCTCACCTTAGAAAAACACCTGGCTGCTTCAAAAACGCCTTCTCTGTCTGCAGCACAAAGTAAATCCATTAGATTTTCTCAATAATAGATAATAATGTACAGGGAGGATGAGATAGAGATAGAGAGATAGACTTGCTCCGCCATGACTGAAGATTACCAAAAACCCTAATTTGCAGCACATAATGAAGGCTCAGAGAAGCCTATGTCTTCTAGGCATGTTGGGGTAGATATTGCGGAGTGCGGAGTGCGGAGTGGACTTTGCAAAATGGGGCTTAAAATCCAATCAATTATATCTAAAATTAAATGTCAGTAAAGTTTTGATAAAAATGTTCGAAGTTGAAATAAAATTATTTAACTTTAGTCATATATATTTGAACTTCACTAATATTAAACTTGAAACATCACATATCTAAAGATGTCCCAAAACTCAACTTGTTTTTTAGACATAGCATAAATAGTGGTTCAAAAAATAGGTATGTGTGCATTTCAAGACACTAAAATTGAGAGGTGATTATGCCATGGCTAGTTAGTATAATTATAGTCCAACCTTTCTATTTTAGCCGTTTGATCATGTTTTTATTTTTTATCACAAATAATAGAGCAAATCTATCGAGATGGATGCTGGAAATGGGAGAGTTACAGAGTGACAAATCAAAATAAACATCGACTTATGTTTCTGACTGACCATTTCTTTATGTTGGTTATTTAAAAAATTGTTGTTAGTTGTATTCAAAATGTACTGTTTATACAACCTCTTCATGCCATTTGCAAAATTCACACAATGAATGTAGTAAGTTGTAAATTGTTGGCATCCTACCTTTTTGCAGACAAAGTTAGCTAAAAATAAATAAATTATAAATTGCATTTCAGTTGGTATTATATAAATAATGTCGCATTGGTTTAGTCTTGAATTGTTTTTTTTAGTTAAAATCAAACCAAACTCAAGTATAGTTGGATTTTTTTTTCCAATACCAAATCAAGTCAAACTAAATTACTAGTTGATTTTTTTTTGATTTAATCGATTTTGTACACCCCTAATCAAAAGGATATAGATCTGTAATTTTTTGTGCACGACATAATTATAGTCAACATCTCTATATATCTGTAATTTTTTGTGCACAACATAATTATAGTCAAACATCTCTATAACAGTCTCTCAATATAGGTTCGCTTAATTAGCTTTCATTTGTAGACTAATTAGTTAGCATGATTTGTTATTTGCACAGCAAAAAAAATCAGAAATACACCTTTTTTTTAACGGAAAGAATAGAGATGAATCATTTTTTGGTGTTGATACACTATGTAATATTTGATTCCATAAATTAACCATGTGAACGAAGAAAAATTTATTCTGATTGCAATTGTATGAAATCTTAACCCTACCATTAGAGGTAGAGATATCATTTCCGATATATATCACATTCCTCGACTAAATTTACTATGGTATGCTATGTTCGCATTCAAATGCTTGATAGCTTCTTGTTTCAGTGCTACAGATAGAGTACGTACTATCAACAAAAGTTAAAATCCTGTTTATATCCAGTAAGTTAGACTAGAAAACCGCTGCTTATAAGGTTCAATCATACAACATTTTATAAGCTATTTCAGAGGCTTAATAAAACAAACAAACTTGCTAGCATATTAAGTTTCAAAATTTGAAGACAACACAGTAAAAGCATAAAAGTCTTGACATAATATTCCTACAAAAAAACAAAATTTGCAATGGAGGCACTAAGATTACATCCCGGTAAAAGCTTTTTTCCCTCCACCACCAGAACCAGCTGGAATCACCTTTAAGACATTGAACCTCACGGTTTTGGATAAAGGCCTGTAAAGCAGAAAATGTTATCACCCACAATAACAACAAATAATGAAAAAATACTAGAGAAAAATCAAAATAAGATGGTCCTGACCTGCACTGTCCAATAGTAACATGATCTCCCTCTTTCACACGGAAGCATGGTGATATATGAGCGGGGATATTTGAGTGCCTCTTTTCGTATCTGAAATAACTTGCGTGTTAACACTAACAAAAGAAGAAGTGAAGCAGCCAAAAATAGTATAAGAGAGAAGCCTTGCCTCTGATACTTCTTGACATAATGTAGGTAATTGCGGAGAACGATGATGGTTCTGTTCATCTTAGCACTGTGGCATGTACCAGCAAGGATACGACCTCGGATAGAAACATTGCCAGTGAATGGGCATTTCTTGTCAATATATGTACCTAAATTTAAATAGGCCAAACATAAGGTTAGACCACAGAACACAGTGAAATCAAGGAAATCCATGAAGTAATCAAATGATATCTGGCGCAACAGAGATAAAAGATTACTCGAAATCTGAGGAAATCTCTGTTCTCAAAGTCAGTCTTCACTATCCAACACCTAGAAAACACCATAGCTAGCAAGCACCATGTCCACATAAAGGTTACACAAATAGCTATTTGTCAAGTATCTTTTATTTACTATTTCTTAAATGTAAGTAAATGCAGTCTCTTGGAATGCCCACATAAGAAATTTAGCGCGTGCTATTGATCTTAGTCTAGTCAGGTTGAAGTAGGAAACAAAAAGGAATAAATAAGCTCAAATCCAATCCACTTTTGTTTTCTTCAGAAAATACACTGTTTTGATTCAGTACTTTTAAATATACTTAAGGTCATCGCATCATAAATATCATAACCATATGTTATTGAGATCTAGACCTATCACCAAAGGACAGTAATGTGAAGGTTTTATTCACAGTATCATATCCTATATAAGCTCCATAACTGTAAACAGATGCTAGGGGCGTGAAGGTTTTTATTCTATTTGACGATTGGGACAGCTAAAGTCCTCTTAGTAGAAAAGTCTCAACTTGGCCCGTAATCCCAGAAGCATAGTTCTGTCAAACGTGAACCAGTATCCGGTTTATGTTGAAACAAACGCAGAATTAAGAGCTTCAAGATAACCAGCTATGGAGAAGAACAGACGTGCTTCAATCCTAAATGTTTTGGTCTTGTCAGAAATTCTGTAGAAGATTTAAAAGAAAAGCAAGACAGCACCTTAACACAGATGGATAACTTGCCCCCCCCCCCCACGTGCCCCCCCACGTCATTTTAATAACCGAGTCCACAGCTAATAAGAAGTTGTACAACAAGAATATCGTGTTTCCCCCTTATGTAATCAAATTGCATTAAACCATATTTCATGCAATTCAGACGCATGGAAAATAATTTCATAATAGAAAGAAAGATTTACCAAATTGAAACTACCATGGAAAAACTGTAACTTAATAGAAAGATTTACCAAGTGCCAAACACTTTATAAAAAACTTTAACAGATTTAACAAATGCCAACTAAGTTGCAGAAACGTTTTTGGCCATTTTCATTGCGGCTTTAATCCTAAACTAGTTGGCACTAAAGACAATGTAGAAAGAAAAGAAGCTACTTTGCATAGATCGAAAGTGGAAATCGAAAAACCTTATAGAATTTAATCGAGAACAAATGAAATACAATTAAACGAAATGAATATGTACCTTCAGTAGCCTCACGAGGAGTCTTGAATCCTAAACCGATACTCTTGAAGTATCGATTTCCTCCCTTTCCTGGTCTCTTTCCCTTCCCGGTCTTCTTAGAGCTGCCCAGATCAGATTAAAAAAAAACGCAAATCTAAGGCTCAAATTCCTTCAACTTAGTGACTAGAACAGTAAATGCTGTAGCATTGGTCAGGATGCTCACCTTAGAAAGACACCTGGCTGCTTCAAAAACGCCTTTTCTGTCTGCAGCACAAAGTAAATCCATTAGTTTTCTCTATAATAGATAATAATGTACAGGGACGATGAGATAGAGGTAGAGAGATAGACGGACCTGCTCCGCCATGACTGAGGATTGCCAAGGACGCACAACTCAACGAGAAGTGAAGGCTTAGAGAAGCTTATGTATTGTAGGCAAAAACCCTAAAGGGTGAAGGCTTAGAGAAGCTTATGTATTGTAGGCAGGTTGGGTTTGATACTGGGCCTGGATAACTTATAGATGGGCTTAAAATCAAACCAACCAACATTGCTTATTCTATTTTGACACATCTATATTTTAAATTACTTATTATTTTTAAATGTCTACTTCTTTCGAATAACTTGAGACTAACAATATCCAAAGTTAAACATAACTAAAGTTTAGATGAAAATGTTCAAAGCTCAAACAAAATTATTTAACTTTAGTCATATGTTTGAACTTCACTCGTATAAAACTTTAAACGTTGCATATCTAAAGATGTTTCAAAACTCAATTTGCTTTTTCGGTAGCTTAAATAATGGTTGAAAAAATAGGTATGTATGCAATTCAATACACTAAAATTGAGAGGTAGATCTGTTCACAATTTGATATGACATGGCTAGTTCTGCAGTATAATTATGGTCGAACCTTTCTATTTTAGCCATTTGATCATGTTTTGATTTTTTATTACAAATATATAGAGCAAATCTATCGACACGAATGGTGGAAATATGAGTGTTACAAAGTAACAAATCAAAATAAACATCGAATTATGCTTCTGACTGACCATTTCTTGGTGCTGATTATTTAAAAAATTGTTAGTTGTATTCAAAATGTACTGTTTATACAACTCTTCATGCCATTTGCAAAATTCACACAGCGGTGTAGTAAGTTGTAAATTGTTAGCATCCTACCTTTTGCAGACAAAGTTACCTCAAAAATAAATTAGAAATTGCATTTCAGTTGGCATTTTAACATGAACTTTTTAAACTTACATGCCTCTCAGGCAAACAGAAGAGTAACAATTCAATTAAGATGTATCAGGAAAAAGAAAGGAATGAAAGACATAACAAGTTACAAACAGAAATGACAGGGAACTACATCTGATGAGATCTACCGCAGTTCCATACTCACTTGAACAAACAACCCAAAAAGTCCCTGATGAATTAATGAGCTCGCGCAGCCAGTCTCCATGAATTATGAACGAAAACGAGTTCTCAAACCTTTCCAAGAAGCTTTCAACCAAATATACTACACGTCAGAAACAGTTTCTGCTACCAATCATTATTTCTCCTCCACCTATCGTGGCTACTGTTGCCAAATCGCGATGCTGATGACCTATGGTAATGCTGATATTTGCCTGACCCATAAGAAGTTGAATGATCAAAATCACCGGATGTTGAAAACCTATGGTGATGATAATTGCCTGACCCATAAGAAGCGGATGTATCAAAATCAAGCCTGTTGGACTTTCTGGATGAATGGGAAACAGAAGCATGACCACCAGAACTGGAGTTCGAAATCTTAGCTCTCTTATTTCTAGGAGTCGAAGGAGATCTCCAATTATTAGATTGGGGATAGTCTTCAGGATCATCCGGGATCCAGCCGCCCCTTCGTTTCACCTTATAGCCTGACGTATATCCGCCTTCATTTTTTCCTTTCTTCTTCCATGCCCAACCAAAATCACGAGGTACAGACCTGAACTCTTTTTGCTCATTTCTCTTCTTGGGGACTTTCTTCTTGGGGGTTGATAATTCATGTTTCCGCTTATTGACCTATAGACACAAAACAGGAAAACAATAAGGTTTCATTATGAAGATAAGATATTATGTAGAAAAGGACAACTAACTTAAAACGAAAGACGACACAGGAATGAAAATGAAAAGAGAAGCATGTCATACAAGAATACAACAACTTACTCTGCTGGGATTAGTACATTCACGTGCAAAATGACCTTCTTCACCACATCTATAACATGGATTAAGTGACCCAGCACCGCTAGTCTCCCCACGAGATGCTGTGCATGCCTGTATGGGAAAACATGTCAGATAAAATGCAAGCACAAAATTTAGTTCCTAAATAACAGAAGCAACATACACAAGTTAGACTACAAGGGCATTCATTTACCAAACCAGTATGGCCTAGTAGACCGCATCTGTAGCAGGAAAATTCTCTCGGACCACTATCAGGGTATTTTGCACAGCAAAGATGGCCAAAACTTTTACAGATGTAACACAGTATTTCCTATCAAAGTCAACAGGAGAAATGGAACACAGATAAGTTCAGACAACACAACATATAACTCTAGGTTGAAAGTTTCCTCAGCAACACACCTTTAAATCATCATCAGAATAGTTGTTCCTGCATGAAAACATATCATGGCCAGAATCCCCACATTTTAGACATATTTTAGAACTATGAGATCCTCCATGGCTTCTTTCAGGGCAATCATTTGCACGATGACCTCCTTTTTTGCAGATGAAACAAGCTTTTCCCTACTCAAAGAAAGCAGAGTGCATAACATACTCTTATCAGTCAATCGCCAAATATGGAAAAAATATAGTAGGTGTTTTAAGGTCCAAAAAAAAGTATCACAATTTCATGATGAAGGAAACACCATTTCACTTTGCTCCCCCATGGGTATTACCTTGTTAGCCTGTGTAACCAACATTGTTGAAGAACTTACAGATGAAGCCTCACATCACTAGCTACAGAAAACTCTGAATCATGCTACAATGGCAGTTAATGATTTTACCAACTATCCAAATTCCTATCAAACTAAAAGCAAGCACAATTTGCTTCCTGATTGAAGTGAAGATGCTACAGTGGCATATGCATTATTATACAGTCAGTCAATCAGTTAGTACACAATCCCATACTACTTGGGGTCAGCTATACAGTATTATCAACTATTCAAAATTATGTCGACCAAAAAAAGCACCATATGCTTGAGCACGGGTGAACTAGGCAAGTTCATATAAATAATATGCATCACACAAGGGTCTATGGAATTGCTGAGGAAAAATTTAAAAAGGCTTTGCAGAAAAGCTAAAAGATAATTAAATGTTATTTTAAGTAAATTGACACATATAGCACAATAGGTCAGGATAGAAGACCTGACCACTTTGGTGAACATTTAAAAGAGAGGCATTCTTCAGTGGTCAAGGAGTTCTACAGTTAAATTGCTTAGTTGATATTCATACATATCATGTAACTTTTTTTTATGACCAAGAAACCCATATGTGGCCAACCTTTAGGACCAACCGCAGCCATCGGAACCAGGTGTAGTTCACATTGCACAGGGCTCAGATCTATGACGCAAGTCCCTCAACCTTTGCCACTTGAACTAAGCCCTAGGGGTCATATCATGTATCTTTTATACTAGGACTAAATTCTTGCCAAAGCATCACAATGTGAAGATGAGAAGCATGTACAGACCTCTAACATCAATTACTTGCCACAATTATTTACTCTTTTTTAGACAACCATACACATTGCTACTGAAGTCCTCAACAATGGTTGGGCTCCTCTTATTAGGTATCTCTGCATGGCCAACTTAAGACACACAAGTGAAGACATTTTAACAGTAGAACAGGAAAACTTGCTAGCTAACACCCTCTCTTTTCCAAAAAGAAAGGGGATATTTATTTTTATTTTATTTGGGGGGGGGGGGGGGGTTTCAGAGTATAAAAATCAACCCATCTCAACTTTGAATATTTAGAAACTACATAAAAATTACTATGATATAAAAAATTTTACTCATAGAAAGATGTGTGACTCCCCAAAAGTTTAATAGTGTTGGATAAATTGGAACAGAAGGAGTAATACATAAGTAGTTGAAGGTGACAAAGGAACAGAAGGGGTTTTCCTCTCTTCGCTCACTCAGTGCCCAGCGAATGACCCCTTTCAGCAAAGTTACTTCATCTTAGAATAAAAGAAAGTGCAGGTTAACTTCATAACGCTTGCCCCAATGTGCTTTATTTTGCAAGCATAACCAATCTTCAATTCGACTTTTCCATCTAACTTAAAATTTATGTGGTTTCTTGAGATTAAAGATCTAGATTTAATGGGGATTTGAGGCTCACACATAGATCTACCCTCAAAACAAAAACTCTCCCAACACACTACGAGACAGAAGGGCAATGGGGAAGAGATATAAGAGTTTAAACTCAATTGTGATACTGCCCAAATAAGTTGAATTGTCAAGACAAAGCCGTCTGACGTCTGTATATGTAAATAACATTTTATGCATCATATACAAAAACAACAAGCTCCTCAGCCTAAAAGAGGTTTTCTCATAAGGTCCAGCAATGCAGTCTTCTCCCAATGAAAATTCTAAAGGATACACTAACATTACTCCTATGGCAATTCTAAGAATTTACCAAATCCCAGCCTACCACAGGAAGCAGGAATTCTACAGGATGACATGAAAGTTGCACCAAGACAGAATGCTAAAAGAATCTCAGTAACTTACCAGTCTGTTTAGTTCTCTACAACATATTTGCGGTTTATATGTGCAGAAGGAAACTTTCAAAATGCTCATTCACCTCAATGCAGTAATATAAAAGAATATACCAAGTATGATAAATTCTCCTTGACCAATTTAATGAAAGTTGAGAAGACTAATAAGCAAGATAGCACAAGCAGTATGAGGTCACATATTCCAATTGAAGAGTAAGCAATTTTCTTCACTAACCTTTGCGCAATGTTTAGCATTATGTTCGAAACTCCCACAAACAAAACATGGCTTCTTACGTCTAGCTGAAGTACAGTTAACAGCAGCGTGACCCTCTTCACCACAATTATAGCATGTTCCCCAACTCTTATCTGGAGTATCAAAGTACCTGGGGCCCCGCTGAGATCATATAGTGAATATTAAAAATGTAGGACCAAGCCAATCCATTTTTTGGATTATGGAAAAACATCAGTGCAAATCATATTACTTCAACTCACAAGAAGCCTTCGTAGAACAGCATTATCAGAGACCTCAACAGGATTCGTTTCACCTGCACAATCACCAATATCCATAGCTTTAGTATTATCCACATTTTCCTTTTCCTTCGCTTTGTCCTCCTAATGCATTAAAGAAGAAGAAAACAGCAATGTTAGAGATCAAAAACTCAACATTTAATACGGATTATGGTTTCTAACACACATGGAATATTTTCAATAACTTTCAAATTAATATAAAACAGAGTACAGCTTTAACCTTGCAACTCAAAACAGAAAGGGGCCAAAATATACAACAAAAAACTACTTAATCAGAAATAGATGGTGATGAATAAATGCAGCTTACAAGGGTCTACAGCACCCAAGTAAATCAGAGAAATGATGCCAAACTGATGAGCTATCAAGGACCTCAGGTGACCAATGAAATGAAAACAGAAAGGAGAGAGGAGTGAATACTTGGGGATGCAGGCAGGGGCGGAGCCACCTTAGGCGAAGGGTGTTCCGGTGAACACCCTTCGCCAGAAAATTATATAGTGTATAAAGGTTAAATGTTAGTTATTATGAGTGTATATTTGATTTTGCACATCCTTAACATAGGTGAGAAGAAAAATTGCACACCCATCTCGAAATTCCTAGCTCCGCCAACTGGATAGAGGAGGGAGGAAATCTAGTAAGGTACTTGAGAATGTTGACAAAGACAATGGGCTGCAGCAAAGCTGAAGACATTTTTATCAGCTGGATCTTATTTAAATACACCTATTCAGGGTCAATCTTGTGTTTCTTCTTTTAGTTATCTCGAGCAGCATATCTGGTTTGCTAGTTAATTCCCTGGATTTTCTAATTGTCAGCCAATTGGCAAGTATTGCATCAACAAAAAATGCAGAAAAGACCATCTAGAGCGACTTTGTAATACTTTAACTGGTAGGTCAAGTATTACAAAGTGACTCTAGCTAGTTTTTTCTCCATTTTCCTTTCTTGAAAAAGAAAAGTTTATTTGCCGATATACCCACAATTTTAGTCGGGGAGTGTAGTGTGTCTGTTTCCGATAAAGCCTTGGCTAAAGGGGCCAAAATATAAAGCAGAAATAAGTTTGGCAGTAATAAGTATTTATTCCATGAAGAGTACGGCTGTCAAATTTAGACCATAAAATGTAAAACCAAACTCGGCGGCTAAGGTTGGGATTATTCATCAGCACATCAATTTGGGCACAACCCAATTCAACCAATCTAAATGTTGGGATCAATTTGAGTCCTATTAACAAAAGGAGAACTTGTCATAAGGCGAGGATTTTTTTTTAGGTTTTTCAAGTTAGATATAACACCATGATGGAAAAAAAGAACTTTTAAAGTTTGGTTTTAGTGATTAAACAAATTATAATAAACAAACAAGCAAATGTGATGTTTTTCCGATTAAACTAACTTTTCAACTGTTAGTTTTATATTTCCTGCATTACCACCGAGATAACACAAAAAACAAAGAAGCCTCTTAAACCTATATGTCAAGACAAACATCAAGGGGATGCTAGTTTTCTGAAGAGAGCTGGCAATACAACAAGCAATAGAATAAGCAGTAGTATGCATTTCGCAAAAATCTACTAGACAATTTACAGCAGGCAATTTCAGACTACCGGAAACATGTAGCTGCAGAAGCTTTCGAAACCCTTGTCTATTCCTGACACCTGCACAACGAAAGCGAGAATTAATCCGATTAGTCAACTACACATTTAGTACAACTAATTCAACTTCTAAATGCTACATAAACATGTTCCTCTAGTGATTCTCAATCCAAATAAACAACTAACAGCAATACAAATGAGTAATCAATTTTTAAAAAATTCAGCCGCAGCCTGGATCCTCTTCGGTCACAATAATTTGGTCATTTTTTCCTCTTCATTTCTTCCTTGCAATTTCTACTTACCACTTTGATATTCGTCAAAATCTCAGCTTCTTCCTCTTCAATGACATTGGAACATGATGCCGGTATCATAGCCTTCTCTAAGATTTTCAAGCCGCGATCCTCGTTAGCCTCCGCTTCTTCGTTCTTACTGCGCATCAAAGTGGGTTCGGAATTCAATCCTTCTGATTTCTCCTTCTTTTCCTGCTTATTCATCAGACAGTCTCGTTTCTTACTGCTAATCGAGTAAATCCCAAAATCCCCAATTGGTGTAGTTTGAAGAAATGAAGCCGGGTTGATAGGGCTTCGATTTTATGATGGACCTTTGGAACCCGGACTGGATTGGGCTTGTATCTACGTTTAGCCCGTTTCAAAAACACTTTCTATTAGGGCTGTTCAAAATTGAACCGAAATCGATAACCCGAACCGAAAAAAAGTTATTCGTTTATCAGTAATGGGTTATTGGTTTAGAGATTTTGATAACGGTTTTGATTTTTTTTGTTATTGGGTTATCAGTTCTTAACGGTTTGAGGTTTTTTCTTAATGGGTTAACCGATAACCCGATAGTAAATTAAATAATTATATTTTGTATATAAAGTCATTGACTTAGAGTTTAGTTTCCTACTTTTATTTCTGGCTGTTTCAAACTCTTGGATATTCTACAATGTAAAAGTGTTTGTTTTTTAGCAAGATATAATTTGTGAACTCATGTGCATGATTCATTTGGTTTGTCACCTTGTTTCTAAGTGATTTTTAATGATTTTTTTTTGTGTCAAATCTTAACGGTTAAACCAATAACGATCAATAACCAATAAACCAATAACTGATAAGCCAATATATTAATGGTTCTTTAATGGTTTAGCATCTCTACAAACCGATAACCAATAAGTCAAACCGATAAACTTCAAAACCGAACCGAACCGACCGATACACAGCCCTACTTTCTATTATCAATTTTTCCTTAATTTAAGTAGTAAATAATTTTCTTAATAATGTATTGTATTGTATCATATTGTTTTAATAAATATAATGTTTGAATAGATTGATTGTTCTCCGTCGTTACATAATGTCTCGTATCCTTAATTTGAATGATAAACTTACAAAAAGAAAAGTAGGACACGGGGTGGAGCTACTATGAAAAGGTAAGGTAGATGATAAAAATAGAATTATTAAATAATAAGTAAAGACAAAATGAGATTGTTACATAAAATGGATATTTTCATCATTATCTAACAATGAATTTAAACGATTAGATACAATATAATTTAAGTTACAGTCAAAACAAACATTGTATTCAAACTAACAATACAATACAATACAATACAATGGAATGGGTAACAACCATCCAAACAAGGTGTTAAAGGGATAATTTCACGGACTTCCGCCTAGATTTATGCTTATAGTGACATTCAACTCACTTGTGATTTTTTATATTACAAGCACTGTCTATATTATGTAATTTGTTCAGCTTAGTAAATAAGTTCTGACATATAAATCATAGTTTATTGAATGACATTATAAGACATAATTACCGAATGAGATTTGTAGAGCAAGATTATCAAACTCAGATTTATGAAACTCAAAATGTAATTACATTGGTATAGTTAAACCTCTCTATAACAATATCTATACGTAACAATATTTTATTATAATAATTAAGTTGATTTTTTATGTTATACATATTTTACCTCTTTTTAAATGATTTTTACCCATAACGAGAACAACCACCTTTATAACAATTTGTAAGAAATACCTTTTTATAACAATTATTTTTCTTTTTAGTAGTACAATAATTCATCTTTTTTATTGAAATAAAATCTCTAAAACCAATAACAGGTCCAACTAAAATTTTGGACTTAGTATTTTTATACTTTAACATACTATATGACAAAGAATATTATATAAATATATATTCCATCATTAAAATAGTTCTCTTCTTTAAGTTCCTGTGTCCATAACATTAAAAGATGAAAAATTAGATTTTATGTATTTTTTTAACCTATAACATCAAATATTATTTAAGTGTCAAGTATATGCCATCAGACGTATAAATATATTTAACTCAATTAAATATTATTATAATTGATAAAACTGTCAATAGCTATAACAATCAAAATATATGGTTATAAAGAGATTTGGCCTCTGTAACACATTTATAAAGTGATATTCAATAGGATTTATATAACACTGAAACTGAATACAGTTTAGGCAGTTATAATCACGTGAAAAATCTTGGAGGCCGAAAGCACATTACGGTTAATTTGGCTGTTAAGTTGATTAAAGTTGGACTCGGTATTTAAAGGGACTAAACTACCCTCATTCATTCCAGAAACTTCTTTTATATCGTTCAAGCTCTGGTGATTTTTCCATTTTCCCGCTTACTTTCACTTCTTGTTCTTCAAGCTGATTCCTCAATTTTCACTTCCATTTTCTTCCAAAACAAGTTGAATTCACTGGAATTTTGCTTCATCGATCACCATTATGGCTTCAACATCTAAGAGTGTAAGTCTACGTATCTTCATCTTGTTCTTCATTAATGATAAACAAGTATACATTGGATTGGCTTACAATTGTTGCTACTCATTTTTGGATTTTAGGGTTTTGTATAGTGATAAATTTCGGTTTAGTTTTTGAGATTTCTGTGTTCTGTGTGTTTATGTTTGAGTAGCCAGGAGATATGGAGATGACGACGCTGCTTCCACGTGGTGAAGGATATCAGCGCAGCGATGGTACTTAAGAATTAACGTTTTCTGGGCTATTTGTTCTTATTTTTTTTCTTGTATCAACTTAGGGCAAATGAATAATCAGTGCGAGGAAGAATAAGAAGTAATGTGTTTGTGTTTTACTATTTCAAAGAATGGGGACTAGCTATACGATAAGTCGAACATTTCCCATGTTTATACAGTTGATGTATTGTTCGGAGGCTCTTGAATGTCTTCGAGGAAGAATGAGAAGCAATGTGACTGTATTTTACTATTTCAAAGAATGGGGATTATAGGATAAGTAGAACATTTTCCATGTTTATACAGTTGATAGGTTGTTCAGAGGGGATACACATTCATGCTACACTGACACTCTTGAATGCATGCGAGGAAGAAAAAGAAGCAATGTGTTTGTGTTTTCTATTGCAAGAGTGGGGATTACAGGATAAGTGGAACATTTCCCATGTTTATACAGTTGATAGGTTGTTCAAAGGGGATACTCATTTTGAATGCCTTTGAGGAGGAAAAAGAAGCAACATGTTTGTGTTTTACTATTTCAAGGATGGGGACTATAGGTAATAGGATAAATAGAACATTTCTCATGTTTAAACAGTTGATAGGTTGTTCAAAGGGGATACTCATTCATGCTACATTGGCACTCTTGAATGTCTGGTTACACAAAAGTAGAAAGTAGTTAAAGAATTAAAGGATTAGAAACAAAACAAACAAACATATCGTGACTCATTTTGTATACTTGTGTCTGAACTATGCTGAACTAGGGCACTGATATGTTATTTGTTGAAAAAATAAGCTTGAGGTATAGGAATCCATGTTATGGCAAGTTGACTGATAATGTTAGTACTTTCACATTTTAGATTTGCTTGTTGTCCAATAAAATGTTGGGAAGTGAATAATCATCTTGAATAACTTATTCTCGAGTTTAATAGTTTGCAATCACAAGAGATTCATTTACTTAACCTTTTGGAGTATTAGTATAATGGGTTGAGTAGAGCCACTTTGTTATGTTTCAATGAGCTTTAACTTTATGGTGCATCTCTGCGTCATTGGATATCTAAAGCATGGCGGACAAAAGTCTTATGTAGCATTTGGGCGACTGTGTTATGGATGATGCTGTTGGAGATATGGTGATGAGAAGGATTGTGTAGTGCAGCACCACAGGGCTTACACCATGCAGCTTCATCAAGCTGATCCAATTTTCAAATTAAACCAAATCTTAGTTGATTATACATTGGCTTATTCGATATGTACATCTATGTTCTTTACGACTGGATTTTGAGTTTTTGATCTGACGGTTTCTCCATGTTGACTTGTTAGCACCAGTAGTAACAGGAAATGATGGGGATAATCAGCTACCAGAGGATCCCCAAACATTCAAGTTTACTTGTAAGGTAGAGAACTTCTCTAGGTTGAATGTAAAGAAGCTCTACTCAGACGATTTTACTGCTGGAGGCTATAAATGGTATTGTAATATTCTTTCTTATCCTTTCATATTCTTTGTACACAGTAAATCTATTACCTTAGGTCCCATGATGTTTCTTTTCCCCTACTATTTGACAGGCGGATTTTAATTTTCCCCAAGGGCAATAATGTTGAATACTTGTCTATGTATCTGGATGCTGCTGATTCAGCTGCTTTACCTTATGGATGGAGTAGATATGCCCAGTTCAGTTTGTCAGTAGTTAATCAAATTCAGAAGGATTACTCAATCAGAAAAGGTAATTGCTACATAATTCAATGTTCAGATACAATTCCTCTTCTCCAGTTGATAGACCAAAATTCTCTGTTGAAATTTTAAAGACCAGATTTAGGGTTTATTTTCTGTTGTGCCTGCGCTGCTGATTGTTTTTCTGTTAATAACCTGACTGTTGGATAGCTATATTAAGTCATAGAGAACAGACATCATGTGCTTTTTACGTGAGTGTATTTCAAGATGTAGTGTGGACACTTTGCCCTTTCCCTACTCGCCCTTTTCTTCTCCTACCCATTCCTTTTTGTGTTTCACTGACTTCCTTTCCCTCCCACCCTCCTATCCTTTTTCCCGTTATCACTTTCCGTTCTTGACTCTTGTTCTATACCAATTAGGAACTCTAAAACTCTTATCTTTCTTCCCCTTGAACAAAACATACAAGTCTTCCCTGAAATTTAGAAGTCTATTTCCCACCAATTTAGTGATCTACTTCCTTTAACTATAGCTAATGGCTGATCATTTTCCTGAACCTTAATATTTGAATGCAATCAACACCTACCTTCCCGTGGGAACCCTCCTTTATCCCCTATATCTCCCTTATGTTCCATCCAACAGAGGAGATTTGCTTCCAAAAATCAGCGGTCTTAAGGAGGTTGTCCCAACTAAATGTAAGTTGCAAACGTACTCAATGAGCTCCAAGTAGCCCTCTCCTTCTTATTACAATCAACGGCCTTCCTCTTCCCCTTGTTCTGATTCTGTGCCTCATTGAGGCACCAACAGTGGCTCAACTCCTTTGGCCATGATTACTTCCCTATCGATTGACAACAACTAAAATAGGGATTTTCTCCTTGCTCTCCAACTTAGATAGAGAAATAGCCTTAAGGTTTTTGGCACATTCTTAAGGTAGGCAATCCTTCTTCCCTCCTTAACCCTTGTGGTTTGGGAAGCTGATTCAACCTATTCCTCCCTGTTGCTTTCATTGTCTAATGACACTCCCGTCTTTTTATCTTATTTTTCAACTTCTCCCTAAATGCAAAATGAATGCGGTCGTCATCCTTGTTTAAAACCTTTATTGGCCTTTTCACCATACTCTCTGACGATGAGAACCTACCTTTTTTCCTCCCACATGAAAGGCTCGTGAACATCCAAACTGTGTACTCCGTCTTCCATCATCAGCCACCATTTACTTGACGCTCTGCCTTCTTTCTTCACTAAGGTACTAACCTTCAACATGTCATGCATGCTATAACCCTATTTACAATTACAGGATCTCCACAATACTATCCAGCTGCAATCTGGTGGTGCGTTTGGAAAGAAAGAAATGTATTATTTTGGTTAGTTTTTGGTGTAACTTGGCAAGATGTACATCTATCTTTTGTAATAGTACTGTTGCATCTTCTTGATGCCGTTAATGAAAATGCTTACTTCATCAAAAACTCGGAGATGTACATGCTTTTTCCCCTAGTTCCATGATTGACTTCATCAGCACATTGAAATTTTTTAAAGGTGTACTTTTGGTTGTAACTTATCCAACAACTTCTTCTTGGTTTTATTATATATGAAGCTACTCTTACCGATTTAAAAAAATCTCTGAATAAAAGTAAGAAGATTGATCAAAGAACTTGCAAACCTGAGTTGCCAATCTTGAATGAAAACGTGAGCTCCTAACTCCTTGACATTCCTATAATTTTTCTTGTGGATGCTTCTCTTCTGGAACTCTCTTTCTGCTGTTTTCTGAATGGTAAATAATCCTTTCATTATTGTACCTAAAAAATAAAAAGACAATTAGTCACTCAGTTATGCGTTAGTATGAAGTTAGATGTGGTCGGTTATGCACATTCTGCTCTATTGGATTATATACAACCCGTGAACATTAACAACCTATCAATCAAGGTAAAAAAACAAGAAAATAAAAAGCAGTCAGCGACCAGGGGGTGGTTAGAATAAGTAGGCTGATCCAGGTTGCTTGTTCAACTTTTGCATGTGTTTCATTTGGGCCCTCGTTTTGTCCTTGACTGGTGTGCAATGCACACACCCCATTTTTGAGATTTGCTGAGTTTGTCTGTCTTTTGGTTTTCATTTTTCTCTTGCTTTGATATATTAGAAGAAAGCTTTCTAATGTTGAAACCCTTTTCTAAGGCTGGATTGTTGCTTGGGATTGAGGATGTCTAGTTCTCACTAGTGCCTCATGGTGTTTTTCTTATACATCTTCTCTTTGGGAGGAGGTTGGAAGTTGGGTTGTGGGAACTGGTTTCATCTTGTGTGAAGTGCTTATCAGGATCGCGTATTTTATTAATAATAGATCATATGACAAAAGAACGGTAACTAGGAGTTCTGGCAATTTCCAATGTGTAACAGGAATACTTCAGGCTGTTTTAACTAAGCCCATAAAAGTTCGAGCATAGAATAATTGCATTTGTTGTTTTGTAGGTCTCTATAAAAGTTATTGTTCTTGTGCTTTGCAGAGACACGACACAAATTCTGTTCTAGGCAAAGTGAATGGGGTTTCACATCCTTTATGTCACTTGCTGAGCTATACGGTCACAATAAGGGTTATCTTGTTGATGATGTGTGCACCATTGAAGCTGAGGTTGTTGTGCAATCAGCTTCTGAGTATTCGTCATACGACTCAAAAAACTCAAAAAAAGTCACTGATTTTGTTGGACTCAAGAATCAAGGAGCTACATGTTATCTGAACTCTCTGCTCCAGACTTTCTACCATATTCCTTACTTCAGGAAGGTTAGCTACTATGCTCCATTCTTTTTTGTGGTCAATTAAAGGACTCATTGTGATGCATTAAGAGTTCACTGGGTTCACAGGCTGTATACCACATGCCTACAACTGAGAATGATATGCCCCTGGCCTTGCAAAATTTATTCTACAAGCTCCAATTCAGTGACGACAGTGTAGCAACAAGGGAGTTGACAAAGTCATTTGGGTGGAACTCTTATGACGTTTTCAAGCAGCATGATGTGCAAGAACTCAATAGAGTTCTTTGTGAAAAGCTTGAGGAAAAGATGAAGGTAAAATCAGGCTTCTAAAGACATATGAAGTTATTCTTCTGAGCTTTGGTAACTGATTGATAACTGCTCCTCTGCCGGTGTTAGGGAACCATTGTGGAGGGTACCATACAACAGTTATTTGAAGGGCACAATATGAGCTACATTGAGTGTATCAATGTGGACTACAAATCTACGCACAAGGAGTCATTTAATGGTAGCTTCAGTTGATCAAACAAGCTCCTGCTGTTTTCTTTCTTAGCCATTTTATCATTGTATCTTATGATGCTCCTTATATTTGTGTGTGGCAGATATTCAGCTTCTTGTCAAAGGTTGTTCTGATGTTTATGCTTCTTTTGATAAATATGTTGAAGTTGATTGTCTTGATGGTGATAACAAATATCTCTCAGAGGTATATGGTTTGCAGGTAAGGTTGGCGCATGAGTTATTGAGTTTTGTATTTTGCTATGATCTTTGAGCAACCTGATGAAAAATTTTAAGGAAGTTAAGCTTCAATTTTCTGTTGCCTACCTTGTCTCTCATTTCTTTTTAGCTTCTCTGCTTGTTTACACTGTTGAGGGTTTTGGTCACTCTTGCAAAATCAACCATATCTAATACCGAGGATTATGGTTGTTTCAGGATGCAAGGAAGGGTGCGTTGTTTATTGATTTCCCCCCCGTCCTGCAGCTTCATTTAAAACGCTTTGAATATGATAATATGCGAGGCCATGATGCAAAGGTTAGTACTCTTTTAGTCTAGCAAGTGTCAGCTATTGTTCCATGATTTTAAAACTTTAGACTCTGAAGTGTTCCCACACCCCACTTAGTGGGATTTCGTTGTAGACGGGCAAGTGTTCTTCTGCTCTTGGATATGTCTGTTGCTTTTCCTCTATATACTAGTCTAGTGTACGTGTGTTGCACGTGTTTGACGCATAAACATATACCTGACTATTAGCGGGGCAAGAATTAGGAAGAAATCTGGCAAGATTTTTGCCTCTTCCATCAACATTGTTCCTAGAAAACATTGAGCCAAAATTACCTGACAACGGGGTTGGAAAAAAATCATTGAAGTGAGTTTTTATTGAACACAAACACAAGAAAATCAAATAAGATTCACAAATCAAAATAAATTATAACTCACTGAAAATAAGCAAATAAGAACAGTACTAAAAATTAAAGAACTTCAAGTTTTGAATGATGATCAAATAAATTAGTGAGAATGAACGGTGTCCAGGTTGCAGGAAGCAGTATAAACCTGACCCAGTTGAGGGAGAGACAACCAAAGATGCAGGCTGCCTTCGAGCAAACTTTTTTTAATTTATATATAGAAGTGTCCAACTATCTTTTATTTCAAGTAGTTTTGTTTTTGAAATTCTAAAAAGTTAATCTACCTAATATTAATGTTTTGAATCTCTAAAAAGTTAATTCTCCTTCCCATATATCCACGCACATAAGGGAAAAAAAAACCTACTTACATTAATTTTCCTTCCCATATATTTTTGGAGACTTTTTTCTAATTTTTCTTCCTATATATTTTAGGCTATGATAATTCTCCTAATACTCTTGTCAATATATTTTCTTCTTACCATATATTTTAAGACTCTTTAATTTTTCACAGTTTAAAAGTCTTGAGTCAATATTATAAAGATAATTAAATAATAATTTGATAAAAATAGTAAATGACATTTCTAAGGACCTTCATGCTTTTAAAGTAATATAGATACTTATATATAAAAAGTCATCTTGAATTTGTCTGGTATGGTTTGATTGATTCAATTATTTATTGGTGATGCAATTTAGATAAATGACCGATATGAGTTCCCTTTGCAACTTGATCTGGACAGAGAGAATGGTAAATACTTGTCTCCCGAGGCTGATAAAACTGTCAGAAACCTTTACACACTTCACAGGTATCATATGCTTTGAAGTTTTAATTATGATTTATTCATTTTTTTCAAAATCAACTTTCCATTTTTGTGTTAAACTATAATTGCATTTTCCCCCTCTAAATGATCTACCAACATCAATAAAATTATTTACCTTACAATAGGAAAAGGGGCCAATTGTTTCAATGAAATGGGCCAGATATTTAGCCAACCCAGAAAAATAAGTACATAGATTAGGTAGTAAATGAATGGGAACAATGGAAACAAGAAAATTTGCCTGGTGGCAGTTCAATTCATAATGAGCTTTCACATATCAGCATTTTTCTAATTAACAAATTTAACAAACTTGCTGAGCGAAACAGAACCTGCCTTGATGATTTAGAACTGATCCTTAAATAGTTTTAAGCGCATAACGTAGTGATTCTTCCGCTTCAGCCCACTGTGATCTGATAGTGGATGGAGGAAGAAGAAAACAGAAAGCTAGGACATAAATCCCTTGCAAATCATGCATAGGTCATATGGCGATGAAGAAGAATGTGAGCTAAAAGGATCTTGAGATGTAACAAGAATGACAATTAGTGGCAACGATGAAGACGCTATATCTTCCCTGGTATGCTAGATTTTAGAAACTCAAATTTCCGTTGAAAGTCAGATTCACTGGAAGTCGTAAGCGTGTGACCATAGAGACTGGTACATTTTGAATCGTGTTGCTACAACAGTTGGATACACTATTTGTGATGAATAGGCGGTTCTTGCATGAATGTATGCTTGACCAAGTATATCATAATAAACTTCTGTGTGCAGGAAGTCTACCTAAGATAGTCAACTGGAATAATGTTATTTCTCTGTACTTGAGGTTGTGGAATTCACATCAAAGACTTTTGCTTGGCTGTTCATTTTTTTTGGACAAGTAGCTCATCTGTTCATTTTTCAACCTTCTTCTTGGCAGTGTATTAGTCCATGGGGGTAGTGTGCAGGGTGGACACTATTGTGCTTTCATACGGCCAACTCTTTCAAACCAGTGGTAAACATTTTACGTACGAGTTTGTCTCTTCATACATGAATTATCATTGTTTTTTTTTTTGAAATCACGAAGTATTACACAGCTGAATTCTTCCTCTTCTGATTCGTAATAACTATAGTCTTTTTGATTATAAATTGCATTTGCCTGCTTTGGAGTTGGCGTTAGAGCATTTATTGACATTGTACAAAACTATGTTATTGGAAGTCTCTTTTCAAAAAGCCATCCATCGTACTTCTTCAGGTTGTTCCTTTGTTTTAATCATACAGAACAACTGTTATTGGTCTCATACCATGATACTGTTTTCTGTTTATTTTTTGTGTATTGCATGAATTTTCTCCTTGTCTCCAGTGTCTTGTGAACTTGGGAAATCAAAGTGCTTCTTCCTGAAGCATCCTAAGCTTTAGCCTGTAGGATGAGTTGTCCCAACATGTTGGGCATCCCTATGGCTGGAAGTGATTGACAGTTTTTCCTGTTTATCATAATGGTGAGAGACCAAACTAGTTTATTTTCAAAAAGAGAAGTAACTACATATTTCATGGGGCTTAGGCTTCAGATCTTAACATGTAAAACATCCTTACCCACTTCCAAAAAGGCTATAATATTCTTCACTGTATACAGTAGGTAAGTGTTTCACCCTCAGTCAGACAAACGTCCATCCTATAATTGGACCTGTTAAAACTGGGAGGGTACATTTTGTAAGGAGTCTATTTTGTTGTCTGTATTACAGATCAAATGAAGTCGTTTGTGTTCAGTTAGAATGGAATACTTCAACGTCTGTTTCTTTGTAAATATGTTGATTGCCTTTTGTGTTCACAACACCTGTGTATCTCCATCTGTCTATCTGTTTTCATCTCTGTGGTTGTATTTACCACTGACTCTATCTATGTTCTATCTTTTACTGTAATCACCTTGCTGCTGCTCTTTCACATATCTAGAGAACTAGCTTTATGAATGTCTCAAGAAGGACATAGTTATAAGATTAATTTTTCCACTTTTCACTTTCCACACAAGATGGCTTAACTTTTCCATTTTTTTAAATAGGTAATAACAACTTATCTTTTCTATTTTGCATGATTAATATGCTGTAATATTAGGATGAAACATATCTCTGATCTTATTGGCACTATGAAATGGATAATCTTATAGCTCTTTTGGCCTTATTACTGTTTAAAGAAACTTCTCCTTCTATTAGTCTATATTACCTTTAAATGAATTCAGAGAAAATTATTTCCAGTTTCGGTACATTGAAATGCCCCCTTATTATGTGTTTTTTCTGTATATGATGTGATCGTCGAGGCTTATTGCTTACAGAATGGGTCAGAGTCATAATCAGAAGTTGCTACTTGGTTAATCTACTTCAACTTCCACTTGTGTCCTCCTTTCATCTTTTAATCTACAATCGGACAATGATTATTTCGTTGCATCATATTTGGTTGTCTTATACTTCAATTAACTGACCATGTTTCATATTCCGTTGCATCATATTTGGTCATCTTGTACTTCAGTTAGTTACCTGACAATTTCTCATTTGTCTGCTTTGGTTCATTCTGCAAGTCTACGATTCTGTTTCCTAGGCAAGTAACATGAATGTTTCCAGGTATAAATTTGATGATGAAAGAGTGACTAAAGTAGATGCAAAAAGGGCATTAGAAGAGCAATATGGTGGTCAAGGGACGGTAATCTCTGACTTGGTTTTACTCATTGGTCTTGATCTTTCCCAGGATATCTGATTTGTTGAGTTCATTTTAATGTTCCTTCTGGATTAATAGCAGTTGCCACAGACAAATCGTGGATACGCCTTTAAAATTTCTTCGGAGAACTCAAATGCTTACTTGCTGGTTTATATACGAGAAAGTGATAAAGAGAAAATAATGTGTACTGTTGATCAGAAGGACATAGGTGAACACCTGAGGGTAAGATACAGCAGCAGCAGCATGAGCTGTCTCTTTATCATTGTGCTTATTTCACATGTTGATCTGACTATACTTATGGACATCTTCAAGGCAAGGGTGGAAAGAGATCAAGAGGATGAAGAGCAGAAGAAGAAGGAAGAATCAGAGGCACACCTTTACATAATTATAAAGGTCTTTTATTAATATACCACCATTCACAATGATTTAGGACAAACTCCTGTTGCCCGAGTAACCTTTTAATTATTACATGACATGACCAGGTTGCTCGTGATGAAGATATGCGACGGCAGATTGGAAAGGATATATATTTTGATTTAGTGGATCATGAGAAAGTTAAGAGCTTCCGCATTCAAAGAGAGACATTTTTTCGTGCTTTCAAGGTAACAGTCTATCTTTTAATCTCACAACGCTACTAGTCTGAGGATTTATTTGCATGTCTACATGCTGTAATCTCTAGTAAAACACACCGAGATAAGTTCAGTAACACTCAATGAGATACAGTTTATTACTGTTACCTTAAATTGGTAGTATATCCTATGAAGTAGATGAAGATGCTCAGATGTATACTTCTTTAGATTAATGTGTCTGCATTGCCGTGGTAACACTTTTTGACCTTGGGCATAAGATTCTTAGATGCGTCAGTATAATCCAGCTAATAATTTGATGTTCATTCACTCCTGCTATATGCACCCCCTTCCTTGCTGTACAAAGCTGTTGTTCAATCAGACAATCTGGTAATATTGTTTCTTTTGTTGAAAACCAGCATACTAACAAGACTAAAATCTATTCTCAACTAGTAGATATCACCTATTTGAATCTTTTGCTTTCCATTGTGCCTTAATTTTAGCTAAGCCAGCATTGATTCCATGAAATTGTGTAGTCTACCTCGTCCCTTTTTAACACCTTCACTCACTATAGTTTTGCATGTGCATTTGTAGGTTGATGCAAGATATAATCAAACCATCTCAGACAACCTTTTCCATTTTCTTCTCAATGCATGCTACTTGCACCTTTTGACAAATATGATATTTTTAGTCTTATCTAATCTTGTATTACCGCACATCCATCTTAGCATCTGCATCGCTGCAACACTTATCTTGTACATATGCTGGACTTCAGCGGCCCAACAGTCACTACCATATAACATTGCCGTTTTTGTAACTGTTCTTTAGAACCTACCTTTCACTTTAGTATGCATCCTTCTATCACAACACCTAGGGTGCTTTTTTCCATTTCAAATCCTCCAGTTTTAGTACCTAGTTTTACCCTTACTGAACAAATATTACATGTGTATTGATACTTTGCATAAATTCTTTAGGACTAAAAAGCTGCAAAAAAGTTTAATATACCCATTTCTGATTCATTCCTGAATTCAACACTTAAAAACATAACAAATATAGAGAACTTCTAGTACTTTTTACTTTTATTTCATTTCATTTGATAATATGTTTAGTCTGAGATAAGTTTGAATGGAGAAATACAGTTAGTTAGGATTCATATAGGCCACCCCATTTGGGGTTGAGGTTTTGTTGTTGTTGAATATTATAAGTCCATGTTACTTGAGCCATATTATCTGTTGTATATTATAAGTCCATGTTACTTGAGCCATATTATTTGTTGTATATTATAAGTCCATGTTACTTAAGCCATATTATTTGTTGTATATTATAAGTCCATGTTACTTAAGCCATATTGGGGCCTTGTTTTGTGATAATTGTAACATTAATCTTTTCTGATGCATTAGCTGCAATGTCGTGACATACTTTTTTATTATGTTGACTAATTATATAGCTTTATGCAGGAGCATGTCAAAAAAGAGTTTCGTGTACCAGTGCAATTTCAACGTTATTGGCTCTGGGCAAAGCGTCAGAATCACACATATCGTCCTGATCGGCCATTGACACATCTTGAAGTAGCTCAAACTGTAAATATTTCTATTCTTAGAATTTATTTTGACAGTTGGATTTAGTGGTAGTGGTGCTATAGTATAAAAGAGGATGTCCCCCCAGTACATGAAGCTCCCGCATGTAGGGGTTTCCAGAAAATTAGATGTATATCCCCATCCCACAACTGTAGGGTCAATAATTTAAGGTAATCCATATCCGCTTGGTAACACCTACCTATCTGTTGCCTCAAGAGTATTCAACGGTAGTCTATAATTATTTATAACATGCGAAGATGCTAGAGCTTGTAAGGATAAGAAGTACACGTTACGGGTGACTCCAAATTAGAGGATGAGAACTGATACACTAACTTACTACTAAACCCCATGAAAATCATTTGCTTGTTCGATTATTTGACAAGTTTTTACCTGAATGTAGGTTGGACAACTGAGGAAAGTGCCCAATAAGGTTCACAATGGAGAGCTAAAATTGTTTCTGGAAGTGGAGTTGGGACCGGTAAATATTCATTACCAGTGTGCTGTGGTGGTGCTTATTTTAAGATCTTTTCTTTATGACCAGTATTCATGTAATTTATGCATAATGTCTAGGAACTAAGGCCCCTCTATCCACCAGAAAAGGCCAAAGATGATATTCTGCTTTTTTTCAAGCTTTATGATCCTGAGAAAGAAGATATGCGGTATCAGAAATTATCTTCTTCATTTTTTGCATTTACATGACAGTTGTTTTGGCGATCTATGATGTCTTTCTCTTTCATGTACACAGGTATGTTGGAAGGCTCTTTGCGAAGGGAATCAGTAATCCCATGAAAATCTTGAGCCAACTAAATGAAATGGCTGGCTATGCCCCAGATCAAGAGATTGAGCTTTATGAGGTCTGTTCCTAGAACATCTTAGATATCCTGTACACTCCTTGATCACTCTTTACCAATTGCGATGCAAGAAGCTCTGTTGAGGTGCGTTAGGGGTGCAAATCACTGGCTATTCCAGAACTTGCAGTTGACAAGAGCTAAAGTGCTCTGCTTTTGTAGTTTGTTTCCGTTCAGCCTCCTTATGTTGTGGTAGTATGTTAAAAATGTTTGGTTCCATTGCCTTTACTCCTTGGGTCCTGTTCATGTGCTGGGGCATAAGACTATGAAAAATATGTTATGCTGTCTGCTGATCAAATAGCTTTTATTTTAGCCTTTGTTTTGTTTTTCTTGATATGGTAATAAGTGTTTTCATATAGAGGAAAAACTCCCAAAGTGGTATTCAAAAAAGTAGAAACGGCACCAAAATATGAGTTCCGCAAATGACACCCAGTTATTATACTAACTCTAAGACATCATAGAGACTAGTCCTCGTTTGTATAAAAGTATATTCTACCCCTTCAAAAAGTTTCCCTTGATGGTGCTTTTCTTTTCTTGATTACTTTTATGCTCCTTTCTCTTTCTCTCTTGTATTGGTGAATATGTGACGAAGTTAGACGTGCCACTATTTTCAAGAGTTATGTAAATTTAAATTTAGGGATTCTAGACGGTTGGGACTATAAATAAACTTCCACAGTTCTTGAGAAAATGAAGAATTCCTGTGAAGCTAGAAGCATTTAGAAATTAATTGTGATCTCAAATTTGAAGTTATATTACCAAGTCGAAATTGATTATGTTAAGATCCATTAAACTTACAAGTATCGTTCTATCCAAAATACAAAAAATAAAAACAAGGACGATCTTGCTATATTGCTGTGTTAGACTTTGGTTCTTAAGTTGTATATTTTCTCACATTAGAGAACATGATATCTATTGTGTTTAACACCAGTGAGAAGGTGTTAGTTTGTACTGAATCATCCATTATTCAATAGAATCCATTTGTTTCTCTTCTTTTCTCATATGGTAGTTGAACCTCTGTGATTGCGGTAGAGATTTAAGCAGCTTCTGCCAGGTTGCTTGCCCGTCCAAAGTTTTTTGGCTTCTTCTCATTTCTCTTTTCGGTGTCTATTCTAGTGTACCACTCTTTTTTCTTCTGTCACTGTTCTTATGGTACCATGTCTCCTTTTAAAGACAGTTCTAGCCGCAAAATATCTTTTTTTTTTGGGCGATATTTCCTGGAAAGTTTCGCCGGCAATTTCCCTTATGAAAGGATTATTTATAAAAAGCACTAGAGTGTCTTTGACAGTAATTTATGTGTTAAAATATTGATGGTTAAATTATATAGGATCTTAAGATCCTGATGAGGTCCTAATCAAAACAACAGCAGCCCTTTATGATTTTGGATATCTTATTTATTTCTAGTTTTACCTTGTGCAGCTGATTTCTTCCCATGATTATGCAACCTTCAAGTGCAGATTGCAAATCTAGAAGCCATGAACAGAAATACTTTTCGCCTTTTTTACTAGTTCATTGATATATTTAAGTGGCAGTTTTGCATTGTCATACTGTAATATCGCATGGAAATATCTAAAAAATTTGGATTATAACAATTGTAGTAAAAAACCCACAATCGTTTTTCTGTGTCCAGGAAATAAAGTTCGAACCAAGTGTCATGTGTGAAAACATTGACAAGAACTCCACTTTTCGATCAAGCGAGGTATGCTCTGACCACACCATTATGCGTATAGTCACGCCAATGTACACTTCTTATGAGTGATTCTTTGTCCTTTTTCTGTGCAGCTTGATGATGGTGATATAGTATGCTTCCAAAAATCTCTAACGGCTGAAAGTCGACAACAATTTCGTTATCCTGATGTTCCTTCATTCCTGGAGTACGTTCACAATCGCCAGGTATTTTATGTCTAAATCTGTTCAATAACAATTATGGTCAGTGAGGATTCATATAGCTCAATCCCAACTTGCTTTGGACTGAGGCATAGTAGTATTTGTTGTAGCTAATTCCATAAGATTGATGATACCATTGTGGATTGCTTCTCAAATTACTTGCATGTACTGAAGACTTTTACTGAGGGAAAACTAGCTGAAATCTAAATCCTGATATTTGTTGCATTACATACTGGGTTGTTGATAAGTTCCTTGGATCACTTGCATACACTTAAGGGGGGGGGGGGCTTGCTGACTCCCTCCATACATTGGCATTGAGATTTTTATCTGAACACAATATTCAACTCATAGTAGCTGAAGATCTTTAAAATTCTGATAAGATAATTATTTTTGCTTTATTCTTTGTTAGCAGCTTTGTATTGACTCATTGTCTGGAACTTAACAGATTTCAGAATGGAATATTAGAACCGAAGCCTTAAACGTTTGGTCTTTCTAGCTTTAATTTTGGTTACCAAATTTGGAAAAGAATGTGAAGAGAAAGAAATGAAAACACCTAGTGTGATGCTTAGTGATTTTAATTTCAAAGCAATAAACAGTAAGGCAAGATCTGCTTATACCACATGAAACCGATGCGATGGTTTGCAACAAATCACCTTGTTTTCCAACAGTGTTTTGTTCTATTATGGTCCTGCTCCACTTCAAGAAATCTTGGCACATTGAAGTATGTCTGTGACTTTGTTGTTCTTTTGGCAGTCATCAGATTTTTGATACTACTATGTTTTTCAGGTCGTTCACTTTCGATCTTTAGGTAAACCCAAGAAGCAAGGTTTCTGTTTAGAGCTGTATGTTCAAAAACCTCAGATATGCTGATAATATCATTTTACTTCTCTTTTTCCCTTCTATTGTTTTGTTTCTCTATGCCATTGACCAAATTTGAGCATTCGTACTATTTCAAACGTTTTCTTGTAAATGCTAGGTCTAGAATCAATACATATGATGAAGTTGTGGGAAGAATAGCTCGACAACTCGAGTTGAATGATCCCTCCAAAATTAGGCTCACATGCCACAACTGCTTCTCTCAGCAACCTAAACCTCAACCAATAAAATACCGAGGTTTAGGCAACCTTGCAAATATGCTGGTCCACTACAATAAGGTGAGTGCTAAAATTCAATGGATAATGCTGAGCATGAGTTCCTGAAAGTCTTATTATCTCTAATTAATCTTGCACAGATTTCTGATATATTGTACTATGAAGTACTGGACATTCCTTTGCCAGAATTTCAAGGTTTGAAACCCTTAAAAGTAGCTTTTCATCACGCTGCCAAAGATGAAGTGAGTATGCAAAACGGATTCTTATTGTTTTCTTCCTTCTTTCTTTTTCATTTTTATAAGATATTAACTTTCAATTCTCGCTTCTTTACTCTTTAGGTGGTCATTCACACGATCAGTCTACCAAAACAAAGTACTGTGGATGATGTAATTAAAACTCTAAAGACAAAGGTAATATACTGGCCTGGTAGCATTTTTGGTTAAGCTAAGTTGAACAAATTTTCTTCTAATTACTGAACAGCCCAACCCTTTCGCTACATTTATTTGGTTTAATAGCAGGTATTTAATGCCATGTTTGGTTCAAAATTGAGAAGGGAAATATGTTTGGCTGGTTGATTTGTTTTTCTTTTGAATAGTTTTCTTCTCTCCTGAGGCTAAATACAACTTGTAGGGAAGTAAAGTCATTTAACTTCTTCATTCTTAAGAATATTCGAAGGGTGTAAAAGGGCTATGTGGAGGGTCACAAGCCCTCCACTTTAACTTCTCCTTTTCTTCCTAATGAAACAATGGGCACTTGCCTCTCCTCTTTACGCGCCCTCCTCATATCCTTCCTCTTTCTTCCCCAGCTGAGCCATAGCATAAGATTTCTTCTTTGCTGACGCTTCTCTAGCATTAGTTTTACTTAATTGCTACTCTGATGTGTCGTGAAACAGGTTGAGTTGTCGCATCCAGATGCAGAGCTAAGATTACTAGAGGTATTCTGCCATAAGATTTACAAGGTATCACTTTCTATTCTTATTGATTATTGCCTCAAAGTTAACCTTCTAATCTTTCTTCCTTGATTTACTGCTTCTGGCAAATTCTACGTAATAGTAACGCAGTATCGTAATAGGATCTGTTAAAGCTTGCTTCATCTGCACATTTAGTTTACCGGTTCCTGAAATGATGGTTTTTCTATTCATTTCCTTCTGGAGAGAACTGTCTTTCTTTGCATTATCTTTCCTCTTGTTCCTTATGATTGCTTTTGTGCAGATATTGCCAACTACAGAGAAGATAGAAAACATAAATGACAAGTACTGGAAGCTACGGGCCGAAGAGGTTTTCCTTCTCTTTCTCCCTTTCACTGAACCCATTCTTCTCTTTCGAGGGGGGTCTAAATGATAGAATCAAAAGGAGAGTAGTTAAGATGCTTATGTACAACTAGAAGGCAGACTTTAGTTCTTTTTTACAGAGAAGATTAAGAATCTCATGGATAAACCTGCATCCTCCAAAAAGTAAAAAAGAACGAAAATAGGAATAAGACGGTAAACAAGGAAAGTGATGTATAAGGAAAACAAGAAAAAATGGAATCAGTAACAGTATCTTGCAAAATTGAGAGCAGTACTAGTATTAGAAGTTTGATAAACTGATGGTGGTTAAGTCATTAATTTTAAGGTGATGCTTTATCAAAAGCAAAGTGGTATTACTGATCTTTGTTTTGATGTTTCCGATATAAGTTTCCACTGACATGAAAATTGCCTCCTGTCTTTCCATTGAACCCTATGATAGGCATGGAACTGTTACATCAGAATTCATGACATGGAAGTTTTTCAGAAGACAGAAGTAACATGGAATAATTTTCCAAACCTGACATTCAGCATTAGATATGACTGTGTGGCATTTGAAGTTGTTTTGCAGTGCAGCAGTTCATCAATGTGGATCCTTCTTTCTTGCAGATACCTGAAGAAGAGAAAAATATTGGCACACATGATCGTTTGGTTCATGTATACCACTTTAATCAGGAGGCAACACAAAACCAAATGGTAAGATTCTTCTGCACTCGTGCCCCCCACTCTGATAGGTTTTCCCTTCACCCTAGGGGAGGGAGGTGGAAAGAAAGAAGAGATGGAGGAGAAATTAAGTTAGGAGAGAGAAAAATTAGGAGACAACTTTTCTGCAGTCACTTGAAATTCAGAAATGTGTCTTATGTATCACTATAATTCTTGTCTCTAACAGCAAATTCAAAATTTTGGGGAACCTTTTCTCTTGATTATCCACGAGAAGGACACATTAGCTGAACTTAAGCCGCGTATACAGAAGAAATTGCAGGTCCCAGATGAAGAGTTTGCTAAGGTAATTTTCAACTTGACGTTTTCATTCCCATGAATGAGGGTTTCAATAGGTAGTTACAAGAATTCCTTTCTCATTTAGATCCTATATTAGGTAGTTACTTCTTTTGTCTACAATTTTCCAGTGGAAATTTGCATGCGTCTCGTTTGATCGCCTTGAGTACCTTGAGGACTTGGACATCTTGTTGAGTCGTTTCCAGGTATTAAAATGAATCCTCAAATCTGAAAAAGAAAAATGCAAAAAAAGGAGTGGTGCTAAATTCATGATCTAGTCTCATGTCCTCACCACACATCTTTGTGTGATTAAATGTTAGATTGCTTTACATCTTCTTGCTCCTCTGCAGCAAAGGGGGAATGTCTCTCGTGCTCGGGAGCAGTATCTTGGATTGGAGCATTCTGACGGTGCTTCTAAAAGGACTCATGCAGTACATCAGGTAATTTGTGTATCCGGTTCTGACATGTGGGCATTACAATTCAGTGCTTGATCCCTAAGATTGATACCAAGAAGAGGCTTGGACTCATGACATAGTTTGACTTGATTAGGCTGCTGTTGCTACTAAAATTTCTTTTCTCCTCGTTGTAGCGGTTTATTTACTATTTGGCAGGAAAGGAACGTATACTTTGCCTTGTGGATTTCTGAGCCCAATAGCGATATGCCCCAGTTCCACTGAACTTGAAATTCTTAATATGGGAGGGACCTTACTGCTAGTAGTGGCTACTTAATTGAGTGGAACATTTATTTATTTATGTATTTATTTTTGTGAATGCTAATATGACGACAGGTCCACTGACTAATGATTCCTTTCTTTTTTTTTGGGCTACTGAGAGGGTTTCCCACTTAAGCTAGTTTCAACTGCAAGTAATGTTCATTGTGAATGAGAAGTTTAACTTATAAAAATTGTCCTTTGATGTTGCAGAATCGCCACTCGCATGATAAGCCTTTGAAAATATGCAACTAGTAACACAGCAGAAATGAAGATTAATTTCCACTAATAATCATTGCACTTGTCACCAAGGCCCAAGCATATACAGGTTTGATTCTTGTTCCGGGAGCATCTGTTTCTGATATGGATGTGAAGTGTGGTTCAGATGCAGCATCCCCATATCCTATCGATTAATCTCGTCTGCGAACTATTACTAACTCCTCTGTTCACTGCTAGTGTAAGTCACACGAATGTGCAAAATATTGAACAAGCGAATGTATACATCATATATAGTGTTTTGCTTCGTTTCTGGCCTTCTTTAATCTCCTTGGTTTGCATCTGGGACAAGAGTGAGTAGAAGCTAAGGCTATCTGCAAACCTTTTTTTTGGGTAGAGATTTGGAGACATTGCCTTCAGCATTGTAACGAGTAAGAAAGTTTCGAAAATTCTATTGGGAGAGTGTGAATATTGGTTATTTCATGCAATATGAGACTGCAACTGCAATAGTACTAATGAGATTGATGGGATTAATGCATTTGAATTTCAAGGCTCTAAAGTCATAGTGCACCCCTAAACTTTTCCATGTCTTTCATTTTGATACCTTATCTAATACTTGTTCCTATTGAATATTTCGATAGCACTTTTAAGCGATAATTTTTTTAGATAAAAATATTTTGAGATTTATATATGTTGTGTCCAGTAAATTACTTATCAAAGAGCAAGCATCCACAATGTTTACTAATTTTGTGGGATTTATGAATGAATGACCGGTGAACCACTTCTTCTTTCACTTTTAATGATATAAAGATTCAAACAAAATAAAACTAGGATGGAATTGGATTTGCCAAATGTAAAGTTCAAATATTTGTTAATTAAAAGTAAAAGGATGTTTGCCCATCTAACAAATTATTTTAATTTTTAATTTTCTATAAATATTAATAAAAACAAATAGTACCTTTATAAAATAACTCTAAAAAAGATTTCCCCTAAAGTCAAAGTTTCCAGAGACGTCGGCCTACTTGTGCCGTCTGGGAGAGAATTTTAGCACCCGTTTAATTTCCAAGAACTTTCTTATTAGTTTTTTATTATTATTATTGATTTTTCATTCGTCGTTCAATATCTATATTGACGTCTTATTAAATTTGGATTGGTGAATAGAAGGGTCTATTCCACTCATTTTATTTTTCATTATTGGGGCTGGAATCCATTATCTCTGATTAAAGGTAAAAGGATCTCGATCATTTCATCACAATCCATGTTGACTATTTATTAGGCTGCATTCATCGTTCAGTGAATTTGACGCCCTCGTGTATCTAGCAAAAGTCTAAAATAATTTAATTAACTGCAAAAGTCAGGAATTCAAAATCAAAAACTTTGAGATATGCCAAATATAAATGTTAGGACTTTTTACATGAAAGTCAGCTAAATAGGTTCTCTTTATATCCTCACAATTTTGCACTAACCTGTGGCGACATTTCAACATCATGAAATTGAAACCTCAAACTCAAAGACATATATAGTTTTTTTTTATAAAAAGATTAATCCATTGTATAATTTTCTATAGAAATAGAGAAACATATTAAAAAGATGTTTGGGCTTCGGAATTGAGGTCATCAACCTTCATCTATCGTCTTAGGGGTTTCATTAATATGCTAGTTTGCGAGCTACGCTGGAAGCACCCACTACTGACACTATAATACAAATTTAGGTGAATTTCACAATATATAACTTTATCCACAAAGTTTAGAATATGAAAATTCCTACTTATTATCTTATTAGTTTACAATGGTTAAGTGGTATATTAACGTGACTAGTGCAGTAATAACAATGTATGTGAAGATGCGGCATGCTGATCCGCGATTACTAGCGATTCCAACTTCATGTTCCCGAGTTGCAGAGAACAATCCGAACTGAGGCAATCTTTCCGGATTCGCTCCTTTTCATTTTCCAAATTGGAACTTAATTAAACTAAAGAGTCACGCTCTTTAAACGCCCTATAAGAAGAAGAAAGAGGCTTAAGTCATCGCTTCCAATCCGATAAAGGGCTTTTTCATTTTCCACGAAAGTCCGTCCCAACAATTGTTGCAGAGGATATAAATATGAATATGAAAAAAAAAAGGTAACCGCCTGGAGAGTCATCTTATGTCTTTATTGAATTGATGTAAAAATAGGTAGATAACTATTTTTCTAAGCAAAGCTTAATCTAGCCTATTCAACTATTTTTTTTGGAGGATACAACTTATACAACTCCTTTTATTTGGCACTCAATAACAAGTTATTTTACTTTTAAGAACTTTGACAAAATGCCATACACATAAAAATAAAATTATCAGCAATAACAACCAAGTAATTATAATTAATGTGAAGCAAATCTTGATAACAACACAATGTATACATATAATATATCAATCAATATTATTTGAGCCATGTTAAAGAAATGAATCTTGCGCTTAACTCAATCCCAAAAGATACTTCAGAAAAAAGAAAATTATTATCCAAAATAATCTTTAACATTCGATGTGAGCTCTTCAGTACGCCCAAAGCTAAACATGGCTAGACGAGTCTTGCTTTGTTATTGAAATTTGGACTTAACTTAACTCATTCTTTTTCCATCTGACACGGGCCCTTCAACCAAGAAAAAGACCAAAGAATCATATATACACACATGATGTAATTATTTTTCTTCTAAATTTAATAACTCTCTATTTTAAGAACTATTCATCATAACTTTGAACTCATCAAAGCTAAGAACTCCATCACCATCAAGATCAAATCTTTGAATCATAGCTTTGCAACTATCAATAGATTTAGACTCACCAAGTCTACTCAACATCCTCTTCAAACTCTTTGGGGTAATTTGGCCACTTCCTTCCATTTCATACATCTCAAATGCTCCTCTTAACTCACTCTCTTTATTATCCTTTTCTCCTAATTCCATTAATTTACTAAAATCCTCTAACCCTAACATCCCGTCCCCGTCAGAATCCGATAGCCTCACCGCCATCTCCGCCTCCTCCGTCGTCAAATCTCCGCCTACCGCCTTCACACACCTCCGTAGCTCCGCTGGCGACACTTTTCCGTCTCCGTCCTCGTCAAAGTACGTAAATACCCTCTCCAATTGATCGCTATTTTCTCTACTACTAGTCGTAATTATACTCACGGAAAGAGTATTATTACGACTAATAGTAGTATCGTCGATTGCGATCGACTTTTTCGACAAAAATTTGTTCTGCAATTTTGACAAAACGGACTTGTTTTCCATGTTAGAAATTGTAGTCGGGCACATACTAATATGAAAAATCTGGCCTCTTTTTTTTTTTTTATTTCTTCCCTCTTCAAATATGAAAATGAATTTTTTTGTGAAGAATGAAATTGTTATTGGATGGGGTTTACATAGGAAGTGTTATATTATATAGTTTAAATGGCGGTTGTATAGTCAGTATTACGTGGCATTTGCGCGTACGGAAATTTCGTGCTGGATTGCGGAAATTAATATGTCATTTTCGTTGTCTTTTCTATTATAGGGTTATTGAAAGTCAAAAGTAATGGAGAAGTGTGGGTGAAGATATTTTCCTTTTCAATTTATGTCACATTATTTGATCGATACAGAATTTAAGAAAAAATATTTAATTTTTTTTTATATTTATCAAATTATCCTTTCTTAAAATAATGCTTTTAATTAAAAAAAATCATGATAAAGTGTTAAATATGGCTCAATAAAAATAAAATAGAGATAATGTCATTATTAGTTGCCAAATAAGAAAAGATGAGTTTCTTTTTGTGATAGTCTAAAAATGAAAAAGTGACGCATAAATTGAGACAGAGAGAATATGATTATATTTTTAAGCTGTATACACCAACAAATACAAGGAGTTTTGCAAAATTTTAAACAAACATAGTGCGATATTATTGTCAGATCCCACTTATGAAAATACACTTAGGGGTCTTTTAGAAACTGATTTAGAGAAGAGTTATGAAAGTATTAATTAATTTAGCATAAATAATATCATGTTTGATAGTTAGTCAGGAAATAAATTATTCATATATTAAATTAATTTGGTGTTTAGTTTATATTTGAAAATTCGTATAACTAATACATCATATAAAAATATAAATAACTAATACATTATTGCATGAAATAAAATATAAAAATCTCTGTCACTAATCTCTATATTATTAATACCGGTATAATTTCTAACTAACTATGTTATTGCTTATGATATTATTGCCATGTGGGAGGATTCTAAATATGCGGGGGAGTGGGGGCGGACACGTATATATATTGATATATAGATATTGCCATCATGATCATATAAATGTCACAACATGCGACATGGGGGCTTTTAAATATAGTATGTCTTGTCTAAATTTTTGTTCTCTTCCTTTATTTAATGGGTTTTTTTCTTTAACAAAATAAAAACTTTTTGGAGAAAAGAACGTAATTGGGGGGTTGAACCTTGATAGCTTTCTTGTAAAGAAAGTAGCTGGCCGATTTGTTTTATATTACATGAACAATGGCGGAGCTAGAATTTTCATAAGAAATTCAAAATATAAAGAAGTAAACACACAAAGAAGTCGAAGAGGTTCAACATCTACTACAAATACATAAAAAATAATTTTAATCATGTCTGAACAGTATAATTTTCTGCTGAAGAGAGTTAAGATGAACCCCTAATCCCTTACTAGCTTCCTCCCCTATGCATGAATATCGAGATAATATCTCAGATGGTCACTCAGTTTTGAATAGTTCACTCAGAAAGTCACTCAACTGTGTTTTATAACTCAAAAGTCACTCAACTATTAATATTTTACTTAGAAAGTCACCCAACTATTAATATTTCACCTAAAAAGTCACTCAAACAATTTAAATAGTTTTTTCATTAAATTTTATTGAAATCTAATTTTTATTTTAAACTACTTTTTAAGAAATAATAAGATATCTATTTTAATTATCTTATTAGCCCATTCCAATTATTTAATTATAATTTTTTTGAAAAACATACGGTAGCAATTGAGAAAAAAACAAATATTTTTCCGTTCTAGCCTTATTGGAATAAAAGATGTTGAAAAATGATCTTAAAAAAAAGAAGGTTGGAATTGATAAGAATAAGAAGTAAAAAAAACACACAGTTGCAAAATTCTTAAAATAAAATTGTATTTTAACAAAATTCAATAAAATAATGAAAATGAGGATCTTATTATATTTTAAAAATAGTTTTTAAAAAAATTGTATTTCAACAAAATTCAATGAAAAAATTATTTAAATTAGTTAGGTGACTTTTTAAGTAAAATATTAATAGTTGAGTGACTTTCTAAGTGAAATATCAATAGTTGAGTGATTTTTGAGTTATAAAACAAAGTAGAGTGACTTTCTAAGTAAATTACTCAAAGTTGAGTGACTTTCTAAGTGAACTATTCAAAATTGAGTGACCATATGATATTATCTCTATGAATATCTAAATTAAATGTGAAGTGTACATAGCAATATGAAGAACTTTGAAGACAATCTACCAAAAAGATAAAGTTTCTTTTGTCTCCCATTTGTTAAAATAGAGCCGTTTGGATATTGGATGTGTACATAGCAATGCACACGCAATTTTTTTTTGAAGAACTTTGAAGACAATCTACCAAAAAGATAAAGTTTCTTTTGTCTCCCATTTGTTAAAAGGCTAGAGCCGTTTGGATATTGGATGTCGGGTCACAAACTAAGCAAAACAACAACTTCAACCTGTTTACACATATGGTAATACTAATCTATTAATGCTTACTTGTAATTAATTTGACATCTTCTAATTGTGGTCGGCTAATAGTTTTTTAAAAAAACTTTTATTTAATATTAATACCAAAAAGCAATTTTCTTCAATTTAGAAAGAGATAAATGTCAAAAACACACTTAAACTATCCCCTTTTTTTGAGTTTCATACCTGAACTATTGGGAGTGTGATTTTCATACCTAAACTATCACTTATTAGTTTGAGAAACACACCTCTCTCTTTTATTACACTCTCTTCATGGTGTGTATACTACACTCTCTCTTTTATTTAAAAATATTTGCCACATCACATTGTACATACACAAAAAATCCCACCTTGACAAAATTTAAATAAATTATTAGTATTAATTAAAATTAAAGATTAAAAAATTATTATCACCAATAAATAATTTTTTTATAAAATAAAATATAAAATATTTTTCTTACCATCCCCCCTCCCCCCCCGATTTTTTTTTTAACTTCTTTTATAAAAGTTTAATTTTTTTTTACTTCATCTTTTTTCTAAAAATATATGTACATATTTTACACAAAACGAGAAAAATGTAAATCCTATTTTTAATTAAGTTTTGTGTTAAATATATACATATATTTTAAGAAAGTTTTTTTTACTTGTCGCAAGATATTTTTTAAAAAAATTTTTTATTTATGTTTTATTCGGTACACAAGTAGAAAAAAAGATTTTTTTCTAAAAATATATGTACATATTTTACACAAAACGAGAAAAATGTAAATAAATTAATTAATTAAGAGCCGAGGGTTAAATAAGGTGGGTAGAATTTTTTTTAAAAAACAAAATAATATCAAAAAAAGGGGGAATAAGTGGGTGGTGGTTTTTTGAGGGGTGGGGGGGGGGGTGAAGTATAAATTTTTAAAAAAATAAAAAAAATAAAAGGGCAAGGGATTGTCGGGGGGGGGGGGGGGAGGTAGGAGGTGGAGTGGGGTAAGAAAAATAATTTAAATTTTATTTTTTTAAAAAAAAATAATTTTGGGGATAGTAATACTTTAATCTTTAATTTTTAATTAATACTAACAGTTTATTATTTAATTTTTGCCAAGATGAAATATTTTATCCATGTGGAATGCCATGTGGCAAGATTTTTTCAAATAAAAGAGAGTGTATTACGCACACCACTGAGGTGTGTTTCTCAAACTAATAAGTGATAGTTTAGGTATGAAACTCACACTCTCAATAGTTTAGTTATGAAATTCAAAAAAAGGTGATAATTTAGGTGTGTTTTTGATACTTAAATGAGATTGAAAGTCAATGTTAGATCGCCAACATCTAAGAAAGCCAATTACTTCCTTTGTATATAATGGGAGTAATTAAAATCTTAACATACGTTGAGACTTGAGAATAATAAACAATGTCCAAATGAAGTTCACAAGAAACATTAAACAAGATGATGCTCGTGGTAGGGCATAAGCACTTTGCTCGTTTTTAGTTATGTTTTGTGGCGGAGTCAGAATTTTACAAAAAAATAAATACATAAAAAAAAATTAAAAGATCGAAGTTCAATATCTATTATATATAGTAACACTTTGATAAGAATCTACCATAATTAAATATTTAAATCAAATCATACTAATTTAATACTGATATTGAGGATAATAAAGCTCCTGGGATAGATGACTTTAATGCATTATTCTTCAAGAAAACATGGCTTATTATTCAACATGATTTATGTAAGGCTGTGCGAGATTTCTTTCAGCAGGACAAATGGCTCAGAGCTGTCAATAACACTGTGGTAACTTTAATTCCTAAAACTTCTCATCCCGAAACTATTAGGGATTATAGGCCGATAGCCTGTTGTACTACTATCTACAAGATCATATCAAAGATTATATCCAGCAGGATCAGATCAGTTATTAGTGGTTTAGTGGGACATACACAATCAACATTCATATCAGGAAGGGTAATATCAGACAATATCATACTTAGTCATGAGCTGGTGAAAGGATACCCAAGGAAACATATATCCCCTAGATGCATGATTAAGGTGGATATTCAGAAAGCATATGATTCAATGGAATGGCATTTCATTCAACAGATCTTGACAGAGCTGGCCTTTCCTAATCAGATGGTGCAATGGATAATGACTTGTGTGACTACAGTAAGCTATAACTTTCAAATAAATGGAAAGTATTCAGAAATCATGGTAGCTAAGAGAGGATGGAGACAGAGGGATCCCATGTCACCCTATTTATTTGTTCTGTTGATGGAGTACTTAACCATATGTCTCAATACACTGCAAAAAGAGCCAAACTTTAACTACCATCCAAGGTGCAAGAGATTGGGGATAACACATTTGTGCTTCGCAGATGACCTATTGCTATTCACTAGAGGAGATGTTAAGTCTGTCCAGCTACTGAAAAACAAACTTGATAAGTTCTTAAATGCTTCAGGATTGAAAGCTAATTTAGCAAAGAGTTAAGTGTATTTTGGAGGTGTAGGAAATCTATACTAAACAAACTTGGATATGAAGAGGGAGAGCTACCTTTCAAGTATCTTGGTATGCCTTTGTCCACTAAGAGATTAACTATTGCGCAATGTCAACCCTTAGTAGAAAAGATAACTGCAAGGATCACAACATGGATGGCAAGAGGCATTTCCTATGCAGGCAGAATGCAATTGATTAGATCCGTACTGTATGGAATTCAAGCATATTGGTCACAAATTTTTCTGCTCCCGCAGAAGGTGATTAAGATGATTGAGGCAGCATGCCGAACCTACCTATGGACAGGTGAAGCTACGATCTCTAAAAGGGCTTTAGTAGCTTGGGAGAAGATATGTTTACCAAAAGGTGTTGGAGGTCTGAATTTCATCAACTTAAGGATATGGAACCACGCTGCTATATGTAAGTTACTATGGGCTCTGAGTAAGAGTAAGGAGAAAATGTGGATTTCCTGGATTCATGCTTACTACGTAAAACAACAAGATTGGCTCACGATGGAGGTTCCCAAACAGGCTTCATGGATAGTAAGAAAAATCTTCAATATGAGAAAATACTGGACACTGCTTACAAATCATAATCAGTTGATCAGAAGTGAAAAGTTTATGATAAAGATTGCATACAAAATGTTAAGAGGACCAGTTACAAATGTCCCCTGGAGAGGTTTGGTATGTCACAATGCGGCAAGCCCCAAGCAAACTTTCATCCTATGGCTGGCACTATTAGGAAGAATGAGGACCAAAGATGTCTTACTAAAATGGGGCATGACAGTGGATACTAAATGTGTATTTTGTGATCATAGTGAATCAGCGCACCACATGTTCTTTGACTGTGAATACTCTCACTACATTTGGCTAGGTGCATTGAGATGGTTGGGATGGTAACGACAGATCCTCCCTTGGGATCAGGAATGGACTTGGGTGCATAACAATAGCAAAACTAAAGCAACATGAAAGACCCTGTTAAAAGCTTGCTTTGCAGCAGTGATTTATGAGGTTTGGTGTGAGAGAAATGTCTGAATATTCCAGCGAGTTACAAAAGCAAAGGAGGCCTTGCTTCATACTATAAAGACAAACATGTGTATAAGAGTAAGGGGTAACAGGAAGCTGTTTGAAGCTATATGTTCATTATAGGATCTCTTGTTATTTAGATTTCTTAGGCTATTATAAGGATAGCATGAGGAGCAACCAGGGTGTTGGTTCGCTCGGATTTGTTTATATCACTTGGTGATTAATAAAATACTCAGTTAATTACCAAAAAAATATATATATTTGGAAAAATAAGGTGAGACTGTTATTACTTTTTTTGCTCTAATTTCTATATCATGCCTTTTTTTATTTTTAAAAAGATCTACTGTAAATAGAATGTTATATTTTTACATTTGAAAATAAATTAATTTTAGAATTTCAATTTTACTCGTAATTAGATGATTTATAGCATATAAATGTTTTAAGGCTTGTTTTAGATACAAATTTGAAAAACGATGTGTCTAGCAAAATAATGTCACATAATTAAATTAGGACGAAAGAATAATGAATTATAAACTAATGATTATATATCAGTGAACCTACAAAGTTCAAGTGTATCTTTTGCATCATATATATGTGATTCAATTTGGGAAAAAACTCCACCTTGAGAGAATTTTTTTAACAAAGAAAAAGAAAATTCAGTTAAATTATGAGATATTTTACTCAAATATCGAAGAATATATATAAAATTGACATTTATCTCTTATGAAGTAGTTTTCATTTCTAAACCATATCAACAATATTTTTAACGTCAAACAAAAATATTTATTCTCTTCGATTTCTTATCAATAAAAATAATACCATATTCAATAATAACTTTATATTCTTGATTCTGACCTTTTCTGATCAAACAGCTTAAATTTAATAATTGTATGAATTCAATTAGTATCTAAGAACAAACCATATCATCAAATAAAAAGTCTATTTTAAATACCCAACTAATTTATTATAAGCATATATAGGCCAAAACAAAAGTCAATATGATATATTGTATGAAATACATATATCATATATTTATTTTGGTGTTATTATAAACGTTGTGTATATGTAAGTTTGTATTAAAAAATTATTATATGAGTCGGCAATCATTTCTTTGGATAAGGAAATGATGTCATCATATTGTACGGTGGTAATTATATCAAATATGTCATAAATGAGCTCTTAAATAAATTTAAATTCTAATGTTGAATTAAATCCGTGAAATATTTTATTTATTCAGTTTATCCAACTGTATGTTATTATTGTCATTTTCTTTAAATAAGTGGATCTTTACTCTTAAGTAGAGTTGTAATATGGGCTGGTCCATCGAATTCAAATTAATTAATACAGATTTTGAAATTTGACGGATTAAATTGGGCTGACTCATTCTTTTGTGGGTCAGAAATCGGTCAACCCAACCACAAATATGTGGGCTATGGGATGTGTCGGGCCAAATCATATTTTTTAAAGGGGAACTTTCTATATGCCACTCAAAAATAACTTAATTATACTCCCTAGATATAGTTTGTTAACTACGATTCGTAGCTATATGTTATAGGGAGGAGGGTGGCTAGCGAGACTGGAAGAGAGAGGAGAGAGGCGAGCAAGAGAGGGTAGAGAGTGGAGAGTGGAGAGAGGCGAATTGTATATGTATATATGTCGAATTATATATGTATATCTGTCAAAATAATTGTATATATGTATATGTATCAATTATTGTATTTGTATATCTACATATAATTTGAATTCGTATATAATTGAGTTGAGTTAAAACATTTGTATTGTATATTCAATCTCTCTCGCTTTATACAAACACAAATGTATAATTTGTGTTTGTATAAAGCGAGAGAGGGAGAGAGAGATAGGTAAAAGAGAACTGGGCAGGGCAAGATCCAATTTCTCTCGCTTTATACAAACACAAATTATACATTAGTGTTTGTATAAAGAGAGAGAGAGAAAGACAAAAGAGAACTCTCTCGCTTTATACAAACACAAATTATGCAAAAGAGAGAGATAGGCAAAAGAGAACTGGGCATGGCAAAATCCAATCTTTCTCGCTTTATACAAACACAAATTATATATTTGTGTTTGTATAAAGCGAGAGAGAGAAAGGCAAAAGAGAACTGGGTAGGAAAAAATTTGTATACGTATAATTATAAGTGTATAGGGCGGAGAGATATGTATTTGTATTTGTATATCTCGTCTCTCTCGCTTTATACAAACACAAATTATGCATTTGTGTTTGTATAAAGTGAGAGAGAGATTGGCAGAAGAGAAGCGAGAGAGAGACTGGGCAAGGAGGGGGAGAGACGCGAGAGAGAGAAGAAGAGAGGAGATAGGCGAGAGAAAGAATGAAATTATAGCTAGAAGTTAGTTTCGAATTGTAATTAATGCAAACTATAGTTATGTTAGCTAATTAACTAGTCTATGTTTGCTTCACCGCGTAATTTTCCCTTTTTTAAAATATCTTTTCTATAATTTTTTAAATCAAATTATAATTTAAAATTATTATCATAAATATCGATAAGACAATATTACATAGTGTTAGTGTTACTACTTGTTAATCAAATCTATAAATAAAATTATCTTTATAGTATTTATTAAGTTTGATTTCAAGTAAAAGTATAAATAGCTAAATAGAAATATTAACCTAATGATTTTCTAACGTTCATAATAAAACACAAAAAATATGACAATATTCCATAGGCTATGGCCTACATAGTGATTCCCTAGAAATTTTAGGAAAATTTTATTTTATGTAGTACATATTTATAAACGTAATTGTATTTAGATTTTAATATTTGAAATTTTAAATACATTTTGAGTTTGGACTCATGTTATTTTTGATACTTTATTTTATTTTTATTTTAAATTAATTTTTATTTGACCCACGGGCCGGCCCTACCCATATTTCTCAAGCCCTACAAATCAGCAGACTTAGACTTATTCATACCGAGCTAAAAAACGTTTTTCTTAAATGGGCTCCAAAAATCTTAGCTCAGCCCTATCAAATCACGGGTTAACCCATATTGACGGCTCTAATCTTTAGCATCCTTATTAATCAGTAATTACATACTTTATTCCATTTCGAAAATATTTAGAGGATGATTAATCTTGTAAAATTGAGATTTTATAAAAATAATCTATTGTAATTAGTCAAATTTTATTTACTTTTTCTAAAATTAAAGTATCTAATTGAAAATTGTTATGCAATAATCATAGTAATAACAATTAAAAATAAAATAAAATGAGATAACAAGATATATAGTTTAAAAAGTAGAAGAAGAGAAAGTATTTTATTTTTCTTCAAAATTGAAGTATAAATAAATTGAATTAATTTTCTATTTATAGAAAAAAATAAGTGATGCGAGGCTTTTCGTGAAGTTGTTGGCTAGCTGTTTGTTTGGACATTAGCTGGAAGTTAATGCAAGATTTTTTTTCTTTTTCAAAAAGTTTTTTTTTTTTGGTAACTAATCATTTTCTGTACCAAAAGTGAATATTACATAGCCTCATAGAAGATCAACTGTTGGACATAGCCCCCACACTTATCTTGTCTAAGAGTCGCTTTAAACTAATAACGAGAAAGTTACAATAGCCAGCACCTAATTGCACTAACATCAACAAACGTTTTAACTAGGATAACAATTATAGTTTTGCAGCCAAGCTGTAAGTCTAGCCTGTTTTGCAGCTCTAGCATGAATGTCCTGTATGACGAGTCTGATCATAGCCTGAGGGTTCTGCCTTTTGCTTTGAAATACTCGAGCATTTCTTTCCCTCCAAATGTAGTATACTGCAGCAGCTAACATCATTCTGTAAACCTCAGCTTGTGGGGCTCTTCCTTTAGCATGCAGTTCAGCCCATTTAAGTTCCTCTGACCATTGGGTAGGGGACTTCCTGATGCCGATCCACTTCAATAATTGTTGCCACATTTTATTAGATACCTCACATACAAAGAACAAGTGATTTAAGCATTCAGGTTCCTTCTCACACAAAGGGAAAATCTTATTTGTAGTGATACCCCACTGGACTAATCTATCCTTAGTGTTTCATCTTCCAAGTGCAGCCAATCTCAAGATAAAGATCCATCTAGGTAAGCCACCATTATTACATACTAATCTTCTCCATGACACCTTCTGAAATTGTCCTCTCAACTTTAAATAAAACTGTTTAATTGAGAAGTTAAGCATATTTCCGATGTCCTCAACACCATATCCAGCTTGGGCAAAGTATTTAGTAGCCTTAACGATCCTTTGAATGACCCAGGAGGCCTGTTTAGGGATGTCCACCAGCAAGTCTATATTCCCATAATAGGAGTGGATCCACTTTACCCACAACTTATCCTTTTTCATGCATATATTCCATAAGTGCTTACTGACTGCAGACTTATTCCATGTGGACACATCTAAGATTCAGGCCCCCGACAGCTCTTGGATAACATACTCTTTCCCAAGCAAGTAGCGTCCTTTTTGATAATTCAGTACCCCCAGTCCATAAGAAGGATCTGCAAGTGGCTTCAATGATCTGGATCACCTTCTTAGGTAGTACAAAAACTTGTGCCCAAAATACTTGGATCGAGAACAATACAAATTTTATCAGTTGAGTTCTATCAGTATATGACAAAAACTTTGTAGTCCATGATTTAATTTTACCTAACATTTTTTCTAGCAATAGTTGACATTGGATAATAGATATCATTTTAGTTGCTTTCAAGTTATCTGCTTAAGGTATTTACAAATTGTCTTCCTAGTTAAAGCTTGTTCAAAAATTTGTGTTTGAACATTCATAATATTATAAATGAATGACAAAGGAATCATTGATAGTAATCTAATCCAATTAAAGTTGCTCGGTACTTGCTAGTTGTATATAAGCAAAATAATGAAAATCGTATTCACTCATTCTATTTTTAATCATTGGAAAGATTCATTCTAGATAATTTCACATTCTACTCATTGAACTAGATTATATGGATACTGAAGGCATCATTGGGGTGATCTCATAGTTCCGATGGAGTAAAGATGATGGTATCAATCCATGTATTTTTCAAAAAAAGAAAAAAGAACATTGAATGAGATTGAACCCAGATCCATCACCTCAAAATGAGGAAGGGCGCAGAGTTTAAATCAGTACACCAATTAATTTTAATGATATCTCAAGCAATATATACATATAAATACATAATTTTTTTGAAGTTAACGGGTGCACGTAAACCCTCATACGTACACGTGGATCCGCTTGTTAATATGAATTCTGACAATGTAGTTGGACTCTCATGTTGAGACGAATAAATTATTCTTTCTACATAAGTAAATTTTTACCTGTTAGGCAAGACAATAATATTTTTCGATCTTGATAGGACATGTACTTCTATTAGTATTTATAATAAAAATCCTATTATAGTTGAAGGGGATTTATATACAATAATAAGAATAACATACCTAATAAAATCATACTTAATGAGGTCTCTCGTGGAGATAAAGAGTTTGTTTCCGAATTGAAAAAGATTTATGCAAAAAAGGAAAAAATTAAAAAAAGACAATAGTTTCAAAAAATGGATGAGTACCACCGATCGAGAATTAATAGAGGAGTGAATTGTCACAAATAAAAGTCGAGGGCTTTCACTTTACTTCTCCACTAGGGAAAATACTACCTGGAAGATCCTTCGTCGTTACGAATTGCGATTTCTCTACTGGTAGGCGTCCAAAATCCAACCAATTACTACCATTCCTCTTCATTACCCTCGTATTTTTTCGGTTCCACAGATCGCTATCAAACGTAATCGCATATATACATATCTCTGATTGAAAATTACGTTCAATTTGATTCAAAAATCGACGATTTTGCCTACAGATTCATCAAATTTCGCCTAATTTTGAATTGAGGATTCAAGGGAAGATCAGATTATCCGACTGTGTATTTTGCGAGAATGTTCAACGGAATGATGGATCCTGAATTGATCAGGATGGCCCAAGAGCAGATGAGTCGCATGTCCCCGGCTGATTTGGCTCGGATGCAGCAGCAGGTTTTTATTTTTTCATGCCTGTTTAGCTAAATCTCAATTTTGAATTCGTAATTGCTCGTATTGGTTGCTTGAACAAGTTATGGTTATTGAGATATAATTCATCTGGTAATTAGGGTGCGGGGATTTTGTTATGGCAGATCATTGCGGGTATAACTGTAGATCCAGTCTAATTTCATTTCAGCTCTACAGCCAATAAGCTTATGCTATAGCTATAGATATTTACGAATGGAAAAAATGTGAAATGAAGGTATCAGTCAATAGAGAGGTTACTAAAAAGAGGAATTTTGTTACATGATTGGTACTGCGGGCGCGCTACCATTACTGAAAAAGGAATTAGGTGCAAACTTTTGGTAACGAAATTAGTTGGGGCTAGTGGTCTTTAGTGGGTATGACTCCTGTGTGTTTGTTCCTGATCACCAGGCATTGGCCAGACTTTCATTTTTATTTTTTCTCTTAATTTTGTGACCTTTGGATCAGTTTCCAATCTGAAATGAAATTGGATAAGTAGTTCGTTATTGGTCCTGACACACTGCTGATCTACAGATGATGTCTAATCCTGATTTAATGAGGATGGCTACTGAAGGCATGAAAAACATGAGGCCGGATGACTTAAAGGTTGCTGCAGAACAGTTGAAGCATACCCGTCCTGACGATATGGCTGAGATTGGTAAGAAAATGGCTAATGCATCACCTGAAGAAATAGCAGCGATGAGTGCCCAAATGGATGCTCAGGTTAAATATGAAATTAGCGGAGCTGAGTTCCTGAAGAAGCAGGTAATTTATTTTGTGATACACAGATAGATGCTCGGTAATTCCATTTTTGCACTCATTTGGCTTCAATTGGTGTATATTGTTTTTGCTGCACACTTAGTTATCTGAGATGTTTTGGTCCAGATCTGTGAATTGGGGCTTTTTAGCGAATGTCTCCTATTTAACACATTATTGGTTAAGAAGTGATAGTTTCTGTCCCTCTTTTCTTTTAAAAATTAATAAAAACCTTGTTCTAATACATAGTGAACTTCAGAATTACAGGGAACTTTGACCTGTAAACCAGATCAACAACTTAAGAGTTCATTCTTATGATCCTTACGAGGAGAGTTACTTTTCACAAACCATGTGAGCTTGATTTTACATCTTTTTAATTAACTGTAGCACCAAATCAGCTTGAACTTTAAAAATTCGTACATGTGCATACAACTTCCTGTCATATACTGTTATGTAACTCGTTAATTACCTTGCAAAGTGTCTCTATTATCTCTACGTGAGATGAATAACTTGTGACTTGTAAGCTGAAGGTCTGACCTGATTTATAACAGTTATTGTATATCATTACTAAACAGTTGCTCTTTTCAACATACTTACCTTCGGTTGCTATGATTTTGGTCTTGTATGCAATGTTTCTGTGACACTGCAATAAAATTATCTGTTATGCATTTTAATTTCAATGCTAAACAATGAGCATATGGTACTTGATGGAAGCTTTGGCTTATTTGGAAATAAAATTATTTGAGGATCTCTATGTACAAAATGGCAGGGAAATGATCTTCACAACCAGGGAAAGTTTAAGGAGGCACTGCAGAAATATTCGCTTGTAAGCCTAACCTTTTCCTTTTTGATTTGCTTGTGTCTACAAAAACTTAAGTTACTGTTCTGATTATTACTTTTCTTTTCATTTTCAGGCAAAGAAAAATCTGTCAAGCATTCCTGCCGCGAAAGGCAGGAGTATCTCATTGGCTTGTTCCTTGAACATGATGTCATGTTACTTAAAAACTGGACAATACGATGACTGCATAAAGGAAGGTAGTGAGGTATGGGGTAATAGATAGTGCTTTAAGTTTGCCTAACTTTGAGGCTTAATGATTCTAACTAATATTGTATTTTTCTCATAACATGGTGGGAAACATGTGCATCTGTCTCCAATTGTGCTTTCTTGTTATATATTTGTGTTTCAATGTGTAGGTTTCTGTTGTAGTTGTCCAAGGGCAGGGGGTGTTTACTCTAACCCAAGATGAATGTCCACTTTATTTCTGGTCTATTTCAAATTATGTTTACCTTCTTAAAAGAAAGACGTGATTACATATGTACATAATTTAAGAGGTGACTTTTACACTTCTTGTTACGGCTTCTTAAAAAAAACTTATTCTCAAGCATGAAAGTCTTTTAACTCATTAAAGTTAAATATTCAAATTTTTGGTACATGTTAAAACCTATGCCAAATGAAAACTTGACTTTCAAGTCTTATGTTAGTTTAGTTTTGAGATTGAGCCGTGCTTGAATATGAATCTCAACTGCAGTAATATGGTGGTTACATAATGTATGGCTGGTGCAGGTTTTGACATATGACGACAAGAATATCAAAGCTCTTTATCGTAGGGGTCAAGCTTATAAAGAGCTGGGACAGTTAGAAGTGAGTATTTGTCGACTCTTGTGACTTTCCTCATTGTTTGTATTTTGTTTCAATGCTTCTCTTACAATGTCCGATATTTTCCAAGCCTCTTATTTCTTGTTTAAACTATAAACAGGATGCAGTGTCTGATTTGAGTAAAGCACTTGAAATCTCGCCTGATGATGATACTATTGCTGATGTCTTAAGGTATTCTTGTTTACACTTTCACAGTTACTGGTAAATATTTGTTTGAAGGGGTATCCCTCTCTGTTCTCATTTTTGATCTCCTTGCTAAAATTCTAGTGCGCATCAGGTTTTAGATGCTAATGAATCTTTCTTTTCTGATTCAGGGGTGTCCAAGAAAGATTGGTGAAGGAAGGTGGTGCTTCAAGACGTATGTTATGCATATCCATATTTCAGCTGTATGTGGATTTTATTTAGAATAATTCCCATGTTAATTGAACTTGAGTTTTCCTTCCTCGGTCAGGTAGAGGAGGATTGGTTATTGAAGAAATAACTGAAGAAGAACCATTAGTGTCTTCAGAAGCCGTGGATAGTTCATTTCCAAAAAGTGTTGCGTCACAACCACGTGAATCGATCAGCCCTCCTAAGGGTCAAAATGAAATTCTTGGTGGGCCTCCCTTATCAAGTTCAGAGTCTTTGGAGGCTTTAAAAAATGACCCAGAATCCATGAGGTTTGTTTCTTGATGTCAGAATTTAATTCCTTATATTCACATATCACGAGAAGCTTCTGATTTTCTCCCATATTTTAAACCTATGTTGGCTTTTGTTTTTGTGGAATTTCTTTTGCTTGTGTTCTGGTCATTTAGATGAAGAATGACATAATAATGACCATGGTGTTGCAAAAATTTCTTCCGTAACAAAAATATATGCTATTTGGTACTCTCAAATTTCACACCCATTTTACTTTCAAGCTCTGAATTGGTTTAGATTATTGATTATGTAGTATATACTTCTTTAAATTGCAAGTCTTCTTTCTCTAACTTTTTTCATGCACCGGTAGTCCTTTATTTTTTGGATGTTTTATTTATCTTGCTAGAGTGTTATTGCATACATGGCAACGTTATACTGAAGACTAGGGTTGCTATAGCTTCTGTGATCAGATTCACTTGTTTATTTAATTTTCATATTATATAAACATTTACTGTTGCGTAGTCTCTTATACTTCAATGTGTGTTGCTTCATTTGCTTTGTGTCTTGTTATTTTGCGGTCATTTTTTTCTTGCAATCCTGCTTTGAAGATATTTCTTTTGAGCTGAGGCTCTTCAGAAACAACCTCTCTACCCCACAAAGGTAGGGGTAAGGTATGCGTACATCCTACCCTCTGAACCACTTGCGGGATTACACTGGGTATGTTGTTGTTGTACTGCATAAACATAATCTGGCATCTAGGTTATTGGTCTGTGGTAAGATATTCTAAATCTTGTCTAGGTGCAGTGTTAATATTGCCATTGTCCTACCTTCCCTTTTCTTGGTGCTGCTGAAATGGCATACTTAATTACTTATAATCAAATCCACTTTCCCATGAGAAATCCTATTCTCTACATGTTGTCTTCCTTCTTATAGCAATCATTTTCTTTTTCTTCTCCTCCTTGTATAAGATTGTGTTCACCAATGTTGCAGTCTTTCGATGTTTAAACTTTAAACAGAACTCAGTCAATAATGATGCAACTTTTATTTCTGTTGTATGGTTGTAGATCCTTCCAGAATTTTATTTCTCGCGCTGATCCAGACACCCTATCTGCGTTAAGTGGCGGAAATGCCGAAGGCATACCTCCTGAAATGGTAAAGACAGCCTCCAATGTTATTGGCAAGATGTCACCAGAAGAACTACAAAGAATGGTCCAGTTGGCTTCCTCCTTTCAAGGAGAAAATCCCTTTCTTAAAAAAGGTTCCTCAGATAACTTTAGCCCTGGTTCAGTTCCTCCAAATGTGACACCTGACATGCTGAAAATGGCAACTGATATGATGGGCAAGATGTCTCCAGAAGAAATGCAAAAGATGTTTACAATGGCATCTTCATTAAGAGAGAAAAGTCCAGTATCAGCTGCAAAAACTATTGATTCTAATGGGTCAGGTCAGCAGTCAAAACCTCGAGACACTAGGGAAAATTTTAAAGTGGATGACAGTACAAGTGCAAGCACTTCATCACAAGGGTTTTCTAATTTAAATAGTGGTTCTTACTCAAGCTTATCAAGTTCAAATGTTGATCTACAAGAAGAAATGAGAAACCGAATGAAAGATCCAGCCATGAGACAGGTTTTACTTCAGTCCTTTCTTGTGGAAATAGTATTTGTCCTCTGTTGTTCTGTATTTTTGTATTTGATGCATATTAGGGGCTTTATTATTTTCTTGGTAATGGAATGTATTTTAGTATTGCCTACACAATTAATAAAGATCCAATTATATTTCCCTAATGTTCACACTGCTAACTCAAGAAGTCCTGAGTTAAATTTGTAAAATACCCTAGTCCCTCCACTAACCAAACCATTATTTCTTACTTTTCTCTGTTTTTATTTGGTTGAACTGTTTTAAGATACATTCCTCTTTGAATTTTCGGCAGTCCATATTTGAAAGAGCAACAACAACATACCCAGTGTAATTCCACATGTGGGATTTGGAAGGTAGAGTGTGCACAAAACCCCTACCTTGGAAGGTAGAAAGGTTGTTTCTGATAGACCCTCAGCTGAAGGAGCATCATATCAAAGTTGATCGAAAAAGGAATATGGAATTGAATCGACCATGACAAATTATAAAGGAAGCATGAAAAATGAATAGTAACTACAACTTAATACTAAGATAATTGAAGCACAAGAAACAACAGATAGTAATAGAAATCGAAGAACAAGAAACTACAAGAGTAATACTACTAATACGGGTATTAGATGAGAAGCTAGACAATGCTCAACTACCTACTAACCTTCTAACTTGATTTGTGTCCTCCATAACCTCCTATCTAAGGTCATTTCTCGGTCAATTGACATTGCGTCATGTCCTGTTTAATCATCTCTCCTCAATACTTCTTCGGCCTACCTCTACGGATCTACCCCTCCTAAAACCCACCAAAGCTATCTTCTCACACCTCCACACCAATGCGTCTGTGCGTCTTCTCTTCACATGCCTGAACCATCTCAACATTGCTTCTCTACATTAAATGTGTTTACTTTTTTGCTGATCCAGTACTAATTGAGCTGAGTCAAATCCAGAAAACACATCTTATCTCTTGAAGTTGATCATTAGATGAACACCAAATCCCAAACTGAATCCTATCACATTTAATGAAACTACGTGGAAAACAGATTGACCGGCTCTCTCAGGGTGTTATCCTCCCGTAGCTCTTGTTGCTCTAATAATGTAAGTACGCTTGCGAGGATGATTGAAATTTGAACTAAAAGCGAGCGCCATAGCCAATGTTGTGAAAGGTGATCGCCACGTCGCCAATGGCGAGAGGCGAGGCAAGGCGACCCTTCATCGCCTTTTAGCTTTGTGGCGAGTTAAAAGGTAATTTTAGGGTTTTCGACTAGACTCCTCCGGCGACCAGCCAGACTTTTCGAGCTACTCCAAAGTCTAACTAATACATATTTCTTCTTCCTCAGTTTCTTTTTCCTTCTTCTTCTTCAGTTTTCAGAGTCTCTCCTACCTCTGTTTTGACTTTTGTTCTGTTTTTTTCTCATTCAAGTTCTAGATTTTTAGTATGTTCTATCTATTTTCAGTTTTTGAATTGAAATATTTGCTTATAAGTTATTGCTATTGAGATTTTGATTACTTACATATGCAATTAAATATTTTAATTTTTTGGTATTAATTGGTGCCGCACTTCAAAAAGGGCGCCTTGTGGCGAGGCAGACCCTTGTCGCCTTTTATCGCTTTTCGCCGTCCAAAACATTGGCCGTAGCCACAGGTGCCCGTCCGCAAATAATATATGCAAGCAGCCTTGTTGGGTTGTATAGGATACGATTCTGGGCCACTGCCTACCAACAATTGCCATATAGAAATCTTGATTGAACGTCCATATCTTTCTATTTTCCTCTATCTACGGGTAGAAATGAATGCATGCATCGAACTTCGATGTCTTACAGGTTCAGATATGATGAGATAATCATCAAAGTTCGGGAATCTCAACTGGAATACCTCACTACACCAGTACCGGTTGTGAGCCACATTCACCGAAGAGTTTTTGTTCTTTGTCCCCTAATGCATTATAAATTTCATGGAAAATAAAAATAATAAGTGGAATTCTATAGGTTTTTTGTTATGGATCTTTAGGGAAAGATCGTTTAACAGGGCGATATATAAATTCAGTTCGTTAAAGGGAGGCCGAAACTTTAGAGTTCAATAAAAGAGAGAACTCCAATCTCTTCAACACTTTGAAGGGAGACTGAAACCTTAGAGTTCAATGGAAGAGACAACTCTGATCTCTTGCTTTTTGCTGAAATATGACTTCCCCGCATCCACAACAGTTTAGCTAAAGACGGTTTCGGAAATTAGAAACTTATTCCATTTTTGTTTGGGTCGAGTTCACTGCATTGTCTCATTGAGCAGCGTTTCCTCTTTGTCAAAAAGAGAGATGGATAACTAAAGAATTATGTAAAAAAGCACATGCATTGATGACACCATGAGTTGAGTGATAAAAGATCTTCATGATATGTGCTGTAAGCATATTAGCTAATTACCCTGTTTTGGATCCTATTTAGTCAGCAATCATTGCTTGTTTCATTTCTTATATGTTCTTTTTCTAGAATAATTCGCCACGTCTTGTGAACTGTCCAATAAAACTGTCTACTTTTCTAACAATTACCAAATGTGGGTGTTAAACTTCTCTGTCCTTTGTATTTATTCGTTTATGAGCTTTTACATAGGCTCTGCCTTTAATTACTACTGCATTATACGTGCCTATACCTGCTTTATGCTGATGTATCTGGGTCCTCATTGATTTACTCCTTGACACGTGGTTTCCTGAAAATGACAGATGTTCTCTTCAATGATTAAAAATATGAGTCCAGAGATGATGTCTAACATGAGTGAACAATTTGGGGTGAAGCTCAGTCAGGCAGATGCAGAGAAAGCTCAACAGGCAATGTCATCTTTGTCACCAGATGACTTGGAAAAAATGGTAATTACTCAAAATATGCTATCCCCCTTTTCTCTGTTTCTCCTTAAAGAAGATGCGTGCTTTCCTCATTAAGTTGTTTTGTATCATTATGATTCACGTGATTGGCACTTGTAATGCGTCTTCACTTAGAACTGATACTTATTTTTGTCGCAATTAATGCAAAACCCGTAATCTCTCGTGTCTGGTCAAATCAAACTAAATGATCATTGAGCCGTGAGAAGTCATAGGAGAAAGATCAAGATCTTATCATTTTAAAGGAGAGCACATATGAGTGAAGTGGTGTTTTGTCTTTTCAACTTTATAGTGGGTGTACATTTTTATCCTCTCTAGATGGGAATGTGTCGAGCATCATGCATTGGATTATGAGGTTTTGTCGTAATTTGGCATTTGCAAATCGGATTCTTTAATGAAATAAACACTGGCTGTTATAGCTAAATTCCAAACATTTGCTATAGCCATGGCGATGTTTAATGCTAACACGTCTTCTAGCATCTTGTTACGATATATAAATAGAATATGTAACCACGAGAACCACTTGAGCAGTAGGGCTTGAGCTCTTGAGAAATTTCTATCACCTAATTATTTTCTGGGTTTTGTAATTATTTGGTTTCCAGGTAGTTCGAATCATATCTTTGTTTTAAGTTTTGTGATAAAACTCATATTTTAACCATCTATTCTAACCTTTGTCTTGTGTGTTATACACTTCACTTTTACACAAGTTAAATCTATATTTTTTCCGAATATTGCAGATGAAGTGGGCTGATAGAATTCAAAGAGGAGTAGAAGGCGCGAAGAAGACAAAAAATTGGCTCTTAGGAAAACCTGGCATGATCTTGGCTATACTTGTGCTTCTTTTAGCAGTCATCCTTCACAAGCTGGGCTTCATCGGGCACTAGACTTGACGTGCTAGCCAAATATTAGCAGAAAGAGTTGAGTATAGTTTGGAATCCTTGTTGTAATGCTCTTGAAATAGGGATATCAGTGGGTAAACCGTTGGTTGAAGATGATACCAGTTACTTTTATTATATTACGGTTTTTTTTCTTTATTTGGGTGTTTGTAGATGTATCTGCAACTTGACAAATTATTTAGTTCGTTGTTTCCCTGTAGAACCCACCATTTCTAGATGAAGTTTTGTAAGACTTTTACTCTTTCCAAATTCAGAAATCATGAACTTACCGACTGAGATATAGTTCATATTACAAAAAATTAGCAGTTTCTTTTTTGTGTCTGTGATTTTGATTGGTCTTGTCTGGTGAAATGTACCCAACATTTTTAGTAACTTTAACAAATATAGAATATGGACATTTGTAAATGTTGTGAACTAATGTTATTTCATAAAGAATAGGGTGATTGAAACTGTAATCCTACCTACTGCTGCATCGTGGGTAGTGAGAAAGATATTGGAGACTCGAGATGTGTTACTAAAAAGGCAAGCTGGACAGGGTAATTTGATGACTGAGTTTGCAAAGACTCAAAAGGGTGGAAAGTTTTCTACCAAGAAGATGTATACCTACCTTATACCTACTTTCCCAAGAGTTGAATGGAAAAGTATTACTTTGCAACATGGAGTACATCCCAGATTCAAATTCATCTTGTGGCTGGCTGTGCAGAAAAGATTAGCAACAGTAGAAAGACTTGAAAGATTTGGCATCCAAGTGCCACCTGACTGTGTGTTCTGTGACAAAGCTAAGGAAACCTTTGATCATCTTTACTTTGAATGTCAGGTGACAATGACATTATGGAATCGATTATGCAACTGGCTGGGATTCCAAAGGGTTGTTAATGACTGGAGGTCAGAGATAGCTTGGATCAGTGATATTGCTAAAAAAACTACAGGAGGTGCTGAGATCACAACTAGTGTGTTTATGATGACTGTCTACATCATTTGGAGAGAAAGGAATACGATCAGGTTCCAGCGAGGAAGCATATGTGCAGACAAGGTCCTGAGGGAGATTGTAATGCGCATAAGGCAAAGTGGAAACCTATACTACGGGCTCTTAATCAATATCCTTAGAGTTAGGCTTTTTGCAATGTAATAAAATAGATTCTTGCTTTATATTCAGTATGAGTAGGAAAATAGATGGGTAGTATGAGGAACAGTTAGTCCAAAACTGCGTGATTTGTAAAGATCTCTTTTGGTTATGAATGAAAATCTCTGTTAACCAAAAAAAAAATGCTGTGAACTAATAATGGCAACTGCATTAGTAGGGCCATTCTATTTTATTTTTGTTTTGAGTATTAAAAGAGTATATATAAAGACAATTTTACATGTTGAAATAAGTATATAATCCATGATATTGATATAGAGCACAACTCATGTAAGGTAAAAAAAAAAGAACTATTTAATGTGGTGATAAGTATGACAAGGAAAATACACCTGCAAATCAATTAATTAGTGTAATGTAGGATCTAGAAGGATCAATATAATCCGTGTAATTTCACATAGAAGGATCTAGAAGGTAGTGCAGGTAGGTAAATCTTACTATCTCTAAAACACTATTTTCAATAGATTCTTAGTTTGAAACTGTCACATTCATCTTACTTGGAAAATACAACAATAAGCAAATAAAGAAATAAAATATATACAAATGTAACATTGTGAAGTTCACATAGACCAAGTCTCATTACTTCTCTAACAAGAGATTTTTTATATTAAGAAAGAAAAATCAACGTCGTGTCCACCTAATAATGGTGTTCGATGAATTTTTACTCCACCCAACTTTTTTTTTTGGGCAAAATACACCATATACAAATGACAAATTCATTAATCTATAATTTCTATCTCTTTCACCTTTTTTTCTTCTTAATTATAATTTGCATTTTAAGTCCTTACTTATTTTGATTATGCCATGTTAAGTCCTCCTCTCTCTGAGATAGGGTCCTCCAAAATCCAGCTCCATCGAACTGGTCCCACATCTCCGTTTCAAAATCGGCGGCTTCTCGTACTCCGTCGTCGTCTTCACCGTCAAATTTCTTCCGATCGTCGTCATCGTCATTATAGGCACCAAGGTAAACATTTTTGTTACTCTTCGTCGATTTCCATGAATCCTCCTCTTTCTTCTTCTTCTTCAAAAGCCTCTCCCGCTTCTTCTTCCTCCATATTTTCCGGCATAGTCCCGTCGGAACTTTGTACACCGCCAGTACCAATAAATGCATCAACGTACATGGACAACAACAGCATACCATCGCACACTCCGCCGCTGTCCCCCCAGCTACCTCCCCTATCCGTTTGTGAGTCCGCTTCTCCTCTTCCTCCTCCTTCATTGTGTATTTCCGATTTCACGAAATTACTCGTCGGAGAATACACAATTTCAGTCAGTTATCGTAATCATGAAACTCAAATCAACAGAGACTTTTCGGAAATGAATTCGGCGCTTTTATAAAAAGCAAAATCTGTTCAGTCAAGTGAACTTAGAAAATCATCGATTTTACGGAAACTGAAAAAGATCTAGCTAGAGACGTAAGATAGTGGGAGAGGCTATTTATATTTAGGAGAAACAGACAGTATGTAATTTTAATGGTTTATTTATCTTCTTTTTTTCACGTTTATTAAAAATAAATAATAAATATAAAATATAATTTATTTTGAATACTATACTTTAGTGATAAAAATGGTATTTTTCTATATATAACAAAAATGATTTAATATGCTTAATTGAGGCAGATAATTTTATTTTCAATTATTGATGTGTTTTTTTTCATCAAATTTAATTTATGGAAATAGGGAATGGAAGTCGCGTCAGCATACATAGGGAATGGACACATTCAAAACACGGCTCTGATTCATATTTCGGCTGAATTTATGATATATCCATTACTCCTTTGACTGGCCAATTGCAATTTTCTTTTATGCTTCAATACTTACTCCATCTCGTACTCTCCGTCCCAATTTATATGATATTTTTTTATTTTTCGAGAGTTAAATAATTTAAGTTTGATTGGAAATTTACACATGAAATTTCAATTTTTTTGAAATGAAATTTATATACTTTCTTTGATCATTTTTACTTGTCAATGTTTGACTTGACACACCTATTACGAAAGCAAGTATTGATATAGGTAACACTATCCCTATTAAATGATGTTTAGTACTCCCTTCATTCCTATTTATATGTCACCATTTTAGATTTCACGTCCCTTAAGAAACTGAGTAAGTTTACCATTATACTCTTGTTTTAGTATTCTCTTGAAGTCAAGTTTTTAATAAATGAACATAAATTAATTTATTTTGATTAATTAAATCAACCAATGAACATGAATTGATCGTTTAGTTTTCCTATGTTGGTCAAGTACATATTTTCAAGACTAATTACTCTCAAGGGTAAAAATCGAAAGAATAGTGTCAATTATATATTAATTTTATGAAATAACAAATATTAAGGATTATCTATTTTTAATAATAACGACATAAATCGGAAAGGAAGGAGTATTAGGTCTTAGAAAAAGATTTAGAAATTCAGGAGATAATTTATCCTTATGTGTCTATTTTATCCTTGCTACTAAATACTATTCAATTTCCAATACATTTTTTAAAACATTAAATTTAATATATTCAATTTTTACTCCTATTATTTATTGTTTCTTAAGGTGTCAATTTAATAGTGGACAACTATTGTTGGGCAGAAAATTACTATAAGTCACAATAATTAACAATTCAAAAGATATATAAAATATTTAAGGTCAAAGATAGACTTATTTAAATTTCGAAATTCGAAAGATGTCACATAAATTGGAGGGAATGTTAGTTATAAATTTTATAAAAAAAAATTATTGCATAGTATTTTTTCCATTCATTTTTACTTGTTTATTATTTTAAATAAAACATATTTTTATTTTTACAATCATTTTTAATGTAAAAATAATAAATTTTTTTCATATTTTATCTTTAACATTAATTATTTATTCCCCAAATTATTTTCGTAGACTTAATACAAAACATCAATTAATATGATAAAATAATCATGTCAATTTTTATTTTTTAAATGGATATGTCAAGTCCAAATATGATAAATAAAAATGAATGGAATAAATATTTCGTATTAATTTATAAATTTTAAATATAACTAATTGACTTTTTTATTTTACTCTTAAAAAATAAGTATTTTATAGAGTAAATATTCCATTTTACTTGTCCGTTTTGATATCCGAGCATCAGGCAATACTTTGATTTTTTAAGTTGATGTTAAGAAAAATTCACTTCTTGATAGGGGTGTGCACTATTTGGATTAAACCGAAAAATCAAATCGAAATTCTATTTTGAATTGGTTTTTTTGATTTGGTTTTGGATTAATATTTTATTTTGTATGATTTTTTGGTTTGGTTTCGGATTTAGAGACATAAAAACCAAAAAACCCCAATTTTATATATAACTATATGTATTATAATACATATTATATATATATATTTTGTCTTTTAGATTTAGTTTAGATTTTATGTTTTTTACGTTTAACTTGTGATTTAGTTTATATTTTATGTTTTTACGTTTTACTTGTGATTTATATTAGAATATATATATATATATATATATATATTTTTTATTTATTTTTTCAAATTGCAAATATAACTTTGATTATGTTTCTAATTATTGCATAACCGAATAACCAAACCGAAAAAAACCAAACCAAATTTATTTTGGTTCGGATTGGATTACACTTCTTCAAAATCAAAAACCGAAAAATCCAAACTAAATAGTACAAAATCAAATCGAAAAACCGAATGCACACCCCTACTTCTTGATATGTCTTAATTCTTTTTAAAATATGGAAAAATTATGCGGATAAGCAAACATATACTAGTTAATTAGCTAGCATAGCTATAGTTTGAATTAATTACATGTCGCATCTTAATTTTAGTTGTAATACGTCGCCTCTCTCCTCTTTTATACATATACAGATACAAATCATACATTACATATACAATTACATGATAGATATACAAATACAATTAGCCTCTCTCCACTCTCTGCCCCTCTTTCGCTCGCCTCTCTCGTCCCTCTCCCAATCTTGCTCGCCAGATATACAAATAATATGTATACCAGTTACAAATATACAATTATCTGAGAGATATACATATACAGTTTGCCTCTCTCCACTCTTTGCCCTCTCTCGCTCGCCTCTCACCTCCCTCTCCTAATCTCGCTCGCCTCTCTCCTCCCTCTCTCCTCCCTCTCCCAGTCTCATTCGTCATATATACAAATACATATGTATACCAGTTACATATGTATACAATTATTTTGACAGATATACATATATAATTCGCCTCTCTCCACTCTTTGCCCTCTCTCGTTCGCCTCTCTCCTCCCTCCAAAATGTAGCTATGAATCGTAAGTAGCAAACTATAGTTATGGAGCATAATTAAGTTATTTTTAAGTGGCTATATACGAAAATTCCCCAATAGATTTACAAAATTTAATTATAATCATAATAAAAATAAAGTATAAGTTACATAAATCACATAGTGTAAAGATGAAATTACTATCTATCCCTACTTTTTTTCTAATTACAATAATCCCTTAAAATTAACCCAATCCGGATACATTAATGAAAGCGCGGATACATTAATACATTAATACAGATACATTATTAAAATAAGTGACTCCCCAATCCGGATACATTAGTGAAAGCGCGGATACATTAATATATTAATACAGATATATTATTAAAATAAAGAATTTTAGAGATTTTAAAAAGATATAGGGAAATATGAAAAATAGTTTACTTAAAGCTGCGTAATGTAGTAATTTTTCCAAAAATAAAATAGGCCTAAAATATAAATATGAGTTTTACAAACTTCTAAAGATTTCAGCTTAAAATATTTATTTATATTCAATTATAGTAGGAGGGGTAAGTGAACTAAAGCCACATGTTGAGAAATAAGAAAGCTTGTGAGCTCAGTTTTATTCATCACGCCAAAAAAGTACTCGTCAATAAAGAAAAAAAAAAGGTATAAATAATAAATAAATAAATAATACATAAAGTTCAAAGTTTTCCTCGCTTTTCCTTTCTGTGGGTTACCTCTCAAAAAACCCAAATTCTTCTGATCAATTTTTTGTTTGATCCTCCCTATCAGTTGAAGCTTCTTTGAGGTAAATCTTTGTTTTGTTAATTTGATCAATTTTAATTTAATGGGTGTTTGAAATTTAGCTTCTTTTTACTGATTGGAGTACTGGGTTGTTGTTTTCTTTTCCTTTTCCCCTTTTTATAGTTCAGATTAGTGAATTTGCGTTAGTCTGATGTGGGTTACTGTTTTTTTTGGGGGGGGGGGGGGGAAAGGATAATTAAATGAAGATTTTGGTATTTGATATATGTAGATTATTTTAATTTTAAAGATGGTGTTAGATTGTGGTGATATTTGGTGGGGTAGGGGTGGGGGTGGTGGTGGGGGTGGGGTTTTCTTCTTAGCACTGGTGATGAGTTTGAGATGTTATTTTATAAAGTTTGTTTGATAAAAATGGAATCTTGGGGTATTTCTCTGAGTTGTTGTTTGGAAGTGCATTAATCAGTTATGAATTTTTATCCAAGATTAAAAAAAAATTGGAAATCGATACGTGTTAGATGGGAAAAGAAACTTAACTCGAATGAGACATTTTATTGTCACTATGTAGCATTTGATTTTCACCTGCAATGAAGTAGTCATGTTACCAGTGTTAGTGAAAGCTAGTAAGGTTGATCATTTGGTTTTAAGGGTTTTCTTTAAGTTTTTCTAACTTTGCGGATGGGATTAGAAGTTAGAAGGCTTGTTGTTTTCTTGGTTGCTTTATTAAAGTAGAGTAATATCCTAAAGGTTTGATCTTTTGACAGATGGAGGAGGGCAAGATGTCTGAGGATATTTTGACTTCGGCGGCGGCATTTGTGGAAGGTGGAATTCAGGATGCCTGCGATGATGCTTGCAGCATATGCCTTGAAGAATTTGCTGATAGTGATCCTTCTACAGTATGTATTCTTCACATTATCCTATTAGCGTGAACAAAAGTGCTTCATCGTGGAGTAATATTATCTTTCAATTTGCAGGTGACAGGCTGCAAGCATGAGTTCCATCTTCAATGTATTCTAGAATGGTGAGCGAAACGGTTCTCTATTAATTAGATATCTCATGTCTAAACTGTTCTTTCACTCATCTTTCTGATGCATAACATCTTTTTATGACTTCCCCAAAAGATGACATTTTGCGGATTTTGATGGCTGCCTTAGGGCCTTTGGTCCTCTAATGCCGTAAAGATGAGTTTTAGGCTTTCTTGTGGAAAATTAGAACTCTCTATGGAGTGCATCTGGTAGGAACTCATAAGCTAGATAGGGTTTTGGGGTTTCTCTTTGTATCTTATATATTACTCTGTTGCCCAACTTTTGGATACCATGGTTTTCTTGGAGGATTATGTGCTCCTACTGAACAGTTTGCTTGAAGATGTAGGAGAAAGGTGGTCATTTTGATTTCAGCATTGGGATTCTTTCTGATAAGTAATACACCATAAATAAATAGTGCCTGATGTTGCTCAGTGATTGTGACTATAGTGGAACGTAGTCGTAATTGCTGACTCAGAAAAGGGTGTGACATTCATAGTTTCTTCCATGATTTTTGGTGTTTCATCTCATCTGATCTTTTTACCGATTGCCCAGACAGCAGGAGGAGGGGGGTTGTTGTTACTGTTGGTTTCTTGCCGTGTCTGTCTGGAATAATAAAAGAGTGAACAATATAATGAAAAGTCACTTCTTGAATCACCAAAATCTCCTATCACCATTATTCCAACTGAATTCATTTGGAAGGTTAAATGTAAGTTGGGTTAATTGATTGAATTATGATTATGTCTGCTATTTTGATATTAAAATTAGATAAAGATAAAATTGGAGCATTTGATTTAGTACTTTTTATTTTTGGAACAAAGTTGTGTTCCTTAGAAATTGTCATGGAAGATAATCATTTGAAAGATTATGAGCTTTGGATCTTGATAGTATATGCTGCAAACTGTGTCAAAAAGGCATGCATAGAGCTTTATTTCATAGTGAATATCCTGATAATTTTGAATGCATGTGTTGTAGGTGTCAAAGAAGCTCCCAGTGCCCCATGTGTTGGCAACCTCTCAGCTTGAAAGACCCTAACAGGTTCTATTTTATTCTCAAATCAGCCACTTGCTTATCACTCCATGATCTTCCTAAGTCCTCCTTCAAGGCTTATTGATAAATGTTCTTCTCTTACAGCCAGGAATTGTTGGATGCAGTAGAGCACGAGAGGAACATCAGGATGAATCCTCCTAGAAACACCACAATCTTCCACCATCCAACTTTAGGAGATTTTGAGTTGCAACATGTTAGCATTTTTTAAGTCAACGTAATTTTTTCTTCTTATAAGCTGTTTATGGTCCATTTTGTGACAAAATCTTGTGGCACATTTCTTTCACAGTTACCGGTAAGCGCAACTGACTCTGACCTTGAAGAGCGTATCATTCAGCACTTAGCTGCTGCCGCTGCCATGGGAAGGGCACGCCACATTGCTAGAAGGGAAGGTCAGCGTGGTAGGTCCTCAGCTCAAGGTCGTCCCCAGTATCTGGTGTTTTCAACTCATCCAAATGCCCCTCCTGCTGCTGCTGTTCCTGCTTCATCTTCTAACCAGAGAAGCGGGGGTGAACCCACTCCTGAAGTCTCGGTTTCTGGTCAGGATTCTCCGGTTATTGCTGTTGGAGAAGGTTCGGGACAGCTACTTACTCAACCTCCTCCTTTTCAAGCTGATGAGGTTTCTGCCTCTGGGTCAGGATCAAATGCTGCTGTTAATCAACTTGGGACTTCGTCACACAATAGGTAATTTTGTTTGTCAAACTTGTCCAGAGTTTTGATGGCTTCCTCTTTTATTTTTCCGTACATGAGTTACATATTATAGTCATGGGACTGGATCCTCCAAAATGGAATGAGTTCGTAATTACTACCACAAGAAAGCCGCCACCCTCACCCTTATGAGGTGGGGGCACAACAAAAAGGCCTTCTCATGTATTTTGCCCTTTTTTGATGGCTATCTTATGCCTCTTAATTCCCAATCACCATGAATGAAGAGTGCGTGAGCAAGACTCAACATATCATAAATATTTAATTTTAAGAAAAATGGAAGTGTTAGAATAGTAATAGGTATATACAATCCTACTTAGAATAGGAATAGTAATAGTAATAGGAATAGTATATAGTGTCCTACTTTGAAAAGGATTATATTGTAGTGTCCTAGTTGGAAAAAGTGTCTATTGTAGTGTCTATAAATAGGGTTTCTATGTAATAATGTAGATACACAATTCTACAGCAATTCAATAATATTCTTCTCCTATATTTCTCACATGATATCAGAGCCTCTACGATCTTGGTAAACAATCAAAGAGCTTCCGCTGCTGGCGGGTGGCTATTACCCATATATGCCGCCCGTCTGGCCAATGATTATGTTAACAAAAGTAGGACCAATGATACATGCATGAACTCCATATTCAAGGGAAAAAAAAACTTAGTCGTTCCCGTGCGTCAATTTCTGGTGACTTTCTAGGGCTATTTTGTGTCAACTCCATATCCGTCGGTATTTGTGTAACACCGTGCCATCTTTCCGAGAATACTTTTTTTTTCATATTTAATTTGTGTAGCACTGTGCCATCCTTCCGGTGACTGCCTTTTTCTTGCATATCTGATTTGTGTAGCACCGTGCATCTCTCCGACTATTTGTCATATTTAATTTGCGTAGTACCGTGAATTTTTCCGAACTACTTTCTCATATCTGAGTTGCAGAGCACTGTGTGTCTTTTCGGTGACTCCTCAGATTTGAAATGCGTAGTTCCATTCGTCTTTCCGGTGACTCCTCGAATATGATTTGCGTAGGGTTGTGCCATCATTCCGACCCAACCCATATAATTTCTTTTTTCAGTAGGGTCGTGCCATCATTCCGACCCTATCCATATTATTTCTCTTTTTCAATAGGGTCGTGCCATCAATCCGACCTTTCGTATATAATTTCTATTTTTCAGTTTGGTCGTGCCATAATTCCAACCCTACCCATATAATTTTATTTCTTAGATTGTGACCACTTTCGGCCATCAAATCTAATACTCTGGCATATGAGCATGTTCCGACTTGTTTTACGATGACTTTCTTGTTTAAGATCTACTCATCTCTTGATTTCGAGATGATCCATATATTTTTATCAGATTTCGAGCACTTTCTGTTTTAGATCTGCTTTTGCAAAAAAAAAAAAAAAAGAGAACAAAAAAAAAGGGTGATCCCGAGGAAGAAGTCTATATGGAACAACCACCTGGTTTTTTTGTTGCTCAGGGGGAGTTTGGTAGCCTTGTGTGTCGATTGTGTAAGTCACTCTATGCCTCTATGGTCTGAAACAGTCTTTTCAAGGTTGGCTTGGGAAGTTCAACACTGTAATTCAAGAATTTATCACTCTGTGTTTTATCAACATCATGCATCAAATTCAGTATTTCAAAAGAAGACCAAGCACATTGAGATTGATTGACATTATGTATCAAATCCAGTATTTCATGAGAAGACTAAGCACATTGAGATTGACGGTCAATTTTGTGAAGTCGAGTGATCAACTTGCAGATATCTCACCAAGCTCCTCATCGGTCCTCGTATTAATTATATTTGTAACAAGCTAGATACATATGATTTGTATGCACTAGCTTGAGGGGGAGTGTTAGAATAGTAATAGGTATATACAATCCTACTTAGAATAAGAATAGGAATAGTAATAGTAATAGGAATAGTATATAGTGTCCTACTTTGAAAAGGATTATATTGTAGTGTCCTAGTTGGAAAAGGTGTCTATTATAGTGTCTATAAATAGGGTTTCTATGTAATAATGTAGATACACAATTCTACAACAATTCAATAATATTCTTCTCCTATATTTCTCACAGGAAGAAGGGGAAAGTAAAGGACAAATGAGTCCAATCTATTCTCTTATTTGTGCTTATTATTGAGTTACGGTATTGTAGGAGGAATCCTTCTCAGTCTTCTCCAAACAATCAAGACAGAGCAGGACCATCAGATTTTCAGTCTTTTTCAGAATCTATGAAGTCTCGGTTTAGTGCAATGTCAATGAGGTAGTGGAAACTCTAATATCATCTTTTATAATTGTTCAGGTAACTTCTTGAACATCGGAAAATTTTAATTGTTTGCAAGTCTTATTTACTTGCTTTTATCCTCGTTTTCCAGATGCAAAGAATCTTTAACCAAGAGTTCAAGGGGTTGGAAGGAGAAATTTTTCTCTCGCAACAGTTCAACATCAGACAATGTTCCTGAATCTAGGAATGAGGTGAGTGCAGCTGTTGCCACTGTATCACATATGATGGACCATCAGGAAACTACAGATAGCAGAACCAGTTCTGCTGAATCAAATATATTGGAGGGTACTTTACCTGTCGGACATGCTGAGCAGCATTTACCTGAGACTGATGATTCTCATTCTTTAAATGAGGATAATAGGCAATCCCCTTGTGCTGCAAGTTCTGGTTCAAACTAAGTTTTATATGAGTTGAAGCATTTTCTCTTCAAGGTAACTTGTTTTCTTCTCAGAGTTACAATTACTTTTTGTCTCTCCACCCTACTCCAAACCCAAACAAGAGAAAAAGAAACAGAAAACAGAAACCTGAAACAAAACAAAGTGGGAGAACTGTAAGAAAAAAGTGGAAGTTTTTTTTCCATGGATATTACATGCTGATGGCTTTTGTGGTCTCCAATGAGTTTGGCACTTAGCACCTAGGGATATGATGATAGGAGCTGCTCCTTATATTTCAAATGCATACACATTAGTGACATTGACACAGAAACCCTTTGTTGGGTCGAAGCAAGTTGCTATAGCAGTATACCATTGAGCACATTGACTGCCTTAATTATTATATGGCTTCCGCTGCTTTCTGGCATATCCACATGACTAGACAATATCTCTGTTATGAGATGTATATTTTGGTCAGTATCCATAGAAAGAAGCCATTGCTATTTTCAGGATAAACTTCTATCCTTATCTTTGTATATTTCAGATGCACCAACAGAACTTGTAATGTTTGGAATAGAAGTGCGGTGGGAGTCTTGGAATAGACGCTAGAGTATTTTCTTTTGATTACAGTGGTGTCCCAGCCATCTTGTGCGCACCTCGACTAATTCCATGGGGTACCTGCTAGACTTCCTACCAGCACAAGTACCGGGTAGCTATGTCGATCAAGGCTCTGACAGATGGGAAAAAATCACCTAGTGTTTTATTTTCACTGGGATTTAAACCTGAGACGTCATGGTTATCATGCCTTTGAATTGACCACTAGGCCACACCCTTGGGTTAAGTCCTGGAATTCCCCATCACTAATCATGGAATATTTTAAACTTCTAAGAAGCTTTGGCTGAACTACATCATTTGTATGCTAGGAATAATAGTAATGTGCAGAACTGCTCCTATGATGGATTCCTTTGGAAGTTCATACTTTCGTAGTGAATTGCTGTGACCAGATAGTTCATGGATAAGCTGATAAGGCACACTGATAAATGCTAAGCTAAAATTTCAGAGTTTCCAAAGCTTGGTTAGTTTCACTATCATGAAGAACTTGTCAATCATTTCCATCTAGACGGATAATTTGTTCTGACCAATATCAAGTCCTATTAGTAGTGGTCTTACAAATACCACAGATAGAGATTTAGGTGTCTTCCCATGATTTCCTTTTAGTACCATATGGTACAAACCAGATTCTTCTTCTTCTTCTTCTTCCTCTTTGTCTCTCTCTCTTGGGTGTTTGGAAGGATGGCACATTTTTTTGTACTTCCATTCATTCTAATATAATTTCTGGTTATGTCTTTTTTGATAAACGACATTATCTGTCTATTACAGTGAATTTGTCTTTCTGCAGGTGGATACTCTTGCCAGCATGAATGATATATGGTGTGCATCTTATTGGATGTGTGGTGAAACACTAATCCGTCGAAGTGCAACACTGATGTTAAGATAAAGAGGCATAGATGTCATCATTTTGTCCAAAACCGTGTATATGTATGATAATAGATGTAAATTGACCCATTCTGGGTAGTAGTACTGATGAATACAGCTGGTCTCTTTAATCCTACATGAAAGCCTCCTTCGTAATCTTCATAGACATTGCTGGACAGTTACTTGACCAAGGTTTTCTTGGGATCCAGTAGCACCACATGTTCATTTTTAACAGACGTCAATTTTGAGTAAATGTTGAATTTGTATATTGATTAGTCATTTTCCTGGTGCCTTCTATAATGTTTCGTTGAATTTGTATATTGATTAGTCATTTTCCTGGTGCCTTCTATAATGTTTAGTTGTATGATTTATGATCGTATAAGGAGTCTTCCTAGCATTATAGGCACTAGAACTTTACCTTATCAATGCTTTATAATTGCTTCATCCTTTCTCTTGCTATGTTTTTATTCAGAGTTGTGTATTGGCCAGCAAGTGGTCACACACCCAAAAAAAAACAGATGAAACGGATGGCAAATCTAGTGGTGGTCTAACTCTTGCTTGTTTTCGTTATTTCGAAGATGCGATTTCTTCTATGTTTTTCTAATACAGAGTTCATTGAGTTCAACTTTTAGCAACTCATTATCGACTCTATCCAAGATCTGTATGTTAGGACGCAGTATGTGAATGTTCCAATCAATGCAGCTATCATAGTACATGTATATGGTTGTGTTTGTGTTATGAATCACTCAAAAAGTTTATTGATTTGAGGGCCAAACTCATTGATGGCCCCCTAAAGTTGGCACCAAGTTTCACCTAGACACCTTAAGTGGGCGATGTTCATTTTAGACACCTCATGTAGGGTTCCATTGTGTCATTTTGACACTTTTTGCTGAGATGTCAAAGTGAGTGTGATACACTCAACAATTGTGCGTGAAAGGCTTAATTTAACTATTTTTTATTTTATTTTCTCTTCTTCTTCTCCATTTTTCTAGCCACCACCTCCCACCATTTTTTCAAGCTTAAACTCCTTCAATGGAGGTCGAATTTTTGACTCAAATTCGTTTTCAAGTCATTTTCTTTCTTCTTCATTGTATTACTTTTCTAAATTTACCATCACCTTCCTCTACCTTTTTTGTTGGAAAAATGGATACCAACACCCACATTTCATATTTATTCTCTCTTTCTTTCCTCCTCTCCCTCTTCTCTTCCCACAAAACAACACTAAAAAGAAAGAAAAAGAACAAGAAATAGTAAAAGAAAAGAATAATTTTTTAAAAAAGCACAAAAGAGATTTTGAGTGTAATGAAAAAAATGATTTCCGATTCCACCTTTTTCGCTTGAAAAAATGGATATCAACACTCATATTTTATATTTTTTCTTTCTTTCTCTCCTCTCCCTCCTCTCTTTTTCTCTCAAACCAACACTAAAATAGAAAGAAAAAAAAAAGATCTTAAACAATTTTAAAAAGCAGATTAAGAAAAAAATTAAGAAAATTATTGGGTGCAGTAGAGAAGACAACTACCACGGTGGGGGGAGGGTGTTAAATTATTATTTTTAGAATAATATTTTTATTTTATTTACTAAATAGATTTTAAAATAATTTTAAACTTAAAATAACACATGTAATCATTTAATTGGTTGTTTGCCACGTCATCAACGAATGTATTACACTCTTCTTCAGCTTTTTGCTTATTGTCAAAAAAAGTGTCAAAATAATATAGCGAAACCCTACATGAGGTGTCTATAATGAACATCGTCCAGCTAAGGTGTCTAAGTGAAACTTGGTGCCAACTTTAGGGGGCCAACGATGGGTTTGGCCTTGATTTGAGTGATCCTATATCATTTATTTGGGCAAAAAGGAAGGTTGTGAGTCATCTGCGCTACGAATTTTCCTATTGATTGATTCTCGAGGTCACCTCTTCAAAAAGCAAAGAGACCCTCAGGACCCATAGTTAATGTTCCAATTAAGGCATGCTCTTAGTTGTCTCTCACAAAAGCAGAAACAACAAACCTTGTATATCACAACAATAGCTATGGTTCTGTACCAAAGGATTGTAATTACAACCAGCTACCAAAAGAAAAAAATGTCCAGGGATAAACAAGTCCATTGTTTTCTTGCTGAATCAACAAATAAAGTTTTAAACATAATGCCAGAGCCCAATTTGCATTACAGAGCTGCTACTAATAAGTTACATGGAAACTACATGGAGGTACAGGCTCGGAAGCAGAGACTGCTGCAGCATAGCAAGACCAGCACAATGATGAGACTACTCAAATTTCTTTATTAGAGAAAGGTCTGTTAGCATTTTCTCAATTGCTTCCTCATCAAGTGCACGTCCTCTATTCTGCAAGCATGGAAGGGATGTCAGTTAGCCCGAGTTTATGAAAAAGAGTAATAGGAGGATTTATTGCTGGATGATTAGACTCTGCAATTGGGAAAACAATTTTCTTTTTGAAGAATCAAACTGTCAGCACATTTTCTAAAGAAATATTACGATCACACACACACTGATGTACAAGCAGCTCTGGTGAGATTGATGTTGTGCCTTAAACAAATGAGACAACAGATAATACATGGTGAAAAGACAAGGATCAATTTTATACACCTCCAAAGCATACTACTTTTTGGCAAAATTATTTGAACTTCAAAACAGGTCACGAAATTAAACTCTGGACGTTAAATCCCTCGAAGGACCAAGTAAGACAATGAAAAGTTCCCTTACAAGTGAAGAAATTGTTTAGGATACCCATTTAAAGCATTTTGGATGTGTTGTTTGAATTTTTTTTTTTTTTTTTTTTTTGATGACAAGGGAAACCCGCAGCCGCTACCCTTTGGGTGCGCACAGGGTAAAACCCCCACTCCTATACAATAGCTTGCAAACCACACAGGAGAGGTAACCCACACTAGGCAAGCCCAGTGCGACGAGCTCGACCCATAAGGCAAACCTCTTGCTTTCGCTAGCAAGGGGTTTCGAACTTGAGACCTCCAACATGGAACTACAACTCTAGATATCTGCAATACAATATGTTCTTATGTTCGGTTTCTTCTGATTTCTATCGGTGAAAACTACAGAGAAGCACCAAATATAACCAGGCATTTCAGCTTGAACCTGAAAGCTAGAGGAAGAAATACATCAAAACCCATATGCAAGACTGTCTAAAGCATGAAATCCAAATTTGTCTAAATGCAAACTCATGGCTTCATAATACATCTACGTCTTCTTATGATCCTTTTTCCTTAAACAACTTCACATAACTCATTTTGAATGCTGATTGATTTACTTTAAACAAACTGCTAACCCAAAACGACACATCACGTTGACTCAACAAACAAACTGGTTCAAGTAAAATATGAAGACAAATTTGAATCAGCTTTGATTATTTCCAACTCATCATCTGTCAATGCTTTTCATGTTGACTGAGTTATAAACCAATCTGGGGCATTTCCAAGATAAATAGATTGGGGAACAAAATAAACAAGTAGTAGCTGTGGAGGGTCAGTAAGGTTGAATATCACGCACGAGTACCTTGATAGATGGGACCATGGCAATACCTTCCTCAACAGTTTCGGGGCAAAGATTCCCAAGAACACAGAGCTGCACAATATTCAAACTTATTGCAGTTCCCATGAAGATATTAATGGTGGTATTAGTATGAAGTGAATTAAGAAAATTAAAAGGACAGATACTTACCTCGAATTCAGCAAGTGGATACCTACTAAGGATCCTGAATCGAGGTTAAGGCTTACATTCTATAAAAGGACTAGTCTTTGTAAATGCATAAATGTCAAAAAGAGATACTGAAGTTTTTCAATCTAAGCTACAGGTAGGAGGATACTCTCGAGCTTGTCTAACAGCATCAGGGTTCTTGTACCGACTGAAACGCTTCACATATTGCAGTGACTTTTCAAATACCCTGGAGGACAAAGGTAATCAAATTAACCAAACTTGAGAACGTGATGGCTACGCACATGTTATCTCTTCAAAATAACATATTTAGATGTTGAAAGAGTAAAACCATATCAGTTAAGCATAGTTTTCCTTAAGAATATTTCATTGCATTTTGCCTATATACGAACATGAAAATTTCACAAAGTGGTTGGCATAAGTTGAAAAGTTGATATGGAGGAAGAAATCAACAACTTATCACAGACACATGCAACGCAGAATACCAATTATCTTGTACAGGTAATCCAGCTTGTATTTAAAAGAATCTACTGAAGATTGACAATATCTGAGCATTTAATGACATAACAGGAGCATCTAGATTTATATACATACTGCGAAATCTGATTGGTTGGATCATCAGACATCTGCTGGAGCTGCTCATACTTGTGTTCAAGAATCAATGCAACTTCACAATTCATTAGACATTTGGCCTTCAAAAACTCTGAAACCGAAGTACCAAAAAAAGTTAATGAATTTCATCAAGAGATATGCTGTTTGTATGCATACTAACAGGAAAACGACTACAGACTTTGCACAACCTTTCACCATGGATGATAAGGGAGGGGGATCCAATTGATGATTGGGTATTCGAAGGGTGGGGCTCATACTTAACCACTTCCCTCCAGCTTGGCTGACTGAATATGTGACAGGAGATATTATCTTTAAGTTTATAACTTTAGGCTTTAGTATGGACATGGACGAAGAAAATAAACTTCACATATAGGCAACAGTTAGCATAGTATCCTCATGTCTACTCTATTTCTCTTTCTCCACATGGTCCACATAACTGCTTAAGGAGTGACTTCCCATGCTATCCTCCTCACCCCTCTTATGCTTTCAGCAACTGATTAATATCTTCAGAGAAATTGGCCTTGCCAAGCAAAGGCCAAAAAGATTAAGCACAGCTTCCATTTATTACCGCCTTGCAGTGGGCGAGGATTTCAACATCCTCTCCCATCTCTTCACACAAGAACCACCAACTGACAAGTATTCCTCTTCGTTTCCTATAATTCCCATCCTTAAATATGGCACTCGAAGCAGCTGCCACATTAGAAAAAATGACCTCCTTTAGAGCTCTACTTCCCAATACTGTCTGGGTAGGAAATTGTCTGTTCCCCTATATGGAGATTTATTATAGACAGACTACCTATAGAATGCCTCCCCTCCAGAGGCGAATTCAGGATTTCTAGATGATGGGTGCACCATTACGAAAAAGTGGATCTAATATATAAATTTGATCGATTTGACATTTAGGTTTTTATCACTGAAAAACCGTTAAAATTTTAAAATTATAGGTCCAAAATTAGTTCTTATCCTATTCAAATAGTAATATATAAACACCATAAGTTCTATCAATAACCACTTAGAGAGGTGTTACCAATTTTAGAAAGAAAAATAAAACAAGATAGATATAAGATTCAAATTTCTAACCTCCCTTAGAGAGGTGCACCCATACATCATCGCATTATATGATACTTCGAGTGTGGGTTCACACATCTATATTTACATATTTTTTTAGAAACTATAACACTACTATATATGATCTCGAGAGGGGAGCATGGGTTCACGTGAACCCGGTGACCCCCCTCTGGATACGTCCCTGCCCCTCCTCCCAACCTGTAATCTATAACTTCATCCTAAATTTCATGTCTCAAGGAGAACGATGAACGAAGCACCACTAATCTAATCCCCTCTCCACTTCATGCCTAAGTAATAACCTCTATTGCCTGAAGCCCTCAACAATCCATCGACAAACTTTATATGGATGGCTGAAAACAATTCTGAAGTAACTAACCAAAGAAAAAAAAAGCTTTAAAGATGTTCATCAGGATACGAATGCTAAATAGTTAAGTTAGACATACAGTGAAGCCAGGCAGTTTGAAGTGACTATAAATGATCACCATGTATGAACAAAAAACAGTCTTTTTCTTGATCCAGAAAAAAAGCAAAACGTAATATCAAGTCTCTTCTCATAAACATTAAATCAACAAAAAGAACCATATATAGTAGCCTTAGCCAGTTTAACTAATTTATCCTGCATTATATTATTAAAAAAAGACCTTAGAAGCAATCCCAACAAAGAGGGGAAAAAACCCAATTCAGATACTATACAATCCATAGGAAGAAAGAAAAATCAAATCTTGATGAGTAAACTTGACTCCCCTTTGCATTTATGGTTACAAAAGAAAGAAAAAACCTATTTTTATGAGTAACTTGAAGGAAAAAAAAAGATTTTTAAGTATTAAACTCAATTCCCAGAAAGTTTAGCAATTCATATAACAACGAAACCGATTTATAAAGTGCGTTACAGAGTAATCTTAATTACCATCACCAATTTTGAGCTCAGCGGCGTTTTCTTCTTCTTCCCCAGACATCTTGTACTACAAAAATTGCTAATTGAAGAAGCCAGACTACTATATAAAGGCAAAATTCGAGAATTTGGAATTTTGGTTTATGTCCTCCAATTTTATTATAATTATGGTTATGCCCCAGAAGAAATCCTTTTTCAAATCCAATAACATATTTGAATGTGGACACAAGAATAATTATTTTAAGTAATAATCCAAAAAAAAAATGTAGGTACTTCTTCTGAATTCAATTCACTTGATTGAAATAAGGACCATACACAATCAATAAGATTATAATACTATATATTTAATGAAATAATGAATCGAGTCAATAAAAAAATTTGATTTAAGAATTAGAGCCCGTTTGGATGGAATTTTAAATTGGTCAAACTAACTTTTAAATCAGTTTTTGACTTATTAGAGTGTTTGACAATTAAAGAATAACTTAATTGTCTTTTTTGAGAAATAAAATAAGGAGTAAGTAATTAATAAAAAATAAAATAAAATAATTGTCTTTTTTTATATGTCAATATTATATTTTTTTATTAAAATTTTTTTTTTGGTAACTCCAACTAAAATATTGTCCAAGCTGCCTAAGTTATTTTGGGCTCAGCCATCAGCCCATTACTCCAAAAAAGTCTTTAATTACTTGTTCACTTTTTTATTTTTAGTTATTCCTTTTTATTTGTCCATTTTAACATATTTAAGAAAGGACAATTTTCTTTTATCTATTATATCCTTAATTAATTAATGAACTTTTTGAAAATCTTAAATTTTTAATTCACTTACTTCATAATTAATAGGGATAAAATGGTAAACTCACTATGTCATTCATTGCTTTCTTAATAGCTGTGTCAATTCAAAAGTGGACAAGTAATTATGTTATTCATTGCTTTGGTGATAGGTGTATCAATTCAAAAGTGAACAAGTAATTAAGGACAGAAGGACTAAAAGGAAAAAAAGGAAAGAAAGAAAGCAGAAATAAATAAATAAAATAAAAATAAAGAACAAATAATCAAAGGGAAAGTTAAAAGTCTTCTTCTTCCTCTTTGTCCTTCCACTCCTTTCATTTCTGTGGTTTACCTTTCAAAACCCAAAATTCTCCTCATCAACTTGTTCTTTGATCTACCTTATTCATTGAAGTTTCTTTAAGGTACTTGTATGGTTTTGTAAAATTGATAAATTTTACTTGTGGGTGTCTGAAATTGAGCTTCTTTTACTAATTGGAGTAGTGGGTGGTTGGTTCCTTTTTTTAAAACAAAAATCCATTTTTCTGTTCAGATTTTTGTGTATCTGAGGGACTTTGATGTGGGTTTCCATTTTTTTAAGTTTTTTTTGGCTGTAGAGTGGTCTTGGGGAATAAGGGATAATATAGTGAAATTTTTGAATTTGTTGTATGGTTTTTATTTTTATATTAAATTGTGGTGGGGGTTTCAATTAAACTCTTTTCAGTGCTGGGATTGAATTGTTATTCACAGCTTTGTTTAACTAACATGGAAATAATGGGGTTTAGTCCCCTATTTGTTATTCTTTGAGCTGCTGTTGGATGTTTATTAATCAATTGTGAAACTTTTATCGAAGACCAGCAAACTGCAAAAACAGCTATTGCTCTGGATACTGTATTAAGCTGAAAGAGTAAGACATTGTATTGTCTATATAGCATTTGCTTCTCACCTGTAATTAATTAGTCATATTACCAGTGAAAATGAGGGAAAGTAAGGTAATTATTTGGTTTTGAGGGATTTTGTTAGGTTTTACAAAATTTGCATATGAGCTAGGAAGTAAGAATGCTTGTTGTTTTTTTGGTTTCCTTATTAAAGTTGAGTGATGTTTAAAGGTTTGATCTTTTGACAGATGGAGGAGGGCAAGATGTCTGAAGATATTTTAACTTCGGCTGCGGCATTTGTGGAAGGTGGAATTCAGGATGCTTGCGATGATGCATGCAGCATATGCCTTGAAGCATTTTGTGATAGTGATCCTTCTACTGTATGTATCATTCACATTATCATGTGTTACTATGAACGGAAAGGGCTCTATCATCGAGTAACATACTGTTTTAAATTTGCAGGTGACTGGTTGCAAGCATGAGTTCCATCTTCAATGTATTCTTGAATGGTGATCTAAATGATTCCCTATAAATTAGATATCTCATGTCTAAACTATTCTTTTCACTTATCTCTATGATGCATGATGCCTTTTTATGACTTTCCCAAAAGATGACATGCTGTGCACATAGATGGCTGCCTTAGGGCCTTTGTTGTTCCTCTTGTGTTATAAAGATGAGAGTTGTAGGCTTCGTTGTGGAAAAATTTGAATTCCCTATAAAGTGCCACTGGGAGGAACCCATAAAATGGACGCAGAGTATTTTGACAACTTCAAAGAGCAAAATACTGCAATTAAGAATGACATAGAGCTTTTGGAGTTTTCTTAGAGGATTATATGCTCCTCTTTGGACCTTGAATATGTAAGAGAACAGTGGTGACTTGCTTTCAGCATTGTGATTCTTTTTTGTAAGTAGCCCGTCCATAAATAAACTGTACGTTACGTTGCTCACTGCATGTGATTAGATGATATGGAACGTAATCACAATTGATAACAGAGAAAAGGGTGTCACTCCTGCAGTTTCTTCCATGATTTTTGGAGTTTCATCTCATCTATTTAGCTTTTGTACAGAGTTCCCACAAAAGAGGGCCAGCGAGCAGGAGAAGGGGGGGCTGTTGTTACTGTTGGTTCCTTGCTGTGTCTGTTAGGAACAATAAAAGAGAGCAAAAAACGCCTCTTCTTTTATATAAACAATAGAAGTGACTTTTTGAATCGCCAAATATCTCCTATTTACCATTTTTCCAACCAAATCCATTTGGCGGTTAAATGTAAGTGGCTTTGATCAATTGAGTCGTGACTGTATCGCCTATTTCTGATGCTAAAATTAAATAAAGATCAAGTTGGAGCATTTTTAAAAATAAAATAAAATTTGAACGAAGTTTTATTCCTTGTTGATAGATTATGAACTCTTTGGATCTTTGACTGTATATGCTGCAAATTCCGAGACTAAAAGGCATGAATGGAGCTTTATTTGACAGCGCTTATATCCGGGATAATTCTTGAATGTATGTGCTGTAGGTGTCAGAGAAGCTCCCAGTGCCCCATGTGTTGGCAGCCTCTCAGTTTGAAAGACCCTAACAGGTTCTGTTTTATTCTCAAATCAGCCACTTGTTTATCACTCTATTATCTTCCTTAATCCTCCTTCAAGGCTGTTGATAAGTGTGCTTCTCTTACAGCCAGGAGTTGTTGGATGCAGTAGAGCACGAGCGAAACATCAGGATGAATCCCCCTAGAAACACCACAATCTTTCACCATCCAACTCTAGGAGATTTTGAATTGCAGCATGTTAGCATTTTTTACGGCCACACAATTTTCGTCTTCTTATAAGCTGTTTATGGTCCATTTTGTGACAAAATCTTGTGGCACATTTCTTTTACAGTTACCGTCAAGTGCAACTGATTCTGAGCTTGAAGAGCGTATCATTCAGCACTTAGCTGCCGCCGCTGCCATGGGAAGGACACGCCACCTTGCCAGAAGGGAAGGTCCGCGAGGTAGGTCATCAGCTCAAGGCCGTCCCCATTTTCTGGTGTTTTCAACTCATCCAAATGCTCCTCCTTTTGCTGGTGCTTCATCTTCTACTCAGAGGAGTGGGGGTGAACCCACTCCTGAAGTCTTGGTATCTGGTCAGGATTCTGCAATTGTTTCTGGACAGCCAGATACTCAACCATCTTCTTTTCAAGCTGATCAGGTTCCTGCCTCTGGGTCAGGATCAAATGCTGCTGTTAATCATCTTGGAACTTCCTCAAACAATAGGTATGTTTGTGTCTCAAACTTGATTCCAAGTTTTGATGGTTTCCTCTTTTTTTTTGCTCCAAATGAGTTACAATGTTACACTTACAAATTGTAGTCATGGAAGGAATCCTTCAAAAATGCAATGAGTTCACAATTACTACCACAAGAAAGCCACCACCCTCGCCCTTTCAAGAAAGGGGCACAGGAAAAATTCATTCTCGTGGATTTTACCCTTTTTGATGGCTATCTCATGCGCCTTAATTCCCATTCACTGTATGAAAAGTGGGCAAACAAGATGAAACATATCATAAATGTTGAATCTTAGAAAAGAGGGGGGAGGGGAAAAGTAAAGGCCAAGGGACAAAAGAAAAATATGGCTAATATATTCTCTTATTTTTTGCTTATTATTGAGTTATGGTATTGCAGGACTCCCCCTCAATCTTCTCCTAACAATCAAGACAGAGCCGGACCATCAGATTTTCAGTCTTTTACAGATTCTATAAAGTCTCGGTTTAGTGCAATGTCAATGAGGTAAATGGAAACTCTAATATCATCTCTTATAACTCTTCAGCTGACTTCTTAAACATCAGACAATTTATTTGCTTGTAATCCCTATTTACTTGTTTTGATCGTCATGTTTTAGATACAAAGAATCTTTAACAAAGAGTTCAAGGGGTTGGAAAGAGAAATTGTTCTCTCGTAATAATTCAACACCAGACCATTGTGCCGAATCTAGGAATGAAGTCAGTGCACCTGTTGCCACTGTATCAAACCTAATGGAGCATTTGGAAACAACTGATAGCAGAGCCAGTTCTGCCGAATCAAATATATTGGAGGACACTTTACCTGTCGGATGTGCTGAGCAGCATGCTCCTGTGATTGATAATACCCATTCTTTGAATGAGGATAGTAGGCAAGCCCCATGTGCTGCAAGTTCTGGTTCGAACTAAGTTTTGAATGACTCATAGCACTTTCTCTTAAAGGTAACTTGTCTTCTTCTAAGAGTTCCAATTCTTTTTAGTTTCTCTAGCCTCCTCCCTTACCCCTTGCCCCCCCAAAAAAAAAAAAATAATAATCGCAAAAAAAAATAAAGAAAGAGATAGAGAGAGATCCAAGACAAAAGTGAAGGGAGAACTGTATGAGGAAAAAAGATGGTTTCTCCAAGAATATTAGTTGCTGATGGTTTTTGTCGTCTCAAATGAGTTTGGCACTTGAGCACCTAGTGCTTCTGGATACGATGATAGGAGCTGCCTATTGTATTTCAAGTGCATTCTGATTAGTGAGACAGAAAAGCCTTGTTGTGTCGAAGCTAGTTTATATAGCAGTATACCATTGAGCACATTGACAAACCTTAGTTGTTACGCGACCTCTGCTGCTTTTTGGAATAGTCACATGACTAGGAACATATCTCTATTGTGAGATTTATATTTTCGTCAACGTGGACAGATTTTAAGGTTGAGGAAAGACTGCTATCCTTATATTTGTTTAGTTCAGATGCCCGACAGAACTTGTAAAGCCGAGAGAACTGTGATCAACAAGAGTTTGATGATGTGGACTGAGAGGAATAAGGAGTTCAGAGTGTTCCTATGACTTCCCTTTAGCACTATACTGAATTCCTCTTGTCAACTAACAGAAGGTGTCTTCTAGCAAGAAATGCACTGGGTGTCCTCCTTTGGGCAAATCTTCTGGTGATCCTCCAGGAACTGAACTCCAACCTTCTGGCACGGAGGCTGTTTTCACACCTCCTTTTTAAATGGGGTTAAAAGTTAATTAGCAGCGCGGAATGATCCTTTTTGTGTAAATTTTCCCCTTTCTTGTTCTTCACCTCCTTTTATCCCCCCCTCTCTCTCTCTCGGGTGCTTGGAAGAATCGTGTCTAGGACCAAACTTTTCTGCACTTCCCTTGCCTTGTATTGTAATTCTCATTATGTTTCTTCTTCTTTTTTTGTAAATGTAGCTATCTGTTTTCTACAATGAATTTGTCCCTCCTGCAGGTGGATACTCCTGCCAACATCAGTAATATATATGATTGCATTTTATTGGGATCTGTGGTGAACACTAGTACGTTGAAGTTCATCACTGAATGTAGCCTGCTTCAATAAAATAGGAGGATGGATGTCATCATTTGCTCTAAGCCGTATATATGTTATGATAATATAGATGTAAATTGTCCTGTTCTGGATAGTACTGATGAATACAACTGTTTTCTTTAGAATTTACATGAACCCTCCTTTATAATCTTCGTTAAAAATTCTTAGATCAATTTTTTTTCTGGGATCTCGTTACGTTGCACGTTCACTTTTAACACAAGCCTCAATCTTGAGTAATGTTGAATGTGTACATTGATTATCATTTTCTAGGTGCCTTTACTTCTGTAATGTTTAATTTTATGATTTGTGATCATATTAAGAGCTTAGAGCCTTCCTAGCGTTATAGGCACTAGAACTAATTAAAACTTTTAAATGGTTTCGTTCCTTTTTCCTGCTAAATTTTTGTTGAGTGATTTGTGTATCGGCTTGCAAGTGGTTACACAAGATAAAAGGCCGATGTAACGACTGGCAAATCAAGTTGTGACGACTTTAGTCTTTTCTTTGTTGTTTTGAAGCGCAAGATGTATATATGTATTGGCAGCAATGACAGACGCGTATAGTACAACCAATGTGCTTACTTGATTGTTGCATCGCGCAAGCATGCTCATATTTGTCTCAGATAAGCCGACATACCAACCCTTGAATAGTTTAATAACGGTTGTTCAGATGCTTAGATTTCGCGTAGGAGAGAAATGAACTCCAACTTCATACACACATTGATCAGTTTTAAAAAGAAAACTGCCAGAATCTACATTTCTACTATAACAGCTCAGTACGGAAAAGATAAACAGTCAATCCCATAGTGTCACTGGTTATATTTGAACACTGATTGATTCTTATTCCTGAAAGAAGTTCATTGAAATTAACACCAAAGCCAAACTTGAAACTGTCCTTCAACCGGGGATAAGATGATACGAGAATTACTGTCCTTCAACCTTGTTCTGCCACCATTCCATGAATTTAACCTGAGCAGCCATGGTGTCAAGCCTGTATAGCTGCAGCCAGTGGTTAGCAACTTCCTGTCCAAACGTCCAGCCAAAGACAGCGCCAGCTCCAAGAGACAGAGCAGTACCTACCAAATGGAACATCAATAAACAACAAAAGTCAATCATCTTAATCAGTCCAATGATTCTCCCAAACCAAAAATTTAATACACTAAAATCCCTTCTGTTTTGTGTTCTCCAATCTCCACAAAACTTATGGTGAAGTCTGCTGTATGTAAGTACAAATAAGTTGGAGAGACATCAAACCAGTTTTTTCAAGGCATTGAAAGTATAGCACCTGAACTGTATTAATTTTGACCAAAAAGGATCATAATGATTAAAATATGTCAAAATACTACACACATTTTCCTAAAAAATGAAATTGTGTGACAGTTGGTCTATGCAAGATTTGTTACTTTCTTTAGGCCGACTATGTTTAAACTTTGTTCACAAGGAAAATAAGGGGAATCAGGAATGCAATCTATCCTTGCAGTTTTTCATCTGAATATGGGCAAAGATGAGCAAAAAAATCAAAAAGTAAGATCAGAAGTTGCCGCATCGGTAAAACATAGTTAAACTTTAACTGTAAAAGAACACAGAACAGATTAGAAGATGGCAACAGTCAATTCTAGCCCACAAGTATGCAATCCGAGGTAGTCAAGGACAGAGCAAGAGAATCATCACGTGTAAAGGTTTTCTTATTGAGGACACACTTATGGAAGATGTTGAAATGGAATCTAATATACAACTTTCATTCCTTTGATTTGTGGAATCTAACATAGAACTTAACACGTCAAATATTCTTTAAGTCGAACATTTCGATATGAACACTTACCACTCTAACATATACGATACCTAGAAAATACTTAACCTGTTTGCAAAGACATCATTGATAATCATGTGGCAAAAGCGTCCAGTAAAATCAGATTTACCAAAAAATTAATGAATGAAGTTACAATCCAAGGTAACAAACTCCTGGAGCCTCTGGTTCTTAAAAGACTCTAGTGCTAAAACATTGGGCAATGAATTAGTAGTAATATTATGACAGCCATGTGGGTGGGGGGTGGAGTGGGGTATTAAGTTCAACATACCATGCAAACTCCTGGAATACTTCCAAGTAACACCTGCAGTTGAAACAGCTCCAATAATGCCTCCTACAGCACTAATCTTTGCTGCTTCCCTAGCAGTCCTCAGCTGGAAGAAAAAAATAGATCATCAGCTCGAATTGGTCAAAGGCAAAAAAATTAGAGGAGTGGTTTCTTACAAACAGAACAGAAGCAGAAACAGAAACAGTAGGATCATCAGAGGAGAAAAAAACAAATATATGCAATTTCTTATCATCTGATGTTAGCAATATACCCCACACCCTCTTGTGCAAAGGGACAGACTGACCAATAAGCAGCTTCATGCACAAGATAGACAGAGAGAGACAACAGATGAATTTCATTCCAAGTAGTGGTAATACATCATTACTAGTTTGAAAACCGTGTCCACCAGCTCAAAAATTCAAATGGGGACATAAAGATGAACGGGGTTAAAGCAGATAAGCTGAGGTTGGGGATAACTTCTCTTCTTATTCATTTGGAGGCGCTGGTGTGTGAGGGGTGGAGGAGAATCAACAGAAATTGGGGATAATCCCCAGAAGCATACTGGCAGAAATATTAAGAAGCTAGATTCCATTTGTATGCCTACTTCTTTTTCTCATTCCCCCTCTCCCTAACTTCTCTCAAACTATTTGGAATAAGGGAAAAGGAGACAAACAAAATACAGTTTCAAAACTCTTCTCCTTTTTTTTTGCATGGATGGAAGACGAGAAAAGAAAATGAAACAAAGAAAGTCACCTCAACAACCTAAAACTATATTTGAACAAGATAGATATAGATAAGAATTTATGTTTACAAACAACAACAACAACATACCCAGTGTAGTCCCACTAAAGTGGGGTCTGGGAGGGTGGCGTGTATGCAGCAACAACTTTATGTTTCTCAAACTAAAGTAAAAAAAGTGTCATTATTAGCTTTTTTTCCTGATTAGTATAAGTGTATTTATTAACTGCATATGCTCAAAATAATTAGAAGGAAACATGGAAGGTGCCTGATAATGTATGCCCATAGCTGGTCTACTTTTCTTATCTACCCAGCTTACGAATATGGAGCATCAGCAAAAAATAGCACATATTCTGAAAGAGATAGAGGGCAAGAGTGATGGTGTCTGAAAGCAAGGGGAACTGTAGATATGTTTATCTCTTTCTTATTAAGAAGAAGAAGAAGATGTACTTGGAACCTGGAGAATCTACTCCAGGTACAAATTCACCAGCTATTAAGACAAGCTAAATTAGAAGATGACTGCAAGAAAAAGAAATAAGTTTCCGAATAAATTTTTGGCGATTGAGAATGCAACAAAACCAAGAGATTTTCCAGGACACCACTCAATTTAAGAGTATCCCTGGGAAGATCACCTAAGCTAACTTCAGCTAGCACTACGAAGAAATGCACTTCAAATTTACCACAAGTGCATGCCAACGGTGAATCAATAAGCCAAATTCCAGAGAAAGCATAAAGAATATAATCACAAAATCACCCATCCAATCTAGAGAAGCAAATTATACATTCAAAGCTGAATCAAACACCCAAACTAGTTACAATCACAAAATCAGCAAACCAATCCAAATTGAGAAATACCCAAAGGAAAAAACTGCACAGCAATTGTGTCAATCGAAAATGTAACAGCAATAAGCAAATGAACCAAAGGAATAGATCAAAAGAGACGAATCAAAGAGGACCCAGATGGATAAACACCAAAATATGTGTAAAAACACACAAAATCAAATGAAAAGTAAGCATATGAGATAGATTTGAAAGGGAAAAAAGAAGGGAAATACAGTGGGTCCGTGAAGTGGGTCAGAAGTAATGAACTCCTCGACATCAGAATCAGACCAAGAAGGGAGTGGCTCGTCGCGCTTGATGAACCTTGAATAGTTGTCCAAAAAGGAAAATCTCTCGCCCCAAAACTCCTTGTATCCTTCCCAATGCTTTCTCAGGAAGGACTGGGATGATGATGTTGAATCCTCACCCATTGTTAATCGATTATAGAGCTCTTCTTCTTCTCAAAAAGTGGTCCTTCTAGAATTATTCCTAGGTTGGTGTGACCAATGATGGTAGGACTCATTGAGATTGTTCTTCCTTTCTGCTCGACGCACCCGACCCGACTCCTGACACGTGGATAAGCTTCCCAGTCCCGGGTCGGGCTACCCATAATTTAGATGTCATTATACTATTCACATAGTTATCGAATTTGCGTATATTTTATCATTCTCAATCTTATTTCGTGGAATTTAATTTCACTTATTTTGATTGTACTTACTAGTACTAATTTTTAGACACATTGTAAATTTCTTTATTATAAAAAGTTATGTCATATTAGTATCTTTTAAAGATGTTAATTTTACTTCAAAGGAAATGGACAACACTTAAAGGACAAATATTAGAGGAGTAGTTTATGCTAATCGAATAATGAATTTTTTTAAGTGATAAATTTAAATATGTCTCTGAATGTTATAATGAGTAAAATTCAATTATTTTATTATAGTGACTAGTGACAACAATAATTATATGACTTCACGTAATGATAAAAAATACTTTTTTCGTCTCAATTTATATAATATCACTAAAATTTATCACAATATATAATATTAATGTGATAGAACTACTTATATTAAAACAATCACAATCTATAATGTATTAACATAATAAAACTACTTATGCTAAAACAGTCATATTAATAGGATGATTGACAGTAACGAACTAATCTTGTGCACGACTCCAAACACTTCGTAAATTTATTCAGTTTTGATACAATTTCCTATCTTTTCAAAAAAAAAAAAAATTATTATTACAATGAATAAAATTCAATTATTTTAATATGATAAAAATAGTTATTTTGGTAACGAAATTTTTTTTATGTCTCAATTTAAGTAATATTTTTCAAATTTTAAAATTTAAACTAGTAAAATTACCCACGCCTAGCGAGGGAATTTAATATCATGAAATTTATAAAATAATATTTCTTTCCATACTTCATATTGAATATGGGCAATTAATTTATTGTGTAGTTATCTATGTCTTTGGGATTAAAAGAAGGTTCCGGTCTAGTCATATTCCTCTATAGGTCATCCAGCGAAATATCCTTGAAGCAATGTCAAAAATTTATTAATTCTTGTCTTCTTTTCCTAGCTTACTTCGCACATCAAGGTACAATAAGGTTTTTATGTCCTTACAATGGCATCCAAATTTGAATTTTGTCTTCAAGAGATGGTAGTATAGATTTTTAAGGAATTTTTATTGTATCTTGAACAACTTCAGTAGAGAAAACTTGCATGAATACTCAATTAACGTGTGTTGTTTAATCTGTACGAACAAATTAACAATAACTTTGCAAAAACATAAACAACAAAGTTGAAAGCATGTACTAAAAAACAGCAATTAATAACATAAGCATAAATTATTGACTGTAAAAAAACATACTAGGATCTGTAGCAATAGAATGAAATAAAAAGAAAAAATCGAGGCCACTAAATGTATAGTGTCCCCTTAATTAAGAAAATTATTTCCCTCTAGTACCCAAAGTTTAAAGGAATAGATCCTCTCAGGAAAGAACAATTCTATTTACCAGTGTATTGATATAAAAATAATGGTGTTAGTGAGCCATTCAATAGGAGCAAAGTAGCGAATATTTAATTGTGCAGAAGAAGAAGAAGTACAGAATTTTCGTTGTTTTAAAATGAGAGGAAATCCCTCTATTTATAAACAACAAAAGGTAGTGTGAACAAATGATTATTGTGCCTTATGAGAAATGTCACAAGTCTTTGAAAAAGTTACAACCCTTTGGAAAGGTCACAGCCTTTCATAAAATTCACAACATTTCATAAAAGTCGCAACTCTTCATAAAAGTCACAACTTTTCATGTAAGACTAGTTTTGGAAATAAATAAATTGAAAGAGAATCCTGATTTGTCGTAGCGCCACGTAGGCGAGTTAGGGTTCTTTTTTAATATATATGATATGATATATGATTTTTCATATATTTTTTAAATATTTTAAATTATCAATTATCATATAATTTATTATAGTATGTTTTCAAATATATAAATTTTAATAAACTATTTAACTCACGAAATTCGAACTTAGAACATGCCTATTCATCAACACTCACATGCATGAAAGCGGCAGTAGAGGGAACAGCTACTAACTTACTAAACTTCACTCTCATGAAAACGAACCCCACAGTATTCAAGAATCCAGAAAGTCGTTTGGTGGCTAACTTTATTATACACAAAATCAAAAATCACCATTTTTAGTAAAAACCTTTCAAAACTCATACCCACAAGCAAATTTTCGAACTCATCTCCAAATTTTCAGTCCCAAAATTCAAATACACCAACTTTTTTTTTCCGGCAATGAGGCCGGCGGGAGTATTTGCCGGAATATTCCTTCTGGTGGCGTTGTACTGTGGGTTTGACCCTTTTAAACACAGTGCAATTTCTGAAATCAAAGACTTCAAAACTTACAGAGTTGATCCACCAGCTTGGTCTGAAATCCCAGTAGAAAAGGATACCCAAAACTTGCTTTAGAAATCAGAAATCAAGTTTTTGAATCAGATTCAGGGCCCGGAAAGTATCGCATTTGACCCGAAAGGTCGTGGGCCTTACACAGGCACAGCTGATGGGAGAATTGTGTTGTGGGATGGAGAGAAATGGACTGATTTCGCATACATATGCTAATAGGTGAGTCTATTAGTTGATTTTCCTTCGTTTTAATTTGTTTGTCGGATTTTGACTTGATACAGAATTTCAGAAAGTAAAGTGGGTTGAATCTTATGGTTGTAAAATAGAGATATGTTGAATGTATCAAAATGCGATTTAATACCATGCCAGATGGAAAGTTGAAATTAAAGAGTTGTTAAAAAAGAAAAAAACGTTCTTTTTTAAACAAACTTATAAAAAGGGAGCTAAGATAAATAAATTGAAATGGAGGGAGTAGTATTTTTTATGTCTATTTTATGGATCCTGTAGAAATATGCTAATTTCTGTGGAAACAATATGATACTTCTAACATACCGATGCTGTTTTATTTTAGTATAACATACAATTTTATTTTGATTTTAGAATAATTGTGGGTGTTTAACTGTTTATGATTCCATTTTTTAAATTATCCTTTTGATTCACTGATTGTCACTTTATTACGGTAGCTTAGTACTTGGTTTAACAACTTCTAAAGCATGACTTCACACCTTATTACAATGATAATCTTTGTTGCTATGTCCGTTTGATGAAAGCAGACTGTGACGGTGAGATGTGCTGCATTTCCCTCTAAATTTATATCTTTGCTCTTAACTATTATGATTTGGCTTGATGAATATGCATGTTCCACAAGCTGCAGGAATCCAAGCCTCTATGTAATTGATATTCTCTACCTAAATCACATAAAGCACGATCTTTATTATATGACGCTAGCTTATTTAAGCACTGGAATCAGATGGGAGTCAATCTCATTTTAAGAAACTTTCTTGCTTTGGTCAATTCAGGATAGCATAAGAGCACATGAGGAAATGATCTTCAGATTCTAATAAGAGGAAGTGGATTTTCTAACAAAATGTCGCAGTTTCCTAAGCTATCTGGCTTGAAGTTCTCAGGAAAGACGAAAGGATCATAAGTTCCTGCTCCACAGAGAGTTAATATTTAGTCTTTTCGTTCCTAATTTGACAATAAACCTGTGTCAGGGGAAATATGGCTATTGTTTCCTTTATCTTATCATTTAATCTTACTTAAGTTGTATGATCCTAGTATATTCTGAACTTCTAATTATGTAATTGGAATTATAATTGTGATATATTAATGATTGTCAATCTTCCATGCTAATATTTTGTAAGGCCGTTAAGCTAATCCGGTTAAAGCAAATTTTAACATGTCATAACTTCTCTTGCTCTTGATGAAATTATCTTCTATAATTGTGCTGCATAGTCATCGTATAAAGTCTCAAATTGCTTTTAAAATTTTCTCTTTTAGATGATCTAAATTTCTGGTCTACTTTCTTCGATTTTCTTATGCATTCTGATGATCTGAATTTTCAGGTCTGGCCTTTGTGACCCAAAACCATCACCCCTGAGCTATTTAGAAAATGAACACATCTGTGGTAGGCCTTTGGGGTTACGGTTTGATAAAAAAACAGGTGACTTATATATTGCAGATGCATATTTTGGGTTGATGAAAGTAGGGCCTGAGGGTGGACTAGCAGAAACATTAACAACTGAGGCTGAAGGAGTGCCTCTCGGATTCACAAATGACCTGGACGTTGATGATGAAGGAAATGTCTATTTTACGGATAGCAGCACCAAGTACCAATGAAGGTAAATTGTGAGTTTACTGTTTCTTCAGTTTTATGTAAATCTTTTGATATAGTTAACCTTTGATCCCAACTCAAGAATAATGAGACTTCGTCCTAAATACATGCAAATCTCAGAAATTTAAATGCCTAATGTTTGGCATGGTGAAACTTGAAGTTGACAACATGATTTGAGAATGAAGAATTCCATTTCACTATTAGTGGGGAGAAAAAAGGTTTCTTTTAAAAAACATGCATATCTAGGACAGAAAAATGAGAGTTAATGCCCAACTCTGATAACATATAGTGAATAGATGATCATCGAGAAGCTTAGATTTTAACGTGGTTACATGGTTGCACCTAACTTTGCTAACATTTCTTCTGTTCAATGAATAACCAACCCTGCTAACATATAGTGAAGATGTTTATATCTGATTTGGAGAAACTTTGCATTGCCATTTACAAACATTTATTTCATGTTTTAATACATCATTGTTCAAGTGTCATGCACGTTTCTTCTTTAATTAGAATATAAATACAAACCCCATCTTTCACAGGAATTATATGCTGCTGGTTTACTCAGCAGAAGATAGTGGGAGGGTTCTGAAGTACAATCCTAGTACTAAACAAACTACTGTTCTAGTTCGGGATCTCCAATTCCCAAACGGTCTGTCACTAAGCAAGGACGGTTCCTTCTTTGTATTCTGTGAAGGTGCCAAGGGAAGGTACGTTTCTCGACCTATGGATTAGCATGTTTACAGTATTAAATAGACATACAAGGATCCTGTTTTTGACTTCACCTTAAAAGTTGTGGTATTAACATGTAATGGAATGATGTGTTTCACTTATAGATTACAGAAGTAATGGTTGAAAGGCGAGAAAGCGGGGACCTTAGAAGTGATGGCAGTCCTCCCAGGATATCCCGATAATGTCAGTACAAATGAGAGAGGTGAATTTTGGGTGGCAATCCACTGTCGCCGTACCATTTACAGCTATATAAATTCCATATACCCGAAACTTCATCTATTCTTGCTGAAGCTTCCTATCCCAGTAAGGCTCCGCGCCCTCTTGCACCTTGGAGGGAAGCTACCCGCTATTGTTGTGAAGTATAGCCCTGAAGGTAAGTTGTTACGGATATTGGAAGATGAAGAAAGGAAAGTAGTTAGAGCTGTAAGTGAAGTTGAGGAGCAAGATGGAAAGCTTTGGATGGGAAGTGTGTTGATGCCTTTCATTGCTGTTTACCAACTAGAATGAGCTAAAGACTTAATTGGTCAAAAAACTCTTTTTTAGTTCTTCATTGTTGTTTGTAGCATCTAATATATGAGAATAATTCAATAAAACTCTCTTTCTAGTTCCCTATAGTTTTGAAGTCTAAAATGTTTCCACATTTTTTGTAATCAACTCTTGTAAATGTGTTCTCATACAGAAAATTGAGCATTGTTCACAGAATATTTGCTCATTATGCGAATGTACGCACAATAGAAAAAATACGTCAATCCATTGAAATATGATATGCTACAAGTGAATATTCGTGACAAGAATGGACCTTAATGGGGGTAGCTCAAATGAGTTTGGATAAGCAAGGTACTTTGGTAGTAAGGTTTGGAAATCAAAGGCCCGAGCCCATTTAACGACATGTTTGGTCAAGTTTTTGAAAGGCTAAAAGTATTTTTTTTAAAAAGAAAAAATATGTGTTTTTGACATGTATAGAAATATTTTTTCAGCTGAAAAAGGGTAGTTTTTCCCAAAATTACTCTTGGAGAACTTACTCAAGCACAAATTGTCATTTTAATATTGATAAAACCAGTTTTCGAATTCATTAGTCAAACACAAATTATTGGTCACTATGCACACTTTATTTTTGGTTGATGACAACTTGACAAGTAAGAATAAGCATAATGAGAATGTTCTGTTTGTGATTCCTAGAAGGTGTCACTATTTCTCAAAATTGGGGAGTTGCAATTTTCCTTTTAGAATAATTTACATACCCCTAGTCTAATCAATTGAAGTAACCATTACTTACAAATTCTTTTACTTTTCAGGTGACGCATGCATATTGACTGTAGTAGTTGACTTTGGAGAAAGATGTATTTGGTACATTTTTCGGGAAGATATGCTTTTGAAAAATAAGTGATTTTCTTATTTAAATTCGAATATTTGGTTAAGGAGGAAAAAGTATTGTTCAAAGAGTATTTACTTATAATCTGGCAAACATTATAACATCTGATCTGATCCCGACTCTTGACCTGACAAGATTTGACTTTGTGTTTCAATTCAAAACCCGACTTTCGACTCTAATTCGAGATTCATAATTCGACCTTGACCTGAGTCCTGACTCCTGATCCCAACACAAGACCCAACTTCTAATTTCGACTTTCGACATGTACGTCGATTTGAGACTCGACCCAGACCTAGGGTTGAAAGTCGGATGGTGAAATTGAAAGAGAGATTTGAAAAATGTAAAGTCATTATTTAAAATTTTAAAAATATTTAATTCAACTAAACATGTCTTCATGCCAAACACACTCTAATAATTGTGTAAAGATCCTTTAAACTATACTTTTAAAAAAAGTAAAGATCCTCTACAATACCCGTAGCTAAAAGTGAAATTCTTTTTCTCTTTAATAATGAAAAGCTAATGATAATGAATTAATCTGAGGTCATTGTTATGTAATCAAATATTCATTACATATTGACTAAATTGATCTTATATTTCAATTTAATACTTTTTTTGTCATTATAATCCCTTTCAATAGTTATTAAATTAAAAAGAATAAAATGAAAATTAATAACTTATTATATATTAATTTTCTTAGAATAATTTTGAATCAATTATTTTTAATAAACACGATAACTAGAATGAATCGAACGGAGGGAGTACCATGTCCTAATGTAACTATATGCAACAGACTTCCTTACATGAACTAAAAGGGTCCTACCCGGCCTACTTCAACTGCAGTACTAAGCTAGATTTTAGTTCCTTTTAATTAATGGTTCACATCAATAATTGTTTTCTAGTGTTTCTTTTTTCTTCATCATTTGAGTACACATAATCACTTGAAACATGGAAAATGTTTTTCTTCTCATCTTATATTCCCTCCGTCCACTTTTAGTTGTCATGTTATGCTTTTCGAAAGTCAATTTGACTAATTTTCAAAGTTAAATTATATTACATTAATTCGATATTTCAAACTAAAAATTTAAATATTCAAAAACTATACGAAAAGTGCTATAAATTGTAATTTTTTGCATATCAATATGATGAAAAAATACATCATAAAATGTTAGTCAGAGTTCTTATTGTTTGACTCTAAAAAAGGAAACCATGACAACTAAAATGGGACGGGAGGAGTAATAAAAATACTCCCTCCGTCCAACAATAGTTGTCCACTATACTAAAAATAGTTGTTCAACAATACTTGTCCAGTTTAGGAAATCAAGAGATAATTTATCTTTTGTGCCTATTTTACCTTTGCTATTATTTATCATCTAACACATTTCTCAAAGCATTAAATTTAATAAAGTCAAAGGATAATATAATAATATTACCCTTCTTATTTATTGTTTCTTAAGGGGCGTGCCAAATCAATAGTGCACAACTATTGTTGGACAGTGGGAGTATTACTTATAGTAATGTCTAAGTGTTAGTTGGAACAAGTACTAAGTACAATTATATGATAATTATGTAGAAAATGGCTTATGCTCATAAGTGCGTCGAAGTTATTTTCCTCCTTTTGATGTGAAATGTGTTTTTTTTGCATAACAGTAGAATTAATTATTTACTTTTTTCGAAAATAGTTTTCTTGAGCAAACAACTCAAAGTTCTAACCTATAAACTGAAAAGGGATGATATTTTCCAACAACCTATATACTTGACACAAATTTAAATTAGTCAAAACGTACGTCAAAGTGGGTATCTAAATATTTACTTCCTCATATATATGACGATGCAAAAGTGATTGCAATAATGATATTTTATCGACTAGTGTTTAATTTTATGCGTGCAAAAGAATTTTATTAATTATCTTCAGTAGCAGAATGATGCACTCATATTACCAAATGCACTACACTAAAGTCTTCTTTCTTACCTTATGTTTTGAACACTAACTTTTCATACCCAATACTAACTTACAAACAATTGAAAATTATATAATCATTGAGCTTTGTCACCTTATATATGGTAAATAAAATTGACATCTTCTTTTCTTTAATTTTAGTTTTTTTTTTCTCTCGGCGCTAGGGATGGCAATGATGCAAGACAGGGTGAATTTACATGTATGCAACAAACTAGGGGAGCCGAGGAGGAGCGAATAAAAATTACTCCTTTTGTTTCAGTTTGTTTGTCCTATTTTGGCTCGGGCCAAAGTTTTAAAAAGTAAAGAAGATTTTTGAATCTTATTTTAGATTAAAAATATGTCAAATGTACTAAATGACCTTTAATCGTGTGGTCTTAAACAAGTCACGTGAAAAATTAGAATTAAAGAGTTGCTAAAAAAGGAAAAGGACATTTTTAAAATAGACTAAAAAGGAAAGAATGACAAACAAATTGAAATGGAAAGTAATCAATTATTTGGTAAGTTAGGGTTTAAATTTTTACAAAAAAGGAAAAAAAAAATTAGTGGGGCGGGGCAGATGGACACGGGGTATGGGTTTAAGGCGAATCAACGGGTCGAAAAATGCTATGTAGGGTAGGGTTGTTCAAAACCGAACCCAAATCGATAACCCGAATCGAAAAAAAGTTATTGGTTTATCTGTAATTGGTTATTGGTTTAACGGTTTTGATAACGGTTTTAATTTTTTTTGTTATCGGGTTATCGGTTCTTAACGGTTTGAAATTTTTTCTTAATGGGTTAACCGATAACCCAATAGCAAATTAAATAATTATATTTATATCATTTTGTATATAAAGTCATTGACTTATAGTTTAGTTTCCTACTTTTATTTCTGGCTATCTCAAAATCTTGGTTATTTTACAATGTAAAAGTGTTTGCTTTTGAGCAAGATGCAATTTGTGAACTCATGTGCATGGTTCATTTGGATGTCATCTTGTTTTAAGTGATTTTCATTTTTAAAAAATTGTGTAAAATCTTAACGGTTAAACCGATAACCATCAATAACCGACAAGTCAATATCTTAATGGTTCTATAACGGTTTAGCATTTCTACAAACCGATAACCAATAAGCCAAACCGATATACTTTAAAACCGAACCGAACCGACCGATATGCAGCCCTAATGTAGGGCATGGTGAGCCGGGTTGAAATTTTACGGGTTAAGAGAGATCCAGAACCTACATCACACTCATGTACACCCGTGCCGCACCGCTTGCCATCCCGGGCTGGAGATATATTTTTGAGAACGAAACTTTTGTATAAAGCAATTTCTGAGTATTTTGTGCTTGCTTGTTTGTTAATTAGTAGTTAATTAAGACTAAACCTTGATGACTTGGTTCCATCAAGTCAAAAAAAAATTAAGAAAGGTAATCTACTGGGCCAAACATATTGTTGATTCTTGGAAAGTGTCACCATCGTAATTTCCTAATTTGGAAACAAGTTAAAATTAGGGGAACTCAAATTGATCAAAGTTCAATTTTTGAATGATTTAAGAAGTAGTATAACTTATTAATTAGGTTTCCGTAATCAAATTTGAAAGGACTCAAATTTTTCAATTTATCACAGGTGGCAACTAAGAATTGCTCGAATAGTAAGCACCCTCATTTTCAATTTTAAAATTGTAAGTTCGAGTCATTAAAAGACCGAAGGTGAAAACTCCGGGGAAGAGTTAAAACAAATTATTATAGGTGGTTGTTGATTTCTCTAAATTGTTGGCTTATTATTCTTTCGTTGGACATTTTAGAATCAAACATGCAATTAAATAGATTTTTGCCTTTTTGGACATGCAATTTGGGATTATAATTTTACATATGTTTGGATAATATGTGATTTGAGATCATGATTTTAAATCTCAAATTCTCTAAAAAGAGGATTCAGTAATTCAATTTGTGATTTCAATATTTTTTAAATGTAAAACTTGACCCATAAAGAATAGCTAGTTATTATTATTGTAGACTAGTGAATTTTTATAAAATTATGTATATTTGAAAGCTTGTAATCACAACCATTTATTTATAAAAAAGAACATGAAGATATGCAACTTAATTTATCAACGCAGTACCTTAAAATATTATTGTTAACCAATCTGTATTTTACTACAGTACTAATGACAACAAAACTTTGCAGAAACAGTAAAATTCCAAAGTTTATATCATATAGCTAGCAACAGAATTTAATAACATCAATAGAAATTAAAGACTATAAAAACATACCAGTATCTGTAATGATTTTATGAAAAACGACAGAAAGAAATCGAGCCCACTGAATGCACAGTGTCCCTTTAAGGAAATTATTCCCCTTTAGTACCCAAGGTTTGAACTGGAATAGATCCTCCCAGGGTAGAATGACTTATTCACCAGAGTATTGATACCCAAACGTTGGTGTCAGTGAACCAGTCAACGGCAACAAAGTACACGAATAATGTTATAATTGTGCAGAAGAAGAAGAAGGAGTTCAGAAATTTTCGTAATTAAAAATCTGAGGAATCACAAGTATTTATAGCCAAGAAGCACTGTTTTCGAAAGGTTGCAACCTTTCAGAAACCACACAACCGTTCATGAAAGTTTGCAACCTTCCAGAACAGTCATGGTTGTTCCTGAAAGGTTACAGGTCGCGCTCCGGGTTGGGTCCGGTCTTTTCGGTTAGTTAATTAAATAATTAATATCGCTAAGGCTATTATTTAATTAATAATTAATTAATTAAATAATTAAAATAAATTTTGTCCAAAAAATAATCTCTCGATCATTTTCCAAAGCCGAGCCGAGCAACGACGACGGCGCGAGGGTCCCTATTTCCAACCCTTTTAACAACTAATAGAAGTGTTTCTCTATTTAAACACTTTAACTTTTCTTTCCACCACCGATGAGGGAGAAATGCTCTTTTCTCACTAAAGCATAAGAGAACCTTTCAAATTCCTCTTTTCATCTTCCCTCTATTTTTCATTAATTCTTACTATATACCCAACAATTATGATATCTTATTTATAAATTATTATTTGCTTATTAGGTAAAATATTGGATAAGAATTGAGGAAATTTTAATAGTTTAAACTTTTTACAACTTGTTATATGTTCATTTTTATGAGAAAATATTCGACTTAAACAATCTAAATTGCATATCCCAATAAAATTTTAACTTTAAATCATGTCTAAACAAGGCCTAAATATAATAAAGAAGATCACATTTTAAAAATAAAAAAACCCGCCCCGCCCCTCAGAACAAATTAATCACTATTCTACAAGTAGAGGAACTTACAATGTCAATAATTTGTTTAACTAATCAAAACTAGAAGTACTTTATCTCAAAGTTTCGTTAGATGAGAATCTTTATCTCCGAATTATGTGTTGAGATTTAAGAATCAAAAAAAAAAATTAAATTAAGTACTCATTCGATATTTTATATTCGCTTAATTTTTGCTATACCCAAAATTTGAACCTAATTTCTTCATACTTATCGTTACTCTTCCCCTCCGATCCAAATACTTTATCTATTTATTCTCATGTAATAAATTTTATTTGATGAAAAAAAAAAGCCTTCTCAAGTTGATCAACCGATAAGAGAAAACAGACTATACTAATAAATTGTACGTATCAAGATTTTCAACTGATGTCCAATATTTCTATTGAGATCTAACAAAATTCAGATTTGCGCCTTGCAAAACTCATTTATGAGGACGGTACTTCCAATATATTTTTTATTTTATTTTAAAAAGCTCAAACTTGAGACCTCTGATAATTAAGAATGGAATGATCTCAACCATTCCACCATAAATTATGTCGATACGAATGAAGACATAGACTAGGGTTAGTTGCATTTGGGGTTAAGGTAGAATATAAATGAGTACCGAAAGACTTGTTAAAGTTTGTAAGCAACCCACTAGTTCACTGTATCTATATATATTATATGGTCCCTTATTAAACAGTAATTTGTTTGCTATCGTAGGAACAACTACGAGAATGTTGCGGGAGATCGATTAGATTGAATTGAAGAAAATATAATTTGCAAATTTTTATATTTATTTGAGTGTAACCTATAAATATTTGTGACAAGAGGAAATTGCTCGGACGGTAAATACCTCTCACTTCCAATCTTAAGATTGTGAATTCGAGTTACCAAGAGCAATTGTAGGAGTTCGAGTCACCAAGGGAGCAAAGGTGCGAGCTCCTGAAGCCTGGGGGAGGGGTAAAATAAATAAATAAATAATTAATAATAATAATAAGAACATATAAATATTTGTTTTTTTGTTTGTTTGTTCATAATGACAAATTAATTAGTAGGTTCTAACAAACTCTTTGGTCTATATATTTAAGGATGTTTAATTAGGTCTTAAACAAAATTGTAAGGACTCCTATGAGATGCATATGTTAGGAGTAATACAATTAATTAGCTTATGAAAATATCGTACGTTAAATCCGTTTAAACTTAAACATATTAATTTTATTTATTTTGATTTGTACAATTCTACCTATCTTAAAATTGAGCTGATTCGTTAAATATATAGTATAGCTTGACCATGAAAATCTTGTCAAGATATTTAAGTTTTTTGGTTTTTGTTTGATAATGATATATATTGTCATAATAAAAAAAATTAATAGGTAATTAAATAAATTATAAGAAAATAAATAAATTATAATTTGATAGAGTTGGGTGTTGGATTTATGACCCATTATTTAGCCCATTGTGATTCAATCTGTATAAACTCAATAAGCGGGCTAATAACTCGTTGTCCATATATATATATATATATATGTTACTTTCAATTTATTTCAACCCGTCTATTTGATACCATAATTCTTCTAAAATCAAATTTTATTTAATTTTCATTTACATATATCCTAAAGTTAACATTCAAAATTATATTCAAGTAACTAAGAAATAATTTTTACATAAAATCCAAAATTTAATTTTGAAAGTAAACTATATATATAGCTCTCGCTTCACTTGATACGCTTTATTAATTATTCAATCACTCACAATTTATATTTATAGAATAATAATAATAAAACTAAATCACAACTAAAGTGTAACCAAACAATTTTCTAATCAATTGACATTGTAATTAAATAAGTGTGTGCTGTCAAATCAAAATCATAAAAATAAAACTTTGCTGTTTGCATGTATACTGTCACGTTCTTATGTTTTGTACGATTATGCAACCCTTAAAAAGTTTTGATTAAAATAGTAAAAAAAATCAAAGAAAAATCATTAAACTCAAAGTCAATCCCCTATGCCATTTTTCTTATTTCATGTTTTAATTAATTACCTTTCTATATTTTGGATTATTGTCTTCTGTTTCTTCATCTTTCTACGTACAAATTATATTAAATTGATATATAACATGCATACATAGGTTTTCTCCCTCTTATTATATTGTTTGTTACTGATTAATTGGATTCTTTTTTCTTTCTAAAAATCTCGTTGAGATCGGTTTGAACAACTTACATTATCTAGATATCCATCCATTTCAATCTATTTTTCTTATTTTGATTTGACATGAAATTTTAAAAAAATAACATAAAAATTAAATCTCGTCAACTTAAATTAAAAATATGTATAATGTATCAAAAGACTCATTGAATCTTGTGATCTACAATATCAGGTGAAATGTAATTGGATATAAAGAGTTAATAAATGTTCGTATTTTTTATTGTTGTTAAACTACCCTTATAGTTATAGAGTTGGTAGACGTTGTATATATAAACAAAAGTAGAGGGGGGCTTGGCTAACCTCCATGAAGTACAAATAGTAGGCTGTTAACTATTCAACCAACAAAAAGATCAGTAGGATCTTATCGTACGTCATGTATTCGATGAAATAATCGAGATATACATGATGTATTCAATGAAATAATTGAGATATACATAATTTGATTAATATATTATCGTATAAATAAATGCATAATTACATAGAGTTTTTGAAAAGATTAAATGTCATTAGTGCGATGAGCCGATGACATTTCTACTAACATACTTATTTATACTTTGAGATGTTACTCTGAATTTTTAATTCATGGCAGAAATAATATGAGGATTATATATATAGCCAATTTCAATTTATTAGGATTAAGGCTTGTTTGTGGGGATTTTTCTTATTTATTTCTCCATTTGATTGATCTGTTTTTTGTTTCCTAATACATTTTATTCTACATATAATTGTAATTTCAAAAAATCTTTTTTAAAAATACAACACAAAATTTTGATACCTTTGACCATACATTAATTGTATCTCAACTTGTCAAGTTGCTCCCATGAAATGAACCTCACAACAAAATGACATCAGCTTAAGCCAAAATTGTGGATAGTACTGTGGCAACCATAAGGCCACCACCATCACTCTCTTTCTTGAAGTTAGTAGGGAAGTGTAGGGACTTTACGAAGTTGTTTGATCATGAAAATTATTTATTTATTTTAATTTATTTTAAAATTAGTATTTAATTATTATTTAAGTTGAATTTGAAGTTATATTTCAAATTTTAGTATATTGAACATTATTTCAAATATTTTTTGTAATAAATATGCTAAACACAACTTTGTCTTCAATTCAATACATTTCAATAAAGAGAAAATTATTTGAAATATATGGACAAAAACCTACTAATGTAAGTGTGCATTTGTATATGTGATATAAAGTCATGAATTCAAATTTTAAATTCTCAAAAAAAAAATATATGAGTGATTTCAAAAATTTTAAACATAAAACTTGACTCATATTACCGTACTTAAAATTTGCAAGAAAAAAACAGAAAAGAAAAGGCATATGTGACGTGAAGAGATTGTTCGTACCATGTGAAAGTATTATATCAAAGAATAACTAATTATAATTATTGTTGGCTAATGAATCTTTATAAAATTATGTATATTCAAAAGTTACTAAAGGAACATAGAGATATGTGATTAATCAATGCGAAGTCTGATATCTTGTTTATGAACCATAGTTTGTTTATTTATAAGATAATAACTGAGAAAATTTTGATAGCTTTCATAACTTATGAGCTTTCCATATTTCTGAGAAAAATAATACAATTTAAATAATTGAAATTATATGTCTAAACAAAACTTTAACTTTAAATTAATTTAATTTTAAATCACAATTTCATATCACACGTCGAGCGAGCCTAAATCCTTGAGCTAGCTAAACATTCCAAAAGCATTAAAATATCGCCCCCCTCGTCCGCTTCACATACAAGCAGAGTGGTCACTTAACCAGATGCTCTCCCACCCACTCATTCCTTCAATCATAATAACTCCCCCATCCCCACCCCCTCCACACACCCCACCCCCAAAAAATTAACGAATTTAAATTATATAATATGATTATCTAAAGATTTTTAATACTATCAATATAATTTAATCTATGATAAGTGATAACAGATTGCTTATAGATAATTTTAACCAAGTTAAAATTAGTGCAATTATCATAAACGTTTATTTGTAATTGGCTTATAAATTATTATGATTATTTAATTTTCACACTTTTGGCGTAAAAACTAAACTCTTTTTTATATAGCAAATTAGTGTACTTCATGTAAGAGAATAAAATCATATAGATCCTACGGTTAAATTTGAAATTTATGGTTCTTGACCTCAAGTTAATATACATAATAATTAAATTTATAATTAAATGTTTATAAATACTTTTATACACATACAAAATTTAGGTAAAAGATATTCAATTCGATTAAACGCGTAGGTTACACGGATCCACCACTACTTAATTGGAACATCAATTAAGTAAACATTTATTTGCATCAAGTATATTTTTGTATAACTTTTTAAAATTTGTATAAACGTGTAGTTTCGGATTTTGTATAATATAATTTATATAATGTAATTTGTATAATATAATTTGTATAACTGTTTAAAGTTCATATGTTTATGTTTGTATCAATTTGTTATCTCAAGTTTTATCTTATTTGTATAATTCCAGACTTTGTATTGCGCAATTATACAAAAACACGCGAATTATACAAACGAGATGCGAAATATACAAATTATTGCCCTCTCTCGCTCGCCTCTCTCCTCCCTATCTCAATCTCGCTCGCCTCTCTCCTCCCTCTCCCAATCTCGCTCACCATCTCTCATCCCTCTCCCAATCTCGCTCGCCAGATATACAAATACATATGTATAACAGTTACATATATACAATTATTTTGACAGATATACATATACAATTCACCTCTCTCCATTCACTGCCCTCTCTCGCTCGCCTCTCTCCTCTCTCTCCCACTCTCGCTCGCCACTCTCCTCCTTATAACATATAGCTACGAATCGTAATTAGCAAACTATAGCTATGGAGCATAATTAAAATATTTTGAGTGCCTATATGTGAAAGTTCCTCTTTAAAATAACCAAGACAGTTAATAAATATCGCTTAACCATTATTAAGTACTCCCTTCGTTCGTCGCTTATTATTTTAGAAATTTAAGATTAATGTTGAATGTTGACCATTATTTTTAAGGAAAACTACATAAATGGGCTATAAAATTCAAATTAATTACATGTTCATGCCCAAATCCAAAGTAATTCAAGAAATACTCATTCTCTCATATATAATTACAGTCCATACCCATTCATTAAGGCTAATAATTTTCGCTTAACTGATACTAAATCAGTATCATATACGGTATTGGTATCATTAAGGTTGATAATTTTTGCTTAACTGATACTAAATCAGTATCATATACTGTATTGGTATCATTAAGGCTGATAATTACTCATTAGTCAATGATACTATAAGAGTATATATATATTTTTATGGTATCATTAAGGTTTCTTGTTCAGAAATTACTCATTGGTCAATGATACTATAAAAGTATATATATATTGTTGTGGTATCATTAAGTTTCTTGTTCAGAAATTACTCATTAGTCACTTATTCTATAAGAGTATATGTATATTGTTGTGGTATCATTAAGGTTTCTTGTTCAGAAATTACTCATTAGACAATGATACTGTAGGAGTACGTATATATATACACGTACTCTTATAGTATCATTGACTAATGAGTAATTTCTGAACGAGAAACCTTGATGATACCATTACAGTATATATATACTGGTTTAGTATCAATTAAGTGAAATTATCAGCCTTAATGATACCAAAACCAATACAGTATATGATATTGATTTAGTATCAATTAGGCGAAATTAGTTTGGGGGTATATAATGTAATTATTTAGTGGGGTATGAATGTAAAGAGGTATTGTTTGTAATTATTTTTCTTTTATGGGATATCTGCTTAGTTTCTCATGTTTTTAATTATATTCTTAACATTAAAGAAATAATGTTTTTAATATAACTCAGTTTTCAAAAGATATCTAATAAATAGGAGTAACTCAGTAAATTGTATTTTGTTCTTCCTCCATTCACTTTTATTTGTCCACAATATTAAATATAGGTGCCCACTTTTACTTATTCAATTTTTTTTTAAAATCAAAAGATAATTTATCACTTATTTTCTAATTTTCCCTTATTATGAACTATAATCATTTTCTAGTATATTGAATTTATTATATTCAAAGGGTGACATAGTAAAATAGTCATTTTCTTTATTGTTCCTTAAGTGGTGTGTCAAGTGAATACTGGGCAAGTAAAAATTGAACAAAGGATGTAGATATCAAAATTTTGTGGGACTCTAACCTAGTTGGCTACACTATCATAAACGCTAGCCCCACACATATATAGAGGGTAATATATTTCTTTAATAAATTATGCATTTTGAGAATTCTACTAAGTCATGAAATATTCACAAAGAGATTAATATGTGATTAGACTCTACCTAAAAAAACAAATACTTTAAGATCCGCAAAATCTTCCTAACAAGGAGATCAAATAAATTTTAAGGAGGTCTGTATCATCCTAATCGAGAAAGATAATGCTTCAACCCTCAAATTTTGGAGATAACCAAGGGAAATAGATTTATATTACTCACAATCTTGATGAATGAGAATATTCTTTTTATTTATTTTGTGATTACAATATATTTTTTATGTTTAATAACAAATAAAAAGTATTTATAATTTTTCTTCACAAAAATAAAATGAACTAAAACGACAGTTAAAATAAAACGGAGAAAACTATAAACTTGTGTATGAAAAGACACACAACTGTACATCTTGTATCTATTTACTATTTGGATATAACAACTTTGTGCTAGTAACTAATTTTGCATACTCTATTAATTACACTAGGTATAGATATGCATGACAACAACAATACCACTATATATTATATGATGAAGATGATCCACTACTCCCACTATACTTTCTTCACTCACTTCTCATCCTTCACCCCCACCCCTACCCCACCCCCACCCCCACCCCTACCCCTACCCCACCCCACACCCACCCCCTTTGCCCCTCTACCGACCAGACCAAACCAGTCCAATCCCATCAATCTCTTCACCTCTAATATTTGTTTATTTTGTACTCTTTCTTTCTTTCATCTCTCAAAACCTCATAACTTATTTATCATCTCCCCTTTACTAGCCTTTTCTTCCCCTTTTTCCCCCATCTTTTGTAGCTAGGTCTTTTCAACTCTTTTGCTACTTGCTAGCTACTAGTATTTCATAACATGATGAACATTACACATATTTCTTGATTTTGACTCATCCTTTTAATTCAGAGCTCATCCTTGATCCGCCTCTTCTTCGATCCGTATTTCCCGGCCTAAAAGGAAATAAAATCTTTTAAAAAATGTCACTTGACATGACATATTCGTCTTCCTCGGAACGTGTTTGCTATGTTCATTGCAACTTCTGCAGCACAATTCTTGCGGTACACTTGTTTAATTTTATTTGATTTGATTTGATTTGATTTAAAACCCTTTTTGCTAGTTTTGAAATGCATGGTGGCAAATAAATTTAGATCAAATTATCAGAAAATTAGGTCCATTTTCTAAATATGAGGATGACTACAAGTTCAAAGTTTAATTGTTCCAATTTTGTTTGGATTTTTTGAAAGCAAATCTTTTGAAATTCAACAAAATCTTGTTAAAATGAACTCTTCCTTTTTGGTATAACAGACCAGGGTTAGAAATATGTGGAGATGATTTCTCCGATGGTCACTCAACTAATAGTTATTCTATCATAAAGTTATTTTTCTTTTTTTTTTCAATCAGAAAGAAAGACAACTTCCGGAGATGATAACTATTAGTTAAGTGACTATTTGAGAAATTGACTAAGGAAGATGTGACGTTTGGAGAAAATTTGCTTCAAAGTGTTATTAAATTGTCATATTTTATGCTAATTTTCAAATAATTAAAACAATCTTTCATTATTTTCTCTTTTAATCCTCTTTTTCTTTCTTGATTTTTTTGAAGGCTAATGGAAGGAAATAAAAATTGAGTTGAGATCCAGTTATATTTTTTCCAAACCCTATCTAGTTTGACTAGAAACAAGCTACGTATTTAATTTCATATACTATATAGAACTAGATCTCTCTATATATATAGGACTAGGGTTTCTTGTGAATAGTTTTTTTTTTAAGGATTCAATTAATTAATAGTCACCATTAACAAGTTCGTTAATTCCTCATAATTTGGTTATCATTTTTTCCTTTTAATTCTCTTTCCAATTAATTGGTCGATCCTCTTTTTCCTCATCAGGTTACTACTACTACCTGCATACACTGATCATAAATAATTGTACTAATTCTTGAAACAATCAAATTCTTTTTCAGGAAAATAAAAATAGGAGTATGCATTTATCCACTGGATAATAAATATAATTAATATAATCCTCTTACAATAAGATATATTTTTCTTTAATTTTTTTTCTCCTCATTTTGACCATTCTTTGATATATTATTACTAACATTTTTTTCTTTAATCAAGATCTTTTTCCTCTATTTATAAAAATGTAGTTATGTTACTTGATTTGAAGAGACAAAAAGAAATTGATGATGCTAGAATTTTACATCAGAAAAAAATATTTACTTTGGATATCACATATTTAATTTCTTTCTCTTTTTTTTTTGCTAATATAAATTATTTTAAAGATATTTTTACTAACTATGTGTATTTCATGATTTCTGTTGTGGTCATGTCATTTTCCTAGTTTACTCACTTTTCTGGTGACTGAGTAAATGGTCAGAAAAAGTCGATGAGAGAGCACCGAAAGAAGAGGAAAAGAAAAGAGATGAGTCCAAGAGCCTACTTTAATGGAAACTCCTTATAGTAATTTCAGATTTTCAATAGAAATTTGGGGTTCGTTTTTTTCACATGGTCAGTCAACTAATATTTATCATCTCAAAAGTTATCTTTTTTTTATTCAACGAAAAATTAATTGATTGATCATATGAGATGTCAACTTTAGAAATGTGTGAAAAACTATTTTGGACAAATATATTTTATAAGTATAGAAAGTTCCACTAAGAAAAAAAATGAATGTTAAAAATACATCAATTGGAGTTGAGAGCTAGCTCAGTTGGTGAACTACGTGCCTTTCACAATTGAGCTGAGGACATGGCTTAAATTAACCACGTAAAATCCACCCCATCCCCCCCTCCCCTCCCAATTTTTTTTTGTAGTTAACCCCCATTCCTTTCAAATCTTAGCTTGCTCTCTCATTCTCAATTGGTCATAGGGATGGAGCTACAATAATGAAGTATTGAATATCCTTAACATATGCTTAAAGTTTTGTTTCATCATATGTGACATACATTCTTGAATCCCTAAATAGAATCATTAATTTGCTTTGTTATACTGAATGGACGAGGTAGTAATATATTTCAACCATTACTATAAAAGCTATTGCTAACTCTTAAGTCCAAGTACATAGAATGTATGTTTCAATTTGCCAAATCATGTAACTGCAAATAGTAAAATCTCGTTAGGCACAAATTGTTAAGTTCTCTTTAAGGATCATACATATATATATATTTTTTATTTTCTGGACAAAAGTGAGCACTTGAATGATGTAATATTTGTCAAGAAAATAGTAAATTAAATTTAATATTGTTTCTATTGTTGTTGTATGTCAGGTTAGCGTTCCTTGCAACAGTATGATGACAATAGTGACAGTAAGGTGCGGACACTGCGCAAATTTGCTTTCTGTTAATATTGCACCTTCCCTTCAGTCTCTCCCCATTCAAGATTTACAGGTATATATTACTTCCTGCGTTTCAATTAGTTTGTCGTGTTTTGACTTGATAGTATGGAATTTAAGAAAGTAAAAAGACGTTTGATTCTTGTGATCATAAATTTAAAATATTTGTCACGTGTATCAATATGTCTTTTGATCCTATGGTCTTAAATAGGCTAAAGGACAGAGACATTCTTTATGAAATGGACTAAAAAGAAATGTGACAATGAAATTGAAACGGAGGGAGTATATAGTTATTCCAGAATCTTTTTAGTGTTTGCCTTCTACTTATTTAGTTGTGTCTTTCTTTTGATGGTCAAACAAGAGTATGTGGAAACAGTAGGTTCAATTTTAAATTCTTTATTTCTACCTAAGAGAGTCCATGTTGTTGAGACATGATTTAAAGTACTTTTGGATGAAACGATCACACAGCTTAAGAGAGACTTTCATTTGTGCTAATTGGTATATGCAAAATATATATATGTAATTGTAAGATTATTACTTGTAATATATAGTGTATAATGTGTTATAATTGTGTTGAATTAGCAGAGACAAAATGGGTCAAGTAGTGAAGATGGGATGAGTAGAGGCTATGGGTCATCATCCTCTTCTACAAATTCATTTCACAGATTTTCTCCCATTCCTACTGATCATGATCAACCTAGATCCCCTCCTATTCGCCGTAAGCGCGCTCTCTCTCTCTCTCTAATTACTTGCTCATTATGAGATAATAAATTTGTGTTAGCGCTCTCTTTTTAAAAAGGATTAACTTAAAAGAGGGACTTTGTGAAGAACCTAGCTATCTCACGTGCTTGTTTGATTCTTTTTAATCTATTACCTATGTACTAGCTAGGTTGAATTGTTTGAAAATGATTTGAGTTCTTTGATACTATTGATTTTGAACCTCTTCAATCAAAGAAGAGCAATTGTGTACCATCTCATTATAATCTGGGGCCAATGGTGTACAATCCATCAGTTGATTGTGACATTACACTTGTACCCAACTCATATGTAATACCAGTATCTTGAAACATAGGTTAAGTACTTCTGTATTCCTTGCTGCACCCTTTTTCTCTTAGGTCCTCTCTTGGAATAAAAAGGTATAGGCATGACTCTAGTCCCTAGATTAGTCAGTTTGGTGGTTTCCGGATAGTCTCATAAAAATTGATTCCAAAAAAATACTAGTGTATCACACATAGGATTTGAAACTATGACCAAAAAGCAAAACAACTTTTGAACCACCTTTATCATTATTCTAGAATCTTCGCTTGTGTCAAGGGAATTATCCTATTGACACAAAACAATTTTCCACGAAGGGGATTCAATTCTTCTGGACTCCCTTTTGGAAGGCAACTATCAAGTTGAAATATAATTTAGCTAAGTACTACTCAGCTTCCCTTTAGCTCCGCTCCTAATTAATTTCGGGTGCTAGATGGTTAAACCAAAAAAAGATTTAGAGCTAAACATTGAGAAAATTACACAATGTGAGTAAATTTTTTAATTTTATTTTATTTTCTGTATTAGATGTTGAATCTCATTTAATACAAGAATAGCTTTCCCCCTCTAATGGCAAAGGGGTCTCAATAAAGTTAGGTTATGAGTTTGATTTCTGCTGAAATGTCTATAGGTGTCTGAACCAAGAAAATGTATATTCCAACACATGATATATAGATACATTTTGTTGTGAGCTTCAATTAGGTTTTTAAATATACTCGAAATGTACTTATGTTGGTTAAAACATCTCTAGATTTTTGGAAACTAAAACTTTGATTAAAAAAATAGAAAAAACTGACCATCCAATCACCAATCCAAAATCTTGAGACAGTGAGTGAAATGGTCCAAAACATAATAAATTCTTTTAGAAAAACCTACACAACCAATTAGGGACAAATGTATATTTTGGCACATGACTTAGTAGAAACTAACATATATATATATATATATATATATCATCAAATGTAACCTTGTTTTACCTAAATTAACCCATACCTTATTGTGCATAAAATATCATGGTTTTCAGAAAATAAAATTATGTCAGTGGAAAATAACAAACTAATGTTATCATAACTTGTCTTAAAAACAACATCTAACTCTCTAAAAGGTAGATTCATAATTTAAATATAATGGCATAACAATTAACACAACCAGCTAAAAAACGCTAGCTAGCTATCGTAAAATGACTTTCTTTGATAAGGATTTGTTTCTTTAAATTCCATCAAATCTATACAAGGTGTTGCTCGCTTTCTCTTAGGCACTAGCTAGTGGCTCATGTAGTAATCGTTATTCCTACGTGCTCTTTCTTGCCTCCCTACTTAAGAACGGTTTCGACCTTCAAAGTGTTACCTAAGAACCCATTGCACTACTGAAATTATATGTTTGTTGAAAATTTCGCAGCACCGGAGAAAAGACAACGTGTACCTTCTGCCTACAATAGATTTATCAAGTAAGTAAAAAACATATATTTAAACTAACATATAAAGTAAGAAATGTGTGAGTTCACTTATGCATTATATATATCTATGATAATGTTGTGAATTAATTCAATGTGTAGGGAGGAGATCCAAAGGATAAAAGCAAGCAATCCTGATATTAGCCACAGAGAAGCTTTTAGCACTGCTGCCAAAAATGTAAGCTATATATATACCATACATTAAGAAAAAAAATTAGAGAAAATAATTGTTCCAACTCAAAATAACTTTTGCTATGTGGGTTGAGCCATATATGAAGAAATTACAAGGAAATGAAAAATGAACTTAAACTATATATATCAAAACTGAATATTAATTAATATTCAATAAGTAAATACATGAAGGACGGGATAAGAAAAATGTTTTCTAGGAAAATAAGTAATTTTTTAATTTCTTACTTATTTTCTTGATGTTCTATGCATAAACAAAAAATATTACCATAAAACTAAAAGTATTTGTACATAATTCAGACAAGTATTATGGGAGGTGAAGGTAGGGGTCAGGTGTGTTGGAGGTGGAAGATAACAGTCATTTTCCTGATCAATTGTAGTCTGAGTAGTAATTTTAGACCTACTATGTGGATTTTATTAGATTTGACTTTCCACAAGAGAAATCTATGGTAGGGGCAAATAAACAGAAGAGGCACTAAATAGAATAGTGTGACTAAAGAACTTTATATTTATGTGAAAAATTTAATTACCTTTTTGATATTTTACTGTATGTTTTTGCAGTGGGCACATATCCCTCATATCCACTTTGGACTCAAGCTGGATGGCAACAAACAAACCAATAAATTGGATCATGCTGTTGCAGGAGAGGGTCCTCAGAAAACCATTGGTCTTTATTAATTAAATAATAAATAATATGATCTAGCTATATTATGATCACAAATATTATATATATTATATAGGTGAGATATATATATATATATATATTATTAATATTAATCTCTCCAAACTAATAAACTGTTTTTAGTTCTTTTCAGCATCATCCCTTTTAGGGCCTTGGATTCCTTGTTTTTTTATTCGTATTATAAGTTGTAACTATTAACTGTGTTTACTCCAATAATATACGTTTGTTTATTACTATTACTATTATTTTCGTTTGTTTGTGTTAGCACACTCAGAGGGTATGTTTTGGTACGGAGGAAAGTATCTTTCGATCAAATATTAAATGTTAAAATATAACTTTTTATAGGAGTATTGTTTTTTCTCCGCTAATTCATGCATACTGATGATTTTAATATATCCTTACAATTATATATCTATTGTAATCTATTATTAGAATTCTACATTCTGATCATAAAGCGTAAGCTCCCATGGGAGGAGCCTGGGCTCTGACCGCGTGCCTGTTGAAGAATGAGCCAGCGACTCTTATATCAAACTTCACATTAGAATTCTACATCCTAATCCTAAACTATGTTATTTTTTACATTCTACATGTTTATTAATTTACGTGATACTTATAATTTTTTTAATGAAGAGGATTTTTGATCGAACCCCTTGCATCCATTTGTCTCCACCCTAATATAAATTAGGAATGTTACTTGAAATAGGATGTGATATTGTGGTACACGTTAGTTTTCAATTATTCAATAATAATGCTTATCATAGAGATTAATTAATAATTATCTTATAAATAATTTGATTTTGAATATTTATTCTTAATATGGTCAGTATAGCAAGGCTTGGCTTTAAATTTTTTGGGGGACTTTTTAGTCATATGGCCAACTAGGGGTTCATAATTTGGTTAAAAATTTATTCAAATTGAAAATTAAATTAAATTTATTAAATAAATTGATATTTGTTTAATTTTGATTTGATTTGGTTTGGTTTGCATTTAAGTTTTAAGATACTGATAATATTTTCTTTAATTTGGTTTTATTAAAAACAAACTGAATAAAAAATGAACCAAATCCATAAGTTATATCCACAAATTTTATAATTATATATATATTTATATATATATTTTTATATATATAAAATCATATTTTTAATAAATAAATTTAAATAGTTTGTATACTTTTTCATAAAAAATTTATTCAAACTCTAATAAACTAATGAACTTTACCCCTTACGTTAATTTATTCAAAGAAACAACTACCAAATTTATATGTTTCTTATCATCGTTATTCACTTGACTAAAGCTTCTAAATATTAAAAAAATTCTCTATAATTCAAGAAAATTATATCCACCACAATAAAAGAGTTAATGACAAATTACAAGTTGGAAAATGATAGAATTTTTTCTCTCTAATTGTAAGGAAAAAAAACAAAAGAAAGAAAGAAAATATCATTATATTTCTCTACACTTAATCAAATCAACAACAACCAAACTCGATAGATACAAATCAAATTTGGTTTGTATTTAATAATTAAAAATCAACTAAATCTATTTGATTTTGATTTTACCCCAAAATTGATCCAAATTGAATCTTGAACCCCCCTTAAAACCTACTATGGAGCATATTATATATTTTTCATTTTGAAAACTTGAACTCGAGATTTGATTTCTTATTAAGAATAGAGAAATTTCAATCACCTTATCAGACGGAAACGTGGACTCACTCACACATGAAAAGAGAGAGAGAGGGTGTTGATAGTAACAGTTCATGTTATTCATGAGTCACAGTCAAATTAGATGAGAAATTTGATAAGAGAAATGAAGAGATGGGACCAAATAAACACCGAATTTGATGGCTCTGCTAAACTAATATAAAATCTGTATGGCCTTGCAGCAGCTTTAAACGAATTTGATTTTGTCGCAGCAAAAGTCATGCACGCCATTACTTACCATTTAAGGTATTAATAAATACCATATTGAAAATTCAGTTATAACTAATTTGGGATATACGTCTCTAAAAATAAATTACACCATTTTTGGAATATTTTATTACGTCTTTATTTCTTTCTCTAATGGATAGGATCACTAATTCATTAACGTAATATACATTGTTACGTTGTTATTGTTCTTCTTTTACTTGAGTTTGATGCTCTTGAGACGAGGGTATAAACAACCTCTCTATCTCCTCGAGATATATAGTAGTAAGATCTGCATACACTCTACCATCCTTAGATCCCACCTAGTGAGATTTCACTGGATATTTTGTTGTGTTGTACCGTAGTATATACTGTCAGTATAAATATTACTTTATTTAATTTTTAAAATGTTATTGCAAGTAACATATTTACGCATTTCTTAAGAAATTATAAATAAAAGTACTAATTTACTTTTATCTCTTTAATTAATAAATAACACTTTATTTAAGAAGAAGAATAAGCTAATCTTATTTTTAAAATGTTAAATATTAAGGATAAATGGACAAGTGGGCTGATTAATATGAACAAGTGGAGATTTCATAACTTTTTAGTTGGGGATAAGAAATCTAGTGAGATTAAATTTTTTGATGCGGTACCGTGCCGACTTTATAAGGTTAAAAAAAAGATATTTATATCTCAAGAAAGATTAAAATATATGAACTTATTTTAAAAGTATAAGGTCTCTGTTCGATTTTGATTTTAGATCATTAATATATATGAATCGCCTCTATAAACAAATAATGTTTAATTGATACCTTATTTTTTTGTGAAGCTAACTGTGATCATGAAACAAAACATTAAGAAAATAAGTAAAACTTATGGCCTTTTACTTTCTGAATAGATTAATAAGGAAACTAATGTCATATGAAATAAAACGAAGGGAAAATGATTTAAATTTCCCATTTCATATAAGTACGTTAACTAGTATTTTTTTTAAAAAATTATTATGGTTCTTCTAATTCTAACACTTCAAAAAAATATTTCTGAGCCAAAGAATGGAGTAGACCAAATAAAATGTTTTTAACGCAAAAGACATGCTCAAGTCACGGCAGCAGAATTAATGTGACATGCATGGACAAAATTAATGTGGTCACCAAATTATAACCCTAGCTTTTTATTATTATTATTATTATTGTATAGCCTAGCTAGCTACCAAGATTTATGTGCTTTAAGCATTCAAGAAATGAAAAGACCACTTACTATAAAGTGTCAATAAGAGTGGACACATTCATGGAACCCTCAACTCACCTTTATTTCTTTTTGGCCTTTCTTTATCATGTGTGCAACTCAATAGTTTGAAGATGCAAATTTTATTGTGTCAATTGCTTTTCTTTCTTTTTTTTGTTTCAATTTGTTTGTACTATTTTCTTATGATTATTTATAAATTTAACACAATAACTTGAATAAAAAAACAAATTCTAGTAGGAAGTTTTTTCTCTTTAATACCATATTTCTTTTAGGGAAAAGGCTTAAATATTCCATTGAACTTTGAGAAAAAGCTCATTTATGACATTCGTTTAAAGTTTGGCTCATCTATGTCATTTTCATTTGAGAAAACACTCATCCATACCGTTATTTGTTAATGGAAAACAATTTCGATCATATTTTACACGTGGTCAATTATGTTCGATCACGTTATTTGTTAAATCATTTTTCTAAAAAAAAAGACTCAAATATGTCATCGAACTTTGAGAAAAGGTTCAACTATGTCATTTCAGTTAACAAATAATGGCATGAATGAACTTTTTCTCAAACGAAAAAGGAGATAGATGAGCCAAACTTTTACGGATGGCATAGATAAGACTTTTCTCAAAATTTAATAACATATTTGAGTTTTTTTTTAAATTTAAAAAGGGTATGGGCTTTAAGGTGCAGAATCTGTAACGTCAAATCATGTCAGTTGGTATATTTTGGAATTTAATGAGGGGCGTGGGGGCTATAGTACTCAGTCTGATCAGTGTGTAAAAAGATAGGTAGGTTTCTGAGGTATACTTGCTTTGCTCTTCATTTACTTATCACTTAGCACTAGTCTCTCCTCTCAAGACATTTTAAAGGAGTAGGAATGGTTTGGTACTAAGCACAAGAGATAATAGTTTCGAAATAAAATACAAGATTATTTTATTTTGTATTTTTATCGATCTGCAGGAATAAATAATCAAGACGTCAACATGAGAATTGGGGTTGCCTGTTTTTTAATGTATTTTCTTGGGACAATTCGTTTGATGTGTTGCGTTGGAAAATGTGCCTTTTTGACGCCGGACTTAGTATTTAAGCATTAGGTGATGAAGGGATTCCTTTTGCTTCCACTAGATTAAACAAAAGGATTTGCAAATAAAAATGTTAATGCTATAACCGGTCCATAAATTTTTAAAGCTTGATTACAGAGTGCGAGTAGCCGATAAATAGATTAGCAAACTGGTGAATCAATAGACTTTGCTCCTTCCTTCATGACTTTCACGAGGAATTCTATCATCCTAGCTTGGATTGGAATCTAAATTGGAGTTGTATGTGATTATATTTTTTTGCAAAAACTATTTGAAATAATAATGTACTTAAATACAACTTTAAAAGTGAGTTGGAAAACAAATTAAGAGTTGTTTTCCAAATTTGAAAATATAACTTCAACTTGAATTTAAAATTTTCATAAATAAACACTAATTTTCAAATAAAATGAAAAAATTATTCCAAAAAAATAAATATTTTTTATGGTCAAACGGATAATATTCTCACTAACTCACTAGTCACTACATATAAATGTAGGATCTGACGCACATGTAGGGCGTTTCTACCTAGAGCTAGGATGTATTTAATACTCCCTTTTATTTTACCTATACCTATGTTAGTGTATGGATATGTCAAGACCATATCCCGACCATATGACAGGTGTACATGTTATGTATTCAATAGGTTTTTTTTAGTAAGACGATGAAAATTTCGAATACTCAAATAATTAGACTCGAAAATAAGAGATCTTCAAGCTTGTTGCTACTCATCTATGATACTCATACTACTATCACCTCATACCCTGGAAAAAAGAGGGTGGGGTGGGGTGGGACCCTTATGCATGTTACCCAATATCAAGAAGGGTGGTCCAGTTCAAAATATTTAAAGGACAGTCAAGAAAACTAAAGAATGTAGTACTTTTTGGGGTTTCCTATTATACTATAGACCCACCAGATACTGAAGATAAATTTAGGTTTAATGAGAGATTGATTCAACAAGAACCACCAATCTAGCTGCTGTTCAATCTCTTTCACATTGGTATACAATAATATAGACATACATATATATTGGTATATATACATGCATGTCTACATGTAATGTACTCCCTCCCTTGTTAGAGCTCAAACCCGATATCTCTTATGACTAAAAAGGGTTAAACAAACAAGCTCATTTTGGGGTTTCACTCGCAGACCTAGCCCTGTTGCTTCCATCAGTCTCCTGAGTAACTCTGTAATATAGGCGCACTAGTGATGTGCCTATATTAAAGGTGAAAATGGAAGCTAGAACCCAAAGTATAATGCACAATGAAAATTATCACCAAAATTGCAAAATGAAATTAATGTAATTTCCTATCTAATGACATATTCAATAACTTCATGTCATAAAAAGACCGTACCTTTCTTTGCTTCCTCTCCTGTGCATAAGCAATCTGTTCCAAACTACTTTCTGATCTGTTGCGATAAGTAAGGAAAAGTATTTTCTATTAAAAACGGCTAAGGAAATATTAACTTTAATTTCTTTCCCTCTTTGCTACACTGCTACATAACCATTGTTACCACTTCACTAGATTCTTTTTGACCCAAACTACAACTAAACTAGATGATGCCAAAGGTCAAAGAATGTTGAAACCAAACCGATTCCTGTAAGGCTTTGCGAAAAGATAAATCAAGCCTTGATGTTTAGTAACTATCATCTAATGTTAGGTTTCTTCAACTCGTCTATAAAACAGAACATAGGCCGCTGAGGTTTTGATCTTGTCCTTGTTGATGGGAGACACATGGCTGTCATCGAAGTCATACCACCGATCAGAACCATGCTACATTATTAGAAGGAAAGATACAAGTTAGAATATTGAATTAAATTGGGAAAACTGGAAAGGTTCTTTCTTGCATATTCTTCATGATGCAGATGATAACACAGAATGAAGATGCATGACTAAAGTTTAAAGTTCAATATACAATGAAGACACATGCAAATACATAAACTGAACACTCCTACGAAATATGAAATTTCTAAATTTGCCCTAGGAGAGAGGGGTGCAGTGACCCTGACCCCTCGCCCACCCCTCTCCCCAAGTACTTGTCTTTTTTTTGGATAAGCTGAAGTTTATTTTAATAGTAAGATATTGCGAGTTAAAGTTTTATTAAGAAATTGTACAAAGATAATGCTGCAGCAAATACAAAAGAAAGGACTTGTTTTACATTACATATTCAGGGATTCTTACAAGCCTAGCATATCATGCAAATCCAAAACTAACTTCCCTTTCATCCAGAAGTACAAATTTTGCATACATCTATACTGATTATTAGTATTCCAATTTTATCAGGTTTAAAAATTCCTATTTTACATTAGAACAGAATCAAAAGAAAGCAAAAGAAGCAAGGTATTCAAAGTAGCAGCACCACTTACATGAACAAACGCAGTATAGTGACCCCCTCCCATGCTTCCATAATGGTTGCTAATTGCATAAAGCATATATCGATAGGAAGATTTTCCATCCTTGTAGGCCATATATGAGGATAAATCGAGATCATGAGTGGGGAAGTCAACATATGTCTCCAACTTGTTCTTTATAAAACGGCTGTATGAGAACCTCTTCAAGTGGATGACCAGAATTTCCGGCAGTCTCCAAAGATCCAACTTCTTAGTGGCTTGGCGATGCTCCTTACATCCAGGGCAGAACCTAATGTTGGATACGAAACAAAAAACGTTAGGCAGATCATATTCATATTTCCCAAGTGAATGGCACAAAAAAATGACTAGATGATAAAATAGAATATTAGAAATTTTGCATGAAAGAAGTCTTTCACCCGTTGAATATGACTGTCATTGCCAGAAGTGGCCCTGGTAAATAACTGAATGTCATTATCTAAAAACTGTATATAGTTGATTTGAACATACAAGAAACAAAGAGCTACACTTGAAGCACAATGTGCAGAAAGTCAATAGAGGTGTTACGTGACAGCATCAGCCAATGTCGTCATTTCTTTAACATAACTGATAGAGGTTTGAAGGATACTGCTCATGCCATGTTACAAAGTCAAGGTCCAATTTAGTTGAGGCTAATAAGAACAGTTTAAGCACCATAAGCAATCAAGGTGTGGTGAAGAATATTGACCTAATTGAAATAAAATTTGTATCATTGGGAGAATACAGTTATGTAATTACAAACGTCGAGGATTTATGATTGTTAGCACAAACCAAAAAAGAAGCAAAAAGAGAACCATTTCAAGAAATCTCTGAACATTCATATGCTATAATTTATAAATACAAAACTTGTGTACAGATGGCATACAATCACAGAAGTGAAGGAGCTGCATACTTACCACATATCTTCTGGCCCTAGAGGCTCTTCCTTCAGAAATGCCTCAAGACATTTATACAGTGAGACAGAATCTTGAGGTCTTTTGCCAAAAAACCCAGATTTGAAAACTTCTGGCAGTGAGCTGAAAAGGCTTGTATTGTATTTTTCAACCATTTTAGGTGACCAATTTACAAGTACATTTAACCGTCCAGGGATATCTGTGGACTGTAATGGCTCATTCATTACAATCTCAGGGCCTTTAGCGATTGCCTTATCATCTGATAGATAAAAATGAAATTCCATATCTAAATGTTCGGCAGCATTTTCCTCAGCAATGCTCACTGGAAACCCATTTACTCTTTTGTCATCAGGTTCCAGTTCTGTACATCCTTCAGTAGAACTTCTATCAAAGTTATGCTCATCTGTCTGGGCTCTATTTTGGACTAAGAATGGTACAAGTAACTGCAGATAAAGACTACAGATATCAGATCCTTTAAGAACTGTACAATGTGCGGCAAGTGGAATACCAAATGCCTTCCAATTTGAAGTCAGCTTCCCGTATGTATAATGCCTGCACATGCAGTCTTTATTAGATTACTAGAATGGGAAAAGGAAGCAAGGAAAAGATTTTTTTCCAAAGGAAATATCAGCCATCTTATTTAATGAGTTGCGGACTGCTATGAGATCTTTCCAGCTTAACAGATCAAAAATTAAAACAGCAAAAAAAAAAGCAGGAAATTCCCCAACGTGAACAACTTCAGTAGTTAAGATGCATGAAAAAAAGCAATAGTTTCCCTTTTGCATCTTCATGATTGTCCACGTAATCTAGAAGGATAACACACATCATTTCAACTACCTGTTGCTCCAAGAACCATGTACAGCGATGATTTGTAATGCATTAAGGTGAAGCGAGTTGAGAATCAGAATGTTCAATACTACTAGATATACACCTCACTTTTACTTTTTGCAAGATACAAGTATATGGCAACTATCAAAAACATTCTCTCTACCCCATAAAGGAAGGGGTGAGGTCTGCGTACACCCCACCCTCCCAAGACCCCACTTGTGGGACCACGCTGCATGTGTTACTGTACAAGTATATATGGCAACTAACAACCAACTCTTTCAACTATCTTGAGTTCAAGTTACCATGATTAATCACCCACTCTCCATAGTAAACTAAGAGATTGAGAAAACTTTTTTGGAAAAGGCAATTCATAAATATCCTATTCTTCACACCCAGGGCCTTAGTTCAAGTGGCAAAGATTAAGAGACTTGTGGCTTATGTCACAAGTTTGAACCCTGTTCTATGCGAACTAAGCTTAGTATTTAAGTGAGAATGGTAGGAAGAGGGGACCATTATCCCCGAGTTCAAGGGTTGAAGTTGGTCCTAAGGGTGGCCCTAGAAGGAGTTCTCCATCACCAAAAAAGGAAATATCTTAATTTCACTGAGCTGGCTAAAAGTAAAAGGATATTTGAAGAACAATATTTTAGTTCTTGGCCATAGAAACACCAATATTGAGACTAGCTGAAACAGTTGAAATTGTTTGTATGATATTATAGAAAATTTCAATATTGAATCAAAAGAGTAACAGCTATTTTTCCTACACTCCTTAGTGCTGCTTGCAAGCACAAGTGTAGTGATCCCAATAAGATAGATCATACCAACACTTTCAATGCTTTCCGAAGTTATGATAAAGTTGTTTGTTAGACTGTTAAGTGGATCTTTTTTATTTCAATTTTTGATAAGTAGATAAAGTAGTCAAAATTTGAGCAAAGATGAATTCCTAGCAGCCTAGAGGGGCAACCACCAGAAACAAAATAAGCTTCATTATGATCTTAAGATAGTGCTTTCTACTTCTATTTTTTCTCGCAGAAGACAGTCTAAAGTGAATGTTCCTTCCTAACAAATGACTAGTTGTAATCTCATTAACTTAAAACAGAACATTTTGAAATACAACGAATCAGACATCACTTGCTCTAAAATTTAGGTAAATTTGATATTTTGGTAAGTAATTCTTTAAACTCATAAATTCCATATTTGCCCTTCTTCAGAGGATTGGTTGTGGGAATAATGCTGACACATAAATCTTTTTACTACATTACTAGTAAAAACATATATCTTCTGAGGAAAACATTTTGTCAATTCTTTTAAGCAATTGAAATCATAAAGTACACCCACAACCAAACCCTGCCACGAAGGTCGGAGTGCTTTTTTTTGCAACTTATGAAACATAGCTGTGCATGTAAGACACGTCCGTAAAATGACTAGTAAATGTTTGATGAACTTCAAAGGAAAAAAGATAAATGCCCAAATTATGAGTAAAGTCAGGACATACTCATCAATCTGTTGATGTGTAAACATAACCAAGGGGGCTTCTTCAGTACCCTTGTGCAACCGATAAGCAACAAGTCGGTCACCATCTCTTATTAAAGATAATGAATCGGCTGGCTCCTCAAGATAACGTATAATACGGTTGTTGTATATCTGTGATCGGTAAATGGTGTAAGAGCTGGAAATAGAATTTTATTTTGGAAATACAGGAAAAACAAAAAGGAAACTACTTGACTATCAGACACACCGTATATAAGAGCTGGAAATAAGTTTTATTTAGAAAACAGGAACCAAGCAACAACTCGAAATACATAGAGACCATTTCTCAACTTATTGGAAACTGTGCACTAACCTCAGCCACCAAAAGGGTCTCATCAGACTCCAAAGAGCATGCAGTGCTCAAAGCATGAATTAGATCTTCAAGCTTTCCATCCTTGGGAACAGTGATTGTAAATGTAGATATGTGAAGATCACTGCCACTTTTTATAACTGTGAGAGTCATTGACCTCATAGATGTAGATGGCAGAGGCAGTGACAAATACATGAATGGATCAAACGTGATGGAGACCTTTTTGCAAACAGGACAGACCAATGTGGAGCGATATTGACCCTGCAACAATTGAATAAGCTCCGAGAAATAAGACTACATGAAAATTGTATAAATACGCAGGAAAATGATTCAGATTAAGTAGACGTCTAAATGCTCCTAAGGGTCATAGTCAAATCATGACTTGCTGGAAAACATTAACTCCAGGCTAGCATGCGAGCACCTCGACTAATTCCACGAGGTACCTGCTACCTGCCACCAACATGGGTACCGGGTAACACTATCCAAGAAATCACCTTGTGTTTTTGCCTCTGGCGGGATTTAAACATGATACCTCATGGTCCACAACTCACTTTATTGACCACTAGACCACACCCTTGGGTGCTAGAGTCAACTTTATTATATAAAATTAAAAAAACCTAAATAATAAGAAGACGACAAGCTGTCCTCAATGTGTTGTAGTTGAAAATTATCTTAGATGTGCAAAGCTTTATCTCACAGCTGATTGGTCAAAGATGAGTCTAGAGATTTTACACCAACTTAGACCACATAACGAATAAATAGACCAATACCTTCCAAGCACATAATGCCTATAGACTGCATAAATGTCAGCACAATTCAAAAGGTTCAAATTTTCAAGGGTTTTCCGGATAAGGTAGGTTCAAATTTTCATGGGTTTTCCGGATAAAGTAGGTTAAAGTTTTCATATAATTGAACTTGTAAAAGAATACTCACAAAGACATTCAAAGGAAAAAGCAGAGACCATTTAGAGAAAAGGGAGCAACACATATAAAACTAATTTGTTTTGATATAAACCTGAATCCAAAATTCATCTCTTTGTTCAGGATTAATTATAGAAAATTTTCCTTTTAAGAAGATGTGACCCAATTTTTTGCATCAATAAATAGTATAAGAATTTACTAAAAGTATAATATGTTTGAATCTCAAGATAAATTGTGTCAATTTCTTTTGGATAAGATAAAGAGTTTTATTGATAAATAAAGCAGAGAATCTAGACAAAAATATCTAGGGCATTTGAAGCAAGCTTTAGGAACACTGGTTAAACTTCCCCAAACAGTCGGGATATCATTCAGTGTAGTTCCGGATATAGTAAAACATTATACCACTTCACTCTTCTTGCTTTTCAAGTTAATGTTGAAATGAAATCAACGATTTCCAACTTTTGGGCAGTGAGAGACAAGATAATTTTGGATGCTAGTGAGATAAAATGCTTCCTACTTCTAGTGAGATACGAGAAACCATCGTGAGATACTCACTTGGCACACGTCCACTATGATGGAATCATTACGAGCCAGATGATAGTTCCAGTATTCATCAGCGATTTCTTCATCTGGACGATCATCTCCATCCTTAGCTTCAACATAAGGTTTATTCTTGACGCGGTTCAAATCTTCGTGGAGTCCATCCAATAGAAAAGCTAAGACCTCCTGCAGATATACACAAGGAGAATTAGATGTCAAAAGATGCCCACAAAATGAGAGGGCACGAAAAGCGAGTATGAATAAATGACCTGAACTTGGAAACTAAATCCAACAGGAAGGACAGAAATTGGACCTGAGAATCATGCTGATTGAAGCCACTGAATTGAGGAGCAAAATGTGAGAGCTTTACTTTGAATATTCTAGGTGCCACAGGACTAGCTCCAGGAGCCCATAATTTCTTCAGAAGGTCACCAAAACCAGAGGCAATTTCTCCCTGAAACAATTGAAAGAGAGAAACTTAGGCAAAAAAATGTGTAAGGAGACAGAATAGAACACAATATTTAGTTGGGGAAAATTGAGGTGGGAAGGAGGAGGAAAAGTAAAAGAGGTAAGTTTATTTTCCCATGTTTGGTAATAACAATAAATGGAGAGATTGAATATCCTTCAAGCCAAAATTTCTTAACATCTACGAAATTGAATGGAATGGATATGTTTATTTTTTTTAACTTTTTCTCCAAGATAACCAAACACAGTTGGAGGAAAATAATGAATTCTTCACCTTGGGAGTAATCGATTAAATTTCTCTTTTGACTTTTCCAACCAAATATAAAGTATAAAAGGTTAAGGGATGTTAACATTGAATTATTCAGAGAGAACTGAAGAAAACATCAAAGCAACCTGCAATGATCTTGAAATACTCAAGATTGCTTACTTTCATTCCCAATGGGTTGTCAGGATTTATTTCTCTCTTGTAGTCCCCGAGAAAGTAATCAACGAGCTTTGGCGTATGTGCAAGGCACTGGAGAGCACTGTTCATGAAACAGGTGTTCCCTAGGTTTTGCAATCCAGTCAAACCCAAGGTACCAGCTTCACATGAACCTCCAGAAAAGGATGAGGAACTGCTCCTAGTGAGATTAGAGGTTATACCACTGCCAGCACCATTCATCAGTGGAGAAGAACCATTAAGGTATGGCATTGACATCTCATCCTTTTTTGCTTTATTTTTAACAGAATCTGATAACCCATAAACCTGCAACTCCAAGAGCAGCTGCAAAGCAAAAAAATAAGAGGACAAAATAAGAAGTCTGTGCAAATCATTCCTTGCTTATTGACGGTACGAACCATTAAACACATAATTCTAGAGTCACTAATAAGATTGTAAGATGACCAATAACCAACTAATGACTTGAATGATAATGGATTACTACGAAAGCGTAGGTAATGGGTAACATACAAGGAAAACAAAGAAAATAAAACAGCAAAAACTTTGGCATCCTTCTCATTTGTTTCACAGGTATACAATCAAAGGAAACACAACACTAATCAATGATGATGAACCAAACTGGTAATAACTTCCACAAATGGAAGAAACAACTACCAAATACTCAATATTTTTGTAATCATATATCCAGCTAAAAGTAGCATAAACTAATTTACTCATTAGTTTGCCAAACCAAATGGGTGCATAAGAAGATTGTTAGATAAACAGTCTCATTTTGTGTGTTTCTCTTGTCCCACGGTAAACTAAAAGAGCTAAATCTTCTTAAAGCGTACGTCATTCAAACTGCAAGGAAAGAGCACATCTACTTCTATTGGATGAAATAACTCCAGTACAACCCCTACCGGATGTTTGGTGTGGCGGTTAGGCATCCTTAGATGAAAGAGTACAAAGGAGATTCGCATAAAACTGATTTAATGGCCTAAGCATTGATCCATGCCCAAGAAAAAGCAAACACTAATATAGAAAACCAAATGATCTCCCAGTACGCTGGAGAAAACTCCTTTCGTCACTTCAATCCTAGATGGAGTTTTAAGTGAGCATATTCATCAACTTAGTCACTGTAACCCTTTTTATGAAGCAAACACTAGTTAAAGAAATAGAAGAATCTGCTAAAAGAACTTAATTAGAAAACAACCAGAAAAAAGTTTACCCAAATTATTTTCTAATGCAAGACAGAAAAATAATAACAGATGCTGCAGAAGCATTGGTCAACTTTTAATTGGTTAGTCATGAATTATGACAGAGTTGGAACTACATACATCTTGCTCTGACTGCTTCTGAGAGTCTTTGATCATCTTATTATTTTCATTTGAAAAAAACAACGCTGTCTGCCCAGATAAATCCCAAATCCTTGACTGCAGAGAACCAAAATGCCATTAATCTTCTCAAACAGACCCTTGCAATTGATTAACAAAAATATCGTAACTTACTGGTTCTGTATCCACACTGAAAATTCTGTAGGCTCTTCTAAAGCATTCAACTGTATTGTCCTGAATCAAATGTGAGAAAACAAAATGTTAAAACTAGACTCTAAAGGATATAAAGCAGTACAACTGAACTCCAAAGCATAGGTGGAGATATATTGCAAGATAAAACAAGAAACATCGTCCAAAGAAAAAAATGCAAATGTCTAATATGCAACACTTTACAAAATGTGAACAGGTTATTCCAATTACTTAGTAAAAATGAAGTACTTTTGGAAGCTACATTTTTATGAACACAAGCTGAGGCAACAAAGGACAAGTCGACACTAACATGTTAAGAAAAAAAAGCTCAAATTAGCATCAACATTTGAGTGAATGATAAATACGAAGTAACATGGAAAGATCACGGATACACAAATTCTTTTGGTCTAGCTTCACATGTGACCCTTTTCTTTAATTATTTCCTATTAGTTTAATAAAATATGAAATTCTCTAGCTATTTTACTTCTTCACACTTCAATGTAGTTTCAATACACAATCTCAGCTGTATCAACTAGCCTAGTTTATTCAAACCAGGGTTTCCTCTTAGCCTTTAGTGATCAAGAATGAGAATTTGGCAACATAAGTAAAGGTGGAATATCAAGGCATCCTTGAGTTATTGTATATAGTTCGTCCAAGCTATTTAGGTGGTATAAATGATTCTGCTAATACTTAAGATGTGAGAACTTGTTAGTTTTAAATCAAGAGGATAAACCTGTAACTGAGTCTACTATGTTATCTTGAAACTGATTGATTACCAACTACATAGTTTCTTCTGCTCCAAACGTGGTAAAGGGTGGGGGTGTTTTTATCAGTGTACCAATTTCATGTCATAGCTACAGACATACAAAAGGATATATTAGCACATATTGCGGAATATTGCACTGCTTTACACTGTTAGTTCCTGTCTATACAATTTAACTCTAGAGTAATTCACTTTGCTAGAAAGACTACATAATGCTGGAAAAGTGTCCTTATATCATTTTCACAAAGACACTCTCTAGAACTCTCGTTGTCGTCATAATTTCCTGATGAGCAATTTTGGAATTGGGAATTACAAGCATCAAATGCTTCAAGTGAACTATATAAGTAGCAATAGGATTGATATCATTGTTTTACGCATGCATGCAAAACCGAAAATTACCATGCAAAATTTATAGGCCACTATATCAGGAAATAGATACCTATCAAACTAATGTACTTGTCATCTATTTGCAAAACTCAACACCACAAATTGTATGTATTGATTAATATTTAACTATAAAACAAAAGTGGAAGAACTTTAGCAGCTATTTCCCTTCCTAGTATTTCATGTGAGGATGATAATAAATGGATTCACGCATAACCCTTTTTCTTAAAGTTGATATATTGAGCATTGCCATCTTAGTTCCTTCTGAAAGTTTCAACAATCAACAGTAACAATAAAGTGATGAAAAAAAAAAGCCAGCTTCTCAAGGGGGGGGCAAGGGCTATACCGAAAGATCATATGACTATGCACTCTATTGATATTATGATAGTGCAAATCTCATTGGAACGATAGATGGAATTAGAAATTCAACAAGTTATTTTTAACCTTTTTGCTTATCCTGACTCCTAAGGAACTGGTTTCCCGCGAAACAGAAAGCCTCAGCTGTAAAGGATAGACATCCGCAATATCCTCATCTGTAGCTGAAAAGCTTTTTCCATTCTTAGCAGCTGCTTTAGAGTTACTGTGCCTGAAATAGGAGGGAGCAATTCCAATCAAACTAATCAGAACTCTAAAATGAAGAGATCAACTTTTACATAGTTCGAAATGCATGAAATTATTAACGTGCTAACTATCCAGTTACTGGGATCCAAAGACAGATTCCCTTTCTTAAATGTGAAGAAACACCAAAAAGGAAAGTGAAATAATTAGTTATCAGTTACCCTCACCCCAAATAGAAAAAGACAGAAAGAAACAAAGGAAATAAGGAAGCATTTTAAGGTTGAAAGAACAAATGGTGGTTCTTTCGGAAAGAAATTATAAAATGCTTTATACATTGAGCTTCCATGTACACTAACAAGGCATTTAACAATATATATTTACAAATCGGAATTGTCATCCAACTAGAAACCACAATGAAGTCTCTAAAGGCTTGAGGCCTCTTTAATGTGAAATGAAAAGCGAGTGGTCTCAAAAGCAGAAGAAACCAACAAACTAACTGCAAGTGGTTCTCAGAATGCTCAACAATTTTAGTGTAAATCTCAATCAGAAGAGGTTTCATCACACGCATTTCAAGGAATACAAAGAGAACAGGGTTCTAAATACTAACCATTTGAGTGCCTGCAGCCACATGTCGCCGGGGACCAACGCATAGTCCCGGCCTGATACCCCAACTTCACCATTCTCCTGACTCTGTGATAAGGATTCCTCCTCTCTCCTCAAGTTAAATGCGATGTCTGGGCTAAATATGTTGTTAATAAGTTTCATTGGCCCTCCATAAGATGGAGCTGGTGCTACTGCATACAAGGTCGCCGACTTCCCATCTGATGGTGCTGAATCCTGTGCCTCCTTCCACCACCTATAATGACAAACACACTTTCTCAGGCAGTGCAGTAAATGTATATGTGCCCGTGGAGCTTGTAATATACATATGTGTAACACTTTGATCCACTCCATGGAAACACACGGAGATCAAAAAATCTTACCTAGTCTGCAAATGATAACTTCTGGAAATTACTGTCTCCAGGCTATTTACCCCCACCCTGCCTACTAAAACATTCTCTTTCTTCTTAACAACCAGTCTCAAGTATCAATTTTCTTCTTTTCTTTCATCCTCTCCTCTACCCCTACTAACCACAGAGCTTCGCCACTGATAAAAGCTTTTTATAATAAAGAGAAACAACATTTCAACAGACAACATACAGCATGATAAACCTAAATCTTATGTAGAAGGAACAATTTGTCCACTTCTTTTGAGGTTTACACTATTAAACAGATAACCAACATTTTCAGATCTCATCAGCACTACCCTATAGTACTTCTCAATTATTAACAACATAAATAAATATAACAAAACCCAAAATCCAAGACCATAACTTTCTTATGCTAAAGTTCACACACACACACGATTCGATCGAAAGGCTAAGAGGTGAGCAAAAACCAACAACATTGATTAAAAAACAACAGTATTTCAATGTACAAAGCTCATACAATCACCAATCCAAATGAAACTAAAAAAAGAAAACCACAACACGATTTGATCCAGCAGATAACAAGTGATTAAAAACCTAAAACATCTCAATGTACTAAAACTAATACAGCTACCAATCTAAACAACCAGTAAACAAAAAAACAAAAAACAAAAAAAACTAGCTCTAGTTTCAACTTTCTCGTTATCACATGGGTGCAGATATATCTCTGATTCAGATTCGGATTCAGCTGAATTGGATCAAACCCACATCATAAAATCAACTCATGAAACCAAAACCAGAGAATTCAATTCCTGATTATTAAATTTTTTTTCCCAATCCTTCTATGTTTGCTATATAAACACTTGCATGAGGAATGGGTCAAGGAGAAGACACAAAATGGGGAAGTGGGTTTACCTGTAAGGAACGAAATAAACTCGCTGGTCATCTTTTACAGAAGATTCGGTCTGTTGCTGTTGAGAAGAATCCTCCCATGGATAATCCATTTGTATTGACGGAATTCTAGAGAGAGAAAGAAGGTAAGAGAGAGATAGACTCGGAGTTTCAGAAATGGCGGAAGAGATTTGCAGCAGAAAAAATGCACAGCATTTTATAGGAATGAGAGAATGGCGGATTTTGCAGAGAAACAATTGGAGCTTTTTTCTGTGAAGAGGATTCAGGGGAGAGAATATTTATGAAAAATACAGAAAATAATTTAATGCTTATATATTTAATTTTTTTACACTTAAATACTTTACTTAATCAAATAATTTTCTACAGATTTGTTTAAATTCATAATTTCACAGATAAAAAATAAAAAATAAAAAAAGTTATAAAGACAGATCAGATTGATCTTGACTGTACATATTATCTTAATACAGCTAATTCTATAATATGTCTTTTTTATTTATTTCTTTTCTTCTTTTGTTTGTCCCATATTTTTTTATTATAATATCTTTTATAATGGACAATACATGAAAAGTGAGTTTGAAGGGACTTTTTGTAATTTGATGCAAAATCAACTTGGAAAGGAGTAATTTCCCCAGATTAGTCACTAATGTTTGAGAAATTACCTAGTAATATTACTTAAGTTTGTTTTAGGATTACAATATCACCTAACTTTACATATTTTCCTCAAAATATACTTGACAAAAAAATTATTTTTCTCTCTCCTAATGGATGTCATGTCACATTATTCATTTTTATTAATAATAATAAAATTTAACTTTTAAAACAACTCATATGTTATATTCGGTAAAAAAATTAATTACATAACGCAAAGTGAACATTTTTAAACAACCCATTTTTACTTTATGATATTACAGTTAAAATTAATTATTTATTCTAAATCACTTTCAAATCATTCATTCTTTAAGTTTTTAAAGAATGTGCAAGTTGAACATTAAAAACAAATAAAAGTGAACGAAAAAAGAAAAAAAAGTGACGTTAGAGAACAATTTTCACGTACTCATAAAAAATCAAGAGTATTATATCAACTAACTCATTTTACGAACTTTTTTTTTTCTAGCAACTATTCCCTCCGTCCATTTTTATTTACTCATTACATTATAAATAATTATTCATTTTTTACTTATTTACTTTAGAAAATCAAGAGATAGTTTATCACTTAATTTCTAATTCGCTCTTATTATTAATTATAGTCATTTGTCAATGCATTTTTTAAAATATTAAATTTATTATATTCAGAGATTAATATAGTAAAATTATATAGTAAAATTATCTTTATTATTTCTTAAGAGATGTATCAAATTAATATTAAACAAGTAAAGATATAAAGATGAACGGAAGGAGTAGAAACGAAATTTCCCATGTAGAGAGATTTTAGAACTAAAGTAATTATAATAAGTGCAGTTTAAAAAAAAATTAAAAAGAAAAAAAATATTATTAAAAAAAGAATGATATGACATGACATACCATTAAGAGTGTGCACTTTACATACTCTTTAAGAAATTAAAGAATGAATGATTTGAGAAATAATTTAGAATAAATAATTAATACTAAATGAAATAATAAAACATGTCTATCTCTTACTATGCTAAAGTAAACAACTAAAAAAAATATATAACATAAGAGTTATTTTAAAAAGTTAATTTTTTAAATAAAAAATGAATAATGTGACATGGCATCTCATTAGGAGAGAAAAAAATGTTTTTTTTGTTAAGTATATTTTGAGGAAAATATATAAAGTTGGGTGATATTTTAGTCCTAAAACAAACATAAATGATATTATTAGGTAATTTCCCAAACATGAGTGACTATCTAGGGAAATTACTCAGTTGGGAAGTGATGTTAAATCAAAAAGATTTTTTATTAGTGAAAGTCTAATATTTTGTTTGTCCTAAAATAAGTATGTTTTAACAATTAAAAAAATTCCAAAATAACTCTTGTTTTAAAAACTTAACACAAAAATAGCAATAATTGTTCTTAATTATATTTTTATATTAAAAACTATTACTTTCCAATATTTTCATTTCTCAAGAAGTGTCTAATAAATAAAAATAATTTAATAAATTATATCTTATACTTATTATTTTTCTTAAGAACATGTATTTATTTTACGACGAAAAATAATATTTTGTTTCTTTTAAACAGCTTTAGAGTACCTTTTGAGGTACTTTTTATTAATAATTAATAACAATTAACAAAAAGTTTATTCAATTTTTATTCGACTTGAAAGGTCAAAGACCCTTCAATCAAAAACTAGTCTTTTTAGGATTAAATAGGTTCTCTTTTAATTTTCCACTATCATAGACAGAATGTTTTTTTCTGGGCTATCTTTTCAGTTATAAATACTATTTTTCAACTAAGAATTTAAGAGAACTTAATCTAGATAATAATTGTTTTTTTCTACATTTTAATATATAGTTGAAATATTTTCAAAAGTAGTTAATCTAGATAATAATTGTTTTTTCTACATTTCATGTATAGTTGAAATATTTTCAAAAGTAATTATATCATCTTATAAAGTCGTGTAAAAGTAAAATAGAAATAACTCAATATAATTAATATAATGGTCTAAAATCAAGCCTTAGTAAGAGTTTTAAGTTTATTTAATAAAAAATATAGGTTTTTAAGATACCAAAATATTGTTGTTTTATATAATTAAATTTTTATAATTTTTTATTTTTTTTTTGACGATACAACTAATTCATTTGATATTTTGTTGGAATATATTATTTATATATGATAACTCATTTCATCATTTTAGTACATGAGATTTTTATTCGTTATTCCTCCAATTAAACATGGAATAAAATAATTTGTCATTTTGTTTTGAGATTGTTATCTCATATTCTCGAATCAAACAAGCTCACAAGGGTTATTTTGAGGACAAAGGAAGGAGGACCCCATTCATTTAAAAAGAACAATTCTTTCAAATAAATCCTAGTCAAACTTGTAACTGAATTTAATGACACGTAATAGTGGCTTAAATATATTCTCTTAACTAGCAACATAAATTGTTTTGGAAGCATTCATTTTTCGTACACAACTTCTCTTTCTTTTTTAGACCTTTAGCGAGTTGCAAACAAAATTTGAAATGGTAAAGTTTTCGATGGTTTTCAATCTGTGAATGAATAACAAAATTTTATGAATTAATATTTTAAATCTTTTAACTATATATTCAGTAAGTTACTAATTACTAAGCAATCTTAGTTTGAATCACACCATTTGTAGTTAATAAATAGTAGGGGTGTTGAATTAATTTACAATTTAGAGCACGTTTAAAATAGTTGATTTATAGTAGTTGATAAGTTCTTGAAAAAACTTTTTGATGTTGAAATTAATTTTATAAATAAGTAGTTACTTTTTGGGTTTGAAATTAATTATAAGTAGTTGATGTGTTCCGTAAAAGATGGTAAAAGAGAAAATTATGTTAAATTTATTAATATGTACTTATAGTTATATTCAAAACTTAAAAAAAAAGGAAAAAGTATACGTATAAGGAGAATAACAAATTACAAAAATGAGATAGTATTGTTGAGTTTGAACTTCTACAAATGAAATTTTAAGATGTTTCGGAAAAAACAAAGAAAAATAAAGAAGCAAGTATTTGCCACTTAAGTTGTGGGTATTTTGTTCAGTAATTAATAATGACTATTTTCCAATTATAGTTCAAAATGTGCCTATTTTGTTATGAGGTCTCTTCACCGTATAGTCATCCGTCGAAATAATAATTAAAAATATATATGTTTTTATATTTTAATGTATATATACATATAATATACATATTTTTATAAAGGTGACAAATGATTGGATTGAGGTGAATGAGTGAAGAAGGATTGAATTAATAATTGAGCGAGTTATTGGCCCGTTCAAAAATTAATTTGGTTAAAATTTAATTTGCTCAATTCTTACTAAGTTTTGACTGATTTATTAAGAAAATTTCAAAAATAGCAAAGATAATAGACCTAATAAAGTTCTATAGATATAGTTTCGATAATTGTGCTCCATAGTTATAATTTTGTTTGCTATAGAGGTTGTGATTTGTATAATCGCTTGTCCGTTTGTATATTTCGCTTGCAAATATACAAGCATGATAAGTATATTTTGCTTGCCCGTTTGTATATTTTGCTTGCGAATATACAAACCGGGATAGTATATACAAATTATGTATTCATACATTTAGAAATTTTTCAGAATTCTGTTTATATATTTCACTTGCGAATATACAGTCTGGGATAGTATATACAAATTTTGTATTTATACATTTAGGAATTTTTTCAGAACTCCATTTGTATATTTCTCTTGCCAGTATACAAATATGGTAATTTATTATGAATTTTTCATACTTCATATACAAATAACTAGGGCAAACATATACAAATTCTAGATTTATACAATTAGGAACAAATTATACAAATTCTGGATTTATACAATCAGGGACCGAATTATACAAATTTTGGATTTATACAATTAAGAAATTGAATACCAAAATTTCGCGAAACTGTAGCTACGGATTAAAAATAATCGAAACTATAACTATATTACATAGTATACTCTAGATGTTTATCATTTCACATAATTTTTCTCTTTATTTATTCTTTTATAATTTTTGGTACTTCCGAGTAAGCTTATTATCTTTCTTTATTATGGCTATGGATAACATATTATATATTTAAAAAATGTTTATTTGAGATGTTTTGATTAAAAAAAAAAATTATGAATCATTTTAGGCTAGATAATAGCTCAAAATTTGATAAGCTGAAATATACATACGTGAGTCAAATATCAAATAAAACTTAAATGAATTAGGCGAATTATGATTTTATAAGCTAGTCATGCCATCTCTAATCTTTTATATGCAACTAATGTGTAATTTTTATATAAACGATTAGAGGTTGTAATTAATTTTGGTGACCGATCAAATGTGTAACTTTTCCTTTTTTTAAAATTTAAGTTACAAGTCCAAAGAGTGGAAAACTCAAGCTATTTTTACACTAATACAAGGGGTACATTGCCAACTGGATCCAAACAACCACAGATGGAAATTGGGCCCGGAGCAACTTTTGTTGCTCTAGTCTAAAGTCAAATATCAGGCCCGTTCAGTATAATGAGCCCACCTCTTCTGTTGGACTATTAGCTGGGCTTCTTTTAAGCTTTAGTGCGCAAACATGGGTTGGCCCACACAGCAATTAGATACCCATATTGAAATAGACTAAATCTGAATTCGCGTATGCAGTATCCGAAACAAGAATTTGTCATTCTCGAGACCTTTAATTAAGTGTGGAGGGATCTCGAACCATTCCACACAATACATACTGGTCATTTTGTGTTATCTCATGTGCATTGTATAATGCAAAACCTTTAGGAAAAAATTACTGTACTATATTTTCAAATAATAAGCCGATGATTAAGAAAACATATAAAACAATTCAAATAGTTTAAATTAAGAATTGGACAGGAAGGGTGGTTTATGACTATTTTTCGAATAATTTCATATGACAATTTTAATGGTTTTCTGCCACTAGATCAATAACACGCTTTGTTTATGAATTTTTAATTCATAATTCTTACATATTTTCTGAATTTTTTTATACAAATATAAAATTCGCGCAAAAGTTTTTGAGTTCGCGAAAATCTCCACACTGTCAAGTTGATATAATTTATTTTTATACTTTTAAGCAAGTGATACATATTTTTATCATCAATAATTATCTCATCCCATTTTAAATTTACCCTATAACTTAATCGGAAAAGGGTCAAATATACCCCTATACTATTAGAAATATTTTAAATATATCCTTCGATATACTTTTGGTTCAAATATATCCCTCCAGTAATACTTTCGAGACAAATATACCCCTTTCATTATATTTTGGCTCAAATATACCCTTAATTTTAACGGTTGGTTAAATAAAATCATATATAAAGGTAAAAATTGTAGATTACAATTGTATAAGTATAAACAACATATAATATTATAGTCATGAAATTTAAAAAATCATTGAACGTAAGTGTTTATTAATAATAGTATAGTCCTGAAATTTAAAAAATAACTTATAGTATTTATTTTTTTAACCAAACTCATCAATACGCAAGTGTTTACTAATCCATTTTCCTCATATGAAATACTTTAATCCATAAATCACAATCTATAATATTAACCCAACAATATTTAAGTTAAACAACGAGAGAGACGATCGCATATTAAAAATTGATACATAATAGATATCACTTTATATAGTACGAGATAAAAAAATAATTATGTCATTAAAGAGGAAAACAACATATTCAAAAGAATGAAGAAAAGAGTCTATCATTTGATTGAGAGTTAAAATTAAGGGTAAATTTATGCCAAAATATAATAGGAGGGGTATATTTGGCCCTAAAGTATAACGAAAGGAATATATTTGGACCGAAAGTATAACAAATGATATATTTAAACTATTTCTAATAGTAGAGGGGCATATTTGGCCCTTCGCCGTAACTTAATTATAGCCAAAACATTATTGATGATACTCAAATACTTTTACCTTACCTTTTCGTGATCACAAATCAAATATTTCTTGACAAGAGGTGTAAGTCTGTAACTAGTGGGTTTTCCAACTTTTTTTTTTCAATTGCTAGCTCTAATTGGATCTTCATCATTCCTTTTTCCTCTTTAGCTTTAAAAAAAATTAGGTTAAAAGAATCCCATTCAGTCAACGTAGCTCTATTTGGATCTCTATCAGCCTTAATTACGGTTGTTTGTACATGATTTGAAATTAAAATTTTATTTGGATATATAATTTAAATTTTTTAAGTTGTATTTTCTCTTTTCATAAACATGAAAATCTACGAACAGTGTAGTCTATCAAAACTTCCTCAACTCTTATTCATATGAATACTCCTCGATTTCATATTAATTGTCCGCTTTCCCTTTTATATTTTCCTTAAGATGTCATAAATAAAACCAATAGTAAAAACTAATTTATTCCATAAGATTTTTTTAAAAAAAAAAACTTTACAAATTTGTTTGCACTTTTAAAAAGAAATAATTGTTAGAGAAAAATGATTTTTTTAAAAAAAATAACTCTCTCTTGATTTTATAAATTAACAAGTAATTTGAAGTAACTAATAATGTAGACAGTTAATTAATATGAGACAAAGAAAATATAACTTTAAATCTTATCAAATTTCAATAGTTTAATATTTAATGCACGTACCTTTCGAATACATACTATATTGCAAATTAAAACACGTAAATCATATGTCTAATATATATACACCAAGAGAATGTATTTAATTAGTTATATCATGAAGTAAGATAAAAATGCAAAACTTTCCTTGACAAAACCTTAAACAATGGATTATGATGTTTCCAAAAAACAAGATCAAACAGACATACAAGACTCTTGGTGAAATGCTATTGGTTGAAATGACAAAAAGGAAAAATAATGAAAAGAAAGCATTCACACTTGATGCTAGCTAGAGACAAACAGACTGACATGACCCTCCACCAAGACATTAAAGTGGCTCATAAGATTTTGTCTATCTTCTAGCATCATCAACCTAAAATATAAAGGCTTCATAAAGATGAATGATTGTATATATGACTCCATTAATTACCATAAAAAATGTGGTACAATGAGGCTGCTCCCTCCTTAATCAGAAGTCTCGAGTTTGAATTATAGGTATGACAAAATCCTCCGAATGGAGTCCTACACTGTTAGGGTTTTGCCCTGATTTTCTTACCTTATTTGAAGTTTATTTTTTCCTCAAAGAAAAGTCAAAGTATTACCATAAATATTTGAACTTTTTCTGAAAGAAAAATATATTTCTCTTCCATATTTGATTATTCTTTTCTTAGAGAAAAAGTCTGGAATCCTATAAATTTAATACCCTCTTCTCATATAAAAAGCACATAAAATCTACAATGTAGTCGTTTAGAGAGTTTTGTTTATGGGAGATTTTCTCTCTACAGTTATAATATTTTTATTTTATATTAGTTTTCATATGTAGACCAATTGGTCAAATCATATAATAATATTATGTCTTTTAATATATATTTTTTTGTTATCTGATTTATCAACCGTATGATTTGCAATTGTAAGCTTCCGCATGACACCCTAATCACTTTCGAACCCAACATACACGACGCTAATCAAAATCAGTTGCTCCCATGCAGATATCAGACATTGAATGGGAAAATAAAAAACGACTCCATTAATTAAAGGTCCCTTTTTTTCTTTTAGATTTTTCAAAAATAATTGAAGCAACTTTCACTTGCAAAAAGGTTGCATGTAGCTAGTGGTGTTACAATTGAAATTTGAACAAATTATTGTAACTTTTGCACTTCCATACGTTATTACTGTACTAAAAAGTTTCATCACTATAAGCGAATTCAATAGGGGTTTGAAGAAAAACAAACGCGAAGCTTTATCCTTCGCCAAGCTAAGGTATAATATATGTATAACCTATATATAATGATTAGAAAAAATATACAGTAAATTTGCTAGACTATTTGTGTGAAGATCGATTCCTTAATTTTAAGTAAGATAATAATATTTACTCGAAAATTTTCAGGAAAAAAAAATCCCTTGTTAAATTCATACACAAACACCATGCAAACTCATTTTCAACTTCAATTTTAATTCTCTTCTTTTTTCTAACTCCAATCAATTATTGTCCAAACACCTACCATGCATGTTAAATGATATTGATATTTTTAAGGGTGATGAACAAAATATTTTTTAAAGAAAAGTTTGTTAATTTTTTAAGTGGTGCTATATTAGGAAAAATGGGATAAGGCCTTGAGGAAAATGACTTTAAAAAAGAATTATTATTTATTATTAGTGAACTAAATGAGACCAGAGGTTATGGATAGAGAGCATATGGTTCTGTCCACTATCCATTTCATCTTTATAACACAGCTCTCCACATCACCTCTCGGCCTCACTAATCAGAATAATTCTTGGATGGAATAAGTTTATAAAATTTTAAAATTTGAAAAAAATATATAAATTTTGAAATGTATTTTCAGAAAAGATGAGGGTGACAGAATCTAAGAAAATACCATCATTAAAGATGGAATAAATTTAAAGATTAGTTTAACATGAGAATCTCTCTAAGTATATAGTTCCCACTATGATCAAGGTTAGAATTGGACAATAATGCATCCATTAGAATATATGTGTATTTGTGTCTTTTTGTGTGTCTTGTAGGTATTATGTAAATCGAGAGTAGTATAGAAATTCACAACACATTCCGAATTTAAAATTTATGAATTTCTATAACGATATTAAGTTAATACAATAATTGATTCAAAATCAAATATTTATAAATATATTCAGAAATTTCTATCACAACTCAAACCCATGACACATATCTTTGATTCTACTTGCCTCACAAGTTAGTCCTCTGGGCTACACTATCATTGAATCAAAAGTGTGCATACCGTGTGGATTTGCAATATGAGATTCGCCTAAGATATCATATGCATCACTTCTTTAGAAGCTTGTCAGTCCTTCTCTATGACCTGCCTATACATCACAATTTCTTAATTCATATATAGTGTTTGGACAAAAAATACAAAGTACGTGAACCCACATATTACATTGTAAATCTGCCCTAAGTATAGTATAATTTGGAATCTTATAATCCTGATATACTTCAAGAGAATCATTTATGTGCAAAGAATACAAGAAATCACGTCAATTTCAAATATGGAGTTGTGGATCCCTCATTTTTTCCTCTTCGAGATTCTTTTTTGGATGTTTGTGAATTGTGTGATGTGTATTAAAAGGACAACCGTAGAGCTCTAGTACAAATTTAATATTATAAATATATTGTATGCTGCAGTGGCGGATCCAGGATTTTAAAGCTATGAGTGCTCTTTTAGCTATCAATCACAATATATAAGTGCGCAAATTTAATACTTGTGTTAAGAATGACAATCATATTTAAATATGATAGCGAAAAAAGTCAATTAAAAAAACTACAATAAAAATTATTTCGGATAAAGAAAAAAGGAAAAGTTTTTTGGGTAAGTTACATAAATCACATAGTGTAAAGATGAAATTACTATCTATCCCTACTTTTTTTTTCTAATTACAATAATCTTTTAAAATTAACCAAATCCGGATACATTAATGAAAGCGCGGATACATTAATACAAGCGCAGATACATTAATACGAATACATTGTTAAAATAAAAATTAACTCAATCAGGATACATTAATGAAAGCGCGGATACATTAATACAAGCACATATACATTAATACGGATACATTATTAAAATAAAAATTAACCCAATCCGGATACATTGATGAAAGCGCGGATACATTAATACAAGTACAGATATATTAATACATTAATACGGATACATTCTTAAAATAAAAGATTTTAGTTATTTTTAAAATATATAGAGACAAATGAAAAATAATATACTTAAAGGTGTGTACTTTAGTAATTTTTCTAAGTTTTTTTAATAAGATTTTGTTTAGAAAAAGTTAGCAAAAGGGCAGAAAGGGAAAAAAGAACAATCAACATATAGAGAAAAACAAAATAAAATAAAAAATAAACAAGTAGAAAGAGGATAGTTGGATTTGAAACTAAAATTTATGTGGATAGAGGGAATCGAACCCAGGAATAGAAACAAGTTAAAAGCTTTGAGCACCCACTTATTACCACTGCATCAAACAAGCCAATTGATACCTTGGTGCTCGGCTTTAATTTTTATACGTTACTTATTAATTTCTATAGATTCGATACGAGATTAATGGGTGCTCGAGCACCCAAAAGGGACGATGTGGGTCCGCCCCCATACAAAAAGTTTGTGATGCTGAAGTGTTTGGGAACATAGTTGAAGGATTACCAAGTAGAGCATGCATATTTTACAACTTGAGTGTGGTAATGACTATGACCTGCTTAGAATTTGAACTATATGATTTCGAGTTTAAAATACTATCATAACTTATTTGATTTGAAACCTAAAACTTATTAAATTTAAGTCGATATTATTAAGTTCGAATGAACCTAGACAAGGTGGAAAATGATAAGCAATTCAAATAGAGAGAGATATGGCTATATCAAGGGAAGTTAATTAAGTCATATACATCGACAATTATTAAAAATTTATATTAATTAGTATTGTGTAACTAGTTATGACAAATAATTTATCTTACTTTTCATAGTATCAAGTTATTCTTTCTAGTTTCTATATAAAATAATGAATTTAAGTTCTACGTATTATACGTGTCAAATATCTTTAAAATAATTTGGAATGACAAAAAGCTAAGTACAAAAGGAAGAAAAAAAAGAAGGAAATTCCCATTTGATAATGAGACAGACAAATAAACAGACACGACACACCACCAAGTCAAACTTGGCTCATAACATAGAGTCTTGTCTAATCTTAATTAGTATCTATATTATAACATCGTTATTAACTAAAACACACATATAAGCTTAAATAAAATGACTTCTCTATGTTTTCCTTGTTCAAATCCTCTAAAATCAAAGACATTGATAGTTAATCTCTCTCTTTGTTTATTTGGCTAAAGGAAACTCTTTTTCAACAAAAGAGTAAAAACTACTGAACTTAAACTTACAAAGAGAGGAAAAATTACATTACATATGATATGATATTATATTTGACCCCATTTATTAGTGATCTACTATACTTATAAGATTATATGTTATGATCTTTCTAATTAATTAAATTAAACATTAGAATTAGGCAAGTAATGATGATGATTATTAGGATGTTGCAATGCAATAAGGCTCCCAAATGAGTAGAGACTTCCTCTGCTCTTTGCATCCTTTCAACAAAGGCACCAAATAATTGATGTTCCCTTTGTTTCCTCTCATTAGCACCAAATCTTGCTGCTCTGCTATCTTTGTTGTACTTTTGGCAATGGGAGTAGTACTGTTGGCAATGGTTGTCACACTAGGATTGGGATTTTTCTTCCAGAAATAGTTGTAGGCATTGAATGGAGATGCTTCAGGTGTGATTAGATGAGGAGGGATTTGTGGGAGTGATTGCGGAATAATTGGAGTTATTTCATCTTCGTCTTCAATCAATTTGATAGAAGTGTTGATCTTGTTAGGCCATGTTAGATGATGTTGATTATTCTTTTTCTCTAGACCTCCTCCCATGAGTTGTTTCATCATCAATGTTGATGTGTTCACATTCATTCTCCCATTTGACAATCTTGATTTTTGCTCAAGCACAATTTGCATCCCTTTTGTATCATTTCCTTTTTCCTCAACCTCGTCATCATCATAATCATCATCATTAGGTTCATTGTGTTCAACTTCTTGAATTTCGTCAAACACTTCTTCTTGATGATGAATAATATCCTCTGCTTCAATTTCTGATGAAATGGTGATTAAGGTGAGAACAAGGCGACCATCAACGCGTTCAGCGCGAAAATGGTTCTGAGGAGGAACAAAGACAGCTTCAAGAATCAATCTTCCATTCTGCCTGTGAGATTGCATATGAACAGAGGGCTTGTCCTCTGCAGCCAAGGAAGAAATAGTTGGAGGAAAAGACTTTGGAGGAGTTGATGATGTTTTTTTGTTATGGTTGAACTTAACAACAGGAAATTCCTCAAATGTTTGAGGGGACAATTCTTCTTTTTCTTGTTCTTGTTTTTGAGGATGATCATCTTTGTCTTCATCAGTGTCCGAGGAAAGGCTAATTATTTCAGAACCAGTTTCTGATCCAAGACTTTCAGTACAAATTTCAAGACTTTTTTCATTTAAAGAACTAGATGATTTTTTCAAAAGAGGATGGATATAAGGAGGTGGAAGTGTAGATGACTCTTCTTTCTTTTGAGTTAAAATTGAACTCCAAACATCATTTGATGTTTTGTTACCACCATTTTGGACTGATCTCCAAACTTCATCTTGTCCAAGAACATCAAGTTCTTTTGAGGAACCAATTTTCTTCATAGGAGAAAAACCATTTTGTGATAGCCATTTCTTTGATGACATATCAGCTGAAAGGGTTCTCCTAATTGAAGCAGCTACACCTTTGTTTCTTTTTTCAGTGTCTGATCCAAGAATAGACACTATGCCTTGTTTCACTATCCCCATCTTAGTAGGGGGTAGTGGTGGGGGTAGTGGGATACTAAGTTGTTGTGCCTCTTTTGCCATCTTGAAGTTCTTGATGCTCATAGTAGGAGGATTAAAACAAATTGGAGTTGAGTTGAGTTGTTTTCCTTCTGCAAATGAGAAGTTTAAGAGAAAAATTAGGACAAAGTAATGATATATGATGATATTAACAAAATTTCAAGTTACAAAAAGATGTAGTATATAGTTGTTGTAACAAAAAAATGAAGTGTTAGTTATAATTACCTTAAGCAAACAACAACATCCAAATGAGGGATGATAGTTGAAAGCTAAGAGAGGGAAATTGAATTATGACGAAGATGATTTTTTTTTTTTTGAGGGGATATTGCTATTGAAATAAGATGTTTTGATGGCAATTACAAGGAATGGGGGAGTCAGGGTCTTTATAAGAGTCCAGAAAGGCTATGGAGCCGTGTCCAAGGGACCCGCCTCTAAACCCAACATGCAAAAATACTCTTCTTTTTATGCTTTTCATCTAGTGTTTGGTACTCGTTTTAAAACTCCAACATATTCAATTACACATCGCGTAAGACCAGTGGCGGATCCAAGATTTCAATTAAGGGGGTTCGAAAAGCCTCTAATTTTATATTTAGGAGGTTCAAAATCAATATATAGACATTAAATTTTTTAAAATACCTTAAATATAAAACATATTTTTTGCTGAGGGGGTTCGTCTAGGTCCGCCACTGCGTAAGACGGTAAGAGGGAGTGTGACCTACTAGGATTTATTTCATTTTTTGACGAATCAAATCTGAAATCTTTAGTTAATGATAAAAGAATCAAATTCATCCCACTATAATTCTCGGTGGTATACAAAAACTCATTTTTCCTTCTCCCCCTCTCTACTTTCATACTGTTAATTAATTAGTTGAGTATTACTACTATTTTTTTTCTCCCACAAAAAATATTTTAAAATGATTATGTTAATTAATTAATCATGCTCAATATCAGTAAACCTGGTGCTCAGTCGCAATATTTATATTTTGTTAATTTCTTAATTAATAAATAGAATTTAGTTTTGATTCATATGCATGAAAATAAAGTTTCATCTTCATTTATCTAAATTAAAATTATGGAAAAGAAATTATTGCACAGACAAATTAACTTGTTACGAATAATTGTGGAAAACTAGAGGATGAAAAACAATATGTATATTTGGTTTTATGTAGATAAGGGTACGTAGACCGTAGTATACTCTCTTGTGAGCCTAATTAGGTGAAAATACCAAAGTGTGTGTGTGTGTTGGAAGGGGGGGGGGGGAGGTGAATACACCAGGACTTATATATTATCTTTTTTTTATTCTAAAGTTTTTGGTAACAAGTATTAAATTGTGTAAATAATAGTTAGTGTCACAAAATTGTATAATTAATTTTTTAAATTTGATGTTCGAACTTTCCAAAAATATTATCGCATTCGTATTGAATCCTTAAAAAAGATACTACTGTGAAAGGATTTGACACATGTTTGTTGAGATTTTTAAAGATTATGAGCAACGTAGAAATTCCCATGGTACATATTGATTTCTCCAGCCATGATTCTTCTGGTAAGTTACTAAGTTAAAAATGTACCATTGGAGAATGTTGTGAAAGCTGCTGCCTCATTTGGCTTTTTTCACTTACAAGTTTACCAATTTAATTATTCTCTTTCTTTCTGTATTTTATTTTTTCCAGTTTTTCGACAGTTGGCTTTCCACTTTTGCGCTTTTTTCTAAACAACAATTTAAATGGCATATATTACCGTCATAATCTTTCAGCCTCGATAAAAAATATTGCACAAGAACAAGTTTACCCATACATATTCGGAGAACAACGACTATGAATTTTCTTGAGAATTTACAAAAAACAGAAGAAGAAATATTAGTTATAATAATTAAGTAGCAACGTACGTGAAAGATATTTATTTAACGTAATGATCTCAACGTAACTTTAATTTTGCTGATCAATTTTTTTTAATTTTAGTGCACTAAAATATATATTAAGTGCTCCTAAAAGTTCTGTACAAAGTTGAATATTACGTTATGTTCTTTGTAAATTCACTTTATTTTTAATAAAAGACACGTTATAAGCTAATATAAATAGTATATAGTAATAAGATTGATTAATAGGAGTCCGGAGCCAAAATGATAACTTTTTTCTTTCAAAATGCATAAACGGCTTATCAATTTGTTTTTAAACCAAAGGGACAAATCGCTCCCTCAGGAGCGATATCCTTTGAACATACTAACGCCGTCAACTCTGTGTAAGAAAATCGCTGCTCCGGCAGCGATTCCTTAAAAAAAAAAAATTGACTAAAATCGTTGCCACAACAGCGACTTTTTTTTGAAATTTTTTTTTCCTAAAACGCTGCACATGCAGCGATTTTTTTTATTATAATCGCTGCACTAGCAGCGATTCCCTCTAAAAAAATTTTTTAAATTATTTTGTCGATTTCTTTTTCCTTTATTTCTTAAAAAAAATTTGTTTGAAATTTGTTTAAAATAGCTCAAATTTAAGAGAACCATTTCAAAACTTTCACGCGCAACAACGATAAAAGTTAAATTTTTTAATAAGGCGATTGAATTTTTGACTAAGAAGAATGATTGATTTGTGCAAAGCCATGAAATATATAAGTCAATTTTTTCATATGAAATCGTTGTCCCAGAAACTATTTTTAATTTTTTTATTTTTTTTTAAGAAGATTGGTGCCAAAGCAGCGATTATTTAAAAAAAAATCAATTTGGCGAAATGTATAGGTTGGTAAAAAAGAAAAGAAAGGAAAATAGGAAGTTGATAAAATAATATAAAAAAAACAAAATAAAATTAAAAGAATCGCTGCACCAGCATCGATTTTACTTTTTAAAAATAAAATAACGAAAAAAATTGCTCCAGTGGGAGTGATTCTAGTTTAATTTTTTTAAAAAAGAAATAAAGGAAAAAGAAATTGACAAAACAATAAAAATAAATAAAATTTTTTTTAGAAGGAATCGCTGCTAGTGCAGTGATTATAATAATAATAATAATAAATTTTAAAAAAATCGCTGCATGTGCAGTGTTTTGGAAAAAAAAAAATTCAAAAAAAAGCCGCTGGTGTGGCAGCGATTTTAGTAAATTTGTTTTTTTTTTAATGAATCGCTGCCGGAGCAGCGATTTTCTTACACGAAGTTAACACCGTTCGTATGTTCAAAGGATCTCAGGAGCGATTTGTCCCTTTTGGTTTTAAAAAAATTTGATAGACTATTTATGCATTTTGAAAGAAAAAAGTGATCATTTTGGCTCCGGACGTAGAATTAGTTACTAATGCATGGAAAAAGGGTAAGCTAGGATCAGCAGAACATTTAGAGAAAGGAAAATAGATTTAAAGTGTTTGTACAAATATGGAAAAAGTGAGAAGAGATGGTGATTGGACGAGGAAAATGGCTTAAGGAGGAAGCAAAGGCATATCGCACCATCCGGTATATAAAACCCTATTATCACTACATATAAAGTTGCTTCATCAAATTAGAATCATTCAACAACATCAATGATCAGAGTCGACCTAGAATTTAAAATTTCAATTCTTTTATGTTACTGGATTTTAAATTAATAGTTTTGTACATATCCCATGAACTTCTTACTACAAATTCAAAATTTGAATTAAAGCTACTGGGTTCGATCGAATCTGTAATCAACACACTAGCTCTATCCTGATCAACAATGACAACATGCTATAAATATAGCTCCACGAGTGAAATGTAAGGAGGATATAGAAAATATACAGATTTTACCTCTAACTTATAAATGTAAAAAAGATTGTTTCCAAAAAGTCTTACAACTCAAGTAGCACGTATCACAAATTAGCATCACTTGTCACCTTACAATTAATAGTGTTATTAGTCAACACTACCTACAATACATATGTATATAACTAAGAATTATTTGAATAACAAATTGAATTACCCCATAACAATAATGAATATAAGGAAAAACGATACTCCTTATTTTCCAGTTATTTATTTAGACACGCACGAAGTTAAAGATAAATCATTTTTTTAAAGATTATGATTTTAAATATGTTATAATATTATGTAATTATATTTCTTTCAAAATAGCGAGATCAAACAAACAAAAAAGCCACAAAGATTGACTATTAAAGCGAGGAACAATTCATATATATATATATATATATATATATATATATCATATACACAGAGTATTGTTACTGTAACTGGTGATTGATCTGGCACAATAAATATAATTTATTAAAACTATATTACTCCTCCAAAGTATACAATGCATATATTTTTTTATATCAATCACGCATCGTACGGATACTAATACTTGTTATACAGTACAGAATACATGTCCCTATCATATATTTTTTTCTACGAGACTGATCTTGTCGTATCTCTATCTGTCTCAGTCTTTCATTTTTTTTCTAATTCTTTATTGATGTATAACTACACGTATAATAATTGACATATTTTTAGCTATATATATATGTAGCCTGTTAATTTCATGCCAAAAGTTGGTGATGTTGATTTAATTGAATCGAATCTTATCTATATTACCAGTGGATGCACCCAGAACTTTCAGCTCTCACATATACGTGTGTGAAACAAATTTAAACACGTCATACACACATATTATATATTGTATATACTCTATATTAATTGATTTTAATAGTATATATACAGTGTATAATGTAGCGTCAGCTACGAGATCATCTTCAACAAATAAAAAATGCGTTAGAATCTGACTTTCAGATGGTATTTTCTACGATTGATTGAGTAAATGATATTAATAATTACATATCCTAGCTAAATGCAGGCGCAACATATTTTCGGAGAAGTCAATATAGGGATTGATATTTTTTTATAATATAATCCTAATTGCATTGATATTACGGTCAAAAATTTTGAACACAGACTAATAGTGAGTCATAGTAGCAGAAATTGCGACAATTCTAATTTTGATCCAACTATATGAAAACTAGGAATAGAGAGGCTTTAATTTTATCTCTTTTCGCCTGACTTCCAAAATTATTTTGAACCTAAATTGAGAGAATTATATTCAAGACTATTGTTTCCCCTTTTAAGCAATGATTTTGGAAAGTGATAAGCTAATTAAAATCATAGATAATTGACTAATTGCTTAATTAATAAAAGAGAAAATGAAGAATAGAATAAAATGGGATCACCTAGTATTCAAGAATTCCGGCATGAATTACTATATATAGAAAATTCATGGGTGGTGGAATTCCAAGGAACATTTCTTCCTATGAAATAATTACCACCACAATAATAATAATAATAATAATATATTTAGTGTAGTATTAAAATTATGATCTGAAAAGTATAAGATATATATTGACCTTGTTTTTATTTTGATGGAATATAGAAAAATTATTTTTAATAGATTTTCAGTTTAAAAAAAGTAAAATAAAAGCATAATCAAAAAGAAAATAATGATAACAAAATAGAAAAGATAACAAAAGCAAATAAAGCAACGTCGGTTAATAGTAAAATAAAAATCAAAAAGTTTAGCAAAAGGATTTGTGCTCTTTGTCTATATAGGTCAACTCACTAGATGATTGGTGAGTCGGTTCACGATGCCTATTAAAAATTGCTCCAAAGAATAATTAGCTGTATATGCATTGGATTAGGGCTAAAATAAAAAAGCGTACTTTTTAATTGCTTTGAATGTCATTCTAACAATTAAATTGTGTATGGTGATAAATGAATGAACTTATTCCGAGTTGACTCATTTATAAAAAGTAGTAAAAGTTCAGTGAAGAGAGAATCAAGCACACCGTTTTTGTTGATTAATCTCGATTATAGTACATTAATCATGTATTTTTGTCATTATTTAGAATGTAAAGTTTTTGGATAGTACTAATTACTCCCTCCGTCCAACAATATTTGTCCACTATACTATTTTGGAATGTCCAACAATACTTATCCACTTTATGAAATCAATGGATAATTTTACACTTAGTTCCTAATTTACCCTTATCATTAATTATAGTCATCTTCCTATTACATTTTTCAATACATTGTATTTATTATATTCAAAGGGTAATATAGTAAAATCACCCTTCTATTTATTGTTTCTTAAGGGGTGTGCCAAGTCAATAGTGGACAAGTATTGTTGGACAGAGGGAGTAATATATAATCACTTTCATTAGTGCCTTGACAATCCTTGTCTTATTTATTGCTAATAATGTTTGTAAGAAAGTCATGAAATAGTTGATCCTTAGAAAGGGCTAGGTGATATAAATAAGATAGACAATTTTCTATTCCACAATATGTTTTTTTTTTTTTCATCTGGTGTTTGATATTCATATTGAGGTCCAATTAAATTTGAATTCGCTTAAGAAAGTCTCACGATGAGAGGTAAAACGCTTTCTTACAAAAATGACTTTGTATCCAGCAAGATTCAAATATGAGACTTCTTATTAAGATTAAAAGAATACTTATCACTCCCCCAATTTCATATGCACTATTGAAAGGCAGGCCCACTACAATTTCATAAAATCAAAAGTCTCATTTCTTTGTGACATTTTATGTAAAATTTAAAAAATATTTTGCATCATTTTTATATTTTTACATAATTTTGGAGATTACATATAATATAAAGAATATTATAGAAAATAGATGAATTGTTTTAAATACGATCTATAATTCAAAAAGTTGCAACTTGATTTCTACTAGTTTCACTTGTGTATAACCGCTTTTAACTTCTTTTTTGGTTTATCACACTATGTCCAACACCGTATCGAGGCATAATTAATTTGATTAACATATAAAATTTATTTAAAAAGAGAATTCTTTCCTACTAGTAAAACGAACAGAAATTTGAGATATTTGATTAAGATTGGATGAATCGTAGCTACTACCACAGTTGGTGGTGAAGTGTCTTTTAATTGCTATAACTTGATTCCCTACGTATATTACTCCATTTTTCGTCATTTATTTGTTGGAGGAGAATAAACTGAGATCATTAAAAAAAATGTTAAGCTAAATTTTGAATCATGAAAGTGGCATATTTCATGAGGCAAATAGTATTAGGACACGTGAGCAGATGTGTGAAACTGACTAGTATTAGAATATTATTTATAAAACATAGGCTATAGTGTCTTTCACTCACATTAGTTAAAAAATTAAGTTAAAAAAAATGAGTAGAGAGGCTATAGAAAAGTGAGCATAAGGTTCTGTCCACTATAGGTTCCAGCTTTAATTGCACAAGTCTCCAACACACGGAGCTCGTTGGTCTGTGATTCCCAGCCCACTGGCACGCACAAATACAAATGGATAAATAGTTTTACTAATACTGAATCGAGCGTTTATCAAAAATAATTTTTATACATTCTTAAATAGGAATAAGATTTATATATATATATTTTTTAGGACAAAATTAGGAAAACTCTCCTAGTTATTACAATTTATATCATCGTTAGAATATACTTGACATAGCTAAATTTTGTAAAAAATAATAATTATAATTATATTTTATTTTGATTATATTGAAATGTAAAAATCCCAAAAGATATATATATCGTTCAAGCCAGTTAGATTTGGGGTGTTATATTAGTCGACGCGTCATTTTGTGCAGATTCCATACTAACCATTTAAAAATTTCACTATTTCTAATTGCATATATAGCTCAAGTTTATCTAAAATAACTATAAATCAATAAAAAATGAGAAACTTGGGTTATATTTGCTTGATACAAAATTATGATAAATAAAAGAAAAAGTTTTTATTAGTTTTATTTGGTATTCTAAAACGACAAAAGAACAAAAAAATAAAATAATTCTTTTTATTTGAACGAATTGAATTATGAATCATTATTTAATTAAAATTAATTTCAATTTATTGATTAATTCAGTCTGTTTTAATCCGTTCAAATTTAATTCAACCAATTCATTGGATAATTTTATGGCACAGTAATTTACAGAAAATGTGACTACCTTCTAAATAAGTCGTCATTTTTACGTACTCATGGAATATATAAGACCATAATGTAAACCGGCAAATTGTTCTCTATTACAACTTCATTTAATTAAATTGCTTTAATATTTTTTTGACAGCTATAGAAAAATATTTTTATAAAAAATATATAATATAACATAACATCAAATATTAGTTTCATAAAAAATATAGTGTCATTATAGAAAATGACTCATGTACCGTTTTGAAGAAATTCACTTTTACAAGTTTTATTTAATGTTTAATTTCTCATCTGGTATTCGATATTCGTTTTGGGCTAGACTAATTAACATTTGTGTCGAAATTTTTTACGATAAGAAGTAAAATAATGCTCTTTATTAAAGTCAATTTCATATCCAGAAACTGAACTCGAGACTTCTCATTTAAAATAAAAGGCGAGTACCATTCCAACAGAACTTTGTTGGTTACTTTTACTAGCTGTCATAAAGCAACCACCCAAGCAAAATTCACCAATAGTATGCCCATTACATGTTCAAAAAGGAAAACACTATAATAAAATTTGAACTAACCCTATACTTAGCTAACCAAAATCTTTTTGGTCCATGCATATGGTACACTTTACATATTATTTTTTTCAATGTGTGTACCAATGGTAAAGATTGTTCTTGGCATTTTATGGAATCTACTTGTTTGATCCTTCAACTTTTAACCACCGTCAGCAAATATGTCCATAATTACGTCCATTCTTTTATGGAATAAGGACCACCCCTTTTCTATGTAGGATAAGATTACAAAGCTAGATATGTATATATACTATATAGGTTTCGTTTTCAATTCTCTAATCTTATTAGGATTTAATTTGTTTATTAATCATCCTTGAATCTAGTCCTCTTTTTATTTGAATGAATACACCTAACTAGTTACGACAATGCTTAGAGAAGAAGGCACGAAATTTGTTGAGAATATAATTAACTTATAAAAGTGTGCACTCTCTAACCGTTTAAGCTCTTAGATGAGATAGTCACACACTTTAATATGGTAACAGAGCAAGCTGAAGTCATGAGATCAAATCTCACTGCCACCCATATTAAAAAGAATTTTCATATACTTGACCCATGAAAAAGAATCAGGGCCCACGTGAGGGGAGCGTGTTGAGAATATATTAAATGGATTGATCACACCCTTTAATAAGGTTAAAATCAGGGGCGAAATCAGAACTTTTAACAACACATCATTTAAAAGGTAAAAGGAATGTCTAGCGAGAACCAAACCCACAACAATGGAATAAACATTAAGCCCTTCAGCCGTTGAGCGGAAGGTCATATTGTATTAAACGGATTCAAAACGTAATTGTATATAAATAATTAAATTGATCTTATATATTTTAATTTTTTTTATCTACTTTGGTTTAAAACCAAATCAATGAATGGAGTATTTTAAGTGAAATTTAAGTGTAGGACAGGATAAAAAGAAAAAAAAAAGATAATTGGCACATGATCAAAGCTAGGTAGCCCTTTGGATATTTAGGTAAAATATTCTTGGTATTTGGAACAAGGTTCTCGGATTTCTATCACTTTTTATTTTTTGTGTTTGTATTAGTAGCATTAATTTTCTTAATTGAATTTGTCATTCCAAGAAAAATATCTAGTGTTTCAAGTTCCAAGGGAACTGACAATACCAAATAGTGCTAGCTAGCTAGCTAGCTTATTAGTTATTCCAACAGACACAACAATTGGATATAAATTAAATTATTATTTTTTTCAAATTCATTCTTATTTACACAGATCTAAATGTAGGAAGATGGTAAAATATATACCGATGTTATTTTTATTTTCATGGGGCAAAGAAATTATTTTGATAGACTTTTGAGTTTCGTCTCAAAAGAATAGATGAATTTGAAGTACAAATATGAAAATATAAGACGGCAAATAAACAGGATATAATACAAATAGAGCAACACATTAATAAACATGGAAAAACAAAGAAAATACATGATTTCTAAATACGATTATAAATAAGGATAAATAGAGGGGAGGCGAGTCACCTGCGGCCTGCCTCTCTCATATTAATTGCGACAACACTTAGCTTCAAGCTAACTCTCTACTCTCAGTCTCAGAGGCGGAGCTATAATTAAGAGTTTGAGGTTCTAAATTTCTCTTTTTGTCTTGTGTTTTTTGTATGATAGTGTTTGAATGTGTACAAAATTTAAGAGCACAAACTAAATATGTTTAACATACCAAAAGTAACCTTAGATCCTACTTGTTTTTCAACATTTCATCTTAATTAGTAAAAGCATGAAAAACATTTTCACGGTTCCTTTTTAATCATTGAACTGTCAATTAATTTTTTTTGTTAGGGGTTCATAAGTTAATATATATATATATATATATAATTTTATAGTACAAATACAAGATCTACGAAAAATTACTGAATTCGTTCGAACTCACGAACGTCCACCCAACTCCGCCTCTGTCTACTCTATTCCTCGACCTTATGTCTTTCGTTGTACGGATATGTCCTCAATAGACAACTAGCATGTGTCAACTTAATATCTCTCTATTAATTTAAAATATAACAAGCTTTAGACAAATGAGAGGAAAATTATATTAAATGATTTGCAAGCCTTTTCTAGAATAGCTACGAAAATTAATATTCTGTTCATACTAGCTAGTTGTTTCAAAAAATAATTTATATATATGTTGGTCCCTTTCCTCTCTATTTTCACAAAAAAAAAATGAAAGATTTTCCTCCCCTGCCTATACCAATCAAAGCTTTACTGAATTGCATCTTCAAAAGGCATCCAATGATAAGCTTATCTTTACTTAGACAATTCATATTCTAACACTTGCATTTGGTAACCAAAAAATTATATATAAAAAAACCTCAATAATTTAATCAGCTTTTAGATCTACCTATCAAAAGTCATCCCCCTAAAAGTGAGGAAAAAATGATGAAGGAAAGTAGAAGATATTTAAAAGCTTAAATTTTATCAAAAAAAGATGGTCAAACGCCATAGTAGTGGGATCATGACCATTTGTATACCCTTTGAGGGCCACTTTCATAAAGTATGATGAATGCATTTGTCTAACAGATCCTCGGTGCATGTTGGAACAATTTTTTTCGAGAGAAGTATTAAAAATATTTTAAATTTGACACAAATTATTAGTTTTATCTCTGAATTATTGACAGTCTTAAAAACATCTCTTTACTTGACTAACTGAACTAAATACACCGTTGATCTTGCAACATGAGTGAAATACACCCCTACATTCTCGTCAAGTTTAGAGGTGTTTTAAACACTTCTCCCGTTTTTTTATTAAGAGTCTCATATTTTTACAAGAGTCTGAGACCACTTGATCATATGTCATGTTGCATATCAAGGGTGTATCTAAGTTTAGTTAGTCAAGTAGAGAGATGTTTTTAAGGCTGTCATTAATAGTTCGGGTACGAAACTAATAATTTGCGCCAAGTTCAGAGGTGTCTTCCATACTTCTCTCTTTTAAAAAAAATAATTACAATTGAGCTTTAATTTTATTTATTTATTTATGATAATAAGTTCCACTTTTCTTTTTATATATATTCTAGTTTATCTTTTTATGAATGTATGTGGACCAAAGAATCAAAGAATGTCATCGAAGGCACAATTGTTCATTAAATAAATAACAATTTCTCCCTCAATTTAGAAGTTGTTTTATTATATTAGAATCAAGGTTGGGAAAAAAAGAAGAAGGAAAATAAAGGAGAAAGTATGGAAAAAAGGTGATTAAAAATTAAGAAAGAGGAAAACAGAAGTGACCATACAGTCATTTGCTTTGTCAAGCTTTTGACACAATGAATAATTCACTCGCATAATGAATAATATAATAATCAATAATTTGGCATAGGGAAATTAATTATTCAGAGCAGACTCAATGAATAACGAGGATGGAATATCGATAAATTTGTAGGGATATCCTCTCTCAACATTGATAAATTTGTGTACGTCGTATGCCTTTTTTTTATAGGAATAAAAACATAATTTCAAGAAAGAAAGTTTAGTTGAGAGGAGCTAAGACAAATTAGTAAATCTACATTTTGTTCGTCAATGTACCTTTTTCTCTTATATAATAAGAGGGAGTTGAAGCACCTCAACCAGGCAGGAGGTCAACATGCCTGCCTGGCTGCTATAGGGTTAAATTGGTCATTCAATGTGTTTTTATGCTTTGATCATTTGTACATTTTGCTTAAAAATTGTATAGCTTCTGTGCACTTTACTTCATGGATAAACATGTCGGCTCCAACATCTTTGAATGCCTTTTGTATTAACTGTAACCTGACATTAAATATATGTATTTTGCCCCTACTTTTATCTTTTTATCTTCTATGTTTTCTTTGGTAAATTCGGTAATAACATAAACAAATTATTTTGATTGGTCCGTATATTTATTACCTGTACTACTTTGGCCCTTTAAGAGCAATTTGATAATTTTCCCCTGGTTTATCTATTTTAATTTGCTTGGCTTTTTTAGTTTTTGGTTTTATATGTATTTGAAAATTATATAAAAATATTTATATTACAATAATTAACAATTTAAAATGCTTAAAAACATTCTTTTAAAAAAAGGCCGCATGATTGACTCTTGTAATTCGGTGCCACACAAAATGAAACAAATAAAATAACATGTATTATTTGAAAATGACATAAAAAGTAATGCAAATCAAAATAATTAAAAACTTGAAATATTTTAAAACATATAAAAAGTAACAAAGGAAGTAACATGTATTATTTGAAAATGACGTAAAAAGTAATGCAGATCACAATGACTAACAACTTGAAATATTTAAAAGCATATAAAAAATTCGGTTGACTCTTGAAATTCTTATTTGCCCACATAAATTGAGACAAAGAGAGCAATATATATTATTTAAAAATTACGTAAAAAGTACTACAAATCATAAAAAGTAACAACTTAAATTATTTAAGAGACATATAAAAGATTCGATTGACTCTTGAAATTCTCTTAGTGGCACATAAATTGGGAAAGAGAAAATAATATGTCCGTGCTAACACGGACTCCCATATCTAGTATATATTGGTATACGACTAACGACTAATATATTAAAATTTTAATATCGAAATAATTTGTACAAGGCCTCACATCTATTTCGCATGCAGGAAAATCGACTCATTTTGGTTTGCGCATTGCCCAAGTCATTTTTCTTGATCTTTTCTAACCAACTAAAATGATATTAACTCTTTATAAAGAGAATGGTGCTTGTATATAATATTGTTTTTCACTTAATTATAATTAATTAATCATAATAAATTTGATACAATATGATATAAATAAATACTTGATGAAGGTAATTTTTTTAATTTTTCTTTTACGTGTTAATCAGAGGCGAAACCAGGATTAGAAGTTTGAGGGTTCTAAATTTCCTTTAAAGAATTAGGAGTTTAGGGGTTGTAAATTTCCTTTCAAAAAATAGATTTTATTTTGTTGATAGTGGGATTCAAATCCACAATTCTAGCGTGGAAAGCATTTCCACAACCCTTTTTCTATACTACTAAGCTATCAATCAGTTTTGTTAGAAGTTCACAAGTTAGTTAATATACATATACATATATATATTTATTTATTTTTCTAATACAAATACAAAATCTAACTCCGCCTCTGATGTTAATACTACTAGACTAGGTAGGATATTGGTGAGTGACATGGAGACAAGTGAATAAGGTTCTCTCACGTTGCAAACAGCTTAATTCGACACGTAGCAACTTTTATATAGGGGCAAACCTTGAGATGCCAGATAATAGCTTAGTCCTTTGATTGTCCTCCTCCGACCCTTTAACCATTACCACTCTTCAGTCTTGTTCTCCACTCCACCCTCATTCATCGCGGAATTACGTATACTTGAGGGGTGTTAATGTTTTTTTTATTAAAAATTTATATTGTAACTGAGTAAAAATATTTTGTATATATACTATATTGACATTTTTTGACTTTTATAAATACGTGATTTTATTTCTTTATATTTTGATATTATTTAGTCGAAATTCTGAATCTGTTATCGTCCCACCCACAATGACTTATATGACTTATTCATTCATTAACTCAACTCATTTAATCTGTTTAAATTCAACTCAACACGTTCATTTATCAGCTCATCGATTCCATTTTAAGCTAGACCAGCGGTTAGAAATGGTTTTGCCTTTTTAACCATAAGAAGGATTTGATTTCTCGTTGGACTTTCAATTCCCATAGCTCATCACAATTTATTCACATCCATCCATCGATCAACTTTATATTGGTAGACAGCTAACCATTCCAGAGTTTTTGTATATTCCTACCAAATATATAACCTCTAAGTTACTGAACTTAGGGCTCTATAATATTGTACGTGTCGTATTTACATGCGTCCATTGAAATTTTTTTCCAACTTTTCATGCCCTTTTCAGATCTTTATATTTACTTTTAATTAAGTGGACATGTGTTTGTGTATATAGTCTTTGAGACTCAAAACGAATAGTATTAATGAGAGATTTTCTTCACGAGGAATTATATTGTGTCTACTCTTTTAAAGAATATTATCATGTTGTGATTATGAACAACAAATTAAATGTTTAATTAAGTTTTGAGGGAAAGTTAAATAATTAAGGTTGAAGATTAAACAAAACGTGATGAAAGAATTATAAGGAGAGCTTATATATGTTGTGTCATAATCAATGAAGTAGTTTGCGCGCACACACAAAAATAAAACAAAATTGATGACGGAAAATATTGTTGTTAATTTTATTTAGTGACAGATTAGTTATATAAGTTGTTAAGAAAATATGCAAGCGATGAACCGCGATGAAAATCGTAGTTTATTTATTATTGTTTTTTGGTGTGTGAGCGTGTGGCATGCACTAGCTAGATTTTGGAGGAGTTACTTAGTTTAAATTAGAAGAGAAGGGTTGCCGAGGGGTCAATATACAACTCCTCCGATGTATCCCATGCATAAAGGTACGGGTAAAAATTACATATATTTTATCCTCTTCAAATTCTACTCGCAAAATTGCACATAATTTATTTCTATTGTTGTTTTATTCAAGATAAGTTAATTAGGCTTCAATTCCTACTTAATTAGACATTATCTTGAGTTGGAAGAAGAGCTCAAGTCCTGGAGTATCATATTTATGAAAGTCCTATAATTATTTTGTGCCACAAATTAAATTGCTTCAACAAAAATCTTATATATATTTGTGTTAAAAAAAATCACTTGACATGTATGAATAATTTATTCAAAATTGAATAAGTTGTCTTTTCTAAAATTCAAAATTCTGAATCCGCTTTTAAATACAACGTCAGATGATACATAAACAAAATCCTAAACAAAAACACATGAACACGATTGATGATACTGTGGAATAATAATAATAATAATCGTTCTTTCACTTGAATAGATTTTTATATACAATAAATAACGTGTGAGTGAATATAATAAAATCTTATAAACTTTATCCTCTATCCTATACTGTTTGGTTTTGCGATCCAGGAAAAATGATACCTTCTTGTTTTTATCTTTAGTAGATTCTAAAATGACCAGTTAAATTTTCCCAATCAAGTGAATAAATAACAGAATTTTTAAAAAAGAAGTAGCAAAAGACTATTAGTCTAAACGCTATTTGTGGAACAACATTCGTTTACCAAAGGAAAAAACATATGCCTTTCTACCCATGATAAGACATGAAAAGATAAGGATGCAATTAGAAGGATTCATTTTTTCTTTTCTCTATTCTTTTATTTATTATTTATTAATAACCTTTTTGATCCGTCAGTTATTTATAAATTTTTATTTTAGATCTTACGCTACCAGACTAAATATATTTAAATTTCAATTAGTTGAAATGTACACGTTTGATCTCCTTATTTATGATTTCTTTCTCGTTAATTACTCTTCTATTATGTTATACTTGTATTACCACTCCATGTTTAAGGTTGATATGCTCTTAGTAACGGCTCAAATATAACGTATTTCCTATATAGAGGGACCAAAAAGACACACACACACACACATATATATATATATATATATATATATGTTAGTTTATGGCTTGTAGATCTTACTAGTCCCTATCTTGGAGAGGTCGTTTTTGATAAGACTCTCGACTCAAGAAAAACTTTTCCAAAATAGGTTTTAAAGATACAAGAATAAAACTATGATGAAAATACAGAAGAGGAGAAATGCATTGACAAAAAAATAGTAAGATAACCAAGGTAAAGAGAACAACATCAGCAACAAAATTGAGGAATACAATAATAGTGAGACTGGTAAGGAGAAGGGACCAAAATCACACATTTTAATCAATTAAAGTTAAATATATCGAGTCATATGTTATAAGAATCAAAATTATAATAAATCAATAATTGAGACACCGGGAATACTATTCTCCCCTATTTAAATTATGATGCTAATATACTTAATCCCTTTAATTTTTAAGGGATGAAATGCAGCTAATCTTACAACTATGTAACCATAGATTCTTTTTGTTCTTATATTTGTTGGCACTACGAATTAGTCTGAAGAATAATATAATTATACTCTATTAGTGACTTTTAATCTGTGATAGGAGGTTAATTCCCATCTTTACATGATTATCCAATTATTATTCATCACCTGTAATTATTTAACATGTGATCTGATTATATAAATATTTTTTAACTCTTCGACACATATAATTATAACTTTTCAAATAATGAGATGTATCAAGTGTTCTTTAATGCCGATTGCAGGCCTTCCATTAATGAAGGATCTATAGTTGATAAAATAAAATAATTAAAAGTGAAGACACTTCCGTACATATTACCTTTTATAATTTTCGTTGATTTGATGTATCAACAAATATTCTTTTACTGTATTCTCCTTTAATTTAAAAAAAATATATTTAACTTTACAAAAATAGTAATTTTACTGTATTCTCCTTTATTTGGAGAATTTTATTTAATAAATATATTTAACTTTACAAAAAATTAGGAACTAGATGCTTTAATGAAATTAGTCCTATTTATTCGGTTGTATTCCAAAATGGGTGAAGCCTTTCAAATCATTAAAGTCGGTATAATCAATGGAAAAAGCATTCGTTTTATATTAAATAAAAAATAATCATGCTAATCTTTCAACTTTATCAATATAATAAAACACGTGTACACACATTTTTTGGTAATATATACACAGTATATATGTATACACTATACACACTCATAAATTCAGAACTAATAAATTTAAAATTTTAATTCTGCATCTATTCAATGCATATATTACTTTATAATTTGGATAAAATTAATATACAAATATATATATAATATGGTATATATATTAAGACGCACGTCTTCAAAGAATAGATTTGTGTCGGAGAGAAAAAAGATATATTCCAGGGACAAACAAAAAGATTAGGACTAGTGGTACGTATTAAGGAGTAGGGCACACGAGGGAACAAGACGTGATTTGGTCTGATATTTGTTTACTAATTAATCAACCAAATATCATATAATATAATGATTACGTACTTAATTACTCCCTATAATTACTACTAAGTTGTTTGGGGTACAATAACTGTATGGGATGAGACATCACTTGGTACTTTTACACGTATCTTTGGCTAACATCATCACTATCTTTAGAATTTAGTGTATCATTAAGTAAATTAAACAGATAGTAGGACATTTTGAATAGCAAACGCTATTAAAAAATTATTATTTTTTATCAAAAGTTTGAAAAAAGTCGAGTGATTATTTTTACAAATATTTTGATTGAATTGATGGGAAAAGAAAAAATAGCTATGTTTTCATACGGAATAATTATGAAGCTTCCCACTATTTCAGTGAAAGTTAGTTTTCTATCATGCATTGATTCAGTGAAAATCATATTATATAGCATAAATTTTTCATTAATTTACGATTAAAAAATATTTATTTCTAGTAATGAAACTAATCGAAAGCCATCCATCGAAGTTTTTCCAATCCTTTTTTTTTTTCGGCCTTTCTAAACCGCACTATGCATAAATTTAAGGGTGAGATTTATAACTAGCTGTTTTTCAGTTTCTACAACTAAAAGATAATCAATATTATTTGAATTTTACTTAGTGAAATTTGAAACTTCATAATAGTATATATTTTTTCAAAAACGTGATTGAAAATATCCAATGAGCGTTATTTTTTCTACTAAATATAAGTGTTTCTTAGAAAGAAATATGGAAGAACTGGCAATTTGTATAAAATAATAATAGTATAACAATAATATTTGGACCATCAAATTTCTCTCTTTCACTTTTTGGTTCTTGTTTCTTCTAGTAGAGTAAAGCAAAGCCAAAGAAACAAAAAATAGTAAGCAGAGCTCACATGGTCAAGTTGTTTGCAGCATCTGATTCAAAACTCAAAATCCTGGTTTTGGTTCACAAAGTTTATATTGTCATGAAATATTGATGATTTTTAAATAGAATTTTGTAGTCCAAAAAAAAAAAATATAGAATCTATGCAAGTTGGAATTGAATTTGCAGCAATTCTTATATAAAGTGTCAGCTTCCTTTCAATATATTAAATAATTAAAACTATTGATAGAATCATTAAGGGTACAAGAAATGAATCACCAAAGGAGCAAGGATATTACTCTTCCATGATCAAATCGAAATTGGATTCTTGGACAGTTTCAAGACTTGCTGCAGCTGCTTTAGAGATGCTTGTAATATTGGTGTTTCAATTTCCCAAAGTACAAGGGATGGATATTTCTTTAATAGGTGGACAATTATAATTTGGGGCGGCTATATTAATTGGGTCGGCTTTAATTAGTAATGGGTGGGTTTATAAATCATATTAATTAATTAAATTATAACTAATGGTTGAGCACCACTTATTTAAAAAATATATTTAAATAAAAATCTGTTAAAAAAGTGGTCAAATTTGGACCCAAAGGTGGATGTCAAGGGTATTTTGGAGCCAATAGATGGATGAGGGGTAATTTTGTACAATTTGCAATACTTCGAAGGTATTTTAGGCTCTTTTTTATAAAATAAATATGCTTGAGTTTATCATAAAAATTTAAGAACAATATCTAAAATATCTTTCAATAATCACGAATACAAATAAATAATAAAGGAGAAGAAAGAATAAACCAAAATTATCCGGCCTTCACGGCGGCTCTTCCAAAGTTCCTAAGCTATTAAGTTCTAAATTGTATGTTGTGTATTGTTTCTTGGTTCTTGGCTCCCTCAAAAATAATTTTTATGCCTTATTTATAGATATAGAAACCCCAAATAAAATAATTGAGTCCAAAATAAATTAGGAAATCCAAAATTAGAATGATTGGATTTCCGTTAATTATTTGTTGTTTCTGGAAGTCCTCCACCGCCTCAACAATAACTTGGTTTCTCAATGGCTGCCACGTGGCGGCTCTAGAGAATTGCAGTTTGCAATTTCTCCGTTCAATTGCTACTCTCTATATGTATAAAATATATTATTATATTAAATTTAATCTATTAAGTTGCCTGCTGGAATTTCTAATAGTTGTTAGGTTCTTTATTTGTCAACGACCGCTTATACTTCTTTAGGGAGGTGTAATTTGGGCGTATCAATTTCATACTTTACTCAAAAGGAAAGTATCATTACTTACCTTGTGTCACGGAGTTAGACTTCAACTAACGCTCCGTGTGGCACTTGACAACTTACTTATGACTCTTTCACGATTTTATAAGCTCAAGTAAGCCTTTTCAAACTTAGATAGCTAAGTAAGCCTTTTCAAACTTAGACAGCTAAGAGAAAGAAAGACACAAGAGAGCTCAAGTAAGCCTTTTCAAACTTAGACAGCTAAGTAAACCTTTTCAAACTCAGACATCTAAGAGAAAGAAAGACACGAGAGAGCTTTATAAAGAAGACTTTGTATTGCTTTGGAAGATTGCTTACAACTTCCTTGGTTGAGTTACAAATGAGAGCCCATCTATTTATACTACTCTTCTATGGGCTAAAGTGTAAATAAACATTACTATACAAGTCCCTACATATTTAAACATTGGTCCCTCTTCTAGAATTCTCTACAAGCCTAGAGAATTCTTAAGTCTTCTAAGAAATCTTCCAGGATATTTTAAAGTCTTCCCCAAACCTCTCAAAGACTCTAGATTCTTCCCCATTATATTATGCCTAATTTGAATGATAAAATGGCGGATCTTGACACTCTCCCCCACTTGATGCTGCGATGACCGTGGCGCATTGCTGTTGTATGAACAATCGAATCTACTATTTTCGCAAACGCGTCCAGTAGTACATTGACTCGATCAATGCCCTTGTGCAACTCCTCGGACATCACGTCTTTGTTCTCTTCTGGAACCTCTATACATGGTGACAAAGTCCCTTTGGCACTATTGTTTTTAGTCACACCCTCAAGGGTGGCTATGTATGTCGACTCCTTCTTCTTAAGGTCCGTCACGAGCTGCATGGCCGATAACTGGCTTGTCCTTTCGTCTTTGGCACCTTGACTAAAGGCACCATACATGATAAAGAGTCGTTGGAGGTAATGATCAATCATCGTGTGACACTTCTGGAAGAACTCCTGCCCAAGAATGATATCAAAGATATCTAAAAGAGCGACAATAAAGTTGGTTTTACCTTGCCATTTTCCTAGCGTGATGCTTACTTCATGAGCGACTCCGCACACGGGAGTCGGTGGTGCTTTGACCGTCTTGCGACTCCGCACACGGGAGTCGGTGGTGCGTTGACCGTCTTGAGGTGGGTGTTACTTGAATTGTAACTCAACCACAACATTATTGTTGCAGTCTTGGTCATGATGTTGGCCTTTGCACCTGTGTCGACCATAGCACGAGAGGGTCTTCCATTGATCATGATGTCTACATACTGTGCGTTGTATTCTTTCAGCTTCTCTGATTGCTTCGCGATAGCTCTGCATAGTCCAATTAAGCCCAACTGTGTCATTCCCGAACCTTGCCTTGGTTCTTGTGCATCTTTCTCCTTCTATTTCAGTAATATGACACCAAGATTCTTCAGTTCAGGGCATCTTGCATAGTCATGCGGCCCACCGCCTATGAAGCAACCGTTTCTCCTTGTAGTCTCTGCCTTCCTCTCCGTATTGCTTTGATGTCTAGACTTCTTGCCATCAGGCTTATAGGTGTCATGACTCCTAGGATGTTGCGGCTGCTCCTTGATTTATAACTAGCTATTTTTCAGCTTCTACAATTAAAAGATAGTCAATATCATTGAGTTTTACCCATGAAATTTGAAACTTCATAATAGTATATATTTTTTCAAAGACATGATTGAAAATATCCAATGAAAGTTATTTTTTTCTACTAAGTATAAGTGTTTCTCAGAAAGAAATATGGAAGAACTGGCAATTTGTATAAAATCAATATATATATATATATATAAAATTACAAAAAAGATAAATAGGATCCTTGGTCATTAAGTAAAATATAGAATTGTATGAGACTACTAGATATTATAATTATATAAATTTGCATAATAAATTAGCATATAGAGAATTAATACAAGTAAAGAAGTTAAAAGATTTAAGAAAAGAATTTTTAAAAATAGCTGATAATATAGATAATAATTTAGACAAAAAACATCCAGAATATAATCAAGTAAAAGAATTTGCAAGATTTGAATTAGATAATATTAATTACGATATAATAATTAGAACAAAGTTAAGAAAGCATCTATTAAAAAGAATAAAAAATTATCCATTAGGGTAAAGTTTATGAGATTACATAGATATTACAAATATATAAGTATTCATTATCTTTTAGCACACACACAACAAAAAGAAGTTAATAGATTAAAGAAAGTTAAAAAAGATTTTATAAAAATATATAAAGACTTAGAAGAAAATTTAGACCAAGAAAACCCAAAGAAAAGTCAAGTAAAATTTTTAGAGACTGGGAATTACATAATATAACATACGATATAAGAACCAGGATAAGAATTAAAAATCATTATATAAAAAAGATAAAATATTTTCCTTTAGGATAATAAAGAAAAGTTTTATATGAAAAGACATATTTTGACTAAACAAATAGCTATAAATTATTGGATTTCACATATAGATTTACAAGATATAAAAGAAACTAGACTGAAAATAAAAAAAAATAATAGAATTAAAAAATATAGTAGGAGAGTTATTAAAAAAAGATATATATAATCAATTTAAAGAAAGAGTTATTAGTTACGACGAAGTAGCTGAAAGAATAATTTCAAATTTAAATTGGGAAATACAAGGTTTAGAAAGAAGAATAGAATTAACTAAACAAAGAATAGAATTTCAAAAAAGTAGACCAATTTGGATTTCTTTAGGATAAATGGTTAAAACATCTAAATTACAAAAATTAAGAAAAAGAATTGATTCATTATACCCAGAATACATAGATATTATAAAAATAACCAAGACCCTAAAAGATTAAATTTTCTTATAAATAAAATATCAAAATTAGAAGCAAAATATATAAGAAAATTAAGAATAAAATATAATAAATAAGAAATCATAGCTAAATTAAGAGATTTAGAATATTTAGATTTAAAATTAATACCAGAAAAGAAATACAGAAAATTAAAAGACGAAGCTGTATTAAAGTGTAATTTTAATTCTGGAGAACATATATTACATGGTACAGACCAACAATTAAATAATATTACAGATCTATTAATAAATTTAGGAGAAGCAATACATATAGAACAAGAAAAAATAATAAAAAATTTAGAAAATCTAAAAGACCTGCAAATAAAACAAAATAAAATATTAGAAAGATTAGAACAAAATCAAGAATATATAAAGAATCACCAAGAAGAATTAACTAAAAAAGTTAAAAGTCAAGAATTAAAAGATATTAAAATAGGAAACTTAAATATATTAGAAAAAGATATAAAAGATTTAAAAGTAAAAATTTCTAGAATAGAAGAAATTGTACTTTCATGAATAACCCTTTATATTTAGAAATATTAAAGAAAACAGAATTAGTACAGCCTAATCCAGAAGGATTATCTAATCATTTGCCTCAAGGTAAAACATATAGTATTATAATAAAACAAAACAATATAATAATTTTATTATTATTAGAATTAAATAAAAAATTAGAAATAAATAATAAAGAAAAAATAAGAGAACAAAATCAAATAGTAAAGGAGAATAATATTGAAGATTTAATAGATCAATTGAAAAGAATAGAAATCACTCCAAAAGAAGATAGATAATTAAAATTAAAAAATAAACCATGGAAATTTTTCCGTTTGAAAGAAGAACCACAGACAGACCAAGATCAAGCTTCTCTCAAGACAACTTAAGAGGAGGAATTTTAGCAAAAATATTAGACTCTTCTAAAAATAGACCAAGTAGTAGTCAACAGTTAGAAGAAGTAATAGATGTAGACAAAGATATTCAGATTTTCCAACAAAATAGATTAAAACTTTTAAATCCAAAAATTTTATATAACACAGGTTTTTTCTCAGGGCAAGCACAATTATATAAGCATTATAGAGAAGAACAATTATGTGTAATAGGAAAAGATAGTGATAGTTTAAATTTAATAAGTAAAGAATCTCTGAAACAAATTATAAATTCAAATATGAATTTAATGCATATGGGATTAATAGTTATAGGATTAAAAGGATTAACTAGAAAAAATCTAGGTACAAAAGTTTTAATAACAATATATGATGATAGATGGACAGACTTAAAGAAATCTATAATAGGATTAACTGAAGTAGATATGACAAATAATGGTGGATTATTTTATTGTAGTCCAGATTTTATGGTAAGTATAAAAGATTTTGCTAACCATATAAAAATAGGAATACAGACAAAAGGATATGAAGAAATGATAGGTGGAAATAATTTATTAATATGTATAGGATTTATTGGAAAAATTGCTACTAATAGTAATACTAAGTTTAAAATAAAAGTAGAAGATGTAGTAGGATTAATGGGAGACAAAGGAATAAAAGTAATGAAACCTTTAAAAATAGATTCAGAAGAATATGCAGGATTAGAATGGAATTTAGAAAATTTAAGTAAAAAAGAAATATTAAAACCAAAAGATCATTTAATGTATACAAATAGTAAGGGACAAACTTCTATAAGATTTACAGATTATAGTTATACTGAACAAAAAGATATAGAGGAAGAAGAAACAGAATATGAAGAACAAATGAATATAGAAGTACTAGAAGAAGAAGATTTTGAAGTAGATGAATCTATAAAAAAGGCACAACAGGATACATAATAATAATGAAAATACAGTTTTTAAATGTAAAGGATGTAAAAAATCTAAAATAAAATTTGAAAATGTAGAAGAACATTTTACAAATTGTAGATTAAGACAAGATAACTATGGATATAGAAAACAAAAAGAAGAAGAAGAAGAATCTACAATAAGTGAAACAAATTTTAGTATTAAAGAATTAATGGAAAGTGCTTCAAGTAGCTCAAGTCCATTTCAAAAAACAAGTCAAATGCCACCACTACAAACAAATACTGGAAATTTACCAAGATATAGGGTATATAGAGTAAACCCGGATATACAAACTGAAAATTTAAAACCAAAAGGAAAAAGACAACCTATAGAAGAACCTATAAGACTTCAAGAAGGAGATAATAAAGGAAAAATACTTAATATAGCAGCACATGATCCTCAATTATGGAACTCAGTAATAGATTTATGGAAAAATATAGTAGTTGCAGACTATATACAAACTAATCAAGATAATGATGCAGAAACCATGTATAGATATATGGAGACATTTTTAGGAGAATCTACTAAAGGATTATGGGAAGCATATAAGACAGAATTTCCTGAAGAATTTCAAGGAATGGTAAATATGGGAGGAAATCCCTATAATTTTACAAATAAAATACATAGTTTAATAACAGGAGAAGACCCAAATAGCGGATTAATAACATTACAAAGAAATGCAGTAATAAAGCTAGAACAATTAAGTATAAGTAATTGGTTTAGTATAAAGGAATTTTTAAATGAATATTTTTATTATTGTAGTATAAGTGGAAACGCTTTTGATACAAATTTAGGAAAGAAACTTTTTAATAAGTTACCAGGAGCATTAGGAAGAGAAATAGAAGAAAAATGGTATAAAAGAGAAGGTGTAATACAAAATCCAGATGGAAAATGGTCAATAGGACAAAGAATACAACATATTATGGCTATATTACAAGAAAAATGTACAACTATACAAATGCAAAAACAATTAAAACAAAACGAGACAAATTTCTGTAAAGGTATATATACAACTCAAAATTATGATAAAGAGCATATACAGAAAAGGTACAGAAAAAATAAAAGAAATTACAGAAATAATAATTATCCAAGAAGGAAATATTATTTAAGAAAATCAATGGCAAGAAAGCCATATCTAGATAAATATAGACATGTAAGAAAATATAATACAAATAGAAATTATAAAAATAAATTAGAATGTTTTACTTGCGGAAGTCAAGAACATTTAGAATGTTATACTCAATTATAAGTATGGAAGTAAATGATGAACAGAAGAAAGAATCTTCTGATTCAGAACAAGATGAATTCATAAATAAATTAGGATTAGAAAATTTAAATATACAAGAAGAAGAAAATCAAGACATGGTAAATATATCTTTAAATTGTGAACATAATTTTGAACAAGGAAAAGGTTTAGACAGCAACCAATGTTATATATGTCATTGGTATCCAGGAAAAAATAGAAGAGCTAAATGTAATAAATGTTATATAGAAGGATGTATACCATGCATAGAAAAATTAGTAAATGAACCAATACAACAAACAATAATAACTAAACCTCTAGAAATTGGAAAAATAAAAAAGATAGATTTAGAAGAAGAAATAAGACTTTTAAAGAAAAGGATAGAAATTTTAGAAGAAAGATTGAAAAAAATAGATAAAAAGAAAGAAAAGATAGATGAAGAGTTACAACAAGAACAATTAGAATCAGAAGAAGAATTAATAAATACTGCTGCAAGTAATTTAATATGTAATGAAGATAAAAAGATAAGTACTATTAAAATATTGACAAGAATAAAAATTCAAGACTATGAAGTAGAAACCTTAGCATTGGTAGACTCAGGATGTACAAAAAGTATATTAAATAGCAAAATTAGACCTCCAAATTTAATAAAGGAATTACCAAATCCACAAATATCTATGCAAATGGATGGATCATATAATACATATAAACATTATGTAAATAAAGCAACTATAAGTTTTATGAATAGTTGTACAGATTTTTACAAGCCAACCTATAAATTAGAAAAAATATGGGTAAGAGATTTAAACATAAAGGTAGATTTTGTTCTAGGATTAGATTTTTTATTACATAACAATGGAAGTTGTTTATTAACCAGAGATGGAGTAATTCTATCCAAAAATATCACTCAGATAGCAGTGGTAACTACACCTGTAGAAAACAAGTTTAGATATATTAAAGAAAAACAAGTAAAAGATAAATGTAAGAAACAAGATTGTAAATGTGATACATGTGATACTAGTGAAAGATTAAATGAAGAAATCTAATTAATAAAAAATGAAGAAAATGAAAAAGAATATACTTTAATAGAAATAAATACAGAACTATATGATTTTAGAAAAGGAATACAAAAAATAGGAATAATAAAAGATCAAAAAGATTTAGATAAAATAATACAAATTTTAGATGAATTAGAAATAATAGGAGAAAAACCTTTAAAACATTGGGAAGCAAATAAAATAAAATGTAAATTGGATATAATAAACCCAGAATATATTGTAAAGACAGCCTCAATAGAATCAACAAATCAAGATTTAAAAGAATTTGAGATACAAATAAAAGAATTAATGAATTTAGGTAATAAGAAGATCTAAATCTAAACATAGATCTGCAGCATTCATGGTAAGAAATCATAGTGAAATAGTTAGAGGAAAAGCAAGAATGGTTATAAATTATAAAAGACTAAATGATAATACTAGAATGGATGGATACAAATTACCAGACAAAACAGAGTTAATAAATAGAATACAAAATAGTAATATTTTTAGTAAATTTGATTGTAAATCTGGCTATTGGCAGATAAAAATGGAAGAAGAAAGTATAGACTGGACCGCTTTTACTTGTCCAGAAGGACATTTCAAATGGTTAGTAATGCCTTTCGGATTAAAAACGGCTCCTCCAATATTCCAGAGAAAGATGGATAATATTTTTAGAGAATATAAAAGTTTTATATTAGTATATGTAGATGACATTTTGGTATTTAGTAAAAATAGAAGAGAACATTTGGGACATTTACAAAAAGTATTTAAATTATTTGTAGACAATGGAATAATTATAAGCAAAAAGAAGATGGAATTATGTAAAACACATATACAATTTCTAGGAGTGACTATAGGAGAAGGAAAGATTAGTCTACAACCACATATAGCAAAGAAAAATTTAGAAATGCCAGATAAATTAGATAAAACTAAAGAATTACAAAAATTCTTAGGAATTTTGAATTATGCTAGACATTTTATTAAAGATTTAGGAAAAGTAGCAGGACCATTGTATTCAAAAACAGGTTCTAAAGGACAAAAAACTTTTAATTCAGAAGATATAAAATTAGTTAAAAAATTAAAAGAAATGATTAAAAATATTCCAGATCTTGTTTTACCCTTAGAAAATGATTATTTAATAATAGAAACAGATGGAAGTTTAAACGGATGGGGAGCTGTACTAAAAGCTAGACCAAATAAATATAGTAATAAGATAGAAGAAAGAATTTGTGCTTATCAAAGTGGTAAGTATAGAGAAAAAAGGAATTTAACTAGTATATATTCAGAAATTTTAGCAGTAATATATGGTTTAGATAGTTTCAGATTATATATTTTAAACAAACCAAAATTTTTAATAAGAACTGATTGTGAGGCAATAGTAAAATTTCATCAAAAAATTAATGAGAAGAAAAGTAGTAAGAGAAGATGGTTGAATTTTTTAGATGCAACTTCTATTTATAATATAAAATTAGAACATATAAAAGGAACAGATAATAATCTAGCAGATCATTTGAGCAGAATGATTAATTAATTTAATTTATTTCGGAATACAGACTGGAAAATGCAAAGATAAAGTACAAGACTTATCTTCTTCAGACAACTATTATAGAGATATGTATTTAAAGACATTAATGAGTAATACTCATTATAAACCTCTTAAAAATATGGAAAACAAAAATTTAGAAAGAATAAATTTTGGACCTCATAATTTAATTTGCTATCCGCAAAGTAATATGAATTTCAAATTACATGATCAGACAAGAATAGATAAACCACAAAAATGTTTAATAGACAATTTATGGATTTTCTATAATAAAATTCCTAAAGAAGTTGGATATTTTATTTCAACTATAAATGCTTTAAGTTTTTATTTTACTGAGAAAAATACAGACAAAAAATTTAAATTTTATGTTGTAATTCAAGGACATAAGCCTGGAATTTTTCAGACATGGATTGAAGTGGTAGATGTAATTAAAGACTTTCCAGTACCTCTTTTTAAAGGATTTAATAATTTTAATGAAGTTTTAGACTATGCTAGAGGAAATTTGGGACCAAATTATTACATTACCCCAAGTTTGAGACAACAACATTTTATGACTCCACAATACAATATCCAAAAGGATACAGACAAAATAATTTTTTGTGATCATTGTTCCTCTATGAGTGAAGGATTTAAGAGACTTAACCAAGAAAATGATAAATTGAGATTAGAAAAAGAAAAATTGTTGGAAAAAATCCAAATACTCCAACAAAGAGAGAAATCCTTATACTCAGAGTTATACCAGATCAACAGAGACAATCAGAGTTCTCCATCTCCTTCAAAAATGGATAAGATGGGTGTACATTCCCCAATGAATGTAAAAAGATCCACTGTATCGGATAAAGATACAGCTAATCCAGTTCAAACGGTAACTGGTAAAGATATATCAAATCCGTTTATGGCTGACACTTTGCCAAAAAGTGTAAGGATACTCCCTGAGAGTTTCCAAAAAATAGAGAGACAAACAGCAGAAGTAGAGACTTCATCATCAAAGACTAAGAAAAAAATACAAGGTATGATAGAAAAAGCTGTAAATAAAGCATTAAGAGAAAAAACAAAAGAAGTTATTTTAGAAAATCCAAAACCAGAATCAGTTAGTTCAGACAGTAGTGAATATAATCCAGTTATGGAACAATTTGCACAAGACCCAAACGAAGATGATGATTCAGGAATGAGTTTTGACTCAATTGCACTCCATAATTTGGACACCTGAAGAAGAAAGAAGGTAGATGTAAGACATGACATCATACTTAATAGATGAAAGACATGACATCATACTACAATAATGGATGTAAATAATGGATGGTAGATGTAAGCAATGACATCAGACTGCAATAATGGTTGAAGGACAGCTAAGAAGGCATTTAATCAAAGAGATAAGAAGAAACATAGCCATGTGACGATGGGGCCCCACAGCGCACCCGGCAAGCTAATAGTATCTTTTTATCATTTTGAAATCCGGATTTGAAGTCCAGAAGCCTCTATAAATATCATAATTTATCAGAGGAGAAGAGCAGAGCGAAAAAATCAGAGAGAAAAACTACAAAAAATCCCAACAATCTCCCAGAAATCTACAAAGTCTATAAAAAAAAATAAAAAAATAAAAATAAAAATTTTGTGTTTAGTTTGAGTTTGTAAAAATTTATTTTCCAAGTTTTTGTTCATCCTAAGCGGGACTCCCGAAAGAGAAATCTCTTTCTCCTAAAATATGTAAGTAGTTTATGCTTTTATAGTTTATGTAACTTATCTCCCTATATGTATAATTATGTTTAATTTATGAAACAAAGTAAATATGTTTGTTCATATATGTTTTATTTGTGATAATTGTTTAACTTTGAAGTAAATGGTTCTCTAAACAGTTTTAAACATTATCAATGGACTAACTTGTAAATTCCTAGGAATTGTTGAATGTCCGTTGAAGCCAGTTGTGCTGTTAGGACATTGTTATCCAGGGTGTGGTTAGAGAAGATTACTGTTTAAAATTAAGTTGTAAGGAAGAAGTGAAACAAGGTTAAATAATTATTAAAAATAAAATAATATATATATATATATATATATATATATATATATAAATTACAAAAAAGATAAATAGGATCCTTGGTCATTGAAAGGTGCCACATCACTTCTTTTTTATGTAGCTTTATATATATATATATAAAGCTACATAAAAAAGAAGTGATGTGGCACCTTTCAATGACCAAGGATCCTATTTATCTTTTTCGTAATTTTTTTTGACATTTTTTGTATTTTTTTCAATTATTTTATTTTATAAAATCATCTCCTTGATTCATACCTCTTCAATTACATAAATTCAAATCTTGATTAATTTAGTAATATCTATAACTCCTAACCGTCGAATTATTTAATATACAAATTTATAACTCATTAAAATCACACTTAGAAAAACCTATTTTGAGACATGTATGATGATTATTTTATTTTCATTTTTCTTATTCTTCATCTTTTGTCTATTTGGTTGGCCAATTTTTTGTCCTTTTTGATTTGATTTTGCAGGGAAGAGATGTCTAGTGAAGAATGTTAGATATTTTTGCGTAGTTTGATTTTACAAGGTAAAGTGATTTGATAAGCATAATATAATTATATATTTAATTATTTTTTTTTATTCTTGATTATACGAATTATGAGTTTTTTCAGAAAAAATAATTTGATTTTTTCTCTATGCTTCTCTTTGTATAGTTTCTAGAGAATATTAATGTTAGACATCCTTGCATCGAGGTAAAATGATTTGACATGTCTAATACTTATAATTATCACTTTTTTCTATTGTAATTGTACATTTAATATTATTTTTTTGGATTCTTGATGATACAAATCATGAATTTTCTTTTAGAAAAAATGATTTGTTTTTTTTCTGTTTTGCTTCTCTTTGTAGTTTCTTGAGATTTTTTTTTGCTTATTTTTATAGTTTCTAAATAATCTGATTATTTTTACTTTATTCTTCTCTTTGTAGGTTTGGGATAATTCAATTATGTTATGTCGAGAACAAGGTCCTTCTTTTCTTTTCCAACTCATAACTAAATATTTTTTAAAGTTTTTACTTGATTAGTTAACTTTATTTTTATGTTTTTTTGTTGTTGTTGTTGTCAGGCTAACTTATCGTGTTTTCAAGTGAGGATATTTTTGAAAATAAAAGTAGAAAAGGAAGTTGACATATACATGTATGCTACTCAAGAAAGTATGTAGATATAATTTTGTTGTTACGTGGGTCAATTTTTATTAATTATAATGATAGAACATGAGAATGTAAAGTTAACTTGTAATATTTTTAAAATACAGTTTAATTCATAGAAAAATTGATTATTAATATGTAAGTTTGTAGTCTTCATATTTTAATTTATTATTATTATTATTGTTAGAGGTTCTCAAGTTTTTGAGATTTTCAGAGATCACTACTATGATATGTTGGGTTCGAACTCAAAATGCAAAAGTATTTGGTTAGGGTAAAATGATTTAGTAAAATTTTTTGTCGCTCTCAATCTACTTTACTACTAAAAAGCAGTGTACTTAGCGACAAACTTCGTCGCCGGTCCGTTGCTATTATGCTCATTGCTAATGAAAATTTGTCGCTAATTCGTTGCTAAGTAGAATTAGCGACTGATTTTGCTGATTAGCTACAAAATTTGTCTGTCGCTAAATTCAGTTTTTTTAGTATAATATGACACCCTTTTTTTTTTTTTGCCAAGAATCATATTTATCTTTTTTCTCATTTTTTTGGACAATTTTTTCTGTTTATATATTTTTTATTATTGTACAAAAATGAACATGTCAATTACTACTTCTTCATTTATTCTTATTCTTTAATAGAAAATTTTAATTGTCTTTATTTTCCTTACTTTCATGACTTTTGATGATCATAACTTCTAAATTATATTAATAGTCATGTTCATGATACCATTTGATATTTAATGGTCTTTATTTTCCTTACTTTCATGATTTTTGATAATCATAAATCCTAAATTATATTAATAATCATATTCATGATATCATTTGATATTTCATATTGATATCCTATAAACAGAGGCATTATAAAATTTTATTATAAAAATAATCAAATTTATATGTATACTAAAATTATATATAGGGAAAAGGGCCTGATATACCCCTCAACTTTGCAATTTAGAGCTGATATACTCTCGTTATGAAAATGACTCATATATACCCTACTGTTATACAAATGACTCACATATGCCATTTTCCTCTAACGGAAGTGAAAAATAATTTTTAAATTAATTTTAAAACTTTTTTAAATTTTTTAAAAAAGCTAATACATGCGGGGGTATATTTGATCCTTCTCACACGTTTATTTCTTTTGACTATTTTTATTCATCGACTAATTTAAATTTATTAAGTTTTTATGGTCATATTTATTTTTTTCACTTATTCTCTTGTAAAATTTATTATAGATGCCCCAAATATTTTTTTTACGGATACAAAAACTAAATTACAATATAGCTGTAAAAAATTTAATTTTAATTTTTTAAAACTTTTTAGTTGTTTTCCACTCACACTTCTTTCTTTTTATTTCTCTTATTTTTATGCTAAAGAATGGAAAAAAATAAAATAAAAATAATCAAAGATGTCAAAAAAAAAAATTATCTGTGAAAAAGATTAAATACATGATTTTAAAAAAAAATTAATCGAAAAAACAAATTTAAAATTATTTTTGTTACTTTTATAACGGTAGGGGTATATGTGAGCCACTTTTGTAACGGTAGGGGTATATATGAGCTATTTTGTAACGGTAGGGGTATATGTGTGCCACTTTTGTAACGAGGGATATATTAGCTCTAAATGACAAAGTTGAGAGGTATGTCAGGCCCTTTTCCCTTATATATATATATATATATAACTAAAAAATAATTTCTGTAACTCTCTTATTTATTAAGAAAAACTTTAAATTCCGTTATTTAATTTTCTTCATAACAAATTTGTGTTAAAAGTGTTAAAAAAAGTTATATATATAAACTAATCTTTTTTGCATGAATTATATAAACATTTCTATTATTATTACGTAATAATTAAAAGTGATTAGCTCCAAAAATTGTATCATATAAACAATTATAAAAAAAATAGCCAATACCTTAATGAAAAATATGGAAGAAGGAAGAAAGAAAAAGAGCAACCTAATAATATGTTGCACTTTCCATCCAAACAAACTATACAAATTCATCTCCTACAAATACAAACTATAAGCAGATAATTTATACAAAGTGTAAACATATAATTTATTAGAAATGATGAACGTTTATTTTCTAAATGGTTTAAGGAAGAGAGTGAAACATGACTTTTCAGGTTTTATTGAAATATTAACAGGAATAATGTGGAATTAATGTATAGTACATAAATGAATAAATATATATAAGGGAAAAGTTAAGCAGAATGATAGTAAAAGCCAAAAATAGGAGAAGAGATATAAATAACAGTTCTATATAAAAACATATAAACATGAACAACTCAAAAAATTACGTAAATGAGGTGTGAATAAGGATAACAAAGAGTCATATGTTTTTCCATTTTTACTATAATAAATGTGAATATATGATTAATGTGTATTAAATTTATTATTATTGAAAGTAAAAAAAATATTTTTTTATTTTTCCCACATCAAAAAATGGAGTTATCTTTTGGAGAGTTATTACTCCAATTTATATATAATAATTACCACAATAATATTGTAATAATAGGAATAATTGTATTAATGTTGTAAAAAATTATCCAACTCTTGATACTTTTTTTACATCTTCGACGTTGTATACACGTATTTTAAAAAAAAAATTTCTTTGTCACTCTCTGATAATTTCTATACGGCTAAATTATGTGTTTAATTTTATTTTATTTTTATTGTAAAAGTAAAACCTCAACGGTAGTGTTTCACTATAGCAATATAATTCTCTCTTCTTGTAATGCATACTATAAGAATGGAAGTTTAAATATAAATTTTTAATATTAATGGATCTTATGCGACACAAATATGTATTAAATGAATGTCAGTATGAGCATCGAATATCGAAAAAAAATCTCTCTAAGTTTTGAATTTCATGCATAAATATGTTCGTATATAATTCAAGTATTTTTTTTCTTACCATGATTTAGCACAAATATATTTTGATTTGTTTATTTTTATTATAGAGTCATTTATACAAAAAAAAATATGTAATTTATGATCGAGCAGATTTAATATTGATGGTTGAACCAATAATATTGCTATAAGAATCATTGAATCTAGTATGAAACTATGATAATTAGATTGTTACTTATTATAAATTTTCATATCAACTTTTATGTTTTCGTCTTTTTTATCGGCAATTTTAAATTGAAAATGCAGCATGAGATTTTTTTAGCAATTTTTCTGAATAGATCAGAATCATAACTTAATTTGTATTTCTCTCTTTTATTATATCTTTATTAGAATATTTATCAAATAGTCACATTAAATAATTATTTTAAAATATATTTAATATTTTCTTATATCCGCGCTTAATAGTGTAACAATAATATTTGGATCATCAGATTTCTCTCTCACTTTTTGGTTCTTGTTTCTTCTAGTACGGTAAAGCAAAGCCAATGAAACAAAAATAGTAAGTAGAGCTCACATTGTCAAGTTGTTTGCAGCATCTGATTCAAAGCTCAAAATCTTGGTTTTGGTTCACAAAGTTTATAATGTCACGAAATATTGATGATTTTTAAATAGAATTTTGTAGTCCAAATAAAAAATATATAGAATCTATGCAAGTTGGAATTGAATTTCCAGCTTCTTATATAAATTGTCAGCTTCTTTTCAATATATTAAATAATTAAAACTATTGATAGAATCATTAAGGGTATCTGAATTAACATTGGTATGTAATTATTATTGTTGTTGCATTAATCCCAGAAGGGTATCTTAATTAACATTGGTATGGTAGTGAACACTTATTGTGAAGCTACTTGGTATCCATCCTCTCTGAGATACATCCCTATCCCCTCTCGAATATATCTAAATGTATCCGAAAGCAATGAAAAATCTTAGATTTTTGTAATTGGGAAACTTTCGGTTAAGATGTAATTAGCCACCAAAAGTATGAGATGTTTGTACCTTATACAAATTTGATAAGATCCACTCACTTAAGGATTAAGCCCACTGGACCAGGTCCTTATTTATCATTTTAATAGTAATTCGGCCCAATAATTTGGGTTGGACTTAAAAAGATAGACCAGAACCCGAATACCCGAGTATCAGAACTTTGAGTACCCGTTAAGCTGTAAACATTTTGGGAGTTCTCATCCCCGGTGGCGAAGTGGTTGTTACGTATACCAGGAGAGAGATTCGCAGCGGAGCGTGAACTGAATGCGTGATTTGATGGGAGATAACAGCTCTGTAACCGCCGCACGACCTCCGTCGTCGGAAAAAACCTCCGCCATCGAGGACGCGCTTCTCAAGCAATTCTTCGCTGAGGTCAGCGAGGTTGAGCGCGACAACGAAGTTATAAGGTCCAGCCTCCTTCTCTCCACATTATATATATATAGATACAAAATACACATATAGATATAGATGTATGCGCTTGTTTACATCTGTCAGTGCCGCCGATCCTTTTTGCTTGTGTCAATTATTTGTTCCAAGTTCTTCTCCACTTGATAGCGTGAATTTTATAACATGAACCTTGAAATGGATTCTATTCAGGTAACTGTAATTGTATTGTATGATTTATGTGTGACCTTTGCCGGTAACTGTAATTGTATTGTATGATTTATCTGTGAGCTTTGCCGGTAACTGTAATTGTATTGTATGATTTATCTGTGAGCTTTGCCGGTAACTGTAATTGTATTGTATGATTTAACTGTGACCTTTGCCGGTAACTGTAATTGTATTGTATGATTTATCTGCGTGCTTTGCCAGTAATTGTAATTGTATTGTATTGTATGATTTATCTGTGTGCTTTGCCGGTAACTGTAATTGTATTGTATGATTTATCTGTGAGCTTTTGCTGGGAAGAAGATCAATAGTTTCTAACACCCAACACCCAACACGTAACACCTGAAGAGGAAAGTTATATGGGATAAAATGATTTAAAGATTGGCAGGATAGAGTATAGACAAGTTATTGGAATTACATGAATTTCTATCCTTACAAAACTCACTTTTTTCATATGTTTTGGAAGGAAAAATCACCTTCTAGACAACTACTTTGGACTATGATTTGAATTTATTGAGGATTGAGCTTAACAACAACAAATGCATGCCAAGTGAAATCTACAAGTTGGGTCTGGGGAGGTTAGAGGGTTAAGGAGACCGTAACCCTACCTCGTGGAGGTAGAGAGGTTGTTTCTGAAGGATCATCGGCTCAAGTGCAGAAAATCAAAGTAGTTATGAAAAGAAAAAATGAAAATGACAATGAAGAGAACATAACAACTAATAAGCAGTGCAGAGTAGTTAGGAAAGGAATAGTAACAACTGCAAAATAGTGTGATAACTTCAGAGGCTAGCCTCCACTTCATCCACACCATATCAATACGGTGTTTCCACACCTCCAACCTAGCATTAACTCTGTTACGTTTCTCATCAATCAGTACTATGTCATCTAACATACGTTATTACACCTCATCTTGATTATACCGCTTCAATTCATCCATTACCAAAGCATACAGAAACGGGCTAAGCATTAATTCCTGGTGCAACCCTATCTTGACTAAAAAGTGCTCCGAGTCTCCTCCCACGGTTCAGTATTGAGCTTAATAATAGTCATATATTCTTTTTTGACATGTACTAGTTTCCTTTAGATTTGTATATCTTACCTGTTGATGTTGATAGCTTAATAAATACAAATTCAATATTGTTTGTTATTTGCATTATTCTATATTTCATAATTTGGGTTCAAACTTAAAAAATCGCAGGATACTTTCATGCTTCAAGTTGAATCCATTTGAACACCTTAACCTGTCATTTGATTCATCCATTGACGAAGTTAAAAAGCAGTATCGTAAGGTATATTTCTTGAAAGTTGAAATTCCCGTTGGACTCAAATGATTCCAGTTTTTATATCATATTCTGTGACTCGACCCTGATATATTACCATAAATTACATATATGCAGTTGTCTTTGCTTGTTCACCCTGATAAATGCAAGCATCCACAAGCAAAGGAGGCATTTGGTGGTAAGAAAGTCACTTTTGTTGTTCCTTGTATAGAGGAGTATTGTTATTTTAGGTAGTTTATTGAGTGAAGGACTTATCTATTCAAACAAAAAATTCATTTCGTAATGAATAAATACCATGTTCGTACTTCTAGTTTCTATAGTCTTCTAAATGGATCTTTGCATTGAGTATTTGGGTTATGCTTTACATGTTATCCCCTGTGCTGTTCATTAGGTGGTTTTATGTTAGATATTGATATCTTTCATCTCTAAGGTAAGTTTGATCATTCCAAGAAATTTTTTAATCGGAAACTTGATCAATGTCCATGCTGTAGATATATTTGGGAAGTTGTTTTTCTATTATATTAGATTCGTATTAGTTAGCGTCCGCTCTTACTGCCTCTTAGTGACCGGTTTAAAATATTTTGTCTCAAGATTATTTATTCAAACTTTAAGGCAACCACAGTGCTTTAAAATGGGTAACCTACTGAAGAGAGCGGAAGACTGCAGTTCCTCGGCCATTGATGTGAACCACATAGTCTACTCACTACATATATACAGGAAGTGTATGTGGAACTACTCGTTATTGTATGCAAGTGTAAAACTTATTTTTATTTCCAAAAATATATCTTGCTACATGAATGATCTCTTTAGAAATATAGTGTATGCTGAGTCTCTGTCGCTATAGCACTAGAAACAACATATTTTACAACTTCACAATTCTGGTTTATACTGGGATCTATCTGTTAAACTACCAGTACAAAGAATTTTTTTATAAGCTTCAGTTTTTATTTATTTTGTGTATTGCTTGGATTGGTTAAGGGAATTTTCATCTTCATGAATGATATTGCTTGTGTATATAATTTATGTTGAGTCAAAAAGAATTAGAAGAAGCAAAGATGAGAGCTGGAAAGGAGCCTTAAGCCTTAATCTCGAAAGATCACTTTTGTAAATGCTTATATGTAGTCTTATTGTGAGATGATTTGGTTTGATTTTTTTTTTAACTGCTCAAGTAAGAATTTTATGTTTTATATCTTTCCCCTTCCTGCTTGTGAATTTTATTTTGCAAATTTTTTCTCATGTTGTATGCAGCCTTAGCTAAAGCGCAACAGTTATTACTTGATCAACAGGAGAGGGATTACATTCTGAGCCAAGTTGTTGCAGCAAAAGGTCCGCCATCTCCTCGCTATTCATTGTTTTGTTCTTTAGTCTTCCTTTCGCCATGAGATAGACTGCATTCACATTCTCTCTGCATTTCCAATGGAGCACTTGAACTGTTGGTGCAATTCTTCAGTGGTCTGAGTTCAACAAAAATGTGTGGCGGTGTCTGTTTATGATAATCATTCTTTTTGCAAAAGGGACAATTTTTGAGAAAAGGGGTTTGTTTCAAAATTTTAATTTTTTGCAAAAAATTGATTCTTTTTTGTCTAAGTTGAAGAAGTGCTGAGGAGTTGTTTTCAACCCAAAACTCTTCTTTCACTGTGAAAACACGCATAAATCTTCCCAAAAAAGATTTAAAAAAACCAGAAGTACTCCACACAAATCATCTTACACAACTTGTTTTTCAAAAACTTCTTCAACATGCTGTCCAAATGAAAGATGATAATCAATAGGGGCGAAAAACTTGTTGGTCTGGTATTGTGAGCCGTCTTCTGTAACTCAACATGTACAAATGGAGACTGTTCTGTGTTTTCATTATATGTTGCTCACTCACTGGAACTGCTATATCAATTATTCTTCTGGTTTCCTTTGTCTCTTTTAATATTTTGTCTCCATAAAATACTGAAACTTCTGTGTTTTCCCCTTTTTGTGTATGAGCACAGAGGAATTAAGAACAAAGTGGAAGAAGCAGCTTAAAAGAGATACTGCTAGCAAATTGAAGTCATTAGTTACTGAGGTAGGTCTGCGATTCTCTCAGATTTTTTAAATTGATCTGAATTTAGCTGGAATTATTGCTTCTGGATATATTGATGGTGAATTTTCTTCCTAATGTTGTATCTACTACCGAGATGACATTATTCTTTTATAATGAAACTGTGAACATTTTCACACAATCAAAACCACATTTAACTGTGCAGGTCATCGACTCCTTGATTTGGTTATGTAACTTGATGCGTTTTAGACTTACTCTTGTTTCACCTTTCTACTAGTATGTTTCTTGTTGAACTCCCTGTGTTTCGTTTTTGCAAGATTCTTATTCCACCTTAATGGTTTGGGTAGGGAACCTACATGGTTTCAATAGAGTATTTAGGAAAATATATAGCACTATGTAACTTTTGTCTTTCAGATGGTTGATTTCTGTCCTCCTGATTGTGCAAACAGGGTAAATATGACCAAGAACATGAGCAGTCAGAGGAATTTCAGCAGCAACTGAGGTTAAAGGTTAGAGAAATATTGACCGATCAAGAATGGCGGAGGAGAAAAATGGCAATGAGGGTATGTTCCTTAGCTGTTTTCTTGATATGTCATCTTTTTGCATTTCTAGTTAAACTTCCTGTTGGATTTTGCATAGATATCTGAAGAGGAAGGTCGCTTGAAGAAAGATGAGGAGGAAACAAAAGAGATGTGGAAAAGAAAACGTGAGCATGAGGAGCAGTGGGAAGGAACTAGAGAAAAGAGGGTAAGTTCTCTAGCTCATTGATAGTTATTGTATGTTAAGTGAAGTATGTTTTTTATGTAACTTGCAGTTGGTGAACTTCTTAGTTACTACTTACCTATCTTGCTCATTGCTCGTCAGTAAAGACTATTTGATTTATTGCTGCTGTTGCAAAAGTTTTCAGGTTTATAGGATTTATAAAAGATACCGATGGTGTATCCTCAGCTATTATTGACATGTTTATAGCAATAGCAGCATTATAGTTAACTGTTTTCTGAGGTATAATCTACAGGAAGATTTCTTTCTGATAGCTGCTTTCTTTTTCTTCGTGTCATCAGGTGTCCAGTTGGAGGGATTTCATGAAGGGCGGGAAAAAGGTAAGTTTGATTTGCTTAGATTGCCGTCAATAAATGCTCTACCACTCTTTTGTAATGATAAAGAATAGGCTAAGTTTCATCATGCTTTTTTGCAGGCTAAGAAAGGAGAGATTCGGCCTCCAAAGCTTAAGACAGAAGATCCCAACAAATCTTATGTTCAAAGGCCAGTTAAACGAGGTTAACACATGTACTCTGATGGGTTTTTACTGCTTCCATAGTGCCGTGAATCTCATTGAAAGCTTGAACTGGCTTCTTGTGTAAGCTTCAACCTTGTATAAAGTTGTATTTGTTGAAAAGCCAATTATTGAGCAGCAAATTGTATTTTGCTGTCCAGTGTAGACCAGGTAGGAAAGAGCTTTTGGTATTGTGTTCTGTGCACCAGGCACCTTATTAGTTCATCAGACTTCATTGTATGAAATCTTGTGAGGAAAAAGTGCAAGAGAAGAGAGATGGAGAAAGAGCAGGGCAATTAACTGCTTAGAGAATGGCTGGATCAGATATTCAGATCTGGTGTATTTTCAGTATTCTCTAGCTCTAATAACGTGTAGTCCCACAAGTTGGGATCGTGGAGAGAGAGTGAGATGTACACCAACCTTACTCCTGTCCTTGTAGGATAGGGAGTGTCAGGTGTAAGATAAATTAGTAAAAAATAGGTGCCTATATTGCACATATCTCTATTCGCCATCGATGGTACTTGAACATCATTATTTTCATTTGCATTGGTGCAAGAACTTTTAAGTGAAAAGTGTTCAAACAGGGGAATGTTTCAACACCTAAATCAAAAGGTGAAGGAGTACGCACCATAGCTTTCTTCAAATAACTCATCACACATTCGCCGCAACTCAACTAGAAATTTTACGAAGATTGTTTATAAAAGGAGCTTCACGCAATCAACTAGAACCATCAACTAATCTTTAAAATAGCTTATCTGCAACTTACAGATCTCTTTGATGATATACGAAAATCCATAGATAAATAGTAAACAACACGCTACAATTTTTGTATCTCATTTTCTTGTTCACGAGGTAGTATATTTTACAAGGCAGCAACACAATTACACAAAGCAACGACATCTATGATACATGAATTACAACAGCTCAGGATTATCTATCTCACCAATCCGCAGACAAAAATGATGATACACCTAAACGAGGAAAAGAATATGTAGGGACTAACAAAGGAATGAAATTAAATGAAAACCCAGCACTACCCGCCCATGAGAATGATCAAAACTCCGAAAGGGTTAAATCCGTCTAACTGCTTGCGGCCCAATGTACACCTCTATCGAAAACCCCATCTGCTCTGTATCATGATGAATAGACCATGCGCCTGCAACCTCCAATATCTAAATCTGACTTTCTCAAGACCTTTCCGTGGAAGAATTACAACATGGCCCGAGCCTTAAACTTTTCATGAGGATAGGTATCTCCGTTGAACTCTGACTGGTGACCGGCTATGTACATATCACTGGAAATCCGACATGTTAGCATGAGCCAGGAATTATAGCAAGACAATTGCACTATAATTTAAGTCCAAGCAACAGAACCTCGATCATTGGCTACTTGAGGACGTCCTCTGGTTGGTGTCGGTGGTCTGTTGGCATTTAGCTCCTATCCCAAAAATTATGAGCAAGATCAAACACACATCAAAACGAAAAATAAAATAAAATTGTGGGTCGAAAGAGATTTGGTAATAACAAACCTGCATCCAAGTGTCTTCTATATGCCGCTCAGGTGAAGTTTCGGGAGAGGAAATTGCTGGTGGCAGCGGGTGAATAAGTTTTGGAACCACAACAAGATCTCTACCCAATACCAAGATAGCACCAGCATTATTAGCAGTGCCTGTAGAAAGGAACAGAAAAGAATAAAAAGATTTTGCATAAAGGTAAAAGCATATCTAAGATACAGAAAACCTCCAAACATCCAAAATTTGTGACATTGTACCACAATAATTAGTGGCTGAGAAAAGCGTAATTAAATGTCCCTGAGCAAATCGTTCAAATCCATCCATCACACATTCATGCGCGCGGACAATCAGTTGAAGATCATTGTTGTTACAGAATTCCATCACACGATCAGGCTGCATGTATGCAAGTGCTTACATTAGTTAAACAAGAAACGCTAGTGAAACTATAACCAACCAAACACCCTGGAGACTAGGATAGCTAGGAGATATCTAATATTGAAGCACCACATAAACTTAAGTACCAAAACTCCAGTCCAGCAAACAGACAATAATGTCCCATATAGCTGAAACCTTTAAGTCATAACAGCCCAACTGGTAAATCAAATAAGTGACTTCAAGGAATTGTGAGTTCAATAGCTTAATAGAAAAAGAGCTTTGACATAGTAACTTATAAAAGGTTCAGGTTACAAAGATGGAACAGCTGCAATTGCAGAAAACGAACTCAAGAAAATGACAGCCCACAGAATGTCAAAGTGAAAAACAGGGTGGATAAAGCAATCTGAACTTTTTTGTTTGAAATATCATCTCTTTCCGTACTGGGCCCTTTTAAACAACCCCAGTTAACTGATAAGAATATGCAGCTTCCCAAAATAACAGCCAATAGATTGAACCAGCATCCATAGTGATCGGATGTTGCATTTGGAGAGAAACACCTCAAAATTGATATGAAATGTAAATTACTCACCCCAAAAGTGACCAACCCGGGCCCTCTTGCATTTGGTCTTAATCCTTCAACACTATCATTTTCTGTAGGGTCAGACCTACAAGCACGCACCAATGTGAGAACATATGAGGATGTTAAAGTTAATGAAGGAAGCATAGGAGAAGACGGAGACTAACCACAATAAATCCATAAGAACAATTGAGCCAGCATCCATAGTAATAGGGCGTTGGATATTTTCAATTTGCTCAACATGATTAATTGACCTTCCAATACCACCATGCATACAGATTATCTTTTTCTCGATTAATGCTGCCAGAGGAAGCCAGTTGAACAACCTATTAAATCGATGCCATGCCCAAATTCCATCTCGCTCACCCTGTTGCATAAATAGACATCAGTGTCTAGCTTGAAAAGTAAGTACAAGCTTCACCCAGTAAATCATAACATACCATGCGTTCAATGCACTCAATTCGAAAGCCGAAAAGCGCATTAATATCTGCAGCTTCATGGTTCCCACGAATTAGATGTACATTGAGGGGATACTCAACCTAAAGCATCATTATATAACATCAAAATCACACGGTAACTAAGAATGTGAAAGCAAAGCAAACATCAAAATATAAGAGGTGCCTTTAAAGCAAGAAGAAGAGTTAGAAACAAGAGGTACCTTTAAAGCGAGAAGAAGGCTCATTGTTTCCAAACTGTGCTGGCCCCTATCAACATAATCTCCTAAGAAGAGGTAGTCAATATACCTGATGGTCACTTAACAAAATTAGTATCAAGATTAAAAGAACAAATATCGACTCCACAAACCAGATCAATCGAAAAATTGGTATAAGTCTGCAAGGAGTCAGAACTACAGGAGAGACAGTTTTGGTATAGACACCAACAAAATATTGCGACACATTTTCTCTGTACTCCTACAAGAAGTTAGTTTGATTCTTGTTTTGGTAATAATTACAAACAAGCTCTCACAAGGGCTCAATTTAGAGAATGAAACGGGAAAACATTCCCTTCCATTTCCATAATAGTGTTGTCCCACAAAATCAGAAACAGCATTCTGATAGCCCTACTGAGACACCAGACAGTTACAGCAACAGGCTAATTGTGATACCCGCAATTTCAATCAAAATATCCATTTCAAAACAAAAATGAGGGTAAATATAGAAATAACACTGCAATCCAGGGAACTAAAGACTGTCAAAAGGACACCTGGAACTGAAAATAAACAAACAGAAGCAAGATTGAGTCAAGGCACTTACGATATATCCCCAGCAGTCGATGGGGAACCATACTCATCGAAAAGACGCATAAGATCCCCAAATTGCCCATGCAAGTCACCAAATATCTTAATAGGAGCCCTAAGCTGTATAACACTAGGTTCACTCGCAAATATCCTTTCAGCACTGTCACAAAGATCAGCTATCTCATTGCAGTCCAAGAAAAACTGTCGTCCAACAGGCGGCTTCCAGCCACGAGGCTTCAGAAGATGGGAAATCACCTGAGATAGTAAGGAAAAATAAACAATATAACTAACATATTGCAGTTATTTGTCTTAACACGATATAACAGCTTAAGCTATAAAGTTGCTCACAGTTACATTTTTTTGCAGAGTGGGGAAGTCTTTGTTCGGGTGTTCAGAATAGTTAGGGGCCTGATTGAATTAAGACAGACAGTCCAGCTATTATCACATCCCCCCTCCTTTTTTCTCCCCCCTCCTCCTACCTCTAGCTCACCCTAGGACAAGGCCACAACATATAGACAAGGAAATATAAATATTATTTTCTCTTTCTTCCCTCCAAAGTACTGTTACACACTTTTACTCCCCTCTTCTCTCTTGCTTCCTCACTTCATTCTTCAACCAATGTTGAATTGGTGCAGTGCCCTGCCCTACTTTTTGTCATTCCAATCAAGGTGGTTTCAACATGTTTAAAAAGCACTCTTGAAGAAAATCTTGCCAAAAGCAAGAGAGGAAGAGATAGTTAGGACATATAACCTAGAACGGCACATGGAAACAGCCAACAAAACACCTATCTTCCTCGTGCGATAGAGCTATGCCAGGAGCAGAAAGAACCAAATCGGCCATTTTACTATCTGGCTGCTAAACATGGCCCTTCAAACGGAGATGCCCAAAAAACAGAGACAAGCAAAATATATTGGATTTAATTAATTCAGCCATTTATTTAGCAAAACTTATGCACTGTTTCCACGATAGGATTTTAAAGTTTCAGAGCAAGCAGTTTTACCCTTTTTACTTTGCTGAATAACACATCAGATAAAAAATGGTAAGCCACACTGTGGCACGTAATCAGGTAATTCATCTAAAGACAAATCATTGTAGTACCTTTTTAGGAACACTGTTGATGGACATTTGACGATCCAATAGTTTCCTTGCTGCTGTTGCATTTTCTGGGGTTCCATAACTAACTCGCCTGCCTTCATTTTCAAACTGATCAATCGAAAGCTGCCGCACCATGCCACCTAGAGCACCACCAGTCTCTGCAGCTATAACCACCTTCAATGCATTAAGGCACATCATCAGTCAACTTATGAGCAAACTAGACCAACATATAGCATTAAGGATCTGAACACTGACAGCACGGTGATGTAGCCGGACTCCAGCTGGGACAGAATTATTTGATAAGGCAGAGTCAGGCTTGATCAGAGTAGACGCCTGTTTTCCACTTGGCGTTGCCTCTGCTCCACGGTCCCTATCTGAAAGTTCAACTTCTCCATTCCCTTGTTGACGAGCTTTTGCAGCTGCTAGTGTAGCAGTAATAGCCTCAGCTTCTGCAGCAGAAGCCTCCACTAAATATTCAACACCTTTGATGAGTCTCCTGCAAACGAAACAAACCACAAGATATATCTTTAAAATTAATCATGCATTAACAAAACAGAGACAGCAGATGCTCTTGTTCCTATGCAACTGCAAACTCACCGAGGTCCTTGAAGCGTCGCATTTTCAGTGCTTATATCGGAATACATATCACCATTTACAGGGGGAGCGACAGGAGTTCCCAGTACAACTGAGCCATCATTAACTGCTTCAGGGTCTGTTTGCCTTGTTCTTTCATCACCAAAACCATACCTTCCTGTTAACCTCCCCGCTTGTACATTAACTGCAGCAGCTGCAGCTGCTGCATGTGAAGCTGCACTAGTTGTTTCAGCAGCAGCCAAGTCTTCAGCAACAAGTAAGTCATCAAGCAATACCCCTGCAACCAAAAAAACAGCAGGATTAAACTTGTTGAAGAAACGAGGAAGTGATCTGAGTAACTTCTCCAAGGTATATTTCATTACACTATTTATATTATTTATAGTTGGAAACATGCAACAGATACATTTGATGTTATCTTTGAATTTCACATCTGACAAGAGTATTTAGCTACCTATACTTAGGCAAATTAAATGAATGTGTTGCATGAAGAATAAACCAAGTCAACAACATGTCTAACATGATGTTAGCTAATATTACTTGGAGTTCCTTTTGGCTTATTTTAAGTGCTCTTAAAGCAAAATCGCTTTTAAGCTTTTTTTTAGTGTTTGAGTAAGGTGAAAAAGTGTTTTTAAGCACTAATTTTAAGCCAAAACAACAACAAAAAATAAGTGAAAAGATGGGATTCCTAACTCAATAGCTTATGCTTAAAAGCCACTTAAAATAAGTTCATCCAAACAGGCTCTTAATTTTCAATTAAGGATGTCTCCTCATCCATACCTTATGAGGAAAAAAGGATGTCTACTTATCCATAATTGAAGAGCTCAGGCACGGCAGGAGTCTAAAGGCTTCAGGTTGAGAAAGACCAAGACGGAATACTTGGAGTGCAAGTTTAATGACGTAACACATGGGTTGGCATGGAAGTAAGACTTGATACAGTGGTCATCCCCAAGAGAAGATGTCTAAAGTACAACGGGTCTTTAACCCAAGGAAATGGGGAGATCAACAATGATGTCACATTGTATTGGTGTGGGATGGATGAACGGAAACTTGTGTGATAAGGGAGTGCCACCAAAATTTAAAAGGTAAGTTCTAAATAGTAGTGGTTAGAACGACCATGTTGTATCGGGCAAAATGTTGGCTTGTCAAGAATTCTCATATACAGAAGACAGTTGCAAAAATGAGGATGTTGAGATGGATGTGTGGACATACTAGGAGAGATAGGATTATAAATGTAGATATCTAGGGCAGGGTGAGAGTGGCCTCAATGGTGGACAAGATGAGGGAGGCAAGGCTAAGATGGTTTGGGCATCTAAAGAGGAGATGCATAGATAGCCTAGTGAGGAGGTGCAAGAGGTTGGTTAAGGTGGGTCTGAGGAGAGGTAGAGGTAGGCGGAAGAAGTATTGCGGAAGGTGATTAGATTGGACATGGTGCATCTTCAGCTTACCAATGACATAATAGTAGATATGAAGGTATGGAATTCACAAACTAGGATAGAGGGTTAGTAGACAAGTCAACATTGTCTCGCCAAGCTTGATGGTAGTTGGAGCACCGCATCTATCGTATCTGTTCACTTTTTACGATAGTATCAGCATTATTCTCATAGTTTCTTGTCTTCGATTTCCTGTTACCATCGGTGTTTCTTGTGCTTCGATTATCGCATTATTTTGTTGTTACTGTTCCTTTTTTTTTTTAATGCTATGTAGTGCTTTCCTTTTGGTTGCCATGTCTTCTTCATTTCCGTATTTCCTTTTCATTTCTTTTTCAAGCTACTTTGAAATGCTTTTCTTGAAGCCACGGGTCTATCGATAACAGTCTCTACCTTCCTGAAGTAGGGTAAGATCTGTGTACACCCTACCCTACCCTCCCCATACCCCACTTGTGGGATTACACTGAGTGTGTTGTTGTTGTTTGCTATATGAATACTAGAGGATGGGATTCAATTAGTGAAGACCACTTATGAATGCCTAAAACAAAGCACATCCAGCACCACCCCGGAGACAAAGAAAGATGATAGAAGATACTTTTAGTTACTTTACAAATTCTTTTTCACAGTTCTGATCAGCTAGTTACTTACAATTCCAAAGAAAAGTAAAAATGGTTGTCATCTGAAAATCAAACTGGAAAGCATATACAAGAACATTCATTGATGTCTATCTTATAGTCTTACCGCCACGCAGACCACCATAAATAAATATCAAGTCACCAACAGCAACAGCTGCATGTCTACAACGTCTGGTCAATTCAACTGCAGCATCTCCGCCAGCTGCATCTGCACTGAATCTGCCAGTTCTAGGACTAGTGACAACAGATATTGTGTCACACCACACTCCTGCAGCTGTATCAAGAACTGCCAAAAGGGGGGGGGGGGGGGGAAGTAACCACGAGAGTGAGGAATTAACATAACAGTTAACGGGATGTCAAAATAAAGGAGTTAAACAAACAGCAACTCCACTATCACCAAAAGTAAATAAAATACCTGCTATACTGGATGAGTCCTCCACCATGCGGCCACCACCAAGTGCCCCTCCAGATACATGGAGCCGAGCATTAACAAAAACCTATAATACCAGAACATGACTGATAAATATGATAAGAAGATCCATCTGAAAGATGCAGTTGATAAAAGGCATGAAGCACACACTTACAGCGGCATGTTGATATCTAGAGGATGGTGACACACCAGGAGCAATGGCCCATTCCCAGCGCCCATCTCTATGCTTGGCAAGTCCATATGCGCTGGCTAGTGGCTGTGGATTATCAAGGCAGTGGGAGAAGTACAAGTACAATCAACCAATGAGCGCGAGGGCACACACGAAAATAGCAATGTAACAGCTCAGAGTCCCATACAAACCAATTAGACCAAGAAAAAGAAAAAAAATTAGCAAACAAAAACCAAACTCTTGAGTTCATCACTTATGTTACATGGATCTTCACATCTGTTTTTGACGAACGCATGTTGAACAGGTGTAGCACTGCATAGGTGTGGGCACTTCATGGCCGTTCTTCAAAATATACCCACATTACAAATCACTTACACAACCCATATCAGATACATAATCAGATTCTCGCTACAAAAAAATTTCTCCACGTGTTTGCACCAGATTTACTGACCGTTTTGAGTAATCAAAAAAATTATGAGAGCACTCGGTCATTTTATTTTTTTTAATGTCAATTTCAGTCAAACTGTCAATATACACTTCTATGTAAATCTGGCCAAAGCTAATGCACAAGTCAACAAGGTTTACAGTCATAGGCGATAAAATGCACATCCAACTAAACTATAGTTTTCTGAAATACCATCCAGCCAAGCGGCATATACTTCTTAACTTCAAGCCCCAGATGTCCATTGTTCATTTATCACAAATAAGTTCCATATATCATTGTTAGGTTTAAGTGGATGAAGCTCAACACAGCGTCATCTTTCACTGACAGTTTATTGGGCATAGAGTTCCATAAAAAATGGTTGTAAGTCTGTTATTTTTAAGTTAGTGAGCAAAAGACAAAGTATCTAAAAGACATGATCTGTAAAAAAGATATCACGTCAAAATTAGAACAGATAAACACAGAACTTGCCAAGATAAAGTAAATGAATAAAAGAGCCCCTTAGCTAGCAGTAAAACTTTTTACGATGAGGTGATTTACATAATAAAATAAGAGAACGACTCTACGTGAGGAAATGGAAATAGAAGAGGAGTCAATGAAAAAGATAGGGCTGAGAAAAATAGAGCAGCATTTGTTCTAGAAAGAGAGCATACTTTCTGGTGAGCAACCCCCTTCTAAGTGCAAGTAAAAAATGGTAATGACAAACCAAGGAACAAGTAAATCAACATAAAAACCATCCTTTTCTCTAATTGCATTAAAAAATATGCTTCACTCACCACACTATTGGCATCCCTCCCTCCACAAAGCAGAAGAAGACCATCCGATCTCGCACTTGCAGTTGCGTACCTAGCCAAGTAACAAGAGCAGATTAGGATTTCATTGCTTTACTGGACAGTCGAACCAGATTAGGATCACAAGAATTTATCTTCAGTTGGACATCGTGAGAGGAAACTAGAGACTCGGCCTATACACAGAAGATTAAGAAATTGATGAAGGTGAAAATGTGTAGAATATTTTCACCAAACACCAGTACAGCTTCAGTTCAACAAACAGTAGTCTAAGAAACTTTGCTCAAGAAAATGTAGAAATTCTGAAAATATAAGAGACCAATATATGCTCAATCTGCAACTGTTCATCAAATAACCATCTTCTAGATAAGAAAAGAATGTATTTTCCGCTTCTTGAGCAAATGTTTTTCATGTTTTTTTTTAAAATAAAAGTGGTGGTATACGGGCCACCAATCGTGCACCTCAGCTAATCCACGACAGTGAATTATGCAAGCACACATGACGACTCTTCCTTTTCTTTCATTATACCCTATTTTTTTCTCTAATTCTGCATACGTTTCAAGAGCTTCTAGGTCTTTCTAACAACTTTCTTCAATGTGCATCTGGAGGTCCACGTAGGATATAGCTAAACCACCTCAAGTGACCTTCTCACATACTGCGATTGCAACTATAACAAGCTCAATACTTCTTTTTAGAAGTCAAGATCTCATTGCAATTTCCCAAGCTCATGTCCTACCCAACAGTAACTGTTTCCCCCATTGATCCCTTGGTGACTCAAAACTCCAACCATATGGTTGGAGGGGAGGGTTTTTTACCAGTAGTCCATCCCTCCATAGTCAACGGATCAGATTCATTCCTCTAAGCAATAAATCATAACCAAACAGTCACTAAAGATTGCCACTATTTATCACATGCTACTTCTTCTGACATGCTAAGTTCTTCACCATGTAATGAAGCACATAAAGTTCAGAATAGCAAAATGAATACAGTCGAAGTAAGGATAAAATAGTGAACGTCATGTACAGGGAGGAATTAAAGTAAACATCTTCAAGGAAGAGATCATGAAATTTACATGCAAGGAGGTGGGCCTTCACCCTCAGGCTCCAATTTGCGCCATTCATATGGCTTTGCAGCTGTGTCCAAAGCCCAAACATCAGCTAGAGGTCGCTTACCTGAAAATAATGGATCAAAATATTAATTCTTTGTATATTATTGCTTAAATTAAATGGGGAGACCTCTTCACGAGACTGACCATCATTTCCACCGATAGCCATGAGATATCTTTGCCCTACCAAAGCCATGACGTGGCCATAACGTGGCCCTGGACCAGGTCCTTGGACGACAACCCTAAAAAGATCAGAATTATTTCAGTAGCTGATCAGCACACTTCACCAGCATACACCATGTGCATTGAAACTAAGTCACTACTTGAACTGCTAGGTGCTAACCTGTGCCATCGTGGGCGTTGTTGTGTAAGATCCAGAACATGAAGATCCTCAGCTGACAATCCAGCTGGACCAATTCCACCCTGGGATGAATAAGATCGAACATCTTAACTAGCTGAAGTATATAATCATGCACGACACAAATGAAATGTGTTCAGCTTCTACCAACCTGAATAACAACCATAGTTCCAACCGCGGTAGCAACATGAGCAGCCCGTGGTGTGGGTGGCTCTCCTATTGGGGTCATCCTGTAATTGTTAACAAACAGGCACATACTTTATCCATTCTAAGTAAACAACAAATTAGAATGTAGCTTACAGTGACACCAATAGCCACTTACCTAGACCATTTATTTGTCAAAACATCATAGCAGTGCACATCAGCAGTAGCCCCAGCTAAACCTGCAATTAAGACCTCTTCTATCAATTGGTCACTTCATTAATTTCTTTTAATCTACACAACTGGAAAGTATACCATATTCTATTCAAATCCGAAAATTGTCCATGGATTGCCCAGAAAAGAGGGCTGTCAAGTTGGATAATTAGGAGAATTGGAGGAAACGTACGAATTCCAGCACTTCCAGCAGAAGAAGGAGTTCCTGAAGCAGCAGAATTCCCTTCGAGAGCAGTTGCACCACCAAAGAGAATAAGCCTGGGACCAATGTAATTGGGGCTACCTTCCTCTCCAACAGCCGGTACAGCCGTTAACGTATGCCCACACCTTGGCCCTGGACCATCCTCCTTCTTCTCCATAACTGCGTGCACCACAGAGTATGTTGGAGCACACCTCGGCCCCGCCACCGGGCTACTGCCCTGCTGCTGCTGAGGTTGAGAAGTCGCCGGCTGCTGCTCATCCTTAGGAGTCTCCGGCGGAGATCCTCCGGCTGACGACTGGCCGTTTAGCTGCTCCGAAGCCGCGCCTTTATTCTGATCGTGATCGGATTCGGATGACATCGTTGAATCCACCACATCCATATCCCTCACCTCGAAACCCTAGATTCCTAAGCTTATTGGAGCTACAATTCTCAATCATAGCCAGTTTGGATCACCATTTCCAATCCAATTCAAAGCACAAATGTCCAAAATCACAATTCCTAGTTCCTAGATCCTCTGATTCAAATACATCCAAGTTTTCCGAAAAAATTACAGACCAAAAGAGAGAAAATTCTAGGTTTTCTCTTCTCTCTCTTCTTCTCCGGAAAAAAAAAACTTCAAGGCGGTCTTCGAGGAATACAATAGCAGGATTTTCAATCCTAACACTTTCTCTCTCTAAAACTCCTTCTCTGTCCAATCCTCCATCACTCGTTTTCTCTCTCTACAAGTATTTATATGTATCTATAGATTCATACGTATTTTTCTGCGGATAGTATCTATGTCTCTCTCATCTGATGTGAACGGCTTAGAAGAAATGCGACTACGGTGGACTTCATTCTTTACCTCTCAAGGTACAAGTCCTGATGCATGATTTTCACTTTGTTTTCGCAAATAGTACAAGCATTAATGCATGGAGTACAGCAGTTTTGTGCCGTCGTCAGATTTCCCTTTTGTAAAATAACCGGTTCCGATTTCAACGGGAGCGGTGCCCTCATTGACTGGGTGAAAAACAAGGACCCCGTCAGACGCGCATGGGCGGCAAGTGTGGCGCGTGTGTGGAGCTGATTCAGCCTGACAAATACATATGAGATGAGAGCTGGCTTTGGCTTAAGATAATGTATTGCATGATTGGTTAAGAATCATTCATATTATTTTATTTTATTTTTTAATCGTGTTATTATGTTTTTTTGTTCCTTTAATTTCTCATACATTGTACTTGTATCAAAATGTTAGATCATGAAGTTGTGAAATCTCATAATGAAATTTGGAGAGGTTAAAATAAACGTATGTTTAGTTATTTTTTATCAGATCTTAATATAAATATATCAAATATCGATTGATACTTATAAATTACGTTACTTGTTTCAGATCAAACGAGAGTAGGAGGGTAGGACATGTGTATGACATGGACACTATCTAATTTTATCTATTTGGCAAAGAGATGTAAGAGTAAACTTTGAACTACACCTGTCGACCCTACAAGTTTCTATGTTTATCGAATGCTCCATTATTTAAGTTTGTGTATGGACTATGGACAACCGATGTAAAGTTATATGTCAAAATTATCGTTTGAATAGAAGATTTGGGATCAAATTTAAAATTATAAATTATACAAAGTACATGATTTGTAATTAATTTTTCTTCAAATGTAAAACTTTAACTTATTAGCTTATATTTTATAAGAAAACTATTGATTTAAACTTTTAACAAAAGATTCAGGTTCGACAAAAAGAGATTGTTTTGCTTCATATGAAAGAATTATGTTAAAATATATTTAATTATAATATTGTTGACTAGTAATTTTTAAAAAATATAAAATCATGTGTATTTAAATATTTGTAAGCACAAACACTTATTTATAAAAAGAAACCTAAAGATGTATAATTTATCAATGCGATGTCTTAAATTTTTTGATGTCTTATTTATATATTATAATTTGCTTATTTGATAAGATAGAATGCCAATTCCGATGTCTTTTTTGCTACAAAGCTTTGCACCTTTTCTTTCTTCATCAGTTCACATTGAATGTTTATCCTAATTCAATAAATTTATGACATCTTCTCATATGCTGTTATATTTAAATTAAAAGTAAGTAATATTCATTCTGCCTTAAATTATCACTTGTTTGTAATAAATAAATAAAATTTAATGTAACAACGAACATGAATAAAAAAAAAATTATCCTTTTTTGATCCCTCACATGGCCCTTTTTTCTGGCGTGAAGCATGCCTATTAGGGCAAAAATATGATGCTTCAATTTAGACATTTGGTTTGTTCGTGTAGTCTAAAATTAGACTTCATTAAATTAGTTCAAATTAGTTAACTAAGAGCAACTCCCCACTTATCTCCTCCAACCATAATAACATAAGGCCCAAAATTTTAAGATCATAATTTAACTTAAACTTTAAAAGGTATCTCGAATCATAACTTTGAAAGTTCACTTCTTTTAACCTAGTCATAATACATAAACGTGCAGTTAGACTTCAACTGTCCTTCAACTTTAAGTGTAAATAATTAAACATTTAAACTAATATAGAATTAAACAAACAAACACATATGCCTTATGTAACATAATACACGTAAAACGTGAATTGTCACGTAGGATGCCAGATAAGTTATCATACTCGACATTATCATGGTTGTTATTTGCTATTGCTTGCTATTACAGTTTAGTTTGGGGAAGTATTACCCTTAAATTATGAACTTTCAAAAAGAAAACATTCATTGGAATAACCTACAAATAAAGTAAAGAAAACGTTGAATTGAGTGCAAAAGGAGGGAAAAGAGGCTAAATTATGGGGGAAAGTAAACTTGGAGAAAAAGACCTGGACTTATCCCTTTCTTTATTTGCTTATGGCTCAATCCATCATTGAACATTCACAACAACAACTCTCTAATCATCCACTCATGATTCACCCAAATAATCTTAGTATATATGTACAAGAGGAAGACACACTACACATCAAAGGGAAGAGCCTAAAGGCATCCTCTCCTCAAACCCTGCACGTGCTACAACTAGAAATTTAACCAGATTGAACTCGAGCTCGAGTAGAGATCGATCAGCTTGGTAGGGAGCGCTTTAACTCCTTAGTAGACCAAGTGAAATACTGAACGCCTAAATAAAAATAAAAAAAACTTGACCAAATTACACCTCAACAGTACCTTTTGACTATTGATTGCTTTTTGTTGCTTTCTTTGAAAGCTCATTCAAAGCTTTTAGTTGAATTCGTTTTGGGGTTACTTAGGCTGAGGGCATTCTTTTTGAGAAACCCTTCAAGACCTCATTCCCACATGGTTCTCCTCTAAGATGTGTCCTTTTTCGTCACAGCATCACAATTTGCATTAGATTTCTCCTCTTCGTCATCAGCTGTAAACAAAAAATAAATGAAAACAGAACATGGTTCAGCTCAAATAACATCAGATTCTAACTCAACAATCACCAATTCACCAAAGCATTTGTTATATCTTAAGCTTCATTGACACGTAGGTTTTAACGTTTTACACCAAAAATCCAATACCTTTTATAAGAAAACTGGCCATAGCTTGTTACATAGTGATGACTGAGACATCTAGTCTAACTTTCCCAGTGCATATCCACAAGTATCAACAGCAGATGCCGTAATTTAACAACTATCTTCTTCACAAGAGACATAATTGCCTTCTTGTTGCTTCTTTGTCCCTTGGGAAATTTTCCATTTTGCCGCCCAAAAGATACCAAAGAAGACTAAAAAGTTGTGTCCAAATTTAACAATTAAATACTAATTCAATGGGGGGAACTTTTTCTTTTGGTTATTAATTGTTATTCAAGACGTGTGAACATAAATGTGAGTATGTGAAAAAGAAAAAAAGAATAAAATTTTCAAGATTTTCTACAATATCTAAGCATTGATTCATAGAATGTTTATAGAAAATGGTTACACATGACATTTCACAATTACTAGTTTAAGAAAAGTTTACATAAAATTAGTGAAAATATAACTATCTTCACAATTTGAACGGCTCCAATTCACCTAATATGCTCAGCAATTTAAAATATCTAGCCTAGTTAGATTCTAAAAATGTCTCATCACCATAAAAGGGCAAAAAGAAACCACCTTGAAAAGATTCACCACTCAAATTGTTCACACTTCGAGTATGTGAAGCTCACTTTAGTGTAGTGATATTACTAGTAATACTTTCTATAACACTATATCAGCAGTCAATCTCAAATCACCAAATTTATCAAGTAAATTCACCAAAACTCAACTGAAAAAAATCCCTAAAAAGGAAAGAAGAAAGCTTACCAAGAAAAAGAAGTTTCAGTCCTTAAAAATGACGGAATCCGCCATTTCCATCAAGGATTTCAAGCTATCCGGCGAGAATTTTCTTGCAAACATGTAAGAATACGTTGAGTTCGACTCTCTGAGCTTGTAAATCAGCTCGGGGGAAACTTCAGGTGGTTGATAAGTATGGGGATGCCCACCAACGGAGTCTGTCCAATTCACCCGAGTCAATGTATGACGAGTACAGCCATTAGGATCCTCCATTGATAACAAAGTAGGAAAATAATGTTCTTCAGGATAACAAGACTGGATTTTTACACAAGGCTTCTTAAATTTCCTCCATAGCTTACTATCCTTAATCACCATCAATGAATGCTTTCTTGTAATAACAAAAAACTGTGACCCAACTCGGAATTTATCAAAACTCACTTCTGGTTCCATCACATTTTCCCCTCTAGCATTATATCTATCTAATAATGAAGGAGATTCCGTAAGAATCTCTATATAACTGGGGAACTCCATCTTCCTAGATAATTTCTGGGTATCCAATAGAAAATTGTAAAAGTAATTAAACGAGTGCAAAGGTATACAATGCTGAGAGATAAGAGCAAAATAAGCATTATCTGGGTCATCAAGCAGAGCGTGAGCAAGAAGGCGGCGCGTGGCTGAGATAAGCGTCGGTGATGAGCGTTGAGTTCTCTTCGAATGTATAAACCTATCCGCAAAAACACCCATAGGAGGAGTGATTTTCACTGTAGGGTCAGCGTGAATGTAAATATTATACAGATGTGGATCAGACGCATTGAAGAACTTGTGCCACAAGGGTTCAAAGTGTAAATCTGAATTCGTTAAAAAGAGGAAGGCGATTTTAGGGCGGCGAACGGTGATGGAACCGAGACGGAATTTGTTGGAAGGGTGTTTCCGGGATGGTTTTTTGAGAAAAGTGGAATCGGCGGCGATGGCTTTATGGAAAAGGGAAAGATCGTCGAGTTCATCAGGGAGAGAAATGGGTATTCGTCGTTGAGGAAGAATTGATGGGGCTAAGTAAAAGATGATTGGAATAGAGATAAGAAGTGTAAGAGATGGGATAAGGATGTAGTATTTGAACATTGTGAAGAAAAAAACACAAAAGGGGAAATGGGGAAGGAGAGAATTTAGACTAAAAGTACCATTGAAAGGAGCTTGGAAGAAGAAAGGGGTTTTGGGATTAGGGTTTGTGGGAGAGATTACAGGTGAAGATGAAGAAGAAGAGGAGAAGTGAGGATTTGGATTGAGATTTGAGAAGAGATAAATGGTGAAATTGCTTTGCTTGAATGGAGTTGAGTAGAGAGGCGGGGTTAGGTGTGGTGGGTTGGGCGGGGGTGGGGATGTAGTGTGGGGCCTTTTTTATTAAATCTTCCGGTCATTTGACGTAAAGGACTATATCACTTGCACCTAGTTGATATTAATAAATACTATGGTATATGGTCCATTGCTATTAATTTTTAGTATAAATATTTAATTTAATTATATTAATTTTTATGATGATAATTCAAATTAGCCATTGAATTAAAAAATAAGTTTAAGTGTGAGAATAATAATTAAATATATCCTGAATTTTGCTAAAAGGATCAAAATATATCCTTACATATATTTTTTGAAATAAAAAGTTGATTTTTTCACTTCCGTTACATAAAAGAGGATATCTAGGCTATTTGTGAAACGGTAGAAGTATATGTCAGTCACTTTTATAATAAGGGTATATCATTTCTAAATTGTAAAGTTAAGAGGTATATCAAACATTTTTCCTTAGAAAGCATTCAGTTAGGAAAATAAGAATGAACTCACGTGAAACTATTCTCCTCTACCTAAATACGCCCTTGTCTGCGATTGAGTCATATTACACGAATATTTAGTACAGTTTATGTTACATTTATGTTTTAAATCTTTGATAAATTTTTTATATTAGTTATAAAATGTAAAGGAATTTTTAATGCTAGTAAACTACTTTAACTTGTTAAACATTGAAATAAGACGAATTCGAATTTAATATGAATATCAAACACCGAATTAAATATTAAAAAAAAATGAGACGAATCCAAATGAAATAACACAATAAATGAAATTGATGTAACTGATCTTAATTAACATAGATTTGAGGCTTAGTTCTCGTTGTTATCGAACGTAACGTAAGAAAATAACAATTAAAAAAATAGTTAAAGAATTCAACAAAACAGTAATTCTTTTAATTTGTCGGAATAAAAACATACTAGTAGTATGTAATTACTTCTTTAGTATTGCGCTGATTGAAATTAAAAAATACTTTAAATTGGACAAGATCCTGCAGCATGGTTTAATTTTATATTTGACCAATTAAAAGTATAAATCAGGAATAACGTATCATTACATGCTGTTATTATTTTAATCCATGGCAATTAAATTTCCATTTTCGTGTCTCGTAATACACACGATGACAAACTTAATTAATATAGTATTAGGTCATCCAATAAGCAATCTTAAGTTGTTTAATGTTAATTATCATAAATTAAAGGTGTTTCATTGACACAACCTAATCCTATATAAAGATTAATTAGTGCAGACGCCACGGGTTTACCCTTATCTAACCAAAACCCACCAACCCTAATACCCTATTAAAGGAAATAGAGATGCCAAATTATGTGTACCACCTACAAATCCTATATATGCTACATATTTGTATTTTTATTATAAGCTACTAGATCATGATAAATATTTTTTTCGTCTCTAATTAGAGTCTTGTGTTCAAGTATTGAATATAGAATTACATTTGATGAGAAACGTTTTACTTTTAAAATTATTTTTTCCGACACGAATCTCGATTATTTGAACCCTTAATACACCATGAAAATTTACTAAAGTATACTATAAGCAACTTGCCAATTAATTTCTTATCCTTTTTATTATTTTATAAATATTTTGTCTGGTTAGGGTGGGGCTAACAAAAGTGAGCAAGGAACAGTAAAAGGAGGATGCTCTTTAATGAAATTAGAACCCTACATTTTAAGCTAAAGAATGCCATTAAATCCCAACAAACCCATTAATTTCCTTTTCAACTAAACAAATTCCTAGCTTTTACTTTTGGTTTATTATTAATTAAAGTTTACTCACTCAGTTCCTTTTTATATTTCACATTTTTAGATTGCATTAAGAAATTAAGTAATTTTACCCTTCTACCCTTATTTAATGTTTTCTTAAGTCAACTTTTTAATAAATGATAAATATGCTAGATTTCAAAAATTAAAATGCACTTGGATGACTATTTAAATTTTTGAGTTTATTTTTGGAGTCAAATTTTTTTCACCAATTGATCTAAGATTTTAAAATTTTTGTTAAAGCTTCAACTTTCAAGATTATTTTTGATTTTTTCTCCATCTTTTATTTTTAATTTGTTTGTTGAGATTTCTTTTTCAAAATAAGATTTTACAGCATAGTGAATGGAGAGAGTAATTAATCAATGTATGAAGTACTCCAATGAATATTAATTACTTATTAGTTTTTCTAGGTTGGTCAAATTATATATTTTCAAGATTAATTAACTACTCAATCAAGGGTATAATTGGAAGAATATGGTAACTTATGCATTGATTTTATAAAATGACAAGTATTATGGACCAACTATTTATAGAAAGGGATGACATATAAAAATGAACGGAGGGAATATAATGTAACGTTTCATATATACGTTTTGAAAACAAATCTACATTTAAAGTGGTTTAGGTCTCCCAACCACCCTTTCAAAAATACAAAAATAAAGATAGGTGACTAATTACAAAGAGATATATGTATCTGCATTTTGTTTTTCAATAACATTTATGCAGTTGATTGAGACATATCATTACCTGCTCCAATATTTGTTTGAGAAAAGAGAAAGCGGAGATGTTATCGGTACAATATTGACGATCTTACAAAATTAATAGTGTGAATCAAATTATGATAGGTCTTACTCATTAATTTCTCATTTCTACCACAAAGTATTGGATGATTTTATGTAAATATTACCATTTTAGCTCATCATTTAGGTCTCCCACCGGAACGATGATGAGTCAATCATAGATAGTTTTTTTTATTTCTATAAGATATAAGTAAGATATTCATATACATCACCCTACGTATTATAGTGAATATGTCTATTGTTGCCATTTAAATATTTTTTAAAAATTAAATAAATATATAATTTTAAAAAATATTTTATGAATAATGTTAAATTTGACTATTTAAGTATAATAGTTGCTCATATGTTTATCAATCTAACAAATAAAATATTAGATTGTCATCTAATATTTGTATGGATCTTTTAATTTACTTAAAGAAGAAATTTATTGACGAGTCTAAAGATGTTATAAGAGAAATAAAATGATAATTATTTATTAATTAATTAATTAATTAATTATTAAGGTCAAAGTGATAAAAATAAATATCTTTTTGCTTCTCCCATATATTAAAACTAGATATGGGATCCCGTGCCAGCATAAGCCCAATATATGTTACATTTTCTGTTTTAATTTATGCGATATATATGAAATTTGAAGTCAATCAATTTTTTAATAGGTTTTTAAATATTTTAAGTTGTTAATTATTACCATTTATTGTATGTTTTATGTATTTTTCACATGAAATATGTTATTCCTTTTGTCTCAATTTAAGTGACACGGATGAATTTGAGAGTCAACCAAATTATATATATATATATATATATATATATATATATATATATATATATATATATATTTTAAGTTGCTAATTATTATGATTTATAGTATTTTTTTCACTTATTTTTATAAGTTCTTTTTGATATTTAACTTGTAATTATTGTGATTTATAGTATATTTAATTTATTTTACGTGATACATATTTCTCCCTTTAGCCCAATTTATGTGGTATAAATGGAATTTTAAGGGTTAACAGAAACTTTTATATGTTTTCAAATATTTTAAGCTATTAATTATAGTGATTTAAAATATTTTTACATATATTTTTTTATCTATATAAAGTAATAAAACAAAAAATTTAAAGAAGAAAACATTAAAATTACCAAACTACCCCTGACATACAAGGGGCATGCTGACGAAGTGCTGCCTGCTTATAACCTCTTCTAATATAATATTTATAATATTTTTACATAATTTTTTCTCTATATAAAGTAATAAAACAAAAAAAAATTTAAAGAAGAAAATATTAAAATTACCAAACTACCCCTGGCATACAAGCAGCATGTTGACGAACTGCTGCCTGCTTGTAGCCTCTTCTAATATAATAAAATTGTATTTTTATTATCTACTAAGGCAAATTTAAATTTTTGTTTTATTTTCAATACTATTTTTGTTATTAAAAGTAACAAAATAAAATAATAATAGTTAAAAGTATAACTAATAAAAATAATTTATAATAAATAAGGTTGAGAATCTATCGAAAATAATTTCTCTCCAAAAATAAGATTTACATACATTTTATCATATCTAATATTATGAAGTAGGGGTAAGATTTGGGACACTCTATATGTAGACATTGAAAATTTGTAGGACAGACTGTTCAATTCTAGTTGGGACTACACAAGATATATTCAATTCCAATTATGATTCTTGGAAGCTACTCTACCCTAAACCCTAATTCGTGCCTATATTAAGGGTATTATATTTTCTTGAAACGAATATTCTGCAAATTCATGGAATATTCACAAAGATCAATAGAGATCAAATAAATCTTAAAATAACCCATAAACTCTTGGTTATTTATAAAGATCAAGATCTCAAATATTCCGCGAATTCATGAAATATTCATAAAAGAGATCAAATCCAAATCAACTTAATTCGAGAAAACGCCACTAACGACCCTCGAATTATGAAGATCAAGTCCAAATCATCCAAGTTTGGAAAATACGCCACTAACGACCCTCGAATTATAAAGATCAAGTCTAAATCATTCAAGTTCGGGAAATATGCCACTAACGGGCCTCAAATCATGAAAAACCCAAGAGAATTATAAAGATCAAGTCTAAATCATTCAAGTTTGGGAAATATGCCACTAACGACCCTCAAATCATGGAAAACCCGAGAGAAGAATAAAGGGATAAACAGATTTGTATCTATAATGTTTATCAATAAAATTATGTTTCTTTATATTTTATTTGTGATTGCAATTTATTTTCTATAACTATAAAATTTGTTGCAAACACTATCAAACTCGATACTTCTTTAATTTAATTTGTTCATCCTATTCTTTTTAATTGATTTAAAAAAAAAAAATCTCTTTTAGTAAGTGATAATTTTTTAATTTCAACTTTCTATTTCAACCTATTTTAGTTTAAGATTATAAAATTTATATTATTTTATTTTATTTCATGCTAAACAATTCAAAACATGCCTAAAAACCATTTTGTCTATTTTGAGTAACACTCAACTCGGATAAATTCTGGTTATCTTCTCTTCCTTTCCCCTTATATGAAATGCCGTCGCTGTCGTCCGGTCACGTCACCGGCGGCTTCTACGCCGCCACTGTCAGCCTCTGTTTCTGTCATCTACCTCCGTTTCCCTTGTCATGTTTAGTCTTCTGGCTCAATCTTCACCTCTTACCTCACATCCCTTTTTTGTGAAACCTCTGATATCATCTTCCCACGCCAAAATCATCACCCCCAGCCCGTTCAACCCAATGCTTCAACCCTCCTAGACCTCGGGAAGTGATTCGGGTTCCAAAATGGGTCGACCCAGATTTCCCATCTCCTTCCTTATAAGTTATAACTCCCCTCTATAAATTTGAGCAACAATGAAAGCCAGAATACAAAGAGTGAAGTGTGAACTAGGGTAAGAAGTATGTTTCTTTTTATTATTACTGCTCATTTTGTGTTCTTCATTTTCTTCATATTTTGTTTACACTGTGTATATATGATTTCCTTATTTCAAGTACTGAGTTTTCCCTCTTTTTTTCTCTATTGTTTTGTAGATTGAGCCAATCTATTAAGGTTTATAAGTATGAGATTGGGGCAGAGAAAGAAAGTGAACAACAAAATGGTGACACCAGTGGAGCATCTATCTATCCCTCATAACCTCCCTGAGTTCTTCAAGATTTATCACCCTGAAATATGCTACCCCCAACTGGTAATCTCTTCTTTCTCTTCTGCGAATTTTGGAAAAAAACACTAATGATTCATGTACTAATATCAAAGTTTAGATGTATAAAGAGAATCAGTCTTGCAGGTAGTCGTGATATTTTGTCCCAATAGGAGCTTTTTTTCCCCTTTCTAAAATGCTATCTTTTGGGATGATACTTGTTAGTCCATTTGGTTGTATTCAATAGCAGAACCAGGATAATGTAGTTTCCCATGGAAGGGGGTACACCCCTTGGCCGTAGCTGGCTTTTTATTAAGATAATTTGGATGAAATTAAGGAGCATTCTACTAGTTGAACTTTAACTTATTCCAACCTTCTGTCTGTTCTTAATCAATTATACTGTATCTAAGAGAGAAATCAATATCATGCAGCTATGTTCTCTTATAGTTTTTGGTTCTTGTTTGAATGTTCACAATTTATAATGGATCCTTTAAGATGATTGAGGTGTATCGAGTTTTAATTGAAAGCGTTGATGAATGTAATGTTCAAAACTTGCAAATAATTATCTCCTATTAGTGTATAGTTGCGTAGAAATTAGACTTTATGCATCTGCGAAGGGAATGTCAATTAGATATATACTTCCTTACTGACTTAAGAGTGGATGATGGAAAAATAAATGATCTAATGGTGGTTAAGGTTCTAGATTTAGAAAACTAGATTGGACAAAATCTGATCATTCACTCTAGAAATTAGCACTGGATTAAGAATCTAGAATACCGTACTTCAATTTGTGTGAAAAGCTTTTCTGTCTTATTGTATTGTTTATATTCCAACAACTTTATTTCACCAGAAATTAAGCGAATTAAGTTAAGTTTTGTTTCTCCTTTTCTTAGAGAATTCCACCTGCCTTTATCAAGTTTTTCAATGGAGATATTCCTTCGATATGTGTGCTTGAAGATCTTGCAGCGAGAACTTGGAAGGTGGTTGTAGAAAAGAATGATGGTGATTTCTTTTTCATGGAAAGTTGGCCAGACTTTGTGATGGATCATAATTTGGAATATGGAGATTTTCTAACATTTTCATATGCTGGGAACTCAAAGTTTTATGTTAAAATATATGGGAAGAACGGCAGCCTAAAGCAGGACGTAACTGCTCTCAAAGAGCCTGAGCTGCTTCCATTGGTTGAAGATAATGCGCGGTGTAAGTTTCTTTGAAGATCTTCAATTTGTAGCTAGTTTGGTGCAACACATTTGTCTCCATGTTTAACCTATAAAGTTCAAGTGTAAAAATAGTCAACTTACAAAGTTTGGAACCGGCGCAGGGAAAAGCATTGTAGCTCAGCCTGCTGATCAAACAGCCAATGGATCAGGAGACATGGCTGCTTCAGTGACTTCATTCGAAATTGTCATTAAGGCATCCCACTTGAACAGAGCACGCTTGGTAAGTTTATTAGTCACAAAATATTTTTGTGTATGCATAAATCATTAAACACAACCTATTCTCGAAAATGTCATTAAGTAAAACAGCTTTACCGTCGAAAAAGCGAACAGTATTGAGCTTTCCAAGGAAATGCTGGCAGCAATTTCAAGCCAGTTTTGCACTCTTAACAGTCTAAGTAGGCGTTTGGCCATGAAAACCAAATATTTTCCAGAAAAAAGTGAAAAAATTCTCATGGCCTAATGGGTTCTAATTATCTGCCAATCACTCAAATCTCTTCTAAACTGAAAGTTTCAACCTCTACGGCTCTATCATCCTATCAGTCCTCAATAACACAAATAACTATTGTATAGCTGTTACTGAAGATGGAATTGTGTGAACTGTTGTGCAATATCGTCTCTGCATATGATTTGCAGGAGATGATAACAGGGCATTTAACTATTGTATAGTGGTTACTTTGTGTCTTCACAATAACATCACATACGTTAATCGTAGTAGTCAAATGATATTGCTTGAAGTAATTAAATATACTTCGATTGGAACTTCTCTACTACTTATTGTAATTTTTTTAATTCATAGCCTTTGTTACTTATCACTAAATTATTAAATGTATATTGTGTCTGAACATGTTTTTGAATGTATATACTTGTGCAGAATCTTCCAGCTCCATTTGGCAATTGTTACTTGAAGAGGAAGCAGCGACCACTTGTGGCTACTCTTCGAACTGATAGTGGTAGCTGGACGATTGTTCCTCAATATTATGATAGATTGGAACTTCGCGAAGGGATGCAGAAATTTATACACGACAATGCTTTACGTGTAAATGATGTTTGCCGATTTAAGCTGATTGATGATGAGAAGTTAATACTGAAAGTTCGCATAATGCGACAGCCCAAGTGAAGTAGTCATAAAAATACAGGCTGCATCCCCTTTTTGGATCAAATGTTTCTGCCTGAGAAAGGCATTAATAGAAGGTTGATGTACTAGTACTGTATATTAATTCCCTTTGATTATTCAGCTTAGTATTTGGTTCAAATATTTCTTCTACTAAACATTCTATTGGAATGGAAGGTTGATGTCTTTGCGAATTCAAACTCAACTATTTTTTTTAATGCCATTTTCGGAGTAGAGCTGTCAGTATGAGCTTAGCCCACTAGGCCAATCCAATCTAGTTCTACCCGTAATTTGATTGGACTGAGCTATGATTTTTGGACCTTGTTTAAAATTGAGTTTTTTAGCGTGGTCCGAGTAAACTTGCTAACCCATAAGGCTTGAACGAGGTTGGGTTGGTCAGCTTGTGAGCCAAATAAAACATAATAATATATAAAAATGATATAGAGTACTAAGAGGGCGTTTGATTATGAAAATTATTAAGTCTATGGTTTTTGCATTGTTAGTGGACTCTCTTCTGCCATTGGATGCATTAAAAAAAGTTTCCTGAATTAGTAACGTCAAAGACCTGTGAGTTGTACCAAAATTTGCTGCCTCCATTTCAAAGTGGTAGTTGATAAACCTAAATTAGCCACTAAATAATCATATTGCGAAGGTCAACTTAAATTAATTTTAATTGCTTTATAATGAAAGTTAATAAAGGCACTGTATGGACTTTGAATTTGGTTTAATTTAAAGATGATGTACTTCAACTTGGACATTTGAAATGGGAAGCTAATCTTTTCAAGATGATGGTAATGTTTTGGTACAACGAAAGTAATTTTTCATCAGAAAGTTAATTTTTGGTGTTTGATTATTAAGAAATGTTTTTATAAGAAAATATTTTTTGCCGAACACTATTTTTATGAAAACTGACTTTCAACATACCAGATACATCGATAACAAGGTGTGAAAATTCCATCAAAAAATTATGGTGGGATGAATATGATTCTTCTACCCTTAATCTCCAGGTCATGAATTCGACTACCATCAACTATCAATGAATGTTTTTTGGTGGGGAACACTTTCAGTTAAATGGACTTACGTGACAGGAATCTAGATTAGTCAATCCCAAAAAGAATACCGCACACACGGAAAAAACAAAAACAAGTCAGGTGTTTTGGTGTCTAACATCTGATCCCAAACATTAGGTGATTCTAATTAATATAATTACAAGTTAGGAAGACAAGTCTTTAACATTTAAGCAGGTAGATATATTTGATGTCAATTACTTGATCTGTTGTGTAAATTAACAATTGGAGCAGTAATTAGGAAATAAGAGAAGTTTTCAAAGATGCTTAGTAAGTAGTATTTGGTGAGGAAAAAGATATATATCTGCCCTTTATAATTCTAGTTTAGTTTTCCTTGGAATTTAGAGTGTGGGATTTAATGACTTTGGATAGAGACCTTTAAACCAAATGTATCCTCTCAGCCATGTTCCATGTCAAAATATAGTCAAATATTTGGTGAAGGATTATTATTATAGGGTGAAGTCCATGGTGTAACTATTTGTTTGCCATCACTGCAATCAAAGGGTCGTGGAGTAGTAACTAGTAAGTACTCTTTTTATTTTCAATCAGAAGTTTGGTGTTTGAAGTTTTGAATATGTTGGGTTTTAAATTGTGACTTTTACAAAGGGTTGCGACTTTTACGAAGGGTTGTGACCTTTACGAAAGATTGTGTCTTTTCTAAAGGGTTGTGACCATTTTGAAAGGTTGTGCCTTTTCCAAAGGGTTGTGATCTTTCTGAAAGTTTGTTCCTTTTCCAAAGAGTTGTGACCTCTCCGATAAGGCACAATGAACACATTTTCATACTACCGTTTGTTGATTATAAATAGAGATGGATTTCTCTCATTTTTCTGCATCAAATTTTTCTTTCTTTCACATACATTTTCATACAAACAAAATAGAGTCTGTGTGTGATCTCTTTACTGACTTTTGAGTTCGTCGAAGTTATTGGAGTTTGAGGTACCAGGGGCGGACCTACATATAACATTGTGGGTGCTCGAGCACCCATTCACCCCGACGTAAAATATATATGGTTATATAGAAATATTTAATATAGCAAAGAAAAAGAAAAAAGTAGCTTTCAAATGTTTCAATAAATTACCATTTCTGAAGATTTGAACAGTTCTATTTTTTTTTGAGATAAGTGTAAAAAACACACTTAAACTATCCCATTTTTTTGAGTTTCGTACCTGAACTATTGGGAGTATGATTTTCATACCTAATGCCTAAACAACATATCCTTGAATAAGCTTCCTCATCCATGAATTATATATATATATATATATATCACAAATGAACTTTATAATAGTATTAACGTCAAATTTATAATATTATTTAATTTTTTTTTATGTAAAAGCATAAAATATTTAGAAGTGTAAGACCTATTTTGCTCAACTTAAAAAAAGTACCTTTTTAAAATTCAAACTTTAGTAACTTTTAAGTTAAAAAATAAAAAGTATGAGAGTACCTATTTTTTATTTTTTAACTTTTTTAATGTCATTTTTAACTTTGTCAAACATTCTCAAAAGCTAAAAATGACTTAAAATTAGTTTTGACCAACTTTTAAGTCAATCTAAACAGACATTGTTATTTATTACTCCCTCCGTTCAACAATACTTGTCCACTATACTATTTTTGGATGTCCAACAATACTTGTCCACTTTATGAAATCAATGGATAATTTTACACTTAGTTCCTAATTTACCCTTATCATTAATTATAGTCATCTCCCTATTACATTTTTCAATACATTATATTTATTATATTAAAAGGATAATATAGTAAAATCACTCTTCTATTTATTATTTCTTAAGGGGTGTGCCAAGTAATAGTGGACAAGTATTGTTGGACATATTAACTTCAAAATATAAACGTCAACGAGTGCATTTATTATTTGTGACTAGTCTTCTTTTGTGACGGTAATACTAAATGTAATTTTTTCATTACCTGTTTTTACTATTGCAGTATAAAGAAATTAAAAAAAGTTAAAAAGTTAAAAACACTATTTCAGTCAAATAATTCTGCACTTGTAGAGTTATATGCTATGTAATTGATAGCAACTTTATGCTAGAAAAAAATTAAGTATCCACCATCGCAAAATCCTGGATTCGTTATTGGAGGTACCGCTACTTCTTTAATAGTTTATCTGTTTTATCTTGGAAGGAAATAATCCACAACCTCGGCGACAATGGATTAAATTCCTCAAGGACACACAGTGCATTCTGTGGACTCGAATAGTTTTATTTCTTTTCATCTTTATTGTTTCTGGTTTACTGTTCTTAATCAAGGAGATAACAAAATGTAAAATTACTTTTGATAAAAAATATTTTACCTTTAAACGAATCTGAATTAATTTAACGTCAAAGTAAATATCAAACCACAGTAAAAAAAAAAAAAAGAGGAGGTACGTACTGTGTTACCTAAATATTTCCAAAGTGGCCTAGCAAAAATCTTCCAACATTAATGAATATGATTTGAACATTTAATGTTAGTATTAATTTGGACCTCTCGTTGTAAACCACTTGCAGAATTATGATATGATCTATGGCATAAATATGCTCTTCCCTTATTTTTCTCATTTTTAAGCTATTTCATTCGTTTCAAAATAAATGAATTAAGTCTTTTTTCATAGTTTATGAAAATAAGTGAATTGTTCAAAATTTAAGAGAGTTATTAAAATTGTTTTTTATTTTTGTCCCTCATTTACATTTTCTAGGTGATAATTTTAAGAGAGTTAATTGTTCATATTTATGATTTTACTTTGAATTACAAAAATAGTTCGAGAATATCTAAAAGAACAAAAGTAAAAAGTGATGTTTATTTTATGTCCTAAACTTTTTTTCTTAATGGGTGTGCATTGCCTCAACAATTTACTTATTTTGAAATTGAGAGATTATTTATTTTTGTAGAGAACAAATTTTCGATATATCAAATTTGTCCTTCATACCGAACACATCCTAAATAGGTACTATTTCATTAAAGGTAATCTAATAAAAAAATATCTCTTATTTTTTAGGAATGAGTGAAGTTCTTAAAGAATATACTCAAGTTAAAAATATCATATAATATAGACGTGAGAATTAAAAATGCTTATAATTGTAGCTTTCATTGATTATAACTTACAAACACTTGATTTATAAGAATTTTTGGTGTGCCCTAAACACGTAAATGTTTATTTACTTCTTTGGCTTACATGAATTTCGTTTAAATATACAACAACAACATAATAATAATAACAATGTCTTAATCCTATATAAGTTGAAATCGGCTATATAAATCCTCACCATACATATTTCATCTTTAAGATAATATAATCGAATGCAAGACATAAAAACTAAAACTGGGGTCAGTATAACAATTAAAAAAACAAATCTGAGAAGTACGTACTAGCTAGTAGTACAAACCAACATTCAATAGAAAGTTGATAAAAGACCAAAAAAACATTTAATGTTGTAGTAAATTTAATGACACAAAGTTAATAAATTATTCAAGCCTACCAAAGGTTGGTTTAATAGTTTTGTTACAGATATATTGGTAAAACTATTCAAAGTTTACTGATAAGAATTAAACACGGAAACATTAGGAGTTAGGATAGAGAATTAATCGCTATTTTTCATAATAAGTGGTGTTTTTTATTTGGGCCAAATCTCATTGTTAACCAGTGTTAGAGTGGGTAAAAATCCCACATTGACTGTTGGTCTCCTTATATGGACTTCGGCAAACCTCCCCTTATAAGCTAGCTTTTGAGATTGAGTTAGGCCCAGGTGCCATATCTTTACATGGTATCAGAGCCAGGTTCATCCCCGTTTGGGCTCCCGGTCCACGCTCCAATCAGGCCTGGGCGTGAAGGGGGTGTTAGAGTGGGTAAAAGTCCCACGTTGATTGAGAAATGGACTGGTGGTCTCCTTATATGTACTTGGGCAAACCTCCCCTTATGAGCTAGCTTTTAGAGTTGAGTTAGGCCCAGGTGCCATATCTTTACAACCAGAGGTCTCGGGTTCGAATTCTGAGTACGAAGAAAATCTTGTTGGGAGCGTCACCCCTGAATGGACCCTACAGTACGTAATCCGAATTTAGTCGAGGCCCAAATGCAGGTTACGAATACCGAATAGAAAATTAAAAAAAATACTACTCGATCACTCCAAAAAAGTAAAAAAAACTTTTTTACTAATTTATCATTAATCAAATGTCTTAAAAAGGATAGATCTTTAAATAAGACTAAAATTAGAAGAAGCAAAAAGTATCAAGAGTCTTTTTGATTTTGCGATAACAACAACATATTTAGTGAAATCAGACAAGTGAAATCTGAAGAATATAAAGTGTGCACAAACTTTATCATTACCTCGTAAAGATTGAGAGATTGTTTCGATATCTGGATTTTGGGAACACAACTTGCTATGAAATGGAGAGGGGAAGGAGTAAAAGAGTTTAAACAATAGGTAAACATTAAATGATGTGAGCAGCTGACATTTGGCTCCATTAGTATATTAGCTTTAACTAGGTTAGGTTTCAGAGCAAAATTAACTGTACCTCAGGCAACAACTCCAGTTGGTCGTGTTGGACCCCTCCTCCAACATGTTCGTAATATCAGTTTAAAGATATTTTTAACACGTTATGATAACGATTTTGACTAAATTTCCTCTTTAATTTAGCAAACCTTTTAGAGAAATTGAATAGATTATTGTTTGGAGCAAGGGTAGATTTGAAAAGGAATAATTAGTATCTTTTTTATTTCCTAAACTAAATACATTATTCTTCACCTAATTTATTTGACTAAAATGACGTGTAAAATCAATGTAACGGCGGTAGTATTAACTTTGGTTGTATAGGGGGTTAAATAAGTTATTAATATTCAATAATGTTAGTTTCACAACTAAAAGATATAAATGAAATCTCAAGAAAACAGTTGCAAAATATTTATGCTAAATTAAACACGGAGCTTAATTTCATTGCCTAACATGGCGATTGGAAAATGAAGTCGTGGTGATCGCTTCATCTTGAGACTTTTCGATATGAATTAAGATTAGTCGTATTCCAAAATAAATATTTTTTCCGTTTCAAATACTTATCATGTTTCTTTTCGAAAGTCAAAATACATAAATTTTGATCAGCATTTTAAGATGTATTCTTTCACCAAATTAATATTAGAAGAGTCACAATTTATAGTATTTTTCATACAACTTTTAAATATATAAATTATGATGTTTAAAATATTGAATTAATTTAATCTAATTAAACGGTAAAAAATAGTATTCTCCCCACTCAAAATAAGTGTCACCTTAGAAATTAAAACTTATACTTCATCTTCTTAATCAACTTTTCAAGAGACATTAATTAAATAAGGATAGTTATAAACTACATATCGCATTTATTGACATTTTAATAAACACAATTTTTACTAAAATAACACTTATTTTGAGATGAAGAGAGCATCGTCGAATTGAAACTTTTCGATATGAACTATTATTAGATTTAATGATAGTTGTCTTTAGCTTCATTAAATTTTATTTGGTAAGCCGTTACATTTTTATGAGAGTTTTTAGTTCTCTAATCTTAGTACTACACCTAGTTTTACAACAACAAAAAAATACTAGGACAAATATATCCAACAATATAGCATTGATTGAAAGCTTTCTCATCACTTTTTAGTTGAAGGTACTTACTATATTCTCAATGTTCCATCAAACTTTCTTCAATGCAATATATTAAATTCAAGAAACTACTCTATTTTTCTACCTTCAAATTAACTCCTCTCATCTAATTCTATACCAAATTCTTCTCTATTTTTCCCCCCCTGTTATAATCACACAATTAATTCTGCACTAAATTTCCCTTCTCCTACACATTATATAAATCTTGTCAAGCTTTTCCATTTTCTCCAAACAACTCCCTTTTGCCTATACAAAAATTCAGGTAATTTTTTATCCAATTTTTTTCATGATTAGACTATTTTTTTTATTAATTGGTTTTTTTTTCTCTAGTAGTGGTTGTAGACTAAAAAAAATGTCTTTGTCTAATTAATTTGCTCTGTTTTTACTATAAATACAGGGGATTCTTGATAAAATTGTTCAAATTACGAAACAAAGCCAACAAAAAAAAGAAGATGAACTACAGGAGGGAGAGTAGTCATGATCCAAAGCTTGATTTGAAGCTGAATTTATCTCCACCTAGGGAAAATAATAATAATATTTTTCCAATATCACCAAGCAGATCATCGTCGTCGTATTCTTCTTCAATGGAAAGATCACCAGCAAGTTCGTGTGTTTCAAGTGAACCAACTCCAGATGATCATAATCATCAACAGTTTTATGGTAGCCCAGAAGCAACAACAACTTCAATGATGCTAGTGGGATGTCCAAGATGTTTAATGTATGTTATGTTATCAGTGGAAGATCCAAAATGCCCGAAATGTAAGAGCTCTGTTTTGCTTGATTTTTTCCGCGAGGATAGAATCAAGCATCCAAAGAATTGATGATCATCATGAAGAAATGCGAGAATCTTAATAGCTCAGTTGGTTGACTTTCTGAACTGTCACCTTGTTGGTGAATGTTTGATTCCTCAGAATTTTAGTAGATCAGTTGGTTGACTTTCTGAACTGTGACCTTGTTGGTGAGGGTTCGATTTCTCAGTTGCCCTTTATTAAGGTTAATTAGGTTTTAGTAGTATTTAATTTCTTTATATATGTTGTAATCCCTTGTCTTTTGGTTGCTTACAAGATAGAAGGGAGGAAAGGAAGTTTTTTTTTTTAAGAGTTTGTTGAGGTAATTAAATGGATTTGATGAAAATCTTGAATGTAACCAAAGAGGCTAGTATGGTTTTGGCTGTATGCCATATTATGGTTATCATATTAATTCATTCATGTTTTAGTAGCTCTTAGTTGCTATCTTTACTAAATGCATGCAATTAATATTTTGTTGTAACCACCTCGTTAATGCCATCTCTAAGTATACTTTTAAAATATCGGTTGAATTAATTATTCGATATTCATAATTCATTGACTCAATTAATTTAATTCGTACCAAATAAAGTTACTATTAAAAGGGCCGTATTAACTTCATTCATAGAACTCGAACGCCAGATTTCTTGTCATTAAGTGTACATACAAGCTACAACACATGTTAGGTGATCATAATAACTTGGGAGACCTTTCACATGGTTTTAGGTGCAATTCGGAAGAAATTATGTAATTCAATTAGGTCAAATTAAAGCATTTATGAAGAAACATTTTCTCAACGTTCAAACATAAATTGGATACGAAATTTGAGAGAGAAGGAGGGGAAAAGAAGCAAGGCATCATTGACGTCATCTTTTTAGCTTTCATCTGGTGTGCAATATTCGTTTTGGAGTCTGACTAATTCGATTATATATCGGGAAGTCTCATTTTTTAAAAGTAAAATGATTCTTGAGACTTGAATGGCCGTCCTCGTGCCAAAAAAGATCATCATTAATTGCGTCCTCACAGGTGAAGACAGATTGGGCTTGTTAGCTTTCACTTGATGAGAATTTAAACTTGAATTGCCCAGCTCTTAATCCATTAAGAAGTGCGTTTATATTTTTCTTTTATTGCTTCAAATAAGTTTGGCTTTTTCGGAGAATTTTAGTAGCTTAGTTAGTTGACTATCTGAACTCTCACCTTGTTTGTGAGGGTTCGATTCCCCCACAGTGCAATCCCATCCCCATAAATAATGTTGAGAATATGTTTTCACAAACCTAAAATCTTCCATCAAGTTGTTAATCACACTAGTCACCCGGATCTTGCTAACTCTATAAACGAACAACTAAATTAAGGCCCTAATTAACTTTTGGATATAAAATTAGATTATACTTTTTAAAAAACACTTGGTTTTAGAATAAAGATACATTACACTAATTCGAATTCTATGGGGATGATAAATTAACTCATTGATCAAGTATTCATATTTCAAATTAACTCATTAGCTGGGTTATAAATATTACATCAAATAGCAGTCAATTAATTTTAATTAATGAAAGTGACACAAACGCGTTCTTATAGAAATCGAAGTCTTAATTACTTGCGTGGACAAGTTTTAAAGTCCAACTTATAATTAATTACCAATTGTCAAAAGGGCGGCCAAATTGTGTTAATACTCCTCTGTCCAATAAATAGTTGTCCACTATTGACTTGGCACACCCCTTAAGAAACAATAAATGATAGGGGTAATATTACTATTTTATCCTTTGACTTTATTAAATTTAATGCTTTGAGAAATATATTAGATGATAAATAGTATTTAATAGCAAGGGTAAAATAGACACAAAAGGTAAATTATCTCTTGATTTTCAAAACTGGACAAGTATTGTTGGACATCTATTTTTAGTATAGTGGACAACAATTGTTGAACGGAGGGAGTAACATCTTTATCAATTTATGGGAAAAAAAACGGTGGGTGAGCTAATTAGCTAGATTACCATGTATTTTCATTTAATGTAAAACTACTATTTTGGATTGTTCACATGTGACATTTACAAACTTCCACAGTTGGATTCATTTCCTAATTTAATTGAAGAACTTGTATTTCTTCACATATATATCTAATCTTATTGGTTGGTTCTTCATGAAGCTTGTTGAGTCTAAGGTGTATGAATTAATAAATCCTATTTAGGCTTAGGAGGATGCGGGAATTGCCGTGGCGGAGCCAAAAATTTAATAAAAATATATACGTAAAGCTAAAATTTAACTTAGCTAAACAATGTAATTTCTTGAGAAAAGACGCGTTATTTGTTATTCTCGTGATTTAGTTCAATTGTCATTTGATATCCTTAGGCCTTTAAGATAAGGTGGCTCCACCACTAGGCATTGGTTGGGTGGTTCATAACCTTAGGAAAGGTAAGTTTCCAATCAGAGTGATAATTTGTACATACTTTTAAATATTTTTAATATAAATACAAGATTCGATCAAAGTTATTGAATTTGATTGAACTTGCTATGCGAGCTTCCCCGGGATGTCCAGCCTTAATATTTGCTTACCTAACCCAAAATATAATCAATAATTATGGCCTATCCTTTTAAATTCGTAGGAATAGCACTAGGTAGTCGATTATAACGACATCATTTAAAACATAGCCGGTTATTTAAAGTTTAATTAATATTAATAAATTTCAGACTTGTGCTCCTCTGAATACTTGTATGTCCAGAACGCGAGATTTTATTAATTGCGATTCTCAAGAAAGGCTACTTTTAGACGAAGAATAAAGAAGTATCCCTTCCTTTATTCACTATGTTAAAAATATTTTTTTAATTTTTAATTGTCACTTAAAACATATATTAAGAGAAGGACAATTTCAGAGTCGAAAGCTTGAAGTTAGATCGAGCTCCTAATTTCAGATTCGAAGTACTGAAGTTTTAAATTATAGACCTCATTTCTTAAGTCTGAAGTTATCTATTTTGCAGTTAAAAACTTTTAAAATATATATACTTTGACTCTTCTTTAAATAGAGCTCCTAAATTGGGTATTTGTGCACTTTGTCCCTTCAACGGCAAGTATAGCAGCCTAAACTTTTTTAAAAGCCCATTACCGTTCTTATCACGGCCCAACAAAGAATACATTATCCCCTGGGCCTCTTTCTTTCCTCTCATATTGAGAGTATGACTGGTTAACAATAATTTCTTCAGTTTGAAATGGTATATTTATGGCTTAACTTGGTTCCAACTGGCATTTATAACCTCTAATTTTTTATGTGTATAGGTAGACATTTAGACTTGCACAAAGTTGAATTAAGTAAACACATGTGTCCAATGTAGCAATTCCTACGTGTATTATGTCACGTAGGACACATGTGTCTATTTGTTCAACTTTAATAAGTTCATAATGGTGCACTCCCAAAATTGATGGGCATAGATGTCAGTTGAAGCCAAATTAAAGAACACATTTATGTATTATGCCTAAATTTATCACTAATAGTTAAGTCAAACTAGACGTTCTTGATGATTAAAAAAAAATTAAATAATGATCCTAGCGATATCGAAAATTTTGATTTCTTCAATTCAAAATTTTGAAATGCCTGTTGATTTTAGTGGTAAATTCATCAATTGTTATACTTACTCAAAAGTGCTTGGAAAAGAAAAAACAACTCTATGAACATTATGATTAAAGGTGCATTATAAAATTAGCCCGTGAAACATAATCCACCCAAACCGTCAAAGTGTCAAAGTGTCAAAGTTTGGGTTGATTATTTATCAACCTATTTATTACTTCTTCCGTCCAATAATAATTGTTTACTATATTAAAAATAATTATTCAATAATACTTGTCCAATTTAAAAAATCAAGAGATAATTTACCTTTTGTGTCTATTTTACCCTTGCTATTAAATATTATTTATCATCTAACATATTTTTCAAAGCATTAAATTTAATAAAGTCAAAAGATAATATAGTAATATTACTCTTATTATTTATTGTTTCTTAAGGAATGTGCCAAGTAAATAGTGGACAACTATTGTTGGACAGAGGAAATAGTTTAGTCTATTTCAGTCAATAAAAAGTTGAGCTGAAAATGTAGCTCAAATTGATCGAGAAATCTTGTCAAAATATAAAAGTATAAATGAACAAATAAGACAATAAATATTAATAAGAATTTAATGGGTTGAATTATGATTCACATTTTAGCCTACTTCAGCCCAACTTATTTTAATCCAAGTAACCTTTAGACGAATTAATAACCTGTCTATTTATTAACTCAACTTATATTGATCGGCTCAAATTCAACCACTAACATATTGATGCAATGCAGCTGGAGCCTGGAGGAAGACTGGCGCCTACTAAAAGCACTAAGAATAAATTCTTGTTTAAATTCAAGACTTTTAAACATGATTAACAATTGCAAGAAGCTATAAACACTGCAATTTTATTCTTTTTTTAGTTATTATATCAAAGGAAGCACAAGTACATATTTCCTGTCCAGAAAATGCACATGGGAAAGGAAGAAGTAATAGAAGTTGTCAAAATTGTATTGGCAAGTGTCATGATTCATGAACTACATTTATGATGTTAAAATCATGTCCTACAAAAGCACAAAAGAGTACTGCTTTTAGTGGGCAAAATATCATATGCCAACCATATTATTAATTGATACTATCATTCTACAACTATTACAAGGAAGTCTACATATATTAATACATTTCAAATTTAGTTGGGCTCAAATACAGAAATAATGGAAAATTAAAAAAAATAAAATTACAACCATGAACCATCAACTTTTCTTTAATCAAATTCAACTTTAAGCTACTGAGAATATATTCCTTACATAAGATTAACATACAAAATCATAAATATAAATGTTGGTTCTTGTAATACATGATTTAAGTACATAAATTAAGTACATTTATTTTCACTTGATTTAAATCTTCAGCCACTATGATATGAGGCCTCTAATTAATTATACAACTAAAATTAAACATTCATCTGAATGTTATCATCTACTAAACCCCACTAGCCACTAGACCATAGGCCTTAAAAAGGCAAATCTTTGAGTGATTAGCCTCAATTATGTAGAGCAAAACTACAAGAAAAAAGGTCATTTGCACATTTGCTGCTTGAACCCAAACTTTTCATTTTTGAGATCAAATTCAACTAAGTAGTTCTGCATCTGAAAATTCCCCAGAATTATCGATGGACCGGTAGATAATTCAGGGCCAAAATCACTATTTGTAACCATAGTTAAACAAATGACATCGGTTTCACCTGCAATTGAAAAGTAATTTGCTATTGGCAATGTCATTTCTGCTCCACCTTTGTAATGAAACTTTAGCTGAGGCAAAGACACTGTTTTTTCCCTGGAAATATTGAAACATGGCCTTAAACCTGTTATAATCTCAATACTCTCAGTTCTTGGAATACCCTTTACTTGTTTCACAAATGCATCAAGTACTGGTTCAAAAACACCGCGATTCATGAATGTGAAAGTCGTGCCTGAATCCACAATACTCCCTCCATTTCCATTAGAATCTGGTGTCAAATACTTGTATGGAATCTTCACTTTCTTCCCTCCAACTGTAATTTTCCTCAAACTAACATAGTAATATACTGACAATGCATTTTTTTCAGACACCACTGGATTTTTCAGCAATGGGGTATAGCTTAAATCTGCAGTTTTTTCACCACTAGCATTGAAATCCAAAACAAGATTGCTACTTTTTCCAGTATCATCAAATCTATGTGAAACAAGACAATAAGAGAATTTCTTGACACCTAATTGACTTGGCAATGATGCAAGTCCACGGCCTAAACCAGCAATTCCAGCAGGTTGTTTTGATGAAAACAGAGAACATCCAACAAGAAAATTGGGTATTTTCTTGTTAGACAGGTCAAGTGTTTCAACAAGAGCAAGACCCCCTGTTGAGCCTGAACCATAAAGAATAATATATGGTGGACAGACCTGTTTACAATTAATAGTCGATTCGCAATCTTGGCAACGAGATTTTGGATTATTGCTATGAATCCAACCACATTTTGGATTCAAACAACCAACAACTCGTGCGGAGGACGAAGATTTGGGAATGAATGTAGGAATGGACTGTGAAGTAGCTGAAGAAACAGAGCAATTGGTACATAAGTACCTTGTAGTACATGGGAACCAAACAAAGCTACTGCCAGTGTCCAAAATGAAAGGGATTTTCTGTGGAGGTGTACCAAAGCTAAGAGTAATAGAGTAACCTCCATAGCTTTGAGGGTACAAAGGGGTTGTGGAAACAGGGGAATTTTGAGACTTTTTGATGTAATTTGCTCTGGCCAAGGAAATGGAAGCTAAATGTGTGAGCTTTTCATATAAATCTTGAGATGGGTTTTTTGTGTTAAAAAGTGAAAGTGGAATGGTGGTGGTGGAGATTGATGAAGAAATGAGGGGAAAGAGGAGAGAAAGCAAAGAGAGAAACAGAGCAAAAGAGGATGAAGAAAAAGATGACATTGTGTTGTTTTTTGGGAAGTGTGCCTTTGGACCCAAATTAAATAGTTCAAGTAGCTCAGTAGTACAATAATATAGGAGATAAAAGCATCAACATGATTGCTGTGGAATGTGTTAAAAGTACATCTTTATTCTTAAATAAATTTTAATTAGAGATTTTAGGTTCTAATCTTCCTAGTTACGAAGTTACTATCTTCTTAGATACGGATTCATTTTTATTAGAAAATATTTTATAACAATGTGAAATTTTCGGGCATAAATTTGACCTCTAATAAAAATATATAAATTTGGAGCCAGTTTTGCGGCTAACGTAACTCTACTTTCACAATGACATATGATTCTTGCACTTTAGTGTAGAGGTGACTGGTGAGCAATAAGTTTCCAACAAGTGTATATGATAAGGGTCGGTGGGAACCTTTTTTGGCCAAGTTGTTCAAACTTTAGGTTGTAACCGTTACACAGTATTGCCTTCGTTTTACTTTTCTTATTATATATAATCAGAAAGTCTTAGATATAGAGTGCCCTACCTTTAAAGTGAGACTTCTTAATGAAAATTCAGATTAATTGAACTCTCAAATAAATATCAAATAACGGGTGAGAACCCCCAAAAGAAAAGGAGAGAGGAGATGAAGAATGGAGAGGAATTATAAAATAAAAAAATCGAGGTTTGACTAACAAGATAAAAGATTAGATAACTGGACCAATAAGATTTTCACTATGCTTATCTGCTTTAGGACTATATGCCATTAACGACTCTAGGAAGTTAGACAAATAGGCACACAATCATGTTAAATAGTTTTTTATAATATCAATATAATATATAAAACTTAAATTCACTTGATTTTATATCGATCTTTCCATTAAGTAATTAGGTTGAACCAAAAGTTCATTTTTATTTTTATTTATATTTAGGTAGACGATTGGCTCATGATTCAACCACCCCATACGTTTGGGTGGAGAGATGTAATGATTCTTGATCTGATTATAAAGTAACAATAAGCATTTGTACTAGTTGAAAAGGGTAAATATTCTTAAAAACTAGGCCTACATTTCAATAAGATATTTATATTACTTAGACATGAAGTAGGGTGCAATGGCATCATTTTTTATTTTTTTTGAAAAGTTGCCAAATAGAAATCATCATGGTTTTCCTCCACTAAACAATAATCACGTTCTCTTGGATTAGAGTTTGAAATTTAATAAAGGATGTTAAAATTTGTTTAATGGTATTTGGTGAGAGGTAGTTGTGATTCAAAAAAACAAGTTATCCATACAAATTATAGTTCAGCATTTGATTAATACTCTTTCCGTCCACTTTTACTTATCCAGTTTGAAAACATCAAAAGATAATTTATACTTAATTCATAATTTATATCCTTAATATTATTAACTATAATCATTTCTCAAAATATTGAATTTATAATTAATTAGTATATCAAATCAAATATAGACAAGTAAAAATGGGACGAGGAAATAACATATTTGATCAAACTTTTGAAAAGCTAGCCAAAAGTGCTTGTTTTGTTCAAAAAATACTTCATTCTTTTTTTCCAGAGATAATATGTTTGACCAAACATTTAGAAAAAAATAGTGATTTAAGTAGTAATATAAGTTGCTCTTAGAAGCTAAAAAGTAACTTTTTTTCTGTAAACACTTTTGGAATTTCGATCAAACACAAATTTAATAAAAATATTTTTTAAAAATAAATTAACCAAATACAAACTGTCACATATTATATAAGCTAATTTTAAAATTTTGACAAAACAGATATAAGTTCCAACCATATAACAACGTCTCACATGTGAGTCTTCACATGGTGTGCAAAGTTTTAGATGAATCGACATTTCCATAATTTGGTATAGTATTCGGGGGTCCTGTGAAGCTACATATATTGCTTTGCTAGCTGGATGATTGAGAAACCTCTCTTTTGCATTAGTCCTTCTTCAACTATATAGACAGAAAAGCACAATAAATACCAATGCCAGCAGGGTACAACTTTTTTAATCTTATATATAACTCTAATTAAAATCATTAATTAATATCTACAACTAACTATTTTATGTTAAACACAATCACGAGCTTCAATTAAAGACAAATCATAAACTCCAACAATATGTTAATATATGTGGCCAGATGCCTGCCAAAGAATGAACATTTTCCTCGGCAGGATTCAAAATATTGAATCGTCTTTTCTGGCATTAGCAGACAAATTGATACTCGTTCGTTTTATTTTATATGACAGCTTTTGATTGAACGTGAAATTTAAGAAGGAAAGAAAGATTTTTCGACAAATATCAAGAGTATCAGACTTGTGACTTTAAATATGTCATGACATTTTTATAACAATAAAAACGAGCTAATATCTCAGATGGTCACTCAATTAATATTTTTTTCACGGAAAGTCACTCAACTTTCATTTATAACCTCAAAGTCACTCAATTATGGATTTTTCTCATAGAAAGTCACTCAACTAATAGTTCTTTTCACAGAAAGTCACTCAACTTTCTTTTATAACTTCAAAGTCACTCAACTATGAATATTTTACATACAAAGTCGCTCAACTATTAATATTTCATTTAGAAAGTCACCTAACCAATTTAAATATTTTTTTCATTAAATTTTGTTGAAATACAACTTTTATTTAAGTTAATTTTTTAAAAATAATAATAAGATGCTCATTTAATTATTTTATTGAATTTTGTTGAAACACAAATTTTTTTTTAAACTTATTTTTTTAAAATAAAAAAGAAGAAACACATTTTAATTATTTCATTAAATTTTATTGAATACTATTTTGTTTTAAATAATTTTTTAAAACTAATAAATATTCATTTTAATTATTTTATTAATTTTTTGAGATACAATTTTTACTTAAACTAATTTTTAAAGAAATAATGACTATTTGTGAATCTAATACAAAAATAATAAGATTTACACGGTAGCATTTATTTTAATCGAAAATGATGCATTGCATTGCATCCACCGTTACTAGTGCTGGTGCATGGCAGCATAACATTTTTCTTTAAAAAAATCGTTTTAATATATTTGTCTTTCAACAAAATTAAATAAAATAATTAAAATGAGTATCTTACTATTTGTTAAGAAATTAGTTTAAAACAAACATTGTGTTTCAATAAATTTAATAAAATAATTAAAATGAGAATTTTATTAGTTTGTTTAAAACAAAATTTATGTTTTAATAAATTTAATAAAATAATTAAAATGAGCATCTTATTATTTCAAAAAAAATTGCTTTTCAACAAAATTTAATGAAAAAAATATTTAAATTGGTTAAGTGACTTTCTAAATGAAATATCAATAGTTGAGTGACTTTGAAGTTATAAAAGAAAGTTGAATGACTTTCTGTGAAAAGAACTATTAGTTGAGTGACTTTCTGTGAGAAAGATCCATAGTTGAGTGACTTTGAAGTTATAAATGAAAGTTGAGTGACTTTCTGTGAAAAGAAATATTAGTTGAGTAACCATATGAGATATTAACTCCAATAAAAACATATTATTAAGAGTAAAAAAAAATGAGCACTACTAAAAAATCACTTATTTCCATTGAAATTTTTTTATTGAAAAATGTTTAGTGGCTATTTCCATAGATATTTTAATTGTAGTGAAAATTTGTTTTCCGTCATGTGTTTTCCCCGCAATAAGCTAGTTCAGTGGGAAATGAATTGACAAAATCATGTTTTATAACACATTTTTCTCATTGATTCACATTTTTAAAAAATCTCAATTTCTAGTAATGACAGCTCGATGTAAACCGCATTAGCAGAGTCCGAATAAGAGCAATGATGTATACAACCTACTATTATATAACTATTAGTTACGGCCCTAATGTAAAAATAAAAAAATTAAAGTTAAAGAATTCAATTATGAAAAGGTGTCATTTTTTCTCAATAAAATGAGACTAAAAAGAAAAACGGAGAATTAAATTAAAAGAGAATGATGAGGATTGATCCTTGTCAATGCCCAACAAAAGGAGAGTTATATTGGAGAGTGGCACATGAGTGTCTTTTGGAATATATGTATGTTTAACCATGTGCTATGGTATTGGTGGGCAAAGCAAAGCAAAAAGGGTGGTACGTACAACTGTACAAGTAAAGCTGGATTCTTCCTGGTTTAGGTTCCTTCATCATCTCCACATAATTAATTGAACTTTGGTCCCCACAAGCAGAGGCGAACTCAAGATTTGAACATTTAAGGTGCATTAGTATTATCTTAGCTCAAATATGAGCTCTAAGATAAGCTTAAAATAAAAACAATGAAAATAAGGGTCTAGTTGGATTCAAATCCAGGTCTCATGGATGGTTCCTTTGGCTTATACCAACAACACAACATCACTCTTATGCTCCTTAGGGGTGCAATATTAATTATATCCTAATTTCTGTCAGTTTCTCAAGATAGATATATATATATATACACATAATATTTTTTTCGAAGTTAACGAGTGCACGTGCACCCCATATTATAGGGTGGGTCCATCTCTGCACACAAGAGAGTAGAGACTATAGTGGAGCTTGGCTTTAATTACCATTATCAACTTCTACTATTATAGCATCTAACTTTTACAGAAAAAAACGTTTTATCTGCCAGGAATTGAAGTAGCCTTATCTTCGTCACGCTTCTATGTCTTTTTTATTTTTATTTTTATAAGGTTAAATTTTAATGTAAAGGTCACTGATGTCAGTAACCTGACAACATATTAAAAGTAATGAGACTATTTCCAAATAGAGATTGATCTGTCATAGTATTAATTCTAATTCGAAAAAAAAAAAAAGGAAAAAAAAGAAAAGATATGTGACAATGGACCAGGGCGGCTCAATCCTAAAGCCACCGAAGCAATGACTTTAGGCCCCAGAAAAATAATGCCTCAAAATTGTTCCATGGCAATATATATAAATATAAATAATTATGTATTTATTGTTAATATTAATTGAAGTTTTCTTAAATTAATATACACGTGATATTACTAAAAAGAGTAAAATCGATTTATATTATTTGAAAATTATTTATAAAAAAATATTATCATATAAATCACACTAATTAATAATTTAAAATAAATTTAAAAATCATATAAAACTTGAAATATTTTCTAAATTTCAATTGTGTCATATAAATTGAGGCTGAAAAAGTAACATGTATTGGGGCCTGACACGGGTTTCATGTCTAGTATTCTTAATAAAATGATAATTCGGAATTTCCTACATACAAATGAAACACAAATAAAAAAAATAATTGGGAAAATCTGTAGATTGAAAATGTAAACATCAAATTTCTAGCTGCGAATATGAAGTTCATTTTGGAACGTTTAATCATCATAACAAATATTTTTCCATTTATCACAAATATAATAAAATTTAAATAACATTGCCGTCATAGTAATGCCATTACTATTAATTCTCTAAAAAGATAAATTTTGAGTGGGATAGCCATTTTTGGATCGTCTCTTGATGTTCAATCGCGATCGAAATGTAATTTAAAAATAATTAACTTTCAGTTACAATAACTCTTTTCCCTTATCATCTTCGTTTGAAAACATTTAAGAGCCACTTCTTCATCTCTTCGCTTCGTTCATAGAGTTAAAATTGTCTAAGAAATATAAATAGAGTTTTAAATTGTCACAATTCAAACATCAATATTTTTTCATGGATTTCTCAAAACGTAGGAACTTTTCACAGAGTTTTAAACTTAGAGAGTTAAAACTCTGAATTTTTTCTTATGAAATTTAGACTACAACTATTCAAACTTTAGATTTTTTTCATAAAGTTTTGAATTGCCATAATTCAAACTCCATTCATTTTTCATATCATGGAGTTTTGAACTGCCACAAATCAAAATGGAGTTTTTTATGAAGTTTGAATTGTAACCGTTCAAAAACTCTAAAAAGCACCAGGATAAATTCCCGCAAATGTTCAAATTTTAGTAAAAATTCATGAAGTTTTTTCATACTTTAGCATTCAAATCCTATTTATCTATTTCTTCTCTAAAATGGGTGAGGAATCTTTACACAAATAGCCACTTAGATTCATTTTTTAACTTTCTTTTAGATCATAAACATAAATTATAAATTAATTATATACAAATTATTCATATAAATAATGGTTCAATGGGGCTACATTATAAAATAGCTTTATATATTTTGACTTAATTCTTTGAAATGATCACCGTGCATGATGCTACTCTTCTTTAACCAGAGGTCTGAGTATGAATTTATTTTTGATATGGAGCGTTATTCCCTCGAATAGGGCATTATCCGACATAAATCCAAAATAATCGAATTCTAATATGGATACCACATAAAAAAAAATGTTTGAAATGATGTAATGGTTCAAGGGGCTAGTATATTAACAAGTCCAGCCCATTAAAATTGGTTTTTGTCGTGTTAGAGTCAGAGCCCGTTTGGCGCCATACTAGTAAGTGTTAGTTAACGCTTTGGGCTGTATTGGAGTTAGGTGTAAACGTGGAAGCTTTTCTACGCGCCAAATAGTAACCCCACTTCAACGGTGTTCTCTCTTCGGCGCCAATTCCCCATTTAATTTTTTTTTTTTTTTTATATATATATTGACTCTATGAAAGATCTAATTTTTTTTGTTTCGAGAAAATATAATAAATTAAAAAAATTATTTTTTAATTAGTTATCATGTTTAAACTTACATAAGTCATCCTAAAATAGCATGTTAATCACCATTAGCACAACTCCGTTTAGCATTTCCCATGATTAAACTATCATTTACCAGTTAGTTAACATAATAAAATTATACCAATCGAATTGAAAAACCATAATGTTAATTTAATTCTTGTTTATAAATGTTGGAGAAGAGGATGCTGAGATGGATGGGTGGACATACTAGGAGAGATACGATTTAGAATGAAGATATAAGGTAGGAGTGACCTCTATAGAAGCCAAGATGCAGGAAACGAGGTTGAGATGTTTGAGAATGTGCAAAGGAGATGCACATATGCCCCATTATGGAGGTGTGAGAGGTTTGCTATGACTCGTTTCAAAAAAAGTAAAGGTAAGCCGAAGAAGTATTAATGAGAAATGATTAGACATGATATGATACAACTTTAGCTTGACATGACCTTAATTAGTTAGATAATTGCATTGTCTCGCTTGTTCTCTATTAGTTGTGGTATTACTCTTGTAGTCTCATGTACTTTGAGTTTGATTATTATCTATGATTTTTTTACTGTCCTATTATTGTTATGACTATTGTTTAGAATAATTTGATATGTTATCTATAGTGTTTTGTCGGGATTTTCTCCATTTCCATATTTCTTTCTCTATACTACTTTGGTCTGTATTTTCCTTGAGGTGAGTATCAATGAAGACAACCTCTCTACCATGTAAATGGTAAATTTTATCTATGTGTTGTTATTTACAAATTTAATATAACTTTCCCAATGTCAATCTTGTTACCATTATTACTATTTTGGGGAGTTTAATCACAAAATTTTCAATAATTTTCCTACTTTTTAAGACTAATGATGAGTTGAGTTTGTTTAAATTCCATAATTAATTCTTCTTTAAATTACCATGTAAGTACTTGTGCTTCCCTCCATATACATATCCGAACCTTTTCGTTTCTTTCTTCCTTTCCTTTCCCTCGTTTTCTCCCTTTTCTCTCTCTCTCTCCCTGCTGAACTCAGATCTCATCTTCTTCCCCTTCTTTGATTCCCTTTCCATCTGAAGAAACCCCACAAAACCCAGAAATTTTAGCCAAAAGGGGTTTCCAATTCAATTGATTCTTGAATTTCGTTTTCCCTCTTCTTCTTGAATTGAAAATAAGAAAAAATTGGGAACTTTCTCAGCTGGGTGTGCTGGGAAAGAAGTTTAGTAAGATCATGCAGCCAAATCAACAGCAGCCTTCGAAGCGTCAGCTTCCATTTACGTCGAGTAAACCGCCGTTAGGAGACTACCACCGGTTCTCTACTGACCCACTTCACCCTTCTTCTCAAGAGCCTGAAGGGATCGTTGTAAAATCTACTGTGAGTGTTCTGATTTTCACACACTACTATGGTTCTTTTTGTGATGCAGAATTTTGTCCCTTTATCGTTATCTTCGAATGACATTTGAGTGAATTGAACAAATTCTTGGAAAATCTGCTGTATAATTTTTCAATAGCGAAGGAGAGTAGCTGTATTGAGTTGAAAATTTCGATGAGGAAATGTTTCACCATTGTATACGTTTGTAATAGGGGAATTTGGTGGAAGTCCTTTCTTTTGCTCTAAGAAAACTAACATTTCTAGCATGCTATCTTTCTTGATTTAGCATGTAGTCTTTATTAATTTAGTTGTGAAGTTCTGAACTTTGTGCCCTTTGATTTCAGAATTATTTGATCTTCTGGTCTTATGAATGTCTTAATTTCCATAAGTTGGAGATACAATTTTGAAATCGATGTAAAAAGTTGTAGAAGTTCTTGTATTTTTGGGTACTACTATAACAACAACATACCTTGTGCAATCTCACAAGTGGGGTTTTGAGACGGTAGGATGTACGCAAACCTTACCCCTACCTTTTTGGGTAGAGAGCCTGTTTTTGGTAGACACTCGGCTCAAAAGAAGTTTAATCAAAGCAAGATTGTAAGGAAAATGACGATTATATAATAGAAAGATGAACAAAGTAAATAAAGCAACATGTAGTAGTAAAAATTGAAGAATAAGATATAATGCGAATATTAACTAATACAACCAAATAATGAAAAGATGAGAAAAGGAGACTAGCCTCTCCCACATAAAAGTACGACAACACTCGGCTACCTGTTACCTTTCTACCCTAATCCTCGACCTCCAAACCTTCCTATACAATGTTATGTTCTCAGTAAGCTGAAGATGAGCCACGTCTTGCCTAATCACTTCCACCAGTTCGTTTTTGGCCTGCCTCTACCTCTCCTAAAGCCTGTTACAGCCAACCTCTCGCACTTCCTTACTAGTACATGACTACATTCACACAACTCCTTTTCACATGCCTGGACCATCTCAGTCTCACTTCCCTCATCTTGTCCACTACGGAGGGCAGAACCACCTTGTCCTGTCGAACTTTGTTCCTAGTCCTATCTCACCTCCTATGCCTACACATCCATCTGAGAATTCTCATCTCCACTACCTTCATCTTCCGAACGTGCACGTAATTGACTGGCCAAAATTGTATTTTCAGCTACCGACCTACCTAGATTGCTATTATGTTTCTTAAATTCCGTGCCACCTTTACTTCTTGATAGTGTGAAATTATGAAAGAAAAACATGCAGCAGTATTCATCTTTCAACTGAAAAGGAGATTATATCTTCATAATTAAGAAGGGGAAAGTAGAGGGGACTAGGTTATTCGTTTAGGTTGTTCATGATCTGAATCATAATGGAAGAGGGCTGTGAGATTTTGAAATGTAGAAGCTTGTTAAATGCTTAGTACACATTAAGAAGGATTTGTAATTCTTCCCTTTGCATTGTGCTCTAATGAATCAATCTCGACTTTTCCGGATGGCCATCATTTGCTGCAAATAAACTCTTGACTGATGTTTTAGAGTCGAAAGAATTTGCTATAGTCTATACTAAATTTTATGTCATTAGAATAACAGCTGCATTAGTTTAGTCTTTTATCTTTCTATCTTAATTTTCTTTTGTCATATAAATACACTGCAATTGCAGTGGTCCTGTGAAGTATTCTTAACATCATGTTGAAATACTAGTATGGCCTAAGTGTTATCCCTTCGGACCAATATCCACAAATGAACGACCTAGATAAGGTAGGTTTAGCGTTAATAGCCAAGAGAGAGAAAATGACAAGAAAAAGCAGCAGTTTTGAGGAATCTTTACAGTAGTAGCATATTACTGACCTTGAGATTGTGGGATTTTATTGTTATGGATCTTTTAATGCTGCTACTGGAGACGGTTTTATTCTGTTATTGAAGTAAGTCCTTTATAAGATTTGAGGGTAAAATTGGATGATTTGATTTATAATATTGATTGGTCTTATGACTCAGCTTGTGTAGTAGTGGCAGATGCATGCAGTTCTTGTGTGCATCAGAAATTGAGAAAGAAAATAGAGGAAGCACGTTTGCCACTACATGGAGATTCAGTATACTAGTCCTAAGCTGTCTCTCATGCCTAGAGAGGCGAAAACAGTGTCTGTTAGGCTGAAGTCAAATCGTGTCGTAGGTGGCAATAGATACCTCATAGGACTAAGCCACTATTTTCATGTCGAATGTGGTCTAGTCTACCATTAACCGGTCAAATACATAACTGCATAAAGTTTCAGTGAACTTTTGAAACAATCAATGGGATTGATCTGCCCAAGTTCATATAAGGAGTACATAATTCCCTTATCCCACCGATGTGGGACTTAACATGCTGCTAATATTAAGTCTTTATTATGTTCTATTAACAAAATCCTCATTAGATTTTTTAGTGATACGACATTACTTTGTTTTTTTAAAATGCTGGCCAATTTAGTTGAGCAGTTTATAGGATCTACTTATCAACTTTACTTCTGACACAATTCTTGTTAATGATTTTAATATTCATTGCTGATAAAAGTTGGGGATACTCAATTGTCTTGATTAGCCACTGAAACGGAAGAGTGGAACAGCAAATTACGAACAGGGAGTTGATGCACAGGTTGCAGGTTCTGGAAGTGTCGATGTGAGTAGTTCAATGCAGACACCAATCTCAGGGAAAGCTGGAAAGTCACAGAAAGCACCTAGGACATCAAAGGCCAGATCTGCTGCTCAAGCAACCTCAAGTTTAGGTAAGGATATCCTACAAGAATTTTTGTCAGCATTAGTTTATGCATCTCATATCATCAATATAAGATTCACCATTTTATCTTACTCAATTTGACAGATTAGCGGTTTGGATAACTGTAATCTTTGTTGTGTCACCCCATGTTATCGTTGTTTTCCATTTTCTCTTAGGCACCCACCATTTTATAAAACACATAGAATTACAGAAGAGATAACTTCTTAAATATTTCAAATTACAGGATCCCCTTCAGGCAATAATGTTACTCCAGTTGGTCCTTGCCGCTATGACAACTCCTTAGGTAAATTAAAACTTTTATGACTTCCGGTTACAAATTTGTGTCTTTTAATCTGCCTGTCCATTGGGGTATGAACATAGGTGGAGGTTGCATTTCTATGCTTGTGCATTTCTATGCTATTAAACATTTTTCTTGAATTACTTCTTGTACGGGGTATATATATATATATATATATATAGCAGAATTAGTAACTATGACTTCCTCTCTTGATTTGATTCTCATTCAGGTCTCTTAACAAAGAAGTTCATTAACCTGCTCAAACATGCAAAAGATGGCATTCTAGATTTGAACGAGGCTGCTGATACATTAGAGGTATCTTCACTTCACAGTAGTTAATACATAAGCCTGTATGATAAAATTATATCAACTTACAGATCTCCTCCTTTTAACAGGTGCAGAAAAGGCGTATATATGACATTACAAATGTCCTGGAAGGCATTGGTCTGATAGAAAAGAAACTCAAAAACAGGATCCAATGGAAGTATGGAAATGCTTATCCAATAAATATATTACATTGAAGTTGTTTATCATTTACGTTCCACATTATTCAAGATCATTCAATAAACAAAAGTTACGACTCAGTTCTCTTATTACATAGGGGGCTAGATGTCTCAAGACCAGGGGAAGTTGATGAGAGTGTTACAAGTTTACAGGTTTGAAGAACTATATCAATGCCTGTCTTTTTTCTTATTTTGTTAATTGCCAATTGGCCCTGTCATAATCTGCCAAGTAGCCTAAGCAAAAGGGTTTCAATAATTGGTTTGTGCTTCCTTTACAGGCAGGAGTAGAAAATTTGAGGATAGAAGAAAGTAGATTAGATGAACAGATAAGGTTATCTTCTGATGCCTCTGAACAATATTCAAGATTTCTGTGCTTCAACATTATGCTGACTGTGTTAAATTGGCTTGTCTCAGAAAAATGCAAGAAAGGTTGAGGGACCTGAGTGGAGATGAAAATAATAAAAGGTACCATATTCTTTGGCTTAATCATGAACCAAATTATTTGTGTTACATTTTGTTGTTAATGGATCTATCTGCTCACTTTTTCTTCGTATTCTTGACAACTGATCTCTTCTTAACATTTCTTTTTAAAAGATGGCTTTTTGTAACTGAAGATGATATAAAGAGCTTACCTTGTCTTCAGGTAATTTTAAAACATGTGCTTTTGTTTTTTTTCCTTTCATTTCTTTGTAATGCAGTTTTCAACAAATGACTAATGCTCTGATTTCAATTTATTGCTCTCATCAGAATGACACACTGATAGCTATTAAAGCTCCACATGGCACCAGTTTAGAAGTCCCAGATCCTGACGAGGTAACTGCTTTCTCTTTAGTACAATTACCTTGTCTTTATTATTGTAACAAGTCTACCAGTTCTTTAACTGGTATCTCAGCAAAATTTAAGTAGCAGTTCTATGTGTCTTAGCATGTCTTCCTTATTTCCAATAGGTTGTTGATTATCCACAAAGGAGATATAGAATAGTGTTTCGCAGCACCATGGGACCAATTGATGTTTACCTTGTCAGGTACTTATTTACTTCTTACTTCACCTACCTATGAAATTGAAAAGATTAATATGTTGCTAGAGGGATGTGAGTGTTTAATAGTTTTTGCAATTTTTAAGGGCAAGATAAACTTAATCGATTTAAGGATGGAGTGTTTAAACAATCTTTGTCTAATTCTTTGTTTAGTAAATTCGAGGAAAAGTTCGAAGAGATAAATACTGTTGAGGAACCATCAACCATGCCTTCAACATCAGGTTTCATTGAGAATGAAACTGCGACATTGCCTGTTGATGATGGCGGAGGAGTTGGTGTTGGGATGGAGAAACAAGAAAATCAAAGAGAGTGTCCTGATGCTGGTACTTCCCAGGACTTTGTGAGTGGAATTATGAAGATTGTTCCAGATGTTGATGTAAGTTCTTATTTTCAAGCCTTTATAAAATTGAATAATTAGAGTGTTTTTCGAAGCAAAAAATGAGGAAAAAGAGACTAATTCAACATAGTGCATTTTAAATAAGTAGGTATTTCATAGAAACTTCCAATGCAGTTTGGTTTTTTCAGTTACTTATTTTTTCTTCGGTCCTGCAGAATGAAGCAGATTACTGGCTTTTGTCAGATGCCGGTGTTAGTATCACTGACATGTGGACAGAGTGTATCCTACTAGTTTCGTTCCGTTGTTTTTTATTTCTTGCTATCAATGGAAGTTATCCCGTGAATATTGAATCCATGACTCAAAGTTAGCTGCTCTTGACTGGATCGCGTTGGATGCAATTAATGAGGATTATTCAATTGCGGATGTTAGTACTCCATGTGCCCATACTCCCCCATCCAGTACCACTGAAGTACCTTCTGCGAATAGTATTGGAAGCTGAGTAGTATTTCCTGGCATTTCTGTGGATTCCGCTCAGGCTTGGTTTTCGGAGTTGTGCTTGAGCTTGGTGTTCAAAATGATAAATTCTCCATCAGCAAATCTGTATAATAAAAGTTCTACATTGAATTAATTCATACTCTGTATAGCCCCTTGAATGACCTAAATGTAAGAGCAAGTGTTTCCAGGAGCTTTTTCCGAAATGCTCTGTCAGGAAGTTGGCAGTTTGATGCCCCAAGGACATGAGCTTCATTGTACAGTTAGTATATATATCATTGTACTTGTAGTGGCAATAATCAGATGGTTAAACTGCTGTCAAAATTTCACTGTGTATTGTCTAATATCTTGTTCTCTATGGTTTTAGCTTTGAAATCTGAAACTGATGTAAAAAAAAAATTGATTTAATACACTGCTGTGCTGCAATGTTCTATTACATCATCTCTCTCTCTCTCCCCTGCTGCTTATACTTTTTGAAGAGGACCTCTAGTCCTCCTTACTGTGAGATTAGCAACTGGTTGCTTCTGGTGAAGCATGTTTGCCACTACATATAGATCGGTATACTGGTCTTGAGATGGCATTACATTATCTATCTCTCTCTCTCCCCTGCTGCTGCTGCTTATACTTTTTGAAGAGGACCTCTCTAGTCCTCCTTACTGTGAGATTAGCAACTGGTTGCTTCTGGTGAAGCATATTTGCCACTACATATAGATCGATATACTGGTCTTGAGATGACTGTCTAGAGAGGTGGAAACAGTCTGTTAGGCTGAAATCAAGTCGTGTCATAGGTGGTCAAGTCGTGTCATAGGTGGCAAACGGTACTGCACTGGACTAAGCCACAACTTTCATGTTGAATGTGGTCTACTCTACCAATAACCGGTCAAATACTGAACTGCATAAAGTTTCAGTGAACTTTTGGAGCAATCAATGAAATTGATTAACCCAAGTCCATATAAGGAGTCCATAATTCCCTTATCCACCGATGTGGGACTTAGCATGCTGCTAATATTAAGTGTTTATTATGTTCTATTTACAAAATCCTCATTAGATCTTCTGGTGATACGACATGACTTTGTTTATTTAAATGCTAATCAATTTAGTTGAGCAGTTTATAGTATCTACTTATCTTCACATTCTTGTTAAAGATTTTAAAATTTATTGCTGATAAGAACTTGGGGATACTCAATTGTCTTGATTAGCCACTGAAACGGAAGAGTGAAACAGCAAATTACGAACAGGGAGTTGGTGCACAGGTTGCAGGTTCTGGAAATGCCGATGTGAGTAGCCCAATGCAGACACCAATCTCAGGGAAGCTGGAAAGTCACAGAAAGCACCTAAGACATCAAAGGCCAGATCTGCTGCTCAAGCAACCTCAAGTTTAGGTAAGGATATCCTACAAGAAGTTTTGTCAGCATTAGTTTATGCATCTCATATTATCAATATAAGATTCACCATTTTATCTTACTCAATTTGACAGATTAGCGGTTTGGATTACTGTAATCTTTGTTGTGTCACCCCATGTTATCGTTGTTTTTCATTTTCTCTGAGGCATCCACCATTTTATAGAACACATTGAATTACAGAAGAGATAACTTCTTAAATATTTCAAATTACAGGATCTCCTTCAGGCAATAATGTTACTCCAGTTGGTCCTTGCCACTGTGACAACTCCTTAGGTAACTTAAATTTTTTATGACTTTCGGTTACTAATTTGTGTCTTTTAGTCTCTGTCTGTCCTTGGGGTATGAATATAGGTGGAGGTTGCATTTTTGTGCTTGTGCAATTGTATGTTATAGGACCTTTTTCTTGAATTACTTGTTGTACTGGGTAAATATATACCAGATTTAGTAACTATGACTTCCTCTCTTGATTCTCATTCAGGTCTCTTAACGAAGAAGTTCATTAACCTGATCAAACATGCAGAAGATGGAGTTCTAGATCTGAATAAGGCTGTTGATACATTAGAGGTATCGTCACTACGCAGTAGATACTACATAAGTGGTATGATGAAATTCTATCAGCTTACTACAAATCTCCTCTTTTTAACAGGTGGAGAAAAGGCGTATATATGACATCACAAATGTCCTGGAAGGCATTGGTCTAATAGAAAAGAAATCCATAAATATGATACAATGGAAGTATGGAAATGCTTATCCAATAAATATATTACATTGAAGTTGTTTATAATTTAAGTTCCACATTATTCAAGATCATTCGATAAACCAAAGTTACGACTCAGTTCTCTCATTAAATAGGGGGTTCGATGTCGACTCAGTTCTCTTATTAAATAGGAGGTTAGATGTATCAAGACCAGGGGAAGTTGATGAGAGTGTTACAAGTTTACAGGTTTGAAGAACTACTCAATGCCTGTCTTTTTTCTAATTTCGTTAATTGCCAATTGGCCCTGTCATAATCTGCTAAGTAGCCTGGGTAAAAGGGTTTCAATAATTGGTTTGTGCTTCCTTTACAGGCAGAAGTAGAAAATTTGACTATAGAAGAAAGTAGATTAGATGAACAGATAAGGTTATCTTCTGATGCCTCTGATACAATATTCAAGATTTCTTTGCTTCAATATTCTCTGGGTTAATCATGAACCAAGTTATTTGCGTTACATTTTGTTGTTAATGGATGTATCTTCTCACTTTTCCTTCGTTTTCTTGACAATTGATCTCTTCTAAATTTTATTTCTAAAAGATGGCTTTTTGTAACTGAAGATGATATAAAGAGCTTACCTTGTCTTGAGGTAATTTTAAAACAGATGCTTTTGTTTTTTCCTTTCATTTCTTTGTAATGCAATTTTCATCAAATGACTAATGCTCTGATTTCAATTTATTGCTCTCATCAGAATGACACACTGATAGCTTTTAGATATCCACATGGCACCAGTGTAGAAGTTCCAGACCCTGACGAGGTAACTGCTTTCTCTTTAGTACAAAATCCTTTTCTTTATTATTGTAACAAGTCTACCAGTTCTTTAACTGGTATATCAGCAAAATTTAAGTAACAGTTCTATGTGTCTTAGCATGTCTTCCGTGTTTGATTTCTAATAGGCTGTTGATTATCCACAAAGGAGATCCAGTATAACGATTCGCAGCACCATGGAGCCAATTGATATTTACCATGTCAGGTACTTATTTACTTCTTTCTTCAACTACCTATGAAACTGAAAAGATTAATATGTTGCTAGAGAGGATGGAGTGTTTAATAGCTTTGCATTTTTTAAGGGCAAGATAAACTTAATTGATTTAAGAGGTTCTTTGTTTGAAATTTTTTGTTTAGTAAATTCGAGGAAAGTTCGAAGAGATAAATACTGTTGAGGAACCATCAACCATGCATTCAACGTCAGGTTTCATTGAGAATGGAACTGCAACATTGCCCGTTGATGATGGCGGAGGAGTTGGTGTCGGGATGGAGGAACAAGAAAATCAAAGAGAGTGTCCAGATGCGAACCTTGGGAGTGGAATTATGAAGATTGTTCCCGATTTTGATGTAAGTTCTTATTTTCAAGCGTTCAAGAAACTGAATAATTGTTGAGTGTTTTTCGAAGCAAAAAATGAGGAAAAAGAGACTAATTCAACGTAGTGCATTTCGTAGAAACATCCAATGCAGTTTGTTTTTTTCAGTTACTTATTTTTTCTTCGGCCCTGCAGAATCAAGAAGATTACTTGTTTTTGTCAGATGCTGATGTTAGTAACACTGACATGTGGACAGAGTGTATCCTTCTATCCCTGTTCCATTTTTTTACTTCTTGCTACCAATGAAAGTTATCCCGTGAATGTAGAATCCATGACTCAAAGTCAGCTGCTCTTGACGCGTTGAACTCAGTTTATGAGGATTATTCAATTGCGGATGTTAGTACTCCACATGACTCAAAGTCAGCTGCTCGTGACACGTTGAACTCAGTTTATGAGGATTATTCAATTGCGGATGTTAGTACTCCACATGACTCAAAGTCAGCTGCTTGTGACGCGTTGAACTCAGTTTATGAGGATTATTCAATTGCGGATGTTAGTACTCCACATGCCCAAACTCCCCCATCCAGTACCACTGAAGTAACTTCTGCTAATACTACTGAAGCTGAGTAATACTTCCTGGCATTTCTGTGGATGCTCAGGCTTAGTTTTCGTTGCAGTACTCGAGCTTGGTGTTCAAAATGATACATTCTCCATCAGCAAATCTGTATAGAAATAGTTCTACATTGAATTGATTCATCCTCTGTATAGTCCCTCGAATGATCAAAACGAAAGAGCAGTGTAGTCATTGTACATTTAGTATATACCATTGTACTTGAATCTGAAGCTGATACTTCTTTTTCTCATTCCAATAAATGGTGTCTTCATGTGCTTCACAAGAAAAGTACTATAATTTGTTCAACCTTTCATGGAATTTATTTATTTCGCGGTGTGTAGTTAGCTGGATGTCAATTCTATAATTACTACACTGCCAAAATACAACTATACATACTTAATAGGTCGAACCACTACTTTTTAAGTATCTAAATGAAAATTTTGAATAACTTTAAGTGTCTCTCGATGTATTCAGCCTATAACAAGCTTGTATTCTCTTCTTGTAAATTTCCAACAAACAACTACATAATTCTGCATGAATAGTCTTCGTTAAAATGCTTTCCTTCTTTCTTTGACATAGAAGAATTAGAGGCCCCACCCCCATCACAGTAGTCAGCATCAAATCCATCTAACTCCTCCAAAACAACATTCACAATTTCATCATGTACTTCATTAGCAAGTGGTTCCACATTTTCCACAGGTTCTTCAATAGCAAGTGGTTCCACATCTTGCACATGACCTCCCTGACCCAAAAAAAAACAAACAAAAAATTGACGGTAAGGATATACACAACCCAAAAGTATAACGGAGGGTATTGACATACCATTTATGATAGTTCAGAGTATATTTGTCTTTTTCCGTTTTATAATATAAACTAGTATAGCACTTACATGTTAAGTTACGTACTAGTAATGACAGGTAACTATTTTTAACAATATAATCTGAAAAATAAGGTATAAGGTGATTCTTTTGCTGCAAAAGGTCAATATAATTCATAATTGTTAACATAATTAAGTAAATAAATTAAAGTTTGTTTTGCTTTCTCTAATCATCACTTAATCTATTAGATGAGCAAAATACAATTTCTAAATTCAAGTCTCACTGCCACTCGTTATAAAAAAGATTTTCCACATGCTTAGCACCTCACATCGAAGAAATGTTGAATACATTAATAGTATGTTCTAACAATTCAAGTTTATAGACGAGATAATCACACAGGAGGAGGAGAGAATTAAAGGTTATACCAAGCACAAGTCGATAAATGCAGCTACAATAAAATGGTGATTCTTCATGTTATTAATCTTCAAAAACCAAGTAAGCAACTCCTCCATAAATTCCCAATCCACCATTTCTCCCCTTTGACCACCATAAGCTTTAGTCATTTGCTCCATTGAATGCAAGAAATCCATTTTAGGATTCTCAGTTTCCACAGCTAAGAGTAGACAATACTTGAAAGGGAAACCAACCATTGATAGAACTGAACACGACTCGTTTTCTTCGAACGATAGCCTCCTTGTTGCCAATGCTTGTTTTGCCATCTCCAATGCCTCATCTGGACAACAAGCAACACTTTCTGGGAATGGACCAAACATGTTATCTAGTAAAGATTGATCATATTTGCTAATAGTTTTTTTCTTCTTATTCTTTTTCAAGAATGAGAAGCGTTTCCATAAGGTAAAGTACTTCATTTTTTTTACAAATTATTAGAAGAGTACTCAACTTGTTACATTTCTTTTGAATTCAGACTTATAAATTAAAGGGCCCTATAGATTTCATTTATAGTACTACACCAACTCTTACATAAATGAAATAAATAATGTACAGATTTACATACAAGTCCCTTGATCAGTATATAACTAATGTCATTAATTGTATACTAGTGATCTAGCTCATTTTATGTGTCTTACTTTGATTAAACAAAAGTGTATTAAAACTTTCGTTATGCGTAAGGTTCGGACCGAGTCATAAGGGTATATGGTATGCAATTTTATTAGGAGTGCAATACGAGGACTTGTTGGGTTGGGTGGGGGAGGTTATCCATTCTAGTCCTACTCTTCCAAAAACATGCTAAAATTCAAAATTTTGATAGAATCGATGCGTTTGAGCTGGTATGATCGCATCAGCAATCCTCATTAACATTGGCGTTGCATGAGCTTGATCAACCCAAAAGGGCATGGCCAGTCCAAGACGAGTACATTAATAAAGGGAAACTTGAATTCTGTAGTCTTCATTTAAAGTGTGTGTAACGTATCTTTTAAATTTTGTAATCTCAAATATAACATGTGAAATATTAACAAAATTATAGAATTACCAAATATAAAAAGTGTTATTCTTTTTTAAATAAAATAAAAAAAGTAAGACAGAGAAATTAAAATAGAGGGATCGAGTACTATAAACTAATTTACTCACTTTTAAGAAAGAACAAATGAAAATGAAAGTTTTCAATCTTTTTAATTAGAGAAAATGATCAAATAAGCCCCCAATCTATTACCGGGTTTTCAACTACACACTTATACTTTACGGGGGTCCTATTACACCCCTGAACTCTTTCTGCTATTCCCATGGCATATCTATGAAGATGGGAGGTATATAATTGATAATTTCTTAGGAATTTGGCGTGATTGAGGTTGACTTCAACTTTGTACCTCGATTTTCCGGCATCAATGTGAGCGCTGCTCAGGGGGGTGATAGGACCCCCGTAAAGTATAAATGTGTAGTTAGAAATCCGGTAATAGGTTGGAGGCTCATTTGGCCATTTTCTCTTTTAATTATAAGCTTCTCGATATGTGACAATCCACTATTACAAACTAATTCTAGCTAATTACAACAACCTTGCCAAGAATTGGAGGCTTATTAAGTCACAACCAGAAACAAATTAACGACATAGTATGACTTTTCTAATCGTAAAATTTCTATTTAACGATGCATTATTATACATTATTATCCAATTATCAGACATTCCTATTTAAAATTATAGATTAGCGATGAATTATAAAATAAAATCGTATTTAGCGACCAATTCGTAGTCAATTCCTATTAATTAAGCGTGAATGTAGGTAGGAAGGGTACTTATTACCTCAAATATATTGTTTTCTAGTTAGACTGTTAAACGTAAATAATAGTATTATAAATGGTGAACAGTTGTAAATATTAAAGTAACTTTAACTTTTGTGGGGAACCAGTACTAAATACCACAAAGAAAGTCCTGGTAATAAAATTTGTACAGTGTTAAATGTTAATTGAGTTGATTTCTTTTGTTTGAATATGATTTTCAGAAGTATTTTACATCAATATTAAAAAAAATTCGATCCAATACTTTCTCTTTCTTGACATGTTTAAGGAGAATCGATATGTTTTATTTGAGCCGAAGATCTATAAAGAATAACATTTTTATTTTTTAAAAATAGAAATAAAACTTACGTATATAACATTTTTCTCATACCACACTTGTGGAATTACACTGATATGTTCATGCTGACGACTCACCTAGATGCCCATTTTCGAATTAGACACCTAGTAGTATAGCGCATACAATGTCATAATTAAAGAAATTATTACGGGGTCTTGTATAACATTTTAGTGTGGATAAGTGGTTGGAGATATAAAACATTAGTTGAATGCTTTTTATTACTTGTCTTATATCTAATAGCTAATACAGACAACTAGCTAGCTAGCTCTAATTAACTAGGTCCATGTTTGACTAAACTACATATATAATTGGATCGGTTTATTTATGTAGCTAGCATATCTACGAATGTTAGCCTTTCTGATCATTTGAATTAATTTGTTCCTCATATATAATTAATTAGTATATTAAGTAATCAAATGAGATGTTTAAGAGATATATATAGTAGCGTAGTATGATTAATATAATTACTCAAATGGTTAATATGGACCAAAATAGTACTAAATTTACTATGTTACTAAGGAATCTATCCGTGCCTTGGGCGGATTAATTAGATATTCTAATGTTGGATTATTATTATTTTAAAAATAATTATTTTCAAATTTTAATCAATTACTTCCTACGTCCGACAATAGTTGTCCACTATACTAAAAATAGTTGTCCAACAATACTTGTCCAATTTAAAAAATCAAGAGATAATTTACCTTTTGTGTCTATTTTACCCTTGATATTAAATACTATTTATCATCTAACACATTTCTCAATGTATTAAATTTAATAAAGTCAAAGGATAATATAGTAATATTACCCTTATTATTTATTGTTCCTTAAAGGGTATACCAAGTCAATAGTGTACAACTATTGTTGGACAGAAGGAGTATGTTATTCACACTTAGTTTCATTCATTCCTCTAAAATTTTCATCACTTAAAGAGCTTTTAGTTTTTCTATGATTTCCTACTTGATGTTTGCTGTCCGCATTGGAACCCAATTATATCAAAATTCGTATCACAAATTTGAGACTTTTTATTAAGGAAAAAACAGTCTCATTCACCGCATCACTTTCTTGGTAGTAAGAGTTTTTAGTTGATCTTTTAAAGTACTTAATTTTTGTATAATCTATGTAAATGAATTATTTTTTTTTAAAGAAAGAACAATAATTCAAGAAAAAGTGATACTATCTTTTTGTGCATATTTAAAAAAACATGGTTATTTCTTTGTACCTCTTCTGTGCTTTTTGTCCAATTTTTTTTTTTCCTTTAATCTTTTTATCTATAACTCCTTCGTTTTTTCTCCTATCTGTTCATCATGTCAAATCTGTTTTTCTCACTTCTTTTTTAACTTCCTAATATTAAGTATACGTAACCAAAATATAATATTTTTAAGTTTCAACATAAAATATAAAAATATTTAAATAATGCATAAGAACATATTATATATTCATTGCTAGTGTTATTAATTATCATATCATTTTTCAACCCCAAGACTAATCCTACATAGCTAGACTTCGAGCCAATTTGGTTTCGGGAAAGAGTTATATATACAAAGCTTAACAATCACTAAACGAATTATTCAGTGATATCAAATTTAATTCATTAAATTAAATTGGGATATATTGTGTATAATTTAAAACATTAAATAGGTGCCAAAATATTTGATTAAAAAAAACATATTTGCTTTTAGCTTACAACAGGACTTTCATGTACCAGTTTTTTTTAATCTCCATCTATCCTCTTAGCTTTGTTTGTTCATAGATTTTGAGGATAAATATTTAAAATAAAAAGTTAAAATTATTGTTTGTTTGTGAAATTGGCCAATTGGTGAAAATCTATCTCTAAATTTTTTTCAAGTTTCACTCATAAATTTTCAAATTTTTGCGAGAAAAAATGCATGTCTAAATATAACTTTAACTTCTAAAAACTATATTTTCGAACAAACTTTAAGATTTCATTTTTTTTAAAAAAAATTCAATTAAATCTATGATAAGACGCTAGCTTAATTTTTCATTGTGTGAAAATTAAGGTAATACGGGTTCACGCAAAGTCACGGAAATAAAAACTTGGAGCCTCCCATCGATCGACTATTCAATTTGAATTGGATATTATTGTTACTCCAGTCTCCACTTATATCAGCAGAGGCGGAGCTAGGTGGGGGTTCGTGGGTTCGGACAAACCCACTAGCTTTTTTGTAGACTCTATATTTGTATTAGAAAATTAAATAAATAAATATATATATTAACTTGTGAACTCCTAATATAATTGATTTAGAACCCCAAACTCCTAAACCTGGCTCCGTCTCAGCGTATATGGAGCAGTCAACACTTCTGAGGTTTCACTAAGAATTGTCAAATCCTTTAGGTAATTTGTGTTTTGAATTAGTACTAAGTCTATTTATTTTATTTTGCTGATTCAGTCTTGCAGCGTGATTCAACTTTAGTTAGGAAGTGGAGACTTTGGAAGAACTACAACATTTTCTTTAAATAAAGTAATAATGAGAGAAGTATTGAAAATTGAAGTTAACGCAAATTATTAGTTTTGTTCCCTAAACTATTGACGACTAACTAAATTTAGCATGAGATTCTTAATAAATAATCGAGAAAAACAAGGGTGTATCCAAGGAGGAGTCATCGGGTTTATGTGAAATCATGCTCCCCTCCCGAAATCATATATAGTAATGTTATGTTTTTAAAAAAATATTGAAATATAGATGTGTGAACCCACACTCGAAGTATCATATAATGTGATGATGAATGGGTGCACCTCTTTACGTGAGAATAGAAATTTAAATTTTATATTTATCTTGTTTTATTTTTCTTTCTAAAATTAAATAACACCTCACTAAGTGGTTATTGATAGCACTTTTGACATAGAATTAATTTTGGACCTACAATATTAAAGTTTTAACGGTTCTCAGTAATAAGAATCTAAATGTCGAACCGATCAAATTTATATTTTAGATCAATCTTTTTGTTATAGTACACCCATCATCTCGAAATCCTGAATACGCCTCTGGAGAAAACTCATCATCTCGAAATCCTAAATACGCCTCTGGAGAAAAATATTGAAGATAAAATTTTTTAGAGTATGTTGTAATATCCGAGGTGTATTTAAGTTCAGTTAGATCAAGTAAATGAGTATTTTTAAGGCTATCAATAGTTTCAGGTATAAAATTAATAATTCACGCTGAGTTTAGAAGTAATTTCAATAAGTTATCTCTATAATAATAGAAGAATTGTATCTATGTCACTTAGTTTGTTTGGAACAACTATTTTGGACCAAATACGTAAATATAGAATTCAGAATTTGTGAGTTTATAATTAGTTTGAATATGTGTACTTCCTCTTCCATTAGCTATTAAAATTAAAGTCATGAAACAATATTTTCAGCTAAAAAGAATCAATTAAATAGCTTTTATTTACTAACAAAATGAGACAATTACTCATTTTTCTTTTCTCCTAATTAATTAACTTCTAATCCATACAAGACGCCAGCATGTCTTTCTGCTCCGTTATTCACAAAATAAATATCCCTCATTTTCTGAAACGCATGCCATGTCAGCAAGCTATCTGAACCGGCCTGGTGGCATTTCCCGACCGCCCGGTCTACAGACAATGTCTTCGCAAGCCGGTCTAAACCACCATAGAGACTACTACAGAATCTCATCAAATGCTTCATATCATAAACTTTGTTTCCAAAAAACACCCTCACAACTTCCATAAAGTCCTCTAACCCAACGGGAAGTTCCCGGCGCGTGAGTATCTTCACCAGGTACCCAAAATCATACGCGCTGTGAAACGTAACCCAACTCACCGATTCATTACATACCAAACCGGACGACATCATCAGCTCAGTAAACCGGGCGGAGTCAATCCCACATTCCCGGTTCATTTCAAAGTCTATCCCCTGTCGGCGGAGTAACTCGATGGAATCCGGAGCGTAGAGATCACGCGCCACATCGAAATCGGAGAAATTGAACTGCCATATGTAACCGTAATCAGATCCCAAATCAGGGAGGTTACCGTCAGCGTCAGATAAAGTTAAACCAAGCTGAATAAGATTCAACACATCAACGTTAGACTTCAAGAGCTTATACTGATCCGATGGGGAATTTTGGCGGCGACTGTAAGAAATCTTAGGCTTGAAAACAACACCAGGAAACTCTGTATCCATAGATATGTAAGGGTACTTATCAATCACAGTTGAAATGAGTTCAAATTCTGATTCGAGATTATGAGCCCATACTTCCCGAATTTTAATAGCCATTGATGCCAAATCCTGAAAAGGAATTCTGGGTATTGAAGTATGAAAGAAGATTTTGAATTGTTTGTGGGTTTGGAGTGTGAGGGGAAGAAGGGATTGGTTTTATAGAAAGAAGGGATGAATAAAGATTTGTTGGTTTTGATGAGGGAGAAGAGGTGGGGAAGTAATAAATAAATGGAGGCAAGTGGGGAAGTTGAGTGGTTTTACAGAGTGAAAAAGAAGGAGAAAGGAAATGGCATAGTGGGTACACAGAAATAGGGGAAGTTTTTGGTTCACGTTCAACGCGTTTGAGTTGTTTGATTTGACTAATAAACAAACAAGAGTGGTTATCCATAATGTATTTAGTTATGGTATTAAAAAGTCTATTTTGCTGCGTTTTTCTGTTTTTTTTTTTTTGAAGAATTAAATATATTCTCATTACTAATCCCTGTTCATATTACTTTGCATTTTGACAAATTAAGGGAGATTTATTACTTTCTCTATTCTAATTTATTTGTCAATTTTAATTTAGTCTTAAATTAAAGATATATAGGAAAAAACACTTTTTGCAAATTGGAAGATAAACAATTTGAAATGACTGAATATAGTGTGTTGTCTTCTTCTTACCTCTTTAATAACATGAAAAAATGCTTCTATATTTATATAATTGAAAAAAATTCTCTCGTTAATGTGTGAGAATTACTTCTTCCAAGTTGTGAAGTATTTTCAAGTTTTTATTTATTTGTGGTTGTTATTAAAAATATATGGTTTTTAATATTTGGCATTTCACAAAATCAGTGCATAAATGACACTATCCTTCTTATTTTACCCTCTGAAAAAGTTATTAGCCTTAAAATATAAATTTGACAACATAGAAAAACTAAGTAATTAATTCATGTTCATTGATTGAAAAGTTGATTTCAAAAGAACTATTTTTTTGTAAAATAATAAATTTACCTAGTTTCTCAAGGGGAGTAAAACTTAAAATGGTGACAACTAAATAGAAATGAAAGGAGTAACTTTTTCACTTTTCATCCATTTTTCATTTATTTCCAACCCTAGAATCCAACAATCCCCAACATAATAGTAATCTTATGTGGATCTTCAAAAATCTAATTCATAAGAATATCTAAATAAAATAAATTTCTAATAGATAGTCAAGTAGCTCAAACCTTGTCATTGACATTGCTCTAGTTCACATACAAAATAGAGTAATATTTTACTCATGAATTATTTGAAATAAAATAATAATCTTTCGTCAACATCATCTTCACAAATTTAGAACCAATGAAATTGGTGTTTTCACTTCTAACCATTTGTCGCTTTGCTTTGTGATTGAGCAATAATATTGAACCGCATTAAATTCTTGTTCTTAATTTTTAAATATTCACAAGTCAAATTGATACCACATTTTTTTGCGCTAAGTTGAATTATTACGCACTTAAAACAAATAAAGTGAGTAGAGCATTTAATAACTCCCAAATTAAGTTATTTTTTTATATATAAAAAAATGCCATTTTTTATAAAGGAACTTTCACAAATAGTCACTCAAAATATTTTAATTATGCTCCATAGCTATAGTTTGATAATTATAATTCATAGCTACATGTTATAAGGAGGAGGGTGGCGAGCGAAACTGGGAGAGAGAGGAGAGAGGAGAGAGGCGAGCGAGAGAGGGCAGAGAGTGGAGAGACGTGAATTGTATATGTATAACTGTCAAAATAATATATAAATGTAACTGATATACATATGTATTTGTATATCTGGTGAGCGAGACTGTGAGAGGAAGGAGAGAGGCGAGAGAGACTGGGAGAGAGTGGAGAGAGGCGAGTGAGAGAGAGCAGAGAGTGGAGAGAGGCGAATTGTATATGTATATATGTCAAAATAATAGTATATATGTATATGTATCAAGTATTGTATTTGTATATCTATATATAATTTGAATTCGTATACAATTGAAACGAGTTAAAACATGTGTATTGTATATCCAATCTCTCTCGCTTTATACAAACATAAATTATACATTTGTGTTTGTATAAAGTGAGAGAGAGAGAGAGAGACAAAAGAGAACTGGGCAAGAGAAGATTTGTATACGTATAATTATAAGTGTATTGGGCGGAGAGATATGTATATGTATTTGTATATCCCGTCTCTCTCGCTTTATACAAACATAAATTATACATTGTGTTTGTATAAAGTGAGAGAGAGATTGGCTGAAGAGAAGCGAGAGAGAGAGACTGGGCAGGGAAAGGAGAGTGGCGAGCGAGAATTACAGAGAGATGGGGGAGAGGTGTGAGAGAGAGGGGGAGAGAGGAGAGAGGCGAGAGAGAGAATGAAATTATATCTTAAAGTTAATTTCGAATTGTAGTTAATGCAAACTATAGCTATGGTCGATAATTAAGTAGTATAAGTTTGCTTAACTACGTAATTTTCCCTTTTTTATATTAAGTGACCAAAAATTACATCATCTTTGCATAAAAATCAATCAATTCTTGACTAGTTTTTATCATCCAATTATTAACACATTTAAAATATATTATTTGACAAAATGTTACAGAAAATACAATGAATATGAGCACAAAGTTGGAATGATTCTTTCAGAAAATATGGATACTTTTTTGGGAGGGAAATGGTTTTTTCAGTACAGACTGGAAGTGAGCTAAGCAAAAGAACTTTTTTGGTGTTTATGAAACTGTGGATTTTGGTAGTTTGAGAATTGTGACACCTGCATGGCGGTGCACGTGTAAATAACTAAATTAATCATCACATGATTGAGAAATTAAAAATACATGTTCACTTGTCTAATTTAAAATATTAAAAAATAACATATTATTTTATATAACCTTTATTCTTATTATTAAGTATAAATTATTTTTAATTCATTTCTCAATAAGTTAGATGACTTATAATAATCAAGTTGAAATATATAGTAAATTTATTCTTATTTCATTTATTGCTTTTTTTAAAAATGTATTAAGTCCAATATGATCATAGAGGATAGTCGTAAATGCTCGAGACTATTTCCATAGTCGTAGTTATTATTTCATTCTTTCTAAAAATAAAATAAGTTTTTGAAAGTAATTCTACTTCATCACATAATTATGCTAATCCAAAAATTGCAGTAGTATAAGACAAATAATCAGTGAAGAGAAAATTGTAATAACGCAAAACGTACCGTCAAAAGCAATTAAAAAAAAATCTAAATAATTTGTGGAGATTTCTTTCTCATTTCGGCGTGGAATTTTAACTTTTACGAATGTAAATATTATAATATGTAAAATAATAAGATAGTGGGGGATTTTTAATTTTATAAAATTTTAATTAAAAACGCGATAAAGGAGGACATTCAGCATTTTCGTACCAGTCAATAATCAATATATATTGATGTTGTAGCCTTCTTAGAAGACTCGTTCTGTGGCATTTCTTTTATTATCGCACTTACTAATATTATAATTTATATACAACCCCCCTTTCAAATTGATGGACCCATTTTACATTAGGACGAAGTTTTAAAAAATAATTTTTTTTTAGAACTTTGTATTCGTAAACTAAAATAAATAGAATGTATCAAAAAAAATTTGAATTTTATGATTTTAAATATATTACATGAAAAGTTAAAAGTAAAAAATTGTCAGAAAATCGAATAAACATTTTTCTTTGAAAAGAAATAAAAATAAAAGTAGAACAAACAATCTGAAATGGAGGGACTATTAATTAGAGTAGTTTTTTTTTGTTTCTCACTCGGTATTTAGTATTCATATTGGAGCTCGACTAAATCTAGATTCGCGTCGAAAAATTCCACGTTAAGAGGTAAAGCGTTCTATAACAAAAATGACTCTGTATCTAGAAGGATTCAAATCCAAGACATCTGATTAAGTAGTACACTATACTACTACCTTCCTCGTTTGACCCTACTTTTATATATATGTTGACTTGACTATTCTCTTGAGACGGATATTTGGTCAACCACGTACACTCCTGTAGTGTTAAGACCGAGTAAAGACTATAGGTTATATTGTGTGATATTTATACATATCTAATTATCCATTTACATTTTTGTATAGGTTCAATGGAGGGTGTTGTGGTCCCAATAATCATTCTTTTCGAAATCATGTGATCAAGAATTTCAAAAACTTCAAGGAAAAAATCAAAGTGAGTATTTTATTCCAATTTGATGTTATTTAATCAGAAATAGATCTGACATACCATCCCATGCGGATAGATAGAACTTTAAAAAACAATATAATACTAAAATATGTGGATTAGAAGCATATCACGAATTCGAATTTTTATCACAGATAGAAGTTTAATATAGTGATATTAAAGTAAAGAATAATAGACAAGTAGGTCCATTATATTATCGATCGAGTTTTGAATCATGCATCATTATATTATCTTCGTAGATTTCTAGGTTATTCAAACAGAATAAAATGGGATAATTATCACTCCATCCTTGGATTCACACAAAGCATGAATTAGTCATGTTTATTCCCAGAAAATTAAAGTTAATCAACATTTTATTATCCCTAATTAGTCACATTCATTTCATGAAATTACAATTTCAGATTTCACTATGAAATATTGTTAGAGATAACGTTCAATTGCTATAAGTTAGGATAGTGATCTCTATTAGTTAGCATAGATAAACTTTGTTAGCTATATTTTAGGATACATGTTTAAGTTTTGTTAGCTAGATTATCTCCTTATTCTTCTGTATTAGTTGGTAAACAAACGTGTATTTATTCAACAATTCTACTCAATAGAAACTACAGAGAATTCTATCAATCTATCAATTATGTATCTTGTAACAAATATAAAGAAATTAAATTAGTCTCTTCATCTTCAAAGTTCTTCTCTTTTTCATTTTTTTGGGAATCAATTTGTGCAAGTATAAAACTCAGTCATAAGTATGGTATTTGATAATGACTATGTAATTGTGGGAGTGACTGATTACAACAATTTGCATTCTTATCAGACTGAAATTTTGAAATCATGGAATAAACGTAATTAAATCGGGCAAATGAACTTTGACTAATTTTAATTTTCAAAGAATGAACTTAGGTGGTAATGTAAAATCAAATATTCATTTCCCGAATTAACCTAATTCATCCCTGAAAATTAAACTTAGTCAAGATTCATTCACCCGAATTAACTAGCTTCATTTCTGAAATTAAAGTTAGTCAAGTTACTTTCCTCCAAATTAAAAGATATTTACTACCTCTACTTTATTTTTTTTTTTGGTTTCTCATCCAGTGTCCGGTATCCACATTGAAGTCCGATTAAATCCGGATTCGCGTCGGGAAGTCCCGAGGGACAACCTCTACTTTGTTATTTACCTCCAATATGTGCAAAGTCTAAAATTCAGCATGAGTGGACATGTTTGTAATTAGAAAATGAACATTATTAATACGGAGATTGAACTTTGATTAACTATAATTTCAAGAAAATGAAACAAGTTAATTTAAGGGAATTAACATGGACTAAAATTAATTTTAAAGAATGAACTTGTTAATGAGTGCTAATGCAAAGTTAAAAATTCATTCCTCTGATTTAACCAGGTTCTTTCTTTAGAAATTTAAGTTAGTAAAGGTTCGTTCCCCCTTGACTGACATTAATTATTAAAGAATAAATCCAATTAAATAAAAAGAATGAATCTTTAATTTTGCATTATAAAAGGCTCAAATATAAAAATCGAAAGAAAGAAGAGAAAAAAATGGATGTCAACCATTGTGTAATCTTGGGAAGCGAGCTACAACGAAGTGCATAATTGTCAAATCGAAATCTTGTGTAATAAGGGAATGAACCGTGCATATTTCGAGAAAATTAACCTTGAATAACTTTAACTTTTTAGAAAATAAACTTGATTAATCCGATGAGAAAATAAACCTTGACTAACTTTAATTTCAAAAGGATGAATCTTAATTTTAAATATAAAGTTAAGTTAAATTTTTTTTATTTTCACTCGGTGTTTGATACCTACAGTGAAATTCGACGAAATCCGAATTTACGCCGAAAAAAAGCTAAGTTAATATTGTTTATAGTTGAACCTTGATTATAAATATGAAGCTAAGTGAATCTTGTTTATATTTGAAGCTTTGTCAAGCTCACGATTTTAGTTAGAAATGTTCAAAATTTGTAAATTTTATATAAAATATTTGAAATTGATCTTGACAAATGACAAGTCATACCAAATTAGATGTTCGATGTATGAGCCTTCACAAGGTCACACTTCAAATAGTTACTTTCCCATATGTTTGAATTTCTCCCAAAATGGATGAACTTGAAAAAAAAAAAAATAATAACTTCGGATACAAATTAAATAACGACTCTAAAAACAGATATTTCACGCACTTTGATCATTTCCAGGCTCTTGCTCCTTCGTGGCTGCTCTTCAGGCCCAAGATCTTTCATTTTGATCTGCAGCCCATTTACTTCTTCGTCTAGTTATGGGCCTAATGGTTGGGTTATAACATTGAGAAATTGACACAGACATACAACTATTACATATAATTAGCAATATATAGCCTAATATTAATTAGCAAGTAATAGTCCAAAATAAAAATAGCGCGTATTAACCTGAAAGAAATATAACAGATTTTTTTTAGTTTTTTTAAACTATGTGCAACCAACCGGCATTAATTAAGGAGACGTGGGATTATTTTTTCTTTCTTGTTTTTAATTCCTATAATTAAGGAAGTTAGTTTTTCAATTTTTTTAAAATTCTCAAACTCAACTTTATTATCACTCTATTTTAAAAACTATTAACTAAACTTTATTATCAGTCTATTTAAAAATTATTAACGCAATTTACAACAACACAAAGATATATTTGATTGTAATTTTGTGAATTATTTTTTACCAACCAACAATAATTAGTCTATTAAAAAAATAGTTGCCTACTTTTAAGAAATGGAAAAAATATATTTATTAATTAACCCATTAAAAAACGGTTACATCTACTTTTAATGAGGGAATTTTTTAATTCTTTAATTAACTTAGATTGTGACTACTTTTAAAGCAAGAAAATATATTATTAATGCTCAATTAACATGTATTAATTATCAGATAATTGACACTAATTAATCAAATAATATAAAAGGCAATAATTTTTATTAGAAATTGTAATAATATGTATACATAAATTTTATATGTTTGTATACGTAAGAATATTAAAAATAATTATAGTTGCAATTACATAATGTATACATAAAAAAATTAATATACTTATGTATACACAAAAATTTATTCGTAAAAATTGGTGTGTAAATTTTGTTGATGTATAAAGTAACTGTAGCATGTATACATAATCTATATAATGTATACATAAGAATATTACCAACAATTATAGGTATAACTATAATGAATACAACAATGAGATCAATATGATACATGTATAAATAAAATTTTATTCATAAATTGTACATGTGATTTTATTTATGTATATAGTAACTGTAGTATGTATACATTGGTTCGTATTCATCTTTGTATTCATTGGTCTGTATTCACCTAATAAATTTGCATACATTTATTTAAATTGAGATTGACATTCATTGGTATACATTGGTTTGTATTCATCAATATCAAATATTTTTACATATTGCATGTACAAGAGAAAATAGAACATCAACTTTTATTTTAAAAGATTTAAGAAGAATGGTATAAATGGAGTGTTTGCATTATCAATAAATATTCACCAATGAAAAGGTAACGTGCATATGTAAAAAGAGGAGAAAAAAAAAGGAACCAACAACCACTTCCCAATAAAAAAGGCAACATGCTTCCATCAACTTAAAAATAATTAATTTTAATAAAAAAGGCTTCTCAATAAAAACGTGGGCTACAATATGTAAATTTAAATTTTAAAAATCCTTTTTTTGTATAAGTATTGGAGTGACAAAATTAGTCCATCCGTTTGATCGATCTAAGTTTAAGCTGATCAACGAGTCATTGTTATTTATTAGTTCAGACTTTCAGTTTATAAACGTTTGGGCTGATATGCCGCCCATATTGACCTATGAGAAAACTTTGCAAAATGTTTTTGTTTAGTTGATTTTTTATATATAGTCAAAATTAAAAAAATAAAATTTATTTAGTACACAAATTATAAAAGAACAAAAACGATGTGAAATTAGAAGCTTCCTAATGGAGCGATGATGTACATGTTCAATCATCATAAAATAATTTTGGTTTTGACCTTTCAAATGCCTGTGATGAAAACGAAACTTCGAAGGAACGTGTTCGGTATAACCAACGATACCTTTAATTCATCATAACTAACTTTTAATTTGCTAAGAAAAGGTCACACTATAAATCGTGGCGGAGCCACACCCCATACTGTGTAATTAGATAAAAGTATTTTTTTTATGTTTATATATATATATATATTATATGTTGACACTCTTTGATTTTTTCACAATTTAACTTCTTTATATTTTAATACCCCTCAATCGAAATTCTGGCTCCGCCACTAACTATAAATGATTTATCAGTCGGTAAAGCAATTTACTACCACTTTAATTTCAAGCTTAATGCAGTGGGTATTAACATTTACTTCAGCTAGTTTCTTATGGTCCTCTAATAACATTTCTTTTATTCCGAGAATCTTTTTTTATTAATAAAATGCATCAGATGGCACTGAATTCTCTCTTCTTTTTTTCACCATTAGGTTATTAAAAGGTAAAATCCTACGTAACTGATTTTAATAAGATTAAAATAGTTAGTTGGAAAACATTATTTTGATTTATTTATCTTTTAGTTCTAAAGCATGTCTCTCAGAAAGCATCTGAGACCCTAAAATCATGTGGATATATAGGGGAACATTGTTCCAAGATTGTAAAATCTTGCCACGTTAATTACACGAGTAGAAATAATGGTGATTAAAGAAAATTTCTCGCCAAAAATAGACTTATAATCTACATAAACTATTACAAATATCACTCGTAGTTGATTAACACACTAATTGTGATAAAATCAATATTACCCATTATTTTTCCTTTTCAAATTACATTTACATATCATAGTATGTAATTGTATCAAAAAAGTAATCAGAAAAAGTTTTATTTAAAAAAAAGGATCAAAGAGGGAGAAAAAAGCAACCCCAACATGGAATCTATATGTTACAAAAAGTATATGTAGAATATTTGCTTTATCCCACTTTTGATTCTTGAACTTCTTTTTCCCATCAATACAATTTAGACGTTAATTCGAACGAAATATGAGGGAATCTAGCTAATGATCAATGAAATAGATTAATAATCACTAGGTCTCATGTTTAAATTTCAGCATACATAAAAACATAACTTGTAATATCGATCTTCCCATCTCCAAATTACCTTTGTGGACAAAATACCATAACATCAATAAATTCCACTAGCACTTTGCATTTTCTCAATTTATACATCCTCATAGATCAAACTATTACACACTATAATTGTTATAAAAAAAAAGTGGGTGGGGGGGATAAGGAGCCTCAAATTAAACATCAACATGACAATTTTGTACCAATTGATACTTCATAGCTGAACCAACAGCAATACTATTTCCAATCATTTTACCACTAACACCAACATAAGCTGGACAATTCACATTCAAATGATACTTCCCTGATACAAATGTTCCAACTTTCCATCTAACTCTTCCATCCACTTTAACATTTATCAACACAGTTCCAGCCATTTGATCTTCACTAAGGCTCTCACTAAGGTACGGCGCGACGGGGACCGAGTTACCATACACAAAAGGTGACCATATTGTGAAATCTTTATGACCTTGATATGTTTGTGGTAGAAGTGTAGGGAGAGTAATTTGTTGGCCACGGTAAGTTGCATACACATCAAGTTTGTCATAATAAATTCCAATTTTGTCATTTGGATTACGAGAGGCTAAGGTGATTTGGAAGTTGGTAGTGAGGAGATTAGGGGAAGAAATGTTGAAGGAATATATAGTGGCATCTTGGAGGATGAAATGCGGTTTTGTTGGCCTAAGGATTAGGAAAATGAGAAGGATGATGAAGAGGATTAGGATTATGAAACCAACTAGGGCGGCGAATAGGCGGCGATGTAGCTTGTGACGTTCCTCGTCGCGGTGGCCGCAGTCTTTGGCCGACATGGTGGTGGTGGTGACTGGTGAGGGGTTGGTGTTTTAGTTCTTTGGGAGAGAGTTTTTGTAAGGGGAGATAAGTTTAATAATATGACTTGTTTTTTAGGATTCTATAATGTGGTGAGATGAGAGACTTTATTTCTTGAATAAAAAGAGTGTGGTCTTTTTGTATAGGAAATGTTGGAGGAATTTCTTTTCATTTTTCAATTTTTGTTGGTGTGGAGAGAATATTAAAGTAGGATATATGGAAATATTCCCTTTTCAAATATGATTATGAGTAGGTTAAGAAACTTCATCTTGCTATTTTAATTTATTGTATAAAGACTATTGGTCGATTTAAACATTTGGTACCCGAAACCTAATTATCCAACTAAATCAGATTCACATGGATTAAATCCAATAAAGAGCTAGATAAAGCGATTCTCACGAAAAGGTTTCAATCAAGAATTAAGAGATCCCGATCATCTAATCATGGCAACTATGTTGTTTTAAACACTTAAAATTTAGATGACTTGTAAAGGTGTCCAAAACCTCATTTCCAAGAACATTGTTTTGGAAATGTTCCAACGACAAATACATCCAAATTACATGCAGTAACAAGTTGGCAATTTTAGAGGAAAAAGTGAATGGTGGAAAATGAAGTTTGGTGAAGGTGATGATATTGTGTGCTAGTGCAAGCAATCTTATCTTTTAGGGACGTATGCTTCTACGCAAAGATTAAAATAAAGATTCAAGAATTATTCCAAAGGGTCCTACTTATATAGTCTCGACAAATTAGGATTGCATTATTCTCAAGATATCAACCGTATTGCTTATTATACCCCAAATCAGTAAAACTTCAAGTTCTGGTAATTTCAACCTCCATTAATTTTTCTACAGCTTTTTATGCTAGTGATTAGTTGAGAAATCTATTATTACATAAGTATTTTATGAGAAAGTTAATTAATTACTGATAATTTACATAAAATTTGGTAAGGTAACATTTAAATGATTTAGTATTTGGGAAGTCTTGGAAGAAAGAGAAGTACAAGAAGAATAACAGTAGTTATTCATTTGGCATTACCCTACTTGTCGGTAGTTCGCGCTCTAGTCTTTCATTGATCTTTTCTGCCCCTAGCTCTATCAGGAATCGAGGAGATACAATCTCTTGGCAAGAGAATTGTCACCTCTTTCATGTTACTCAAGGAGCATGTTCATTTTGTTGCCAAGACATGACATTTGTATCACAATACAAAGTTAAAACCAAGACACGACATGGTTCCAGCATAATCGTAGCTTAAACTTGAATAGTACAACTGAAAAAGGTAGAATACGCAAATAACAGGTATCTTATCATCCCTGGCAGATAAAAGCAGAGAAGGAGGTAGGACACACAAAAAAAGGTTCATTTGCTAGCAACCTGCATTCTTCAAGAGGTTTTACACCTCCTGTGTGTATTAACTTCATCCTCTGTCAAATGGCACGGCTGTACATTAATATTTATATTGAACATTGTTCCTCAATGACTAAATACCAGCATGAACTTTAATTTCCTTTTAGATGTCCCAGTACAGACACCAGGTACTAGCCTAATAGAATAACTATAACCATTCACACATAACATATGTCAGTGGCAGGAGTCTTACATCTGAGCGAGAGGTAAGACCAATCCCATTCATCCTGGTCTGATCCAAACAGATATATTGAAACCAATGACTTCATTTTTTGAGAAGTAAAATACCCTAAAATAGAGGTGACGAAAAATAGTACATATACAGAATGAGTAAATGCTAGAGCTACGGCATCAAAAATAGCTGATTTGAGTTATTACAAATAAGATTTGTTTCTGATTTCAATTTTATCATGTAAGGTAACAGGGATTCAACCCATGAGCTTTTGAAATTACTTGATCATCCTCACCCAGACCCCACATTTTTCATCAAACAACAAATGCCACAAAATTCTCACTTGGTTTATTATTTATTTAAAGAATAAGGAATCAAGTGCCTAACAACTAACAAGTATGTTCCCAGACTTCAGACGTACCATACATGCAGTGGCAAATCTGCAATGAAGGGCAATGAATGTCCTCCCTTCAACAAATCTTTAAGAAGATTCATACCATAAGAATCAAACATTCACTAGTTTAGCAGCAGAGAGTGCATAATCCTATAGCTCCTGAACACTAGCACAATCTATATTTTCACATCTGCCCATCTGGCAAAAATTCTCCGAACACACACACACACAGAGTAAGAGAGCCCTCTCCTCTGGGTTGCTAAATTCTCAGAGTTCCGAGAGTTTCTACAAGTCAAAGCCTTCTATAACAATCAAGGTTTCGGTTTCTCAGGACCAAGTCCAAGTCTCAAAAGACGAACAAAAGTGTCTTTAAGATTCTTTTTATGTTGTTTAACTATATCAAAAGTGCCTATCACATGAAACAACGTGAACTAAAAGGCTATTTAAAAGGCTTCACAGCAATAGTCCTTTACAACTCCTTTTTCCCTAGTATTCTCCGACTATTCATATTTTCCCACAACCACAGCATCTTAATAGTTGGTTACTCTTTAATCTGCCGAAGCAATGCCCCACAACCAAATTGGCGCTGCATCACGAAGGTCACAATCTTGATACTTTAATCTTGTATCAACGAGTAGACATGATAGTAGAAGCCTAAAAGTTCATAAAGACATTCCCTTGAACTGCTTCACATTACTTCAAAAGTTAAAGACATCAAGAACCTATAACTTGGCCGATATAGGAACAAACTTTTATTTGATGAGGTCAAAAGAAATTGTAAAAACATTACCTTGTAATGCTTTAAAGCAATGCTTCGAGGAAAAGAAGATATCATATGGAAGGAACTTAGTGAAGCACTAGTAAGTAGGAACCACAAATAAGTTATTTTCATCAAAACAGAAGTCTAATATTTGCAAGATTTTGAATCACCAATAAAATGGAATACTAAATGACATGAAGGGGCTTCTACAGGTTCATAGAATTGACCTTCTATTCCTGAAAGATATCAAACTTACAGCCCTTTTGACTTGGCTTAGCGATACTGTAAATCATAAGAAGCAAATACCCAGTTAGAACAACCAAAAATAATGTAGAAATATAACACATTCTATCTCCACATCTAAAATGTAGCCTCAGAAACAACAATAAGAACAACCTAAAGATATGTATACACCAATGTGAATAATAAATAAACAATGAAGACCAGATTTTCCGTGTTTTTTATATCAGATCAACATAAGGCAATTCAATTAGCATTATCCTTACTACATTGCTTATACAATTAAACTAAGAAGTATATAACGCAACAGAATTAGAGAATCTAATGGGTCACCAAAATTCACCTTGACGAAAACGCCACCATCACAGCCCAACCCGACACCGCCTTTGTCCTCCAAGCAAGTTCCCAGAAGACTTGTTTAACGCAACCCCAACTGACAAATCCCCACAATAAACCCTCAAATACCTCCTCCTTGCTCTCCAAGCTCCAGCTTTAAAACTAACCCTAGCTACCATCCTCACATTGAATCTAACACTTGCCTTTTCAGCCCTCTCTTTACCCATCCCCTCAAAAGCCCATTTCTCCACATACGCCTCGGACGCAACAAAACTAACCTTCTGGGCAGTCTCATTTCCCTTATCCATAAAGAAAGGTGGAACCGTAGTATCAGCAATTGAGAGCGAATCATAGAAAATCGCAGCAGCAATTTCGTCGTAGTACAGAGTAAGCTTCTTGTTTGGATTCCTGGCAGTAAATCTGAGATCCCAGTTAGCAGTTATGAGGGAATTCGACAGATTAAGGTTGGAAACACTGAGCGAGTCGACTTGGAACTCAGGGATACGTGGAAGAATGACAATCCAGATGACAAAGAGAATTGTTCCGGTGATGATCGTAGAAGCAACAAGTATAGCTATCAATCGTCGGAGAAACGTATTACGCTGTGCCTCGTAAGGGTCTGGGTAAGGGTAATTGTTGTAATACGGTGGTGCGGCGTAAGGGTAGGCGGTGGCCGGAGGTGCAGGTTGACCGGCGGAGTAGCCATTGGGGTTTGGAGGAGCAGCGACGGCGGCGGGGTAACCGGTAACGGGTCGATTCGGGTCAACCATGGCGGAGGATATGGAGCATCTGCAGTAGTGGGAGAGTGGAGTGGAAAGTGAAGAAAAGTCGGTGACGAATCTGGAAGACGACGAAAGGAGAAAAGGACTTTGTGGTCATTGTAAATTCAACATCTAGTAAAGAATAATTGGAATTATTAATCTAGGATATAGGAACATTCAATAATTATGTATTGTTAATTAAATTCTACCTAAGTTATACAACTCTTTTTATTTTTTTAATACAAACCGAAAGCCACATGATATAAAAATGTACTGTAATTTATACGTATTAATTTTGTGAGCTAGGATGTGACTTGAGAATATTTATACTAGCAAATAGCAATATATAAAAGATAATTCTACCATTGTGATTATTATACTATAACTATCATTTTTTTGTAATTAAAAAAAATAAAATATTTCACTTGTCCACAAATACAATATATTTTGATTGCACACTACTGTAATTTAAAATGCTATCTCAAGTCAATACATTGAGATAGCTTTATAGAATAACATATATTAAAATACTACGATGAAATCATAGTTAATGTCGAATGGACATTGGTTTAGCAATATGAATCTAATCAATGAGATTATTGAAAGGATACGTATATACTATACAAGATAGCATCGAAGAAATATACTATATAAGGTAGTATTGGAGGAACGATAAAGATCTCCTAAGAAGAGGAGTCAACGTCCACAAAAATTAGCTTTTTTTAATTTATTCGAGCTATATATATTTAGACCTTTTGTGAGCTTAAATTGAACAAGGGTAGAGTCCCTCCTTTATTGCTTTCGTTTTTTAAAATGGATTGAACTATTTATTTTTTATTTGATGTTTGTTATCCGTGATATTGTGACCTTATTAATATAAGGTCAGAAAGGCAATCTTATACCCAACAAAAAATGTGTAATGTGAAAACAAATGAGTCAAACTCATCTATACAACATATTTAAATTGAATACATAATGTACCAAACTTATCAAATACTAAAAAACTCAAATTTTAAGCAAAAATTAATTGAACTAGTCAATAACACAAACAAAAAAAAAAATCCCTAACACGATTTTTTTAAACTAAAAAATCTAGGGTATGCATCAATATAATAGCTGTTGTGTGCAATTTCCTCCATTTCCAGACATAATCCCATTAGTCATATTAAATGAATCAAGCCTCAAATCATTGCAATCTACCACTAGAATTGCACTCTTTCTAAACCTTAATTTAGTGTTAACACAAAATCTTGATTGCAACAAAAAATCAAAAGCCACCTCTTTATATCCTTCAAATTCTTCTTCAATTTCTTTACTTAGCCATCCATCATGGTCATAACTAGTTAGCCTTATTGGCACCAACAATATTTTCTCCTTTGAACTTTGAATTATTGGATCCACTAATTTAGTCACCGAAAAAAAATCATCCATGTGATAAATCCAAGCTCGAATTTCTTCATATATAAAAATATTTGTACCCTCATTAGGGTTCTTGATGGAAAGAGTAATATTCCAATCTATAATATTTTTTGAGTCATGATGATTAATTAAAGGAGAGAAAGATATTGAATTTACGTGAAATTGAGGTTCTTGGATTTTTTTTAGGAATTTTGTGGATAAGAGGATGATGAGAAAGAGGGCTATTAAGGAAAAAAGTCCAATATATTTAAATAAATCTAGCCATGGATCATATTGTTTTTGGATTTTCTTAAACATTATTGTAGTTATGATGGAAGAAAAAGATGAAGAAAAAACCTAAAATGCGGCTGTCATCAAGAAGAAGAGAAGGAACACTTGTGTATATATTAGATCTCTTTTTTAATTAGGATATACTATAATTAACCCTAAATTGTAGTACTTAACATGATTTATTTTTTTAAAACTTATTTCATCATTTAACTAACAATTAAATACATGATTAAACAATTTAATATGTTATCTCAAAATTATTATCCTCTATATCATGTATACCAAACAGCCTCTTACAAATAGACAATTCTTTAAACTTATCAGTAAATTTTATTTAAATACTTGAATTATGACTTTGTTTTTATGATCATGATGTTCGGATTAGTTTTCGCCCACTTTAACTAATTTTACAGAATACCTGTCACCTCCCACCAATAGCAGTACCGGTAACACTTGAACTATGCATGGCTCTATTAAAAATAATATCGTCTTATTTTTAGTAACATATATATATTATACATTATTGCAGTTTGTTTTGAAGGAGAAAGAGAGATTAGCTGCAGCTACCATTAATGGGAATAAGAAGTGGAATGAATAAACCTGTCAATTAGAATGCCGTCCATGCAAAAAAACTGGATGTTTATTTCCTTGTTATACAGAATCGTTATTTATGCTTAATTTGGAAAATTAAGGATCCCCAAAATATTACAATATAGTAGTCTACCATAACATCGATCACAGTAAGCTATCTAATCCAATCTCACAAATGGATAGAAGAAGGTAAAGTGTACACAGATTTTATCTCTTACCCCCTTCACTTTTTTCGAAGTAGAGACTAGAGAGAGACTATTTTTAATAAACCATATGCTCGAAAAAAGAATTGATTAGTCATGTCATATGTCCATAAGAATATTCAAGTGCTGAAATGCTAATAAAAGAATTTTACTAGGAAAACTGAAAAACTAACGACTAATAACGGGCCTTTAATTAATTAGATGGTGGTATCCCTAACAAAAACTAAAAGAAGGAAAAAGGATATGACCACTAAAAAAAAATTAAAAACCATACTCATCATCTATATAGAAAACGTATTATAGGAGTATCATTACATTTTATTGTAATTTGTTGCAAGTGCGTAACCACCTGATATTTTTTTTCTCACTATATCTTCATCTATTAAAATATATTTAATGTAATTCTATAAGCGTAGTTTGAAAAAAATAGAGTCTATCGATCTTATCTATACTTCGTAGATCTATAATGAGAAAAGAAAAACAGATGCATGTAAGTATATGAGTAGTAATTATGTGTGTTTGACTAGTTTAGATTTTTATCATGTACTGTTTATATCAGAATTCAGAGCAGGGTCATCTAAAGTAAGTGCATGCAGCAGAGGCATCTAAAAATACAGGATTTATATTTTTTCTCCATTTCCTCAAGTGTACATTTAGATGAGTGACACTTGTTATATTTAAAATTTAAAGATTTAGATTAAATTTAATTTAACTAGCCTCTTAATCATAGTTAAAAATAAATTAAGAAAAAATCACTAATTTTGATAAGAAAAATCTCTATCTTTCACTAATTTTGGTTCCTCATTAATATAATTATTTTAATTATACTTTGTGATTTCTTTTTGATATAATTGATTTGGTTATAATTTTATTTAAGAATTTAATCAAATGAAAACATGAAAATTCTTAATAAAAAGTACATGAAAGATAAAAAAAAACACATTAATAACTCGATATAATCTATAAAGTTTATTATTAAATATTTTTTTTTTAGATCATGCCTTTTAAATTACTTTAACATATAACATTATATTTTTCATTTATGTTTTGTTGAAATCTTGTAAATCACTTTTGACTGGAATTTGTTTTTTAAAACCTATTTATTGCTGAGTAAAAAATAAGTATTTAGCATATAAATTAATATCAAAAATGAAAAAAAAATGGAGACGAGAAAACATATTGTAAAATAATATTTGTAAAATGTTTTAGAATATTTTATGTTTAAAATAAAGTTGGTCTTTTTTTTCTTAATTATTTTGCTGTTTTTTTATCCCATGTTTGATCTCATTACATTTTTATCTATGGTTTTATTTTGTCATATATATTAAAGAACGGAAAGAATTCTTAATTTTAGATTAGGAAAATGATATTAATGGAGATGTAAAACATATATCATCAAAATAATTATATTAATGAGGAGCCAAAATTAGTGAAAGATAGACATTTCTTCTCAAAATTTGTGATTTTTTTCTTAATTTATTTTTTAACTATGGTTAAGAGGTTTGTTAAATTTAATTTAATCTAAGCCTTTAAGTTTTAAATATGACAAGTGTCACTCATCTAAATATGCATTTGAGGAAATGGAGAGAAGGTGTAATGGAGATGAGCCAAATCCCTGTTGTTCAATATTTGATTTGATACTAATATAACCATCCATCCAACACATCTGAAATCTTTTGAATGGTATCTCATTTAATATTGACTGCTCTACTATTCGAATAACTTTACTGTTACTCCAAGATTCCTCTTCAAAAGTTGGACAAACTACTTCTTAGGATCGAAATAACAAAGCGGTAACAATTGCAAACCTCGAAGGCCAATAAATCAAGCGACAATGAATAATATATCAAAATGAGAACAATTTTTTATATGATTTGATCAATTGACCAAATAATTTTATGAAATATCTTTAGTTATCTCATCCCACATACGAAACGAACCTCCGAGTAAATCAACTGGAAAGAAATCCAATACTTCAAATCACAGTGCTGATATGACAGAGTAATTAAGCATAACAGAAACTAGGTGTTGGATCTGTAGTAGATTCTATAAACCCAGTATCTCTTATTCTTCTAGCTAGTGGAGTGTCTATTTTAAAGTTAAAAAAAATCCTCTGCGTTTCCCCTTTTTGGTCCTATCTTTAGTTTCATCTTTGCCTAGCTCCCTGTTACATTAGCCAACTAGAGTTTTTAATATGTCAGGAGATAATTGTTACATACATTTATCAAAGATTCCATTACTCTGTCATATGGATTGGATGATGTAATGCTAGAAAAAGCAGAGGTGGTTATAGTGAAAGTGATAGAAAAAGCAGAGCCGTTTTGCATCCTCAAATGGCTGCTCTGTTTAATCATGATTTCCTAGTAACTTAATTACTATCTCCGTTTCATAATAAAAAATAGTATTTTTTCCTAATTTTGTGAAACACCACTTATTATGAAACGATAAAGAGTATATTCCTACTTGTAATGCGCACTATAAAGCCCCTCTATAAATTGCTCATTATTCCTACATTTTACTTCATTGAGTTTTCTAGTACTATTTCTATTGAGCTAGAGTAATTTGGAGATAAAAGGAAAGTTCAAATGGCTCTTCCCTTCACTAACAAATATTCCTATCCTTGTTTGATGTTAATAGCGATGATCCTCTGTGTCTTTCTCTTTTCAACACAATCCCCTGGTCTCTTTCCATCTCTTAATTAATTAATTCATGTAATTTTTCAATTAAATACAATATTGTACGTAGCTCTTGCCTTACTATGTTTGTTTATTTAATCTACTCTGTTATTGTTCCGGCAGATCACTACTCACATGGAAAACTGCATCATCACTTAATTCACAACAGAAAGGTTGTTAATCTGTAATTAATTAAGGTTGTCGTCTTCATTTTATGTATTACTTCTAATTATTTCTTAATTTAAATATACAGATTATCATAAATGGAAAAACAATAAGCCGAGATGCAGGAGAACTAAGAGAAGCACCTACGAGTCCAGACCCTTTGCACCATCATGGAGGTCTTCCTAGGAATATAAAATTAATTATCTATATGATATTTAATCGGCTTGTTTAAATACTACTATTAATTATGATAAATATATGTAGACGGGGTTATAGTACTACTTTAAGTTATGAGATTATTTCCATTCATTTATCGTACCACAAAAATTACGGAGGAAATTTTAAATATCGAATCATTCCGAATTAATTTGATTTGGCAATGATGTAATTTTTCCTATTTTGAAGAACTGAAATTACTAAACCAAATGGTCACCCCAACTCTACTACTGAAATTTGGCCTGGCCCGGCCTCCTAGTTTATGGGCTTCCTTCTGTATTGGGCCTCGAAATCTGATATGGATCAGATTTATTGGCCATATCAACGATGAGGATAAGAATCTTCTAGCAAATGGAGATGCTTGCAAAACTATTAAGATTAATATTCCTTCTGTTCTAATTTAAATGACATAATTTTTTAGTCTATTCTACAAAAACAAATCTTTTTTTATAATTTAAAATAATTTAATTTTAAAATGTCTATTTTATTTTTAGTCACACAAATTTAACATATATTAGAACGGAGAGAGTATCTTTGAGGAACGTATTGCTCAGTGCAAATGTCCGAGGTTTTAAACCATAATGAAAATCTTTTTGAAAAAAAATAGGAAAAACTATAGGAAATGACAAACTTCCTTATATATTTAAGACATATAGCTATAGTATATTTTATTTATTTATTATAGATTTATTTAAATATTAAATAGCAAATATGCTACTACTTCTTAATCATTTATTTTCAGAATGTTTTATGGTCATTGTTTCCTATGTTTACCATCTCCAAAGCTTTCTCTTTCTATATCCCTAAATCAATGTTATTTTTTTTTTCTTCAAATTTCATGCAAATTCATATATATACATTGTCTTGTTTGTTCAACATCTTTCTCAATTAGTCATTGCCCATTGGTTAATATACATGTATTTTTTTATAAATATATTTTAATTAAATGTATTCATATTGCTCATTGGTTAATATACATGCATTTTTGTATAAAAGTATTTTAATTCAGTGTATTCATATTGCTCATTGATTAATATACATGTATTTTTGTATAAATATATTTTCTCACTTGGTCATTGCCCATTGGTAGTATCAATGTTTTTTTAAATATATATATATATATATATATATATATATATATTAAATCAATGTATTCATTTGTATTGCCCATTGATTAATATTCATGTACTTTTTGTATATATTTAGTTAATATCCATCATTTTTGTATGTATATATATTAAATCAATATATTCATTGTTGTGTTAGTTAATTGTATTTATTTATTTTAGTATTTATATTTCTAACTTAATATTTATGTTTTAGTTTACCCATTATCATCAGAAATCAATAACATAAGTTAGTTTGTAAAGTTGAAAGGGTTTTTTTGGTTCATAAAATTGGTCATTAGTTCACACAAATGTGTGCATGTTTTATTTATGATGATTTTAATATCCGAGTATTTATTTATTAAATTAACAAAAAAAACACTCAGTAATCAAATAAAAACTCTTTAATAGCTAATTATGTATTATTAATTTAATAATGGGAAGTTGAGAATTTGAGGGGCATAATTTAAGGACAGTAAGTTACAATAGCATAAATTACCTTATTTAATGCGTTACAAGTATAACTATATCAATGTATTAAAAAAAATTACAATATAGCTAGATTATGACATAAACTATAGTCATTTTTGATAAATATCATACTTATAGCTATTACAATTTAATAACCCTAAAACTATAGTTATTTTTGTAAGTTGCTCTTTTAAATATTTCATATATATTATTAGGCCCGTGCACAGCACGGGTTATCTTTTGGGTAAGTTACATAAATCACATAGTGTAAAGATGAAATTACTATCTATCCCTACTTTTTTTCTAATTACAATATTCCCTTAAAATTAACCCAATCCGGATACATTAATGAAAGCGCGGATACATTAATACAAGCACGGATACATTAATACATTAATACAGATACATTATTAAAATAAAAATTAATTCAATCCAGATACATTAATGAAAGCGCGGATACATTAATACAAACACAGATACATTAATACATTAATATGGATACATAGGGTCAGCAAATTCATCTGGCAATTAATTTGCATCAATATGCAAATGAATTATCTTTTGAACTTCAAGTTCACTTTTTTTTAACGAGGATCTAGATAATTCATCTCATAATTTTCAGCTGTCAATCTCTCCTCCTAATGTTAGAAAATCTAACATTCACCCCAACCTCATTTGAGGATCCATCTTTGTGCGTGGTGGAACAATTAAATCAGATATCGCACATTCAAACTTTAGATGGAAATTATTTGGTTCCTGACCCTGAACCAATTATGATGGGGATACCTTGTTGGCTTGATGCATACATATGGTACTACATGTTAAACAAATTCATCTCATACCAAATGTTATTTGGGAGTTTTGTTCTCATACCCATGGTTTAGCTATAATTGGAGGCATACAATTTCTGCTAAACTAACCAGCATTATCAACATAATTTCATGGTTTGGAATTGTGCTCTTAATTTAACAATTCGAGAAAACAACCTTACAAAAACCAATTTGTAAGTTGACAACAAAGCACATGTGACCATCCCATGAATACAACTCTCATATAGTTGCAAACGGTCCACATGGCTGGTGAACGGGCATATATTCACCTTTTTATATGTTCCAAAACCTCATGGAGTACAATCCCAACCTTAGCTGGTATAATGATACAGTGATCATTTTATCATGAGAACAAGTAACACAAGAGAATTTTTGAAGAATCTTTTATTTCTTCATCGTAAAGCCACGTGAATTCTCAATTACTTTTGCATCACATTGGAACCGGAATGGCCAACTGGTCATGCCAACTGATCTTGATTTCTCAAACCTCCCGTAGAGGCGAGTGGTGGCATATATCAAACCCACAATAATTTTATCACATCTTGACTCATTCTCTTTCAGAATGGTCAAGCATTCACTATGCTTATCATATGTCACAAATCTCTTCAAGAAATGGACTAATCATTTATATGTGCTTCATAAATTTGCATTATAAGCACATTGTCATGCCTTCAAAATTTATCATTTTTTCATGTCCCACCTCAACATCACCCTGAAAGGTCATGTGTACCACCACTTCATCTTCCTTTCTTTTGATGGAGGATTTTTATAAATTTATCAAATTATTAGGTCACACAATGACCACAACTCCAATGACCTTTCATACCATATGATGATAAAAATTACCTTCACATTTTGAAGGACTATTTGGAGAACCCACAATGTTCTTTCTTTTATAATTACCACAATGATGACTATTATAATCATGTCCCTCAACGCCCTTATTCATACATTCAATAACTTGTCATCTTTCAGACTTTTTATTCACTGCTACCACATTCATATGATAGAATGGAGCAAATTCAATGGGACGAATTTCATGACTTTTATCGAAGTCTTAGTCATCATTATATCATCACTATGGTGCATTGAAACTCAAACTCAATGTCTTACCCATATAAGGCGTGTTAGGCCATAATTCTATGGGACTTGAACCCAATCCTTATCATCAAGGTGCATCAAAACTCAAATTGATGTCTTACCCTCTTGGTGCGATAAAACTTGAATCTACCGTCTTACCCTCAAATATTTTTCATTGTGGTGCATCCGGACTTTAACCTGATGTCTTACCCTTTCGGTGCGATGAGACTTGAATCCACTGTCTTACCCTCAACCAACAGAATAATAGACCGAAGTACAACATGATTCACCCTTTGAGTCTTTCAAAACATTGAAATAAAATTCATAAAATATCAAGATTAGCATAATCAAAACAATACTCAAACTCATTCTACCAAAACTTTATACCTTCTTCCATTCAAAGAATTTTGTGGAGCAAAGAATATTCAACCAGTAGTAATATATGCCTTTGGTTCTTGGTCAATGTTAGTGACCGAACACTATCGTATTCTAAATCATAAAAGGATTCTAGAAAATACATATCTTATTTTATGCATATAATACCTTGATTGCAATAGTTATCATTTTTCCTTCTTGATTCTCATATCGAGATCAACCTGAACATGAGTTAGAGAAAAACTAAAACTCAATCTCAATTGGCTAGAGTCTCGTGCTGATAACGTATTGTAAAAGAAAGCTCAGAATAATATAGTATAATATAATAAGAAGAAGACAAGAAGTATAGATGGAAGAGAGAATTTTCTTATTCAAATGACTTCAAGTCTCATATGTGTCATGTGTATCTTACAATGGTGAATGAACAACCCTATTTATAGGTTGAGAAATCACCCCAAAAGTCACCATATTAAGTGTCTTAATAAATAGATACATTCTTATCCAAACTGGTTCATAGAACCTAGGGAATACACATACATGAATGTAAATAGTTCATGTATTGAGAATATGGACAATCCACTAATTCAATGAATGAATTTATAACATTTTTTAGTTTATTTTTTGTTAATTGAATTCTCAAAATTGTGAAACAACTTTTTGACTTATAAATATTTCCTATATCTAAAAATAATTTATATATATAATTAAGAAGGGAGGGTTAAATTTATGTATCTTTACCATATCAATATCATGTGATTGGTAACCGAAAAATAGCAATTTTGGTTCACAGCAAAGCAAGAAACAGAAGTGGAAATGAGTAACATGCTTCTAATTCATACTAATATTAAATAAGAAGTTCTTTCGAATCACAAAAGGATTCTCAGTCCAGCTGAGGTACCTGAACCACTTTGAAATAAGTCTCCTTTCTTTATGTAATTTGTCCCGCCCCGTCTCTCTCTATGTGTAATAAATATGTATTCTTTTATCAAGTACGTAATTACCAATCCTTTTCTTCTTTTGGAACTAGATGTGACATGGACCAACAACAAACATCAATCTTCTAGAGCATTTTTGTCATGAGACCATGACAAACAAATTCTCTTAGCCTGACCGAAACAAATTGTACAATTACAAACCATCACTGAGCATAGACTGAAGTTATCTAACATATATAATAAAAGAATATTACTACTCAATCAACAAAACACCTATTACAAAACTTCTAGTAAAGTAAATAAGTTATAATTTCTTCAAGAAAGAATCAACCTAATAACTCAAGAATTAGAGCCCATTTGGATGTGATTTTAAGTTGGTCAAATTAACTTTTAAATCAGTTTTTGACTTATTAGAGTGTTTGGCAATTATAAGAATAACTTAAAATAAGTTAAAAGTTAAAAGTAGGGTGCCCCCTACTTATTTTTTTTAACTTATAAACCATTCTACTTTGACCAAGTATATTACTTTTTTACCCTTAATTCTTTTATAATGTTAACAACTTTAAGGGTATTTCAGACATTTTGATAAAAAAAAAAAGGGACTTTCAACACTTTTAAAAGTTACTTATTTTAAGTCAATCCAAACGGGCTCTTAGTATCATCAACATTCTTTAGGAACATATTTTCTGCATTGGTAGTTTGACTCTCATAAAGCATTCCTCACAATGATAATTATCTGCTAGCGTTCACGACAATAGTATCAATGTAGTGTTTTACCTAGGAGAGGGCGAGAGTTGAAATCCTTGTCTTCTTGCTTCAAAAATCCATTGAAACTTGACAAGAAATATTAAGACGCGGATATATTATTTTCTTTATAAAAAATCCAAGTTCACTACAATAAAATCTTCATTGATTCTCCATACTTGATCTTAACTTATCTCCTCTAAAATACAATAACTCGAAAATATTGTATGACTTGATCAAACTCTAGTTATATTCAAAGTACATAAAAGCATTTTTCTTTGACAATTAAAATTTCCTTTTTTTTTTTTTCTCAACACTATAAACTTCACAATATTTTTCACACGCTAACACAACATAGAATGACACATGTTACGAGATATCTTGTATACTAGGAGTTTAGAGTAGAAAGAAGTTTTTTCTTAAATGAACTCAATTTCATCCACACTGTCCCACATTTCCTTCTTTTATGAATACTTGTTGGACCTATTGAGTCAGCATGCAGTCCTTTGTTTACCACGAAAAAGTAAAAGATACTACTATACTAGTATAATTTTCCATTGACAATCAATATTCTCTCGATCACCATATTCTCTCTGTTCTACCCAACATCTTCCCTTCACAACCTTCTGTAACATATATTGAAATGCACTTATCATTTTTTTTTATAACACACTAGATATACGTATGATACATGAAATTCACGTGTAATGTACGAGATACACATGTGACGCACAAAATGCATGTGTAATGCATATTATACACGTGTAACGCACATAATGCACGAGATTCACATGCAAGGTACATGAATTTTAATTTTATTCAATATAAATATTTACTTAAGAGTTGACTTTAGTACACCAATTTTGTTGAGCCACCTAAAAATCATGTCATTATCTTGTTTTCAACTTGAAATACTATTTGTTGATCAATATTTATTTTGTCAAAATTGAACATGTAGATAAACAAACAGGTTGTTATCATTTTCTATGAGATTTAAACTAGAAACTCTCAAAAAGGTTGTGTGCACAATATATTGTCTCTTTGAAGAGAATGGTATCGAGAGCCTTTTCACAGTTAACTAATTAAGTAGATTCTTGATATATATCAAATAGATACATCTGTTTATATATTTTATTGATGTGAAACTGTTTATTTCTTGCATAATGTATTGTGGTGATCGTTACTAGTTTATTTTTATTTTTAATAACAATAATATGAGTTGCCTTGGACGACCAACTGTGATGAGGAGTCAAATGAAATCAAATCTGCCAAAAAATAAAAGCTCTATCCATCACAATCAAACCCTTCCTGAAACTATTGATTAATTATAATCCCCAGCTAAGCAACAATGTATTTATATATATATGTCTTTTATTCTTTTTGAGAAAATAAAACAAGTCAGATGCCGTCAATTTATATATATTAGTAGTATAGTCCAGTATATCATCAATTTATTATATACATATAAACAATATTTTCATTCACTAAGAAAGTCACTTTATATATGAGCCACAAAAATAGCTAGCATACCTACAGGAGAAAAATGGGAAAACTTAGACTTAGAATTTATTGGACTTAAATGTTGGTCTAGCACAAGTCTTTAAAAGTCAAGATTTCTTGATCTTGGTTGATATTTCTTTGTAATTTTCATTTTTCTTCCACATGTCTTCAAGAGCCATTGTGAATTTTCAAATTAGCTTATTCAGACCATACCCGTGATAGATACAAGCTAATTGATCCTTCCAATAATCTGGTAAGGATATATATATATATATATATATATATATAATGGTCAAAAATGATATTATAAGAAATATTACTAAGTGACACGAGATGCATGGAATGTACATGTGACATGTCTGACACACAAAATGCACATGTAACTCAAGAAATTCATGTACGGTGCACACAAATTTTAATTTTATCCAATATAGATATTTACTTAAGAGTTATCTTTAGTCTACTAATTTTGTTGAGCCACCTCTAAATTATGTCATTATCACGATTTCAACTTGAAATATTATTTGCAGTTCAATATTTTGTTTTATAATCTGCCCTATTACTTCAACTTCACCTTAGAATTATAGAATTTGAAGTTGAAAAAACTAGCTCGGAGAAAGCCTATTAATTAACAACTACGTTGTACTTTCAACTCAAATCAAACAAGGGAGCACCGAAAGTTTAATATCCTATGGTTTGGAACGTTATGAAACATTTCATTCACAAGGACATCAGAGTTGTTAGATGAGCAATCCTTTTCAATTTGTTCATTAAGTAGACAATAAAATGTTAGACCTACTGATGGAAGAGGGCAGATAAAACCATTCTCCTTCCCTAGTGTCGCGATCACCCATGTGCCTTGTTCTACTCGCTTATTTTTTTAGCTCATTTATTGTAAACAATAATGGAAATGTTGTCCTTTATTTGAAATGAAGATTGATGAAAGCAAAATTCTGATTAGTATAAAATCATTCTATTGCAAATTAGTTAAAATCGACGATATGAATCTTATGTGTTCCATTGGACCAGTGCCTAACTGGTAACCACAAATAATGTTTGTGTGGAAGTCATTTTATACGGCAAGTTAAGTTGTTGATGTTAAAATCACCAATCTGTAACATGAACTTCCTATCACTTAGTTCAATTACTTGTGGGAAATCTTAAGAAATATATATAAAAAAATACTCCTATTAGACTTGTTATAATCAAGAGAATCGAACCTTTTTTGTATAATTATTTTGAGCATCACTCTCCTTAAAAGAAGGCATATGTTCAAGATTCTCAACAGTAGTATCATTCTAAATGACTTAAATTACAAGCAACACTCAAAACAAATGACTGTATAAGCAACATTAAAAGTGAAAGGATTTCTCAGGTTTTTGCTCTGTATCTGGATGACACAAATTTGATCTCTTGATCAATCATTCATGAAAACTCGGTATCTGTATATTCACCACAGACTGAACACAACGCCTCCATAGATTATTTTCACAAGACAGAAGCAAATTTGATGTCGAAAATGCTAGCAAAACTAATAGTAAGGAAGCAATGGACTTTGGTAGCCAGAACTGACTTCACCTATCGAGCATCGTTGGATGTAAAAGAATCCGCAAATCCAGTTGGCTTGGCAGGAATACTTCCTCTGCTATCTTGACTAGTACCGGTGAAGTCTCCAGTGTCTTCATCCTGCCAGTCCTTCAACATTTCTGGCAGAGGTAGACTGTAGTCAATTCCTGAATATTCATCGGACTCTTCTACAGGTTTCCACAACTCAACTAGTTGGCCAAGCACATTCACAACGTGTGACATGTCAGGCCTGTGATTGGGATCTCTCGCAGTGCAATGTCCAGCTAATTCAGCCATAGTGCAAATGCTCTTGTGGATATCTTCCTTCATGTCAAGAGCTGGATCAACGGAAGCAAGGAGATTTTCTTTATTCGATTTTATCTGCCAGAACCACTCAACTAGATATCGAGTTTCCTCAGATCGATGCTCATCAAGGGCGGTTAGTCCAGTCACAAGTTCCATCAACACCACCCCAAAGCTGAAGACATCTATTTTAGTTGTGACTTTTCCGGTCACTGGAAAGGTAAAATTTGAGTTAGGATATATGAAAGGTGACTAGGTAATTAGTTCAACAAAACAGAACTAAAATATACGGGTAACATAAAGATTAAGTAAGCAATAGTTTCTACGCCAAAATTAACAGGTATGCCATGCTTGTTGAACAGCTTTACGCAAACATATTTCAGTACCATGCCTCAAGAGAAAAGTATCTTTATTGGGATAGAGTTTCTATTTCTTCTTGTGGAGTCGAGATGATAACTATGCTCTGAATGATCATATGGAGAGAGAACGTGAAACCTCCTACTTGAATTGTTTAACAAAGATAGTGAACAGAATGAGAATGTCACCGAATGATGCGAGATTGATACATCAATGTCCGAGGTATATCAATCTAGTAGGCACAATGACAACATAAAAGGAATAACATAAGTGCTCTACTAGTTACTCTGTTCTATTTTGGCTGGAGAAGGAAGGGCTTGGAAGGTCAGAATCACAATTCAGCACACTCTGGATTCTCATTATAGATCTGACGCATTTCTTAAAATAGAGGGACTAAAAGAGTATTGGTTTCGTTCAGGTAGAGATGTGTTCATGTAACAGCTTACCCGAGAGTAAAAAATAAAACTGATGCTTAAATAATAATATTTACCAGAACAGTCAAAATGAGTGTCTAAGAAAGAGATACCAATGGAAAAAAATGCACACATACCAGCATACTCAGGAGCAAGGTATCCAAATGTTCCTGCAAGCCTTGTTGCAACAGACCTTTCTTTGTCAGGAGCGAGTTTCACTAATCCAAAATCAGAGACTTTTGCTCTAAAATCATCATCTAGAAGAATGTTTGATGATTTGAGATCGCGGTGTATGAAGCTCTGGTGTGCCAGATTATGAAGGTACTCCATCCCTCGAGCGACATCTAGAGCAATATTGAGTCTCTTTGTCCATGATAAAGGCTCTAAGTTCAGGATCTTCCAGCGGAAAAGATGTCTACTCAGAGCGCCCTTTGACATATATTCATATACCAAAAGCCTCTCATTTCCTTCAATAGAATAACCCAAAAGTGAAACTAAATGGCGATGCCGAACCTTAGAAAGTACAGCTATTTCTGCTTGAAATTCATCCAATGCCTTGCTATTGATAATTGCAGATTCCATTCTCTTCACTGCAATTTGAATTCCATCTTCAATTATGCCTTTGTAAACAACTCCAAAGCCACCACGACCAAGCTCATTCTCTGGTGCAAAGTTATTGGTTACCCTCCGAAGGTCCTGGGTTGAAATGACAAGGTTTCCAATCTCAATCACTCGACTACCTTTTGTTCCACCACTAGTTGTAGTTGTACTACCACTGTGTAAACTGTACATCATGGGATCTTCTAAGATAGAGATCTTAACAATGTTATCTTGATCGAATGGCTCTTTGGGGTGGATAACAATAGTACCTGAATCCTTCTCTCGTTTTCTCTTGCTCTTGAAAAACAAAACAACGGCAAGAAGAGTAAAGACCACAGAAGCTGCACTCACAACTATAATGATCATGGTCTTATCATGACTCCCTGATGTGGTCTGCCCTTTGGTTCCACTGGGATCCTTCGAGTCTGAACCTGAACTTTTCTCTGGGGAAGGCGGTGTATCTGATAATGTTGGCTGATTATCACCGGGAGAAGGGCCTTTCGATGGTAACTCCTTACTTGCTTTAGGACTGTGGGTCAATGGAGGAAATGGGCTAATACTCCGAGGAGGAGCCGCTGCAGTTTCATTAGCAACAAGATGAGCATTTCCGTCTGTAATGACTTTCACACTATCCCGGAATTTTGGCAACGGTGGATCAAAATTGTTCCCACTTAAGTCCAACAATCTCAAGGATCTGAGCTTTGTTAAGTTTGCTGGAACTCGACCGTGCAAACTATTTCGTTTTAAGTGAACTTCAAGCAGTGAATCCAAGTTTGCAAGTGAAGGGCTAAGCGTACCCGTAAGGTTCTTGTTCTGTAGATTAACAATCGTAATCTGGCCTTTAGGATTGCAACTGATTCCCAACCAAGGACCTGTACATGGATCATTACCACTCCATTCAGGAGCAAGGTTGGCTGGATAATTCCAACCGCCAAGAAGATCTAAAAGTGCATTAACTTGAGGAGCACAAGGAACACCAGGAGTTGGCTGACAGAAAGAATTTGAGGAATATGTAGCATTCGCAGCTCTAAACTTTGGGACAGGACCCATCAGCTTATTATTGTTCAAGTCTAACACACTCAAGTCTAGATTTGCCAAACCTTGCGGAATCAAACCAACGAGTTGATTTCCGTTAAAATTAAGCTCCTTCAAGGAATTCAAATCACCAATTGTATCAGGAATCGGTCCACTAAAACTGTTACCTTGAAGCCATAACAACATAAGCTGATCCATAGTACCAATTAAGTCGATTGGACCCATCATTCCAGGACTATCTTGATTATTCAACCACAAAATCCGAAGCATTGAATCACGAAAACTGTTCGGTATCTCACCGGTTAAACGATTATACGACAGCTTCAACGCACTGAGAGAAGGCAATTTCCCGAAAAAATCAGGCACAGGTCCAACAATATTGCATTGCACACAAGAAAAATTCGTCAACTGAGCTGAATCTTGCAACTCCATCGGAATAGACCATCCACTCTTATTAAACGGATTATAATCCAAAGCCAAAACTTGAACATCGCTAAGACCATTAAAGAAATCACCAGGGATCGTATCGAATTGATTGTTGTCCAAGTATGCATATTTCAAATCAGATAATCCACTAAAAGTAGGTAATTTCCCACTAAAACCATTCCCCTGAAGACCAAGATTTTGAAGCTTATCAAGTTGATTTAAGTTCTGTGGTAAAGGACCCTTTAAACCCAAACTCTGAACCTGAATTTGGGTAACTCTGTCACTAGAACAGAACACATGAGGCCATGCAGGAGGACCACAAGGATCATTCCCCTTCAAAGGCCATTTCAATAGTTCTGGATTCTCTAATCCATTTCTAAAATCACTCAAAATTTTGAAATCCTTCGAATTTGTTACACCAGAAACAACATTTACAAGAAATACACCTAATGTACACAAGTATATAACAACATCTCTGAAATCACAATACTTATATACACACATCATGAAAATTCAAGATTATCATAAAATTACATACTTTTTTCTCAAGAATTGTGAACCCCAAATGAACAAAGTACATAACAGTAACATATAAGGATGCAAGTACATAATAACTAAATTGTAAAAATGGTACCTTTTTTATAATGTGAGTGAATTTTGTAAGAAAGAAAGAAGAAGAGAGATGAGTTTAGCAAACAGTTGTGGTGCAGTGTGGATCAAACCCTAAAGACAAGTCCAAATTCATGACACCCTTTTTCTCTTTCTCCTTCTGTCCTTTGATTTCTCACAATTCTGTTTTCTTCTTTTACTTTTACTTTTTTTTTTCCCTCTTTGGATTTGATTATAAATTAATTAAATGGACAGTGAGATCTTCAGAATCTCTTGCCTAAATTATTTACTATTTTAATTATACTAATTTTTTTTTTTAAAAATGGATTGATTTGAGTCAAATTACGATTAAAATCAAATTTAAATTATTAGTTTGATTTTTAATTGTGAAAATTAAATTAGTTTTTTTTATTTGTTTGATTTTTTTTTAAAATTCAAATTATGAGTCAATGATGTCTTTTTTTTATTTTTTATTTCTATTAATTTTAAAAGTTACTATAAAAAAGATTTAAAAAAAAATGGATTGATAAGTAAATAAGATAAACAAATCGAAACGATTTGATTGCGCTAGTTTGGTTCAATTTTAATTAAGAAACCTAATCAATTTTATAATTGCAAATGATGGTGTGCAAACATAATTCTTTATAATTTAAGTATTTTTACATTACTATATATTATTATTTCCTAAAAAAAATATAAAAAATTGTGGCATGGTTTTGGGGTCAAATGAAGAAATGGTGGTGTCGGTGATGTTGTTTTGGACATGATGAGGAGTTATGATGAGTGCAACATTCGACCAAATTGGCCTTCTTTTTTTGTTTTTATTTCCTTTTGCATGCGTATCAATTTTGAGGTGTCAACAATTTCAAACCGGCAAGTCCAGGCCACATGTTTCCTTTTTGTCCTTTTCTTCTCTACGTAATATTATTGGCATTTATAAGTTTTCGTTCGGTATTTGATATCGTTTGATAGTCTGACTAATTTAAATTTGTGTAGTATGATGTCAATTTGAGAAAAACACTTCTTTTTAAGAACTTTTTAATATTTGAGACATATTTGATTAAGAAAGAAATGTCATCTATGGTATCATATCCTTTATTATAAGTTATTTTAGTTTTAATTCACATAATTTACTTGGAAATTTGAAAATTTATGTATCATTTTTTTGAATAGAGGGTAAAAAATATGATATGCATATGAAATTTATTGACATTATTCAATGTGTAATTACTATGTATCAAAGGACCAGCTAATTAGATGACAAAAGTTACTGTTAACAATCAATGCACACAATTTTAGTTTAAAATGTTTTTAAAAAGTCAAATACACAATTTTTCGTTTAATTAGCAAGAAAGACATTTTTCTTAGTTACGTCCTGTAGTGACGAAATTTTTTATCCAACTATAGTTTCTTTAGGCTATTTTTAAAAGTATATCATCGTTTGAATATTGAATAAGAATACAATTTTAATCTAAAACATACTAATTAAATGGTAGGACAATTGATAAATCTGAAAATTTATGAATGTTCATAAAGTAAAGATAAATGATTATAGGAAGTTGTGTAATTGAGTTCAAGGATAAAAATGTTTTTGTGTGATCTATAGGTTACAAATTCGAATAGTTGAAGCAACCACTAATACAAATATTAGGTTAGACTGTCTATGTTACACCTCATGAATGTGACCTTTTCCTAAATCCCACTAACATGTGTTGTTTTTTGCACCAAACTACCCTTTTATAATTGAGTCCAAACATCATCTTTCAAAGCATATATCTTAAACATATCTTTCTTCTAGACCGAGAAAAATAAATAAATATGAACTAAAATAGTGAAATCTCAATTAGCCATCGACCTTCCGTTACTATATCTAATCATCTAAAAATTGCATATTTTGATCAATTTAAGATGAAAAATAGGGTTGCTTCTTTAACAAAAACGATATTTTGATAACATTAAGATCAAAATATGACTTTTAAATTAAATTGTGAATTAATGGATGGTAGTCAAAGAGAATGGTGATGTAATGAGACAAATAAAATGTGTATGTAACAGGTTCAATTTAGACAATATTTTTTTAGTACCGAAAGCATATATGTGTGTCATGTACATATATATATAATATTCATAATTTAAAAAATGTATATTCAATGATTAAAACTTTTAAAAAGTGAAACACACAATAAGTATAAATTGACCAAGTTCCTAGCCATTGGAAAATAGAGTGGGGAATTCATTAATGTGGTAGCATGTAGGTTGGACCATTTGTATTAAAATATAAGTCCATCGATCACGGGTACTTAACAACTTGATTCAATCCACATTAAATAAAGTTTTTTTCTAGTTTGCATTTAAAGATTTTTTTTTTTATGACCTTCTTGTCACGTATTGTTTTTAAAATTTAGATATTAAACTAAATATATTTAGAATGTCAAAGAAGAAGATACTGATAGTGTATAACAATACCGCTTTCTTCAAAGACAATATTTCGAAGGGAAAAAAGTTATCTTTTTCTGATGATATTTAACAAACACACTCCAATTTTTTTATACAATAAATTATTATCAATTTATCGTGATACTAGATTAGTAAGTTTAATTTATATATATATCAATAATGCAAGGAGTTCTTAATCAATTAATATAAAGCAGGTGCCTTGCGCTTAGTTATATATGCATGTATTTTTATTTATTATTTAATTATAGTTAAGTGATCAATATGTATAAATTAAAATTAATTGAAGGGCGTATGCAACTCATGTTTCAGTCTAGACCAAATTCCTCTACGTCTGCATGCAACTGAAAGTACTGATATTTCTTTCTTTCTTTTTTTATATTTATTTTCTTTGTTTTGGGGGCGGGGCCAAAATTAGGTGAAATATATTTTTCAAATTGTCTCAGCCAACTAAGGATGTCTATTATTTTCAATTCCTATGAATCTTCCATTTCTTGTCAACTATTACAAGCATCCCTTATCTCAACACTATTTAACATATTATTATTATTATTATTATTTAAGGGAAATTATTGTATTTAAAATAAGAAAAAAGCTCAAATATGTCATCCGTTAAAAAGGCTCAAATATGTCATTACTGTTTAAGAAAAGGCTCATTTATGCCATTATCTTTAACTTCGATTTTGCAAACTTTTAACACTTTTCAATTAGAGTTTTGGATCAAGTATACTCTTTTTGGTTCTTCTTACTCAAAAACACCAAGAACATCAACAACACCAAAATTTTCAATATCTTCAATTCTTCGCGAAATCACCTCAAATTACGGCCACATCATTAATTTTTTCTAAAAATAACCAAAATTCTAAATCATTTGTGAGTTTAAAAAATTCATCCTTATAAAAAAAAAATATTCCAAAAAAAAATAAAAATCAGTCCCAAAATTTCAAAAATCTGTTTTGATTCATGTTTTTTTTGTTGTTTTTTATATTAGATCTTTGTTCCCTAGTGTTTTTTGAGTCTACATTCAAAATTTTAAACGATTTGAAGTTGTGGAGAAAATTCTACCATTAAATAATGTTGAAGTTTTGAAACTTTGAAGAAATTTCAAGTGGGTCTTGTTGAGTTAGGTTGAATTCGAGCTCAAAAAATAATGAATTTTGACATCTAGCTTGGAGGGAAGCTACTCTTGAAATTTGAAGTGATTTCGTGAAGAATTGAAGAAGTTTGAAATTTGAGAGTTGTTAATGTTTTTTTATGTGTTCTTAGTGTTCTTAAGTAAGTACAAGCAAAAAGAGTACATTTGATCAAAAACCTCAATTGAAAAGTGTTAAAAGTTGTTTGGGATATAAAAAATGATTTTGCAAAGTTGGAGCTGAAAAATAATGGCATGGACGAGCCTTTTTTTAACAACAATGGCATAGATGAGCAAAACTTTTAACGGATGACATAAATAAGCCTTTTCTGAAAGTTCGATAGCATATTTGAGTCTTTTCCCTTTAAAATATAATCCTTACATATAACGTTAACGTCTTGATGTAACTTAAAAGCAACTGACAAAAGAGTTATTCTATCCTCCCCAGACTTACACCGGGTACATTGTTGTCATCTCAGCGTCCAACAGATCAGCTGGAAAAACCAGAGGCTTAGATTGAAAAGATCATTACAAAATGAGAGTGATGTTGAAACAGAACCAACAAAATATGGATGACCTTTTAAAGGAGAAAATGAGTAAGGATCCTCAGATAGTTAACTAAATGAGCTATTTTGCTGGTATAGACGAATTTTTGCATCTATATTTCCCTTTGATACAACGGCTTCGTTTCCACCTTAACATCCTTGAGGACAAGAATGTGTTGAGAATCAGGTATTATACAGAAATTTATCGCTGATAAAAGAGTGAGCAGCGAGTTGTTGGGACACACTAAGTGTTTGAGCTCATAAGCAAAAAACGAAATGAGATTTCAACTAAGCATCTTGAAGAAATGGTACAACTTCTCTTTGATATTTTTTGATAGCATCGATTACCTTGGTTGGAAATGATTCATCTTCAAGATAATAAGCAATAGGATCAGACAATAGAGGCTTTGAAACATTGAGCACACCTTCAAGAGTCGCGTGCAGACAATAGGCTGAATATGTAACATGGTATCCACCTTCTTGGACGATCAAGAGCTGTCCATTGCTATACTTGTTTGCCATGCCACGAATTGTCTGCCCAATCTCTCTGTAACCTTCCATTGTCAAGCATTGTCTTCCATTTGGATCAAACTGAAATGCAAGACGAGTGCAAGAAGTTTCTTGAGTTAGCAGAATACACAATAGCTCTATGAACTAAACAATGCTGGTACAATATTAGTTAAGAACATGATTAGGAAGTTTTGACACTGACAAACTGAATTGACAGAACACCTAAAAGTAATTATAAGAAGAAAATTTGACTCAAACAAAATTTAACTTGTCAAAATGAAGTTGAAACAGCCAAACTGCAGATCTAAGCATCGGATAGAATGCTTCTGTAACTGAAGTGAAGGAACTTTTGCCCACCTGCCAACCAGCCCCCCTCAAACTTCTGAGGAAGTATAGACGAGCATTAGTAGGAGATAATAAATGCATGCGAGTCCCTGAGCTCATATTTTTTTCAGCTTAACTTTAAATATGTACTATGGGTCAAACATAGTCCACAATCCCAACTGAAAGAACCTTTAACTAATTGTCCTTGTTCAGAGAAACTTACGAAATCACGACTAGTAAAACGGACAGAAATACACACGAGTTTTCAGGTCTAGTTTTCTCTAATAACATAACTTAGAAGCCTAAATTTCCAAGAAGCTCATTGATTTAAGATATCTTTAACCTGTGGCCTACAGCTTCAACCATTAATACCAAGCAGGAAGTTTTGCATAGGAAATAGGATACTACAATTCTTGATGGTGCTACTGGAGATATATATAGATCAAACAACTGCAGATCTAGACTATGCAGCACAGGGACATGATAGCATTATCCAATTGACAACAAACGCAATGTCCAAGCAATTATCTGTAAATTACAGAAGTCAACTGTGTGGGTTAAAGACCACTCACCAACTAATAATTTTGGATATGTCTTTTTCACATTTTAAATATGATATTGAACTGATTAATAAACTTGACTACACAAATACCTTTCAAGTTCATCACAAAATACAAAAATTTGAACGGCAATAAGATAATGCACTTACAGCACTTGAGTCCTGCCCAACAACCAAAACCATCATATCAGGCTCAAATTTCTCGATAGCAGGAACAACTAACTGTTGCATGGCGTAACCATACCCTTTGTCCCCAGTTCCATTTGGCAACGGTATATTTAGATTATACCCAAAACCTTCACCTTCACCAAGCTCCTCTACAGTTCCACCCTGTGGATGAGAGGGGCCCCAAGAACCATGATTCATATGAAGGGATATAGTAAGAACCTTATCAGAATCATAAAATCCTTCAGCTGTTCCATTCCCGTAATGAACATCGATGTCAAGGACAACAACCTTCCTACAGCCACCGTCTAAAGCCAGTTGTACAGCTAGACCCGCATTGTTAAGGAAGCAATACCCATCAGCGTGAGTAGGTTGTGCATGATGACCAGGTGGCCTGACCAATGCATACGCGATTTTCCCATGTCCATCAATTATATGCTTCATAGCTGATAATGTACTACCAGCAGCAAGAAGTGCAGCATCCCATGACCCAGGATTTAAGAATGTCCCTCCACATAATTCTTTTCCGCCATTTCTATCAGCTTCAATTAGTTCATTTACATATTCTGACAAATTAAAAATGAAAAAGCTATGAGGCTTAGATTTTAAAATGAATAGATTCCAGAATATAGTTGGATTAATAACCAAAGCCAACTCATGATAGAATAATGATTAGTGTTTCTTCTCAAGGTGTTCGTTATTATTTGTGATTGATTGGGTAGGATGGAGCGAAACAGTAAGAAAAGATTAAACAATTTAGATTAAGCATGCATTATTTTACTTTCTTTCTATTCCTTCAAACCAATTAACGCCTTTCTTTCGTTCAATTCCTTCAAGAAAATCAACTCCTATTTTCCTCATGTTCTTTCAAACCAATCAACCCCTTCCTTTCTTCCAATTCCTTCAATATAATCTACACCTTTTTTCCTCTTGTTCCTTCAAACCAATCAATCCATTAAGCCTTCCCTCTCGATAACTTCATTCTTTTTGACCATATTGATTGTGCTAACCATGCTTTGGCAGCTCACAATAAATCCATATGACTTCCATGTGATATTTAATTTAGTTCATTTTCAATAGTATTAAGCAAAAGAAAACAATTTGGGCATGGAATTTTACAATACTAGCTTACTTTTATCCTGGTAATTAACTTAATGATCTTTGATCAATCTTTTGGCTTTACAAATTATCACATTTCCTCAATTTCCTGAATGACAGTTTTCTTCACAGCCAGGAATTCTTTAAGTAGAAATGCATAAAAATTTAATCTTTACCAAAAAGATTGTGGCTTTCACTTCCCAATAGTCAAACAACTTAACTTGAGTCTTCATAGATGCTGATTTTAACCGTCAGAAACAAAAAAAATCCTAATTTTTAACATTAAACCTAAAAATTATGATTTCACTCCAAAAATTACTAGTACCAGAAAATACAGATAGAAATCAAACTCAATCAATAACAAAACAAAAAAATTACAGAAAAAAAGAGAATCTTGAAAGGAAGTTGAAGTGAGGTACCTTGGGTATGGAAAGATAATAATTCAGAGATGAGAGCAGGGCGGCCTTGGTGCCAAGAAATGAAAGGTGAAATAGGACCCCTTTTGAGAATGGATAACATGTTTTTAACCCTGTCTGAATTTTCTGGGTGTTTTTCTAAGACATCAAGAAAACCAGGGTTCATTCCTGTGTCGAAAACACCTTTTCCTGTGTCATGTTTCAGCATACCCTCGTCCCAGAATACATGAATAAGGTTGTCTGAGAGTAGAGGTTGTGATGCTGAAGAAGCCATGAGAGAAATTTGCTGTAGTGGTCACTTTGTTTTGATGCTGCTTGTCCCTTTTTTACTCCAAATTTTATTGATAATGATTTTTCGATAATTCTAACAAGATTTTTCTTCAATATTTTTGTGTTTTATTCTTTCATGATTTTATAAACTTTTCTAAAATAAGTGTGATGTTTTTTTTTTAATTTTGTTCTTTTATATTTTATAAGGTCTTTTACTCAGATTTTTCATGGTAAAAGGTGAAGTAGGCTGTAAAAATAAAAAGTGAAGCAAAAGAAGAGGAAAGTTTGTCACACTTTAAGAATAGGTGAAACACACCCAATATGATAAGTTAGTATAAAGTATCAAATTTATTTGATATAAATAAGTTGTTATCTTAAAAGTATTTCCTAATGAATAAAAAAAGTCCTTACAACTTGAAGGTGGTAAATGAGGACAAAATGACCAAAATGGTCCTTCATGTCTATCCATCCATCATATATAGTCACAATTCGAGCAGAGTGAATATAATGGCTCTTGTGTTATAGCCTATCTGGTTAGATTTATAGTTTACTCCAGAATCAAAATAGTCCACTTTTTACGTACATAAAGGATCATTTCTGTTAAAGGGATACATAAACTCAGGGACCAAAATGGACCAACCTCCAATCCTCCATACATTAAGGGTCAATTTGATCATTTGCAACAAGATGTGAAAGAGCATCATAAATAGAGAATCTTGTAACTGTCCACTTTTAATTGTCATGTTGCGCTTTTTGAAAGTCAATTTGACTAATTTTCAAAGTTAAATTAGATTACATTAATTTAATATTTTAAACAAAAAATTTAGATATTTAAAAACTATACAAAAAATACTATAAATTACAATTTTTTACATATTAATATAATGAAAAAAATACATCACAAAATATTAATTAAATTTTTTATAATTTTATTCAAAAAAAGAAAATCATGACACTTAAACGAGAAGGAGTATTATTTTGGCAGGGCCCTAACTGATTTACCACGTGAAACAGATTACATTAATTAAAGTGGTCAGTATTGGGCCAACACACGGCGCCAAATTGGGGGCATGGGCTTTTCCAGAGCTCGTCTACTGCAGATCTGCATTATTTTGTTATGTTGTTTATACCTTACTTATATACTAGAGGTCTATAACTTTCTTAATTTGAGGTCTCAGATTTGGTGGGGGTAGATGGAGCTATAACTTTCTTAATTAGAGGTCTCAGATTTGATTTTTAGACATAAAAAATCTTTGGTAGGAGCACTTCTCTTGAATGAGGTTCTATGCAAAGCGAATTCAAGATAATCGGATTCCAATGTAGATATTAGACATCAAATATAAAAAAAAAAACTAATCCTAACTTTGATAACCTAATTTTAAAATACGGCCACCCTTTGTCTTTCTTGAAATGCACATTTTTAATCTCTAATTTATAAGATTCATAAATTTTTCTTAGAGGACTTAAAAATAAAAAATAACTTTATCATAAATGTTAATAAAACAAAAGACAGGAATTATTACTTTTTTTAATTTTAATTTGTTTATCAGATTTTGATTTGACGCAAAATTTAAGTAAAAAAAACTTTTAAAATTTTGTGATTTAAATATGTCTGATAGAAAATTGAAATTAAAGATTTGCTAAAAATATATAGGCATAATACATAAACATGACCCTTAACTTGGAGTCAACTGGCAACTATGACCTTTAACTTTGGGTGTGCACAAGTAGACACTTTAACTTGTATAAAATTGAACAAATAGACACACATGTCCTACATGGCATAATACACGTAGGACGCCACGTATGACACAAAATTGCCATGTAGGTGCCATGTAAGACGAATGTGTCTATTTGTTCAATTTTATACAAGTTAAAGTGTCTACTTGTGCACACCCAAAGTTAAAGGTCATAGTTGCCAGTTGACGTCAAGTTAAGGGTCATGTTTATGTATTATGCCAAATATATATATATATAAATGCCTAATTTTTAACATGCATCCAAACATGATGTAACAGTAAAAATAAAAAAAAAGACCAAATATAAATGCCACCAGGCACCAACACACCATATGTTTTGTCATTCATGTTTTAGTAGTGATTTGTAATTGCAGCACGCCAGGCAGCCCACTCTCTCACGTGGGTATATTAGCGTACCAATAGATTTCACTATATAGATCAGCGAAGAATTGAAGAACCACGTCAGTATAATACGACAAAGAAGATTTTCAGAGTAGAGTGTGAGTGTGAGTGTGTAGATATATAGTTATCAAGAAAATTAGCAGTGACGGAGTTATCTCTCTGTTCTTCAAATACAAGCACAAGTGCAGAGAACAGAGAGAGGAAGAAGCAATGGCGGAGTCTCAGTTGGTCCATCCTCCTTTATTCACCTATATCTCAATGCTCACTCTTCTCACTTTAGTACCCCCTTTTGTTATTCTCATGTAAGTTCATCCTCTTTACTTCAAAATCTATCAATTTTACATATCTTAGACTTGTCTCTGTGTTTCAAGATTGAACCTTTCTTTTTCTTTTGTGGGTTTTTATCAAGATTGATTCTTTTGTAGTTCTTTCTATTGGACTTTTCATTTCCTTTGTGGGGTTTTATCAAGATTGATTCTTTGGTGTACTTTTTCTATGATTTGGGTCAAGGAAAAAAATATAGAAAAAGGAGAAGTTCATTAGAAGGGGAAGGGATTTTTCTTAGAAGGTAAAAAGATAGCTTCTTTTAATAATGAAGGTGTTCAAACCACCTGGCATGCACCTCAACTAACTGTGTCGACCAAGGCTTACTCAAATTAGAAGAAATAACCCTAGTGTTTTTGCCTCTATTGTAATTTAAACCTTGTTCCCATGGTTATTGTCCACACTGGACTTTGCACGCTCCTTAAGAAAATTAATATGGATTATGTATAGTGTTATATGTTGGGAAATGATTTGGGAAATAAGTAATTAATGTTGATGGTAAAATAGGAAAAAAAGAACTGTCTTTTCTTGATACGTTAAAAGTGACAAAGTAATAGTGAAAATCTATAGTGAATAGAGGGAGGGAGTAGTTTCTTGTGTATGGTTCAATGCTTTCTTTCCAGAGACCATTGTTAGTTTGACTACATACACAAAAGAGAGTAGTAATGAAACTGGGAAGTGATAAAGATTCCAGTTTTATAACAAAAGCTATACATTTAGACACGTTAATGGTGTAAAGTTGGTGCAGAAAGCTAGGTTGATAAATGGATCTAAACGACGTAAAGTCTGTTAATGTTTCACTGTGCTGATTTAGCTTATTACTTGCTCATTTCGCTGAATAGTCTATTAATGAGGACATGAATCTATGTGATTGATTTAATCTTGGAAATTCGATGTGTTACATGCAGGTGGTATACAAATGTTCATGCTGATGGATCTGTGTTGCAAACATTTAATTATCTAAAGGAGAATGGCCTGCAAGGACTAATTGACATTTGGCCAAGACCCACTGCAATTGCGGGAAAAATAATAATTTGCTATGCTCTATTTGAGGCTACACTTCAGCTTTTGTTGCCTGGTAAAAGGGTTGAAGGACCGATATCTCCAACTGGACACAGGCCTGTCTATAAGGTAGTTGACGATAATTCTTCTGGAAATTTTCCCTGTGGTCTGTTTTATTACGTGAATTCTTGAATTGTAAATGTTACTGTGGCTAGTTTATTTCACTACTATTTGTTTTCGTTACATGGTAAAAGACTTTTCTGCAATTATTTTACAGTTATGTTTTGCTTATTGCAGGCAAATGGCATGGCAGCATATACAGTAACACTAATTACCTATCTCAGTCTTTGGTGGTAAGAAGTTCCATTTACATACTGTCAACATTTTTACTTGCTCTAGAATTCTGAAAATTTGACTCTATAGAGTGCTGTTTTGGTAGATGATACTAGTTCACTGTGGGAATAATAGCTTTGCATGGGAAAGAACTATGACTTCCTTTTTGATAATAACTAAAGCTAGCACATAATAAATTTGGGTATAGGCACAACTAATTAGTTTGTTTTAGTTAAAATATCAATTCTTGAGTATATTTACTGCACTATAATTTGTGAATGTGCAATTTCACTATAGTTGGGTGTCTGACTAATGTGAAGCTTCTCCTTTCGCTCTGTCCTCTCATTTTATGAAGCTGATCATTATAATTTTGTCAGGAAAATGTTTATATTCTTGTGTGGTATTCATGTTACTACTTGTTTGGTTGTTTATAATTCACTGCCATCTTGAATATTAGCTGTGACAACTGTGCTTCTCAAGTAATTAAGTCTAGAAAATTAATCACCTTCTGGCCCTTATTTGTACTTTTCCCTCTTTGTCAGGTTTGGAATATTCAATCCTACAATCGTGTATGATCATCTGGGAGAGATTCTCTCTACACTAAATTTTGGAAGCTTAATCTTCTGTCTCTTTTTATACATAAAAGTAAGCATACAAAAGAATCCGTAGTGATAATGTGCTTTTCTATATACATATTACCTCTCTGATACATGATGTTGACATTTACAAGGGTCATGTTGCACCATCTTCCACTGATCACGGTTCATCAGGGAACATAATAGTTGACTTCTATTGGGTAAGCATATTTTGCAGTACACATGAAGACTAGTTCCTGCCTTTCTTTCATTAGTCAAACAACCTGGTGTTGAAAGTATGCATGCATTACTGTCTTGACTACTTTATTCTGCCTTTTTTTTTTTGCCTCGATGAAAAATGAAATTGGTGATACTAGAAAGGCCTAATTTGAATCTTGTACTTGCATATTGCAATATCCTTTTTAAGTCATCTCATATATCTTAACCTAGAAATTTATTGCAATATCCTTTTTAAGTCATCTCATATATCTTAACCTAGAAATTTACTTCTTTTACTCTTTTAGGGGATGGAGTTATATCCTCGCATTGGCAAACACTTTGATATCAAGGTTTTCACAAACTGCAGATTTGGCATGATATCTTGGGGAGTCCTCCCTATTACCTACTGTATAAAGCAGGTAAATGCTCTAAAGGAAGTGCTCGAAAGTGAGAATGAAGGTTTCTATATTTTGCAGTTCTAGAGCTTCAAATTTCGTTATTGTTGCTAGCCATCTTGTCAATGTTGATGGATAGTAATTTGGTTTCTTTAGTCAGGCTATCGAGAAAGAACAAATTTTGTTTGTTTTCTGTTATTTGACTTTGAAATGCAGTAGGACGTCCAAGATATATTCTTTTTTTTTATTCTTCCGTACTAGCACCATCCAGGAGAGAAAGGGAGGAGCATTATTTGAATTACTTTCTTGTTTATATTCTGGAAGTCCCATAGCTCAGCCGTCTTAACTTTTGTTCTTGTTTTTTCATCTTAGGATCCCCAAACAGTATTCGGATACTGTCAATATAAGGACCTGTTCGATTAATAGTCAGTTCCAACTTTTGGAGTTTGAAAGTTCACAGCATTTTTAATGTATGCTTTTCAATTTGGCAGTATGAAGAATATGGAAGTCTCTCTAATTCCATGCTTATACATACCATAATAACATTGGTGTATGTCACGAAATTCTTTTGGTGGGAAGCAGGTTACTGGAACACCATGGATATTGCTCATGACAGAGGTTTGTACATGCTTTGTATTATTTATTTGTCGTTTTTAGTGCCTTACCTTAGTCTCCTGTGCTATGTTAGTTTCCTATTTCCCTACCGTGTACGCAAGATATAATGTTTTCTATATCTTGATGTTGTTTTGGCAGCCGGCTTTTACATATGCTGGGGTTGCTTGGTATTTCTTCCATGTATATACACTTCTCCTGGCATGTACCTTGTCAAACATCCTGTAAATCTTGGACCTCAGGTACTTTTGACTCCCTAAAGAATCTGCCATACTAATTTAGATGCTAGTTCATTGTCCACTGCATGTTACTTCTGATCCATTTGTACCTATGGTTTTGACTTAGTATCTTCCTATACCAAGATTATCATTTGTGAGAACACTTTTTGGGTGAACAATCTGTTGCTCTTTTTCATCCACTGGATACTGGTTATAGATCTTAAAGATGGTGGATAGTTTACGATGATATTGCAGTGGAACATTTCTTGCAGTTTACAAACATACAGAAAGAAACTACTTGTATTACAATGTGAATGTCCAGTACAGTATGCATTGAAATTACAAGCATTATAGAACATCTGAATAAGCTAAAAATATAAGTATATTTTATTCTCCAAGCTGTGTGGTTAACAAAAAATGTAAGTGTACTTGCTTCTTTCACCATCCCTAGTCTGTTAGCTCCGTGCTTGTGATGGCCCTGATTCTTTTCTTTTTTGCAGCTTGCAATTTCTATTCTAGTAGCTGGTATTCTCTGCGTATACATAAACTATGATTGTGACAGACAGAGGCAAGAGTTTCGCAGAACAAATGGCAAAGCCCTTGTCTGGGGAAAGGCTCCTTCGAAGGTTGGAGGATAGCATCTATGATTTACTCCCTCTGTCCCAACTTATTTGATACTGATGATTATATTTACTTCCACTACCACTAATATAATGCATTAGTTGACTTGACATTTTAAACTCCATTTCTAGTCAATATTTTAGAAATTCTCTTTCCCCTTCATAATAATATCTGATTTGGTTTCTATTTTCCTGTAGATTGTTGCCTCATACACTACTACCACTGGCGAGACTAAAACCAGCCTTCTCCTGACATCTGGATGGTCAGTTCCTTTCTTTAACCTTGTTAACTTTATAGGAACAAATAGTTACTCTCTTTCCGCCACCAATTTTCTTGTTTACAAGCTGTAGTCAATTGAACCACCAATTTTGTTCTTTATAAGCTGTACCATTGCTGTTACAAGGAGTGCTAAATGAGCTAGCATGTGTAGTTCAGAGAACATCTTTACCGTTTTGTTCTCATTTAAACTTTAACTATTTTTCAAGAACTCGCTGCTGAGAGTACTGTATACTTGAGATGCAACATTAAATATAAACCTCAAACATTTTGCAGGTGGGGCTTATCGCGACATTTCCATTATGTTCCAGAAATACTAGCTTCATTTTTCTGGAGTGTGCCAGCTCTTTTCAACCATGTAAGCGTTTGCTTACACCAAATAGACAGAATCTTACATTTTTATACATTTCGGGAAGAAATTTAAAAATATTCTACCTCCTCTCTTTCATTTTTGCACTGTCTACTTAAGGTGCTGGAATCTAACCAATCCCTTCTCCTTCATAATTTCTCCTCCTTGCAGTTCATTCCCTACTTCTATGTAATCTATCTGACGGGTCTCCTTTTGGATCGAGCCAAAAGGGATGACGAACGGTGCAAGTCAAAGTAAGCAACTCAATCTTTATTCTTGTTCTTTTACAAAAACTTGATCATTATGCACTCCAATACACAAAGAACCTTGTATGCAAACAAACATATGTTTTTATTGTTTTTGTACTTGAGAACTTAAACGCTTTCCCTAGTGCACAATAGAATAATGCTTCAAAATTAAGATAAGCAACAAAAGAGACATCTCCATTCTGCAATAGGCAGAGATAGCAAAAGGGCTTTTTTATTTTCCCCGGAACTCCATTTTCATTTTTTAGTTAAGGAAATGGCGAAATATAGTCCATTGTATGTCCTACTGAGAGAGCTACAGAGAGTTCTTGCCGGAAGCTATGTTGCTTGGATCGTCCAAAATGCTGCCCACTGACGATTTTGGAAGATCCAAGCAACATAGGACTAAAAACTAGCATCAAGAGACGTCTTTATCTGAGGTTTCCTTGTCCGGCCCCTCATAAAGGATGTTACTCTTAAGATGGACTTGTTTTGATAAGCGAGAGTTATAAGCAGCTCGAGGTATGAAGTTAGATTGAACTAAAACTGATGAAAAGATTTGGTGCAAGCATTTTACCCCCCTAATGTCAGTAAACAACAGGACGTTTCGATCTTATGGTCTACCTTTTTCTTTTTTTTGAAACTTTCGACAGTTATTATGAATGTACTCGTTCGTGGCATTTTGTGTCTTATGAAAATCTAGTGAAGGTGAAAGTTTGACAATGCCTTGCTTCTTTGCAGGTATGGCAAATACTGGAAAAAGTATTGTGAAAAGGTGCCTTACCGGGTCATACCTGGAATTTATTAGTGTTTCTTGAGCTTCAATTGATGAACTGTCTTTAATTAGTGCTGCTGCTAGTATATTTTCTGTTGTAGTATTTAGACTATGAAATTTTTTTCTTTCAATAAAGCACTTTTAGTTGAACCAACATCTCATTTCTATGGTTAAAAGTTGTAACACGATGAAAGAGTCAGCTTGAAATAAATATGTCGTGGAATTAGTTGAGGTGCGCGAAAATTGACGTTGACACTGTGGTCATAAAAAAAACCAGCTTGAAATATCGTACCAATTAAAATGAGCACTAAAACATGAGTTTCACTCCCGACAAGGGTTCTTTCATCCTTCCCTAAAGTTACTACTTCACTATGGGTCATCGAGGAATATTCATAAGTAGTACTTTCTCCGTTTAAAAAAGAATGACCTCCTTTCCTTTTTAGTTTGTTTCAAAAGCGAATGACCTTTTTCCTTTTTTGGTAACATTTTAATTTCAACTTCCCACGTGGCATGTTTTAGGCCATACAATTAAAGAGCAATTTTATACATTTGACATAACTTTAATTTAGAACCACAAGATTCAAAAGTCTTTTTTATTTTCTTAAACTCCGTGCCAAGTCAAAGTAGGCCACTCTTTTTGAAACGGAGGGAGTACTAAATAGGAAGGAATGTTTGGTTCGCGGGCAAGTATATTGTTTTTACATGTTTGGTCCATCGTATAAAAAGATTGAATACATGAGCACGTATGATTTATAAAACATAATTGAACATAATTCTAAATAAATTTTATTTTGAACTTTAATTAAACTCCTTATTAATGACATACGATAAAAAGCTCAGTACCAGATAAATTAGAAATTAGAATTATGTTTAATTGTTATAATTTCGAATAAAGATCACTTTTAATAGGGCTATTAAAATGATGTATACTCAAATACGAGACAAATGAGAAAATAAATCTTGCAATATCCATGTTCTAGACATGGGAAACATATTTTAAACACATATTTTACAAATGCTGAAATATGTATGGAAAAACTTTGAGATCCTCTTAGCTTGTTCCTTGACTGTATAATTTGAAATCATTTGCAATTTACTCTAAACAGAAGTGCCATGAAGGAGATTTTGTTGAAGGATTTTTACTAACTCATAAAAAAATATACATACGACATGTTTAATCCGAGATCAAACAATTAGAGCTAGAAATATCAAGATCTAGATCCAAAATAAGTACTACCTATTATTGTATTATTATTATACACATTTTAAACGATTAGTTATTGCATCTGCATACATAATTTGTGTCGAAAGCAATATAGGTTCAGTTGAACTCACGGTTTGGCCAACTTTTTTAGAGATCTAAATGGTTTATTTTAAAAAAGTCATGAGATGTTTGCTAAACTTTTGGGAAAAGTGCTTCTGGAGATCTAGTAGCAGAAACTGTTTTTCATAAGCTAAAAAAAGTGTAATTTTTTCTCAAAAGCACTTTTGAGAAAATACACTTAGAAACACCTTTCAAAAGCTTGATCAAAGCAAATTGTTGCTCAAAAACACTTTTTAGATTAATTAGTCAAACACAAATTGTTTCTCATCCTAAAGTATTTTTTTGAAAAATACTTTTTAAAATAAGTTGATTTTATAAGTTTGGCCAAACAAATTATTAAATCGATGATAAGAGCTTCTTCACATAAATGTTTTTTAAATTTTTTTTTGTTGAGTTCCCATCTTTAGCATGGCAAAATTGAAAAGCAAATCTCAAAAATAGGTGCTCAATCATTCTTGGATATAGCATTATATATATGGTAGTCCAGAAGAGATTCCCGACAAATTATTTATCCATTACTGTACGTATAAATTCTTTTGTAGAAATAAACAAATTGCTAACCTATAGTACGTACCATACATACATTTATTTATTTATTTTTATTTGTTTGTTAATAAACCGCGTGATATACTGACAAAGGGTTACGTTGTACAAATTAGACCACTGAGAAGAACACACACATTTCATGATTTTTAGTACTCAAAATTTGTTTAGTAGATCTGAAATCTGAATGTATTTTGAATTCACCGATACATTATTTACGTTTAATGTATTAATGGTGAAAAGATAAATATTTTTATACTTAGGATTTAGGTCACTTAAACATCAATAGTTAGCTAGTGACTATATGAAATGCACAAGTAACCACTTTGAGACTATATAATAGAGTTAACTCAATGATTGTTGTTGAGCCTATTTATTCAAGTCTTCTCTAGGAACTGGAGTATGTCTAACTCTTCCATCGGATTTTAATACCTATACTTAGATATCAGGTGGGTAAACTTTTTAAAAGCATATGTAATTAACTGTTTCAACCAATTCGGTTCATTCTATTTCTAAAGATGAAGTAAACAATTTTTTTAAATAGACTAAAAAGAAAAATAAGACTGATAAATTAAGGAAGATTTTATGAACTATATACGTTTAAATTCAAAATGTGACATTTTCTTCTTGGATAATTATATATATATATATCTTCCTGTTAGTTATTTTTGTTATTTCTCCCCACTTAAGGTGAGACTTCATATGATTCTCAAGGCTCGAACCCGAAATCTTTAGTTACTTATGAACCCTGAACCCTGAACCGATACTTACCAGATCAATTACCACTCAATCACAACATTTGGGAGTAGTAGTAGTTACATCTCTTTCTCAATAATATTACAATTGCTATACCTACAGCACACAAAAACGTGTTCCTAGAATTTTGTAGCAAACCGAAAGCTGGAAGATACATCCCAACAACAAATTTAAAAATAATAAAATTGTAAGTATCTCTATTTCTTTTGTCGTCAACTGATCATCAAGTCTTAGTCAATTTCTCATCTTTTTTTCTATAAATAGAAAGGAAACATTAACATTAAGTCCCAACCAATCTTTATTAATTCTTCTTTAAAAGTAGAAACAATTAAGTACCTAGTCAACCTAGCTAAAATGACTGTTAATGTTGAAAATCAAGCTGAAGTTGCTGATCAGTGTGGATGTTTCCTTAATGCATGGCTTTGGTTCAAAAAATTAGTTAAAAAGTTAATGTTTAAGGTTGTCGATAATGCAATTAGTGCAAAGAAATTAGGAATAGAAGATCCTCGAAGAATTGTTCATTCTATCAAAGTAGGATTTGCAATAACTTTAGTCTCACTTTTCTACTATTTTGAGCCTAAATTTCAGTATGAAGGTTTTGGTGTTTCTGCAATGTGGGCTGTTCTCACTGTCGTTGTCGTCTTTGAATTTACAGTTGGTAAGTTATTACAGTGTATTTTTAGTATGTTCATATAACATGTCATGTTGCACTAAACTTATGGCTAGTTATCTTTTAGCTGACCAAACTGTCGATATAAAAGTTTAGAACTCTGGAAAAAAAGATAGTGTTGCTTATTTTAAGATCGTGTTAATTAATTACACTAAACATTTTACTTGAATTTTTTGTCCTAGGCTATATGTTTTCTCCTATTTCGTTTTAGATTATAAATTTATTATCTTTTAGTTAATTTAATGAACCATTGTTGTTTTGCAGGAGCAACACTTGGAAGAGCTATAAATAGAGCAATTTCAACATTCTTAGGTGCTTCAGTAGCTGATGGAATTCATCGTTTAGCTTGTTTCTCTGGATCAAAGACATTAGAGCCTATATTACTTGGGTTTTTTCTCTTCTCAATAGGTAATTAATTCAATATAAAAAAAACTCATCAAGTATTGAAAACACTCCCAACGTGGCACAAATTATTAGTTTCATCCCCGAATTATTGACAGTCTTGAAAACACCACTCTACTTAACCAACTAAAGTTAGATACACCCCCGATCTGCCACATGACATAGTAAGTGGTTTCAAACCCTTGTAAGAGCATATGACTCTTAATAAAAAACTGAGATAACTGTTGAAAACACGCCTAAACTTAGCGAGAATTTAGGGATGTAGTTACAAGAAACGGGGGTGTTACGGGTGTTTTCAGTACTTCTCTGTAGATTTTTTGTATTATGTTTTGTAATTAATGCTATTTTTGTGCATGCAGTTGCAATTGTGACATATTTGAGATTTCTCCCAAAATTGAAGGCGAGATATGACTATGGTGTCCTTATTTTTATTTTAACATTTTCGTTGGTGTCCGTTTCGGGGTATCACGATAAACAAGTGTTGGAAATGACACATACAAGGGTATCCACAATGCTTATAGGATGTGCCATTGCTTTACTTGTTTGCATTTTCATATGTCCTGTTTGGGCTGGTGAACAACTTCATAATAAAATTTACTCCAATTTTGAAAAACTTGGCTCTTTCCTTGAAGGTATATAGTCTTTAATTTTTGTACTTAAAATAAAAGTGAGAGTTACATAAGTCTTGAATCTTGTTGACGTGACAGTGTTTGGGGCTGATTACTTAAACACATCACGTGGGGCAGCTGGTGAACAAAAAACATCTGATTTGCAGGGATATAAAAGTGTGCTTTATTCAAAAGGCGTCGAAGAAGTACTGGTGAGTGGTCACATAAATTGGGATATTTTTTCGCTTGAACCCCTTTCGTATGATGGGAGTTCCCGGTGTCTGGAATAACTAGTGAATTACAACTCTATTGTACAATAATATCTTAGACCGTAACGAGTACTTGTAATTTTCTCCTTAATTTTTTCTTCATGTTTTTGCAGGCTAATTTTGCAAAATGGGAGCCTAGGCATGGGAAGTTTAGGTATCACCATCCTTGGGCTCAATATTTAGAAATTGGTGGTATTGCTCGAGATTGTGATTCATACCCTAAATGCCTATATTAACTATGAAATTCAGGTAATTATAATTTCTCCATCTCAAAATAATTGTCACGTTTGTTTCTTGAGAGTCAACTTGACTAATTTTTTTTCAATATCTTAAAATTCAGATATTAAAAAATTATAGAAAAAGAACTACATTATGATATAAGTTTCAATGTCCGCATCAATATTATGAAAAAAAAATATCTTCAAATATTTTGGGACAAAAAGAATATTTATCAAACAAACAAAAGGTGGCTGATTTCGAACTTTTGACCCCGCTATGTCTCATAGGCAAATCTTCAAAGGTCAATAAGTTTTGACTTTCCGAGACAAGCAACTGTTAAAAGTTCAAAACCACTCATTTTCCTGAAGTTGTATATGGTCCTACTTAAACACATGAAATGACTTGCTAATTAATTAATTAATTAATCTACTAACATTATTGCAGATTGATCAGGATATTACAACTAGAATTCAAGAGCCATGCATGAAAGTGAGTACAGAATGTGGTCATGTTTTGAAAGAATTAGCATTGGCTATGAAGACAATGACATATCCACTCACCATTATAGTCCACATTGACAATGCAAAAATTGCTGCTGAAAATCTCAAGTCCTTGCTCCACACAAATAGCTCATGGGAGGAAATAATTTTTTCTGATATCATTCCTATGGCCACAGTAGCTTCATTACTCATAGAGATAGTTTCTTATACTATAAAGATGGTGGAATCATTTGATCAACTTGCTACCTTAGCAAGATTCAAGAAGACTAATCGATTCGCCCCGGTAAGAAGAAGAACTAATAGTTGGAAAAGGAAAAGGGTAATGCCAGAGCCGAGTACAGAAAGTGTACATCATGTTATTGCAGCAGAGTGAGGACCAGTGACGAAGTCAGAAATTCTAACTAATTAAAGGATTCGGAAAAAAAAAAATGATGTTGTGTCACAATTAAAGAAATTTTGTTACACAATATGTAACTTCCCATGTGAAGAAATTTTGTTACATGATATAGAACTTTTTGGCAAAGAAGATTCTATTAGAATTTCCTTCACATCAGGTAACTCTGTCCCTGATTATGAGAGGCACACTTGATGATGCAGTAATATACTGTTTAGAACCTTCTAATAGCAATATATTCCGTATAATCTCACAAGTGGGGTGTCAAAAAGGTGGTATATACGCAACCTTGCTGAGTTCAATACATTGGTAAAATTCATATCAATATCTTTAAATATTCGTAACTTCTCAATCACATCAAGGAATTAATCATTAAATTGTCTACGAGGTAACTTTTAGGCAGTCACTCAGCTAACGTTTTTATCTCAAGAAGTTACTCAACTTTGTTTTATACACAAAAGTCACTCAACTAATGGAAGTCATTCAACTAATAGAGTAATGGTAATTATCTCAAAAAGTTACTCTATGTTTTATAACATAAAATCACTACCTACAAAGTCGCTCAACCAATTGAGACAATAGTCAAGTTTTTTTTCTCTCAATGCTGAAAGCTAAGCTAAGTCACAAAAATGACAGAAATAGTACAGGGTAAGGACAGCTTTACAACAGTCACTTGGGTAGCAGAAACAGAATTGGAAGTCCAAAAACACAGAGAAAATGCAATAAAGGAACACATCAGCTAATAAAATCTTCCAGCACCCCTTATATCAATCTCAAACTTTCCTATACATTAAACTAACAAACAACCCTTTTATGACCAACCCCATAAAACAAGCACATTTAAGGAAAGAATCAAAGCAACAACTAGGTTGTGCAATCATAGCCATCCTACAGGAGGTATTCTATAGCATCTGATTGCTACATATTTTACAAGTTTACAAGCAGGGATGGATTGGAATATTCTATCCACCTTGAATGAGGGCCTAAAGTAGAGCTTATGCTCTTCAGGGGATTCTGAATTTCTGATACACCTTGGCTAATGGGAGGAAAAAATCACCGAGTAACGTTCGAACCACCAGAAGTATCATTTTGGTGTAAATGTTAGTCATGGCAAGCATGTATTTGTCGTTTGCTCTTAACATTACCGGGGTGAAGCAGTAGTAACGTGTTGATCACAGCAAACTACAAGCTCTACCTGTTGCAGGTAATGTCGCTGCTTGGTGGAATGAATGCACCATTGCTGTGTTGTTATCAGCAGCATTGGCAGGTTCTGCTCCACCTTTTGCTGTTTGCTCCAAGAGGCGAACGAGTGAGATGAATATCTCCATCCTTGTGACATCTCTGTTTGCCTGTTTTTAAATAGCAAATTCTAAGTCATGCTAAATAATAAACCAAGCAAAATTGTGGGAGTACAAGAAGCAGGTTATATCCAATTCTTGATTGGTTACCTCTACAGCAAATTGTGCCCATATTTTGTCGTTTCTTGTTTCCATCACCCCCTTCAGGATAGTCAAGCCCAATCCTCTTATAATGTCAGCTATTTCCAAAAATAAGCCCCGTTCCTCGCAAAGCATCTGCAGAGAACAGAAAGTTTAGATGAAACCATCAGGCGTATTTTTCCAGTAATAGATGTCCCGTCAGATATGCTAGAGAGTGAACAAAAGGATCATTATTTTGAGATGCATAGAAACCAACCTCAACAAGCATTTGACGAGGTTGATTTAGATCCTCAACTATAATAGGGCAGACCATAGACTGTGAGCCTACTTCATATGCCCACGTTGCTCCACCTTCAAGATTATCCTTTAAAAGCAATTCTCCTTCCTTACTGATAATCTGCAGGTTCACAACGTATGGACAGAAGTGATGACCAATTCTCACATGAAATTCAGGCCTTCTATATGATTTATTAACTATGAAACTTATAGCATAAACTAGCACCCTTGTAGCTGAAAACTTAAGAAATTATGTCTGAGTGTAATTATGTTATCATATTCTTTCCTGACTTTCTTGAACTTGGAAACTTTCTTTTTTCATGATCTCCAGCCATAAATTTAAGTACCGAATCACGACACAGTATATCAATAAGGGAAAAAAAAAACTGGTTATGATGGATACCTTTGACTCTCCAGTCTGTTTTAGCTTGTCTGCATGTTTTGAGACACTTTGCAAGAAAAGCATGTGTTTGATCGTGCGTTCGAACAGTGCATCAATGCTACACTGAAATTAGATGACTCGTCAAGGAAAAGCATTAGTAAGAGCAAAACTTTCACTAAACGAAATTGGAAAATAAAAAAATAAAAAATAAAAAGTTTAAACAGGAATTCCAAGAGTCAAAAGGATGTGTATCACCTTTGCCCCATTAGGCACAATTTCTCGAAGTTCCTTCACACGATCTTGGATCATTTGCCTATCTTTTGGTCTTGGCCTAGGATTCTCTCCTGGTTTAAGCCTTTTGCGACTTGTTTTGCTCATTTCATCTGGCTTTTTAGAATAGCCTGTTGAAACACTGCTTGACGGCTTTGTGTCATAACCACTTTCCACCCATGAACTAATCGTTGATCCATAAATTGAACTACTTTGAGAATACATTCCTGTGTCTTCTTTGGAGCATTCAGATCTGAATGAAGAAGAACTCATTGCTCCTGATTTTGAAAGTGTCTTGGGAGACACAAATTGCTCTCCCTGAATTAGACTGGAGACCCCAACTCGGTCATAGGAGCATGAAGCATTAGGGGCAGAGGAGCTACTCAAATTTGTTATCGTTGTATGGCTAGAAACATTGTCATCCAGGCTCTGTTTAGCAGAACGATTCGATACCATAGTATCTAAAATACGGTCAAAGCCAGTCATGGAGAACATACGACTATCTGAGTTTCCTTGGTTGATGGTAGAAGAAGCATCCTGACTTATTGTAGAAGTGGAGCTATTCTTAATCCAATCTTTTGTGTTTGAGTTTGGTTCATTGCATTGCATATTGTTCCAGCTGCCATTTAGAAGTCTGCTCTTAAAATCAGCACCTAAAACATCAAACAAGTCATCCCCTGACTGACATTGGACATGCACATCTCCATATGCATTGTCAAATAAGGGATTCCGCGCTCCGTGTTCAAATTTTTCACTATAAACATCCTGAATGCACTCACTTGAACTTGGCTTCTCATTCCGTGTTAATATAGCGCCAAGTGCTTGAAACAAATCATCTTCTACCATTCTCTTGCTCCCATCCAACAAATATTCTGCACCTTGCCCATCCGAAGAATGATTATTGATCACATGGTTCACATCATATTTAGAAGATTCCATCAATTCAGACGAACCGATTTGAAGCCCATTTCCAATATGCTCTGTACAAGAGATGGTTTTGTGTGGTGGTCTGCTGGCATCTGCGAAAAAATTGGGATGTGGAATTGCCTTGGACACGACTGCATGATCGGATCTTGCCTGAGATGATCCAAAGCCATTTGGCAGAGTTAAATTGCTTTTCGCAAAACTATTTTCACCTGAAATCTGTTGTTCAGTTAACATTATGCTGTCACTATCTAGAGTTAATGACCCAACAGAAGATTCCTGACAGAATGGTGGCTTTGGAATGTACTGTGAAGCCTGTTGCTTCGTCCACATGTCGGGGTTTGGAGGAATTACCTCAGTTTTGATCACATTATTTGTCAGCTGGCTGTTCATATACATGCATGGTTTCACTTCTGACGAAATTTTCTGGTGGAAGTGGTTATCATGGCAGTCAGCAAAACTTTGAGTGACATTGGAGTCTTGAAACGTTGCATCAACCAAAGAAAAAGAAGTTTGACCAACGAAACCCTCAGTCTGAATGGAGTTACCCTTGTCGATTATTGAAGTGGAGTTCATTACTTTGGCTCTCCCACAATATTCAGTTGAGACTGAGCTCCCAAGGTAAACTGGTCTGGAAGTTTCTAGCGCAGGTTCTTTTGTTGCATTCTCATCAGATAATAAAACACCAGGGACGCATCCTAATTGACTTATTAGAGTTTTCACATCCTCCACAAAACCCATATTCTCCATTATCTGAGGCAACAAAAATGACCATTTCACTTCTGAGCAAATATTTGAACAAGTTAAGCACAGTTAAAAATACTGGCAAACAAAATGATCACCCCTGGGCACATCTAGACTAGCACTAACTGAAAGATTGAGCACATTTTACATTGATAGAATCACTTTCTTTCTGATATACAATAGCAGGCAACAAAACACTTACCATATTTAGCCCCCTCCCCAAACCTTAAAGCATACAAAACCTTTTCGTTTGAAGTTAGAACAGGGAATTGACTATGTCCACATTCAATTGACTAATAATTTATTTATTAAGAACAGATCTCCTGACCGCAATCAGCTCGAAGGCTGACCAAGAACATAACATTGGTCAAAGCCGTAACAGTGAGTTAAGATTCTAAAAGGGCAAGAAAGCGAAAGACTTACGTGCAAGTATGAACCAAATTGAACAACGCCATGAGGAAGAACAGGAATAACTGAAATTGTCTGCATAACAATGATGCATAAAGAAATTAATTAAGTTGCAAAAATAGAGACAGCTTAGCGTATCAACGACATCAAGATTATTTTACCAGTATGCCAGCTGAAAATTGTTGGCAAAGTTCTTTCAAAACCTAATAAAACCACAGAATATGGAAGCAAGACAAACATCAGTTGATCAACCCAGTAGTATACTACAGCATTACATCTTAGTTTCACCAAATTGAAGAGATCTAACATCAGTATCTAAGCTTGTCTCAACTTTAACAGATTTCTGAGCTTCTAAATTCAGCTGAATAGTAAAATAAACTTCTTTAACCACACGGGCAAATGATAAAAGGGAAATTGTTCATATTTTGAATGCAATAGAGAAAATAGAAACATATATTTTTAGTTGACACGGACTATTTACGGTAGAATGGCATTCATAAGGAAAACAATTGATCATTGGCACGCAAGAATTATCTAAATACGTACCTCTGGTGGATGAGCATCTCTACTTAAGCCCTCCGAAAGAATCCACTGATGGTTCCCGGTGACTGCAGCCCGTCCAGTTAGTCTGAGATACAATATTAAGGATATAACATATGAAATAAATCTATTAAGCTCTCATTTTAGGATAGAAAACATTAATAAGCTACATATAGAAAAAGGCCATACCCTTCCCCTACTAGATTGAACTGATTGTTCATCATCATTTTGTTTACAAGCAAATGCAAGTTCTCCCTTGCTTGTATCAGAAGCTGAGAATTTTGAACCCCACCAGAAACCCAACAAGAACTCCAATCTTGGAAAGCTAGTTCTGGATTCTCAACTCCAGAAGTTCCATGAGTATTAGAGAATGCTGAAGTTTCATAATAAGATTCTTCCCAAATTAAAATCCTGGAAAACCACAAGACAAATATCAATTCATTTGCAGTGCTTGAAAACTTTAATCAAGGATAGAAAAATATCAGTAAAGTCATTCACAGAAAGCGACAGCTCTCTGAATTCCTATTTCACAAGATTACTGGAAAAGTGTATGAAACTAAAGAACAAGAGACAAGAAGTTTGATACTAGGAACATATAGAATCAAACAAAATTGACAAAAGCAGTAATGAGTATGTTTGTGCAAAGCAGATCACAACAGTTGAAAGGGTTTTATAAGATTACAACAAATCTGTTTTTTTTCAACTTCCTCAAAGATTCTTGAAGACAAAACAGAATGAACCAGTGACAACATTCCAAAAACTGAAAATGAAGTCATCAGATTGCAAAACACAAACATTACAACAATATCCCATAAATATATTATCAGTCCAATCATATCGTAATCGACAACCGAATAAACAACTTTAGCTCTATTACCACAGCAATATAATACATATCAAGAAAGCTTTGTCTTTTGGTCAAACAAGGGAGACTGTGAAGAAAGGAACTGAACACAATAGAATCAGTGAGACTCAATTTATAGTTTTGCAGCAGCACTGAACAACAAAAAGACCGTCAGACTTTTAACTTTTCCAGTTCATACATTCATTTGCCCTCTATTTTTTCACCAAAGAAAACAATTATCAACAGAGCAGGTGAATATTTTTTCTCACATTTTTCTCCATTGTGTTAAAAACAAGAACTCACTTAACTTTGTACTCAAACCAGAAGACAAAGATTACATCTTTATACTTCCATTTTAATCTTTCTTGAAAAATAAACCTACACCCACATGAAAGAATGAAAGAAACATTGATTAGAAAACTCACTTGGTGTTTTGGCAACCTATCTTCCAGAAAACAGCATAAGACCACTGGTTTACACCACAAAGAGTTTTCAAAACCTCTTTCAACAAGTACCCCATAGCAAGTTTTGGTGTTATTTGTATGTATCCCCAGAAGACACCAAAACAATATTACATATATGGATGTCTCAATAGAGGGGGAAAAAACAGTTCTTTTTTTACTATTTCTGAACTAAATGGTCTAACTTCCCCGGCAAGACCCACGCCCTGCCTGTTTAGTTCTCAACCCACCACTTCTCTTCCTTTGTGGATCCAAATTCACTACTATCATAAGTCTGCAACCCATTATAATGGTAGAAAAGAGAGGAAAGAAAGTGAAAAGAGAGTAAAATGAGAAAAGCTAAAACTTTTCTCTCTAGATAGTAAAACTGAGAAGACCCTTTACAGGAAACTACACAATACCACAAGCTTTAAGCTCACAGTTAACAACAAACACAATTTTCTCCATTTTCAGAAAAACCCCAAATCAAGAATCTAAAAAAAATGAAAATTTGAGTGTATATAGATGTAAAGATCAGAACTTTACAGAGAGCTCTTGAGTGGGATATAGAATCTTTATTAGTGTACTAATATTATGTGACGCTGTGTGTTGTTTGTGTTTCTGGGTGAAAAAAGAAAGGTTTTTTATGAAGGTTTTGAGTAGTTGAAGTTTTGTTTCAGTGTGTTTTTCTCAGTGCTGACAATGGTATTTGCTCATCACTTGTTAGATGAAGAAGAAAATGGTACAGCAAAACATTGTTCATGATTAAACAAACCAATGTGGAAAGAATTTAATTGACAGAAACAGGCTTGAGAGTAGTAGGGAACTACAGTTTTGCCACTGTGGGGGGTTTGTTGTCAGCTTTCTGGTCTTTTTGAAATTCAGGGGCTTTTGTGTTTTGTGCATTGGGACTATACATGGAATCTTGATTTGCAATTTTTCTGCTTAAGAAAACACATTTAACATTCTCTTTTTTCCCAAACAAAAAGGCTAATTCAAAATAGTTACCATATATTCATTCTGTATTTACATATTTTAACCAACCATTAATATTTTAGCAAAAGATTTAACTATTTGTTAAAGGGAGGTGTGTGTGGGTGTGTATATTCTATAGAAGGAGGATGTTTCATTGACAATATATATATATATATATATATATATATATAATTTAATTACATTCTAATTTACGTGACACATATTTTTTTAATCTAATAAAAAAAATTAATATTAATAATAATTTAATTTTAAAATTTTCATTTAATTCAAATCATAATTTTTCAAATTTTTTTTTCAACACCATGCATGACTGAGAAGATAATATATATTTTATTTTTTTATCCCTCCTTCATGAGCTCTTACCTTTGCTCCGTTGTGACTTTAACTCACAATCTTAAAATTGAAAGTGAGGAATATTTACTATCCGAGTAACGCCTTTGGTCGTCGGAGATAGTTTATTTGTAAAGCAACCTCCTTTTGCTTTTGGTGGAGTCATGTAAATTGGGGGACCTCAAAGTTTGTACTTTCTCGCTTTTCCTTTTATTAATTTTTTTTACTTCTTCCTAATGGCAAGTCAGAAGCTTATTCAGAGATTGTAGTCATCAAGGGGAGTTGCCAATAGTGGGAGTCCCATTCATTATTTTTCTCTACCATAATTACCCCTGCCTTTCACTTATTTTACATCCATGACACTCATCGTCAATTTAATTTTATTTTGTGCTAATAAGTGGTTTATTTGTATACATGAAACTGGAGATAAAGAAATTATCAACGAAGGACAATTAAATTTTATTTAACTTATTTAAGCGTTAATAATTGCTAAAAAAATATTGATTTGGTAGATTTGCATGTCATCAAATTAAATAAAAATTGGTATTGACTTTGGATAAGCATGCCTAAACAATAATCTTATTATTCTAAAATTTAGGTAAGAATTGTTGTATTCCTCTACGTCTTTACAAAATAATTGTCTATGTGGGAGACGTTATACTTTAATACGTCTGGCATTTTCTTTTAGTTTACCATGAAATAGTACTTATATGAATAATTACTTAGCAAATCAGGGTTACCAAACAACGAAGCAGGAAAAAAAATAATATGGCCTAGCTAGCTACTCACTAATTATAATTATGTCCTAGCTACATGTCATAGTTTTTTGTTTCAATTTTATAACTATGATGTCTGATTAAATTTGCGTACATCTCAATTATATATTTCAAGAACAAAGTTATGACGTTCCAACCTTTTGTTTGAGTATTTGCAACATTCTGATTCTCAATTTAAATTCCATCTCTTGATTTGAGACTTTTCGTATATCAATAGTGTTTTGGGACTTATCAGTATGGTTTACTCGAGTGAGTTTCAAATAAGAAATCACATAACAAGAACTATTGTAGATTTTATTTTTTTCCAGGTATAACTGTTTTAGTCGATTGGTAATTGCAATTGTGAAGGGTACAATTGTGTGACAATCACAATTACGTGGTTAAGTCTGTAACTATGATAATGTTAACCAAACATGCGATGATCACAATAATACAAAAAGTTAAGTGACTGATTATGAGATTTTCAGTATTCTAACTCAATTTTGAGAGTGATCCATTCAACTTGGGCATGTCATGTAGTGTTGAGATACTGATTCTTTATATATTTTACAAATATCAATAACTTTCTCCCGAGACTTATTTCTTCCCGAATTTCGACTTAAATCTCTGAGGTTTTCACTACTTTTATGACTAATAACATATGCTACGACCTCAAAACTTCATCAATTATTAGTAGCCAGATAAGAGAATTTGACAAGTCGTAACTTATGTGATTAAAGTGAAAAAAGATAGATACTGTACTATGATCTGATAACTCATTTTACACAATTACTAGCCTACACTGCTTTTTACAAGCCCATCGAAAAAAGTTTACACATCAAAACAATAGGAGACAACCTTTTATTTGCTATAGCCACAAATCACATAGGATGGAGCTTATATATGCATTTGATATAGTGGAAAGAATTTTTACTTTATTAGTCTAGCTTGACGTATTGTGATCGATAACCTGTCTTATTTTTTAAGTTGTTGGTCACACTTTTATATATGATTACCTACAATTATACGTGTGACATTCAACTTAGAATATATAAGAAGTTACATATCGACAAAACACAAGAGATTAGTGTTGGGTATATAGTAAGAATTAATGGGAAATGGAGGGAAGATGAAAAGAGGAATTTGAAAAAGTTCTCTTATGCTTTAGTAAGAAAAGAGCATTTCTCCCTCATCGGTGGTGGAAAGAAAAGTTAAAGTGTTTAAATAGAGAAACACTTCTACTAGTTGTTAAAAGAGTTGGAAAGAGGGACCCCCTCGTGCTGTCGTCATCGCTCGCTCGGCTTTGGCTTTGGAAAATGATCGATCGAGAGATTAATTTTTGGACAAAGTTTATTTTAATTATTTATTTAATTCATTAATCAACAAGACCCGACCCAACCCGGATCCGCGCGACCCGTGGTTTAAAACATCTTTCCCGTTTTATTTGAATTTCTCACCGTTAGAAAAGACTGTTCTAAAAGGTTATAACCTTTCAAGAACAGCCATGACTGTTTGGAAGGTTGCAAACTTTCATGAACGGTCGTGTGGTTTCTGAAAGGTTGCAACCTTTCGGAAACAGTGCTTCTTGGCTATAAATACCCTATGATTCCTCAGATTTTTTTACGAATTTTTTTTTTCTGAACTCCTTCTTCTTCTTCTGCACAATTATAACATTATTCGTGTACTTTGCTGCCGTTGACTGGTTCGCTGACACCAACGTTTTGGGTATCAATACTCTGGTGAATAAGTCGTTCTACCCTGGGAGGATCTATTCCAGTTCAAACCTCGGATACTAGAGGGGAATAATTTCCTTAAGGGGACACTGTGCATTCAGTGGGCTCGATTTCTTTCTGTAGTTTTTCATAACACCATTAAAGATACTGGTATGTTTTACAGTCTTTAATTTCTATTGATGTTATTAAATTCTGTTGCTAGCTATATGATATAAACTTTGGAATTTTACTGTTTCTGCAAAGTTTTGTTGTCATTAGTACTATAGGAGGATACAGATTGGTTAACAATCTTAAGGAAATTATTAGTTTATTTGTTAATCTGTATTTGTGGGTGGAGATTAAAACCTTCGTGGTTTTTACTTCAATAAAGTTTGCAATTCTATTTATTGCTTACTGAATCAGTTGTGTCGATTTTTGTTTAACAGAAATGGCAATTGATAGTGCTTCGACTTCGGTGACTGTTGATGTACCAGCCCGAACTGCTGTACCACCAGCAGAGAAACCGAGAAAATTCTCTGGTATGAATTTCAAAGGATGGCTGCAACGGGTAATTTTTTGGCTTACCACTCTGGGTTTGCAGAAATTTACCAACGAAGTAACTCCAGTGCCTGCTATGGACATGCCAGACAGAGAGAGATTCATGATTGTTGAAGCATGGAAGCAAGCAGACTTCCTGTGTAAGGGCTATATTTTAAGTGCTTTAGAGGATGACTAATATAATGTGTTCAGTGCATTGACAACTTCGAAAGAGTTGTGGGATGCACTTGAGAAAAAATATAAGACAGAAGATGCATGCTTGGAAAAGTTTGTGGTCGCAAAGTTTTTAGACTATAAAATGACAGATAGTAAAACTGTTGGATCACAAGTGCAAGAACTTCAACTTATTTTTCATGATCTTATTGCTGAAGATATGGTAGTGAATGAAGCTTTTCAAGTAGCTGTAATGATTGAGAAGTTGCCTCCTTCGTGGAATGACTTCAAAAATTATTTAAAGCACAAGCGCAAGGAAATGAAGCTCGAAGATCTTGTGATACTTCTCAAGATTGAGGAAGATAACAAGACCGCCGAAAAGAAGTCTCGTGGGAACTCAACAATCATGGGAGTTAATATTGTTGAAGAAGCTCCTACAAAAGGCAAGAAAAGAAAGAAGTCCAACGGACAGAAGACAAAACAGACCAAGAAAAATTCAAGGGCAACTGTTACAATTATGGCAAGACTGGTCACAAGTCTTCTGAATGTCGTGCTTCAAGGAAGGACAAGGACAAGGACAAAGGCAAAAGTCAAGCGAACATCGTGGAAAAGATGGATGACGCAGATGACCTATGTGTCATGATCTCGGAGTGCAACCTAGTTGGGAATCCAAAGGAGTGGTTTCTTGACTCAGGTGCCACTCGACATATTTGCAATGTAAGAGAAGCATTTGCAACTTATACTCCTGCTGAGTTCGATGAAGATCTATTCATGGGGAACACAACAACAACAAAGATTGCAGGAACAGGGGAAGTAATGTTAAAGATGACATCCGGCAAGGTGTTGACTCTGAACAATGTCCTGCACGTTCCTACCATTAGGAAGAATCTAGTGTCTGCTGGACTACTCATTAAGAATGGGTTTAAGTGTGTCCTAGTTAGTGACAAAGCTGTAATAAGTAAGAATGAGATGTTCTTAGGAAAGGGCTACCTCACTGAGGGCCTTTTCAAACTGAATGTAATGGTTGTTGACAGTATTGATAAGAATTCTGCTTTTGTTTACTTATTGGAGTCAAATGATTTATGGCATGCTCGTTTGGGACATGTTAATTACAAAACCTTGCAAAAATTGATTACTTTAGAAGTATTACTTAACTTCAAGTGTGAGAAATCGAAATGTAAAATTTGTATTGAATCTAAGTTTGTTAAACATCCTTATAAGTCTATTGACAGGAATTCAAATCCTTTAGATTTAATTCACACAGATATATGCGATATGAAGTCAATATCATCTTGCGGTGAGAAAAAGTATTTTATAACTTTTATTGATGATTGCACTCGATATTGTTATGTATATTTGTTTAATAGTAAGGATGAAGCAATTGATGCATTTAAGCAATACAAGAATGAAGTAGAGAATCAATTAAATCGAAAGATAAAAATGATTCGGAGTGATAGGGGTGGAGAATACGAATCTCCTTTTGCAGAAATATGTTTGGCATGTGGCATTATTCATCAAACTACTGCACCCTATACACCACAATAAAATGGAATGGCAGAATAGAAGAACAGAACATTAAAGGAAATGATGAATGCCTTGTTAATCAGTTTTGGTTTACCGCAAAGCTTGTGGGGGAAAGCTATCCTTACGGCTAACCAAATACTCAATAGAGTACCACAAAGAAAAACGAAATATATTCCATATGAGTTATGGAAAGGAAAGAAACCCAACTTGAAATATTTCAAAGTATGGGGGTGTTTAGCCAAGGTACAAGTTCCTTTACCCAAGAGGATTAAAATTGGACCTAAAACAGTGGATTGTGTATTTATTGGATATGCTGTGAATAGTAAGACCTGTCGGTTTTTGGTTCACAAATTTGATAATCCTGAAATTCATGTTAATACGGTAATTGAGTCAGATAACGCTGAGTTCTTTGAACACATTTATCCGTACAAAACTGAATGTGAGTCGACAAGTGAAAGATCTAAACGACCACGGGAAAAACCAAAGGAAAATACACCACTTAGAGAGGATCCTAGGCGTGGTAAACGTCAACGGAAATCCACTTCTTTCGGACCAGATTTTGTGGCACTCCTGCTTGAAAATGAGCCTCAAACATTTAAAGCAGCGATGTCTTCTTCTGAGTCAACATTTTGGAAAGAAGCAGTCAATAGTGAGGTTGAGTCAATTTTGATTAACCATACTTGGGAATTGGTTGATCTTCCTCCAGGAAATAAACCTTTAGGATCAAAGTGGATCTTTAAAAGGAAAATGAAAGCTGATGGGACTATTGACAAATATAAGGCTAGACTTGTAGTCAAAGGATACAGACAAAAAGAAGGTCTCGATTACTTTGATACATACTCCTCAGTGACAAGGATAACATCTATTAGGGTGTTAATAGCACTAGTGGATGTGCATAATCTTGAAATTCATCAAATGGATGTTAAGACAGCCTTCTTAAATGGAGAGTTGGAGGAAGAAATTTGCATGGAACAACCTGAAGGGTTTGTAGTTCCTGGTAAAGAAAAGAAAGTGTGCAGACTTGTTAAGTCGCTTTATGGGCTCAAACAATCACCCAAACAATGGCATGCTAAATTTGACCAAACGATGTTGGCAAATGGATTCAAGATCAATGAGTGTGATAAATGTGTCTACATTAAAACCACTCCGAATCATGAAGTCATTGTTTGTTTGTATATTGATGACATGTTAATAATGAGTAAAGATATTGACGATATAAATGCTACTAAGGATATATTGTCCAGCAAGTTTGATATGAAGGACTTGGGAGTTGCTGATTTGATCTTAGGGGTCAGAATTCATAAAACTCCTCAAGGATTAGCATTATCTCAATCTCATTATATTGAACGAGTATTGGACAAGTTCAAGTACTTGAAGTTCCACGAAGTCAAAACACCAATTGATATAAGCGTTACACTTCAAAGGAATGAAGGTGAAAGTGATTCTCAATTGGATTATGCCAGAGTGTTGGGAAGTTTGATGCATATTATGAATTGTACGCGACCAGATATAGCATGTGCTATTAGCAAGCTGAGTCAGTTCACTAGTAATCCTAATCAAACTCACTGGATGGCAATAAAACGCGTGTTGGGGTATCTGAAACATACTCAACACTATGCTTTGCATTATAATAAATATCCTGCTGTGATTGAAGGATATAGTGATGCAAATTGGATCACCGGGTCAAATGAAGTAAAATCCACAAGTGGGTATGTATTTACACTTGGAGGAGGAGCAGTCTCTTGGAAATCATCCAAACAGACATGTATTGCTCGCACTACAATGGAATCTGAATTTGTTGCCTTAGATAGGCCGGTGAAGAAGCTGAATGGCTTCGAAATTTCTTAAAGGACATTCCATTCTGGCCCAAACTTGTGGGACCTACATGCATACACTGTGATAGTCAAGCAGCAATAGGTAGGGCAGGGAGCGTCATGTACAATGGGAAATCTCGTCATATACGACGGAGACATAATACCGTAAGACAACTGCTCTCTAGTGGAATTATCACAATTGACTTTGTAAAGTCACAAGATAATGTGTCAGATCCACTAACAAAAGGCCTAGTGAGAGAGGCAGTTGAAAGATCATCTAAGGGAATGGTTTTACGGCTTAGGACAAGTCATCATGGCGGTAACTCTACCTAGCAGACTGGAGATCCCAAGAGCTAGGTTCAAAGAGAAAACAAAGTTGTGACTGACGGTTCGGCATTGTCAATCAACTCAATCCATTCTCATGATGAAGACAATGCTCAAGAACAAGGTTAAAACTTTAAGGCTTGTTACGAGTTAATAAAGCTTAAAGTTTTTAATGATTTGCTAAGTTTGGCAGTTTTGACCAAATAGTGCATCTACGCGATGACACGGTTAGAAATCACCTATGTGAGTGTGAAGTGTAAGCCGCTTCAAAGAGAATCATTGTAAAAAGCTTATTCTCTATACACTCATTAAACCAGGAGATGTTCATGGCTGAAACGAACACAACCGTAAGAACCATAAATGGTAAAGGGCTAATTGTGTGACATATGGTTGTCTAGGTATACACCAAAGCTCGACGGTTTAAGGATATCATATCTACCGATTGACCGAGTATATCCGACATATGTTCACTACGGAAAGTTCAAAGGGAAACCTGCTTATCCAGATACAATTAATCCTTGCTTGTAAAGTACACACACTCGTCCGTGCATTCCTTTGTGTTATACCATTCCCCATTTATGTGGGGGATTGTTGGGTATATAGTAAGAATTAATGGGAAATGGAGGGAAGATGAAAAGAGGAATTTGAAAAGGTTTTCTTATGCTTTAGTAAGAAAAGAGCATTTCTCCCTCATCGGTAGTGGAAAGAAAAATTAAAGTGTTTAAATAGAGAAACACTTCTACTAGTTGTTAAAAGGCAGGGACCCCCTCGCGCCGTCGTCATCGCTTGCTCGGCTTTGGCTTTGGAAAATGATCGATCGAGAGATTAATTTTTGGACAAAGTTTATTTTAATAATTTATTTAATTAATTATTAATTAAATAGTAGCCTTAGTGATATTAATTATTTAATTCATTAATCAACAAGACCCGACCCAACCCGGATCCGCGCGACCCGTGGTTTAAAACATCTTTCCCGTTTTATTTGAATTTCCCACCGTTAGAAAAGACTGTTCTGAAAGGTTATAACCTTTCAGGAACAGCCATGACTGTTCTGAAAGGTTGCAAACTTTCATGAACGGTCGTGTGGTTTCTGAAAGGTTGCAACCTTTCAGAAACAGTGCTTCTTGGCTATAAATACCCTGTGATTCCTCAGATTTTTTTACGAATTTTTTTTTTCTAAACTCCTTCTTCTTCTTCTGCACAATTATAACATTATTCGTGTACCTTGCTGCCGTTGACTGGTTCGCTGACACCAACGTTTTGGGTATCAATACTCTGGTGAATAAGTCGTTCTACCCTGGGAGGATCTATTCCAGTTCAAACCTCGGATACTAGAGGGGAATAATTTCCTTAAGGGGACACTGTGCATTCAGTGGGCTCGATTTCTTTCTGTAGTTTTTCATAACACCATTACAGATACTGATATGTTTTTACAGTCTTTAATTTCTATTGATGTTATTAAAGTTTGTTGCTAGCTATATGATATAAACTTTGGAATTTTACTGTTTCTGCAAAGTTTTGTTGTCATTAGTACTGTAGGAGGATACAGATTGGTTAACAATTAGGTGTATAAGTAAGTAAGTTTTACACATTAGTGATGCATCATAAAGTTGTACGGATCTAGGCTCAGATTGGACAATATCACTAACAGGCTGCACCGTTACAAATGATATCAGAGTCACTTTTATGTCAGTCTAGGCAAATTCCATTCGAATAAAAGTATTTTATGTTGTAAATATGTAAAAATGAAACTCAATTCTGAATAGTTAGTACTCCCTCTGTCCGAGTTTATATGACTCACTTTCTTTTTTAGTCAGTTCCAAAAAGAATGACACATTTCTATATTAAGTAACAATTTAATTTTAAAATACTCATTTTATCCTTAATGGAGTGATTTATAGTCATACAAACATCTATCACTTATTTTAGACTACAAGTTTCAATAGTCTTTCTTTATTTCTTAAACTCTGTGTCAAATCAAACTAACTCATATAAAATAGAACGGAAGAGATAAATATTTTTACACTACCTTATTGGGAGAGTCAAGAAATGCTTGGAGCCCCTAAATGCCACCTTAAATCCTACCCTAAGTGACTTGGGGGTGGCAAAAATTGAACCATGTATATGCACTTTATTCCATTGGTCTTTTGTGGTCCAATCTCCCTATTTTCCCCCTTTCTCAAGACTCTTTTATTTTGCCTTTTGGGCAACATTCTTGTATTTACATGTTCTATGTTGTACACCTATAAACCTAAATATATTAGTTAGGGTGGTGGACATGGTCAAGAGTACTATAACTACTTAGGAAATTAAATTTGTCCCAATTTTCTTTTGTTTCATGCATGTGTATGCTTTCTTTTGTTTAGTTTTTGTCTTTCTCTTTTGGTCTCTTTGCTCCTTTTGATAAAAAAGACAATGGGAATAATTTGTTGAATATCCAACTCTTTCTTTTTCTAATACTTAATTTCCCAAGATAATATTGATTAAGGTTGTTCTAAGTGTTATATTCTGTTACACTCCTTTTCCTTGAGTTATTATATGTTGGGTTTGCTGACATTCCAGTTATTGTCTTCACCTTTTTGCAGATTATTTAATGGGAAAGTAAAAAAATATTCTTTGATGTATTAATTAATCAATTAAAATGACACCCTTTTTGGGGTCTGTGAAAGGTTTATGCATCTATATATTCTGTGATTCTATCATACTATACTTAAATAATTTAAAATAATCATATCTGACTAATTAAGAACCTCTTCTCCTTTCACATGGTTGGAGGAGTGAAGCAAATCTTGGTCTTATTAAACCTTAATTAAAATTAGTAATGGTACGAAGGGAGCTTTTGAGCATTAAACTTATCTTTATATGATATTCTATAGGTCTGCAAGCCTTAATTTTCAGGATCCTGCTAATGGGAAATGATTTATGCATCGAGCTATCTTTCATTATAAATTATCTATCACTTTAATTTGTTTTTCTACTAGTAGTTTGCTAATTGCTGGGAATCAAACAGAATACGGATAAATTCTTCTTCTTGAGATAATATCAGAAAAGATGTTGAAATTAATGGACATTTTATCATTTAAATATATTAGAGATTCACTCAAATGAGCAAATTGTGGTACATAATTTCATAATTTGGCTCTCCAAAAAGAAAAAAAGAACTAACAAATTATTTGATCAGTTGTAGCAAATGTCAAGATTTTTATTTATTTATTTTAAGATATGATAACTGGGACAAGAAGGTTTTTGATGGAAAATTGGTACTAATTACTTTACGTGAATTAAAGTGTAGAACATAGGGAGAGGGAAAAAAAAAAAAGCAAAATGGACTTGAAGAAACATAGAAAGGTATCAAAATGAATATATCATGAAACATAAAAGCCCCACAAAGATAAAGTTTCTTTTTTTTGTTGTAATCATAATTTTAAGAAATGAAAGTCAATAGTAGAGTAGCTCTTATTTATTTGAAGATCCAGGATGTGTTTGGTATGGTGGAAAATATTTTACATTTTGATTTATTTTTTTATATTTGATTGGTAAAGAAAATTGATAATATTTTTTTAAAAAAATAAGTTTTTTAAAATAAGAAAAATGACTTTCTGATGAAAATAGGAAAAATAAGTTCCACATAAGATAATATTACATATTGATTATGTTTTCTCTTGCTCTAAGGCTCTAACATACCTAGCTTCACCCGCACTGTAGCCCCTTCGCCACCTTTAATAGTATTTTTGTAGATTATATACAAATATTTTTAAAATAACATTTTTGTTTATTTATCTAATATTAAAAAATAGAAAAAATTAATAAGAAACCTACTTATTTTTAAAAATATATATATGTTCCAAAAAAAAAACGTTATCCTTCGTGACGATCACACCCCTAATGGGCAAAGGGAAACAAAAAAAAACATGATTTGAAAAAATAAATAATTAAAGCTACTGATTATTATGTCCAAAAACACAAAAGGATCGACGATCTTTTGGTATGCTATAATTTGGTTTTCTTTGTTAAGGAATTTAATCATTCATTACATAATTGTTTGATATTATAGTGTATCAAATATTTCAAAAATTCTTAAGATTTCACCTATCTCCTTGTGCTTTTGAATATTTCTTTATGAACTTTTACCAATTAATTAAGAAGTTAGGTTTACTCATCATATATGGTATTCTATGTGCAATCACTTCTAACAGGCTGTCGAAACGTCAAGTTCAAAGAGGTAATCAGGACTTGTCAAATTTTGGGTGTGTTCTGTACGAAGAAAAATAAATTTCTCGAAAATATGTTTTAATTTTTTCATGTTTAAATTCACCAACATACTTCATCTTCACCACACTTTTAGTTAGCTAGTTTCCATCCCACGACCCCCACCTTCATCTCGAATAGTATTTATCTATATTATATACAATTACTTTTTAGGAATCCACCTAATTATTTTTCTAAAAGGTATTTTTTAAAAAATATTTTCCTTTATACCGAATAGTACACCCTACTATACATTAAATAAAACGTGTCAATTTTAGAGACTCTTAAAATATTCTTAAATTGAAACCTAAGAAAGAGAGCGGAGAAATGCTTAAACCTTATAAGTATGAGATTCTTGACTACTGAGATACCAATATTTTTATTTATCTCCTTCAGATCTTCAATCTTTATCATCTCTCAAGACTTTTATGCTTAAAAATCTTGTGGCATAAATTTTAGGCCAATATCAACTCATATTGTTTAAAAAAATAAAATACAAGGTATCTAAACCTTATATCTCTTTTTTCATATTTACTAATTTATTTTGACTTTCTTCATTTTTATTTAAATTTGAAATTCTGACGCCAACGCAAAAGAAAGTCATATCGAACTGATATAATACAACAAGATTTTTTATGTTTTACCTTCTGAAGGTGTGAAAAAGTTGTACACGTCACATATCGATGATTGTAAGTCTCCATTTTAGATTTGGACATGTTTGTGTGAAAAAGCATTTTAAGGATTGTAGGCATTATAATTAATTTACTTTGAGGTCAAGTCCGATATAGACATATTTTTTGTGACAAAAGCTTGTAATTCCATGATAATGAGACACTGAGATCTAGAATGTTGACATTGTCCATTTTATTACGACCTTTAAATCATAAAAAGAGATGCTATAAAAAAAATTTATCATAGCACCTTTTTTTTCCCACTAGATGTTGGCTGTTGTGGTTACACAAATTAATTATCTTAAACCTAAAAGATTGATCTTAGGACCAAAAAGAGATTCTTCCTGAGATTATTATGAATCAAACACAAAAGTATTTTATTTTTTTTACTCAAGAAACATATATACCCATGCATAAAACAACATTTGACAGGAAAAACAGTAATATATGTACGGAATTATCAGATAAACAGAGTTATCCGTTACTTGTTTGGGTGATAGCATTTATCTGATGAAATAGTCAAGATGCGCGTAGGCTGAAGAATTAATAATGATCGTTTGCCACTATAAAAATTGGTAGGCCACGACCATGGCATGCCTCTCAGACTAAATCATACATATATGATATATATGTATAAATATACATGAGGTCTTTAACTTAATAAATGTAGTGTTGCTAATTACTACTTACTTAGTTTCACTAGCTGTTGAGACTAATTATAAATCTTCTTTTATGAAAACGATTGAAAAGAAAGAACTAACAACATGAGAAAAGTTAGGTGAAAAAATAAATAGAAATGCTTGAATTTATATTTTGGATGTACTCAATTACGTATTGTAGCCCAATAAGGGAATATTAGGATAAAGTTAATTAATGAAAAGGATACGGAACATATTTGAATGGTTACAGGATTACAGGTAACTGTTACATTAATTAGCTTTACTATTTTTTTTGACAAGACAAAATAATTGTTGTTCATATCTTTTATTTACGTGGACCGCTGTACACATAAGTTTCTTTCACGTGATTGGAGCAAAATTGTGTATATTGATATATGAGTGTATTTAAGTTCATTAAATCAAGTAGATGGGTGTTTTAAAGATTGTGAATAATCCACGCCAAGTTTAGAGTGTTTTCAATACTTCTCTCAAAAATATTAGAAAAGAAAAAAGAAAGAGTAAATTTTAGGTTTAGCAAACATAAAAATTATATTAGCGCTCTATAGATACAGTTTTGTTATTTGCGCTTGTTTGCTATGGAGCATCTTAGTTGTATAAATCGCAGACATGCATCTCATTTGTATAAAAGCGCGGCGATTGTATATGTATATCGGTTAGATAATTGTATATATGTAACTACTATGTATATGTATCAATAATTGTGTTTGTATATCTACATAAAATTTGAATTTGTATACAATTGAATCGAATTAAAACATTTGTATATCAAATCTCTCTCTCTCGCTCGCTTTATACAACACAAATTATACATTGTAATTTGTATAATTTGTGTTTGTATAAAGTGAGAAAGAGAGAAAGGCAAAAGAGAACTGGGCAGAAGAAGATCTGTATTTGTATAATTATAAATGTATAGGACGAAAAGATATGCATTTGTATTTATATATACAGTTCTCTCTCGCTTTATACAAATAGAAACACAATTTATACATTTGTGTTTGTATAAAGTGAGAGAGGCGAGTGAGAGAGAGCGTGAGCGAGATTCCAGAGTGGGGAGCGAGATTCTCTTAATGGCAAAGTGTTTGCTACGAATTAGAATTAAATGAAACTATAGCGATAGCATTTATTTTGAATTTAGTAGTTTGCTATAATGTACAATTTTCCCCGAAAAGAAAAGAGAAAAAGTTAGATTTTGGGCTTTGAGCCTTTTCTTCATTCAATAGGCCATTCACTTATGGGCTAGCATTGGGGAAAATTTTCAAAATGTCAATATTTTAACATTTAATGGGACCTCTTATCAACATTTTCAATATTTATTAAAAATGTCAATATTTTAGTTTGTTATTCTTCTGATTTATTATTTTTTATTTGTTTGATTTGAAATAATATAATTATTTAATAACAGTAAGGAGAAAATCATGGGAGAAAATATTTTTTAAAAAAGAACATATCACTTAAAATTCTCATCCGTTACAAATTTCAAAAGTAATTGATTGTATTCATTCAAATATGTATGATATGTGTATTTGTATTTATTATGGTTTTCATGTTTGAGTTTGTATAGTGACATTTGTATTTCTTTATTAGTTTATATTCATTCCGATAGGTATACCAAATTAAATGGACTTGTAGTTATTTAAGAAACATATTTGTATCCATATACTTATGTAAACTCGTGTTCATTTAGAAAGGATACAAACGTTGGTTTGTATATTTTTCAAAAACGTATATTCTTCCTTAAAATTCCAACAAAATTTGTATTCCAGTCATCAAAACATACAAATTTACAATCATAGAAACAATCAAAATTTGTATTTAAAAAAAATGTATTTCATGACAAAAAATGTAGTTCTTATCTGTTATGTATTCCAAAAATATATTATATTCAATGTCTAATTTATAGAACATCTACTAAATAGGATTCAAAATTATTTTGTATTCCAAGCATCCAACATACAAAAAAATCAAAACAATCAATTATTCACTTATTGTATCCCAAACAGATTACAAATTAAAAAATATATTTTTTACTTTGAAGAATTGAACAAATAAAAATGAAAAAAAACACTATATGATATATAAAATTCAACACAGCTAAAGTTCCAAAAGTTGAACAAAAATATGATAGGCTTCTGGCCATACTAAAAGAGGAACTTGTCCGATACTAATTTTGTGCTTCACATAGCAAAAAAGTATTGCACCCAATAATTTGTGGCTGAGAGCATATTTTCCTTTGGGTCCTTAAGATGCAAAAATACTTCAATTCATTGAAGAGATAACTAGAATTGATGATGCCGCCCAACAAAGTGTCTTTGATGAGATATTGACCCGAAACTTCTAAATTGAATACTCAGTGATCGTCTACCTTTAAATCCAATATTCAAATAGTAACTTATGAAGATATGGTGAAGATCCAACATACAAAATATGATCCAGTTCCATTTTCGAATCACTTTTTCAATAGCCATTTTAGAATCACTTCCAAACAAATTAAAGAATCGATAGTTAATGAATACTTGATCATTTTTGGATTTCACCGACAATCTCGAAGTTCAGCGAAATCAGTTGAATTCACTTCGAAATCCCAATCGATTATTTCAAAAAATTCTTCTCTAATGGAAACAATCGCAAATCAGTCGAATTCATTTTGACAAATATTTGAAAATCTTTTGAATGATTTCTGAGATTTTTTAGAAAAATGGAGGAATTTGATTGTAAAAAGGCAAGGTTTAAGTTACTTGAGGATATGGAATAATGGAAGAATTCGTGAGAGAGAGAAAGAGAAAGGATAGAATTTGGCTAAAAAATTTAGAGAGAGAAAAGTGGGTAATGGGGTCTTTTATTTTTCTTTCACCCGTAATGGAGTCAAGAAATGGGCCCCATTTGAGAAATAAAAGGAAGATAAATGAAATATAAGGATACATTTTATTTGCTAAAATTTTGACATTTTGACATTTTTAAGAATTATTTTAAAGTGTAGATGTTTTTAATAATTATGTTAGGCATTTTGACTAGTTAGCTAATTTATCCCCTATGGGATATGGATCTTTATTATGGGCCTTGGGCCTTCAGTCAGAAGTCCAATCACTTTTGAGTAATTAAGTCCCTGGCTACATTCTTTCGACCATTACTTATTTTTTTTCTTTAACTTTTAAACCCAAAATTTTCCAATCATATGTAAATTAGTCTCCCTACTAAAAATTTCATTTATCATTTTATTAGTCCATCCTCTAATAATTTTTTATCTGTTTTTTCAGGTTCATAATTGTTATATAGCACTTTAAAATGTTAGTAATTTATATTAAAATTACAACACTACTTCCTTAAAAACAATTATACACATTCAAATCTAGTCCATAAACACATGTTTACTTATGTAATCCACCTTTAGTGCATTCTTGAGGTATTCAGATTATAAAAGATCCAAAGAAGTCGGCTAATTTGATTGGATCAAAGCCCAAGAAAGTAGTTTACCCCACTGGTCCATGTAAAGCCTTTGTCTACTTTGAAAACAATTTTAATTAGAAGTTTCAAGTTTTGAACGATAAAAATATAAAATCAACTTTACTACTGATGAATGGGCCAACCAACTCGGTGCGCGATTCCCGAATTAGTCAAGTAGAGATTGACTTCAGATGCAGGAAATTACACCTAATGAATTTGAAAATGTGTTGAAATCAATGGTTCGTTTATACTGAATAGTCTCTTGTACTTATATTTTATAACATTTTCTTGGGGGTAGGTGAAGGTGTTTGCTAGGATAACGATTGAATTTGTTACCAACTTGAATATTCATAACTTCAATAGTTTAACAATTTATAGTTACACAATCATATGCATGTCACTTATATTAGATATATTATAGTTACAAGCATATTTCTTAATAAATATTTTAATTAATAATCTAACAAAATTAATATTTAATCTGCTATCATATATTAAAATTCGCTCATTGTAGAAGAAGATCTTTAAAATATCACCGTATATAACTTAAATCCTTTCTTTTATTATCTATTGTGGAAGAAACATTCAACCTAAGCATCATCTTGACTTCAATAATGCTCTTTTTCCTATATTTTTTCTTTCTTTCTTTAAAGGAGAAAAAGATAACTTTTTTAGTTTAGGATTACGAAATTGTTAATTTGTTATAAATTTATAATGATGCAAAAGCACTTGATAATTAAAAATTCAAAAAAAAAACATTGCTCAATGGCATCAAGACACAACAAAGGGTTTGGTAAGATCTTGAATCTGCTTTAGAAACCCTAATATTAATTAAAGATATGTTTTTTGTATTAATTAGTACTATAACAATCATATCTTACTCCATTCACTTACTTTAAGGGTAACTAGCATAATGAAAGTAGAGTCTGCATGGAAACTTGTCAATATGAGATTTGTTTATTTTGCATGGCCAAAAGTGCAATTTTGCTCATGGTTTTTATATTATGACATGTTTTTTTTCTATTAGATGGTCTATCTTTCTATTGTGATGTAAAGAAATAAGTATATGATAATAAAAAAAATCATCCATACTTGCTGGAACTGTCACCTGTCTTTACTTTCTGAAACATTTTATGGCCCAAGCAATTAGCAAATTCACAAATTCATACACCGTTCGACAATTAGTTTAGTAATATATTATAGGCATATTTAGTATAAATTATATACAAGTTATACATTTTATACATATTTTATAAATTAATTGGTCAAAGTAATTAGGACTGGAATTATCATATTATATGAATTGTTCATGTCTATATTTACTAAACCGAAAGTAATCTTTAGAGACATTTAAGTAGCAGTAATAGCTTAATTGCCGTTGAATATGTATTTTTAGAGGCAATTAGCACTCTTTGTAAATGTCCTTATAACTAATGGTCGTAAAGAATTTAGCATTCTTCGTTAATTAATGCATATATTTATTGCTGCTAAAAACTGTTTTTATTATAGTGATTTATGAGCATAATGTTATTCTCTTTCCGATATTAGTAATAATTCAGCAGAAATAGTCACCATACAGACACACACATCGCTAAAAAGTGAGCGACAAACAACTTCCTTATCAAATAACAAAAATCTATGATTAATCTAATTTAATGACGGATTATTAAAAAAATAATCACCCACAAAGTTTTTGATGATAGATTAGCGATAAATTTCATAGTTAATGATCTTATTTATTTTTGTAGCGCATTTAGTTTTGTCTAATCTTTGAAGCACCATTAATTCAGTTAAGAAGTATTTTATTTTTTATTGACAAGGGAAATTCGCGACCGCTTCATCAAATACATTCAAACTATAAGTGGACAAGTTCGAAATCTTCATTAACTTGCTCATAAGAAGACAATAAACTTTATAAGTATATAGTTGGGGATTAAAAGTGATTGTACGGGTTCATGCAATATCTTTGAATTATTAGCAACTTCAAAATCATTTCGTTAAAGTTTCAAAGTTAGACATGGTACAACCCTACAAAGGGTCCTATTATGCTTTTTGGATCTTGGGAAACCCACTTAATTATTGTTTATATTACAATAAAAATAGCTTTTAGCGGCAATAAATATGCATATTAATAAAGAGTGTTAAAGTCTTTATCGGTATTTGTTAATCGTCATTAGATCTAATGTCACTATAAACTTTAACAACATTTACAAAGAGTGCTAATTGCCTCTAAAAGAGCATATTTAGCGACAATTAAGCTATTGTCATTAACTAATTACCGTTAAAGATCATTTTTGATGTATTATTAAAAAGTCTTTTCAACACTACTTAAAAGGTTTGAGATCTCAAACTAATAAAAATTTTAAAAGATGAAAATATGCTCACATAGTATACACTATATGTCATTTGGTCATTAGTAAAGGAATAAGATGATGCCGAGAAAGAAGTTGCAAGCTAAGCCCACAGGTCAAAATGTCCCAAAATTTTCCTCAAAGCTATGCAAATAGTAAAATTCACTAATAATTACTTTTCAATCCTTGTAATAAAAAAATTAATCGTTATTCTCGAGTTTCAAAATTCAAAGTTAAAATTTCAGGATATTATTATAGAGTTTCACATAGGATCAAAAAGTTGCCAGTAAACAATATATAATATCAAAGAGACGAATTTAAACGGTTCAAAATAAATGGAATCAATGAATGGATGGGTCTTGACCTTGACATAGCGGTGGGAAAGTTTAGATGATGTATTATTGTTTTGGACTTGATAATCTTGCTGTTGATTTTGCCAACTTACCACCTAATCAGTCACAAACAGCATTTTAATTAAGGGCCACAATGATTCATGAAGCAATTGTTATAATATTTATAATATGACATTATCATCAAAATGGGTCCCAAAACAAGACTAATCTCCAACCACTTTTGTTAGATTAAGGAGATTAATGGGAACTAATCATCCACTCTTCTCTTAATGGAATATCACATTTTAAGTGTACCTTAAAATAGTGAGATTAAATTATCTACTATCTACAAATGCAGCACCAAATACTAATGTTGATAGTAATTGTTAATTAATGCTTCGAGAAAGTGCGCCATGAACCACATCGTTATATCTAATTAATCTAATCACTACTTATTACTCTTCCTTTTCAAATTATTTAATCTTCCTTGTTAAAGTACCATCCCCTTTCCCTTTTTTTTCCCTTGATGTGATCAGAAAACAATTTTTAAAAGGCTTTTGTCTCTATATCAACCTCAATTTCAAGATATATTATAAATAAATTGACAATAGAAGAAACTATAAGGGGTTGTTTGGCGGTGGTATTGGAACTATTAACAAAATTCAACATAGATAATATAGTGTCTGGTTGGTCATATAAGAAAATAAATCGCGATATAACTAATGCATGTTTGTTTTGCTATATTGATTTATGTATTATTTTATAAAGAATAGAATATGAAGTAAAATATGTGTATTACTGGCTAGTAATGTCTATTGACTATGTTGGAAGTCAACTCACAAATTTCTATATTAGGTTCCAATATATTATCCTATTTTTTTGTTCTACTATGTTGGATGGAGTTTCCTGCAAAAATGTATATTACGAAGGTGTGGTCAGTGTATTCGTGAACTTTTGCTGCAGAAATGTATATTATGAAGGTGTGGTTAGTGCATCCGCAAACTTCTTTTTTCTCTGATTAGTGAAGAGAAACTTAGGATTAAACTATTTAAAAATAAATTTCGTGTTTAAAATCTCTTTTTTATGAATTATCCAATACAATCTCATCATTATTACTTATAACATGATAATCTTTTCATTTTAATTCCCACCGCAACATATTAGTACACCAAAAAAAGACAATGCTAGCCTAATACGTACGAGAATAAAAAAGGAAACAATGGTTTACGTGTGGTACTCAGTTTTCTAGTATTATCTAGATAATTACTTTTGTAGTTTTAGATCTCTACCATAGCTGTGTGATGATAATGATGTTGAATATTCCTAAATCGATGAAATAAATATATGCAAGTCAACAATATATTGACTTATGTCTTTATATAAATAACTCCATCGATGATACTGACTTAACTTGGGAGTTGAGAAACATATTCTATCCTTATCTTTCTCATCCAGTCTGTGTTCTTTTAGAAATGGTTTTTATCTTTAAGCGTAAATGTCTTTATGCAACAAACATTTCCTTCTCTTGTGCTGCTCAGGGATTATGATTAAGGGTGTGTTCGGTATGAAGGATGGTTTCCCTTCATCTTCCATATTACTGATTTGAATTATATATAAATACTCTAACGATAATATTTTTTGCTTACATATCAAACACAAAAAATAATTCACTTATTTTACTGAACAACATTTTTCTTCATACCAATACAACCTAACTATTAGATATGTATGTGTATCGTATATTTATTAAATTGATAAAAATATCTAATAGGAGGAAGTTTTTATAGCCCTACTATTCCCTTCTCTTGTTTTGTAGACGGCTCACCCCCAATGTCCTAATTTATCACAAACTCTTAAGATTGCTTCGAATCTTGAATTTTGGCACGCCATGTACTTATCTTTTTTATTTTTTTTGGGAAATAAAGTATAGAGGAAGCTATTTGAATGTTTTCTACTAGTAACTTTTTTTTCTTTTAAAAAAAACAGCCAAATGTCAAATAAATGGAAACGAACAAGTATTATTTATCCTATTGGGAGAAGCAATAGTTTTTAGATGCCAAGAAACAAAATTGTTAAGAAAAGAGTGCAAAAGTGTCATTATCAGAAAATGATGGGCTTAATTAACCAAGGTGCCAACTAAATACATCAGAATCATCCTACTACAAAAAATACTTATTTATTTTTGAAAAATAATGAATGCATTATGAAATAATTTTTTTTCATTTATTTATGAGAAAAGTTTTAATTGCTATCTGTGTACGAAATAAGTAATTTATAGTGATAAATATAGAATATAAATAAGTATTTGTGTGTTCCCAGAAATATGATGCCACGCATTGCAGTCGCTACCGACAATTAAAAACTCCATCTGATTGGGTAATCCATTGAATAATAGAAAGGATGGGTCCCATCTAAAGAAAGCCTAGAAAACTGCATTGTGCCTTGCGGGTCCCACCTCAACTATCATCCGTCTATTTGTGGGACCCACCTTGTCTAAGATAACGCTGTTGCAAGTTGACGCGTGCACAGTACCACGTTCTTTAGGGCCCCCTTACCGTCGAAAAAACTTTAATTATTTCAATATAAAAAAGAAATGAATAAATAATCTCACTTATTATAAATCATTTTTTAAAATTAATTTAATAATATAAAATTATTTTATCGGAATCTATGTTCGACTATAGACTAGTACTATTCCATGAATACTATTTTCAACCTTTGATTAGTTAGAATATCACTATATATTCACCTTATATGTTTATGTTCTCATATTTGTCGCACTCGATCATTCCATCTTCTTCTTCTCTTTTTTTTGGGAGGGAAGGGTGGGAGGGGGGAATCTTATATCAAAACGATTTTTGGTATCATTGGAAAGATTGAAAATCACATCTGTAGGCTAACGAACAATTTTTTTGAATAGGTTAAACTATTGGGAGAAGATAAAAAGGGATCGAGTGTAGTAGTGATCTTTGTATATCATATTTAACCATCGATTTATGGTTTAAAAAAATCTCTATTTGATAGGCTTCTTTTTATACCTTTGAATTTCATTAGACTCAGAAAATAATACATTGAAAGAATGGGGGTGGGTGGGAGGAGAGGATCAAGTTTATATAATCAAATGAATAATGATTAACAGTATAGTTGCAGAATTATATCCCAAAGTCCTTAAGATCGATGATGAGGAAAGTTAATTGATCAAAAAAGAGATATATTTAGTTTCAAGCGAGTTCTGGCTCATTAATTTCATATAAAGATGATTAACTAAAAAGTATTATAGTAATAAAATGGACATTGGACCTAATTCGATGAGAACGAGAAAATAGAAGATGAGACCTCTACACACATCATTGATTACCACAAAACATGTGATGTAAACTAATCGTTAGACATGAGTATTAAATACATTACAATATTGTTGAATTAGCATCAATCTAAAAAACCACATATCCATAAAGTTACATTTAAATTCATATCCCTTGTCACGGATACATGTGGGAACTAGGCTGCTAAAAAGTGCTTCCATTGAATTGATTGCAAAAGGGGCCATTTTTTTCCCACATAATTTCAATTATTTGTTAGTGTTAGTTGTGTCGTCCATTTAGCTCATAGTCTCGTTATATTTTTTGGTGGTATATATATCCAATACTTCCATAATAACTTTATTTACTTTGTTTTCTTGGGAATTGGCCGTTAACTAAAAGACGCCATCAAACTGTAGTATCAATAATTTACAATTTAGTAGTAAGTCCCCCCCTTCCTAATTGTTGAAAAATATTTTTTAGAGAAATAAGAAGACAAAGGATAAAACAAAGGAAGAAAGAAATAGACAGACATGACAAAAATTTTAGTTTTGGAAAAGAAGGGCTCATCTTGATGTTTTTAGAATTTATTAGAAAATATGAAATTAGTTACGAAATTTATCAATAATTCTAAACTAATTCGTTGCTAAAAAGCTTCTAGCTAATTGAATTTTCTTATAATCCATAGCTAAATAGGATTGGCATAAATTTTTTATTATTTGGCTACGGAAAATTATCCATCGCTAATTGCTTATTTCTTATTTTCTAAGAGTGAATATAAAGCAAACTATGCCTTACGAGGGAGAATATTTCTGAAATTAATTAATCACTAATTAATAAAATATAACATTTTTGTATATTTGTTATATGAAGACTAGAAACTTTTTCTTTAACAAACAAGTCATTTCTACTGACTATTGTTAGGTGATTATAAAATTCGAATTGGTCAATCTTTATTTGTACAGGTATTATATTAAAATTTTTAACCCTTTATCTATTTTTTGTTTAGTTTTTAAGAGTTCTTTATTTATTTTTCTTAGGATTTCAATACTACACATCAATGGATGGTTACACGAATCCAGATTGTCAATCTCAGCCTTTTACATCCCTAGCGAATAACGTTACTATCTCCTAATTTTCTTATATTAATTGTGCTTCCCCTATTTCATTTTATGTGGCACACTTTTATTTTTATGTTGTTCCAAAAGAACAACAACTTTCATAAGTAAAAGTAAAAATAATATAATTTTGAACTTCTTATCTTACTTTTATTGAGAAAATTTAGCCATACATTATAATTTATTTTTAAAATCTTTTTATTTAACAAAATGTGCTCGATCAAATTCTGCTATATAAATTTGGATGGAAGAAGTAAATATAATGAATTAAGGATAGGAAGCATCACTATCAAGACGACGAGACGAAAGACGTGAGAATAACAACCTTCATACCATGAAAGGATGTGGTGAGATGAATGAAGTTGCTTCTCTTTTAATAAGATATTTCGATTTCAACCTCTAAGTATCGAAAAATCCTCTGTAAAAAATAGCTTTTTAGAATAAATCATGTGAAATTGAATTAATCAACCTCTAATACAAATATCGAAAAAACCAAGTTGCGTGACTAACAATGCTAACCCCTCTAGGTGGGCCTTTCTTTGTTTTTAATCACTTGACTTTAGGGTATGTTTTTGTGGACCACGTATCGCTTATGCCATCATTTCTTTGACCATTATATGTAGAGATGATATTAGCTTTGAGAACATCGCATGGTACTATGACACGCATTAGGACTACTTTTGTGAGCCTAAAAACCTTTGCAACATCAACTCATTTAGCCTTTCTATCACTTGTATATACTCCATTGGTCACCATTTTGCATCTTTTTGTTAGTTTCATTCTCCTTTATAAACTTTGTTGCAAAATTCAAAATTTTTAATAGGAACTCTTGAAATTAGTGAAGAAACACTCAAGACCATGCTATCTTATCAAAGAAAAATTCAATATGAACTCTTGCAATTAGTGATAAATACTCGAGACTTTTGTCAAAGACTAAGAGGGTGTTTAGCCTAGTTTATAAGCTAATTAATTTATAAGTATTTTTTTTTTTTACTTATTTACGTATTTAGTAAATATTTAAGGTATTTATAAGCTAAAATCAGTCAAAAGCGTAAGTTGATCATTTCTAATATATAATTTTTTATGTTTATAAGAATTTTTTATTTGATCAAATTTTTATTATTTTATTCTTTATTTTTCAACCAAAATATTAATTACTTATTCTCATCTTCTATTTTTTTTTATCTAAACACATAATTATATATTTATAAAATCAATTTCAATACTTAAAATTTATCAACTATTTACCGTCAGTTGATCCAATCTGGCTTTAATAAGTTGGACTCGATTGTTTCTTGTTTCTTGAACCTCTATTTTAACTAATTAAACAACACCAAAAAAAGAGAATGGAATTAAAAGGCTCTCAAATACATATTGGATGAGTTTTTAAAATAACAAGAGACTGCTATAGATATTATTATTATTAAGTACCATCCTAATAATTTGAAATTAGAATACTTAGTTTGACCGAAAACTTCCATTTTGAAATTTCAAAATTGTTATAATTAGAAAACTTATTTTTGCTGTATAATATAACTACTATACTATTGATGGACCAAACCTGTACAGCTACCATTGAAATAAACATACTGACTTTTCCATATTTTTCTGCTTCATTTAACGAGCAATGAATACTAAAGTCCAGTCTAAAAGAATTAATTTGACCAAACATGTTGAAAAAAAAATGTTGTTGCTTACAATAATGCAATAAATAACAATTAAATTGAACAACTAACTTTATTTTTACACAAAAGTTATTTACTGTTTTTTTCTCGAAATAGCTGTTTAATTTAATCAATATATAAGATAAATTTTATAGGCAAATGAAAACAATATATCACTAGGTTGATGGTGATTTAAAGTGACGTGGCACATTTGGCATCGCAAAACACTTAATTATATCAAAAAAGACTTGGATTTTTCTGCACGTCCATATATTCCACCTCATTATATCAAAATAATTTTTTAATTTTTTTCAATTATAGGTACTGGCTGTGTAAATGGAAAAAGATAGTGGAGTATTAGTTCTTTAACATTGTTTGATCATGAGTATCATATTTTACGAGTTGATTTCTATTATTATATCAGAAAGGTAAAATTTGTTAAATGATCATCTACGAAATCAACCTTGTATTTTACCCTCGAAATATAGGATAGTGATTATATTAATCCATTTTTTTAATATATATTTTCTCTTTCAGTGAAACTCTAGGAGTTGGACTGCATGTATAATTTATATTTATTAAGTAAAAGTAGATGAGAAAAGGACTTTATGTTTACATCTGATTCTTTTAATAAAGTTGTGAACTAGGTAAAAATTGAGTGTTGGGATATGATATTTTGGAATATTGTAACCTTGTCTTTTTCTCTAAATTGATTAATGGTCCATGCAAATTGTCACGTTTATATGTCCTTGTACGATAGCAACATAAATATATATAGATACGATCTTTTTATCTGTCAGTGGAAATTTAAGTTATTATTAGGAATAGAATATATCTGATAAATAATCATTCTCCATCAAAGATTCAAGAATGTGTTATCTGCAGCATCATCAGCTCCCTTCTTTTTCAGTTTATATTTGAAGGGATGAGTCGACTCATAGGCGTATCCAGGATTTTGAGATGATGGGTGCACTATTACGAAAAGGTAGATCTAAGATATAAATTTGATCGGTTTAACATTTATGTACTTATCACTGAAAACCATTAAAAATTTAAAATTATAGGTCCAAAATTATTTTTTATCTATACAAACCACTTAGAGAGGCGTTACCCAATTTTAGAAAGGAAAATAAAACAAGGTAAATAAAAGCTTCAATTTTCTAACCTCATTTAGAGAGGTGCACCAAATCATCATCGCACGACATTATTCGATACTTCAAGTATGGGTTCACACATCTATATTTAAATATTTTAAAAAAAAATATAACACTACTATGTATGATTTCAGGAGGGGAGCATGGGTTCACGTGAACCCGGTGACTCCCTCCTGGATACGCCTCTGTGAGTCGTAGTAATAACGAGTTCAAGTCATGAAAGCAGTCATTAATGTTTGTATTAGGTGAACTGTTTACATTACATTTCTTGAGGTGCAGCCCTTTGCTGGACCCTAATAATACGGAATGCTTTGTGCACTGTACTGTCCGTTAACATGTGCAAAACACGTTGTCTCGCGCCAATCCATAATTATCTTTTACAGTAGGTCAACTTCACTTGATGCTATAATAAATTATATGTCGTCAATGTAAAAAGTTAAATTTCTTATTCAAAAGATAAAAACCTTTAATTCTGTACAAACTTTTAGTACACGATGGATGGGCCTCCTTTATTAGTTTTTTCCTTTGCAGGCTTTCAAGAACTTATTTCAAGGTGTTGGACTAATGAAAAGTTGACCTTGTCCTGTGTGAGTACGTACTATATATGTCATATATGGAATTAAACTCATAGACTATACATCAACCTGACTTACACCAGGGTTGTTTTCATTTGAAAAATAAATAAAAATAAATCTCAAAAGTCTCTTGCAAAAATACAGGATAAGATTGCGTACAATATATAGTTACTTGTGGTAGTCTTATATATCCTTCCCCAGATCCATGCATAGCGAGAGTATAATGCACTAGAGGATATCCCGGACTTTATCAACATATAAACTTCAACAAAAGTAACCAAACCATTTAGAGAAAGGAATTAAAAACTTTTACCTTTTGGTGTTATTTTTTTCAAAATTCTTGGGGGTTAAAAGGGGATGTAAACATTTTGCTTTCTGGATGTTGTACCTACTAACTGTTTGTGTGTTAAGAGTACTGGAAGTTAAAGGCAATCTTTATAATTTTATTGGATATCGTACGTTTCAAAATGTCAAGCCTCGAAGTTAGGCATTGAATTAATTTATTTTTTGTCAAGTTGGCTATGTAGCTAGGTATTTATTGGATCAGCTTGCAGAAAAAAGTCATAAACTTACTACTTGTAGTATATAGTTCAGTAGTACTTTTGAGTGAGATAAAAAGCTTTACAATATTGTTTCAACAATCACATATCCTCTAGAGAACTGAGAGGGATTTATGAGTCTTTCAATTTGGAGGCTTCAATAGACCCAGTCAAACTTTTGCTATGTACTCAACAGAAAAGTCAAACTCAACAAATTAGTGTGTAATTTGGATCAACGTGAGACTGATTGATCACCTTTAACTAGAGGTCTCGAATTTGAGCTTTGTATATAGAGAAAATCTTGTTAAGAGGGCTACCCTCGAATGAACCCTGCAATTCTAATGTAATCAGATCTCTAATGCGGACTCCAAACACCGAATAAAAAAAGAGAGAAAGTCATTTGGATCAGTCTATTGTCTACTCCGCCTATAAATTTGGAGTCCATATGTTAATAATTTCCTTCAATTAAATCATTATACTCTACGCCGCCGCTTGGGACCATTCATCCATCCACATTTGTTGCTTTCATTAGGGATCGACTAAATAACTTGACTTTGTACGTAATAAAACTCAAATTAAACTATTCTAATTGAGAAGGAAAAATACTTATTTATTAACGAGGACCATTAGCCTTATTATCACAAGTCACAACACATGTTCGTTTTTCTGTTTGTCTCATAGGGTCATGTACGCCCAGCACCGGGGACAAATTTATAGGTAAAAATTAAGGGACGTCGATTTGTGATTTTTTTTCTAAAAATTAGATATTTTAAGTATATATTTTCTAAAATTGGTGTAATATTATCTGCTTGCATACATTATATAACAATACTAAATGATGCACTTGATTGAAGGTTTACCTTGAGGACTAGGGATTAGTTTCCACTGAATACATTTTTTTTAGTGATCTCCCATATTCTAAAAATTCTAAATTCGTCAATGTGTGACACTACTTTTGTATTTAATCAAGGCATTTATAACCTTGGCATCCTTCCAATTGTCCAGGAGCCCAGGACTAGGACTCCTAATAGGTCTAGCCCACACTGATTTTGATACTATAAGCTTGACTCCAAGTGATAAACTAAAACATTGATAATTTGTTATTCTAAACTAAATATATGAGAGGCTAATGAAAAAGACTAGACATTAGTTGAGACTTGAGAGGCAACGGTTCGTGGAGACACTTGTCACTCATTGTTTCGTTAAATTAGCAATGAAATTCGTAACTAATTTTAGATTATTTTTTTTATAGTGAGAACATTCAAACGTGCTTTTCATTACCAAAGTTAATGATAATAATATTTTGGCAAGAGTCTGCCTAACCAGCCGCCATATCCTGCTGTTTTCTTACTGTGATGTAGAAAAATAAACTGATATTTTGATGTAAATATGAAATTAATTAGTGTTTTTTCTTTAATCTTCTTTGATTTTTGCAAACAAAATTAGATGAGAATTAATTAAGGTCTACGAACCTTGAGGATGGGCACCATAGCCAAAAGTCTTAAGACCATTAAATGGATAGTACGGAAAATTGCAAGGATTTTGGGTAATTAAGTTATATTTAGTATACTACTTAATTAGACATCATAAATATATACTGTACCTTAAGTAAAAATTATATTCAATTGAACTAAGCTATTAGCAGTACATTCTTCTTCAATTGATTTTACAATTAATTGCTGTACTAATCGTTATTATTTCAGAAAGTCTATAGTTAATATTACTTTCGTTTACTTTTACTTATTCAATACATTAAAAAGAAATTTAAAAAGTCACATTTTACCTTCAACGTTAATTATTTATTTTTGAAAGTTTTTTCCATCACCGAAAAATTATACATCCATTAATATAAGTATCATTATAAAATATTTATGTCAATTTTTTTTTCATAGAATCTGTAAAATTAAAATTAAACAAGTAAAAATAGATGGCGAAGGTATATATATTCAATGCACAAAGCAGTTTATTTCCATTTCTTGGTCTTCTAGTGAGGGGGCTTTAATTTTTCTTGGTACTACAGTAATTAGAACTTACCTAAATAATCTAGCATTGATCATAAAGGTCAAAGTTTAAGTTTCAATCAAAATAATAAAAGTAAAGTTAATTAATTTACTCTAACATATTTAGTTTTATAATATAATATATATTACTAATAGACTGCTGTATATCAAATAAATTAGTGGATACACATTATATCCCGCAAACTAAATTATATATGGAGTTCATAAATCATATATATAATAAAAGGAGGACTAAATTATTAAAGAAAGAAAGTAAATTTAATTATAAGTAGCAGTAGTAGTAGGATGAAAGAAAAGGGAAAGCATCTTATACGATCAATTATTACCTACCTACCCAACCTGTGGTCGGAGTGGACGTTTCCTCGTTTAACTTATCCCTTTCCCACCACACACTTTTATTTCGATGGAAAATAGTTTCTTTTATCTTATAAACGTAATAGTAACGTTAGAATCCACTTATGAGATTATATTGATATGTTATTGTTATTAATTATTTTTATTTATCAATGTTTACTTGTTAGTTGTCACTCTCCTTAAAAAGAACTAATAAATAAAATAGTAAGTTTACTATGTTACTCTTTGTATATAATAAATTCAATATTTTGAGAAATAATTAATAATAAAGACAAATAAATAATTAAATAGTAAATTTTCTCTTGGTAAATATGCTGAATAAGTAAAAATGAACGTATATTGTACCCTCCGTCACGCTAATAAGTAAACTTTTAAGGAGAAAGAGAGACTTTCTTACTTATCACATTTACTTAGTCAACTTTTTTTTTTCTTAAAAAAAAAAAATCTCTTTTCCTATTTAGCAATTATTTCATTTCAAATTTCTACACAAATTTCAAAGACCACAATATTAAAAAATATTTTTAAGTATTTGTCTTATTTTGAATAAATATTTAGAGATTTAAAATTTTTTAAAACTTTCTAAAATTATGTGTCAAATTAAAATAGTACAAATAAATTAAAATTGGAGAGTACTTGAAAACAAGAAATTAGTGATGTATAAAATTTAGTAGTTAAATAACAAAAATTTCATGCTAATTTCATTTAGTTACAAATTACAAATAAATTATAAAAAAATTTAATTAGCTACAAACATTTTAAAAACAAATTATCCATAAATTCTATAGTTAATCTCATGGGAGAACAAAAATGTTGCCCCTTATATCACTCCACAATCTACAGAAAGAAAAAAAGTAAATACTCGCTTCTCAAGTCTCAATAATTAATTATTACTCCCTATTATCCTCTTCACATAGTGAATCAAAAAAAAAAAATCTAAGTATCAATTTCTTTTTTCTTTTCTAATTTGTCCTGTAGTGTGGGGTGGGTGGATTGATAGAAGAACGGGGGTAGGGGGTTAACCCCACATCTCTTTATTCATATTTCCTTTTTGTGGTTGAAGAGATGAGTATTCCGAGAGAAAAATATAGATCAGTCTGACAAGAAGGCAACTTCTCAAAGCTTAGAGAGCTACCACCCAAAGATAGACAGTTAGTTACATGTGTGTGTGAGTCAGTGATTTTTTATTTTTTTTTATCTATTCTTTGATGCTACACACTCTGCTAAAGCTCCTTTCATCTCTTTCTCTTTCTTTTATATCATTTTCCTTTCTGTTCTTTTTTTATTTACAGTTGAAGATCTTTGTAAACAAATTTCAATTTATCACTATAAACAAATCTCCATCTTTGAAGTGTTGCTTTTATTTATAAAAATGTTTGTGTGGACTTGTTTTAAGCTTTTTCTTCTTTGTTATTCTCTTTTTGCAGGTACTGTTATAGATAAAAGGAAAAATCCGAAGAAGAAAGAATTTTTTTTGCAGATATGTACTATCAAGGAACCTCGGATAATAATATACAAGCTGATCACCAACAAAGTCATAATCATGGGAATAGTAATAATAATATTCAGACGCTTTATCTGATGAACCCTAACAGTTATATGCAAGGTTACACTACTACTGACACACAACAGCACCAGCACCAGCAGCAGTTACTTTTCCTGAATTCTTCGCCAGCAGGAAACAACGCGCTCCACCACGCGAATATACCTCACGCGCCGCTGCAACAGCAGCACTTTGTCGGTGTGCCTCTGCCGGCAGTTAGTTTGCAAGATCAGATCAACCATCATGGACTTATTCAGCGTATGTGGAACAACCACGATCAATCTCAGCAGGTGATAGTACCGTCGTCCACGGTGGTTTCTGCGACGTCGTGTGGCGGAACCACCACGGACTTGGCTTCTCAATTGGCGTTTCAGAGGCCGATTCCGACACCACAACACCGACACCACCAACAACAACAAGGTGGTCTATCACTAAGCCTTTCTCCTCAACAACAGCAGCAAATTAGTTTCAATAACAATATTTCATCATCATCACCAAGGACAAATAATGTTACTATTAGAGGAACATTAGATGGAAGTTCTAGCAACATGGTTTTAGGTTCTAAGTACTTGAAAGCTGCACAAGAGCTTCTTGATGAAGTTGTTAATATTGTTGGAAAAAGCATCAAAGGAGATGATCAAAAGAAGGAAAATTCAATGAATAAAGAATCAATGCCTTTGGTTAGTGATGTCAACACTAATAGTTCTGCTGGTGGTGGTGAAAGTAGCAGCAGACAGAAAAATGAAGTTGCTGTTGAGCTTACAACTGCTCAAAGACAAGAACTTCAAATGAAAAAAGCAAAGCTTCTTGCCATGCTTGAAGAGGTACGATCCAAAATTTTAAGTCTATGAATTTTGAATTCTTAACATAAATATGCGATTTTGACTAAAACTATTGAATTCTACTGAACTCGTAACTACAATTCTAGTTCAAGCCGACATATATTTACAATTTTATTTTCAATTGAATGGATGAAAGTATTGATTTATATATGTTTGCAATAATAGTTGTTGGTAGATGAAATGTACAGGTTTTGTTAATTAGTTGAAGAACAAGAGTTTCCAATCACGTACGTTGCGTTTTCTGTTGATATTAAAACAAACTGACAACGTGTGGCTCTTAAATTTTCTTCTGCGGGTCCAACTAAAGCTATAAAGATAATACACCAAAGCTAGCTACGAACCTAAAATGTCTTCCGCTGCGCCAAAATTCAAACCACTATCTCTTATTCACTTTTTTACACGACGCATAACATCCACGCAGATGTGTCCTCGATTTAATGACTTCAAGCACAACTTGTGTTCAAACATTCGATGGTATACAAAATTTTGCAATTTATACCAACTTATTTCTCACTTGGAATATATCTTTTGAAATAAATTTCTTTGATTTTAATAGTAGCAAACATAAGATAACTTCATGTTGTAAAACGATAAATTGGTAAAGTCTAATGTTACTTTTTTTTTTGTTCAGGTGGAACAAAGGTACAGGCAGTACCATCACCAAATGCAAATAATTGTATCATCATTTGAGCAAGTAGCAGGAATTGGATCAGCCAAATCATACACTCAACTGGCTTTGCATGCAATTTCGAAGCAATTCAGATGCCTAAAGGATGCAATCACTGAGCAAGTAAAGGCGACGAGCAAGAGTTTAGGTGAAGAGGAAGGCCTAGGAGGAAAAATCGAAGGTTCAAGACTCAAATTTGTAGACCATCATCTAAGGCAACAACGCGCGTTGCAACAGCTAGGAATGATGCAACCAAATGCTTGGAGACCCCAAAGAGGTTTACCTGAAAGAGCTGTCTCTGTCCTTCGTGCTTGGCTTTTCGAGCATTTTCTTCATCCGTGAGTACTCCTAAACTTACCTTTCTTTAAAAAATTGAACTTCATTCTACACTGACGATGTGAAAAATATCTACTTCTAGATAGAAAATTGCTTATTCTTACCAATTTTTGTGTCATATGTTTTAACATGTCCATTAGGAACTCATTAAGTTTAAGCTGCCTAAATTTTTAAAGCAACGTCGGTTATTTTGAAACTTTCGTTTGGAGGGTTAAAAAGACACTTACTTTTAACTCAAACTAGTTATGCATATACCCAATAAATTAAAATATGTGCATGTATATAGTAAGATCACATAATTTTAAATTCTGAATTAGCCTAAACAAACTATCCTTCCTTCTCTAATATAGGAGTATGTTTTTAACTATGAAAATGTTTTTTAAAAAATATATTTTTATATCGCAGTTACCCCAAGGATTCAGACAAAATCATGCTTGCTAAGCAAACTGGGCTAACAAGGAGCCAGGTTCTTTCACTTTACTTTACTTGGATTGATTCTTTTCTTTTCTTCATAAGAATCCTTATAAACAAAAATGCAGGTCTCCAACTGGTTCATAAATGCTCGAGTTCGACTATGGAAGCCAATGGTAGAAGAAATGTACTTGGAAGAAGTGAAGAATCAAGAACAAAACAGTACTACTTCAGGAGATAACAAAAACAAAGAGACCAATATGGTCTCAAAATCAAGTGGTCCAAATGAAGAGAAACAACCAATTATTACTAGCAGCTTATTACAAAATGGTACTCCTCCTCAAAGAGAAATTTCTACCTCAACTATTTCAACATCCCCTACTGCAGGTGCCTCACTTCAAGGCGCGCAACATGCTCACAACTTCTCCTTCCTTGGTTCATTCAACATGGAGAATAATACTACCGTTGATCATATTGAAAACAACGCGAAAAAGCCAAGAAATGACTTGCTGAAGTTTTCTCCAAGTAGTATTCTTTCATCAGTTGACATGGAAGCCAAAGCTAGAGAATCATCAAACAAAGGGTTTACTAATCCTTTAATGGCAGCCTACGCGATGGGAGATTTTGGAAGGTTTGATCCTCATGATCAACAAATGACCGCGAATTTTCATGGAAATAATGGTGTCTCTCTTACTTTAGGACTTCCTCCTTCTGAAAACCTAGCCATGCCGGTGAGCCAGCAAAATTACCTTTCTAACCAAAACATTGAGTTGGGAAATAGACCTGAAATGGGAAGTCATTACAATAGAATGGGATATGAAAGCATTGATTTTCAGAGTGGGAATAAGCGATTTCCGACTCAACTATTACCAGATTTTGTTACAGGTAATCTTGGAACATGAATACCAGAAAGTCTCGTATTGATAGCTGAAAAGATAAAAAGGAAGTTAGGGATACTCTTATATTGTGTGAGGCCTTCTGGCCCAAGTCGGAGGACCCAATACAACCTATCATAGGAGAAAAGAAGTGGAGACAAAAGTAACAAAATTTTAAAGCACACTTTCTAGTATATACTTCTTTTTTTTATAGTATAGAAAAGAAGAGATTTTGTGCTTTAGTGTATAGATAGAGTCTATTTAGTATAGGTTATACTTCCAGTTTTCTGAGAAGATTGATACAACTAGTATTTTTTTTCTTTTTGGGTTGAAATTGCTTGCTTGGAGTACTATTTAAGTTAATATGGAAACTAGCTATAGTATATATATGTTGTAAAGTTTCCTCTCAATTTGCATATAATTTGAAATATTTTGTACCTACTAGCTAGTCTTTTAATTATGTTTCCATTGTTTGTAATTGCAATTTTATTTGAATTTAGTGCAAGTTAATTAGTGTCATGATTTCATTATTAGCTAGGTTAGCAAAAGTACACCTTAATTTTGATTAGATCGTGTGCCTAATACTTTAATTCTGATTAGATTGCATGCCCAATACCATAATTTTGATTGGATTGCGTGCCTAATTAATTAAGACAAGCCAACTTTAATAATGCTAGATGGAACCCAACAGAGTTTAATAATAGAGTTGTTATGGTAAAGTCATATCGTTTTTGATTTATATAAGATTAGAAGCAAGTTATGGTGTTTCAACAAATATATAGAGAAAATTACATCTCAACATTTAATTGTATTGTATGTAGTATGTACTACAATTTCCTAAGACAATTCTCTTCCATTTGTTCTCGATAGCTTGCTTGCATTTGAAACCAAATACTTGGCTTTGTTTCGTTATAAAGATACTTCTTCACGTCTAATCTGTTTAAAAAAGGATAACATCTTTTTATCTATATAAAAAACTATTTAATCATAAACTTTACGTTTATCATTGATGACATGCTTATAAGTTTTATAGCCATAGATAAATAATGGCATTTTAAAAATCATAGGTGAAGATGATACTTTGTCATGTGCCAGAAAACTTTTTATTATATTTTCTTAAATCTCAGACCTAATCACGCATATACCGTTATATAAAATGATATGTACGGAGTATTTTGCTCCAATTAAGTATCAACTTTTTCAATAGCTATGAAGATATATATGGTGGTGTGGAATATATTCATGTGTCTCGAGAGACTTTCATTTGTGTGTTGTGTTTAACATATTACTTGTCATTTTCATTTAGGATTTTAGGTTATGCTTTCCTAATTAATATATAAAGTTTGGACTGCATAAATAGTTTGTATAAACATATATAACGTTGACAAACATAAAAAAAGCCAGCGCAGTGGAAAAGTTGATGGCAAAGCATAGCTGTTAGGATCCTATCACCATTTCTAGAAAGTTTATCATGCACGTTACCCAATGTGATTCCAACATGTGGATTTAGGGGTGATGTGGTGTACGAAGATCTTACTCTGATCTTGTGAGAAATAGAATGGTTATTTCCAATATAGACCTACTCCTCAAGAAAAAATCGTATTAAAAAAGGTTATAAGAAAAATTCAGAAGTAAAAGCTATGATAAAAATACCATAGAAAAGAATAATCTTAATAACATATTATTACGTACATTGCAACTACTTATTATTATGTACCTTCGGTCAACATATTTTATGATTTTAAATCCTTATAATCCTTTTCTACTATCATGACAATTGACTAGCAACATATTCATCGAATAAACTCATGATTTTTGCTCCACGCTATTATAATTTTAATTATCTAATCACTTATGTATTTACCAAATATCCATATCACTATATGCTATCACAAACAAAATCCACCTAAACTAATGTTTATCCCTAATGAAGATATTCTTGTCTAATGGGCCGACTCTGGACAAGAATATGTGCCGGTCTGGGAGGGCTTATAATGGGTTTAATATGGGCTTCTTTTGGCCCGTTTAATCCTCTAATTTATGTTTTGTTAAAGAGGAACTTTCACATATAGCCACTCAAAATATTTTAATTATGCTCCATAGCTATAGTTTGCTAATTACGATTCGTAGCTACATGTTATAAGGAGGAGAGTGGTGAGCGAGACTAGGAGAGAGGCGAGCGAGAGAGAACAGAGAGTGGAGAGAGGCGAATTGTATATGTATATCTGTCAAAATAATTGTATATATGTAACTGTTATACATATGTATTTGTATATCTGGCGAGCGAGATTGGGAGAGGGAGGAGAGAGGCGAGCGAGATTGGGGTAGGAAGGTGAGAGGCAAGCGAGAGAGGGCAATAATTTGTATATTTCGCATCTCGTTTGTATAATTCGCGGGTACGTTTGAATAATTCGTGTGTTTTTGTATAATTGAGCAATACAAAGTCTGGAATTATACAAATATGATAAAACTCGAAATAACGAATTGATACAAACATAAACACATGAACTTTAAACAGTTATACAAATTATATTATACAAATTACATTATATAAATTATATTATACAAAATCTGAAAGCTACACGTTTATACAAACTTTAAAAAGTTATACAAAAAAATATTGAATGTATATGGTGATAAAATTGAAAAACCAAAGGAAATCTTCGTCATATACAAATACAAACCGTCATATACAAATACAAATCAAACGACGAATTGTTAGTTGCGAATTATAGAAATGTGGCTAATTATACAAACCTGAAGTCAGCCCACGTAATTAATGGTTAATGTTAGTCGCGAGTGGTAATTATAGCAAACTATAACTATGATGATTAATTAAGTAGTATAAATTTGCTTAACCGCGTAATTTTCCCATTGTTAAATATGTTTAACCAATTGTTATTACCTATTACTATGAATTCTACGAGAGGAATGAAATCTATAAACTATATGAAGGTTAAAACTTAAAAAGTTTAAATTTCATACCATAAAAATTCTAGCCAAATGAACTTTTACAAACTATAAATTTCTTTTTGCTCATCGTCATGAAGTACATATATTCTTCACAATTAGATATGTATATGTTAAATCAAGTTAGTTCAAAAATTATTATTAATAAAAAATAAATAAAATTCCTTCCATAAAAATTAAATGATAGTAGTAGAAGTTGAGGTGGATCAGATGTGTCTTCCATTGTCACATGAGTGAACAACTCACCAGTCATCAACATTTTAAAAGTTAATTTTAATTAAATTTGAGTATTTAAATGATATGTGAAATATATATATAAAAAACATATACTAGTAGTATCTATCAATTTAACTATTTGTCCACCACTAAAGTATGTGTCGTAGTGAATAGAGATTCTCCACCTTTAATTAGAGGTTTGAGGTTTGAATTTTGATATGGAAATTTTTTGATAGGAAGCGCTTCTCCCGAATTGAGCCTTACGTGACTCAAATTCAGAATAATCGAAACCCAATACTACAACAGGTGAGAAATCAATTTTTCTAAATTTTAATTATTTATCCTTTTGAAATAATGATACCGAATTACTTATTACCGTAATATAAAATGGCTAAATCCATCAGTGGCCCCCTAAAGTTGCAACTTTCACTCGGACACCTTAACTAAACCTTGTTCATTTTAGACACCTCATGTCATACTCAACTGTGTCATTTTGAAATTTTTTTAACAATCAGTCAAATATGTAAGGTTCGCCGATGATGTGTCAAAATGACAAATTAAATAAAAACACATGGCATATATATTAAAAATAATTCTCAAATAATGATTTTTTAGTAGAAAAAAGAAGTGGCCAGTAACTAAATGACATGTGAAGTTTTTTGCACAAAAAAATAAAAAAATAAAATGACCCAACCCCTCCCACATCATCTTCTTCGCCCCACCCACGCCAACCCCTTCCCACCCTACCCTCCCAGATCGTCTTCTCCGCTCTTCCCCCACTCACCCAACATCTTCTCCCCCTCTACCCACCCTAACCCCAACCCCTTCCCCACCCACATCGTCTTCGCCACCCCTCTCCCACTCCACCCATCGTCTTCTTCAAGATTTGTGATGGAAGAGGAAAAAGTGCTAACAAAATGTAGAAGTGATTAGTCATCGAATTTGGCTTAGTTTAACGATTATTCTAACTCAAATAGAATAACAAATACACATATAATACTACTCAAAACTAAGTTGAGATTATTCATGATCCATGACTTTCCGTTGCTCTTCTTCTTTACGACCTTCTAATGTGTTGAAATTCATTTTTTTCTGGAATATTTTCATGTTGAAATTTATTTTTCTTGTCTGTAGCATCATCAAAACTATTTCTCCATGGAAGGAGTTCAAGTTTTGGGAGATGGTGGTTGAAAAATGGGAAAGAAAATGATAATAAAATAAAATGATTAAATAGCCTTTCACACGTTGATATTGAGTGTGTTGCACTCACTATGCCATGTCAGCAAAAAGTGTCAAAATGACACAGCGGGACATGAAATGAGGTGTCTAAAATAAATAAAGCTTAGGTGAGGTGTCTAAGTGAAAAATGGTGCCAACTTTAGGAGGCTACCGATGGGTTCAACCATATAAAATAGATTTAGGAAACAATTGTTTACAAATTCTACCCAAAAGAAAAAAAGATTTTCATTTAGGTACACTGAAAAGAAAGAACATATATAAAGTGTAAAGGTACAAAAAAAAAAAAGAAGAGCTTTCTGGAAGGCCTATGCAATTTCTCTGTGCTATATTCTCTGAAAATCTTCCATTAAAATTCTACTGTAAAACCCAATCTTGCATTTCCGATTTTCCGGCATGGATAGCGACACTAACTGGTCGGAGAAGGTGGAGGATCTCGTCGATGCCGGAGAAATCAATGAAGCCATTTCTTTGTTAGAAGAATTAGTCTCAAAGCTAGAAAATGAGTCCCAAAACTCATCAAATTCCCAGCTTCGTTTATCTACTGCTCTACTGGACTTATCGAAGCTTTACTCTACTCAAGGCTTATCTTTGCGAGCTGACCAGACGCGCTCAAAGGCATTTCTCATTAAACAGCAGCAAGAAAATAGGTCTGAACCCGATTTCTCCCCCTTTTCGGTTGTTTGAATGACTAGAAAATTGGATAAAGTTGTATTTATTGAGTTTATTTGATATGAATGGTGGTTTTTAACAAAGAGCAGAATTTTACCCGATTTCCCTTTTACTTGAATTAAGGTGGCAACGATTGGGGGAATTGAGGTTTCTATCTTTTCCTGTTATTGCACCCTTTAGCTGTTTGTCTGCCAATAAAATTGGAGAAAATGGTGATAAATTGTGAACTTTCATTGCTTTAATGTAGTTTTTATGTGTGATGATTTTGTTCTACTTCCAATTTTGTGGTTTTCATCCAATTGGCTGGCGTTTTTCATACAATTACTGTGGTTAGTCTTGGTTTTGATCAGGTGTAATCATTAGCTTATCCATTGGTTTTTTATCTGCCAGGGATGCAAATGCTACCAAGGAGCTAACTGGTGATGGCATTTCAGGTGGCCGGGTTTCACAGAGTGAGGCTCTTGCTTGTAACTAGTGTTCTTCTTTGGCCTTTGTCTAGATTCATGATTTTTTCTTTCATCAGTCTAAAGATAAACTTCAAGTATTTGATTAACTTGACATGTATCAAAAGGAGAAAACCAACTTCATGCGTAACATATATCCCAACTCTTATTCCATATAGTACTCATTGTTGTCAACTTTCTTTAATAACTTTATTCTACATCTTTTACTATCACTAGATATCAAATCTTATAACTAATCATTGAATAATTGTCCAGAAAATGTTTTTTCAAGTAAAACATTTCCACAGAAAAATATTTTCTATAGAAAACATTACCACCATGCCAAATTTCTTTCTTTTTCTGTATTTGTTGTTCTCAGACTTATAAGCCTTACTTCATTTTTCAGGTGATAACAAGGATCACACCAGCTTGCAAATTGATACCTCACCGAATGACGAGGATGATGGTAATACCCCCTACATCTAAGAGGCTATAACATCTCCTCCGTGAACTTATCCTATTATGTTTTGTGTATCCAATGATCTTTGTTGAGCTTGGAATTTTTAAGTGCATTGGGTGGGTGGGGGGTGGGGGTGGGGATGCTGTGTAGGGAAATGTGTTGAAGAGGTGAGGAGAGGGAGGGAATTGCTTGCTTCTATTGGAGTAACGATCTGAGGGGTTTTCATGTTTGGTATCAACTTCAGGAATAGGTACAAGGGAAATTGGATGTAAGAATTCTATGAAGGTGCAATATTTTAGTATTTTGCTTTCTGCTTGCTCATCAAAAGGATTTCACTTCTAAGATACTAGAGATTTTCAATTGAAGTGCTCAGTTATACGTATGATACGCACATACTATTGTTTGTCCACTTGAGAACAATGTTGATATCTATCATTTGTCAAAACTGGCCTCGTACTGTATTGGTTCCTCTCCTCCATCTTAGTATGAGAAACATGTTGCATTAAGCTTTGCGCACATTCGACTAGTTTGTTTCACTGGTGAAGTTTGTGATTAACCGGGTAAGGCTGCAAAACTGGGTTCAGTGTCTATTTGTACAGGAAGCTGATTTTATGACCTTCCGTATTGCCCATTACTGGCCCCTAGTTAATGTATCCTTAATTACCTCCTTAAAGTTTGATATATATCTAGGATCCCTAAGATCAATGAATTTTGAAGTTATAACCTTGAGGTGAATACCTTATCAAAAAATAATCTTTTGGTAAATACAGATTGGGAAGCTATTGCTGATCGTGCTCCAGATGAATTACTTTCCCCACAACACTTGCCAGAAGTGTCTAAAATTTCTTTGCAAGATTCGAAAGTTCAAGCCCCCAAGCGACGTGGAAGGGGTACATTCTCCTATCAGAAGCAGAGTCTCTACAGCGATCAGCAGTCTGATGAGCCTGCCGTTGATGACATTGAAGATGAAACTGTTTCCGGTACCCCAGAAGGGAGCTCAGATATAAAAAATTGTATGACTGCATTCTTTTCAAGCATGGCATTATTTGATCATCAGCTGTTATCATGTCACTGATTTGGTTATGAATATATTTCTTGTCATCTACTCATTTTTCCTGGTTAACCCAAATGTTATACTTGTATATGTATCAAAATGTTGCATTAAGCAATCCAATCTGTGTCATTTATTCCTCCTCATTGTTTTGACATATTGTAATCTAGTGGTTTGTATTGGCCTTTTTCGCGCATGCACAAAATGCAAATGATGTAATAAAATTAATTTAGTTTGTCTCATGGGCATAATAAACTTGGGTGTAACTTAGGAATATTTGTTAGGTACTAGGTACACATGTAAGCACTTAATATTAGAACTATTAGCCACTTATAATAATAGGTCGAGTGCATATGATGTCAGAAATATCTCTTAAATTGTCCCCACTTGTTTCCGCTGAAATAATTTCCATTTTGTGCATGAGAACATTCTCATTTTGAGTTTCTCCCCCCGATTCTTCATTTCGTGGCTGACTGTTTTTCTCCCACATTTCTTCTGTTTTTGTAAATTCCAGTAAACTATGGAACGCGCCACGTCTTGGTTCTGGCTGATTTCCCACCAAGCACTAAAACAAATGACCTAGAGAAACTGTTGCAGAAATTTAAAGACGATGTAGCAATTCGCTGGGTCAATGATACAGTTGCACTTGCAGTGTTCAGAACACCATCCCTTGGTAATTTGGTTCTTTCTTTTTGTCTGTAATTTAAATTTAAAATTGCTTCCTTCCATTGGCATAGCTTTTAATGACTCACCACGCTCCCTTGACCTTTCCTTTTCACCAAGGGTGTTTTGGTTCTATTATAAACAGAATGCTTATCCTAGGATTATCCCGATCGTTAACAACGAAGTTGAGAACTAGTATGTCTGAGCTTCTCAGGCAGATGAATTCCATTAAATCATCATTCTTTACACTAGTGATGACTTGGATTTTTGTTTATCTTTTCTCCATAGAAAAACATGTCAGTTGGACATCAAAGGTCAAGGGTAGCTCCGCCCCTGAATATGTAACATGTGGACACAAGAAACCAGATAAATGTTCCTGTTTGTTTAAATAGCAAAATCATTATTTGGAATTTTTGTACCTTTGGTAAATGTTTCATATGTTGGAAGTAGATAATGTGAATGTCTTAGCGTCTAATGAGGTTAATGCCCTAAAAAGACGAGCTCAAGAGTAAAGGCCTTTGTCTTTGACAAGAATGCCTGTCATTGATGAATGTTTTCTTATCCGAGTTGCTAAGATGTGCTTGTCTCAGGATTATAGGGCTTCTTCAAGAATACTTTTAGAATCTTGTCATGCTTGATATATTAACTTTTGAATCCTAAGCCTCTTCATGAGAAGACGTTCTCCTTTCTGGTGGAAATCTTTTGAAGTGATTGAACATTGTGAGAACAGGAAATCTTGGGTTTGGAATCATTCAAAAGTAGGAATAAGGATGACATAGTTCTCACAGAACCTTATATGGACATAGGTTGGTCAAATGTAATGATGAAATTGGAGAGTTTCATTGGAGGGAAATAATGACAGATGGAATAGAAACTGTCGTCGCCTCCCATCAGTTGTGCACAGGTAGCAGCTCTAAAGTCCCGGTCAGAAGATGGCATTGAAGAGACTACTCCAAAACTATGGAGGCATGTAGATTCAAGATCATTTTAGTCCATATTCAGTTTGGTGGCCAATGCCTCATGGCCAGGTCCAGTTATGTGCCAAGCAGGGAAGAGGTACAGCGGTGAGCTTATTCTGCTATCTGCATCGGAAGTCCCAAACAAAATTGAAGTGCGGGACACCATTATGATGTACACTTTTCAGAATTTCCGTCTGGTGGAGGCAGGGAGGTTTGAGAATGAGTCTCCAAAGGGAGGAAATTGCTTCTCTATTAGTAGTGGTTTCCCCTTAAATCAAGTTGCTTATTGATTAGAATGCTTCAGCTCTTGTTTATCCTCTGGTTGAAAAGCTTTTGCCAGCAGGTTGGGGATATGTGTGAAGGCATAGAAAGCATAGATGAAGACACAATAACTTTAAAAAATGTTGAAGCCCTACACTCTTTACAGATGTAGCCTTAACAAATGTTCTACTAGATACTTCTTGTTTAATTATTAAAAAAGAAATAGCTACAGATCTGCTAGGTGATTGAATAGCAGTTCTTTCGCATATTTTTACTTGAGCAATTCTCCTTTTATAATGCTTTCCACCTTTTCTTCGTCTATGCACTTATTGAAGTCATGTCATGAGGTCTTTGCTTTCAATTGTTTTGTCTTGCTAACTTGTTATATTGCCAAATGGTGGCATTTTACACTTGACTGATTTCAATGATATATTTAGTGCTTGCAACTATAATTCAGCTAACTCTTATCTCGTGATTCAGCATTAGAGGCCAGCAACTCAATACACTGTCCATTTACAGTGAGGGTACTGTGTGAGGAGGATGAACTTTTGAGCTCAATTCCACCAAGAGGTAACACACTTAGTTCTGTATCATCTTTCACTTCAGGAGCATGAATAATAGCAGAAACCAAGCCAAAAGTTGTGACAATCTGTAATAATGTTCTCAGCCACGTTTGCAAATGTCAGATGTACTTTCCCTTTCTATTACAGCAGAATTAGTTTGTGGATTGTTTATGATACTCGTTAAATGTATTTTATAGATCTGGAGCCTCCTCGTAGAAGACCTCAGACATCAGCTAGAACCGCCCAGAGGCTGATTGCTCAAAGTATGGGTATAAAGTTGCCATCGACGGACTTTGGGTCCAGAGAATATAGGAGACAGGAGGAAGCCAGGAAGAACCGGATAGTTTCAAGACAAAACCTGAAGAATGATGCTTGGGGTGACGATGACAACTAAGATTCATTTGTTCAAGCTCTCTAAATATTTCATTTGTTCTTCAGTATGCAACTATGCACTAACCAGCCTTACTTTTTAAGTTTTGCATATCTTGAACATATGATTGAATGATTCTTGATTGGTAAAAAGTACTGTACTCATTCTTGTATAGCTACAGAATTTAGCCAAACCACATCCAATTTCTCCAGTTTCTGGTGAATAATTAATTAACATGTATTTTTACTTAAATCATAATCTGTTGGATGCGAGATATGCTTGGTCGGTGCCTGGTGGAGTTGTGCTCATATTGCACGAATTATTATTTGTTGCTTATTGTGGGGCCAGTGATCTCCTTTTATACCGAGTCAAGTCTAAATCCAACTAGGAGGTGGCACACAATATTAAAGTAAAAATGATTAGTACAACATTTTTCACGTCTATAAAATTCCTTTTATACTCTTGAAATTCTATTAACTTTCACAACTCATATGGAGACTCAAAATGATACCTTATATTACCAATCAATCAATTGACCAATTGAAACATATGTGAAACATTATACATGGCCCTTAATTTGGTCTATTATACTGCTTCCTCACCTTCTCAAAAATTTGATTCAATGTATGGAAAAAGTTTTACTAATTCACACAACTATGAGTGGAACTTGATCTCTATACATTTTTTTTCAACCTCAAATTTGTTCATTTAACTTGTTCAAAATTCACTCTTTCATCAATGTATTAACGATTTCTTATTTCAACTTAGTGTCATTTGATCACAAATATATTTTGAAAAAACTTAGGTGTTTGGCTTATAATTTGTCATGAATAATATATTTGGCAAACATCCAAAGTTTTCAAGTTCTAGAAGAAAAAAAACTAAAATTTGGGTCAAATTCTAGTAGGGGTGTGCACTATTTGGATTAAACCGAAAAATCAAATCAAACCAAACCGAATTTTAGTTTGGATTGGTTTTTTTGGTTTTTTGGTTTGGCTTCGGATTTAGAAAAATAAAAACCGAATTGTATATATAATATCTAGGTTTAGAATTTTAAGCTGAAGTTTACCACTTTTGTCCCTTTTAGTTATTCTCTTTCATTATTATTAAGTTTATATTTTATATTTGGATATCTATAATTGGTATACTTATAAGTTTTGTGATTTAAGTTTTACTTATGATTTATATTAGGAAGTATATTTAAGAAATTCAATATTATTACTTTTTATATATATATATATAGTTTTATTTTTCAAATTGTAAATATAACTTTGATTGTGTTAAAAATTATTAATATAACCGAATAACCAAATCGAAAAAATCCAAACCGAATAGAGAAAATCCGAACCAAATCAAATTTATTTTGGTTCGGATTGGATTACACTTTTTAAAAACCAAAAAATCCAAACCGAATAGTACAAAACCAAACTGAAAAACCGAATGCATACCCCTAAATTCTAGTATTTGGAAATTTTTAAAAAATTAAAAATTATCTCAAACTTTTATATTTTATAAAAACATCAATTATCTATTAATTTCAATTAGTATCTATCTACAACCAACTCCATAAAAAAGAACAACTTATTTTAATGGGTTATAATTTATCTTGAATCAGTGACACATTTGAGTATGCGATTATTATAATGCTCTTGCTCATATTGTTGTTTTTGTTATTGTTGATTGTCATCAATTATATTATAAGGTTAATTTTTAATGGAACATGTTCATTATAAAATGACAATATGAGCTTAGGAGTAATTTTAATAATTTTTAGAACTCATAGGTATAAATCACATTTTTTGAAAAAACCAAATATTTCTCCTAAAATCTACTGCCAAAGGCATGGTAAAACTTCACCCAAAAATGACTTGCCAAAAACATTTGAAAACTTATGGCCAAACACTAGATTAAGGATTCGACTTGTCTCTGTTTTATTTTTTTTCTTATCAATACTTTTGGTAGAACTTAAAAGTTATGAAAATATTTTCCTTCCCTTTGATGGAAAATTGAAACTCTTGATTTTAGTTTTATATTAAAGAGTTTTTATGTGATTAGCTGAAAACACAAGTATCAAGAACCAAGTCTTTAACTCAATATCTCTACGATTAGATAAATGAATACCTAATGTCATTTATTTTAATAAACACTTCATGTTTTGAATTGAGTTGTTAAACTCTTGAAACTTTATAAAGTATATTAAATATTAACTTGAGCAAAAAAAAAACTAAAAATCAATATAAAACACTATGTATTCTGAGTATGTGAAACACCTTGTGATGTTTCAAACAATATTAATAATATTAAAATAAGAAGTTCAATGCAACACATAAGTTGGTAGACTTATCAATATAATTTTTAATTAAATTATTGATAACTGATGAAAGCAATACGAAATTTCAACCATATTTATTCACTTCTTAGAAAACGGAAAAAAATAAAATACAATTAATGCAATTAATTACGTGTCCGAAAATAGTTGGGACAAATTTTGAATTACGTCGTCTAATAAATAAGTGCATGACCAAAAAAAAAACAATTCAATAAATCACGATTTATTCAAGAGCAGCCATTGTACACCTATCATATTTTGCTCCAAATTAAAGAAGACAATTAGATGATTCTTTGACTGACTAGAGTGCTATTTTATGGATGTGGAATACTTCTAGTGTTTTTTTTTTCATTATACATTTTATAAATGCTATTCCACCGTCCCAAATTTATATGATATCGTAAAAATTTTGAAAATTAAAATTTTGTAATTTTGATTATGAATTCGGAATGATTAAGAAAATTACGTAAAAAAAATAATAATTGACAATTCAAAATATTTAAAAACATATAAAAAATTACAGTAAAAAATAAATTCGTTAGAATCTCAAAATATGAGATGGAGGGAATAGGATTTGAGTTATATTTACCAATAATGCGATCATTTTTACGTTATCAATGAAATTTAATCTTTTTAATCGATTGTATAAAAGGTTATTATTTTATGTCATGTTTGCAATAAAAAGTTAATATATTGCTAAAGGTCAACTCTCTATCGATCATGATGTTAAATTTTTATACGATATCTTTGTATTGAAGGTATAACTCATATAAATATTCCAAAGTCACATTATCACTAGCTAGCTAGGTAAACCTTGGGTCTTAGAGTTTAGGCTAGTTACTTTGAATAGTTTATAATTAAATTAATTAAATCGATCGTGAATTTGAATAATTAATTATTATTGGAATTATGTGAAAATATTTCTAGTCCGATGAGTGCCGGAGTCCCTCCATTATTACATTCCACGCTCTTCTCTGACCCATTAATTTTTTATTACTAGAAGGTGTATAATTGAGACAAGTGAAAGAGTCAGATACATACGAATTCACTTGGATACAGTATCTAAAATAAATTATACTTAAATTTGACCTCATGTATTCTACATATATATGGACGTGCCAGATACATACATTTGAAGTCCAAATTCTGATAAGACTCGTAATATTGAAAATTGGCGTGAAGAAAAATAATTTACTCTTAAACTAATGGAATTTGTGTTAGCCAAAAATTATCAAATAAAACAAGTGGCGCTTATCGGTTGGTTTGATTTGAATGTGAACTTAAATTAGAATATATGAATATATACATCTCAGCTCAGAATTAAAGGTTGTTTTATTTCTAATTATTAATCATGAGATGAATAATTAAGGGCTAAATGCATGAAACTAGAAAATTAAGTCGTCTAAGAAAAATGGAATTTTCTATTCGTGCATGCATGCACCATGTAATTGGATATTAACGTGAGGCACAGGTTAAGCTAATAACCAATTTTGAATCTGACTTTCCAACTCTGGTAAACCATTCTACAAAATTTACAAATTTATTGTTTTACCTATTACTATCACTAATTGTACGTTAGAATTTCTAATTTATAAGTTATAAGCTAAAAGTCAATCCAAATCGATTTCAAAAAATTGGCTCAGATATGTTTCCTGTACTTCTGTTCACAAAACATTAAAAATTTCCAAGTAAAATACCTATCAGAAATACTACTTCAAAAACTCAAAATTTTAAATCTATGATCAAACGGGAACTAAAATAAAACTTATACTCATGAAATTTAAATCATGAATCCGCCTCACGATTCGCAAAAGGAGAATTCATTTTTAAATATCTACGTCCACTACGGGTTTCTACTCATGCGTTCTACTGGTCTATTAGCCCCACTGGCCGCTATGACTTGTCTGGAATGTAGAAAATTACAAAGTCAAACACAAATGTATTTCCTATTTCTCAATTGTTTCACGTGTGTTGACCGGCTCCTTCTACTTCAATCTTTGACCAAAAAAATAAAAAAATCAAATGAAAATTAAAAAATAACAATAATTAAAAAAATGATTCTTTTCTTCTGCATCTTCCTTTGCTTTTTCCATTCAAACTTTTATGTATAAATATTTAGCCACTTTCTTTTACCACCTTTAATTTCATTAAAAAAAAACCCTCTGTTCCTCTCTGTCTTTTTCCCCCTCCTATTATATATTGTTAGATTCTTCTTTTCATTACATAGAAAAATATGGAAGAAGTAGAAATACCCAAATATTTTTTGTGTCCTATATCACTCCAAATCATGAAAGATCCTGTCACAACAGTTACTGGAATTACATATGATAGGGAAAATATTGAAACATGGTTGTTGATGGCGGAGGAAAATAATACATCTACGTGTCCGGTGACAAAGCAAATTTTGCCTAGAGACATCGCGTTGTTGACACCAAATCATATGCTAGGGAAATTTATTCGATCGTGGACTATATGCAATGCTGAGAAAGGGATTGAGCAAATTCCATCGCCTAAATATCCTATCAACAAATCACATGTCATCAGGCTAATTCGTCAGGTGAAAAATCGCGATCTTTATTTAGAAGCTTTAAGGAAAATGGTGACTATGATAAGTGAGAATGAGGAAAATAGGAAGTCTTTGGATGAAGGTGGTGCAATTAAGGCTATGGTTTGTTTTATATTGAGGAGTTTTAAGGAGGGGGAATTAATTATGGGAATTGAAGAAGCTTTAAAGATATTCCATCTTGTTTGGAGACCAACACATGAAAACAAACAACTTGTTAAGGAAAATCATGATCTAATTGAAGCTATTTTATGGATTTTGAAGAGTCGCGAAATGTGCTACAACAATCAAGTTGTAACATCAATCAAAACTCATGCAATGTTGGTCCTAAAAAATGTGATCTCAGTGTCAAGTACAAATCTCTTATCGAGTCTAACCCCCGATTTTTTCCAACAAATGTTGAATACTTTGAGGAAAAACAACGTAAAATATGTGTCTCAACAAGTAACAAAAGCAGCGTTGCATGTTCTAATAGATACATGTCCAAGGGGACGAAACAGGCTGAAAGTGATCGAATTGGGGGCTATTTTCGAGCTAATTGAGCTCGAATTAAGTAACAATGAGAAAAGGGTTAGTGAATTAGTTTTTTCTCTTTTGTCACATTTGTGTAGTTTGGCTGATGGGAGAGCAGAATTACTAAAACATGCAGCTGGAATTGCAATTGTTTCTAAAAAGATACTAAGGATTTCTCCAGCTACAGATGAAAGTGCAATTCAAATTCTTGGATTAATTGCTAAGTTTTCAGCTACAAAAGAAGTGTTGATGGAAATGTTAAGAGTTGGGGGTGTGACAAAGTTATGCATGGTGATTCAAGCAAATTGTGAAGCATGTTTAAGGAAAAAAGCACTGGAAATATTAAGGGCACATAATAATGTTTGGAGCAATTCTCCATGTGTACAAATTTATTTTTTGACAAGATATCCTGGTCAATAGAGATTTACAATCTCACTTCTATTTTCAATATTTTTTGTTATGATATACTTGTAGAAATTGTAGTAGCATTATATGCTTTTATTCTGCATAACAATATGCAAAATATTACATTGAAACCTCATACATAACTTTTATTATATACTAGATTCAGAGCCGTTGCCAGCACGCGCCCAATATATGTTACTCCCTTTATTTCAATTTTTGTGGTGCAGATTGAATTTGGAGAGTCAATCAAATACCCTAGATTTATGTAGACAATTATTTTCCTTTTATCTGTTTAATTTCAACTTTTTCTAGGTTTCTTCTAGAGTATGTATTTGATTAGTTCCTTGCACTTTGAGGTTGATGTAAAGAAACCACAAGAAAACTATGCATGTGAAAACTGAAAAGGCTCATTTATACCATCTGTTATAATTTTGATTCATCATTTACCCTCAAAGTTACAAAATTGATTTTGATCACCATCATATTTCTATATTATTCAACGTATTGTAGGTGGCATGTCACGTGGTCTCACCTAAAAAATATATCAGGCCGCGTAGACGGGGTGTTCACCCATGTTGGATGGTCTTAACAGAGAAGGATAAGTTTGTACCAATTATATAAGGTTGGGGTGATGATGAACCGAAAATATATTGGAGAGTATTAATGATAGTTGTCGTAAATTTGTTGTTAATTGCCGCAAGGCTTGCTGATACTTTCTAACTCATTTGGTCATGACGCTGAAAAACTGATCTAAAACGAGTAAAGACTTTTTCTTTATTTTATTATTTTTTCTTTATGTGATTTGGCAACACAATTTTTTTTTTATAAAAATTAATAAAATTTCACCGTTTATACTGCATTTTAATCTTTTTTTCTCCATTGTCATTTCAGTATTTCAATTATTTTCTTATTTTTTGATATAGTACATACGAGTTAAAATAAAATTTTGGGCAGTATATTCTTTATAATATATATTCCAACACCTAAGGGTAATAACAATCCTAGTTAAACTGTCAGCTAATTGTCAAATTATAATTTCATTTATATTAAATAAAAAATACATTAACTTTAATACAATGTACATAAATTGATAAACGTATATTACTTAAAAAAAACTAAGTTATAATGAGTACGTCTACTACTTTAATAATGCATTGATTGTATTCTAAGGGTGTGTTCGGAAAGGAAAATATTCAATTTTTTATGTTGGTCAGTCAAATTTTTTGAAAAATATTTTTTCTAAAAAAACACGTAAAATGAGAAAAATGATTTACCTAGTTAAAGTAGAAAAAACAAGTTTCACGGGCATTTCATGAATTTGTCCACTCCACCCTCTAAGACGCCTCATCTTCACCCCTATCCCATCTCTTATAGTATTTGTCTAAATTATACATAAAAAATATTTAAGAATAACATTTTATGTGCTTACGTATTAACCACAAGAAAATAAGTATCAAATTCACTTATTTTCCCAAGAAAACATTTTCGTTAGTACCGAACACACCCGAAGATTCTTAGGATTGTCATTTAAAAAACCATTTTTTACAATAACAATAGATTGAACGAAAATTTATTATGGAACAAATTCAATTTCTGTTTTACCAGAACTCCGATTACTAAGAAGAAGCTGAAAAAGCTCAACAAATTAACTAATCAAAGACTTTTTCTTGTTTGGAGTTAAATATCCAAATACTTATCTCATAGACAAAACAAAACCCTGCTTCATTTTGTTTACTACTGAAAACAAAGCTCAATAAAGAAACTTTTGTTACCCAAAACTTCCTACCATAGGGGAGGAAAAAAAATACATAGCACCATTAGGGAAAAACATGCACTATTTTGCAAGTCATAGTTCTTGCTTAAACACATTATTCTATCCTGTTATCTTCCTTATTCTCTTCAATGCTGCATCCACCACGAATCAAATATCTAATTATATTGACCATCCTTTCGGTGGCCTCGCAATTGAAACAAGTAATAGTAGAAAGTTGCTGTCCTACAATGGTGATGTTCTTGCCATCAATCCATCACTTTCTATTGAGAATTTTAGGCTAAAGAATGCTTACATCGCGTTACAAGCTTGGAAAGAAGTAATTCTCTCTGATCCTCATAATATAACGCAGAATTGGGTAGGATCTAATGTGTGTAATTACACTGGAGTTTTTTGTTCACCTTCACTTGATCAGCCCTCTGAACTTACAGTTTCTGGTATTGATATCAATCATGGCGATATAGCTGGTAAACTTCCACATGAATTAGGTTTACTATTTGATATTGCATTAATTCATATAAATTCTAATAGGTTTTGTGGTACAATACCTGAGAGTTTCTTGAATTTGAAGCTTCTATTTGAGTTAGATGTTAGTAATAATCGATTCGTTGGAAAGTTTCCTGATGTGGTTGTTCAAATGCCTAATTTGAAGTTTCTTGATTTGAGGTTTAATGAGTTTGAAGGTGCATTGCCAAAGCAACTTTTTGAAAGGGATTTAGATGCTCTGTTCATTAATAACAACAGATTTTCTTTTGAGTTGCCTGATAACTTTGGGAATTCGCCGGTTTCTGTTATGGTTTTGGCTAACAACAACTTTGAGGGATGTGTACCTGCTAGTATAGGCAAAATGGTTAGATTGAACGAGTTGCTTCTTTTAAATAACAATTTTCATTCATGTTTGCCGAATGAGATTGGGATGCGGAAGAATGTGACTGTGTTTGATGTAAGTTATAATGAAATGATGGGCACTTTACCTGATAGTATTGGAGAGATGGTGAGCTTGGAGCAGTTGAATTTGGGTCATAATATGTTTTCTGGAAAGATTTCTAGCAACATATGTACACTTCCAAATTTGGAGAATTTTGTCTATGAGCATAACTATTTTTCAGAAGAGAGTCCAGCTTGTTTAAACTTGAATGCATTTGCTGATCAACAAAATTGTCTTAGAGGAAGGCCAATGCAGAGATCTGCATTGGATTGCCAAAGATTTTTGTCTGATGAAGTTGATTGTAGCACTTTCAAATGTGCATTACCTCCATCATTTCCATCACCTACCACCCCTCCACAAAGCAACTGTTGTACTTGTTTGCCTCCACCACAATCACCACTGCCACCTAACGAGTCGCCATCATCCCCACTACCACTACCTGCACCATCACCATCGTCTTCTCCACCAAGCATATTACCATCACCATTGCCTTCTCCAACCTCACCAACTCAAAACTCTCCTTCACCTCAGCCACCAGACTTGCCATCACCATCACCTTCATTTGTAGAGCCTCCACTACCTTCTCCTCTTCCGTGTGAAAATCAGACGATACCATCAAGTCAAGATATGTTATCTCCTTCACCTTGAAAGTCATTATCTGAGGTTACTCTTCTTGGTATCATCTTTCTCACTCAATGAAGGTTTAAATCATTCCTGGGATTACAGGACATCCGCAGAAGGAACTGTGAATCGAGCCTCTTATTTTTGTAGGATTAGCATAAAAGAGATGCAAGATGACGGTTGTAAGGTGACAATTTGATTGCTCTTCAAATTGTGTTAGTACTTAATAAAATGTAGAGCATGTTGCATGAATTGTCAGTATAAACTAGATATTCTCCTGAAAAAACAACGTTGTAGTTGATCATGAAAAAGGAGTCCCCTTTGTTCCAAACAGAGAAATCAAGATGGTTACACTGCTCATTTATTTTCAATGCTTTCACCAGCATTACTATTCACTTGGAATGTCATTCAATACTAACTTCCAGTACGAACTTTAAACAGATATTTTTGATAAAACAACAGACACCTGATCATATAAGGCTATTTGGATCTTGAGTACTTGTTTCAAATTGAAATGAGTTGATTCGCAGGCTGTGGTTAAGCTATGTTAAAGCATTGACCATATGACAAAATGGTGTAAAATCCATTGATTTAAACTTCTGATTACATTAACCTTCAATTCCAATATGAATATACAATGCTTAGTAAGCTGAACAATCAAAGGAATGGCCTCAATTTCTAAGATTATACTTCAACGTGACTTGGGTTGCGCCTAATGAGAACTTTCAGTATAAAATTCTCCTCATCAATCAGCTTAAAACGCAAAACATCTCCCACATGCAAATCATTGTCCTGTAGAAACTGGCGCCACCCTTTTCGAAATTTTAGTCTATCAGAACTACGAACAACAACTCGCCAACTTTTACCATCACTCTGAAGAGTAGCAATCTTCTCAAATACTTGCCCCCTCTTCATGTATTTTTTGCCAAATGTAGAGGGTAAATTCTGCATAAAGTATGTATATTAAAAAACGTGCAGGATGCACACTCAACAACCAAGTGATCAAAGTATCAAATGGTATGAACTAAAAAGACGACAGACAAGTAGTAGACAACTTTACATCATGATTCACAGTATATGCAAGTAATTCAAAGAATACTGTTTAACCACAAAACAAAAGTTACCAGAGAGGAATTTTCCATACTGTTTTGCCTTTTTGACACACTTTTGAGAATATATAGGATGCATTCACGAATTTATGCATAGATACAAATTGCAATAAATAAACTTACCAACAACATCTTGGAAAAATTGGATTTCTTCATGACAATTTCAAATAACGTGACTGAGACTATAGAATTTTCTGATCCATCAAATTCTTCATCAGCTGACGGAAATGCCACCTGTATCTCTGCACCAATTTCTTTTTGAGAGTTACTATTTTTGGATTTAGACTTTAAATTATGCAGAAAGACTGATGTATTGCACTAAACCTGAAGACGTTCAAAGGAACTTACCATGAGTATTTTCTTCATCCAATGGATACAATTCAAGCTCCTCAATGGCAGTAACGTCCTGTTTCATATAGCCATTTTTTCCATATACTTTTACAAAAAAAGTAGAGTTTCCATCATAAGAAAAATTCAGATAATCATCCATCTCCAAGTTATTATCCTGCACAAATTTTGGCCAACCACCCTTGAAATAGAAACCCTCTTCGATCTTTTCTATAATAACCCTCCAAGATCTCCTAGCTGGACCTTCAACTTCAAGCAGAGAGATCACTGGAATATCTCCATTGAAATACTCAAGAAAGCCCGACGGAATTTTCTAGGAAAAAAGAGAAAGAAAATGGTACATAAACACTAGGATAAGACAGAATCTGGGTATGAAAATATGATTTTAACCAAAAGTAAACTCTTTGGATCAAAATCCAATGCTATTTCTCGAGTATATATATTATCACAAAGAAGCAGAAATTTAGGAAAAAGAAGAGATTACCAGCTTCGGATAGCACATTTCGGGATGATAAGTCTTAATGAAGGCAGGGAAGCCATCACCAATATAGTTTCGCTCCATTTTGATTTTCAACTTCTTTCAAAGTTCAGATCTTTAAGAAAACTCTGTTTTTTTTTTCTTTGGTGGGATTTTGTAGAATGAAGATAAGAGAGGACCCGAATCTCCGTCTCTCCTACGTTATCGATTACGTCGTGAGAAGATGATGCCAAAGATTTCACGAAAATGGCAAGTGAGAAATAGGTGAAGAATGAAAAAGAACATGAAAAGGGAAACGGAGAGGGACAGAGTCTGGCAATGGCAGCGGAGCAGCCGCTGCTGACGTGAAAAGAGAGAGGAAGAGAAGATGGTACAGATTTTGTAAAGCAAAAATAAAAAATGAATATAGACTATTCCGTATTCGTTAATTATTTATCACTCCACCACCATCCTGATCGGTGAGAACAGATTGGTACCGTCTAAAAACAGATTTAAGCATATTCAATACATAAATATTGATAGTAAGTAATAAGTGAATTGTTATAAGCAATTTTTTTCATATTTATTCATCATTTAAATAGATTTTAAGATCAAAAGACAATATTGAAAAGTAGTTTGATATCCTTGCTACTTATAGTCATTCACCCAAATAATACTATCTTTTACCAAGAATTAGATTGATAATCGTAGGAAAAAAGAATTGACCACAAAGGAGATTGAGCTAAGACTAGCATTTTCCAAGGCATAAAAACAACAACAGATCATAGTATAAATATATGGTTGTATATTTTTACAAGCACCACCACAACCTTTACGACTATTACACGATCCATTTACCGTGTACATCTGTGAAAACACAATTTCGTACTGCTTAATAAGATCAAACACAAACATAGAGCACCCACTCCGAGTGGCCCATTCGTTCATTTTTCGCATAACCAATCATTCTTCAATTTCCACTCTGAATACTTTATTACTAAGACAACATACCAGTATGGTATTAACTTCAGCTGCTCGCCAAAACGAGAAGACGTCTACGCTGTTTTACTTGCTGCGAGACTCCCAACAAACTAAGAAGCATGACCAGAAATATCAAGGTAGCCACAAATATAGGTATCATATATTGCCTCATCCATTTAACTGAAAACATGTTTCTCAACCATCTTGCTGAACTAGTCGTGCCCACTCCGACTTTATTCTTCTTGATAGCTTTGTACGGTTTGGATCCCTTTACTCGACACTTCATTACAATTTCTCTTACTAGTCTGAGTCTTCGATTTGCGGTGCCCTGGAAAGGGATCACAGAGGACATTTCAGCTTGAGCTTCATGATTTGATATTTCAGAGGATTCAGGCCTATCCGGGATCATGGAAATAGGTTTGGGATTAAGTGAAGAATCATCTAGCTTAATGATATCATCCTTCATTATATCAGCAAACCAGTCCTCTTCAACATCACAATCCTGGAACCCATACAGCAGACCAAAAGACAGACAAAGTTATGTTACGATTAATATGGAAAGGGCATAGAAGTATGCTTGACACATGTACAAATGAGCAACAGAAAAAGGCGGTAAAACCAAAACCTTGAAGTTGCCAGAGGAATCGTGCTGAGAGAACTCTTTAGTTGGTTTATCAGATTCCGATCCAGAGTCAATCTGCTCAACTGAATGGGAATGAAAACTGCTACTACCTTCCTTTGAACAGCAATCCGCAAAATTGACCAATTCCAAGCTGCCCAATTGTCCTGCTCCAGATATAGCAGTTGCACTATCTGTAGAAACCAGTTGATTCCTCTGATTTCTTGGGGTGTCATTCAAATGAAACTCGCTATTCTTCCGGAGCCGGCAGACAACCATAGAATCCTGTATAACACAACAGACCAAACAATCAAAGCACTTTCTTGATGTAGATGATTGACATTTTCTCAGAAAGTGGCATATTGCAGCAAAGGAACTATCAATGCTAAAACTAGGATGATATGTCTATAAGAATTCACAAGAACAGCATATTTACTCGAGGAATAAACAGCTAACAGTACATAGTTGAATTTGATGTTGCAGCTGAAAAAGGTAGGGAGTTCATCGCAAGAGGAGGATCGGTCCCTGTGGGTTGGGTCAGAACTCATAATTACCTGATAATTAGTGTTCCCAATCATGCAATATTCATGCATTATCCATTGTGTCCTCTGTCCTTTAGGTGCCCGACCAGTGTGGAACACCAGCGTTCTCTTTGTGCCAACGATATTTGAACTAGACTTCACATTACGTTCTTTTCCAGTGGCCTTCCAGTAACCAGATTCAGTTGCCCTTTTACTTTGTGATCCGTTCGGGTACTTCCTTCCACGAGGAGAAAAGAAGAACCATTCATTATCTGATTGAATGACGGCTTTAGCTGTTACATGTGAATAAGGATTGATCAATTAATAGAACAAGTATGTAAGTTACTATTCACATAGTAACTAATAAAGACAGTCAAATGAATAGGGCTAAAGGTGGTAACATAATGTGATGCTTCTCATAATTTCCAAGCACCTTATAAAACAAATAAAAAATGAATAAAATATTTAACAACTGTAAGAATCTTAATGACCATACTAAGATGCTTAGCTTTGCAAATCCTAGCCATCGATACATCACGGCACATAACCAACTTAAAATTTTCCTTCAACTGTATTCAGTAGAAAGAGGATGTTTCAATATTGAAACCATGGAAGCTGAAAGGTTCACAATGTATACTATATAAGAGATACAATGAGGAAGACTAGCAATATGTTCAAGCAAGAAATCTACTTAGTTTAGATTTCTAACCCCTATAACATGACTTCATTTAGAAGCACTCTTTGCCTTATTGTTTTTTTTTTTTTTTTGGGGTCAAAACAAGAGATTCTTGACTTTGAAATAAATATCAATCAACCTAATATTCGAAGAAGTTGACACATGGAAGAATCTTATTAATCGACTATCGAAAAGGAGGTTATTCCTTTCATTTCTTCTTTGTATGGGCATACTTTCCTATTTGTTTCATCAGGAATTCATTACCTTTTAGAAAGATAAAAAAAGGAATATTTGACCATCACTGTTCTCTGTTTTAAGGTACAAAAAAGAGGGGAAAAAAGAATCAAGTATGAATATACTGTGAATACAATCACATTACAAGAAAAAGAAATGTGGTCCAATGGAAGAGAAACAAAACAAATGTATCATCAAAATTAAGAGAAAATCCAATAATTGTGAAATTACTTAAACTTCAAGCTTCTTGAACAAGATCTTGAAAAACATATAACTACCAGCTTAACAAGTTCATGATGCACTTACAGCCTTCTACTCAATATCATATGTTTCGAATTGGGCTACTGCCATCACAATATACACATACACGTATGCACATATATACATACACCACCATTTGGTAGCATGGATGCCAATATCCCTATCAATACAGTAAATAACTAAGCATTCAACCAAATGCACCATTTAACCTTTTGATAGCATGAGTGTCAACGGTTAATATTAGATCACGCAAAATATCTAATTTTACAAAGGTACCATGGGTTTACTTGGACAAATAATTTGAATGACGGTGTTCAAACCAACTTCCCTCTATCTCAACTTGACCTAACTCTAGCACAAGTACCGAATAACTCCGACCACCAACGCTCCTCCGCCAACATGATGGTGGTGTTCTAAACAATTTGCACATATATACCTCAACCCAACCCAGCACAAGTACCAGGTAACTCTGTTCATCAACGCCACTCCACCACCGTCAAAGTAATATAAACATACATACATAGCACAAACAAATCATGTTATTATGAAAAAAAAAAGAAGGTACCTGGTAAATCCCAAGGTTCATGTTTCCAAATTTCAACCTCAGAAATAACTTCAACACACTTATCAGAGCCCTCAAGTTTCTTCTTCAAGTAATACGATATCAATTCTTCATCAGTTGGAGAAAACCTGAAACCAGGAAACATTGAAGACGCAGTCGCTATTGAAATTTCAGTATTATTATTTCTGGGTGTTCTCTCATTTCTTGAAGAAGACGATACATGCCCATTCTCCATAATTTTGTAAAAAAAAAAAATTGAAAATTTCAAGACGCCGCCTTTCTTCTTCTTCTTTTCCTTACTAATAAAAAAGGGTGTTGGAATCTCTGAAGAAAAAGAAGAGAATCAATGAAAAAGGAAGCAAACGGTGGCTTCCTTCCTCTGTTTTGAGTCACCTTTTTTTTTTTTTTTGGGGGCGGGGGAAATGAGCACGGGAGATTCACGTGTCAATGGACACGTGTCGGTTGTTTACGCTATAGGAAATTGCATGTATGGGGTCCCAGAGTCCCACGTATACATTTGATCGCGTGGAAACTACGTGGCCTTTTTTTTGTTTGCTTTGTTTATTATATATATATACGTAATTTTGACTGGAAATCTAAAACCAAAACGTATGGGTGAAACTTGAATGTTTTACCTTATTCCCAAAAAAAATATGAGATAAATTTTTTTTTTGTCTTTTTTCTTCTGGCTTGGCTGCATTTTTATGCGCTGACGCTGTCCTTTGTACTTTAGTCATTTGGCGTTTACGCAAATATTATATGTACTTTAAAAAGCTAAAGTTTGATAAATGAACTGTTGATAAAGTGCACTTTTGAACTATTATTTCAAATTTCTCTTGAAGTTGAAATACACAAGTTGTTTGCTAATACTTGTAACTTGTAAGAATACCAGCATTTCGAAAATAATGGAACTCGTTATTTGAAACACTTGAAGTGGCGGAGCCAAGAATTGATGAAAAGTGTGCAAATTTTCTTTTCAGGTGTGTTAAGGGTGTGCAAAATTAAATATACATTCATAGTAACTTACATTTAACCTTCATACATCATATAATTTTTCAGTAAAAAATGTGCACCGGACCACCCTTCGCCTTAGGTGGTTTCGTCCATGCGTTTTAACTAGAAAAAATAGTTTAAATTAAACATACGGCCAGCATATGAAATTATTTTACTGTTGGATAATCTTTATCTATTATAATAGATAATTAATAATGATTTATCTATAAAATTATAAAATTCAAATCTTAAGAAGACTTATATGTAGGTATATTTTGTTTTTGATGATTTGATATTGTAATGAAAAGTTTGATACGAAAAAAACATATATTGATTTTTCACAAATCCATCACCTATACAGTCAAACATCTCTACAACTCATTCTCTATATCAATAATTTACTCTAAGGATCATGCTTTAGATGAAACTGAATGTGTTTTCTATATCAGCATTTCACTACATTAGCCAAAAAAAAAATATAGAGGTTGTTGTGAATCGCTTTTTTTATTCTTCTTTTTCAGCAACACGACGGTTCAGGTGTAGCTTTCCTAAACATAAAAAATTGTAAATGGAGTTATCATTATCTCTAATTATTGAGCGTGAAACACAACCAAAATTGTTAATCTCCACAAGTATAATTTTTTTTTTCAACGTGTAAATGCACTTGTATAACAGTTTGGTTGAGAAAAGTTGGAAATAATGGAATCATGGCTTATCCTCATTGTGTCTTCTTGTCCTGATGTGTTTTGGGGACAAGATCGATTCAAACAAATATAAGATGTACAACGAAGATGGATTCAAACTATGGGTCGATTTGTTAATCTCAGCTGCTTCTTGCCAAGATTAATTCCAAAAGATCATTTTCAGGAATCAATGGAAGGAGCTCATCCAATTGATGCAGGAGCAAGAGAGTGTATTTATACCTCTGATCGAGGCTCGAATGAAACCAAAAACCGAGGAAGATGTGGATACATTGCTGGATTTGGAATTCCCTGAGGAAGTTTAATCAGGGAGAGATTGTTAGCCTCAGCAGTACTAGCACCGATACTACATCCTCCTCATTGCAATGGATTATGGCTAACTTGGTTAAATACCCTTGTATTCAGGAAAAACTATACCAAGAGATATGTGAGGTAATGACAATGAGCAGAGGGAATTCGAAGCCGGATGGAGTGACAGAGGAGGAGATAGTGAAAGAGGAAGAATGGACATGTCACTTTGGGAATTTTGAGTGGAATTGCCTGTGGATGGAAACAATGTTGATCTATCTGAGAAGCTCGAATTCATGTTGTGTGCTCACATCCGTCCTAGAGTAAACAAACTTGAGTGAGCTACCTGCTAATGTATGTTAAATTCTAAATTCAAGTGTTAAAAGTCAAACTTTATGCTAAAATAATCAAAGAATGAAAGATTTGAATACGCATTAGTATCTTAAATAAATGCATCTAAACCATCAAACAAACCAACAATATGTGTAGCAATTTCAAATTGACAGGAAAACAAATAGGGATATTGAGTGATCCAAAACTCTTGGCCAGCCTCGGTGAAACTCTACCTATCAAATTACACAATAAAGTAAAAGTGAAGAAAAAAGAAGAAATTATTGGACAAGACAATATATTATTAAGCTGATGTGTTTGTTGTCGTAGGAAGAATATTTTTACTATATTTATAGACAAGATAATATATTATTAAGATGGTAGGATTATAACAGTTTTTGAAATCCAATTGATACGTCTTATAAGATAAGATAATATATATATATATATATATATATGATTTATCAGTTTTTTATTTTTCTTTTTCTGCAACGACAGTTCAGGTGTGGCTTTCCTAAACATAAAAAATTGTAAATGGAGCTATTATTGTCTCTTAACTTTTCTGCGTAAGCAAAATCACTAATCTCCCCAAGTAATAGAATCTTTTTTCCACTAGTAAATGCACTTGCATTACAGTTTGGTGGAGAAGACTTAGAAATTAAGTGGTGCAGATCATACAAAGTTGGAAAATAATGGAGTCATGGCTCATCCTCATCCTCAGCCTCAGCCTCAGCCTCATCATCACTTTCTGTATCACTATCAAATCCAACAAACAGAAGATCAACAAGAAATTTCCTCCAGGACCCTTTGCTTTTTCTGTGATTACCGGCTTACTACGCGCAAATGCTGATATAGAACTCATCCTCAGGGACCTCAAGACTAAATATGGTCCTATTTTCAAATTAAGAATTGGAATTGGATTTCGTCGTCCTTCAATATTTGTTGCTAGCCACTCATTAGCCTATCAAGCTTTAGTCCAACAAGGTGCTGTTTTCTCTGACCGGCCAAAGGCCGCTCAGACCAGTTTAAGTCTTCAAAGTTGCCGAATTAACATCTCTTCCTCCCCCTATGGCCCCTCCTGGCGCCTCCTCCGTCGAAACATGGTATCTGAAATCCTCCACCCTTCTCGCACCAAGTCCTACTCTAAGGTCCGATCACGGGTACTCACTATCCTTATTCAACAGCTTCATTCTGATTCTGCAACCACGGAAGTGATCAGGTTGATTGATCATTTTCGTTATGCTACGTTCCATCTTCTTGTCTTGATGTGCTTTGGGGACAACATCGACGAGGCTCAAGTCAAACAGATCCAAGATGTACAACGAAGATGGATGCAAAGTGCGGGGCGATTCATCAATCTCAGCTTCTTCCCAAGATCACTTCAAAAGTTCATACACAGGAATCAATGGAAGGAGCTCATCCAACAGATACAAGAGCAAGAGAGTGTCTTTATGCCACTGATCGAGGCTCGAATGAAAGCAAAAACTGAGGAAGATGTGGTGGCTTATGCAGATACATTGCTGAATTTGGAATTCCCTGAGAAAAAGAGGAAGTTTAATCAAGGAGAGATTGTTAGCCTCTGCAGTGAGTTCCTCACCGCTGGCACTGATACTACCGCCACCTCGTTGCAATGGATTATGGCTAACTTGGTTAAATACCCTTCTATTCAGGAAAAACTTAACCAAGAGATATCTGAGGTAGTGAGCAGAGAGAATTCGAAGCCAGAGGAGGAGATAGTGAAAGAGGAATATCTAGAGAAAATGCCTTACCTAAAAGCAGTGATCTTGGAAGGTCTAAGGAGGCATCCACCAGGTCACTTCCTGCAGCCACACACGGTGACCGAGGAAGTGGAACTCAACGGTTATGTCATCCCTAAGGATGTAGCAGTCAATTTCATGGTTGCAGATATGGGTTTGGATCCACAAGTGTGGGAGAATCCCTTGGATTTCAATCCAGATAGGTTCTTATCAGTGGGCGGTGATGATACAGAAGCATTTGATATAACAGGGGTTAGAGAGATCAAGATGATGCCTTTTGGTGCAGGGAGAAGAGTATGTCCAGGCTATGGCTTGGCTATGCTCCATTTAGAGTACATTGTGGCTAATTTGATCTGGCATTTTGAGTGGAAAGCTGTGGATGGAAACAATGTTGATCTATCTGAGAAGCTCAAATTCACCGTTATGATGAAGAATCCATTGTGTGTTCGCATCCGTCCCAGAGTAAACCAACTTGAATGATCTAGCTGCTAATATTGTATATTTGTTTGTTTTTCTTTCTCTCTTGAAGTAGTTGATGTTTCTTCAATATAAAATAAAGTACTCAACTGTTTATAAGATGGCCTTTTGATGGTGCTTTATGCATGAAAAGATTTATTAACAAGCTTAATTAAGCACATGGAGGACATTCCCTTAACATGATGATAGAGTGTTTAGAAAAGATCAGTAAAAATAACTTTTTCGCTCCAATGATAAATTATATTACCTACTAAGCATTAACATAGACTTAGAATCCACATAAATGATAAATGGATATCACTCAAAGGAAAGAGGTGATTTGATATTAAGGGAGTCATTAGAGGTACAGAAATGAAGAATGTGAAGAGTCATATATAAGCATTGAATAGAGCAGTGCACCATTGATGGCTCAAGCGTAAAATACCTAATTTTAACTAGGTATCCTGGGTTCACGTGGACAATAATTTTCAAAGTAAATCGCCCCTGGTAACACAAATGACGGTGTTCGAAGCAACTTCCCTCTATCTCAACTCAACCTAACCCCATTACAAGTACCGAATAACTCTGCCCACCAACATTATAATATATACGTATACACACACAATGGTGATGCTCATAATAACTTGCCCCATATGTACCTCTATCCAATTCAGTACAAGTACCAGGTAACTCTGTTTATCAATGCCCCTCCACCATCATAGTAATAATATATACATACATAACACACACAAATCATGTTAATACTAAAAAAGAAAATGTATATGCTGTTGACATCCAATTTTGGCCTAACATTTTCAAAATTCATAACTTTTATGTTTAATTTATTAAATAGTTCAAAATACATTTTTTGTAATTTTAAATAAATTTATCAATAGTTATTCTTATTTTTCAAAACATTAAGATTTTTATTAGTTTACTTTGAATTTTAGTTAATGTTGATTATATTATTTTTTTCACAATTAGGTGAAAATGTTGTGAATATTGTGTCAGTTTGATTAGATCACTATTTTTGTTAAATTAAATTTTTTTTACATATCATTAATGTCATTGGTTACATTTATTAATATTCATTTTATTATTTACTTTTGTTAATATGATATTTTTACGCAATCTAGAAATTCATTCAAATATGGATAAGATTTCATATACAAATATTTTATTAATCGGTGGTTTTGGCCCACGGTTTTAAGATAATGGTATAATACTATATGTGGTTTGGATTTTCTATTTAAACAATAGTTTGGTCATTAAGTTAATGGTGGTGGATAAGATTTTAGGGGTAATGTTCAGATTTTTTTTAGTATTTAAATAATTCTTTTAGTGTTCATGATTTTCCAGTGAACTTGTCACCGAAATTCCGCTGGAATCCGACGAGTCCACCACAAAAAAAACCCAATCAAATTCCAAATTATTTTTTTTCCGGTTTCTTCTCCCTCATCGAACCAAACCACTAAACCCCTTCTTCAACCCTTGTCTTTCTTTCCCACCATCACCGCCCAACCAACCCATTTGCCGCCAACAAGAACCAGAAAACCATCTCCAAAACTCCATTTTCTCCGACCAAACATACCCATTTCTCCAGCAACCCAAACAGCCACCAACCAGCAACCAAATACACCATTTTACTCACCAGAACACAACCCAACAGCCCCAAAACTTCAACCAGAAACCCCAACAACAACTAGCAACTCCAGCCAACACAAAATCACTGTAAACCCCTATTTCCTTTCCTCTTTTTGTACTTCTTTACAGGTCGTAACTTTGCCGGAATTCGGCGAATAACAGTCAGTTCATTTTTTTTCTCATGTCTTTATTATCTTACTCATTTAATTACTACAAATCTAGACATTTTTTTAATTTTATCTCGTAGTGTTACAATTTCTTGTTTTTGTGTTGGGTTATTTTGCATTGTTAGTGTTATTTGTATACTCCCGGGACTGATTTGAGCTTTATTTTTGATGGATTATTTGATTTCTTTTAGTAATTTTTTTTTACCATGAAGTAGTGATTATTGGTTTTCATTGTTTAAATATGTGTTACAAGGATTATGTTGGCATTTTTCTGTAAACCTCATCTATGTGTTATTCATATGACATTTGTTGCATTTATAATATATTTATTGTTGTATCTCTAGTTTTGTCGGTTGAAGTGATCTTTAACTTTGAGTGTTATTATCTTGTTTATTATTATTATTTACATTTTAAGCAATTTTCTTGAATTTTTCAGTGAAACAAACATTTGTTTTGGTTGGTAGTATTACTATTGTATTGACTGTATTCTGTGTGATTTGCTGCTCTATTGTAAGCTAAAATTGGCCAATGAAAAAATCTCTTCATCGATTTTGGAGGCCTTCACAATATTAAAAGACGGAAATTTAGTTTAAGTTTATATATTTTGTATGTTAAAATTGACCGATGAAGAAATTATCGTCGATTTCCAAGGTCTCCCATGTATATAAGACGGGTTTTATTTTAAGTTATTGTTTATTTTGATTCATATTAATTCATTACTAACACTTTTATTAAGTGTCTTTACAGGTACACCCCGGAGTCGCTTCTCATTGAAGCTATTCCAATGGAGTTTGAATGATATTTTATATTCATTAATATGTATATTATTCACGTTAGGCAAAACTTAGGCCGTTTATCATATTATTGCATACTTTATTATTTGTGTATATTACATGTTTATTATATTTGTACATTATGTTATTTCCTCCTCAATTTGAAAAAATGAATTCAGTCGGGATCCACAATTGTGGATTTCGAAGGATGCCTAATACATTCCCTTCGGAATCACTTGAACCCCTACCTAGAATCTATAGGTTTCGTAGACTATTTTATTTTTGTAATTAATTAATTGGTTTCCTAGTTTTCTAAATTAGGTGGCGACTCCTTTAAAATTCTTTTATTCTTTAAATTCTTTTTAAATGGATTATTTTTTGAGTTATCACGACGTTTCGCCTTATTTGAATAAAATAGGAATGTAAACACCTGGTAATCCCAAGGTTCATGTTTCCAAATCTCCACCTCAGAATATTATAGTTTAAAGCTAAAGTTGAATTACTGAAAAATGTTAGAAAAATAGGAAGTATAATGGAAGAAAAAGATGGCTATGAGGCATGAAGAATTACTGTCTTTAAAGAGATATTGCAATATATATATTGGGAAAAATACAAACAATTTCCTTCAGGATATAATAAAACCATGGTATATACTTGTAGATTTTTGTTCGGCTACTTCTAGAGAATCCTTATATTTATAGAACTTAAGAGATAACTTTTTATCATAGTCATGATGTGTCTGTTCAATTTAAGACACCTATATATTATAAAATATCCAACAAAAAATGCACTTTTGAACTATTATTTCAAAGTTCACTTTGAAGTTGAAATACACAATATCAAGTTGTTTGCAAATACTTACAAGAATACCAGCATATGGAAAATAATAAAAGTCGTTATTTGAAACACTTTAAATAACAATTCATGGACCTTTTTAACTAGAAAAAAGAGTTTAAAGTATACATATGGTCGTCAATGTATGAAGTTGTTATATATATATTGTCACATGATATCTTTATCTTATATAAAAGTAGGTAATTAATATAGTTTATCTTCAAAATTATAAAATTCACATTTTAAGAAGGCTTACGTGTAGATATTCTTTTTTGATGATTTGATAGCATAAAATATTAGGTGTATATTGAGCAATGCTAAAAAATAGGAACACACAAATGGACTTACTGACTGCTCCCTGTTCTTTTGACTAATTAATATATTGTTGAGATGAAAAGGAAATACAGCAAGTATCACAGTTAACACTAACAAAAAAACATATATTGATTTTTCACAAATTCATCAACCATACAGTCAAACATCTCTATAACTCATCCTCTGTAATAACACAATCATATTTTATATGAAACCGATATTTCATGTTATGTTATACTATATGTGATCTCTATAGCAACATTTCACTATATATAGCAGCCAAAAAATATCAGAACAACCGACGCTAGGTGTAACTGTATATGGATTATCCATCATTATAACATCTGAGACCTGTGCTGACTGAATCACAATGCCCTTCAAGTTGATAGTTCAGTTGTACAAGTTCTTGAGGAAGTGTGATTTAGGATTCAAACAATTTATGGTTGCAAGGGCAAGAACTTGGAGATATTAGGAGGCAGGTACCGCTAGAATAGACAAAATGTGCAGGTAAGCTGTTGCTGTTTTCATACTTATACTTATCATTTATCAGTTTTTTATTCTTCTTTTCCTGCAACGACTGTTCAGGTGTGCCTTTCTTAAACATAAAAAATTGTAAATGGAGTTGTCATTGTCTCTAAGGATCTGCGTGAAACACGAGCAAAATCACTACTCTCCACAAGTAAATGCACTTGTATAACAGTTTGGTGGAGAAAAGTTGGAAATTAAGATCATGCAAGGTTTAAAAATAATGGAGTCATGGCTTATCCTCCTCCTCCTCATCCTCATTATTACTTTTTGTATCACTTTCAAATCCAATAAACAGAAGATCAACAAGAAATTCCCGCCAGGACCTTCAGCTTTTTCTGTGATTAGCAACTTACTACGGCCTAATGTCGATATAGAACTCATCGCGAGGGACCTCAAGACTAAATATGGTCCTCTCTTCAACTTAAGAATTGGAATTGGATTTCGTCGTCCTTCCATATTTATTGCTAGCCACTCATTAGCCTATCAAGCTTTAGTCCAGCAAGGTGTTGTTTTCTCTGACAGGCCAAAGGCTACTCAGACCAGTGTATCCATTCACAGTAACCGAATTAACATCATCACCTTTCCCTATGGCCCCTCATGGCGCCTCCTCCGTCGAAACATTGTCTCTGAAATCCTCCACCCTTCTCGCACCAAGTCCTACTCTAACGTCCGATCTCGGGTACTCTCTGTCCTTATTCAACAACTCCGTTCTGATTCTCAAGCCACCAAAGTGATCACATTAATTCATCATTTTCGTTATGCCATGTTCTGTCTTCTTGTCCTCATGTTCTTCGGGGACAACATCGACCATGCTCGAGTCAAACAGATACAAGATGTACAACGAAGATGGATTCAAAGCTTAGGTCGATTCATCAATCTCAGCTTCTTCCCAAGATTACTTCAAAAGATCATTTTCAGGAATCAATGGAAGGAGCTCATCCTACTGATACAAGAGCAAGAGAGTATCTTTATACCTATGATCGAGGCTCGAATGAAAGCAAAAACTGATCAAGATATGATGGCATATGCAGATGCTTTGCTGAGTTTGGAATTCCCAGAGGAGAAGAGGAAGTTTAATCAGGGAGAGATTGTTAGCCTCTGCTTTGAGTTCCTCACTGCTGGCACCGATACAACATCCACCTCGTTGCAATGGATTATGGCTAACTTAGTTAAATACCCTTGTATTCAGGAAAAACTATACCAAGAGATATATGAGGTAATGAGCAGAGGGAATTCGGAGCCCGATGGAGTGACAGAGGAGGAGGTAGTGAAAGAGGAGGATCTAGAGAAAATGCCTTACCTAAAAGCAGTGATCTTGGAAGGTCTAAGGCGGCATCCACCAGATCATTTCCTGAAGCCACACATGGTGACAGAGGAAGTGGAACTCAATGGTTATGTCATCCCTAAGGATGCAGTAATCAATTTCATGGTTGCAGATATGGGTTTGGATCCACAAGTGTGGGAGAATCCCTTGGATTTCAACCCAGATAGGTTCTTATCAGTGGGCGGTGATGATACACAAGTGTTTGATATAACAGGGGTTAGAGAGATCAAGATGATGCCTTTTGGTGCAGGAAGAAGAGTATGTCCAGGCTATGGCTTGGCTATGCTCCATTTAGAGTACTTTGTGGCTAATTTAATCTGGCATTTCGAGTGGAAGGCTGTGGATGGAAACAGTGTTGATCTATCTGAGAAGCTGGAATTCACTGTTACAATGAAGAATCCATTGTGTGCTCGCATCCTTCCCAGAGTAAACCAACTTGAATGATCTAGCTGCTAATATTGTATATTTGTTTGTTTTTCTCTCTCTTGAAGTTGTTGATGTTTTTTCAACATAAAATAAAGGAATATGAAGGGAACTCAATGGTCTTTTGGAGGTGCTTTATGCATGAAAAGATTTATTAACCAGCTTAAGCACATGGAAGACATTCCCTTAACCTGATGATGGAGTGTTCAGAAAAGATCAGTTAAAATCTCTCTCTCCAATGATAGATTACACCTACATTGAAATGGACTTTTGTAAAGCTTTGAATCCACATAAATGATACTCCAAATGGATATCACTTAAAGGAAATTTCTCAATAAGAATTTGACATTCTTCCACCAACCACAGATTGGTAACTTCATGCTTCAACCTGTGGAATTCCACTTGAGTACTCAACATGTAGTTCGCTTACACTGTTTACCTGGAATTGACTGGAAATGTAGTAAGCTAAGCATAACAGAAGTGGGAACAGTGAAGCACGTAACATAAGAATACACAAAGGGGTGATTTGATACTAGGAGAGTCATTAGAGGTACAGAAATGAAGAATCTGAAGAGTCATATATAGAGTATTGAATAGAGCAAACGTTTATTCATTCCTTAGAGAACATTACCAAAATTTTGAACTGTTTTGTCTCATCCAACAGCCAAAACTCAAAATTCTGTTGACATCCTGAATTATCAGATTTTTAGCTATTCATTCAGACAAAGAACAACATAATTATGTCCATCTACTTATGTAAAAATTGCATCAGGCTGTAGAAGCATGCTGTTTATGATGGATTCTTTAAATTGGCATTCTGGCATTCATTCGAGTAGCTCCCTGCAAGACAGTGCAATAACCTCTGGTATTCCTTCAAGTTTCTCCTTGCAAGATGGCAAAGCCCTCACCATCACTTTGTTAGGATCATTGGCAGAAAATTTCTGTTGGCTACAGTTTTTGGTTGGACCAGAAAAGCCTTGAGAGGCTGTAATTCTTGAAGCAGATATGATACGGTCACAAAGATTCTTGATCATTTTATATCTCTCTGTCTCATCCGCATGATCCTTTTTCCAATCTTGAGAAGAGAAATCTGGTGTTCCGTTGTTAAGAAAGTTGGAAATTCCTCTATCCATAGTGCTCACGTTTTCTTTCTCTCCCACGCAGAACTCCCACTCTATGCCATCTGAAGTCTCCCTTTCTAAGGAAGTGCTTTGCACCGGGAATTTCTCTGAGATGGACCTCCACCCTTTATTTTTATCAGAAACCAAAAATCTATCCGGATCATTCTGTAGAGCATTGCACCATTGATGGCTCTTGCTGTTATCACCCATGTTTAGTTCAATTGAATGAAGATCACTATCAGTTGAATCACCTTCTTCTCCATCCTCTTCTTTATCGAGTATATCTCCATCTGCCTTCTCTTTATCTCGGTAATGGTGTGTGCTTGGAAGCGTTTCTCTCAAATGTCTCTCAAGCTCATTGATTGTTTCATGATTCGCTGAATCACAGCCTTGTTTTTGGCCCTTTTTGGATCTCAAATATGCTTCAAGTTCATTCCTTACCTTATTCACAACTGCATTTTTCTCCTCAATTTGATATTTTGCTTCTGATAGCTTCATTTGAACTCTTTCCTCCCGCGTGACATCAGCTAGTTGAAGTATTTTCTGTTCCATTTCCACCTCTTTCCGGATTTTAGCAGATTGTCTCTTCAATTCTTCCATTTCAGCTCTATCTTCTCCGAGACCTCTGGCTAATTCATCACACACTTGCTCCAATATCTCTCTGTCCCTTTTCTCGCCTTCAAGTTCTTTAACCGTCTTTGAAAGAGATGCCTTTGTATCTGCCAGTTCTCTACCAAGCTTCTTATTTAATCTCTCAGTTTGCATCCTCAGTTTCTTCTCTATCTTGAACTCCCTGGCTACGGATGTAATAGCAGTATGAATCTTGTCTTGCTCTTTTATCTTCCAGGCCATTTTTTCTTCTTCAAACTTCTTCAAGAGGACATCAACTTCACTGTGGTTATGCCTGTGTTCGCTTATCAATTTAGACAACTCATCACATAACCAGTCGAGCTCTGTATTTATAGCTGAGAAAAGGGATGAACATGTAGATTTCTGATCTTTGAGATTCCAGACATGACTCAGAACTTGCAGCAGCTCTTTACATGTGGTAAGGCCATGACACACATCCTTCAAACGATGTCTGCTTGGAGTCTCTTCATGATTTTGTGTCCTATCAAGCTGCATATTCATCCTTGTATTAACCATATAAATTCAATATAGAGTAGCTAGCTGAAAGTAGCATCAGCAAAGAAAAGTGATCGATTCGGAGATCTTACAAGAAAAACTTCCATGAAAACAAAAATTTCAAACTAACATCAATTCAGTTTTGGAAAACAACATATATCCTGTCGGCTTTTATAGAACCTGAACTAGAACCATCAACCAAATCACATATTTGTTGCTTCGTTCATAAATTTTTTGTCCATTTCCTAAGATTAACTTTGAAGAGGCCAAAGGGCACGTCAAAACGCCACTAAGAAGAAAAACGGAAGTGGAAACTTGGATAGGTTCACCAACTTCTTTGCCTCAATTTCAAGCTAGTTGAGTCGGCTATATGAATCTCCACTAATTACCCCTAATATTTAATGAAATAGCTATGAGATCTCACGTTCAAATTCCAGCAGAGATTAAAAAAACATTAGGTACTTGTCATCTATTCAAGTTTTAGTAGACAGGTTGAGGTAGCAGGTATCCGTGAAATTAGTGTAACGCAAACTAGCCCAACATCAAGGTTATTTTTTTTAACAAAAAAACTATATACTCAAACAGTTCCTCCGACTAAAAAATGGATAAAACGTCAGTAGCATTAAAGAAAAACAGAAATGACTACCTCTATTGAGCAACCATTTTGGTTAGAAAGATCAGCCTTGGAAGGTTTTCTTCTTCTATGACTACCCACTTTGGATCGCTCCATTTTCTGCAAAATTCTAGACACAAAATACGTTAATATAAAATTTTAGAAACACACACAATATACAGAACTTAAAGCTACAAACTTTTCCAAGAAAATAACCAAAAAAAACCAATTTTCCCACCTCAGAAACAGGGGCATGAAAAGGATGAGAGAATTGCAGAGCTGCTGAACCCAATTTGGAAACTCTTTCTTTCCAACCCATTTCCTCCAAATCCTTCAGTTTAGTTTCCCATAGAGTAGAAGCCAGTTTTCTTGCCGAAACCGACAAGTCATCAGAGACCTCTGTTTGCGTGTACTTATCATTATGCAGAGAAGTTGATCTTGATGAGCTCATTTTTCCACTCTGCACAAGTTCTTTAAGTACTGTAACAATCAAAAAGAGGGAAGAAGAGAAGTGGGAAATAGCCCTTTAGGCTTTAGTGTATTTCGAATATACTAAAATGAATGATTGGCATGCAAATCAGAGTCCTTATGGGAAAAAGGGCTAAATACTTTCGTATAAACAAATTATTTTGATATGCATCTACTGTTTCTTTTATACAAAGTTTAAGTCCGGTACATATAGGCTAGTGATCAATGAAGTGAAAAGAGAAGTTCGAGTTAGTTGATACTTGTAAGCTGAAGGAATTTAAGCATTTACTAGTTGATAATTGTTGCTTGAGCAGATAGTAATATTGAATGCAATTGTAGCCGTTGCTGATGGTTTAAATTGGCAGGGATTTTGTAAAAGAAGGAAGGGCCCCTTTTAACGGCTTAAAATATTTTGGATATTTCAGAAAATCCCCCAAAAAAAAACACCAATATCATATTCTGTAAGTCGTGTGGTCCTCCACATGGCCGTAGTCAGCTTCTGTTCTTCGGTTTGATATAACAGTTCACTTGTTTAAAAATTATTTTGACTTAAAAATATATACGACTTTTTAAGGTCTGAGATATAATAAGATTAGAAAGAAAATATTTAAGTGGTATACATTAATCAATATAGTTTAACCGGTGATACGAAATAAGATAGCCATCAATATATTTTCTATTTCAATTGAAGGCTATTTTTGTAATTGGCGGCTATGTATAAAATTTGACCATCGATTATAATTTATATGTGTAAATTGGCAGCTATATCTTTAATTGATCATTCTTATAATTTGTGACTACTTAGTTCCTTAAAATAAACTTAGGGCTACCTGTTAGTCAAATACGCTCATAGTCCTTAATATTTTATTTTAGGGTTGACTATATATTAATGAACGGTGTAATTTTTTTTGAGTTTGTTTTCATCGAAATTGAACTGATTTTTCCTTTATTTCAATCAAAAATCTAACGGAGACATTACTATGATTATTCTGACAAGAAACTAAAGCTTTTCATGCTCTCGGATAGGAGCTGACATATCCTTTTTATCGTTCTTCAATCTCAAGAATGGATAGAATCGAAACTACTAAAAGAGAAAAGATACATGTTCCTTAATTGATAAAACATTAGTTAATTAGTCAAGCCTAAAGAGATTTGATGGTCACTTGTCATTGTAGAACAAAACTTAACAAGGTATGTTTTCTTTTACTTGAAAGTATTCCCTAGTACTTTAGGTTCACTTTCTTTATATGTCAATTGTCTATATTTTGCACATTTAGATTTGTATCATTGTTTATATTAGCATGGCACATTAATAAAAATTGAAAAGCTTGGAAAGGAAAAGAGGTATTTCTTATCCATAACATGCAGAAATGAATAACAAAGACTTGAGTAGCTTATTTATAATTTATACATGAAATTTGCAAAAGAAAATAATCTCTCTACTTAGAGAAATAGTCCTCGGTCCGTCCCTTGAATCCAATTTGTCCAAAAGTCAGGCACAGGAACAACCCCAAGTGCCAGCACACCATCCACAGCCTGTCCAGTATCCACAACACACAAATATTATTATTCCATTTCAACGTGAAAAGTTGAAATTAAAGAGTTAAAAATGTACCAGAATTGAGAAGTGAGAGCAGGTCCAGTAGGGAAATGAGCGAGTTCAGTGCCAATGCTTTCAAAGAAAAGGCCAGTAAGACTCTTTCCATTGATTACTGGAATGCTTGAAGGAGCTAACCATCCAATCAGACCAAATCCAATCACATTAAAGTCTCTCCTCAACCAGTCCCTCTGGAAACTGAATCTCATAAAAAAACAATTTAATATTAGAGGGAAAAAATAAAATGGAAATATTTTTATTTAATTTGGTAATTTACCATGTAACTCTGCCTCCTGAAGCTTTTGCTACCCTTAAAGGGTTTCTTGCTGTCACTGGTGATCTCACAAAGTCTATCAACAGAGAATATAATAGATTTTATTATTCAAAATAATAATAATAGCACATTATAGAACTCCGGATTTAGTCGCGTGAAGTCTTTTCGAAATGATTTTAACCATCAGTGTAATAAAGAATGTTTATACCACAAAGTTCAATTTAACTGGCTATATTCTCTTTGTCTCAATTTATGTGATTCATTTTCTTTTAGTTTGTCCATATTTATAAACAATTTAGCTATAACCTTCTCATTTTACCTACTCTTAATGAGATAATTAATAACATATAAACTACGTATTCAGTCAAAGTACATGACATAAATTGAGATTAGGGAAGTATTACTTTATTTTTCAAATTATCATATCAAACTTGCTATGAAGAACTATCCATTGTTCTAAATCAACTTAACCTGATGGTGTAGAAAACCTATACATTGTAAGTGTACCAAAGAAGTTAAAACTCTTTTGCAAATGCATAATCTTGATAGAGTTACACAAAAAAGAAGCCATAGAATAAAGAAAAATTTCTAGGAAGGGAATTTAGACCAAATTATCATGGGTATACCTGAGGAGAGGCTAGTCTTCTTTGGAGAAGAAAATCCAGAAAGAGATGAGTTAGCTAAGCCTACAACACTGGACATTGTTGCTGCCATTCTTGCTTTCTTTTTCTCTGAATAGTATTCTGTTAGTGTTAGGGAGGTCACCAGGAATAATAAAGAGTGTATACAAATAAATGATGATTTCTGTGGACAATATTCATATTTGGGAAATGTGTGGTGACAAGTAGGATTGTCTCTTTCATAAAATTCATAGATATGTTGTTGATCAATCCCTTATTGCCATGTGGATTTTTATAGATAGACTGGTTTCTGTTTTAGATAATGTGCTGGAGCTAGCCAATCCATGTGGAATTCAATTATCAATTTGTGTATCTATTTTGATTTTGTAAACAAAGAAATACATGAATGTAGTTTACCAACTACCTCAGCAGCTGAATCCAGATATAAAATTATATATTTTAATATTCATAGCATTGAACATGTTATATATTTAAAAAATTATGGATTCATGCTAATTATTTATCGCAACTTTAGTATACCATGTTTGCATCAAAAGTTATGGATTCAATTGAATTTGTACATGTAACGGTACATCCTTCTTGCCTCTATATTTTCCCTATAATAAACTATTTTCTTGACATCAACACCAATTTACAATTTTTCGGTTGATTTAATCCTTGTAATAAACACTATGAGACATAAATATGAATTAGTTTAATACTACTTGGGGCTGATTTCATCCTTTTAATGACCACTATGAGATGCAAATTTAAAGAGACTCAAATTTCTTTAAATAGTCTTTTTGTGGTTAGATGTATTACTGGAAATGATATCTGTAGTAAATTCTTTATTAATAATATCGTGTCTGTTGTTGTTCACTTGTTCTTAATTCCGGCACTTAATAATCCTAATAATATAAACTATGTTGTAGTTATTCTACTATATTATACCAACTTTAGTGTAGAATGGATTATATATTACATTTACGTGTATTAAATCATGTATGATAAAGACGCACCGATCTAAAATTATTATCCCTCATTTGCTTCTAATAATGTTAACACTTATACTAATTTTGTAACAGGAAATTGTGTTTCTTTCATGTTACATCACTTCGATTTCTCTTTAAAAAGTTTTATTTGATAAAATTTAAAACTTGAACAATCATAATAGTAATATAATTTATAATCATATAAGCTGGGCACCCAAAACCTAAAACTTCCATTATAGATCACAACGAACAAAAGTTTGTACCTCTAGACAACTTTCACCTTTAGTTGTCTTCACACTTTTTTCCCCAGCAAACTAAGCATTCATAACACTGGGTGCAGGCTGCTTCATAATTTAGTTTATATCAATCAATTCTTAAATCTTTTGTACTAAACCGGACAAGGGATTGATAACCATATAAACACAATTGTTGAAAAGACGGTTCACATGATTCTTGCTTTAGCACTGTAAAGAACAAAATTGGAATGTCCAGACCATAGATAAAAGAAACTATATATCAACGAGGTTAAACTCCAAAACCTAACGCACTGAAACAAAATATTTAACTATACATAGCGGGTCTCACAGACACCATAAACACAAAGAACTCCCTATACACTGACCATTTGATCCTCTTTTTTAGCCCCAGGTGAAACGATATAATGAAATTCCATCAGATGATTTAGAAGAGTTCCTCAAATTATGAATGATGAGCATTCAGCACTGCCCGGTATACCATGTCTATGAATTGGTCGTCCTGTTATGGAAACAAAAATCAGATTAGATGCACGAAGAGACAAGCAAATAACTTGTCTTATCGAGGCGCTTGTAATTGGAACAATACACACAAGAACAAGTTAAATGGACAAAAAAAAAACAGAAATAACAAAAGCATTCCCATTGACTCAATCAAGAGTAGACAAGTCAATAACCCGTGAACTTACAACACCACTACAGCTCCTTAACTACTAGAGGAGACCCTCACTAGTTCACAACAGCTGAATTCAGAACCTTTTCATTGTTCTTTAATCTCAATTTCTCTAGAGGTCCATGATAGGTATTGTTCAGTGTGGTTGTATTTTACAGCTGAGTTTTTATCTATCTCCTGCAAAATTATGTGGTTTTGATAGAGTGCCAAGAAGCTAATTTGGCATTCTTTATGCAGGCAAAAAATTTATGGCGAGAACCAATGGATTTCCACTTTCAAATTGTAGAGCAGTTAGAAAGCTTTTGCTCATTCCATTATGCTGCTCTTACATTTTGGTTACGCCAGAAAGCACATAGATGATCTTTTTTTGGGGATAAAGTGCTATCATCCATTGCAAAGTTCCACATCGGTACTACAAAGTGCTGATGTGGGGTATTTATAGCCTTGGGCTATCCCACCTCATTAGCTATCTTTTGGGCTGTGGCTCTCCCCAGGTTAGAACAATGGAATTAGAGTCACCCACCGCCCTTCGTGCCATCGTGCCTTGGATGTTGACGCGAGGAAGTCGGATGTGGAGCGTGGTGGTTTGTTATGGTCCATTGCAGAGTTCCACATCGGTACTACAACGCGCAGATGTGGGATATTTATGCCTTGGTTTTCCCACTTTAATAGCTAGCTTTTGGGGTGCGGTTGTCCCTGGGTTATAACATAAAGACAAGAAAATAGATGATCCTTTTCTCTTTCCTTTTTTAAACCCCGAGGGCACAAAAGATGATCTTTCTTAATCTGCCTTTATGGAATATACTTGGCATCCAATTATGTTGATTCCTTCATTGTAGACACTATTATGTGTTAGATATATCACAAATCCTTCCTCCTTCCCGCTTGGTATGGTGAAGGACCAAAGACAACCATATCATGCTGATGCGTAGCGCCACGCTAGTAATATTTTATTTTACCCGCCACCAAGTGAATCATTTTAGACCTAGTACATAAAACCGTAGTTGACCAATGATTGCATGCAGAAAAAAGTTTTCACAGTTTCACAGGTTGAAGTTCATATCAATTCTAACATTCTTTTATAGCACTTGAATTAAGAGTTGATCCGTTTTAGGCAAATACTAACCTATTATTAGTGAAATACACACATGCTTTAACACTACCAACAAATAAGACCATAAAATAGGGGAATATGATGAGGAATTCACAAAAAATATGCATATAATAAGGAAAATACTGAAAGGGGAATCAGGAGTTACACAGAGAAAAATTAGGTCATCAATTTTGCATTTCCTTAAAGCAAAATACATAACCTATTGTACAGCATAAACGACTTTCTTATGTTTGAACAACTCACCAATGCTTTTGAAGGTCTATGCAGCCATGCAGACTATTCCAGACGATATTATCCTATGTGTTGACTACCTGCACCCTCTGCTTGATGTAATTGGTTTTAATCTTGTCCAATTTCGTATTACACATATCCATCTTAACATCTACATCATTACGACACTAATCCGGTGAAGTAGCCCAACACTTGTTCCTATATAACAGTGATATCCACAAACATGCTTTTCATTTTATTGGGCATCCTATGCCACTTCTCCTCTTCACCCATCCTATTTTAACTTTGTGCCACATCTTCATCTTTCATGCCTATCTCTTGGGAAACCTAGGAAGCTGAAATTTCTACATTTAGCCAACACGATCCCCTCCAATCTTTACTTTTTGTTCTTCTTGTGAAGGTCCGAGGATAAATTTTTAACTCATATTTTCTAACTTCTACTCATCATAAATCCCTTATTCTCCAGAGTGCTTCTCTATAGTATCAGGTTTTAGTTTACCCTCTAGCTAGTTTTGCCAATTAACATACTATCATCAATGAATGACACGCACCATCGAACCCCATCTTGCACACTAGTGGTTACCTTATCCATACCTAGGGTAAAGAAGAACAGCGTCAAGGAAGATGCCTAGAGTAAGCTCACGGTTATGGACTTATGGTAAACTCCATTATTCTCACACGTGTTACAGTTATGGTATACATATCCCTTTTTACTATGAATAAACAATTACTTATTACTTATAAGAAATAAGAAACCAATCAACAGTTAAGTGTTATATTTGGTGTAGTTTCCAATATGCTAGTCAAATGTCCAATGCAAGAGCAACCAGATGGTAATCAGGTTCACTGATGAACCATATATATGTAAAAGAAGTAGATTCAGATATCCTAGACTGCAAATGTCATCATGTTTCTCAGGTGGAATGGCATCCAGACATGACTCCAGATGAAACCTCAAGTCCTTAAAGCTATTACTGCATATTCCTACTCACATTATCTGGATTGTTCCCTACATAGCTATGCAAGTTAGAACAGTTGTTCTCCTTCAATATACCATCTCAGCAGAGAGTTTATACCTTGTTGTATCAATGTCTCATTAAAATGCTAAAAGAAATTAACTGCAGATAACTAAAAGCTTAATGTCTTCAAGAATGTTTAGCAAAGCAAGGTAACTAAGGAATCTAGGAAAACATACCTGAACAAGCATTAGAAGTGCTTCCCGCACTTTATCTCTGCTAACAACAGGAACATAGTTTGGGATAGAAGAAGAAGTAGGAGTGAGAGAAGGAGGAGGAGTGGGCGGAGGAAATGGTTGAAGCAAAGGAGCTCCATAAGGGCGCTGGAGATTCCCAAGTGGAAGAAGTGGAGGAGCTGTGGGCACTGATGAAGAAATGGGAGGCATCAGCGGAGAAGAGGCAGGAGGAGGACCAAAAAAAGATGATGGCTTCACCAGATTTGAAGACCATTTAGCACTGATGTCTGGTTCAGGTGCATCATGGAGGGGCCTCAAAAGGGAAGAAGCTGAAAGAGGAGGAGATGGAAGCAGGACTGGTGCTGAAGACGAAGGAACAGAAGCAGGAGGATGAGGAGGAGGTAGGGTAGCTGGAGATGAGTGGTATAGCTGCCCTTGAACTGCAGTACTAGAAGCATTCCCAATTGTCATTGCGTTCTGCAAAAGAAAAGCATAAATTTAGTCAAGATGAGACAACATAGTAAAAATAAATTCCAGTTATTGTTTTCTTTCAAGAAGTATTTAATATGTACTTCATGTTTTTTCCTTTACTAACATAAATTAATCATTAGCTAGTTTTTTAATTAATGTTATCAAAGAAATTCCTGCCAACAAGCTATTTTTTCCTTTCAAGAAGTATTTAATAATATTAATATGTACTTCATGTTTTTTCCTTTACTAACATAAATTAATCATTGGCTAGTTTTTTAATTAATGTTATCAAAGAAATTCCTGCCAAGAGAGTAACCTTGGCCCATCTCTTCTTTTGTCTTGACCCTGATAATTTATGGCCTGAATTGCTGTCCCAGTATTCCTCAAAACTTTATCCAAGTAATTTAGACAGTGTTCTACCCCTTGTATATTAGGGTCAAATAACTGGTAGCGTTTTGAACTCACAAGAGAGTCACATTTTCCACTAACATATTTAATGCATATCACATATACCCCACTATATTAAGGGAACTTGTTCTATACAAAAGTAAGGATCTGAACAAATGCCTAGCAAGAGTAAATGAAGATCTTGAAAAAGCACTGCACACGGAAAAGATATTCCTCTCAGTAAGATCTCTTGCACAACAGACACAGTATATTGGAAAGAAGAGCAAAGAGGAAGGGAGAAAAAAGGCATACACTGAAGAAGTTCACAAAGGAATTGTCCTCAGGGAGATGCGGAGCATTTGATGCAGTAGACGATGACGGCTCCAGAGGACCATCAATTACAGCCATGGTTGGAACTGCTTCCAGCTCTTCAAATTCACTGTAGTAAAATTGCATATTACCAAAAGCTCCTTTCAGAAACCAATTGACAGCAACTGGCAGAAGTCAGGTTATGGATAATAGAAGGAAAGAGATTATTCCAGAAACAGTTTAACAACTAGTCTTAGACCTTAGACTGCCTAACTTGACAAAGATTTGTTACATCTAGTTACTTCAAAATGTACAAGAGGGCTTTATTTTAATGTAATACCCAGAACTGTGTATGATTGGAAAATGCCATGTACTTGAAGTATTCAAAGAGATCACTTCTACTACTCAACAAGATTGAAATAGTATCTAATATACACCGAAGGGTGTGGCCTTGTGGTCAATGAAGTGGGTTGAGAACCATGAGGTCTCAGGTTCAAACCCCAGCAGAGACAAAAAAACACGAGGTGATTTCTTCCCATCTGTCCTATCCTTGGTGGATAGAGTTACCTGAAACCTGATACATGTTGGTGGGACACCACGTTTAACCAAAAAAAAAAATAGTATCTAATATCTTGTTGACCAGATCCCTTCATCTGGATGACATCAACAATTATCTATTATGCACCATTTCAGTAAGATTTCACTAAGGGCAACGAAATACAACAATCTATACAAAGGTCAATAAGTAAGCATAAATTATATACCTCTTCGTCAATGGCACTTTTGACTTGGTAGGCACCTTGGAATATGCACCGAGTATCCTGAAAACCAGTAAACACTAAATTGATTGACAGGCTTAAAAGTTAATCATCAAAGAGAACGCATCGAAGATATGTTTGTATTCAGTGTGGTAGAAAGGTACTTCTTTTAATCCCTTTGTTTCTCATTAAGCTGACCAAACAATTCACTAAACTAGGATCTGTTGGAAGTGCTGATTTGCATCAGTAGGCACCAACTGTATGAATTCTCACTTCCATAATCTTCAATTAACAAATCAATAAATATTACGTACTACAGTTTCTTCAGAGAATCAAGTAGGGCTCTAAAATATTATAAAACTAATTTCCTGAAACTAAGCTAGGCCTAGTAGACACTAGCTTATACACCAGATTGTTTATAAGTTCTCCAACTACGCTCCCACTATATCTAAAAATCATCAACTAACAAATATTCCAACATATGTATTCCCCAAATCAAATAAACAAAGGAAAACCTGCATTGAGCAAGTTCAATTTGGAGAAATATGATAACGTATGAACCTCATCGAATCACAATGAAGTATAAGAACGAGAAATAAACTACTCTTCAAGATCAAAAACATGAAAAACTGAATCCGACAAATTTAATTACTTTTGTTTTTCGAGAATTAACACCCTTCATGGAACCAAAAAGTCTACCCATGCCAAAACAGGAAAGAGTAGGGGAGGATAGGAATCATTTCTGGAGAGAGAAGCTGTGAAAAGATTACCTGTCAAAGAGATTTGCAACTTCTTCACATTCACGCTGATTATAAAACCATATCCCGTTAACTTCTTGGGAAGCATTTCGATACAACAAATATGGAAGCTGGATCTCATATTCAAAATCCCCCAACAGATCCTCCACTAAATTATCTGCTCACGAGAATAAACACTTTTTAAGGCACAGTAATTGAACATATGTACTCACACAGAAGGAAAACTCACAAACTCCCTATTGCAACTTTCAGTAAATATGAAAATTCATATGACAAGCTTTAAACATCAAATTTACTAAGATACATGCACCATTTCTGTTAAGTTTTTTATTAATTATTTTTAGACATGTACCCCCATGATATCTTTCATAAAAGGAAGTCCTTTAAATTTGGAACAGGAAAATGTAAAAAGGATATTTGTTTTCTTTCTTTTTAAATAAGTCAGAATGAGTACTCAATGTTGAGCAGTCCTCGTTTATTAAATGATATTGCATTTAGTAGTAACTTCCATCTGCCAAAATTATATTATGCAGACAGGGTTTTAGAAATTTAAAACTAATTGATCAACATGCAAGCCAGAAATTTTATTTAGAATATGAGTGACTTCAGGTATCCAATTTTATGAAAAGAGAACTTTTTTGCCTGCTACTGGTGCGAGCAATAAGAAGTTTTGGTCTTAAGTCAAGCCAGGGCATCATTTCATTCTCGTAACGCGACTAAGCACACCACAAGACCAGACAAGGTACTCCTGCACCTCGTAGTAGGCATCTGTCTTTCAAGTTCTAAAATGGCTCCTCTTATTCAATGGTAGTCCAACTGCATTCTTCTCTCCTTTTTATTTGATTTACATTTTGTGGATCTGTGCTGACATCCATTAAAATAAGGGAAATGCTAGCCTTCATATTAGAAGTTTAAAACTTCACATCTGAGTAAAGCAAGAGATCGGTCCAAATGCAAAGGCTGATTTTATGAGTATCTCTACCATGGTACTTATTTGTTAAAGGATTCTTAACAAAAAAGGAAAGTAACTCCGCTTCTGACCCAAAGCGAATGTGATCTACTTCACATAGTTGTAATGCATAAAGGCTACAAACCTGATGAATAGTATTACTACAATTCCGGGGTCTCCACATCAAATAGTCAATCATGTATAAGCTTCAAGTTTATGGACATTTTTCAGCAGCAAAAAGGTAAGGTACATTCAAATACGTTAAAACATAAAAGGCAAGCCAAGAGATATTGTGTTTATAGTCATTATCCGAAAGCAGAGAAGCTGACCTGTATTTCTGCGGTTCATAACAATAAACTGAAACCGAGGTTGAGAACTCCTGTAAGACCCACTAAAAAGTAATTATCACAAAATAAAAAAGTACAGAGATCAAAATTAAAACTTAAAACAAATATTCCAGTAAAGATGAGTTTTTTTAACTATTCAGGACCTCGTAAAGGTCATTTTTTTCATCAAAACCCAAAAACAAGTGAAGGAAGATATGCAAAAAACATGAATCTCCTTTATGTTAGCTTCCTAAAGATTTTCTAGTCACAAAGCCGGATGAAAGATGAAGGTTAAAGTAAGTTAACAGCCAGCAGCCCAGCATCAAGATAATTTTACTATGAAGGAACGATTAAGACCGGACATGGACAAAGGAAGAGGGTTACAAAAACTAAACCTGACTTCAAATAGAAACTGAGATTTAGTTGATTAGTTATTTCCAAAAAAAAAATCACCTCTTGACAACAAATAGTGATCCTTCGATATCCTTCCGACTCTGCACAACAATTCAATTAGGAATTAGACTAACAAGAACCATGTGAATACAAAAGTATGAACCAGCAAAAAGAACAAAATCGGAAAGATTTGATACCCATTGGCTATTATCAATACTGAATTCGTACAAGGTAACATGAGCAGCAGTGATGAGGATTTCTTCAATGAAAGGATCAATCCTCTGAAGAACCGTCAAGTTTAGCAGCTTCGTGCTGTTCTGGTCCAGATTCGGCATCAATTTCCCGTTTTGCGACATTATTTCACCGAATCTGTGAACGGCAAGTAGCTGTAAGCTGAGGCTAAACTTCGACTATCACAGAAACCCTAGAATTGCTCCAAATTGAAGGAACTCAGCTTTGTTTTGCCTATATATATCTGATGGGAGAGATGATGAACAGGGAAAAGACACATCACACTTTAATTTAGTTTTTTTTTTTCTTTCTAAAATTCTTTTTTCTTATTTTTACTTCGTATTTACAAAGTTTTATGGGCAAAATATTTACCAAAATTTACTCCCTACATTTTTTTTAATTGTTACGTTATGCTTTTTGAGAGTTCATGTGACTAATATTCAAAGCTAAGTTAAACTATATTCATTTGATATTTTGAAATAAAAATTTAAATTTTCAAAACTTTTACAAAAAGTATTTTAAATTACAATTTTTTTCATATCAATATAATGAAAAAATACATCTTAAAATGTTAATCAAAGTTCATATGTTTAACTCTAAAAAAAAAGAAGTGGTAACAAGTAAAAGAAATGAAAAGAATAGCTATTTATATGATACCATTACCAGATATACCTTTTTCATTTGACGAAAATAAAAAATTAATTTTAAATCTTTAATTTAAAAATAATCCTTGTAGGCATATAAGTAAAGTTAGGAGTACATTTGCTCCATTTAAAAATGTCAAAAAATATTCTCAAATTAACATGAATTACAACATGTATATAAAGTACAATATGCTTGCGTCATTTCATCATGTATTTGGAAATGTTTAAAAATTATACTCAAATTAATATGAATTACAAACGTATGGCATTATGCTTGCCCTAACTTATATGGCATTATTCACATACGCAAGCATCCGATATAACATGAGGCAGGCAGGCAGCAAAAGTAAATAGAATTTCACAGTCGACATTTGGATGATCCATATAAGATGGTACATACTCTCAACACACCGAAACTCAAGAGCAAATGCTTAATACTAGAAAAACACGAGAGACTGTTATCCACATAACTCTTTTCTCAGATTCCTCATTCAGTTGCTTTTCCTTTGCGCCTGCTGCTACTGCAGGTTTCTATGAGGTAACAAACCATAGAATCCACATCATCCCCAAATATGCTATAAGCCTCAATCACTCGTGGATAGCTGAAACCCATCGACAGCATAACCTGGATGCAGTCGCTAAAGGCAGAATCCGGCGAACTCAGCTCTTGCCCAGCTTCCTGCTGTTTCTCACTTCCTGATGACCCTGTGATTCGATGTTGAGATTTCAAACCACCAAATTTACTGATCTTATGTATCAATAGAAGGGCAAAATGTAAGATCAAACTCACTAGTTCCTGAAGATGATGGTTCAGCACCGGATGTCGAAGATTCTCGACGACCAAGCTGTTGCCGGAACTTATTATCATGCGCAATATACTCAGCCCTAGAAGCTTCAATCACCATGCGTTCCATCTCCTTTTCAGTGAGCTCAACATCTGAGTAGAAGCGTCCTTCAGCAAGAAGCGCCTGAAATGGGACCATTTAGCCAACTAAGAAAATCCACGTGAAAGCCAAGTGTATGGAAATCATTCAAATGAAATTGAACTTTTAGGTACTTAACGTTATCAATCTGTTGGTCCTGTTGAGCTTTAATTGCAGCTTTTACATTATCCTTGTCGATGTTTTTCTGAAGGAAAAATAAACATATATACATGAAACTAATAGATAGGTTGGTGAAGAAAGAACATTATCATATTTCACAGACTACTGAAATGACAGTCTAAGAAAAATATATAAAGAATAATTTCAACTACATAACCTAAAGCACTATTGCTGTAGCAATTAACAGATTGATATCATATTTCAGGTCTACTAGAATGGCGGTTTAAGGAGACTACCAACTTATCTCCTTACAGAAGCAGAAAGCAGATAACATGTTTGTTTGCAGATTAAAGAGTTTACCCCTCGCAGAGAGCTAAACCCAAGCCCAGCACCAACTGATAATCGGCGAGGATCAACAAGGGAGTTGTAATGATTTCCATGATGATAACTGAGACGGATAGGAGGGGTATCTGAGTTATAACTTCCATGGAATGTGTTCATTGGTTCTGCATCAGTAAGTTCCACAATTTAGTGCAAGAAGTCAAAAAGTCCGAAAAGCTGAGCATTACAATCACCAATCTTATTACAAAAAGAACAATCAAAAGTCAAAAGGAGAATTTACCAACGCTGTAAGAATATATATGGATAGGGCGATTATACATTTCAGATAATGCTTGGATTTCCACGTTGTTGCCGTAGACCTACAACCAAGTAATGAAAACATAACTCTAGTTATTCTAACAAGAATTGAGAAACAAAGAAAGATATGCACACAGATAGATAATCGATAAGCAAAACACTATCCACCAATGCGACAGATAGCAAAAGCTCTAAAAAGAAATGGATATTCAGTCCATGTGAGTTCTTTAATCCAGCCTTTTGAAAATGAAGTAAATAAGAAAAATCAAGCAGAAATGATTTCAAACCAACCCCTGTGCAGGTACACTAAACCACTCCTTTCTCCCTCAGAATGGAGAAAGAGAAAGGAAAAAGTAGACATTCATTCAAAGGCCAAAAAGCAAAACATAACCACCTCAACGTCAAAAGAAAGAAGAACCTGAAGATAATTGGAAATACAATGCACGAGTTAATCATATGCATTATAAAGAAATTAGCAAATAACTAACAGTAGAATGTAGACGTTTAGAGGTTCAAGCAGTTTGAACATATTCAACAAAAAACTAAAGAAAAGTGAATTCATACAGTGTAACCACATTTTTTTTCACTGGGAAACCCCTTCATCAATTTGTCCATTCACTCATGTTGGACTACATGCAGTTCAGGAAAACACTAAAATTATCTCAGATGACAATCATCTACAAAATAGCATCATCCTGGGTAATGCTTTCATGTCCAAATAACATTTCTTACAGTTGTGTGTAACAAGTGCTCCAATTCTGCTTGCGACCGGTTAAGACAGAAGTAGCAAAACGATTCAGATAGATAAGTGCTGAATAATCACATGACGTACCTTGTCTCTCCTTTTTCTCTTGCAATAGGATGTGAATCCTTCAGTTATAAACTGAGAGAAGTGGTCTCTTTCGCGCTCCTACAAAAAAAAGATGCTAAACATATAAATAAAGATACAGCAAAATAAGTTATTAGGTTGTGCAAAAAAAAACATATAAATGATGAAGATACTAATGAACCAACTTATATATGATAAACTCTAGTTGAGTGATCAGACATGATGATAGTCATAATATTCCTGTATTTTCTCCAGTAAGTTGTAGGCATCAAGGGAACATGAGGATACGAAATTATGCATCAAGCACATAACATTTAAGCAAAATTTTCGAAACTTACTTGTTAAATGCAAGAAGCCGACATAATGAAATGGAAACCAAACAATAACAATATGCACATGTACCACCCACCCTCTACATCTTCCATCACCCCTGCCCCCAACAAGAAGAGGCATAGGGTGTGTTCGGGAGGAGGACGATGCTTTTCATGGAAAATGCTTACCAACAAATAAGTGGGTTTCTTACTTATTTTCTTGTGTTCGGTACGGAAGCAAAAAAAATTATCCTAGAAGCATTGTTTTGTATACGATCTAGGAAAATGCTATCGGAGGTGAGGGTGGGGGTGGTGGGGATGAGGCTACATGGAGGGGATGAAGATAATATGGGGAGGACACACAGTGGCGTACACAGGATATTTTGTAAGCGGTGTCGATATTTTAAATAAATAAACAAATGATATAACATTGTATTGATAAAAACTATTTAAAGCATACTAATAAAACATAAATCAAGTAAACTACTACAACTTATTAATTCCGTTTTGGACAATTAATTAAACTTCTATAATAGGATACAACTTGTATTTTAGTTCAGCTGGTTTATTTTATCCTAATTTGACTAGGTATTGGAGGTTGGATGTTCGAATCACTACAACATTTACTTTTATATGAAAAGGCCCCAAAAAATAAAACCCAAATTTGGGCTTGCTGAGGATCGAACTCGGCCACACTTGAGAGAATGATTGTTCCATCCAGGCAGTAAACCAATGAGCCAAGGAAACTCACTTGTTCAAGTTGTGTCATTAATACTATTCCTACTTATATTCTGATTTTTTCAGATTATATATATATATATATATATATAATATAATACTAAAAAATTTCAACGAAACAGTGTCGATTGTCACCCTTTGACATATGTTGAGTCCGCCCTTGAAGACACATATCAATGTGAAATGACACATGAGGAACTTGTTTTCCCTACTTCCACTAGGAAAGTCATTTTCCTCATTTGTAAGGAACTTGTTTTCCTAGGAAAAATATTCTCCACGAACATGGAAAATTGGACCTCCATACCAAACACACCACCTTAACTCAAGAAATTGTTTCAGCCTCTTTGTTTTCGTAGCACTACAATTATAATATAATTTTTAAATTTAACCCCCATTTGGCTAGGTGAGGTTTAATACCTAAAATAACTGCAGAAAGGGACCCTCAACTTCTAATGCTATATGGACTATGGACTTCCTTCCACTAGAGTCTAGACCATTAAAATAGCAGAAATGCTTACATATACCTAACATACCACCAAAAGAAATAGGAAGAAAAAGCAAACATAAGGTCTGGTGCAAAGCTTAGAATGTTTCCCTCTTAACCATTATTTACACATCCCTATTACCAATAAACAACCCTGAAAAGGAAAACCTAAAGCTCATCCTTGACCCTTGCTTCAGGAAGAATCGCACTCAGACCACTCAAAGGATAGGTATAGGGGGGTTATTTTTATGATTAAAGAAAGCTAATTGATCCGGGTTGCAGATAAAAAGAAGCTGGGGAACAAATCATGAGAACTATCATTGAGAACGAGTCCGTCAAAGAATTCTAAACTAGCAACAACCAGTAAAATGCTACATCAAAATACTAGTTGTCCCTTTTTTCTTGGGATAAATGTTTCTTTGCTTTCTAATCAGTCAATTAATCAAATAACCAAGACCATCCCAATTATATGTGCCGACTATATGAATTCTCTGTGTTCATTTTTGCTCTATTCAGGAGGCCATGTGATGGGAACACGCCTATCCAATTTCACACTACACTTGAATGCCAATGTAGCGCATGCCAAGATGAACGCACCCAGCACATTTAATGTTTAAAGAATTCACCAAAGGCTAATTTTTAGAATGGTGGTCAACCTACTATAACCCTCCTCTAGATTCTACAAAACAATTTTCTGCTATAGATGGTTTTCTCAAATTTACTTGATATTTCAAATATTTTATCATGGATTCCAATCGCTAACTAAAATGTAATTCAATTATTAACTGATGTTTTCAATCTTCTCTTTACAGAATAGATATAAGGACCATTCATACTCACTCTCTCCTGAGATCTGAAAGAAAACCCTCTCTTAAATGTATAGGGAGTGGCTATAAGATGGGAAGATGGAAATTTCATGTCTATACCTATTTATTTATTTATTTATTTTTCTCAGGAAAATAAATATTGCATAAGTCTATATTTAGTTATAAGATGCTCTCACCAAATCTACAACAAAGCTCTGCACAAATGCAGGTGGCTTGGAAGGACTTGAACAGTTACAGGACTCAATGGCGGATTTAGAGGACAAGCTATGGATTCACAGGTAGGTACCTATAAGCTTTTACCAGGACCTTGTATATGTAATAAGAAACATACTAATATCTATGAATATATAATTGTAAACCCAGTTATTATTACATATTATAACTTGAGATTTCGTTTGGAACCATAAACATCAATCCTGGGTCAATCCGCCTCTGACAGAATCTACTCTCAACTCTCAAAATACACCCATTAAATTTTATTTTTTAAATAAAGTAAGGTGTTTCACTACTGGCATCAAGTAGATGCAAAGAGTACAAAAGTAGGAGTGTTAGCTATATTACATGATGTTATGCTTGAACCAGGGAGCTAACCCAAAAATATATATACCACTAAAATATTATGCACAAACCATAACAAATTTTGTAGCATAAGTCAAGGGAAAAAAGTTACTTCAGTTCCATATAAAAGATATGCAACACAGGACATCTCAGCATGCCAAAAACCTACTACATATAGGAAACCAACTTGGCTATCAAATTAACAGATGCGAATTTGATTCCATGGTAGATGCTTAGGAACTAGACCAGCCACTCTCCAGTATCTACCTCTGCAGCAAGCATAATGTACTCTACATTTGTTCTGTCAGTGCACTCTTTCTATCCTCAATTGTACCAGTGACACCCACATTTTACAATTAAAGATTCAACAAGGAGAGAACCAATTAAACTGGTGACCCCCTCTAAATGTAAAACCAAGATGATAGCTTCATCTCCCCATCTAATAGCATGTTAAAAGAACACAATTCTAAATGAAAACAAAATCAAGTGACAAAATTCTCAACCTACCAAAGAAAAGAAAATCAACAAATAAAATCACACTTGTACAGAATAACAGAGTATTCTGTACAAAAATTACCATGTAGTCGATGCACATCTGCCTGACCAAATCATAAGCTTCAGAATCACCATATACTTGGTCAGCAACTGCACGGAAGAGGCAGTTCCCATCTTCACGCATTTTCTTAACTTCTAAGCCTTTGGCTCTTCTGATATCAATTTCAAACTGGTGCTCTCTCTCCTGAAACAATATGAAAATTGTCAAGTTCTCAAATTTCAGATATGTGCAACAGTTTTTGATAGTAGGATAATTGTAGCTTGTAAATTACTAAATAAATCATCCTCTACTTATGCTAAACTACATGAGCAGAATGACCATTCCAACAGTAACTAACAGTGATGCATAATTTAGCGCGGAGGGGATGGTGTTGCTGATAAAATGTGCTTAAGAAATAAACCAATAATCAATTCTATTCCTATAACGGATAAGAGTAGCATAACTGAAGCCTTCATCAGTCTCTAATAGATGAGTCTTTGGACTTACCACATCATTGCGTGAGGATCCAAATTTGGGATTCTGCTCATCTGCGCTATTATAACCTTCACTTTCGCAGTGTGACCGCGGAGAGGATGGCCTAGATCCAGTAGGTGAAGTCCTAGTTGACACATTGGTCTGCCCAACAAATTCCCTAGATGATCCTATCCGTACTGCATTTGAACCACCTGATGGAAACTTCCTTGGGCTAGGGTTAAGTGAAGCAGGTTTAGGAGGTGGGACCGGAGGTGGAGGAGGAGGTGGACAAGAACTACCTTTAGTCCCCGGCAAAGAAGTACCGTTATTTTCCACTACATCAACTCTTAAACCACTAGATCCTTTTACGGAGTCCCCGCAGACAAAAGCACCATCACTTACCTTCTCATTGTCAGCAATCTTTTCTTCAGGGAGGCTTCGGTCACAGCCAAAGCTTTCTACTGAAGCATCATCACCATCACCTTTGTGATTGAAGGAACCAACTGAAACATCATCCAAGACAATCGATTCTGGAAATTCTCCCACCCACTCATCATCTTTCAGAGCTGATGGTACTTGACTAGTGCTAGAAGCCTGTGGCTGTGATGAAGCTGAAGAAGAAGCAGATGATCCCGGGAGTGAAACTGACGACCTGTTCTGGTTTGACGACGACGATGAAGACCCCGCAGAACCTCTCTGAACAAGTATCCGTGTCATTTTTGCTGCCCTTCTTCAACTAGAGACCCACAGAACAATCACTCTTGCCTTTACCCAAATTAGAGAAACACTTTCAATTTATCTCGCTTCCTGGCCTTTGGAGCGGTCACACCAATACCTTTACTGAATGATTTCTTGCAGCAGCTTACTTCCCTTTGATCCTCGCGAGCTACTTTCTGCATTCCCCTAAAAATTCTCATGAGAACTTCACTTCCAAAATTCCTTTTTGAAACAATAACGCCTGTTCTCTTTATGTTCCTTGAAATTTCCCAAAAGTAAGCCACAAATTTAAACCTGCAATTAAGACCATCTGATCATCAGCATCAACTATTTCTCAATCCCAAAACAAATTGAGACATGTACACTAATACTCTCAAACCATTCTTCTCTATGGACCCAATTCATTTCAAAGCTAAACAATTTGTTAAGGATTCTACAATTTTATTAAGATCTCACATTTATATACAAGACAACAATCCAGAAACATCAAAATAAATTTAATACCATAATTTATCTAACAAAAGGCAAGTTAATAGTAAATTACAAAAAATTTCCTCACACAATCGAATCGATAAGGATGAAGACGCATTAGAACATGGATGGGGCAAGATGGGAGTGATTAGGGTTTAGTATGTAATCTGTGAAGCAGATAAAGGAAAAGATTATGTAATTTACCTTCCAGGCGAAGGAAGAATGGACACGTCACTTTGGGAATTTTACCTTTGTTCCGGTCAAGTGCTTTACACATGTCGACTTGTGGAACCCTCACGCATTACTTTCACGTTTCACAAAGTTTCATAAATAAAGAATACACTTACCAAAATGAATATGTTTAGGTCAATCCTACCTATGAGGTAGAGTTTAGAACATTGCAATAAATTATAAAGATTTATGATAATGTGTATTATTATTTGTTATTTTATATGCTTAATATCTTTATTTTTTATTTTTTTTGTTACAATTTTGCTTTTTTAACATGTTTTAGAGTCAAGGATGTATTGGAATTTGGAAACAATTTTTTTAAATCACAAAGATAGAGGTAAGATTTGCGTAAACATTTTTTGAAAGAGATGACAAGTTTTAAATAGAACACACTTGCACTTTATTTGGATGATTGTTACATATTGTTTCATAATGCATTGTATTGTGTTGTATCGTACTATAATATTTTATTGAATACAGTGTCGGATAGATTGTATCATTTTCCGTCGTTACATAATGTCTCGCACTCATAATTTGAATAATAAATCTACAAGAAAAGTAGAGTACGGGATAGAGCTACTATGAAAAGTTAGGATAAAAGATGAAATATAATTATTAAACAATAAATAAAGACAAAATGAGAAGAAAATATTAACGTAACGACGCGTTCACACCAAATCGGTCGTTATATAAAATGGGTGTTTTTGTGGTTACCTGAATAGATTTAAATGATACGATATAATAAAATTTAAATAACAATCAAAACAAATAATATATTTAAACTAATGATACAATGCAACATCCAAAAAAGGTGTTGGTACGTTAGGTTGTTGTTGAGCAGAATTATAACTTTTAAATAATGACTCTACCGTGCATAATCATTTTCTTTTTCAACTTTGAGACCGTATTTTATGAGTAATTTTTAGAATTAAATGGAAACCAGATTGAAGTCGAAACAATGTCAAATTCCTGGATAAATTACAGAAGTGAATAAGCAAATTGACGTCCAAAAACACAAACAATAAAGGTGTATGCAATTAAATTACAACAAAATCAAAATCAAAGACATCAAATCCAAATTTTTAAGCACAACAAAAGATAGAGAGTCCACAACAACACCAAATGTCCTAATTATGCCTTCGTAGAGCCACAGCAGAGAAAACAACAAGGATGATGAAGATGAATGCTGCAATAAAGGAAGCCACCACCGCGCCGCTCACTCGCTGGCAGAAATCTCCGAATTGTTGGCATATCGCCACCCATTGTGTGGTGGAATTGCCGTTCTGTGCTAAGTACACTATGGCAGCAGCCGCAGCTGCTGCGGCTGTAGTAAATGCCACCATTACCTGCAACATTAAAAATAGCTTTCAAATGAACGGGTTGGACTAAATTTGGACGGATCAAAATGAGCTGAATCAAGAAATTTTGAATGCTCTCTTTCGAATTAGTAAGAAATTTCTTATTAGATTTATGTTGTGATCGCTAAAACTCAAATCTGTTTTCTCATACTACTGAACAGGACATTTGCCTGAATTAAGTTTAATCAAAAGCTTTGTAAAACACAACAGGAAAGTAATTAAGTTGATTTTAATTACCGTGTCAAGAATTAAAAGTAGAAGTTTGGCTCCAACTAGATGTGGTCGAACAATGCAAACAATGGAGAAAGGCAGAGACAGGACAACATATGCACTTGCAATAGCATTTGCCACCACAAAATATCTGAATAAATTAAACAAATATTATACGCATTTGAACAATATTTGGTTGAAACTGCCAAAATATAGGAGTACTTGAAGTTGAAATTGAAAAATAACGTACGAGAAAGCGGGGAGATCATCATAGCTAGCTTCGAATTGAAAGAACTGAGTGAAAAGAGGAAGAGTTTCATCAGTAGTTCCCATGGTAGTTGCTGCAGCGAGAGTAGTGACAAGGGCACAAAGTCGCAAAATAAAGTCGAAAATGCCAACTCCTCTTCTCCATCCTCCTCTCTGATTATGTGAAATGGCTTTTGTTGTAGCTATAATTGGTGCAGCAGAAGAAGATTTTTGCTTGGTGGACTCAGTTTCAGACATGTTAATTGCTGTTTCATAGCTAGTGGATTTTGAATCCATAATTAGTATATGCTTTTTAGGGGATGTATTTGAGAGATTTGTGAGAGGTTCTTTGACAGAAGTAATAACAACTTTTTTGCGTTACAAAAGAAATATGAGTAAAGAAGGGGGGATGTATGTATGTAAGATTATAAGTTACTGTTATTTGCGTTATGAATGAAGTATGAGAAGGGCTGGAAATATATATATATAAGTATGGTGGGGTGGGGGTGGGGGGTCATGGATTAGTTTGAATGAAATGGTTAAGAAATATTATATGAAGGAGTTGTTATAACGACAACTCCTCACCTTGTAAAATAAAAATATTGAAATATGTTTCTTCATTGGATATGAAAAGCAAATCCAAAATTAAATGATAATAAATGCACTTTAGGCGCAATAAGTTTGGCTTAATGAACTTTTTTTTTTGTGATAAATGAAACTTAATTCGGTATGGAGGAAAATATTTTATGATTTTCTCATATTCGACTAGTCAAAAAATTAGAAGAATATTACTCGATGAAAACAAGTTACTTAAAAATAATTAAAATGATTTTTTTAGTGAAAGTAGGTGGCACTCCACATTGATTGTATCCTTTCAATCTTCCAACCTACCTCATTTTTAACCTTACCACATTAGCCCCAATCCCACCACGCCACACCTCTACCTCACACCCTCAACTAGGTTTGTGTACTCTCTATCTCCCAACTCCATTTGTGAAATTTCACTAAATATATTATTTATATTTTTATCGCGTGTTTTTTTCCCCCTTTTTTATCATACTTTTGTCATGTTAGCCCGCTTCTCACTGAAAACTTGTTGGTGTCATGGCTTAGCCTAGTTGGTGAAGAAACCTAAAAGTAGTAACTGCTTTGTATTTGTCAACTCTTTGTAGCTGTTGCACTTCTGTTTGAACTAAAAAATAATGAAAAAGAAAGCAATTGACAGATGAACATTCTCAAAAATCTGATGGAGCAGTTCCTTTCATGTTGGAATTAAGGCTTTTAAGAGGAACAAAGTGGAGCAGTTCATAAACCAAACTTTGATTCATAAAATCCACTCCATTAGAATTACACACAACAAACACACTATTTTAACTTTCCAATAGTAGTTAATTTGTTGACAGCATATATCTCCTCTTTCACTTTTGCATTGCACATTCAAAGGCTCTCTATTGCTAGATTGCCAATCAGTCTAACCAAAGGAACAGGACATTTTGTAACAATATCCAACCTAGCCAAATTTGAGCCATGTCCAAAAAGGAACAAGCTTAGTATAGCAAGTTCTTTGACAGACAATCTTGAAGAAAGGAACCCTTGCCAGTATTTAGGATCAAGATCAAAGAAAGCATCAAACAATCTCCTAGTTCCTTTCAAATCAAGCTTTAACAAAGTCTCCATACCAAATGAATAACATTCTCTAACACATCTTCTATCCAAAGGCCACAAACCATTCCAAACTCTATGGTAAAGTTGAGACCCTCTTATCATTCGTGTTGAACCAAGCCCCTCGACGATGGCCTCAGCTAGTACTGGTGCCAAAGCCATACTCCTAGCCACCATGTACCCTGTTGATGGATGAACTATCCCCGAATTCCCACCAATTGCCATAACATTTTGAGGAATCCGCGGAAGTGGTCCTCCCATAGGGATCACACATTTCTCTTCCTCAATAACACTTCTCACTTTGATTCCCAAATGCCTTAATCTTGCCACCATCCTTCTTTTCACTTCAATATATGATAACACAGGACGACTCACCAAAGAAGTCTCTTCCAAGAAAACCAAATTCTTATCAAATGGCATTGCATACAAGAATGTTGGTTCTTTAAAATTATTCACCCTTAAATATGGCTCATTACCTAAATGAGAATCCCTCCAATCCATAAGCACCATTTTATCCAAATCAAATGGATGATTATCAACTTCTACTAAAACCCCATGAGCAATTTGATAACCATGATTTCTTGGCTTGTCATACTCTATAAAATCACTAGCAAAACCACTTGCATCCACAACCAAACTACCCCTTATCTTCCTATCATCATCACAAACAATTGAAGACTCAAATTCTTCATGTTCCACTTTCCAAACCTTAGCTTTATAAAACTTCACTCTGTTTTCAACACAACTATTCAACAATTTCAACTTCAGCTTCTTTCTACTAACTCTACCATATGGTCTTCCCAAATACTTAGTCTTGTTATCATTTATATGCACACAAGTCATAGGCCATTTGTGATCTAAACAATCTTCCAATCCTAAATTCTCAAATTCATCAACCCAAACACCATAATTATTTGGCCACATGGAAAGTGGTGAAGGGTCAACACAACATACCTTAATACCATATTTAGAAACTTGCTCAGCTAGCCTGAGACCAGCAGGGCCAGCTCCGATGATGATCACGTCGAATTGAGCCCGACCCGAATTAGGATCAACCCATGAGATGTTAACATCTAAAGACTCTGGCTTTGATGTGGGTGCTAAATCAAGAAAGCTACAAAAAAGTTTACTACTTTTATTGCTTTGATGATATTTTCTTGAATTTTTTTGGGTGGTGGGATTCAGAAAAAGGGGATTTTGTTGGAAAGTAAACCTGTGGGGTGTAGGAGTGGAAAGTAAAGGAGATGGAAAAGGGTTGAGAAGAGTTTCCATTACAGAAAATGTAAAGATTGATAATGGTTAATTATGGAGGGAGGTGATATAGTTTAAGGAGGTGGAACTTATAGAAATTGAAATATAGACTAAAGAGGAATCACCAAGCAATACAAAATATTGATACTTTTGGGTACCTACTTTGGCTTATATACAAAAACAAACAAACAAACAAAAAAGGAAATGAAAAAAAGATAGCTAACAAAGTGGAATCTTTACAAGGCTAATGAAAGCATTTTCCCCCTTTTCTCAATCCCAGTCTTTTTTTTTTATATACTCACGGAACTCGACTAAATCTAAATTTACACCCGGAAGTCGCACATTAGGGTAAAGGATGAGAATTACTATTCCACCATAACCCTTGGTGGGCCAATCTCAGTCCCTGTTCTATAGTCTATACCTCACTTTTTCCAAAAACTTTAAGTGTATACACCTACCTTTTAGGAAGTGTTTGGTATATTTTCAGATTTTTTCATATTTGGTTTGGTCAATTTTTTAAAAAACCGAAAAGAATTTTGGTTTTTCCATCTGTTCCAGTTTCTTGAGTCGCAGCTTATTCGGTTTTCAGTTCCAAAAATCTTATTATTATTTGAATTTTTGTACAGAAATTTTAAAGGTTGTTGTTTAAATAATGTGAAATAAATTTTGAGCGGCAAAAAAATGAAAAATAATCTCTACAACTTTGAGGAAAATTGTTTACGTGCCCAACTGCAAAACCAAATTCTTGCCAAACTTCAAATTATTTACGGTGAACTTTCTCATTTTAAAAAAAGTTTTATATTGCCAAGCACTAACAAACATAGTGATGCATTTGTCTTGTAGTCAGTGCATGGACGGCAGGTACATTAGTGGAACTGGGCCCCTATGAAGACCATTTTGATTAGTTGATAAGTAGAGGCTAATCTATAACTTTGAATGCTAAAAAATGGTAATTTACTGGGTTATGCATAAAAAATTTTATATAAAATGTTTTGACCAAAGTTATTGGACTTGGTCGAACCCAAACTCGAGTTTATCAAGTGATTAGACAAGTTGGTCAATTCCCAGGAGATCGAATGCTCATTGTGGAGAGGCAGAATTTGGCATCACGCCACTCTCAGACCAATAAAAGAATAGGCACCAAGACAAGAAAGAAGGGTGAAGTCATGACACTAATATTCTTGATGATAACCATAGTGTCGACCAACTTTCGCATACCTCAACTAGTTCCACAAAATTCATGTCATCTCCCACAGCCACCAACAACAAGTACCAAACAATTCTATCTACCAAGGCTAGGACATATAAAGAGAAATCACCTAGTGTTTTTTATCTGTACTGGAATTTAAACCTAAGGTTTTATGATTCTTAACTTACTTGATTAACCACTAGGTCACAGGCCCTTGGGTGCAGCAAAGCCACAACACTTCCCTACCCAATCAATACTTTTCCTATACTAGGAGCATCACAATTATCTTAATTTTTGGGAAAAGGAGATCCGAAACTTGGAATGTATACCCTTAACTCAAAGGTAACCCACTTCCTAGGCATTAGAACTCTTAAAATACCTCCCCACAAACTATTTTTTTTGCTAAGCAGTATCTATACACATACAAAACTCTCAACCACCATACATTTGAAAAAATGGTACAAAAGGTAAGTCACGGCACAACGTTATATTTACAAACAGGCACGGAAGACCTTACACTTTAGAGTAATTTAGGAGCACACCAAAACATTTACAAAATGAGAAAGGCAACAGGCCTTGTCAACAACAATACAAACCTTATCATTCTTTTCCGCACATGTACTTCTAAAGGTGCCAGAACGAGAATCTGCTGGATTGATTACACAATAACCTTTCACTCTGATGATATAGTTCATCTAAATGTATTTGGAAATATGAATCACACTGCGGCAGATATGGTGTTCCTTGTCAGAGAATTCATGATCTGCAGGAAGGTAGAGTGATGCCTCCACAACAAGCAGCAATTATTAAGTATAGGAAGAGCACAATCAGGCATGTTAACAAACCCCTGTCATGAGAAAGTTATGAAGCTCAGATTGACGAATATATAAGACCAAAAGGCTTCAAAATAAGAACTTTCTTGGACATGAATGTTGCAAATGTTGATGTAATTAGAGTAGTTAGACTAGTTGAACTAAAGGTGAATTACTTCCTCCAACAGTCATATTTCATAAAGGAACTCACACAAGGTTGATAGAAGTATGAAACAGGCACCACAGGTGCAACACCAACTGACCCAAGCCTAAGACGACTGAAACAAAGGCCAAGCTGTGGCATATACAATGAGTCTGCTCTCTAACATGCTAATCATGAGCCTTATTAAGCTCACCCGACGTTAACCAGCTCGTAGATAACAAAATTGAAACTAAACCATTGAATCGAGTCCTCAGCTATCAATGTTGTTCTGTCTTCAACCTAAAAATTCATGATTGAGAGTATCATAGTGAATCCAAATCCAATAAACCATCCATGCAGAAAATTGGATTGATCATATTGTGGAGAAAATAGATTTGGATCATATTTGGCCATTGATTATGCAATCAATCTTTATGTGTTGGATTTGGATGAGATATCAATTTACATACAATTCAATTTATGAGTTGAATTGTTGATACAATAACTAATATGCAATCCATTCACAGTTTCTTCTCTTTCCTTTCCTATCCCATTTTGTCTAGTCGTTTCCTTTTTCTCAGTTATATCTGTCTTTAGCAAGCTCTACCTACATGAACTTGCTCAAGCTATGGGTCCCAGGCAGGAATAAAGGAGGAAGGTTGTGGTAGGTTGACTACTGACTTTAAACCTAGTCAATTTATGATGACTCCATAAAACATCAAATATGTAAGAACGTGCACAACCTAGGAACAAGTTATACTGCTTCCTGCGTAAGATGAAAAATGGAGAAGGGATTATCACATTATTGTTTGGGTATGAGGGGACTAGGAGCACCGGTTCCAGCATCATGGATGGATGTCAGCAAGTCCACCACATCGGACTAGTTTAGGATTGAGATGCAGTTTTTTTCATTGTTATGTAACTGTTTCTATCGAATGACTAGAAATGGGGGAGCTACTGCCCACTGCAATTGTCTTTTGATAATCACCACTCTAGCAGCTGGGGAAGCTTTTCTGACTCCAAAAAACACAATTATAGCACGCTCTTAAAGTAAAAAATAAATATGTAAAACAAGAAAAAGTAATTTTAAACATAGACAGAAATTTTATGTACCAACGAATTGAATTTTTTTCAATTAACTTAAAGATTTTAACCATAAATACATAATACTGTGTCAATCATGTTCAACCTACAAAAGTGCAGGTTCACGTTTCTAGTCAATTTTAATTTTTTTTATTGTTGTTTCTAGTCAAATTTATTAACTACTTTTCCAATGGAGTACTAAGTTACAACATTTCCAATTCCTGAACAATAACATATTCATCCATATGATTTCTGAATGATAAACATATTTTGATGATAGCCAAAATCAAAGCTAAAATAATGATTAACATATTGCTTTAACAACTATATTTAGTTGTCTAGTTAAAAAACTTTTCAAGCCTAAGAAAGGGAAAGTGCTCCGTTTGCACAGCGACTAGCTTTAGAGCTTAAGCACACCTTCAAGTACGCCTTCAGCAACACTAATGTCACAGCATTATTAGCAGAAAAGTTGGCCTTCATTACAGCAAGTATTATGAGGGTATACGTAATTTGAATTGACAGTGTTCTGGACTTGAAAATTGTCACAGTAAGAGTGTGGGTCAAGTTGATGTGGACTAGATCTATAATACTTTGTAAAAGATACTTACAGGAGCTTCGCATTTTTCATCCACAGAGCTCTCCTAAGGCGCTTCGACTGTTTCCTGAAGTGGAACGCATTGTCTTGCATTGTTCCTGTTTTGTCAACGAGTAACTCGATCCGATCCCCTCTTTCAAGTATTTTCTCAATATTATCAACCATGATGGTGCGGATCTGGGTGTACATTGCAGTAGTTTGTTGTACTTTTAGAATAGTTGCAATACATGAAGGAGTGGGGGATTTTCAAAGAAGGAAGCAACAGTAGCATATAACGATGTAAATGCACTATAAAAATCATCACCCAAAAAGATAAGAATTGAACCCATGCATCGAAATAATGCAATAGGACCAGAATCATATAAATAGGTAACGCAATAGGGTATAGTATTTCTTTCCTTTTTCTACAGCAACTTATATTGTGGGATTAAACTGTCAAATTTTTCACTACAGCAAGACATTAAATGGTCATAAATGGTACTCCCTCCGTTTCATTTAACATGGTGGTGTTTGACTTGGTTTAGAGTTTAGAAAAGAAAAAGAGACATATGGCACAGATCAGTACCCTTAGAACTTGTCTTCTTAAACATGACATAACATTTCTATGGCTACAAGAGCATGCCATTAAAGTTAAAAAATGACAAGTCTAAAGTTAAAGAGTTTCCAAGTAAGAAAAATATTATTCTTTTCGGAACGACTAAAAAGGAAAGAGTATCATACAAAATATAAAATAGAATAGAGTGAGTTTATAGTTCACAAAGGTAATTGATTGGCCCAGCATGAGATGTAACGATCATTAATTGTTTCTCGAGTTTCATGAAGTGGAGATAAAATCCAGATAATACTTGAAGCGGAGGCATTAAAATATCAAAGGATTAGTACGAGTCAAGGGAAAGGAAAAGTTATTTTAGCAGTGATTGAAATATTGGAAAATCATCACTAATGACTGAGAGTTCAACACTTCAAAATTATCTTAATTGAAAGTTGTTGCATAATTGTTCTGCAGGAGCTAATTTAGTTCCCAAGAATATAAAACCTTTGATAATTTAATAAACTGTGGATATCTTGGAGAGTTAATGCATGCATCCATAGACACAATACCCGAAGCATAAAAGACAGATAAAATAACAGACAAATAAAAGGAAAACAAAGAACCCTTAAGCTTCACGCGCTTTGATGAAAGTAAGCAGAAAAGATACTTGCCTCACCAACTTCTCCTCTGACGCGATTTAGTGTATCTGCACTTGGATTACTTGAAAAGAACTCCATTTGCTGATGTAAGACCCTTGAGAATTCATCATTCATGGAATATGCAGGAGCATAAGAAGCCACCTTACCATAGTTCTTCATGAACCTCATCTGAATATCCTCCAAGTATGAGAATGGAATCCTCCCTAAAACAGCGTTCTTCATTAGTGACACACAATGAAGGATAACTCAAATGACTGACAGAATTTTTAGTCCTTAGCAACAGCTATGCATAAAATATCAACTCACAAGTTCTTCAATGCCAACAATATTTCTTTCTGGAAGTGCTGAAAGATGCTTGTTGAAAAAGAAAAGTGTGAAGAGATGAAACTAGGAAAGTCAGAAGGCATCTATGAAATTTGCAGAGGGAAATAGGACAATCAAGGGCCAACCAGAAAATGAGAAGACACTAATTGGCTTCTATATGGTCTTTGAAGCCACAAAAGTTGGTCCTTTCTGATATCGAACAACAAAGAGCGTTAAATCAAAAACACACAAAAGCTTTGAAAACTAAACCCATCTCATCTCCACGCCATTATTCACATTGCAATTCTTCCTAGCAAACTAGTTCCACCAATTTAGTAAACCAAGAAATATTAAAAAGACAAGAGTCCTACTTCAAAATGGCAAACTCATAGCATCCTACAATAAAAGGTAACATGAATATAGGGGAGAGAAGTAATACAGTACATTCTAGTTTAGATAATCCTATTGAATGACACAGTTGGAATTGTTGAAAACACAAAATGGATAGTTACCCCAAACACACACGCACTGATACACATATATACACATGCTCGTGTGAAAGAAAAAAACAAGTATAAATAGAGTTATATACATATATATATATATATATATTTCATAACCCACATTCTCAACTCATAATCCACGACATATAAAACGTTCATCTGTCACTAGTTGTACACACGGATGGAGGCCGATTCCAAGTTTTAAGAAAGTAAACATGGAATAACATTTAATCCATTGTAGCAGGTGCGAACTAAGTAACTTGGTACAAATAAATAAACATGTGAATTATGAACACACACATAAACATAGTTTAAGTTGAGGGAAACAGTGACCAAATGCTAAATCAGCATCTGCTCATGGAGGAGCCATTCAGGATAAAATTAGATGCATATCCAGAATTTAAAGTTCATGAATTCTTACATTGATACCTCAAGTTAATACTACAATAATAACTGGTTTCACAAACAATATTTATAGATACTTAGTGGATTTCTTAAAATGACCAAATCTGATCAAATCTTATAACAGGTTTAATTTGTTTCTAGTTCTACAGTTCAGAATAACTTAACAGCTGGAGAAATAAATTGATTGAAAAATAAAGGGAACTTTACACAAAATTTACAAAAGAGGCGGAATTTATACTCACTTCCAAAGGTCTCATTAGCCATACAAAGGAAGGTGATTCCATCTGATCGGAGTATGTGGAAGATGTATCGATCCTGAGAGAAACAAAGCCTCGATTCCGTTTCATCTGGAAGCTTCTCCAAAATCCGCCGCGCCACCGCCCCGGTGTTCCCCGTCACGGCACTGAACTCCGCCAACACCGTTGTGCCTCTCGCCACAACCGCATACACTATCGCCATTTCTCTCACACAGATACGTATCGAAAAAGTATAGAGATTCGAATTGTAGACTGGAAAGTCTACGGAGGTTTTGATAAGGACACACAAGATAGGACGAACATCAGCATTACCTGTCATATTTTTTCTAACTACACTTTACACCCTTGAGTTTTTGTTTCTCATATATGACCCCCTCTCACCCATCCTTTAATTTTTATTACTACATAGAAAAAGATTATTCAAATCCAGTGTTTATAGTAAATTATATTAATTAATCTTGATTAGTGAGCATGATTGTATATAAGCATATGTTATTTTTTCATTGATTTAATCTAAATATTCAGTCAGAATAATTTTTCTCTACTAATGGGATCAATCATGAATGTAATTTTATATCTATATAAAAGATAATTCTAAGCCCGTCTATTTGGGGTCACCTTTGTTAGGAAGCATTACAGGCCTAAGGTTAGCATTAGCCGAAGAGTCCAAATACAAAGATAGCAACCTAAAATGGATATCTAACACCATGAATAAGCTCAAATTCAGGGGCGGATCTACGTATTCAAGGGGTGTCACGTGACACTGCTTCGTCGGAAAATTTTACTAAATATACCTATATAATTAAAGGCAAAAGAAATAAAAGAAGAATATATTATAGTAGTGACACTACTTGACACAAACATACGCTTAGCTTAGCTGGTTAGGCACGTTACTACCAAAGTAGAGGTTGCATGTTCGAATCTAAAACTTGTCATTTGTTTTTTATTTGAAGTTTGCTTATTTATTTTTGGGAAAAGACTCAAATATGCCATCAAACTTTTTGAAAAAGCTCATTTATGCCATCCGTTAATGCCATTTTTTAAATTCCGATTTTACAAAACCACTTTTTACACCCCAGACAAGGTTTAACACTTTTCAATTAAAGTTTTTGGATCAAATGTACTATTTTTGCTTGTTCTTCCTTAAGAACACATGAAGAACATAAACAACTCTCAAATTTTGAACATCTTCAATTCTTCATGAAATCATCTCAAATTTCGGTTACATCATTAATTTCTTTTTTTTTTTAAATCAAAATTCTAAAATCATTTGTAGAGTTTAAAAAATTTACCCGTATTAAAAAAAATATTCCAAAAAACAAAAATTAGTCCCAAAGTTTCAAAATTTTGTTTTGATTCGTGTTTTTGTAGTTGTTTTTTACATAAATCTTTGTTCCCTAGTGTTTTTTGAGTTTATGTTCAAATTTTCAAATGATTTGAAGTTGTGGAGAAAATTCTACCATTAAAGAATGTTGAAGTTTTGAAACTTTGAAGAAATTTCAAGTGGGTCTTGTTGAGTTAGGTTGAATTCGCACTCAAAAGATATTGAGTTTTGGTATCTAGCTCGTAGGGAAACTACTCTTGAAATTTTGAGGTGATTTCGTGAAGAATTAAAGAAGTTTGAAACTTGGGAATTGTTAATGTTCTTTATGTGTTCTTGGTGTTCTTAAGGAAGAACAAGCAAAAAGAGTACATTTGATCCAAAAACTACAATTGAAAAGTGTTAAAAGTTGTTTGGGATGTAAAAAATGGTTTTGCAAAATCGGAGTTAAAAAAATGGCATGGATGAGCCTTTTCTTTAACATCAATGGCATAGATGAGCCAAACTTTTAATGGATGGCATAAATGAACATTTTCTGAAAGTTCGATGGCATATTTGAGCTTTTTTCCTTTATTTTTTATGTTTTTTTTTCTTTCACCTTTTTTCTCGCCAATAAAATTAATTAAGAACAATTTATGAAATATTTAATATTATTATTTTTAAAAAGTTATTTTGAATACATTTCAAAATTTAAAAAACTCATGAATTTTTTTATAATTTTTTAAAAATATTTCTTTTTTAAAAAGGTATAGTAGTGAGCGCGAATTTTATTTTATTCATATTTTGTTCCCTTTTTTAAAAAAAAAAAATGACGTCACATTATTTTATTTGTTATTTTTCATTTTAAAAGGTGACACTCCTTACAAAATATCCTACGTATGCCACTGCTAAAATTCTTCCTATGGCTAGTTAAGCATATACCCAATAAAGAAATGTTGGTGAGTGAATTTACTCGAGTTAAATAAGAAGCATTAATACTCCCTTTAATTCGTAGTATTTTCAAGGTGGTTGATGGTAAATGTTTTTAAATATGCTTCACCAAGACAACTATTTTCTCTATCTATCTTTACTTGTTTATATTTGATTTCACATATTCCTTTAAATGAAAAGGTAACTTTACTATATTATTCATATTTATATAAGTCATCTAAATATTAAAAAATGAATAGTACTCCCTCTGTCCTATAATAATTGATCACTTTTCATTTTACACGATATTTAAGAAATCATAAATAAGATGATCAATTTGACAAATTTACCCTTTATCCATATTGATGGATACCAAGATAATTTATGATGATACTCCCTCTATCCCATATTAACTGATCACATTTCTAAAAATATTTATCCCAAATTACTTGATCACTTACTAAATCAAGATAAAATTAATTACATTTTTCCCATTTTACCCCTATAATTAATATCATAAATGTGCATAAGTTCCAATAATACATTTTATATGCCCTATGTCATCATAAATTATCTTGATATCCATCAATATGAATAAAGGGTAAATTTGTCAAATTGATCATCTTATTTATGATTTCTTAAGTACCGTGTAAAATAGAAAGTGATCAGTACTTATTATGGGACGGAGGGAGTATATGGCATATAAAAGGTATCAATTATCATTGGAACTTATGTACATTTATGATATTAAATAGGAAAAATTACTAAAGTACATACCTTTAATATATTATTTTCCATTTGTCCCTGTATCTTTTAAATATAACTAAAATCCCTTATTTTAATAATGTATCTGTATTAATATATTAATGTATCCGTGCTTGTATTAATGTATCAGCGCTTTCATTAATGTATCCGGATTGAGTTAATTTTTATTTTAATAATGTATCCGTTTTAATGTATTAATGTATCCGTGCTTGTATTAATGTATCCGCGCTTTCATTAATGTATCCGGATTAAGTTAATTTTTATTTTAATAATGTATCCGTATTAATGTATTAATGAATCCGTGCTTGTATTAATGTATCCGGATTGAGTTAATTTTAAGAGATTATTGTAATTAGAAAAAAAGTAGGGATATATAGTAATTTCATCTTTACACTATGTGATTTATGTAATTTATCCTATTAAATATAGGGGTAAAATGGAAAAAAATTAATTAATTTTATCTTGATTTAGTAAGTGATCAAGTAAGTTGGGACAAATATTTTTAGAAAGATGATCAATTAATACGGGACAGAGGGAGTAGCTGTTAGAGAGCGTTTTACTCTCAATGTGAAACTTTTCGATGCAAATTCGAATTAATCAGACTCTAATGTGGGTACCGGACACGTGTAAAATTCCAAAAAAAAAATAAAAATAGTAACTATCGACCATTTGACCACATGAAACATCTTAAACTTTTAAGTTTTTTTTACCTTACCTATTTCTGGTGGGAATTTATGAATGGTATTTAATGCCACTTGAAGCAAACTTATTCAAATTGTCCAATATTGCATTAAAGATTAATCTTGAAATGTTTATGATATATATCTTGCAAATGAAACAAAAGAGGCATGTACTGTACTGACATTACATTCAAAAGCAAATATTAGCAACAATAATACCTAACATTAATTAAGTTGCAACACTTGCACATAAACAACCACTTTTTGCAAGATACTACTAAACATGATCATTAATTACACATATTCTATAGCCAAACTTATATAAACATAAAAAGACATATGTTTATATATTTAATATTTATATATAATATCATCGATCTCATACATGCCAAAGATATATATGAGACCTTTCTTCCAAACAACATAATTATGACATAAATAGACAGATGCGAGTGCACTTTAGAAAACTAATAAGTCTTGCCATTTTCTCTAATATTATGAGAAGATTAGCTTAAACACACTAAAATACTATATACATACATACATACTTAAGGTATCCCAATGATGGGGATAAAAGGGACATAGTAGCTAGTTGGTGCAATTCCCCATTCTTTTGGCACTGGTAGATCAATAGTCTTGGATGAACCAAACTCATCATGACATTTTCCATTGTCATTCTTGTTGGATGAAGGGCATTTTGTGTAGAACTTTAAAGGGTTAGCGATGGTGTAGGAATTATTATCATCTTCTTGAGACTTGATAATATTGGGGTCTGTTTCTTTTCTTGAAACAAAGAGCTGATTAGGACCTCCAAGGATCTTGGCATAGCATTTGTTTGTTGGAGTAAAAGGAAGTTTTGTTTCAAAAGAGCCATCTTCTTCTGTTGTAGCCATAGTCAATGTTTTCACCTGACTACACTTCACTGAAACCTTTATTCCTGATCAATTTTGAAAAGTATGGTTAAAATATTCAAGACTTAGCTAGCGTTTGGCCATAAATTTAGTTGAAACTTGAAAAAAAGAGTTTTTAAAGTTTGTTGAATAATTTTTGAAATATGAATTTGTGTTTGGACATGCATTTTACTTGAAAAAAGTTTGAAGTTTTATGAATAAAAATGAAATTTCCCCCAACAAACCAATTTTTGGAACTTGAATTTTTTTCTTAAAGAGAAATGTCCAAAAATTAGTCAAATTTCACGAGCAAACAATATTATTAAATTTTCTTTTTTTGAAAATCTACTCTCAAAAGCTATGGGCAGAGGGGAGCTTAGTTTCTTTTCTCCTAAAAAAATGATAATATTAATGTTTGGTACGATGTAGAATACTTTTTTGTTAGATAAAACTACTTTTTGGTGTTATATTACTTACATTAAAAGTGAGGAAAATGACTTTTGTCACTTAAATATAGAAATCATTTTTTCACTAGTATAGCAACTCCTACCATGTATCACTTGTTTCACTTAACACTTACACGTTGTTTCCAAAATCTAACACTATGAAATATCCCTAACCAACATATATGCAATTATTCTACGTTTAGCATTTGTCATCTAACTACTTAAATACTCAACAAAAAAAATCATATTCTACGGGGGAAAAAACTATTGATCAAAAAGAAAATTTACCTGAGAGATCGATACGTTGATTGCAGTCTAGGCAAGTAACAGAACCCTTCAAGACATAGCAAGACGAAGACTGAAGTGTGGCAAGAACCAAAGTGATGAAGAGTGCAAACCCCAGCTGATATGGTGCCATTTGATTAGGCTTGTGTTAGGTAGCTATAGTATAAAGTATAGAGTGTAATGAAAATAATTCTAAGTAGTGGATGTTGCAAAAAAACATTGTATAAATAAAGGAGCAAGTAGTTCATGAAAAACAATAAATGTAAGGGTCCCCAAGGCCTGTTATGGTAGTTGGAAACACTGAATTAACAAATGCAGGCTCTTAAATTCTCTTTAGAGTTTGCTGACTTATAGCTTCTTATATATATATATGTCACCAACTTTTTCACATAAAATTTAAAGAGGAGGAGTGTTTTAACGATTCGTTCAAGAGTCGTTGTAGCATAACTAATTAATTATGCACTATTTAATTTAAAGACGATAGGACCAAAATTGAGTTATGAACAATAGTGCACCAACCCTCTGCATTTTTCTTAATGTACATTAAGATCTCCACACTCAATAGACATTATGTTACGTTGCTAGTCTTGAACAATATATATCATGTTAATTATTTCATGCTACAGAAACTTAATTAGTTGTTTAAAAGAGAATGTCTATTTCTTCTCTTTTTTTTGATAACTTTTTAGTTCTAACTTTTCATATATATGTCATGTTTAAGACCCAAAATTAAAGGACTTTTTGATACATACTACATGTTGGGATAAAATAATATGAAAGCGGAGGAGCGCTACTCCCTATTTTAGCAGCTTAATCAAATTATTAACGGCGATTTGAAGGACAGCTCGATATTTGTGGGGCTTGCAATTTAATGGCGGTTGGGATATTTCCAACCAATAGTACCCCTTAGATTTCCCAAATCTAACAAATATTACCAGGAAAAAAAAGTAGTAAAATAAAGAGAAGATGCCCAAAATAGATAAAAAGTAGTCATTTCAGAATTTTTATTGTGACCAGTATGAAGAACCACAAGCTAGAGGCTCATGGATATATTGTGGAAATTCATTTTTGAATCTCAGAGTGAAGAAGGTAAAGATCACCTTGCCCCATTAAACAAGCCTACAGGCCGCAAATATGGATTAATCAAAGCTTTAATATATCGACAATCTCTAAAATTATTCGTATTAGACACTTTAGTTCCAACATGGGGAAACTTTTGTGTGCGTTCTTAGAGAATTGTCTAATTGAAACTAGTAGATAGGTTTGTTTTTGGATAAGATTGAAAAATGTGGTTGATGATAGCTGCAGGTATCTAAACTCCCAACCATAAGGGTGGTTGATCTGACACCTTGAATTAATGGAGGAGGAGAGTTAGAATTATTTCACCTCTGCAGATACGTACCATGAAACCTTGAAGAATTATATTTAACATGCCATTTACTCCTATTTCAATACAAGGACGTTTATCTGAATTCTGAAATTTCTCTAAGAAGTTTTGACCTAACTAACCCATTATTTAAAGTGTTTAACAAAAGTAATCCAATTTTTTGAAATTTTACCAAATTAGAATAAACGTACTTGGGAGTAATGTTTTATGAATTTTTTTTATTTAAAGAATTAATAAACAACATCTAATCATAAACGTCGTTGAAAGAAGTATTTCGTAATCAACCGTTACAACATACAAATAATACGTGTTCCGCAGTAACGTTTTCATTAACTCAATTAATATACCTCGTTTTCCGCAATAACATTTTCTTGACTTACATATGCAGACATGTAGACAAGTGTCCTTTCAATCTATGGGGCTAACAGGGAATAAGTTTTAGGACTTTATGACCGGAAAAATGACATTTCCGGTAATCCTTCATTTCCAATTTCACCACCTGTGATACATCAAAAATCATATTTTGAGTGAGATCTTGTTGTTAATAGAATGAAAACTAATATTATTTTGACTTCTCAAATTCCAGTTGCAAACAAATCCAAGAAACAACTGAAAAAATTGATGCAATTTAGGAATTTCCTTAAAATAGATCCCCTTTCTCATGAGTAATTAATTAATTAGCGCAAGGTTTAAATCTATTCTCTTTTTTTTTTCTTTTTTCTTTTTTTTTTTGTATATTATCAAATTGATGTTGGGACTTCTCGAAATGCCCAACCCCGATTGAAGTTTCGTGATTTTTAAAATTTTTTTTGCTATTCTATTATATTTTAAATTTTGCAATAGTTGATTGTGAATATATTACTCAAAATTTTGTGATTTGCAATTTTGATTTACTGTGTAATATGATTTATTTTTGAAAATGTGTTTTGCTGTAAATAGGTATTGAATTTGAAAACATGAGATTCAAATATCATAAAAATGAGTTTTGTACTTTCCTTGTAAAGCTGAAAAGATGCGGTGATGTTGTAGTATTGGGATGAAAGAAAGAAGAGATGAATGAAGATTTACGTGAGAGAACACTTGAATCTTGACGGTTTAAAAGATTGATTAAACTCAGGGTTGTACTAGAAACCTTCCTTTAACCAGAAAATCGCTATTGAGTGTAATGTTTTAAAGAGGAACAGAAAATCGTAACTCACAATAATGATTTAAGATTAAATCGTTACCCGTGGTAACATTTTATACTTCCGTTAACTCTTTCTGCCATTAATTTTGTCCGTTCAAATTTTTTAATATAATAATTTATAAAACATTACTCACAAATACGCAGAAAAATGTATTATTTTAGTAAAATATTTTAAACAATGGATTATTTATGTCCAAAATTCCTTCCTCTCATCATTTAGGAGCCGTTTGGTTACTGGTTAGAGTTATGCAGGTATTAGTTATGCAGGGTTTAGTTATGCAGGTATTAGTTATGCAGGGTTTAGTTATGCAGGTTATGCATTAGTTATGCAGGTATTAGTTATGCAGGGTTTAGTTATGCAGGTATTAATTATGCATGGTTTAGTTATGCAGGGTTTAATTATATAGGTATTAGTTATACATGATTTAGTTATGTACAAATTACAATACAGTAAACTAATTTTTATTTCTTAATTCCAAAAATGTTTAGCAAGCTAATATTTATTATATCCATTAAAATAAACAACTATCTTAATAACACATTAAAATTTAAATAAATGTCAATAGCTAAAAACACTAAAGTAAATAACAAATAACTAAAAGCAGTTAAGTAATTTGTATTGAATAGGATAAGTAATTAAGCAAAATAAGAAATAACTAAAAATATTATAATACATGTATTGGCCGTGCGTTGCAAAGAAACTAAGTAAAGAACTAAGTACAATTAACCGGCACTATCTTATATCCAAAGAAAATAATTAATAAAAAATAAAGCAAAGAAACTAAAAATAATTAAGCAACTATCAAGACAAAAATAAATAGTAGCTTTTTTAAAAGCACACATAATTAAAAAAAATTAAAAGTTAATTAATAAGGGTAAATATGTAAATATATTATTTAATCCATGTATAACTAATACCCACATAACTTATTCCACCTTCTACCCTGCATAAAATTATACATAGATTTTCTCATAAGTTATGTAAGTATTAATTATGTGGATTCACTAAAACACAACCAAACATTGTATAAAACTAATGTAGGAATAACTTTTATTCTATTTACAAACCAAACATGGTATAAAACTAATACATGAATAACTTTGGTTATTCATGTATTAGCTTTGGGCTTATCCCATAACCAAACGGCCCCTTACATCTCACCTCCTAATTACCTTCCTCATACAAATTAATTTTAGAAGGTAGCTGTGCGAGGAAACGCATTTTACACAAGGTAGACTATTTAATTTTAGGGAAGTGCTAAATGGCCAGAATTATGTGGTCATAATTTGGTCAGAAACATGTAAAAAGACTCTAATGACCTTTTCTTTTCAAAACAAAGTTAAAGTCTTTCCAAAAAAAATTACTAAATTTTAGGATGCATTTATTATTGGGAAAAGGGTAAAAAATACCCCTCAACTTTGTTTTATTGGTTGACTATGTCTTTGCCGTTAAAAGTAAGTTATTATTACCCCTGCCGTTACTAATTTCATCATATGTACCCCTCCTTGGACGGAAATCCCCAAATCAACATAAATTAACCCGAGATCTTTAAAAACGACCCGTTCCCCATTTTAAACCCATGCCCCGACCCCTCTTAACATATAACCCATTCCCCTTTAACCCATTTTATCAAATGACCCATTTTAACTCATTCCCTCTTTGAACTCACGAACCCAACCTTCTCCGATTATCGAATTTCCATCAGAATTTCCACTAAACTTTCTTAAGGTATGAAATTTAACCAACCTTCTTTGATTTACGAGTTAGGGTTTGTGGGTTAAGGGTTTACACAAATTTTTTAGCTATTTGTTTGTCTTTTTATCGATAAAATTTCACGATCTGTTAGTTTAGTTGTTGATTTACGAGTTAGGGTTTGTGGGTTAAGGTTTTATATAGTTTTTTAGCTATTTGTTTGCCTTTTACCGATAAAATTTCACGATATGTTAGTTTAGTTGTTGATTTACGAGTTAGGGTTTGTGGATTAAGGTTTTATACAGTTTTTTAGCTATTTGTTTGCCTTTTACCGATAAAATTTCACGATCTGTTAGTTTAGTTGTTGATTTACGAGTTAGGGTTTGTGGGTTAAGGTTTTATACAATTTTTTAGTTATTTGTTTTCTTTTTTACTGATAAAATTTCATGATATGTTATTTTAGTTGTTGATTTACGAGTTAGGATTTGTGGGTTAAGGTTTTACACAAATTTCTGAGTTATTTATGTGTTTTTTTTACGAGTTAAGGTTTGTGGGTAGGTTTTAGGGTATTGTATGATTTTGGAGGATGAGGTTTTAGGGTATTGTATGATTTTGGAGAAGGTGGTTTAGGTTTTGGAGATGTTATTGAGTATGGGCGGATTTGTGGTCCCAATATTTTATTCATTCATGATAGAATGTGGTCCCCGCTTTGAAATGTTATGATTTTTAATCTGTTTGTTGTCTTTGTGTGCCTTTTATTTGTTTTTTTACTATTTCTTCTACCTTTTTTAGTTAATGTTTAGTTAATCTTTTTGTCTCATTACTGTTTTTGTAAAGTGGTTTAGATTTGGAAGTTGCTAATGTTTATTTGTTTGCCTTTAATTAATTACAAGTTACCTAAAATGGTTCTGATTGATCTGGTATTTCACTATGGTGGAGAATGGATAAGAGAGCCTAAGTTGCTTTATGACAAAAAGCTTGTTCACAAATGGGAAGGTTATGATTCTGATCTCTTATCTTTTATAGATATTACTAATGAATATAATGATAAATTAGGATATATGGGTGTTCAACAATTAATTATATCTGTCCCTAGTGGAAAATACTATGAAATAGAAGGTGATGAGGGGATTAGGACATTATTGTCCTTTGTTAATGAAAGATTTGATGTTATTAACTTATTTGTTGTTGAGGATAGTGAATTAGATGTTGATATTGAGAGTATAATCAAAATGAAAGAGAGTGTGGTAGTGATTGATGAAGTATCTACTGATTGTACTTCTACTGATGGCACTGATAATGACAGTGATACTTCTACTGATAATTCTGATTATAATTCTGAAGAATGGGAGCTTCTTGCACAAGAAAGAAAGAGGGTAATCGATGGTAACTTTGGTGATTACAAGGATTTACATAGGTCAATGACATTTACAGATATAGCTGAAACTAGAAGATACATTAGTTTGCATGCATTGGCAAATGGCTATAATCTAACCATTAAAAAAAGTGACGCAAAAAGATTTAGGGTTGTTTGCAAAAGAGAATGCAACTTTGTATGCCTAATTTCTGGTGAAAAACATTCTCCTAGTGTTAGTGTGAAAACATTGAAAGGAGAGCATAAATGTGATGATCCATGTGGTAACTACACGGTTAGTGCAACTACACTTGCTTTCTACTTTAAGGAGAAATTGCAGGCTAATCCCAAATACAAGATCAAGGAAATGAGAGTTGATCGCAAAACTGCTTTCAACATTAATGCTCATTTTGAGAAGTGTAAAAGAGCTAAAAGGATGATTTTGGAAAATATGGAAGGCAATTTTTGTGATGATTATAAAAAGCTTGTTGGGTATGCAAATGCTTTAAAAGAGAGTAATGCAGGAAGTGATGTGGTCCTTAAGGTTTCAAGAGATACATTATCAGATGGAAAAAGAAAATTTTTGAGAATGTACATTTGTTTTGAAGCAATGAAGAATGGTTTTAAGAATGGGTTGAGACCTTTCATTGGTCTGGATGGTACATTTTTTAAGGGTAAAGCTAAAGATCAATTGTTATGTGCTATTGGTCAGGACTCAATGAACCATTTCTATCCTATTGCTTGGGATATTGTGGACAGAGAGTGCAAGGTATCTTGGGTGTGGTTCTTGGAATTGCTTCAGAAGTCTCTAAACATCAACAATGAAGAAGGAATCACATTTATCTCTGATATGCAAAAGGTAAAATCTCACTCATTTATTCATTCTTATTTTATCTTTATCTGATGTATCTTTATTTGTTACTGTCATTGTTTATCTATATATCATTATCTTATGTATTTGCACTTGTCATGTATATATTTATGATTGATAAATAGGGATTAATTGAAGCTGTTAAAAAAGTTTTACCTAATGCTATGCATAGATATTGTGTGAGACACATAGAGGCCAATTGGAGAAAAAAAGGTAAGAGATCTAAAGTTATGTCTAAGATATTGTGGTGGTGTGCATGGAGCAGCTAAAAAGAGGAGTTGGATGATCATTTGAAGATATTAGGTCAAATGTCTGAAGAAGCAAAAGACCATTTGTTGCATTTTCTAATACAAACTTGGTGTATAGTTTTTTTGACACTGTTTGCCAGAATAATAAGGTGGAAAATAATTTGGCTGAGTTATTCAACTCTTGGATATTGGAAGCAAGACACAAACCAATAATTGGGATGCTTGAGGATATAAGAATCAAAGTTATGACCAAGTTTGTTGACAATGAAAATGAAGTGATGACTTGGAAATGTGAATGGAGTCCAACAACTATTGAAATTTACAATGAATTCTTGAAGATTGCTAATGTGTGTGAATTAAATTTCAATGGAGATGATGGATTTGAGGTAAGTGAAGGAATTGACAGGCATATTGTCAATTTGGCAACTAAGAAATGCACCTGTAGGGTATGTGATCTTACTGGAATACCATGTCCCCATTCAATCAAGCCACTTCTTTACAAAAATCTTGATCCATTAAAAGAGATCCACTGGTGGTACTCCAAGGAGGCATATCTTTTGACTTACCATTGTAAGCTACAACTAGTGCCTGGTCAAAAATTCTGAAAAATAGAAGCAGAACAAGCAATGGAACCACCAGAATTAGTAAATTTAGCTGGCAGACCTAGAATGAATAGGAAAGAGATAAAGATGAAGCACTTAAAAGACAATCAGAGTGGGTTGCACCAAGAAGAGGGAAAAAATGACATATTCAAACTATGAGATTCCTGGACACAATGCTAGAGGTTGTCATAAGGTAATACACTTCATTTGTTATGTAATCGGTTATTTGTTAGAGTCTTGTAATTGTGAGGGTCAAAAATATTATCAATTTATCTTGTAATTGTGATATTTTTTTTATTTTATCAGTTTAATCAAAATAGTGAAGAAGGCACTTCTAAGACTGGACAGATTAAGAATAAGAAGCAAAAGGTAAATACTTTTTGTTTAGTAATCACTTATTTTAGAATGTGATGCTTCAGTATTGCTTTTGTATTACATTCATCATAATGTTATCAGATGGATAATCAATGCCACTAGGGAAAAAGGCAAACAAAGGAGAGGCATAGGACACTAATTGATGAAGAAGATGTTGAGCTTAGCCGTTCAACATCTCCCTATGCTGCAACAGTGGAGGACTTTCCCTTAACAACTCCACAGCCTAGTCAAGATGGAGCATCAGATGAAGATTTTGGTTTTGAAGTTGAGGATGACATACCTTGGAAGCCAAGAAGTGTCTCAGAGTTGAAGTCTAGATTCCAACAAAGACAGAAACAAGCACAGCCTACTGGATCAAGACAAATCAATTTTCTTGGTGATGGTCTGACAGTACCAGGTGACTATGCACCAAAATGACCTACATGGAAGGGGAATGCATCTGAAACTGGAAAAATGTTAGAGCAATTAAGAAAGGAAAAGGTATGAAAGCACTGATGTAATTTAGTAACTTATTTTAGAATGTGATGCTTAAGTATTATACTGTAATTGTTTTGCTCTTTTATCAGATGGCTATTCGAGATTGTACATCAGATGAAGATTTTGGTCTTGAAGTTGAGGATGACATACCATGGAAGTCAAAAGATTTTTTAGAGTTGAAGTGTAGAATCCAACAAAGACAGAAACAAGCACAACCTAGTGGATCAAGAGAAATCAACTTCCTTGGTGATAGTCTGAATGCACCAAATGACTTGTATGCACCAAAAGGACTTACATGGAAGGGCAATGCATCTATTACTGGAAGAATGTTGGAGCACTTAAGAGTGGAAAAAATTAAGACAAGGAAGGGTAATGGCAAGGCACAACAGTGACAAGTTTAGTAATGAAGACAATATTTTGTTATTTTGTTACATCTTTTTGAGATACTAATGTTAACACAAACATGTTTATGTATTTGCACTAACTTCTTTTGGAATATGTACTGAACTAACTTCTCTATGTTTGAATCAGTTTTTTGTCAATATATATGAAGTGTTCGTCAATATATATGTAATGTTCAGAATCCGTTTCTTTTCAATATTTGATCTTGCAATTTTGTTCAGGTTCTACGACTATGTAAAAGAAAGATCATTAATGATTAGTACAAATATTAACATTACCACAACGACTAAACATTACTTCATATTACATCAGTGCTTAGGAAATTATCTTTCACAAATTACCCAACTGGATTTCACAACACCAAAATGTCATAACTTCATCAACATCACAAAAGACACTAAACACTAACAACGAAATTCACTACACACTAACAACTTATTTGGAAAGTAAACACTAACAACAAATTCACTTTGTCATTAGTGCAACTACAAATTCAACAAAAAGAAAACGTGAAATCATAAATTTGTGTTTTATCTTGTGATACTTGTCTTCAAATGTCCTAACTTTTTCCACTTCCAAATCATTAGTTGCCTCTAATGTAGCAATTTTTTTCGACAAATGACCTCCTTCAATCTTTAAATTTTCCATTTCAATCTTCATGTTCTCCATTTCAATCTTCAAATTCTCCATTTCAATCTTCAAATTCTCCATTTCAATCTTTGAATTATCCATTTCAATCTTTACATCTTTCAACGACAACTCCAAATTACGTAGGTAAGCTATTTCGGAAAAAGCTTGGTCTTCCCATTCCCAATATCCACATGAAGAAAACTGCCAATAGCAGTCAAAAATACCGTAATAACAATAATTAAAGACGAAAAAATTGAATAATAGGAAGAAATCAGTTCATATACTTACATCCGGACGAGGACATCTGAAAAATCTTCTTCCCGGATTAGATGTAGTACTCGAGATCAGTGTTTTGACTACCAAACCACAAGCACATTTTCTTTGAGACGAATAACTATTTTGTGACATTAGAAGAACTATCAGATGCGAAGGAAGAGAATGGAAGAACAATCAGATGGAAGGAAACTAAAGAACAATCGGAGAAGTTAATGGGTAAAGGGGAATGTTATGTATGATATAGGTTATTTGATAAAATGGGTTAAAAGGGAATGGGTTATATGTTAAGAGGGGACGGGGGCATGGGTTTTAAATGGGGAACGGGTCATTTTTAAAAATTTCGGGTTAATTTATGTTGATTTGGGGATTTCCGCCCAAGGAGGGGTACAAATGATGAAATTAGTAACGGCAAGGGTAATAATAACTTACTTTTAACGGCGAGGGCATAGTCAAACAATAAAAGAAAGTTGAGAGGTATTTTTGACCCTTTTCCCTTTATTATTTTAACCATGAATTCTTTGGGACCCACTATTAAAGCATTTAATGGTTTCATTCCTATTTTTAATTCTTTATTCTTCTTTTTTTTCTTTGCCTGTTTACTTCTTCTTCTTCTTATAATAAATTTTTCTTTCATTGTCTCTTTATAAAAATAAAACAAAAAAAGTGGTGAAAATAAATGATTTTATTTTAAGCACTCAAATTGGTTAAACTTATCTTTAAAATGAAATTATATTTTTAAAAATAGTTTATGGTTCCGTGAAGCTTCACTAATGTAAAACATTTTTTTAAATCACAAAAAAAATTATTTATGAGATTTAATTTCATATCAGTCGTATATAAATAATTAATACATTAAACACTTTTATAATACAACTCAATTTTAAATACACTCTTTATATATTAAAATCAAACAATTACACTTTATGAACTAAGAAAATTTTACACTTACACATTTTATGAAATTTACCTATAATTAAATATATTAAAATATAATTATTAAACGATAAATTAAAATCACAAATAGAACATTTTTTGAAGTTATTCTTACGAAATTTTAAGCAAAAATAAAAAAATTATTAATGCATTTGATTAAAAGAAGAATTAATATTTTTTGAAAATATAAATGATACAAATTTTTTAATACGATCTACCAACTATTATTCTATTAATAAAAACTTTCTCTTACTTTAAATACGTATGTTATTTGTAATTTTATTTAACAATAATATTTTATTGGAGAATAACGAATGTAACCGTAGGATATTCATTATATAAAAAATGTAAGTGTTTTTATAAAATATAAAAGGTCTATCTTTAATTGAGTCATAGTGTAGAAATGTTTAGTGCGGTAAATTATGATCAACACTTTAAAGTATTTTGAGTTTTGATTATTTTTATTAAAATATTTTCAAATTGTATTTCAAAAATTATTTAAATACGTAGTTTAAGTTTATTTAGACATATCAAATTTTATAAAACTACTTAATTAGAGATAATATTAATAACAAATATAAATTTATTCGCAAGTTATCCATCTTCATAACATAGGAGTACAAGACTACAACGTTAAAGAGTGAGTACTCTCTTTGGTTGTTGTTAATTAGAGTCGTCACTTAATTATTTAAATATTTAATTTAATCTTTTTAAACTATAGTAATTAATAAATATGAAGAACTTCAACATTAATGTGTGACTCTCTTGGGTTGATGTTAAATGAGGTTGATACTCGATAGTACTCATGAACTATATGATATTTATGATTTCTATAATGTGTCGATATCTACCACAGTTAAAGTGTTTTGAGTTATGACTGTCGTTATTAAAATATTTTCAAATTTTATTTTAAAAATATATTTAAACATGTAAAATTTTAATTTAAAACTCATAAATATTAGAAATTATTTCCTTTATTCATTTTTCTTATCATTTATATGTAGTTTAAGTGCATAAATGTCATTAGTTTTTATATTGTTCTACTAATAAAATATTTAGGCAAAATTTTCAAATAGCATATCGACTTTCTCTCGTCCTTCTACATATGGATAGACAAAGTTTGAAATGAAAAAATCATTTAAATTATCATCAGAAAAATTATATTATAAATAAAATTGCATAATTTAAATCATAGCCCAAAATGATTAAAATTTTATGTTGGCAATTCAATAATTGCTTATTACATGTAATACTTAAGTAAGAATTATATTTCAGATTTCTTTTCCTATAATGTGTTGATATCAGCCATATTTAAGGTGTTTTCCTTTTCTTAATAAGTTTTCCTTCAAATTAAACTAATAAATGCACTAACTTTTTGCTATTTCCCAAACAAACTGAAGAATTAAAATTGATTGATACAAGAACTTTTAAGAAATATAATTTTTTTCTCCATATTTGGATATTTAAGTGTATAGCATATTATATAGTTTATTGAATTTATAAAGTTATTGATATATTTTATATGACAATTCTCCTTTTAGTATAATATATAGAAAGATTTATCTTACACTTAAAATTTAACTTTTTCTCAGTTTAATTTATTATTTTTATTATTTAATTTGTATAAAAATTAGTAGTTATTTCAATTAAATTTTTTAATTTTCAATATATATTTAATTTTTTAATTACAATGCTTATTAATAGCCTTAGAATTTTTAAGTGACAATTTATAGAGCTTATTGTAAGTTTACCCCTAATGTAATTATTACCTTCACTATATACTAATTGATGTATAGTCTTAAATATTGAAAAAATAATTTGAAAAATAAATAATTAATAATAAGTATAAATAAATAAAATATAATTGCCTTTTTTAGATATGTAAAAGGTAATTTTTTTAAAAAAAAAAATAGACGGATAAAAATAAACTGAGGAAGTAACATATTTTCTTAAAATAGTACAAACAAATAGATTTTCTAATAATGGCAAATGTTTGTTCTCGACATATAACATGACTTAATATCAAGGTTGACTATTCTCTTTTTAATATAATACTAATATTGATATTGAATACTCAAATAAGGTTCATAATATTTTTAACACTTCATTACAATACCACATTGTTTGATCTTTATAAAAAAAATATTGTGCAAATTACGTTGAATTATTATTAGGAAAAAAAGAGTTTGATATACTCCTCAATTCTGTGATATAGAGATAATATATATCCCGTTAAAAAAAACTCACATATACTTTTACTATTAAATGTGCAAATTAAATAACTCATATATCCTCTTTTGACTAACGAAAGTTAAATTTTTTATTTTTAATTTATTTATTTTAGTTTCTTAATCAAATAATATTCATATAGAAGTAAATTTGATATTTTTTCACGTGATTTTATTTTTGACTTTTTTTATTCAACGGTTAATTTGGGTCTTAATTATCTCCCTCATGAATCTATTTGTTTATCATTATTTGAGTTTGTTGTTCTTTATTAATTTTTCGCTTTCATTCTTTAGTGTGGAATACATGAGAGATAAAAAGAAACAGTGAATGAAATAAAAATGATTTTTTTAAAAAAAAGCACACTAAAATAAATTTTTTTTGCGGTCATATTGAATTTTATTTTTGTAGTTGTAAGAAAAATTGATGTATCTATAATAGACTTAGCAAGAAGATGAGTGAAAAATTAAATTTGATCATCAAAATTAGTCGTTGAATTGAAGAAGACAAAAAAAAAAGAGACAAAAGTTCATGTATGAAGAGGATCAAATATACCTCAAAATATTGCGAGAAGAGTCAAATATACCTTGTATAATTTTATTTTATTAAAAAATTTAATCATTTTTTCACTTTAGTTAGCCAAGAATGATCGTGGCTCTTCAAACATACCTCAAAATATTGCGAGAAGGGTCAAATATACCTTGTATAATTTTTATTTTATCAAACAATAATGTGAGACACTTTCTTTTAACAAAAAATATATTATTTCTAAATCACAAAGTTGAGAAGTATAATTTATTATTATTGTTGTTATATAAATGGCTAGTATAAAAGACACTTTTTATTAATAATCACAAAGTTGAATTGAATTTTAAATTTAATATTATTTGTGTTTATCTTGCCATTCAATTTTTAATTTTTAATTTTTAATTGTCAATTCAAATTTGTGTTCTTTATAATTTTTATTGAAAAATAGAGGGAAGAAAAGAAATTATTCACACGTGGCTACCATTTTGTATCCTTTTAAAAAGAAATTGAAATTAGCATGTATTTATGGAAATTATGGGAATCTGGGAATAATAAGTCTATTCCCCATGTATTGAGAAACTTTGTCATGTATTAAAAAATAATTAGTAAATTTAAATTTAAAAAAGGGTAAAAATGTCAAAAAATAAACCTGTTTATAGTGTGAATGTGCCATTTTGGGGCCAAAAGGATTTTCCCTTAATTTTAATATTTGTATAAATTACATCAAAAATGTAAAAAATTATAATAATTTCAGGGTCAGAAAACGGAAGAGTACCTGAGCCAAATTAACAACTTGCTAACAACCCAAAATCATAATATCCTAACATCAACCTAACTTTATGGTCATATATTCCATGTCTTACCAACTCATGTCCAACGTTACGAGAAGTCAAACTAGTTCTTACACCCTCTAAAAAAACATTTTAAAAACTGGACATAAATGCACTATAATCGCATTATAATGAAGGAATGCAGCAAACTGAGAAATCTTTGCTTATATTTATGCACCTATAGAACATATTTTTAAAGTTCACAAAGAAAAATGACCTACAAAAATTTGATAACAATTTCGCAAGAAAAGAGTAGAAAAAAAGCAATGGCAATCAACATTCAACAATAATTAGAGAATAAGGTCATGTTCATTCAATGATGTCAAAGAGAGAGAATGGAACTCTTGAAACTGTAACTGGCATCATAATAGACAGCATCTAAGCATTAGAATCCAGCAGTTCAAATGTCACCCTCTACAGCTCTACTTCTATAAATAAATCTTTTTACCATCATTTTTATAAATAACTTGTGTATCAGGTGGCAGAATATATACAATACGCATAATTCTAGATCTGGAAGGTGCCAATCATACACTGAAAAGTATAAACAATTCTCTATGAACATGCACCAAACAGAGAATTGAGTTGAGTAATACAAATTAAAATCAAAAGAGGCTCACCTGCACTAGTACAATCTTGGACTTTAGGCTGGTGCCTCCTCCAAGGGGTCGGGAAGAAGGGGGAATAGCTCAACCCACTCAAGATGTTCTCTTTCATTTTCTTTTGGGGCAGGGAGGGAAGGGGGTCACTGAAGAGAGTGAATTTGGGGCTCACTTCTCAGGTATACTAAAAAGAATTTGGTTTCTAGGTAAACAAACTACTAAGAGAGAATTTGAAAAGACAGTGTTGGCTTAATATGCTGGAAACCAAAATAAAAATATGGTAAAAACTGAATAGATAATAGAACCATGACACATCCCTAAAAGGTGCAACGGTGAATCGACTTTTGTCGCCCCTTTACAATATCTGCGACATCGCCAGTAAAGAGCAAGAAAACCAAGTTCTCTGTGGTGATGACAGAAATTGCACCTATTTAATGTCCCCCTCGGTTGGCAAGAATACCTTATTGAAACTTTTTTGGCAAGTTTGCTCAGGCGCATACATTATGCTCACGAGTACAAGTAGAACCTTAGCCTGAGAAGCACAGCACAAGAACACTTGCCATTACAAAAGTTTGAGATGGAATAAGATGGGGAATATAGGAGGAAGTTGGAGCCTTGGAGGGACAATAGCACTTCACTGGCAAGCAGATGTTGCAGATCTGATATATTTCTGGCGACGGATGCTAGTAATAGTGCAAAGCAGAAATTATAGTACCCAGAAGATGTCTATACAGTGGAAGGGAGAAGAACTGTAGCAGTGATCATTTTTTTCTCCTAAAAGAATCTTGATAAATCAAAGGAACTTCTTCTCCTTTTTAACAAAAAATTAGTAATGACTCGAGCGCAAATATCAAGAAACAAAGCAGACTTAGATACAGTCTCTCCACTCTCTTCCCTGTTGACTTATAGTGTAGAAAGTAGAAACAGCGCCTCAGCGATAATACTGTTCATTCTCCTTGTCACATTCATAGACCTTCCAATATTACAAGATTTTTGCCCAGGGGATTTAAGAAAATTTAAAAAACGCCTATAGCTAAAAAGATTAGAAGCTATGGTTAGCAGGAATTGAACCCCTTTACCACAGAGCTGAGCTTTTTCAATAAAAGAACCTCCTTGCTTCTGCCTAGATGTGCCCATGCACACACCTTAAATTGATAGTTACCAAAGAGAAAAACATATTAGGTAACAACCTTTTTGCGACATAAACAGCCAACAAGCTTTTCGCGCTCACAATAGCTCAAACAAGAAGGACTTTTTATTTAATACTGGCACTTCGCTTTTAGTTAGAAGGAGAAGTAGAGGTTGCTGACTGCAAATTCCATCCCTGCCTTTTTTTTTCTTCCTATTCAATCTATCAATATAATTTGCTTGATTAGCCCCCATCTTAACTTTTGGGCCTTGACAGGCTAGAGGACAGTCATCAAGCACCCTCCTAGTTTACACCTACATTGCAATTGGAAAGCTTTCCCTTCCAGCTGACAAAGACTATCTTCTTGGATTTGCTACAGCGGTAGTTGCTTATGCCAATGACCAGGATGATAATTAAATAATGCTAATGCCAATGACCAGGATGATAATTAAATAATTTGTTTCTCCACAAGGCATGCTCATTTAATTGAGCATATGCCAAGATGGTGATAGAGGATAACAATGTAACATTATTGCGGAATATTTTCTAATCATAGCTATCAATCAGCCCTGATACAAATTCAAGAAGAAACCTAACAATTATCTCAAATTTACTAGAAAAGTCAGGTAAGAAAACCTGTCTTCTGCAAAATAGCATCTCGGACCTGCCTCAAATCCCTCCCTTTCAACTTCCTCCCAACTCCCTCAACCACAGAGGATGCTAAAATTGGTGTCTGCCTCGACGCAACAATTTCATGTGGTGGTAACATCTCACCACCGTCCACATCATCATCAACATCGTCGAAATGACTACCTCTTCGGCGCGCTGCTGCTGAAATTACAGGAACATTCACCGGTGCTGACTGGGGATACTTAACCCGATCCACTGGCGGCCGTTTAGGAATTGTAGGAATCAAACGAGCCGACGACGTGGAGGAAGACGAGGAGGATGACGAAACGGAGAGCAAAGCCTGCGCGTGGGACTCAGACTCCGGCAACGCGGCTAGGATACCGAAATGCTTGTGGTGGGAGCGATGGGTAGGGGACCGATGATAATTAGCGTTCGGGCTTGTTGAAGTTGAAGGAGTGGACTGTTGAATTGCATCGGAGGATGCGTCAAAGATGTCGTGCTCGCTGAGCTCATCTCCGGCGGAGGTGTATGTAGAGGGTTGGGATAGTGAGTGAGCGGTGGATAAAATGCCGAGGAGACGATCGGAAGACGGCAGTTTTCGCTGGTACCGGGAATTATTGACTCCGCCGCCGCCTGAATCCATGGGGAAATTGCGGAGGCGAAATAGGGTTAAAGGGGATAAACGGCCACGGAAGTAGTGGAGCTTCTTTTTGTGTTGTCGAAAAAATTCCTTTGCACTAAATATTGAATACGTGACCATTTACATGCATCTTGAATATTCTTAATAGTATATTAAAGTATAGTATATTTCCCTCCTTATTACTCGTAATCTGACATTAATATGATTTATAAATATTAGAGTATATAATATAATATGTAGTATCATACTGCTTCATCTTTGACTTCTCATACCCTTTTAGAAACATCAAAAAATAAAAAGTAATTTTACTATAATTTTTAAAAATATAACTTACTTAAATATTAATATTAAAAAATAAATATGATAAAAATAAATGCAAAACGATAAATTATTTTTTGCATTTCTAAATTGAACAAGTAAAATTAAACAAATTAGCTTTAAGGTGGAATATTTTTCAATCCTTAATTTTTATATAGTCATATATATATATATTGGTTAAATTGTTTTAAATATGTATTTTTTTTTCTTACTTTTCTTAATATATCATATCTATTTTAGATCAATTTTATATTATTTTTTGAATTTCTAGTTAGGTGTAATGACTATTTGTTTCAATTATATATTAAAAAATAACTAGACTAAAACTCCGTGATTTTCAATCAAATAAAAAGTATTACCCAAAATAATGAAATTCCAAGTATATATACTATTTTATTTCTTCTTTAGATGCATTGATAATTATAAATATTGAATTTATCTCTTAGTATATATATGCATAAGATTTGAACAAAAGCTATTGAATTCATGTAAATCTATAATCAAGCTTTTAAAATGGATATTAGACATCATTAGGTACAAAGTAGAATTGCAAAGACGCTATATTATCACATCTGGTAGGAAATGTTTTATCTTTAACGTGAGACTTTCTGATGCAAGTATATATCAATTGTATGAGAAAATGTAAGTAAAAAAAAAGTTGCGAAGTATATTTGCAAATGCTAAGTACACATGAACATAAATTTTATTTTGAGTCTGAAAGCGAGTATTCCTCGTTTCATCTTTTATTTTGAGTATGAAAGCGAGTATTCCTCGTTTCATCTTATTGCTGGGAAAATGCAAAAGATTTTACCCCATGAACAATACTACTCTCTTGCTACTACCTTTACATGATATCTAAATCTGGAATTCAGAATTACATTTCCAATTTCTCTTTATTTTCATACTTGAAAGAGAGAAAAAGAGTAGGGTTCGTCCAAATGCTTTGGTCCAAACACTGTATTTATCTTAAAATGTTCATCAAACATATAACTAAGTAACTCAGAAGGATTAGAAACCTGAACTGGTAAGTTTTTAAATATTGGATTCGCCTCTGCTTTTATAATATCTATTCTTTAATTCCTAGATCGTTCTTTAGAAAGATTCTCCAACTTCTCTTTTCTCATCATCATCATCATTTGTTACGTCTTCACTTGACTCATCTTCTTCAACATCCTCTGAATCATCATCATATTCTTCATCTTCATCGAAAAATTCATCATCTGATTGAACAATATGTAGCTTCAATCGTCCATCTTCTCTACATGCATGCAAGAATTCCCATTCAGGAATTCTAACCTCCTTGAGAATAAACCTACCATTTTCTCTAAAAGATTCAAAACAAACACAGGGCTTTCCATTTCTACCAATGCAAGAAATTGGAGGAGGCAATAATGCCCCTATATTTGTTCTTGATCTAATTTTCGTATATTCATGACTTATAATCCCCTGATTATTAATGTTTGTTGATCTAATTTCTTCGTGTTCTTGATCATTCCCAATACTCAATGCATTCATAATATCTTCAACATCATCACAGCTTTCAAATCCAAGGCTTTCTGTACATATTGAAAGACAATCTGAATTTCTTGAAGAAAAACTATCACTATGCTTGTAATGTTTCTTCTGGCTACTTGGTGGATAAATGGGGTCTCTGTTTTTCCCTTCAATCCCAGATTGGTGAATTGCTTCGAAAGAAAATGACGAATTATTATAAGAACACGTCGATGATGACGATGATGAAGAGGAGGTGGTAGACAATGGAGGGAGATTATTAGAAGAAAACGATGAAACAGAATGTAATTCATCAAAAATCTCCGTAAAGGATGAATCTTTATTAGGTTTTGTGGATTTAATCTGATTCCATGTAGAAGTGGAATCAAGAATTGTTGAATTTTCCGAAAATGGTTTGTCAAAGAAGTGTTTTAGGCCTCCATAGGTAACCATATTATTACTGTCAACTCTTAGACAGAGTTGTTGTTGATTAGGCTAAGAACTGAGAAGCAACAAAAAGAGTTAACTTCAGGTTGGTTTTTCTAATGGTGAAAAATAGGCTATTCTTGTGGTGAGGATGGGAAGAGAAGGTGTCAATGACTTGGTTTATTTTATATTCAATTTAAATCTGTTAAAATTAGACTTTTTAAAACCGTTCCAATTATTTCGATGATAAGTGAGAAACGTTGGAGCTGAGTTGGAGATATACACATGATGAGAATGGGATTGTTGATAAAGTCAAGAGAAATGTGATGTTTATTAATAGTTCCTATTTTACAGGAGTACCTCTCATTTGAGAAATGAACTAAATTTTGTTGATTTTGGTGGTCTCCATACTGTAAAATTATTGAAACAAAGGAGACATCAATATCACATGTGGAATCATTTTACTTGTCAATTTAGGCAAGACAAAAGCAATTGTTATTTCTTTATTGTTGGTTAAGGAACTGCACCAGAAAAAAGCAGTTTGTTCCTTTATGGAAACATATGTGAAGACAGACAGGCTTTTTAAAAGGCTAAGTGGCCTTTTGTAATTTTTGCATTAATAAATCAGTATGCTTGATTTGGAATAAAGTAATTTTTTATGTGATTTCCAGATGTAGACAATTATCCATTCAATTAAATTATGGATAAAATAACATTATCTCACTTTAATTTGTTTGATTGATTTTGACTTTGACATTAAAAAAGATTTTTGAATGTGATGTTTAATTAAAGATCTGTAGAAATCAATTGTTCATAAGCATTTTGAACACTAAAAAAGTATTTAAAAGTTATTTTGGTCACTTAAAATAAGTAAGGGGTTAAAAATGTCTTTGAACTATGCAAAATTGATCAAAATGCTTTCAGTTAATAGTTTGGTCCAAAATGCCCTGCCGTCAATAGATCAAGGATATTTTTATTGACTAAAAAGATATTTTTAGACCAAACTACTAACTGAGTGCATTGTTTTGATTCAATTTCGCACAATTCAAGGGCTTTTTTTTATCCTTTTACTGCTTAAAATAAGCCAATTCAACCCAGATTTTTTAATCTTATGATCTAAAACATGTCATATAGAATGGTAGAGTTAAAAATTTTGTGAAAAATGAATTAAAATAAAAGTAAGACAAATAAATTAGAGTATGATATTTTATAAAGAAATTACTTTCTCTGGTCCTCGTGTAACCAAACACCAAATTCTTGGAGTGACATCTCTCTTTTTCACTTTATTCCTTTGTCTTTGTTACGGTTTTTCCCCAACGCCTCTACCCTATTCTTCCCTATAATGTTTATCTAAGTTATCTATGTAAAATATGAAATATAATAAATAAATAAATAATTTACTTATTTTTTTAAAGAAATATTTTTCAAAGAAACATTTGAAGAGTGCAGTACCCATTCTTTAATCACAAACCACTGAAGAGTGAAGAGTGAAGAGTAAAGAGTGAAGATCCGTTATCATTTATATAGTTTCCAGCATTTGAAAAGGTCTCTTTTTGTCTTACTTTCTCGATTACATACATATTCTTTAAAAATGACCTGTTTTATTATTATGATTTACATTTCTAATATAAATATAAATGTAACATACTTCTTCCTATTTTTAGTTTTTATTTTGTAAAATAAATGGAGTGACATGCGCAAGAGCTTAATATATTGAGTATGGAGTTGTTTGAGATTGTTGATAGGTTGTTGAGAAATGGAAGAAAAAATGAATGAAGAGATGAAGCGAGCAGCTCAAGTTGGGGATATTGATGCTTTCTACAGAATTATTGAAAGAAACCCATCAATTCTTAAAGAGATTGAGGCGTTAGAATTTGTAGAAACCCCTTTGCACACAGCTGCATCTTGTGGGAACACTGCTTTTGCCATTGAAATGTTGAGCTTAATGCCTTCTTTCGGAAGGAAGCTGGACCCCAGGGGATATAGCCCTCTGGATCTAGCACTGCATAATAGCCACAAAAACACTGTGAAGCTGCTCATAAGATATGATCCTAAACTCATTCAATTCAGAAGCAGGGAGAGGAAGACGCCGCTGCACTATGTAGCTGAAACTGACAATGCTGATCTTCTCAGCAAGTTTCTCCTAGCTTGCCCCACCGCGATCAAGGAAGTGACCATTCGAGGAGAAACAGCTGTGCATCTTGCTGTGTCAAATAGATGTTTTCAAGCTTTTAAAGTTCTAATGGGTTGGATCTACCGGACTGGCAACAAAAGAATATTGGACTGTAAAGATAACGAGGGATACACAGTTTTGCACATTGCTGCAAAAACAGGTCAACTTGAGGTATGCCATGTTTCTTCAAGTCATCTGTTCCAATATTTTATGACATTATATTCCTTCATTTTTTCTTACTAGATGATTGAATTTATTAATACTAGCTACTATGAAACATGATGATTATCAGGTTGTAAAGATTTTAACAAGGGAACAGGTGCATCTTAATATTAAGAATCAAGATGATATGACAGCTCTAGATATCGTTGAGCAACAAATACAGGCAAATTGCAACCAAGAATATGAAAATATTCAGAAAATATTGCATAAAGTTGGTGCCATGAAGACATCAGAACTTCCTAAGAAATTTAAAATGGTGGATCTTCTTCAAAGAATTCCACGTTTGACTGACCTATCCAACATAATCCGATCACAAGCAGCGATAGGTGTGGATTCACATAAAGGATTAACAGAGGATGTGCGAAATGCATACCTGGTAGTTACTATTTTGCTTGTAACGGCTAGTTTTCAAGCTGTTCTCAGTCCTCCAGGTGGTGGTTGGGAAAAGAAAGACGACGACAACAACAATAACAGTAATAATACGCCTCCCAGCAACACAACCATGAAACATTCCATCCATAAAGGTTCATCTCCAAGCAGAAGGGGTCCAAAAGAAGGTCTTTTTTACCCATTTTTAATAATGAATTCAATTACTTTTGCTCTTTCTGTCGCTCTGACTTTTACGCTGCTGCCCCTCCATGGTGAAAACACTGCATTGTTGCTATGGTCACTTGTGTTCCTCACGGTCACCTATTCAATGTCTGTTGTGCTCATATCGCCAAATTACAACAGCCAGTGGGTTATCGCGGTTGCATGTTTATTTGCTGCACTATTCGGAGTTCATGGTTTTTTAATTTATTCCATGCTTATACAAGTTGCAGGGGCAAGATGGATACCAATACCCTCTGTCACCAGTTTTATTCGCCGGATATGTGTTAAAAATATTAAAAGATATCATATGGAAAGGCTAGTGCGTCTTGGCAAATACAAGACTTGACGCCTTTCAATTTCAGATCATCACCTCCCAACACTACTTATATCTATTCTTTTTGTAACAATTACTCTTTTGTGAGTCAAAAATAATACCTACAACTTTCTCTTCACTTTAATGTAAGTTTCGTGTGTCATTGTTTTTTAATCCTTCAAATTCTCATCATCACTTCTGAGTAGTCGTTTCGACATGCCATTTCATCTATCATATACTCAAATTTGAGAATTTCACATCATGATTTCACATTTTTTAAATAGTAAAAAAAAATAAAACACCATTATATCTACCAACCATTTATTTCATATGTAACCATTAATCTCACCAACATAAATATTTTTTTGTTTACACAAAGCTATCTCATTTACGACACATGTCTTTAGTACACCTGACGATTCTCAACAACAAAACAATTTTCTAAGTGCTTCACCTTAAACAAGAGCATACACATAATTTGAGATAAATAACTACTAGTAAAGATCAATGAATCATACAATCTGAGGTTGGGTAAGAAACAAGGTGAGCACGTAGCCCTCCTCCATTTGATTATCATCCAGAAAAGATCCAAACCAACTTGACCTTGTAGAACAAATAAAAGGTTCTAGGAAAGCTAGGAAGTGCAACAGTTTAGTTCAGAAAATATGTAACTAGTTTGTTGATTTTCTTATTGGTTCGGAGGCTTAGGATGACTAACACTTAGGTTATGATTCCTTGAAGTGCTCTTTATGCATAAACATTGGTTGTCTATGATAATCATTTCCTGGTTTACCAAAAAAAAAAAAGGGAAAACTTAAAAGAGCATTAATATCACATGTGGAATCATTTTACTTGTCAATTTAGGAAAGACAAAAGCATTGTCATTTCTTAATTGTTGGTTAAGGAACTGCACCTGAAAAAATACACAGGCTTTTTAAAAGGCTAAATGGCCTTTTGTAATTTTTGCATTAGTAAATCAGTGTGCTTGATTCGGAATAAAGTATTTTTGATGTGATTTCCAGATTTAGACAATTATCCATTCTAGTAAATTATGAATAAAATACCATTATCTCGCTTCAATTTGTTTGATTGATTTTGACTCTAATACTAAAAAAGATTTTTTGAATGTGGTGTTAAATTAAAGATTTGTAGAAATCAAGTGCTCATTAGCATTTTTTTCAATTTATCTGAACACTAAAACAGTGTTTAAAAGTTATTTTGCTCACTTAAAATACAAAAGGGGTTAAAAGTGTCTTTGAAGTATGTGAAATTAATCAAAATGCTTTCCGTTACTAGTTTAGTCTAAAATGCATCTGCCGTCAATAGTTCAAGGGTATTTTTAGACTAAATTATTGACTACAAAGACATTTTTAGACCAAACTATTAGCTGAGTGCATTTTTTTGGTTCAATTTCACACAATTCAAGGGCATTTTTTTAATCCTTTTCTTGCTTAACATAAGTCAATTCAACCCAGATTTTTTAATCTTATGATCTTAAACATGTCATGTAGAATGATAGAATTAAAAATTTATTGAAAAACGAATTAAAATAAAAGTAAGACAAATAAATTAGAGTATGATATTTTAAAAAGAAACTACTCTCTCTGGTCCTCGTGTAACCGAACACCAAGTTCTTGGAGTAACATCTCTGTTTTTCACTTTATTCTTTTGTCTTTGTTACGGTTTTTCCCCTACGCCTCCTACCCTATTCTTCCCTATAATGTTTATCTAAGTTATTTATGTAAATTATGAAATATATTATTTTCTTCTTGCTTATGAAATATAATAAATAAATAAATAATTTACTTATTTTTTTAGAGAAATATAACATTTGAAGAGAGCAGTACTAGTATTGTTGATACTTTTCCCCCTACACAAGTCTCCCAATTAGCATTTAAATAGACTTATTCAACCCATTCTTTAATCACAAACCACTAAAGAGTGAATGAAGAGTGAAGAGTGAAGATTCATTATCATTTGTATAATCAAGAAAATAAACAAAATGATTAAAATGATTTGAGGGATATTTTTATTTTTATATAGATAATTCCATGGTATTAAATTTTATGTATTACTAATACCACCAAATGGAAGGTATTAGTAAAACATCCTATAATTCTATGTAAGGTGCATAACTTACTAATCCATGGATTAGCTATATTTAGAGGCCCAAAATTCCTACCAAACATAGTACTAAATAATTTCATACATAATACACGGACTATTACAAATGGTTAAGAAATGCCTTCTTTCTATCTATTTGGTCAAAAATGTCTTCACATATAGAAGTGGTTCAAAAATTTCCTGTTCCACCTATTGGATCACATATGCACTTGACCTACTAGAAATAATTCAAATTTGCCCTCCTTCTACCTAACAATATGTTTATCAACTATAAAATACTATTTAATATGTCCACATTTCGTGCGATCTTAATATATTTTATTACTAAATATAATATTTTTATAATATCAAAATTCTTTTTTAGCCTTTAAATTTAAATTTAAATAAATTAAAACTGAACTTTTTAATTCATTTTACTTCTATTAGCATCTTAGTTATATTTTTTTTCATTATCTAACAATTTTAGTCTTTTAAAACTATTGAAATTTTTGTATAAATTATGTGTTATTTTGAACTGACTATGAAGTTTTGATGATTTAACAAATTTTGGGATCTAACATGGGACCCAATCCCAAGTGAGACGGAGAGTTCTGTTACTTGAAAAGGAGAGCTGTCTAAAAGCTGCAACCTGCAACACTGTTACCAAGCAGTGGTTGGTGTGTATCTGTTTGCAGAGCAACAGACTCTCAGCCAATGACATTGCTCCAAGGATTTTGTGTCTATCTTATATAAGTTTTTTCTCCAATGACACAACCAAGTTTTTGCACCCTGAAATTCACAAAAGCAAAAGTCATTCTTGAGTGAAATATTTCTCGAAGAACAACAAAGGGACCAGATAGGGTTATCTTCATTCTTAGCTGTTGTTAGGATTTATATTTCTGTGTTTATTCTTGTAAGATATATTCCTAAGCTATAAAGGAATTAGATCAGTTCCAATCCATCTTCATCATTTTGTATCATAGCTAGAGTTAGCTATGTCTGGTTCTTGAATTCTAGATCGACTAGAGTTAGTTGGTTTAGTAGGCAGTAGAGGTATTGTTCTGAATTGAATAACAGAGTTGTTACATTTAGAGGGAGTGAATTAAGAGTTTAATTCCTAGATTACTAGAGCTTGTAATCTGAATCTTTGCTCCTTTTGATGATAATAGAGTTGAGTTGAAATCTTGTGAGACAGGTCGTGGTTTTTCCTCCCTTTAGCAAGGGGGTTTCCACGTAAACTCTTGTGTTATTTTTACTTTGAGTTATTTACTTTCTGTCAAGGAACTTGATCCATTTACTGGTAGTGGATGCATATTTTCTATCATTATGTTAAGTAATACTGTATTTAGACTCAGAAAAAAATTCAACAAAAAATATATTTTTGTGGGCATACATAATGAAATTTTTCTTTCTTCGTGACTAAGACAATGTTTTTATACAACATATATTCGGATTAATTCGCATAATAGTTCATATATTTTATTTAAAGCAAATATTTCTACTAGATAAGACAAACATTTAGACAAACAAGCAAGAGTTTTTCAAAATAAAAAATATAAATCAAAAGAAAACTAAATAATTTATTATGTTTACAAAGTGAAACATAATAACCATTCAAACACAATATGTTCCTGATTGAACTCTACACCTGACCATTCTCAAGAATAGAACAATTTTCTAAGTGCTTCACTTTAAATAAGAGCATACACATAATTTGAGATAAATAATAACTACTAGTAAAGATCAATGAATCATACCATCTGAGGTTGGGTAAGAAACAAGGTGGCCTCCTCCATTTGACTATCATCCAGAAAAGATCCAAACCAACTTGACCTTGTAGACTGCTGATGCTCTAAAGCCAGAGATTGCTTTAGACCAAAAAGAGGATATTTTTGGACCAAAAATAAATAATAGCTCTAAATTTGGTCCAAAAATATCTTCATTTTTCCAATAAATATTTTATTTATTTATTTATTTTCTAATAAAATATGATTTTTAATTCATTTAAAAGTGGGAAAACTTAAGAGCATTCAGCATTCACATCACATGTGGAATAATTTTACTTGTCAATTTAGGCAAGACGAGAGCATTGGCATTTCTTTATTGTTGGTTAAGGAACTGCACCACAAAAAAATCATGTTGTTCCTTTATTAAAACATATGCGAAGATAGACAGGCTTTCTAAAAGGCTTAGTGCTGGCCTTTTTTAGTTTTTCCATTAATAAATCAGTATGCTTTGATTTGGAGTAAAGTATTTTTGATGTGATCACTGCTTCCCAGTTTTGGACAATTCCGCATTCAACTAAACAAAATAACATTATCTTTACTAATGTTGAATTAAAGATAGCTTGAAATCAAATTCTCATAAGCATGTTTTTTCAATTTACCCGAATACTAAAAAAATGTTTAAAAGAGCTTAAAAATACAGAAAGGGATTAAAAATGTCTTTAAATTATGCGAAATTCAATAAAATGTTCTCTGTTAATAGTCTGGTCTCAAAATGTTCATGCCGTCAATAGTTCAAGGATATTTTTAGACCAAGCTATTGACGGTAAGGACATTGTTAAACCAAACTATTAACTTAAGGTATTTTTATTCAATTTTGCATAGTTCAAGGACATTTTTTTTAATCCTTTTCCGGCTTAAAATAAGCCAATTCAATCTATGTTCTTTAATCTTATAATCTTAAACATGTTACGTAGAAATTCAATTATGAGAATTTATATTTAAGAGCAAAAAATACAACTTAAAAATCCAAATAAAACTTCAATTTTCATATCGTGATTTAAAATTATGATTTCATCTCACATGATCAAATGGATCAGTAGTTTGAAACAGAGAGCATTCCTTTAATCAATAAACATCTTCATCTTATTTTATGACTTAAACTATGATAAATTAGTATACTAGGTGTCACTACAACAAAAATAGCTTTGCAGCAATAAATATACACATTAACAAAGAATGATAAATCATTTACCGGCATTAGTTGATTGCCATTGGATCCAGTGTCGCTATAGGCTTTAGGGACATTTACAAAGAGTGCTAAATTCTGTTAAAAATATGTTTTTAGCGACAATTAAGCTATCACCGTTAATTACTTGCTGCTAAAGATCAGTTTTGATATAGTGTGCAGATAAATTTTTTACAAAGTGAAACATAATAACCATTCATTACACGAACATCATTCAAAGACAATATGAGTACACCTGACGATTCTCAAGAACAGCACAATTTTCTAAGTGTTTCACCTTAAACAAGAGCATATACATAATTTGAGATATAAATAACTAGTAAAGATGAGATTCCTTGTGAGTATGAATCACACAATCTAAGGTTGGGTAAGAAACACAGGTGAGCGCATAGCCCTCCTCCATTTGATTATCATCCAGAAAAGATCCATACCAACTTGACCTTGTAGAACAAGTGAAAGGTTATAGGAAAGCTAGGAAGTGCAACAATTTAGTTCAGAAAACATGTAACTAGTTTGTTGTTTCTCTTATTGGTTCTGAGGCTTAGGATGATTAACACTTAAGTTATGATTCCTTGAAGTGCTCTTTACGCGTAAACATTGGTTGTCTATGATAATCATTTCATGGTTTACCCAAAAAAAAAAAGTGGGAAAACTTAAAAGAGCATTAATATCACATGTGGAATCATTTTACTTGTCAATTTAGGCAAGACAAAAGCATTTGTCATTTCTTTATTGTTTGGTTAAGGAACTGCACCAGAAAAAATCAGTTTGTTCCTTTATGGAAACATATGCGAAGACATACAGGCTTTTTAAAAGGCTAAGTACTGGCCTTTTTTCATTTTTCCATTAATAAATCAGTATGCTTGATTTGGAATAATGTATTTTTGATATGATCCCCAATTTTAGACAATAACCCACTCAATTAAATACTAAATAATGTAATATTATCTTCGCTTCAATTGTTTCCTTTGATTTAGACTTAATACTAATTTCAAAAAAGTAAAGAAATTTTTTGAATACAGTATTAAATTAAAGGTATATAAAATGTATAAAAATGTTCTTTAGAATCTGTTTGAATTGACTTTTGATTTATAAGTCATAAGTTAGAGTTTTTAATTTATAACTTTTAAGGTATTTTAATCATTTTGTCCTAAAATTAAGTGTTTATAAGTATTTTTTAAAATTTATTCAAACACTAATTAGAAACATACTTTTTAGAGCCTGTTTGGATTGGTTAGAAAAAAGTAGCTTTTAAGTCAAAAAAAAATTAAAGTTAAATGACTTTTAAGTCAAAAAATAAAAAGTAGGGGAGTTCTACTTTTGGTTTTTAACTTCTATTAAGTCATTTTAACTTATTTTAAGTTATTTTTAATTTTATCAAATATTTTCAAAAGTTAAAATTGACTTAAAAGTAGATTTAATTCAAAAGAAATTACTCTCTAGTCGTCGTGTAACCGAACACCAAATTCTTGGAGTAACATCTCTTTTTTGCCCTTTATTCTTTTTCTCTCTGTTACAGTCTTTCCCCTACGCCTCTACCCTATTCCCTATAATATATATCTAGATATCTATGTAAATATTTCGGGATGACAATGGAGAGGTGCGGTGCGGATATGGGGCGGGTTTAAGATTATGCGGGGCAGGGCAGGACGGTCTCTAAGCGGATGCAGAGTAGAGCGGGTCAAAACCTTTATTTTTTAAAATTATGCGGGTGTGGGGCTGGTAGGGGTCTCCTCCCTTCTTGTGTTCTACTGCTTCTTGTTTGATAAAAATCTCATATAACATAGAAGTTTTCTCGTCTACATTTGAAGTTTATTATCATATTAGTATTGATAGATCAACAGGAAAATATACTCAATCTAAAATTTGAAGTATTTGCTTTGGTTAGTACTGTGATAAACTGATTGTTTATTTTTTCTTGATTTAGCGGTCAAGTGAAAAATGAAGATTATTGCTGCTAATTCCAGTGATTTCCAGTGATGTATTGTTCACACAGTTGAATTATGGAAATTGGATACTTATTATATATTAAAAAAAAAAAAAAAAATTAAAAATCAAGGATAACTATAAATTAAAATATAGTTTCTTTATTTGAAGTTTGGATGCAAAGTTGTATACTGTGATGTGTATATATTCTTGATTACGTGATCAAGCAAAAAAAAAATTAAGGATCAGATAAGAATTTTGCAGGAACGGGGCGGAACGGGGCGGGGCGGGGCGAGGCGAGGCGGATTTATGGGGGGCGGGGTGATATTATAGAAAAATACTATGCGGGGTGGGGCAGATTAAAATTTTTGCAGGTTAAGCTTTATCCGCCCTGTCGCTGCCCTGCCCCGCCCCATTGCCAGCCCTATAAATATTTTTGAAATATAATTATTTTCTTCTTGCTTATGAAATACTCCCTCTATCCCAATTTATGTGACATATTTTGTTTTTCGAGAATCAAACAGTTTAAGTTTGACTGAGAATTTGCTCATGAAATCTTCAAAAATTTTAAAATGAAATTTATATATTTGTAAATTACGTAAAAAGTACTATAAGTCACAAGTTTGATAATTCAAAATGTTTAAAAGATATATGAAAAATTTACGGTCAAAGATAAATTTATTTGAATCTCAAAATTCGAAATGTGTTACATAAATTAGACCGAGGGAGCAATAAATAAATAAATAATTTACTTATTTTTTAGAGAAATATTTTTCAAAGAACATTAGAACACAGCAGTACTTTTGGTGATACTTTTCCCCAGACACAAGTCTCCCAACCAGTATTTTAATGAGATAATATCTCATATGGTCACTCAGCTTTGAATAGTTCACTCAGAAAGTCACTCAACTTTCAGTTGTTCACTCAGATAGTCACTCAACTTTGTTTTATAACTCAAAAGTCACTCAACTATTAATATTTTACTTAGAAAGTCACCCAACTATTAATATTTCACCTAAAAAGTCACTCAAACAATTTAAATAGTTTTTTCATTAAATTTTATTGAAATCTAATTTTTATTTTAAACTACTTTTTAAGAAATAATAAGATATCTATTTAATTATCTTATTAACCCATTCCAATTATTTAAAATAGATATCTTATTATTTATACATATATTAGTTATGCGGGGTTTAGTTATGCAATGTTTAACTATACATGTATTAGTTATGTAGGTATTAGTTATGCAGAGTTTAGTTATACATGTATTAGTTATGTAGGTATTAGTTATGCATGATTTAGTTATGTACAGATTACAATATATTAGTGAGCTAATTTTATTTTTTAATTCCAAAAAATAATTAGTGAGCTAATATTTATTATAATCATTAAAATAACCAACTATATAAATAACACATTAAAATTAATAAATACCAATAGCTAAAGACAATAAAGTAAGTAACAAATAACCAAATTTAACTAAGTAATTTGTATTCAATATGATTAAGCAATTTAGCAATAGGTAGTTTAAATTAAAATAAATAAAAAATAACAAAAAAAATTAAAATGTATATTGATAGTGCGTTGTAGAGAAACTATGCAAAGAAATTCATTAGAATTAATAGTCATTGTCTTACCACCAAAGAAAACAATTAACAAGAATTTAAGCAAAGAAACTAAAAGTAATTAAGCAATTTAGAAGATAAAAAATCCAAAGCAAAAGAACTCATAGTGCTTTTTTTTACATGTATTAATTATTTGATTTGTTATAAATTAATATATATTTAAAAGTAAATTGATAGGGGCAAATATATAATTTAGTATTTTAATACATGTATAACTAATATACACATAACTTATTCCACCTTCTATCCCTCATAAATTATACATAGATTCCCTCATAAGTTATACAAGTATTAATTATGTAGGATTACAAAAGACGCAACCAAACACCGTATAAAATTAATATATGAATAATTTTTATACAACATTTGAAAAGCTACCAACCAAACATTGTATAAAATTAATACATGAATAACTTTTATACAATATTTGGAAACTTACCAACCAAACGTTTTATAAAATTAATACATGAATAACTTTGATCCTATTTCCATACCAAACATAGTATAAAAATAATACATAAATAACAAAGATATTCATGTATTATAGGTAGCTTAACCTAAGTATTCACTTTTGTCGCACTCTATTTACAAGTTAAATACTCCATTTGTTTCTTTTTTACTTGACGGAGAGAATTTTTTTAAATTTAATGTATATCGACTAGAGTAATCTGCGACGTATGAATACAGTATACATTCGTTTTGGTACAAACAAAACATCTACTATGTCCAAATTAGCAGTCTTCTGCAATACTAATCAGATTATTCATAAAACTTCCTATTTTTAGTTTTTATTCTGTAAAAATTGGATAGAGATTAGTCTAAATGGAGTGACATGCATGTGAGTAAGGAATCATTGACCAGGGCCGGCCAGAGGGTCAACCCACTAAGCAAGAGCTTTAGGCCCCAAAATATAGTTTTTTCATTCAGTGTCAAAAAAGCGTGTTCCCTATAAGACGCACCGTAGGTCATCCTCAGCCTTTTCTGAACCTATGTTGAATTTTCCAATCAATTGGATTTTGAGATACGCAAGACCAATTAAGGAAGAAAGGCAAGATTTTTTTTAATTTTGAGACTTGAACCCAATACCTTTATTTAAAGGAGGATGAGGTCCAGTTTTTAGCTATAATAGATTCATAGTTGAATTTTTGTTTTAAAAAATATTGAGCTGTGAGTTTGATCCAACTTGTTTTGATTCAGCATTGAGAAATGGAAGAAGAGATGAAACAAGCAGCTCAAGAAGGGGATATTGATGCTTTCTACAAAATTATTGAAAAAGAATCATCAACTCTTAAACACATTGACGAGAAAAAATTTATAGAAACCCCTTTGCACACAGCTCATCTTGTGGCTGCACTGACTTTGCCATTGAAATGTTGAGCTTAATGACTTCTTTCGGAAGGAAGCTGGACCCCAGGGGATATACCCCTCTGGATCTAGCACTGCGTAATAAACACAATGACACTGTGATGCAGCTCATAAGGTTTGATCCTGAACTCATTAAAGTCAGAAGCAGAGGGAGGAAGACGCCGCTGCACTATGTAGCTGAAACTAACAATGCTGATCTTCTCAGCGAGTTTCTTGTAGCTTGCCCCACCGCGATCAAGGAAGTGACCATTCGAGAAGAAACAGCTGTGCATCTCGCTGTATCAAATAGATGTTTTCAAGCTTTTAAAGTTCTAATGGGTTGGCTCTACCGGACTGGCAACAAGAGAATATTGGACTGGAAAGATAAAGATGGCTCCACAGTGTTGCACATTGCTGCAGAATCAGGTCAAGTTGAGGTATGCCATGTTTCTTCAAGTGATCAATATAAATTCTCTGGTGTTAATTTTTTCTATGTATGTTCCAATATTTTATGGCATTATTTATTTTTGCTTAGTAGAGTTACTAGATGATTGAGTTTATTAATACTAGTATGATTATCAGGTTGTAAAGACTTTAACAAGGGAAGGAGTGGATCCTCATATCAGGAATCGAGATGATAAGACAGCTCTTGATATCGTTGAGGATCGAATAGCATATGTTGTTTCAGGTGCAACGCCTATCTCAAGTGAAACAAGTTCACAGAATCATTCAACTCTCAGTGAATATGTAAATATTCAGAAAATATTGCATAAAGTTGGTGCCATGAAGACATCAGACCTTCCTAGGGGCTTTAAAATGGTGGATGTTCTTCAAAGAATTCCACGTTACTTTGAACGATCCGACTTTATCCAACAACAAGCAGCGAGAGATGTGGATTCGCATAAAGGATTAACAGAGGACTTGCGAAATGCATACCTGGTAGTTACTATTTTGTTTGTAACGGCTAGTTTTCAAGCTGTTCTCAGTCCTCCAGGTGGTGGTTGGGAAAGAAACGACAACGACAACGACAACAACAGTAATATTACGTCTCTGGTTATGCCTCCGAACACAACCATGAAATATTCCGAGTCCTCCGTCCAAAAAGGTTCATTTCCAAGCAGAAGAGGTCCAAAAGAACTTCTTTTTAACCCATTTATAATACTGAATTCGATTACTTTTTGCGCTTCTGTCTCACAGACTCTTGTGCTGCTGCCTTTCTTCTATGCCGAAAACACTCGTTTGATAACAATGTCACTTATGTGTCTCATCGCCACCTATTTAATGTCTGTTTGGCTCATATCACCACCCAACGGCAACAGCATTTCGGTTGTCATGGCTTCAATAATGGGACTTCATGTTTGTTTTGTACATATCAAGTTAATACCAGAATCACTTGCAGAGACAAACTGGATACCAATACCCCGTCTTAGGAAGTTTATTCGCCGGAGATATGCTAAAGATGTTTATCATTATCGGATGGAAAAGCGAGTGCGTCATGGCAAATACAACTCGAAGCCCTCAGATTTGAGATCATGAGCAACACTAATATCTATTTATTGTAACAATTTACTGTTTTGTGTGTGAAAAAGAAATCTCTTTGAGTTTAAAGTTAAGTTTCCTTTGATTGATTCGTTTCAGTGCTTGAATATTTGGAGCTTCATTTTTTACTCTCTTGCTTTGTCCTTCAATTTCTTGATTTATATAGAGATACACTAGAGTTTGAAACACATCATTTAATCAATAAACATCTTCACTTCATTTTATGATTTAAATTATGGTAAATAAGTATAGTTTGATATAAACACTAGGTGCGGATAACTTTTATACAAAGTGAAACATAATAACCACTCATTACACGAACATCATTCAAACAGTGATTGAACTCTACACCTGACCATTCTCAAGAAGAGAACAATTTTCTAACTGCTTCAACCTTAAACAAGAGCATACACATAATTTGAGATATAAATAACTAGTAAAGATCAGATTCTTTGTGAGTGTGAATCACACAATCTGAGGTTGGGTAAGAAACACAGGTGAGCACATAGCCGTCCTCCATTTGATTATCATCAAGAAAAGATCCATCAGATTGATCAACAGATCCTGAAACAATCTTCCCAGCACATGTTGAGCACGCACCTGCCCTGCAAGAATAAGGTAGTTCCACTCCAGCATTCTCAGCTGCATCAAGGATGTAAGTATCTGAAGGTGCCTCGAATTCATGCTCAACACCATCTGGACAAACCAACTGGACCTTGTAGACTGCTGATGCTGATGCTCTAAAGCCAGAGCTAGCTTTCAATCCAAATCCCTTAGAAATGCTCCTTACAGACCCGAGAGACACTGGGCTCTTAATGAAGACGCTCTTTCTTTGGGTATGAGGAGCAGTTTCTACCATACAGGTGGCAGAAAGTCCCATAGTAGACATGTTTACCTGATTAAAAAGAAGAACTGCTTAACTACTCATAACACCTAGTGTTCAAGAATAACGAAAAGTTCCATAACACCCAAAATTCAGCTACCACTAAAGATCCAACTTTTAATCCTACACCATGAATTTCACCAACAAATGAAAAGGGAAAACAGACAATTTCAACAACCAACACCAAAACAAGACAAGCCCAATACTCAGAACTTATCTACAAAGCATAACACGAAATATTCACATGAAACACACAAGTCCAGAATCATAACCAAAAAGTTCAAATTTTTTTTTTTTTTTTAAAAGAAGGGAGAATTCTTACTGTTGGAGGAGGAAGGCGGAGTAATCGAGGAGGAGCAGAGAGGCTCAAGAAGACTCCAAAGAGAGCAAGCAAAGCAATGTGTTGGCACTCTCAAAATGTCACCTTCATCAAATATATATATATATATATATATATATGGAGTTGTGTTTGGGGATTGCCGAATTAAGATACCGCCCATCGGTTTCTCTTTTCCATTATTCGAATTACAATGGGCGTCTTTACCTATTTGCCCTTGCTACTCATTTTGTACTTATTTTCTCAGAGTACCTAATTCCTTTGATTCCATTCTCCACCAAAACCAAAAAAGGAAGTCTATATGGACCAAAATAATAAGTCTAAATGGACCGAAAGGAAATAATCTAAGCGGATTTTATTTTTCTGACAATTATGATCTACAAGTCAGCTTATGTGCAGCTCAATTAATTTTATCGTATATTTGTCACCCTCATATCAGTAACTGCAACTATTTCACGAAATACATTCATGTCAACTTAGAGAATGAAACTCTACAACGACTCGAAGGACACCACAAGCATCATCCAACTTAAACTTTCTTTAATATCCTCTCTTACAATCTATTAGGAGTTGATTGGTTGAAAATAAGTTATCCGAGATGGATTATTACACCATGTATCACCAAGGTATAAATTGAACAAAATAGTTGTGCATTATATCCCTGAATTATATTATTTATCACCTTTCTGCTTACTTCGTTTCAAGGGTACTCTACCAATTTCTTTATAAAGAGGCAATTTAACAAAATCTGCAAAGTTGAGCGCTCCCTTTTATTTTTTTTGAAAGACACTTTAAAAAATCTTGTATGCTGCTCGAACAAAATCTTTTTTGAAGTGTGTCAAGAGAATTTCCTAAAATATTTTTTGTGATGTACCGTGAGATTGTTTTCAAAGCCAATACAGTTTTACGTTTAATTGTCAAAAGACGGCAGAACAAAGTAATGTACTGCAATTGGCATATTGGATGATGCTACTGGGATCAGTGATAACATCATTAACGAAGGGAAGTCGAAAGCAAACATACCCCTAAAAGTTTTATAGATATTCAAAACAAGATGACAAAAATCACAACTACCCAAAATTTTCAAGAGTGTCTATAGCTCACAACCAGAAAGCCTGAAAATTTCCAACGACAGAAACAGAAATCTTCTTAAAAGATACGTTGTGTTTTCCCCATGGTGCTCTTCAAGTACAAGCACCTAACCTGTATTGACAAAAAATTACAGAAAATTAGAACTGGAATGTAAAGGAATCAGTCCAGGAAAATATTGAAAAAATTAAATAGAGCCAGTTAAACTAGAACTCCGAGATGAACTCACATTTTGCCAATTCTTCTTCAGCAATGAAACAAGAAAGTTGACACTCATTTGCACATTCTGGAAGATCTGCTTCTCCTCCATATCCATGTTTCCAACAGCAACACCCATGCAGAGCACCTTTTTCAATTGAAACTTGATTGTGGCCTTGGTCTCATTAACCTTGGATTCAAGAGACTCTTGGTGGGAAACAAGGGTGGGAAACTTACCTGCATTTACAAATGGAAAAAGCCACTCAGACATGAATTTAAAGGTGAACATACAAGCTGGACTTAACTACCACGAGCACATGATTGCTCCGGAAAGAAAGTGACAAATGCAACATTCTCCTGGATGAAGCAAAGCAGCACACCTAAACAAACAGTACATAAAAAATTAAGATAATCTATGAACTTGCCTGCCTTGTTCAGACCAGGCCCCAACAAACGGGGAATCTGCTTGATGACAGATTCTGAAGCCAAGAAAGCATGGTATTTCTTTGCAAGCTTCTTGACCAGCTTCTTGTTCTTGTTAAGCTTCTTCAAGCCTTCAACATCCATGTACTCCAAACCAATCTTCTCTGCCTGCATACATATAGAACAAAGTTTTAATCATCTTTCTAAACAAACAAACTGAAGACTCAGGAAAGATACAAACAGATGTAGTTTTTGGCCAATCTGATATTAACAGCCACAAAATTTCAAAGACAATATCAATAACAAAGGATAAATCCAACATTAAAGTGTCAAGTCTGGTGGGCTAATTCCAGGCTTGTTTAATGAGAAATTAATCATCTCACTGTTAAACTAAATCTTGCAAGCAGGAGATATTAGATCAGTAAAAGCCTTTCAGTGATAGTATAGTTCTTGATGTAATCAGTTCATTATATCTACTAGTTAACATATTCATTAAGATTACCTCTCCAACATGCTGAGCATCTCCAAGCATACAGATCTTCATCTTAGGGCGAGGAATGTGTGGTAACTTCACAGATCCACTGAAACGCTTGTCCTTTTGGGGATCATAGTTCTTCAGTCCAATCTGGAGCTCGATGGTCTCACTGAACTTTCTTTTCTTCTCTGCTGAATCATTCTTAATCACAGAGATAGCTTCTCTGAGGGCCTCACTCTGAAGCTTACTGTAAAATAATCAAAATCAAACTCAATAACTCCAGGTAATCAGCAATACCTTTAAATGGACATCAGAAGGGGTTGTTTAATAATTGAGACACAAATATAACTAAACCAAAAAAAGTCCTATAGAAATGAATCTTATAAAAATGAAAAATCAATCAAAACTGTAATTTGAACTCGGGAGGAGCTTTTGATTTACACGAACTCCACAATCATAATACTTGTGGTTTTCACATAAAAGACAGCTCTTCGAAAGAAAGAATTTGTAATCAGGCACTGCTTCACTAAAACTAAGGAATTAATCAAAAAAAGCAATTAATTAACCACATATAATATCATTTTCCAGGATTAATCGTCTAACAAAATCAAAATAATGTCAAATAACACGACCTTGTTATAACCAATATTCTAACAATATAAAAGTTTCAGATGCGTAGTATTCCTGCCTTTTTAAAACATAAATATGAATAAAAGTTGCATAGAAAAGTGGATCAACTACTTATAATCAGCAAAACAATGTAGAAAATAGATTATCAAAGCAAAACTTAGAAGATATAACACAGTGAAATAAATAACATTGAAAAGGAAAAAAAAACAGAAATTTGGAGCTTGATTCATACCTCATGGCTCAAAAAGCTCTCCTTCTCTGTCAAACTCACCTGTCAATCAAAAATCACAACAAAAAAAGCAGAAAACTTTCAGATATATCGCGGCAGATAAAGAAAAAAACATCATTTTCACGTCTTCTCAACAACCAAAGGAAATAAAATCTTACAATCTTAATCAGTATACACAAATTGAAAACCTAGAAATGATGCATCAATGTGAATGAGAAAGGGGTAGATGAGAAAGGTACCTGTAAGAGAAAACCCTCGATTTAGGGTTTGTAAGCGCCGATGATGAGAAGTCCAGTGGATTGCTATCATTTTAAATATAGGGCTCTAAGTGGGCCGAGCTCGGGCAGGATGGTATAGAAACTGGGCCCATGGCACGCAGGCCCTTAAATGGAAGAAAGCTAACAGCCCACTTAGGGATGGCAATGGGGCGGGGCGGATGCGGGGTGGGTTTAAGGCTATGCAGGGCGGGGCGGGTTTAAGGTTGTGCAGGGCGGGTGGGATGCGGGGCGGGGCGGGTTCGGGTATATGTGATTTTATGCGGGTTCAAACTTAATTTTAATTTTTTACATGTTATAAGAGTGATAGAACATTTTTTATTAAGATCATTTCTTTAAAACTACCAAAATATTCAAGATAGTAAATGAAAATGGTTTAATAAAAAATAATACAATTTCTTACATGTTTCCAATTGACCTCTAAAAAATAAAATTTTAAGTTATTATCTATTAAATTAATACAACTTAATGAAAAAATGAATTTATTTTTATGAATTTTATTTTTAGTATCAAACTTAACTAGAAAAAGAAAATATATATAAAAAAAATCGGGGCAGGTTTATGCTGGGCGGGTCTATGCGGGGCGGGGCGGGGCGGGTTGAAAATGAAAAATGTTGTTAGGCGGGGCGGATAAAAAAATTCGCGGTTAAGCTCAACCCGCCCCCGCCCCGCACCGCCCCATTGCCATACCTAAGCCCACTTCTGAAATTCGTTTGGTTCGTTTCAATTCAATATTTTTGGTTTAATGATGGAAAATTACATCATTTGTTACATTTTTAAACTTATTACTAGCTTTGTGCATTTTCTACTTTTACTTGAACACGACTAGGTTTAAGAAAATTAAGAGATGGAAGTGATAATCGCATTCACTTTTGAATAGGGAAGTAAAATATGTTTACTTTATCATTGAATAAGGGAATTAACATGAAAATATTGTTATATTTTCACATTTAACTCTTTTTGTTGAAAAAATCAATGTAATTCACGCTTATCTTTTAATTAATAATTTTCATGATGTGTTTATAAATCATAAACGAACTATATTGCACGTAACATTGAGCATAAGAGCATAGGCGGAGCCAAATGGGAGCAAGGGGTTTATTTGAATTTCTTCAAAAGAAAAATTACATTGTATAGGGTAGATGTTAAATTTATTTGAATTCTTCGTGTTTAATTCCTCATATTTTAAATCCTTAGTGAAAATTATGGATACAACACTAATAACTGAGGCGAGCCTACCTTAGGGTAGGGGTGTCACAAGCATTCAATAACCTCAAAGATATATTTGACAATGTATATATTTATGTATTGACACTCCTAGAAACAAAGATAAAATAGTTCCACCGGTTGATTTGAGATGCACTAGATTCAATTCTCACTTTAGTATTTATTTCAAATTCTATTTTTTAAAAATATTTTTAATAGTTACAAAACTGTTTTTTAGTTGCTTTTAAAAGAAAACTAATAATCAGAGAGTCCCTCCCCAAATTTTGTGATTAGTAATTGATATGTCTATATTAGTTAAAGAAGAAAAAATCAACATGTCTATTAAACTACTATAAGATAATGATGCTCCTAGCACTTGCAATTCTTAGGTCTGTTTTTTTCTACATATAAGAGTCATCTCACAATGATATTGTCCAAAACTAATCTAGGTGAGATAATTTTTATAAATTGCTCTTAGTTTCAAAAAGAAGATTCTAGACCAATTTAAAATCATGCGTAAAATAGAAAAATTGGTTAAGAAGTTTGACCAATCTCGTGTACGACAAATCAGACGTGTTTGGTCATGCAATTTTTAAGCAAAATTTGCAGACTCTATTACAACAGCTAGTAATCAAGCTGATATCTGAATGACATAATTATAACTGAAGTACTAAAAGTAAGATAGTTAGACATGAAGATGAGATACTAGAATATAGAAGTGAGACGAGGAAATAAGTAATAGACTCTGCAAATTGTAACATAATAGATATAAAACCTATTTTACCTTCACAAGTTGCTATTTATTGATTCGAATCTCAAATATAATAACTTAATTCAATATTGAACTGCTTTGCCAATAGTGATCCAAATCCATAAATAACAAATTTTCAAAGTATCTAAATATGATTACTTTCAATGGATAAACGAATTATGAAAATGTTAGCTTTGATGACATAATTTTAAAAGTTTGTAACACTCACTATGTACGTTGTTATTACGTAACTCTAATATAGAAAAATGACATGTTTTTGTACTTGCAAAAATTAAGGGTTCAGTGTTGAACCGGTCTAATGGGTGTTTGTGGGAAAAAGACGAGTTATAAGCAATTGCCTTCCTCGAGAAAAAGGAGAATTTTACTGCATTGGAGAGAAGTGGGCTTTTTGAAGGACTTTACAGAGTGCTTATGCGTCGCAACTCTGTCTATGTCACCTTCATTATCACTGGCGCTTTACTTGGTGAATGGTTCTGTCTGTAGATATATTTCTTTCTTCTTTATCTTATTCATATTTGTGTTTCTGTTTCGGATCATTATTTGGGTATGTTTAAAATTGGATCTGAATCGATGTTAATGCATTTGTTTATCAGATGGGTCCGAGTTTGATTTCATTTTTATTTTTACTATTTGCAGGCAGTGGATTATGGGGTTCATAAGGTCTGGGAGAACAACAATATTGGGGTGTGTTATTTGTTGTGATATTTTGTTATCTCAAAATCAGTGGTGAATTTCAAAATATAAAGAGCGGAGAAGGGTCTAAAATACCATTCAAGTATAGGAAATAGAACAAAAATACTATTCTTCCACCTTTGGGCTCCAAAATGCCTTTCCATCCATCTATATGGACCTATATTACCCTTTTACTTAACAGATTATAAGAGTAATAATTAATCCTTTAATTAATGATGTGTCAGTCTTTAATTGGCTGAAATTTAAAAGCTGCCACGTCATCAATGAAAGAATTAATTATTACTCTTAAATAATCAGTTAAGTGAAAGAATAATATAGGTCCAAATAGGTGGATGGAAGGGTATTTTGGAGCTCAAAAGTGGAAGAACGGTATTTTTATTCCATTCCCTATACTTGAAGGGTAATTATATTATACATACAATAAAAATAATGAGCTTTTTTTTTCATTCTAGTATATGTTTGGATCCTAGGCCATGTTTTTCCCCTCTTGCTCCTAGTCCTTCTCATTTTGTTCTTGCTGGGCTTTGTGTCAATCTTGTAACTAATGTTTTTTTTTTTGTTACTGAAATACAGAAGCGTTATGAGGATATTTCAGTTTTGGGACAGCTACCATCTGAATAGATTTGCAGTAATGGATGCTCTTGAGTTAAAGACGAACATTTCAATAATTATTTTTACTTGGGCATTCTGGTCATGGCTAATTATTTGATATTTGCATTGCCTTGGAGGAAAAAATTTAAAGTGAAAAATGTTATCATTTCCATGGCAACAAAGAATATTTTGTATGCTGGCAAATTTCTAGTTCTTCACCTTGCTTAAAAAATAAAATAAAAGGAGAATTTTCCGAGGTTTCAACTAGTTAGTGTGAATATATATATGAGAAACTTCTTTATTTTGCGCTAATTAATGCTGTAATTAAGATCTTTGTGGCACGAAAGCAACTTCCGTCCAATGCTTCTGGATTAGTCTCGTGGTTATTTCACGGAAAAATCTTGTGTTAGCATCATATGAAAAACATAATGTGGAATCTGAAGTGTTCAGCAGTTAAAAATGTGCAGATTTCAGCGTATTTTCACATAGTTGATAGATAGAATGGTCCATAATCTGCAAAACAAAGTTCATTGAATCAAACCTGAGCTGTATAGGAACAAACAGTAAGCAGAATGAACTACCAGGCAGTGCTAAAAATTTTAATTGATGTTAACAACAGGAACTGCTCTAGGGAGAGGGAAAAAATGTAACTACATAGTTTCATTCAACATCTGGTCAAATTTCCAGCTCATATAGGGATGCCAAGTACTTTTCAATTTGACATCAACTTCTGCTAGTTCTGCTGTCAATGCTAATTTGTCCAAAAGCAAGAAACATTTTCCCATTTTGTTTAGCTTCTCATATCACTGAAGAGGTTCTGAAATGATATCAAGCACGAAAATGGATAACTCTTTTTGTTTAACTTCACAGATCACTGAAGAGTGCTTCAAATAGTAGCAATCAAGGAGGACTTTCATTCACTTTTTACAGCAAGGTAGATGTGACGGGTAAACATCAAGGAAGCACGGAGACTGATTGTTCCAAGCATAAGGAAAAATGCATAGCATATGCAAGTGTTGTATACAAAGAAGATGGTAGTCTGCAAGACCCCACTCATGTTTGATTTGCAATAGAAGTATATCGAGTAGGCAAACATAAATACAGCAGTTGAGCCCCCACGGAAAATAGACCTGCATCAAATACCATATTTATCAGTCTTCTGAGGAAGCCACAGATATTGTGAAAGAACTAGCAAATAGAACAAATGAATAGCAAGCAGCAACTTAGTAAATTAAGTTACATTGCAGTTATTTCTTAGATATCTGCTAATAATTGTTTGGGAACCTAAAACTCTTTTGAATCTGGATTCGCATTTTACTCAACATATATATTGATCCAATTCCAGTATAAATGAGCGTTACAACTTATGCATAAATGCGTGAGAACAACTACACCAGACCCACTAAGTAAAACTTATTTGGCACTCCCAATTTAACAAATGTAAAGAGTTCAATTTCATTTTACAGAATGACAACTACCATGAATGTCAAAACTGATGTTAACTGTAATTGATGAACAGAAAAAAGTGGGATTTGGTCCCAAAGAGAGGGACCTCTTGGTAACTCTAGTGTCCTGCATCTGGTGTTCAACAATACTCAGTTGTCATTCAGTTCTTATGTAACACACAACACCTCTCACAGTATCATGATTCCATGAGTCACTCATTAATGCCATAAAGTCACAAGAAAGTAGCTTATGCAGTGAGGAAAATAAAAACGGGCAAGATATGTATGCATGCAGTTCCTAGGAATGATTAGTACAAAGAAACATCCAAATTGATACATACCGCCACCACCATTCATGGTCTTCCACTGTCAGCTGAATATATGTCAAACCGATGCTTAGGGTCACAGTGAGCAGAATGAGGATTATAGACATAAAGAACAGAATACCAGGAAGAGTCGAAATCTTGTAGCCCCAAAGGGTAGAATACAACTGGTGTAACTCAACAACAATGGCACTGAAAGGTAGAAGACCAGCCAAAAACATTTGACCAGGTGTCTTCCTGTACCAAGCTAGCGATGGAATCTCTCTTGCACACTTCTTTGTGGCAGACGGTGCTTGAAACGCAGACCTACGCCGATAGCCAATTATCCCACCAAGAGCAAGCAGTGGAATAGCGATGAGGGTATAAACTAGAATAATGACAAGTATGGTGCCAAATGGAATAGCTAAAGTAGCCCGAAATGATACCGCGACTGAATTAAGGAAAAACTGCATTAAGAAGAATGGTCCGAGAAAGAGCACCGCAGAGAAAGTAACGCTCCTTTCCTAGAGGTAAAAAAATAAGTTTTCAGTTCCTGGATAAACAATAATTACAGAAATAAAAAGTTGGAAGGAAGTTGATAAAAGTTACCCATCCAGTTTCAATAAATTGACTGTAGAAGGAGGCAGAGCTGTATCCTGCAACTGCAGATGTAAGGGTATAAATTATGACCAAGGATGTCAAGAGAGTTCCACGATTGTATGGATATAGGACACCAAGAAGCGCCAATATAAATAAGCAGAAGAACCTGTATGGGCATCAGAAACAGTTAATCAAAGGCAAAAGATGCGCCTTGCATGATCAATTAGGTAATACAAATAGGTCAAACATAATCACGCAATAAGGACCACCCTTACATGGAAAATGTTCGCATATGATGGAAACCACACCGATTATTTTGAAAATACAAAAAAGAGCTTAAATGGACAAGGTTTTACATTATCTTTAGAATTCATAAATTGAAGGTTTTACACTATCTTGTTAGAAGACCTTCCGTCCTATATATTTTCAAAATATCTAAGCTCTAATTATCAAGGTTAAACAATATTTCCTCGAAGCTATCTTTCCATTATATCTTAATTTTACCGGAACAATACAGAATATAGAAGATAAATGATGCTGATACTGATACCATGGAACATAGTGGTGGGATAACATTGTCACAAAATGACAAAGGCATTGTAAGAGTTTGTTGGCAAAGGCAAAAGATGGATAAAAGAAGGAAGCATATGTAGAAGTCTACTGCATAACGTATCATGTGGATAATCTGGTTGGAAAGAAGTCAAGAACAAAGATGCTTTGAAGGAAGAAAGCAAAACTTCTCTTTTGAGAAGAATAGATGTCCTCAGAATCTGCATTTTTTGGCGTGATAGTGTTGAATATATGATGAGGTTCATATTTTCTTATTTTTGGATCTTATAGGGTATGTAATACAATGTCCTAAACTAGAGCCTAGAGATACAATATCTTGAGCTAGATATCAAACAGACAATCTTATGCACAGAGATTCTCTTCCAGTGATAAGTCAGAAAAGAAATAGAAGATGGCTCACTTGTCATATGAACGACATAAACAACTATGAAATCATCTGATGAATAAATAAGAGCTACAACTTACAAGGTCAACAGCTGGGTACCAGCACCAATAACTGCACAGAGCAGAGGCATGTTTGGTGGACATCTAAAAACATCACCGTGAAGGTACTTCCAACCCACTTCTTTGTCTTCCTCTTCATCACCGCAAGACCATCTGCATATCAGTCATACAAATATGATGACAGTGCTTTCAGCTTCAGATGCTTTCATGTACATAGATTATTTATTGTGCCATTAGCAAAAATGAGCATGATATGAGGCTTACTTTCTCAGATCATTCTTAAGGTGCTGCATCATACTCACAGCAAAAAAGGTCATCAGAAGAACAGAAATAACAACTGAATTAATTATCGAGAACCAATGAACTTGATGGTTCACTGGTTTTGCCGAAGCCCTCGAGTATCTTGCCATTCTATTCTTGAATGGAATTGATGTTTCATTCCAGCGTACATTATATGTGAAGGTAACATTTAGGTCTATATCTTCTGTTATATCCACAACATTGCGTGGATCACTGAGAGCATGTATTTCTATGACTTGGTTTCCATTGTAAAGGACATCAAATTGGACATGCTTAAAGAGAAAATACTTGGGGCCCTTTCCGTCCAGGGTCCAGAGTTCATCTTCAATTTTCCCAACAAATCCCCAGAAAGGGAGATCATCAAAGTACATCTGGTAGTAGTAATCTTTAATAATAGCAGCCCTGAACTTTGAGACATCATCTTGATCAAGCTTCTTGTGGCACAGGACAACCCCATCTTTCTCCACTCCAAATTTCAACTGATACAAGGTATTGGTTAAACGGTCACCATTCAAAACTTCCCCAAGGGATTCCTTTTCTGGAAGCAGATCACCTGTCAAGTGAAACTAAAAGGTCAAAATTCTTGAAGATAAGTAGTTAAATTTTTAACATAACTAAATCCAGAGATTACCAGTCATACTATACAAAATATATAAAACAGTACATTATTCTTATCACAGTTTGCTCTTGGTCTAACCAGTAATAATATTTTGAGTTTAAGTATATAAGAAGCAGAAGATGTTAACAGTATAGTGTCTCTGTATACAAGTTACAACAACATACCCAGTATAATCCCACAAGTGGAGTCTGGGGAAGGTAGGATGTACGCGGACCTTACCTCTACCTTTGTGGGGGTAAAGAGGTTGTTTCCAATAGACCCTCAACTCAACGGAGAAAAACGAAGCACGTTTGCAAGAAAATATGACAGTACCCTAGTAAGATACAAAGCAACTATGCCTAACTAGTTGGGGTCGACTATACTCAAGTACAAGCTAAAAATGCTGACCTGGCTGGCAGAATGGCAGGTCATAATATTGGTATGTTTCACTGCAAAAGAATAACAGATATAGGAATATCAGGATTATCTGCTGCAAGGGTGAAAACTCAGACATTTTACTTTTTCAGCAAGCAAGAAAACTTGGATATTTTACATTAAGGTCCTTGCTTTGATGATTCAAATTACATAGAAGTTTGCACAAGAATGAGAAAGACCCTCTAAGAATTACTAAAGCCATTAAAAAAATATCAATGGAAGAGAGAAAAATATCCTTATATGTTGGGGGAAAATATTTCATGCTTAGAAAAAGATTCGAGAATGGGGACCTTGAAACTTGAAGACATTTAAATGAAGATGCTGAAAGTTCTTCAAGATGATTAACAGCTCCATTTATGTAGCACATAGAAGTTTTAGCATGTACCACAATAGCCTGGGAAATCCATGGAAGACATCAACAAGTGCAACCAAAAAAAAATAACCATTTCTAAGGAGGATACATTTTGCTGAAAGATCAAATAGTTCTTTTTGGCAAAAGAAAGCAAAAATGGGAAGAAAGAAAGCCGGAATGATAAATGATCCAAAAGAGAAATGTTTAGAAGTATACCACAAAAATTAGCATAATAAATACAATCATGGAAGAAGAAGGAAAGCTCCAAGAAAGAAGCAAATTCATGTTTAAAGTGTGGATATACCAAACAATTTTGAGGAATCTAATACCCATTACCATCTAAACTTACAAAAAGAATTAAGTGTCAAATTTCCAAACATGTATTGAAGACTTGTAAAATATGTGTACCATGAGCAAAATCTCTTTCTCTCTGAAACATATCAAGCTTGCAAGTCAAAAAATAATTTGCCACAAAGATGAGGAGCGATAAGTTAAAAATATGGACCTTGACCTAACCCAACTCAAAGTTTAGGTCATGAGATGAGGATTGCCAAAGGCTACAACCATAGAAGAAGATAATAGGCCATACCCTCAACAAATATGGGACCCTTAGCACCCCTTACCCTTACCCATGCTAGGACTGGACATGTGATGCATAGTCAATGTATCATTGGACTGCAAAGGTGAATTCAGGATTTTAAGTCTATGAGTTTTGAACCACTACTCTATTTGTTTACTGGTTCTGGTAAATTATTTATACATATTAAGTGAATTTCTTACCAAAAATGTAGGGTTTAGCCTAAAACTACTTGGCTCTGCCGAACCCCTAAACTCTATTGTAGCTCAGGTCATGCATCGGAACCCAATATTGGGTAAATCAAGAATAAGGATGAGTCTGGTTTTGTTACCATTTTGAGAAAATAGACATAAGTTCTAATTTAACCCCAAAAGCTAGCCCGTGGGGTGAGGATTGTCAAAACCATATAAGGAGATGACAACTCATTTCACTTCGCACAATTTAAGTTTAAGCAATACATTTTTCAATTGATAGAGGATATCGAAATGATTCTTAAAGACAAATTTTAGGGAAATGCATCAATGACTATCTTCCTCTTCAAAAATAGAGGCACTCAAGACCAATTATAGTCCCTCATCAGTCTCTTTGTCCTTGGGAAATGACATAACATCCGTTACTTCCCACTTTCTAATCTAAATCATCAACTAATTCGACATCTCCTAGGAACACTTCGAACAGCAAAATTAAACATTGTGTCTTCCAATTTGGGAAACTATACCGAACAAACTTGGTCACTAGGTCTTTCTCAAAGTGGCTGGACTGAAGCCTTAAAACTCAGTTATCCTTAGTAGCAGCACATTTTGTTTAAAATTCTTGGTGATTAATTGTTGAACCTCTCTTCCAAGCTGAATGTATGTATTTATACTAAGTTTATCGCCACTGTCACAGAGTATCAACGAGTGTAATGGTATTTAAACATCCAGGATCTACCACAGGTGACAGGAAGAGGTCTGATTAATGGCAACAATATTGTCAATAACCGCACAAAATTTAACAATTTTAACAACATTCCTCGTGGAATCAAAAGCAAATCTCATAAACCCTAATTGAAGGGATACCTGGGATTATTGAAGGGACCAATTTTGTTGACAAAAAGAGGAACTTCATCTCCAATGTTGTAGCGATGATCACTTGGCGAAGCCAGAGAGAGGCTCAACATTAGCAGCAAGTGAAATGGTAGAACCAACTGTGAAATCATACGACCCATTAGCGGATCCAGATGAAGAAAGATAATTTCTTCAATTGAATAAACAAGAAAGGAAATTGATTTGCTAATCAAATAGTCAACTCAATAGCAAGCAACACTGTAAGCAGTAAGGTAGGCATACTAATTTCTGAATTTATTTATTTTTTTCTTCAACTTTCTGAAAAAATAACCCCCAAAAATACAATTTAGTCCTCTTTTTTTTATTTTAATTTTCAACGACCACAAAATTAAATAATAATTTTCGTACATTTAATATATCTTTGAATTATGATCACAAGATTCAAAATAACTAAGATGATTTCTTTTTATTTGTTCAACTTTTAGTGGACAAATTAGCGAGGAAACTATAATTATAAAAAAACTAAATAGGATCTCGTTTGTTTTAACTTTATTTAGAAAGAAAGTAAGGCGAATGTTCTACAATAAATAATTATTAAGGGTGATTTATTTATACTTAATGGAGGTAAGATTTTTAGGTCTTATTTATTTTCCAGTAAAATTAAGTCTACATATCATAGTACGAGTTCTAGTTATTGATGTGTACCTCGTGCGCAATTGTTGTGGCTCGAAGACCTGGGTGAGCTCTTGATGTTCAGAGTTGTCAATCTCCCTCCGTTTTTACTGGGCTAGTCTTTATTTTGTATTCAGAGACGATTCAATATATATTTGTATTTACCCTGTACTTCTGTGGTAATTAGTTGCTCGACTACCGATTGATACTAGATTTTGGGGGTATTGTATGGCATAGCTTGTTCTCTCTCTTCTCCTTTTACCTTTTGTATTTGTTTCACCATCTTCTGCATTTGTCTTCCGCATGATAGTTTGTTACTTTTGGTTCCAGAGCTACGAGTTTAGCTTACCTATTGGCAAAGTGTTAGTAGGTGCCATCATGATCTGAGATTTTGGATCATAATAGACTGACGTTTTAATCTAAACACACATCTAAATATTAAGATGTTTCTTAAGATTAAGTGGCATGAATATGAATGCACATTTGAATATTAAGATGTTACATTAAAATCTGAATTCTAAATAGTTAAACGGTTTGTTTTCTCAACATCTGAATGTATGAAATTGGTCTTTGTTTAAAAAATAATAAACATAAAATTCAAAGAAAACACTAAGTTGATATAATTTTTATATTAATAAAATATTTTAAAATTTTTATATGGCAATTGGTGATAGTAATGACTAACGATGGTGATTATGTGTGTCAATTTGGGATAATGTTGGCTGATGATGGTGGTTGTGGATAATATTTAATGGTATAGTACGTTGTTGACAGTAGTGTGATTAACCGTGGTTGTTAGTGATAACGACTGATGATTAGTAATGGAATGCTATTGATACATAATGATGGTTAACGGTATATAATATTGATTAATGATGGTAATTATCGATTCTTAGTGGATATAATAATGATTGGTGGTGATTGCAAATGATGGTTAATGGTGATGACAATGAAATAGTGTTTGTACTTTTTATAAAAAATATGAAATATAATTTAAATGAAGTCATTTTTTAAAAATAAAAATTTTAAAGGAATTTTTTAAAATTATATATATAAAAGTTGAAAATAAATTTTTATTGTTTTTAAAAAGTTAAATACAATTTATTTTAAATATATATTAAAATTGTATTTAAAATTTTCATGATGAAATATTCATTTTTCAAATAAAGTAAATTTTTTTTTTTTTGAGAAAATGGAAAATGAAAAAAATTCTCACAGGTCCTAAATCGCACGGGCTGAGGGAAGGGTTTTTAATCCTTCTTCTCTGTCGTCAATTTTCTGGTTCTCCACTTGTAGATGAATACGATGGGTGAACCACCGGATTCTGGCAGTGCTACGCCACCGTTGGCCACCCAATTGGTCCAAGCAGAACAGAAACAAGTAACAGAGCAGAAACATTCGGAATTGCCAACACATTCAAGGGAATTGATCATTGCCAATCTCCGCAAACTCTCTGACTCCCTCTCCACATTCCAGCGGTGTTTAACTGAGCTGCAACTACATATCGATTCCTCCTGTAACTCAATCCACTCCTCCTCTATGCTAATGCTCCCACCGCCATATACAACTGATACCAATTCGTTATCACCGCCAGCAGCGTCAATCCCAGCCCCAGAGGCAGAACCATCCCGGGAATTTGACCCTTCCGAGGAGGAGGTGGAAGAGGAAGAGGACGTGGTGGGAGTGGGAGAGGGAGAGGAAGAGGAAGAGGAAGAGGAAGAGGAGGAGGAGGAGGTGGTGGTGGGAGTGGTAGAGGAAGAGGAAGAAGAGGGAGAGGAAGAGGAGGTGGTGGGAGTGGGAGAGGAAGAGGAAGAGGAAGAGGAAGAGGAAGAGGAAGAAGAGGGAGAGGGAGAGGGAGTGTAAACCCCTCTTTGTCTGGAGCTGGCAAGCCTCTGCAAAGCAATGGACAATCGTGGTCTGAAGAACTACATGGTAAAGCATCTCTCGGATATAAAAAGACTGCGTGAACAAGTCCCCAAGGCATTGAAACTCTCAGAAAATCCAGCCATGCTCGTGCTGAAATGCCTCGTTAAGTTTTATCTTCAGGGAAGCCGTGCCTACGTTCAGGGCTCACATATGATCCCTCAAAGGAAAGCTTCTGTATTGGCTTTGGAGTGCTTATTGTTGACGATGGTAGAGGGCGATAGAGTAGTTGAGATTGCGGAAGGGGTGAAGAAAGATGCCAAGCAGGCAGCTCTAGCTTGGAAGGAGAGGTTGATTTCCGAAGGAGGTGTAAGAAAGGCTTCTGAAATGGATGCCCGAGGTTTGCTATTGCTCCTTGGATGTTTTGGTATTCCGTCATTTGGATTTTTACATTCGGATATCAGGTATTTGCTTCAGTTGGGCGTCAAGGGAATTTCTGGTGCCCTCAGGAGATCAAGTATTTTCATGGAATATATCCCAAAACTAATACAGTGGGGGGTGAAGGGCAACATAGTTAACGCAATTGACATTGCCTATACTTTTGGTTTTTAGGACAAACTTGACCCTCTGGGACTTTTAACATCATTTTAAAAAGAGTCTGAGGAGACATTGTCGAAAAAAATTAAGGGATTTAAACAAAGTATTACTGTGCGTGCAGCAAAAAAGAGATACTTGTTTGCTCTGAAATCTGTCTACAGATGTTTGAAACGTCACAGGGTTGATCCTTCCAAACTTTATCCCGGATGGCAATTCAATGTGAAAATAATGAGCTTGGAGCAAGAAATTGCTGAATTGAATGAGCGTGTGTGTCAGGAAGAACTTGCTGAATTAGTTAAGAATATACGTGATCAGAAGATGGCACAAAAGAGAAAGATTGATGAGACTGAGTCATCTGGATGTTTCAGCAACAAAGAAATGAAAAACTCATATTTTCCAAATCCATGTCCCCCGCATCAGCAAAAAGTTGTTAATCATGTCGATAATAGAAACATCACCTTGTTAGAAGGTGGTGGAACTGGTGGCCACATTTATGGTTATTCTCTGGCCCCATCAGTATTGCATGTGCCTGTTGCAGGCTCGATACATGAGAATGTTGTTGGCTCACTGCCAGGACCTGTGGGAGGTGTTGTGTCCATGGGTGGAGCTGGGGCAAGTAAATCAGTGCAAGGAGGTTCGTGTGCTGGAGTTCATGGACTGAATTTAATTGATAGTACACCTGGGCAAATAGGAAGTCATACTGGTCAGTTATATGGACAACTTGGTGATGCAATCGTGTATGATAGATTGGCCTCCCACAGCTATGCTTATAGGCCATTATCATACTTGGAAGGCTCAGCCTCTACGGGGTTGCCAAACTCCATAACTGTTGATGCTTATAGGTCTCCACCATACTTGGAAGCCTCTACGGGGTTGCCAAACACCATACTTGGTGATGCTTATAAGCCTCTGTCATACTTGGAAGCTTCTACAGGGTTATAAAACACCATACCTCCTGATGCTGATAGGCCTCTACCATACTTGGAAGCATCTACGGGGTTGTCAAACCCCATGCCTGCTGATGCTTATAGGCCTCCATCATACTTGGAAGCCTCTACGAGGTTGCCAAACACCATAACAGGTGATGCTTATAGGCCTCCACCATACTTGGAAACCTATACAGGTTTTCCAAACACCATACTTGCTGATGCTTATAGGCCTCCACCATACTTGAAAGGCTCTATGGGGTTGCCAAACACCACATCTGGTGATGCTTATAGGCCACCTCCATACTTGGAAGTCTCTACGTGGTTGCCAAACACCAAACCCAATGATGTTGCTGGCGGGAGCTCTACATCTGATACCTATCAATTTGCTGATACTGTTCCAGCAACTGAACTATACCAAAACAGTGGCTCCCAGGATGCTGTTCCATCTGCTGTGCCTGCTCATTCTTCGTCCTACATGTACTGGTCGAGGTAGTTTTGCCTTGGGCAGGCATTACTTTCTACCTTAGTTTCCCATTTTTGTAGTATAGCCAGTCTAGTTGTGATTCCGCTAAGGTCTCTTGAGATGCACTTACTCTCTGAAATGTTTGTGTTTCATTAGCTGCTAAAAATCTTTAGCTGATGTTCCAGTTCACCTATTTCTACATTATATATTTCATCCAAAAGACCATTATTATGCTTTTCCCCTCTTACATTATGCTTCTCTGCTTTCAGAGATGGATTTGAGCTCATTAATAGGACTTATCCCCTTATCCACTTCATGTTATGGTGATTTGAAACACTAAAAGTAATATATTCAACAATGTTTGATTACTATACCCTGTGAAGTATACTTCGTAACTGTTTTATGATGCCTGTTTAGCTTACAAGGATCTTCAAAAAGGGGCTGAGTTGCATCAAGTCTTGCATGTGTGGAATAGGCATGGAGAGGAATGTCGCCTTTCTTTCCCATTGTACAGTTGCACATCAGTAATGGGAGGTGTTAAACAGCTAATTTGCATCGAATTGGTTGATGCGTAGCTCTCCAAAGACCTGCTTTGCTAGGGGGATGCATTTTCATCTAGGAACTGAAGAGAATTTGGATGATGTCCATAACCTGCATTGCAGGTATAGTGTAAATTTTTTTGATAGATTACAGTATTAGAAAGTTACAAGTTATGTATTCGACTAGGCATCTGCGTAAAATATGCTCTGTCAATGCTGAGTTGTACAAGGAAAGCAATATGTATGTGGCACACTGATAAGAGTTACAAATACTACTAAACTTCATATGACATATGTTATCACTTGTAGTTGAAAAGTCATTGTACTTGCAGTACTCAACATGGGTATATATAATGTGTTCTGATAATTTTACAAATTCTCTCTAAATATGCATGAACCATAGCCCTGCTACTCTTTAAATGAATTATTAATTTGTTCTAAGGTTTCAAGCTTATGTAATGCTTTGTTCAATTACTTTGAAGACTTGTTCAAAAGGTAAAGAAGAATCACTCAAAATAAATAAATAATGGAAACTTTATCCAAGTACATCATGCAGTATGTTCTGACAATGTGACTTGTACCAACTGGAAAGAATATTTGAAGATTGAACTAGTCTATAGTTGAGAAATTGCAATAATCAAACAATATAGTAAAAAAATTACTCCAGGAAAGTGTTTGATCAAAAAGTCTGAACATTCAACAACTTATAAAAGTAAAGCGATATTTTTCTAGCACTAAGAAGATCAGCAAACCTTAGTCGAGGGTCTACTGGAAATAACCTCACTACCTTTACAAGATAGGGGTAAGACTGCGTACACATCACTCTCCTTGGGGGATTTGTTGGAGTCCATTTTACAGTGAAAACCTAACGCGTGGCTTAACTCAAAAACATACCAAAAACTAAAAAATCACACAAATATATTGATCTTGAGTAGAAAATTAAAGCATACTTTTAGGGGATTTTGTGAAGTTGATTTTACAGAATTGTCCCTTTCTTTATCCCACTTCTTTTTTCTTTTTCAAAAGTTCATTTCTTTCTAGGCTTGTGAATATTCTTCTTTTTTATTTTTATTTTTGTGGGGTGGGGAAAGAACTTGCACAAGATTAATTTTAATGATACGTAACATGTCACGCAACTAATATAATATACTAAGAAATTGTAAGTTAATTCCATGCTTAAGTGACAAGCAATGATTTGATTAAATCTAATCTGAAAAGATTAGTAATTAAAGCCATAGAATAATACCTTGAAGATATGATTCGAACCAATAAGTTTTCCAGGAATAAAGAAGAAGGAACGTTAGATCCAAAAGGAACTCATTCCTCAAAAGTGTTTTAATAATTTTCCACATGAAGAACATGACTTTTAAGTTTCATCATTAAGAATAAAAAGTTAATTTAGCACTCAAATGCATGCATACCAAATCCTATATGGAATCTCTTCCCTTTTTCCAAGTCCAATCATTGGTTATAGGACGCTATTATTGGTAGGGGCATCCTACCTCCAAAGGTGGTTACATTGATGATCAAAGGTATTCAGGTGCGCGTGTAGGATCAAACTCAAAATTTTAAATTATTTATATATATTTAGTGAATTTCTTAACATATCTATATAATTTTAACGAAAGCTAGTTAACTCTAGCTCCGCCTTGCGCGTGCATGTGTATTATTATCATGTGAAAAAGGGGTATTAGTTAATATTATCAAGAAGTTGGAAGGATTTATCATAAAGTTACAAAGCATATTATGTTTAGATATATGTAATTGTTAGGTAGTTAAAAAGCGACAAGAAGAAATAATTTCCTTGTTAAATTAATATAAATATTGTTTAAGCATTAAACAAAGAGAATTAAGTTTTTTAAGTTTGTACATTATTGAAGGTTCAAACTACTCTAGGTGGCAACAAAACAAATTACTGAACTTGAATAATTGAAAGTCGATCTTAATGGCCTCCAAATCATTTGTTTAATTATTTGCCTCTTATTAATTAGTACTTAATAGCATTAATGGTGTCCAGAGTCATTGTCTAAAATTGAAAGATATATTATATATATACACACATCTGCAAATAGTTGAAAATGACTAAAATGTCATCTATTAATTAGATTGTTCAGGGATACAGGCATATCCAACTTGATATCCTTTTCATTAGGGTGGACATAAATACCAAAGGACTAAAAATCGGACTGAATCAAATTAATTTTTTCTTATTTGATTTCAGTATTATTTTTTAAAAGGGTAAGTTACATAAATCACATAGTGTAAAGATGAAATTACTATCTATCTCTACTTTTTTTCTAATTACAATAATCCCTTAAAATTAATCCAATCCGGATACATTAATGAAGGCACGGATACATTAATACAAGCACAGATACATTAATATGGATACATTATTAAAATAAAAATTAACTCAAACCGGATACATTAATGAAAGTGCGGATACATTAATACAAGCACGGATACATTATTAAAATAAAAATTAACCCAATCCGGATACATTAATGAAAGTGCGGATACATTAATACATTAATACATATACATTATTAAAATAAGAGATTTTAATTATTTTAAAAAGATATAGGGACAAATGGAATATAATATACTTAGAGGTGTGTACTTTAGTAATTTTTCCTTTTTAAAAAACTTTGATATTCTATTTGATTCAATTTTAAAATTTAATTTGAGAGCCAGAGAGAGTGGGGAGTTTCTTGATAATTTTAAGCTTAAATAAATCAAGAAGATTTAAGAACATTATTTTGACATGATAATTGAAGGCAAATGTATACTTAATGCAATTGCAAACAAGGGACCCTGTATTATTAAGTCCATTTTAATTTCCCTTGGACTTAATTGTGAACAAGACACACAAAGAAACATTTTTTTTCTTATATTAATTATTTTTTAAATAGAATTTTTGGTGTGGCCTTGTTTTAGGTGATGAGAAGGATGGGATGTTGACCTATCAATGAAGGGGATAATACCAAACAAAGCCATTTCAAAGGCTTGATTAGTTAATTATGAACACAAGTGGTAGTGGGCTTTATATAAAAAAAGTTTTGGTTGATAGGCTATAACCTAAAAGTTTGAAATTCATTTTCCATATTTCTCTTAGCTAGGTGTGTAAATGAGTGACTGCCAAAATAAAAAGAAAAACAAATTATTATTTGCACGTAATGTTTGCATCAAGTCAATGATTACAAAGCATATTTATTCGTAGATAATCTATTAAACATTTAAATATCGTAAAATTAAGTGATGTATACTTTTAATTTTTGTAACTTTTAAAGTTAAATTGTTTTATTTTGTGCAAACATTGTAGAAAGTATCTTGCAATAACTTTAATCTATTTATTGCTCTCGCTTTTATTAGTTTCTTTTTTTATAAACAAGAATTAATCACTTATTCAATCAATCAAGTACATCTTAATTTCAAACATTTAAACATAATTCTCGTAAAAAATCTACTCTTTTCAAATCCGTTTTATTCATAAGTCGATAAAAAATCGTTTGGTGGTCAACATGTTAGTACACAATCAAATGTTGGAGATTAAAAAGAAAAAAAAACGTTGGAGATTAGAGTATAAACTCCAGTAGAAACACTCTTTCTATTGAATTTCAATCGATCTTAAAAAAATGACATTTTTTCATATTAGTAAACAATTTAACTTCAAACTTCTAATTTACTCTTAATGAAATGATTTATAGTTACATAAATTTATTTCCTTCTTTTAGACTCAAGTTTCAAAAATATATATATTTTTCTTAAATTTGATGTTCAATTAAATAAAACAAGTAAAGTACATAATTTCTTTTTATTTATCAAAACTTTGATCAACAAAGTTATCCCTTTCAACGTTTGAAACAGAGTAATAAATATCTAATGAATCAGTCAAATATCTGCTAGGTAACTCGAACACTATCATTATACAAAAATTACAAATCAAACCATCACAAGGTATAGTAGTACTTTTTATGTCTATCACAAGTTTGGTGGTCTGTGTATTAGTACTTACAACTCTGAAATGGCTCAACAAAAGGGCCAATGAGAAACTACAGGCGGTTAAGGAGAGAGAGAGTGGAGTAGGAGAGTGATTTACTGACCCCACCCCATGTCCTTTTCCCTTGATGAATAAAAAAATTATTACACATTTTTTTCTTTTCAAACCCCACAAATAGCCCTGAGAGAACAGGTCTGCAAAGGACAAGATTTTCTGTACTATAAGAGGAGTTTCGAATTTCATAATCATTATAATTGATTACAACAGGATGAGGGAGATAAGTAGTAATAAAAGCCACCCCTCCAAAATAAAAACAGAACTATAAGACTAATTATTTCTTCTGAGAGAAAGATCAATAAAAGATCAACAAACTGGACCCTAGCTGTTTGTATATATGTCTCTGTGTGTGTCAACATATACTATTATGCTTTGACAAGAAAGCTTTGATCTTTGGTGTCTATTTCTCATTTGGTTCTTTGAGAAGATCATTTCATTAGAAACTGAGGTGAAAACTTTAACTGGTTTCTTTCTTTGGTTTTCATTTACTTCCAAGCTAACATCTTTTTCTTGAAATTTTTGGTTTTTTCTTTGAGAAGTTCAAGAATGGTTTGAAAGGTTGGTTTTTTGCATGGCTAGTCAAGGAATTGGAGAGACTGGTTTGACAGATTCTGGACCATCACACCATAATCACAATATGCCATATGCTGTTTTTAGGGGGCTAAATCCTGCTAGCACAAGCTTCATGTACCATTCTACTCCCAAGTAATCAAATCTTGTTTTTCCCTTAAGTTTTGGTTAAGGATACATCTAATTTCAGCTTTTAACATGAGTTGTTTATACTTTGTGCTATAGTGGTAATCAAGAAGGAGCTGGTTTTGATTTTGGAGAGCTAGAAGAAGCTTTTGTACTGCAAGGATTTAAGATGAGTAATGATGAAGCTAAAGCATGTATGGCTTTTCTCTTGTATACTTTTTTTTTTCTGACGTTTGCAATGTATAACTAACTCCTTACTGTAACGCAAAGAAGCAAAGGGTGTTTGAATAAGTCCATAGAACGGCTCATTAAGAGGCTTACTATTTCCAATGGAGTAATCATTCTTGTGCAAAAGACTTGAATGGCGTGGGGTTTCAAACAAGGAAACATGAACTCCTTGCATGATTTACTGACTCCATAACTGCAGCTAAAAAGGAAAAAAAGAAAAGGGGGAGATTAGGTTCCTCCCTTTATGATGGTTTGAAAGTTCTTTTTTCTTTTTCTCTTTCTTTTGTTCTCTTTTTTTATGCTGATCCTTCAAGATTTTACTTTTGTGATTCTGTGCAGCTTTATATACAGCAGCAGCCACAGGGAAGCCTGCTGCAACTTTGGAGATGTTCCCTTCTTGGCCTATGAGATTCCAACAGACCCCAAGAGTACTTAATTTATTTTTTCCTTTTTATGCTTATCCTTCTTTGACCATGTTGTTTTAAGATTGTCCTTTGTGCAATACAAGCTTGGACTTTTACTCAAAATAGGCAACCCCTTTGGGAGCTTTTATATAATGGAGGTGAAGATGATTTTGCACACCATTTAAATCTCTTTTCTTGGCTTTGTCTTTTTACATATAGGAAAACTCAAAATCAAGAGAAGAGAGTACTGATTCAGGTTCACTTTCAAGTAGAGCTCAACCCCATTTTGAGCCAGAATCTCCCATCAGTAGAAAGGCATCTTCAGACCATCAACTTCAGATAACACACAAATCTCAAGAACAGCAACAGCAACAGCAACAAGATATGGCAAGTAATAATAATCCAAGAACAGGAGTTTTACAAACTGAACTATCTTCCAAGTCCAACAGTGAAAAGGTTTTTCTCACAGTACTTTATCTCCTCTTCTATTATCATATCCCAATATCTCAGGAAAAAAGGTGGAATCTTTATTGTATAGACACAATCACAAATCCCAACAACTGCTAATCAATACACCAAAGACACAGTTTTCTGAAGGATTCTCTGATATGAGGGAAAAAAAAGAGAGAATCTTTACAGTGCTTTTTATACTTTTTACCCCTCTATACACTATTCATTACTGTAGTTTAAGCTACTGTTAATAATATTTTCTCTTATCCCTAGAACTGTAGTTAACTCCTTGTTCTTAGGTTTTTAAATCTTTCTTGGAACCAGAAAAAATTAATTCACAACAATACCAGATGATACAATGAATTAGCTCATGTATACATCATCAGATGTTTTATTCTTAAATGCTTGGACACCAGTAGTAGTGTTTGAAAATTACAACTTTGATTCTGTCCAAAAATCTTAAAAGTCTTAAAAAAGAATCTGCCTTATTTGACACGCTATGCTACTTTTTTAATTGCTTAACAAAAATTTATCTTCACGCAATTGAAGTATTCTCTTCTTGAATATTTGTACATAATTAAACAACATTAGGTTATATAACTAGCTTTTGTTTTAATATATTTTGTAGAAAAAGGGTGCTGCTTCAACCTCAGAGAGGGTACTTGATCCTAAGGTGGGGTGCCCACACATATTTACATTTGCCAAGAATATACAATTAAATTATCTTGTTTCCTAATTGGAACTTATAATATTATTAAACAATATTCCACTATTTTTCTATTTTGTTTAATGTAGACATTGAGACGTTTAGCTCAAAATAGAGAAGCAGCAAAGAAAAGCAGGATAAGAAAAAAGGTAATGTTTTTCTTGTTTCCATTATGAAAGTCTTTTACATGCCAAGTTCCTCTATCAATATTCTTTACATTTAACGTTATCATTATTATTATTTGCATTTGTGCAGGCTTATGTACAACAGCTAGAAACAAGTAGGATAAGACTTTCTCAGCTAGAGCAAGAACTTCAAAGGGCTAGCTCTCAGGTTGGTAATATTTGAAAATGACTTATATTTTTTTTTGTAGAATAATAAATGCAAGTGGTTATTTAATGATTTTTTTTACTGATTGTTGTGGCAAACAGGGGATTTTCTTGGGAGGTGGTACTGCTGCTGGTTCCAGTATCAGCTCTGGTAAGTTTTGGACTATTATTGTACATCGTTGGCGTAGTTGATAAAGTTGCTGCCATCTGACTAGGAGGTCACGTGTTCTAGCTATGTAACAGTCTCTTGCAGAAATGCAGGATAAGGCTGTGTATAGCGGGAACTTAGTGCACCGGGCTTCCCTTTTATTTTCTCAACCAACCTATTGTTTATGGACAACCAAGAAATATAAATTTAACTTATACTACTGTATACATTACCAATGTAATTAAAATTTTACCTATCAGTACATTTTAACTCATTATAGTTCAGAGTTTTGACTAGGGGTGGGCATTCGGTTCTTCAGTTCGGTTTTCTTAAATTTCGGTTTGGTGTTTCGGTGTTCGGTTTTGAAAAAATGTGCATCAAATACCAAACCAAAATATTTCGGTTCGGTTTAATTCGGTGTTTTTAAAACGGTTTTCGGTGCAAGCAAATAAAAAATAAAATGAAAATTAAATTATCTAAACGTTTAACTAAAGATAAAAGTTGAAAACTCGAAATAATCAATTAACATATTTAGCAACAAAGAACTAAAGAAGTTTTTTTTTCTCTTTCCGATATTTTGTTTCAACAAACACTCTTTGTAATAGCAACCAACAATTTAAACCAAGAATTCAACACTTGAAACTTAAAAGTTAAAACAATACAAAGTTAAAAATGCCTTAATATTCAACTTCATTCAAATAAAAAACAATAGGAGTCACAACTCACAAACACAAGTTACCAAGTATATAATTAATAAATTTAAAATATTATTTTAAATTTAGTTAATAAAATTTTGGTTTTTCGGTGCATCGAGTTTTTCTTACCCTTACACCGAATACCGAACTGAAAAACCGAAATTCCGAAAAAAAACACCGAAACCGAACCGAAAAACCGAATTAGTTTGGTTCGGTTCGGTTTTTCGGTATTTATGCCCACCCCTAGTTTTGACTACAGGCAGTACCCAGAATTTGTTGCATGCTAAGTCTTTATAAGTCGTATTGGCTAGTAGTAGCAGACAAACAACTTGAGTTTGACTACAGAAAGTTTTGTCTTTTTCTTTTGTACTCCTTTGTGTGACATTATTATGTAGAAAATCAGAGTACTCCAGTGTATATGGGTTGAAATTTTATTTGACTGAATACAATCTTTACAGATGTTAATTTAATTCACATATTCGATTAGGGAAAGATTACTAAAATAAGAGTTAAAAGGGTATTACCTTTTTACTATTTCGTTGTGAAAAATAAAAATAAAAATACTGTTTACATGCCAACACCTTGCATTTGCTAAGATTAGAGCCTTAATAAAAACCATTGTGACAAAGATGCATTGTTCATTTTTTGCTGTAGGTGCTGCAATATTTGACATGGAATATTCAAGATGGTTGGATGATGATCAAAGGCACATAGCCGAGCTTCGAACTGCATTACAAGCACATTTATCAGATGGTGATCTGAGATTAATAGTTGACGGATACATTGCTCATTACGACGAAATTTTCAGCCTGAAGGGAGTGGCAGCAAAATCTGATGTATTTCACCTAATCACTGGAATGTGGACAACTCCAGCTGAACGCTGCTTCCTTTGGATGGGTGGTTTTAGGCCTTCTGAGCTCATCAAGGTAAGTTTTGCAATTTTGGACTGATTCTCTGACCTATAGTTGGATAATTTTCTTGAAAAGGCAAAAAGTAAAGCTGTATACTGTTAAAAAAAAGAGAAGAAACTGTATATGGTTCTGTACAAAACAAATATGTTTTTCTTAAAGATTGCCCTTTTAAAGGAAAAACATGGACTAGGTGGTGACATATCGTATAATTTAACCTGTTATAGCATACCGTCTGTTTTATTTTACAGGTAACTAGTTCCACTTATTGCACAAAGTAACTGTAATGATATTTTAGATGGTCATTCTTCTAGTAAAATTACACTATGCCCATGTCAAAATTCTTAAGGCAAATTTACTTTTGTTGTTTCTAATCATACTATGATCATTTGTGAAATTGAGCAGATGTTGATAGGACAATTGGACCCTTTGACAGAGCAACAAGTAGTTGGAATATACAGCCTCCAACAATCTTCCCAACAGGCAGAGGAAGCCCTTTCACAGGGACTAGAACAACTACAACAATCTTTAATTGATACAGTTGCCACTGCCTCTCTCCATGATGGAATGCATCATATGGCTCTTGCATTGGGGAAGCTCTCCAATCTTGAAGGATTTGTTCGTCAGGTAACACTAATCCTAAATTTGTTTACGATATTCGTTTTTGTCTGATATGATTATCTATGTGGATTTTAAGTGCATATGTCATCGTCCGTTTAATTTGACTACTATTTTTGACCTGAACTATATTAAGTTTAAAATATTTGAAGTACATATATTAAGTTTGTACCGATTGTCACGAAACAGTAGTAGTCCAGTAGTACTACTAAGTACTATCCACAGTTATTTGACAGTGTATATAACTCTACATGTGATTTGTTATTTTTCCTTTTCATTTGATATCCATATCAACAGTCGTGTAGATAGGAGTTTCATCAATGAGGTTCAACATTTACTATATATACAAAAAAGAAATTTTGTTGTTGTCTCCCTTCCGCCCCTGCATATCATGCACACTCGAGGACGAAAATACTCTGGTTTTCTGTTCATTGCAACAACCTGCTTCAATTATACCATTTGCAGATAAAGAATGCACGCATATTTGATAAGATCAGTCATTAATATAATTACTACTATTATATTTGATAGTAGAGCTATCAAGAAATTAAAACAAATTACAAAAAATATGTCAACGTTGTAGTACTTTATTTCAAATAATGGACATAATACTATTACGACTTATTTAATAGTTGGAATATTCCAAGGCTATCTCAATACAACTATACCAGACAATTTGAAGGGTTTCAATCTTTCAACCATTTAAATCATTGTTTAAGAATTATGTCCTGGCTGCCTGACAATTAGATGTCCATTTCAAACTTCTAATTGATTTCTTATTTTGATTGAGATATTTCATTTATCATTTTTTTGTCTCCATTGTCTATATCATTTGGTAGATATGATGACGACATAAGTTGAGTTTACATGAAGCAGTAAAGATTCATATAGCTGACTCCATCTTATTTGAGATTGAGGCATAGCGGCTAATGATCACTTCTTTATTGTTCATAATTCCAGGCTGATAATTTGAGACAGCAAACATTGCATCAATTACACAGAATATTGACAGTTAGACAAGCAGCCAGATGTTTCTTGGTGATTGGAGAATATTATGGTCGACTACGAGCTCTAAGTTCTCTATGGTTATCTCGTCCACGAGAGTAAGATTCTATAATCTATAATCTTGTAATGAAAAATGTTTGTCATTACATAGAAACTGGACAAGTAAAACAAATTTCTTTCAAATTAGTAAATGATTGATCGTAATCTTATTTTAATTATCTATATGATTTAGGACACTGATCGCGGATGATAATTCTTGTCAAACAATAACGGGATTACAAATGGTACAATCTTCTCAGCACCACTTCTCAAATTTCTGATGATAAATCTCTTCATGATGATCAAATTGTATTTCTGAGAGCTACCCTACTTAGTTGAGTAGATTTTTTTCTTTCTTTTTTGTTGTTAGCATCTTGATATTATGACTAAGTTATAATGTAAATGTAAGGAATCAAGATTATGTGCAAGAGGAAGTTACCTTTAGGGTCTGTTGGTTCGAAATCAGGTTATACTGGGATTATAATCAGGATTATCTATCGCACATATAAAAAAACGTACGTTGAGCAATAACTGCGAGATAATATGAAATTTATATATTAATTAAGCACACCATTGTTTATTTGTGGAAAAAGGACAAGAGAGAATTGGGAGTTTATTTGGGATAAGGGATGAACTGACTCAATATAATTGTCTTTACTTGAAGTATTTTTAGTGAAGATTCTAGGAAGATGGTTGGTTGTTCTTCATTTCTGTGAAGTGGTTGAGAATATTATTTCAAGGAGGAAGGGACAAAAAAACAAAGGAAAAAAGAAGCAAATTATTAGTTGGATAAAATTGTCTCTTGCAAATGGAAGATATATGATAATTGAGATGGCGATTTGCTCTTGGTGTGCATGAAGAGACTATCAAGTTGTGTATAATTTTTTAATATTGAAATGGAGAGAGAAATTGTATATGATGGATTAAATTATCTGATATTTATGTTGATGGAGGATAATCAATAAATATTCATTAAAATAAATAAATATAAAATATATATATATATATATATATATATATATATATATATATATATATATGGTGAGAGGGGTGGAGTAGGGAGATTGTATATATATACATACTAATATGGTTCATGGTGAGATGATTGAAATTTCTTCATCATAAAGATGAAATTGTATATACAAGTATGGCACATACGTAACAACATGTGGATTCTTCATTGGGAAAGAAAAAAGGCAAAAATTAGTTGCTATGAATACCTAATTCATCCACTCCCATGAATATGAGGAAGTTGGTTGCATATTTGCTTTTTCTAAACCCTTTTTTTCTTGTTCTTTTTTTCGTTTCAATATAAATTTCAATAACTCTTGTGTTGATAAAAAGGAAGATAGTGGCTATCCATATATATATATATATATATATTACCAAAGAATGCTAAAGCTTTTACCGGCATTAGTTAATTGTCATTGGATCCAATGTCGCTATAAGCTTTAGGGACATTTACAGAGAGTGCTAATAGCCGCTAAAACTACATATTTAGCGGTAATACTTAAACTACATATTTAGTGGCAATTAAGTTATTACCGTTAATTAATTGCAACTAAAGATCATTTTTGATATAATTTTATTCCTATCTTGTGAAGATAAAGAGGTTGTTTCCGATGTTTCCTTGACACAAGCAAAACATATCAAATGATCATGAAAAGGAAATACAATAGTGAAGGAGCCATGTCGAAAATAATGGATAAAATTAAAGAACAGTAGCAAAAACAAATAATACAATAATTGAAGTAAAGGAAACAACAAATAATAAAAAAATAAAAAACAAGACAGCAGGAAAATAATATTAACAATAATAGTGATCAAAGAAACTAGACAACGATCGACTACCTTCTATAAATAAAAATTACAAGCGGAAATGGAAGAAAAATATCGAATAAAAGGAATACATTAACGAAATAAAAAAATGTTTGAAAAATAAAAAGAACATTTTAGGAAAATTTATAGGAAATGATAAATATTTTAAATTATTCTAGTAAATCATTTTATACTTAAATACTCCACTACTTTAGATTGCCATAAGGATTTTAAATTAAACTATGAAAATATAATTAATTAAAGTGGAAATTTAAAATGCATTACCTGTCATTATCAGCGTGCTTTCGCTTACTGAATTAAATTTTAATTGTTTGTGTACTACCAAATGATTATGACCAAATCTTTCTTATTAAAATCTCATGTCGTTTTAGTAATTAGGTTTTGCCTTAATGATATGTAAAATTATTCTTTAATTGGTACTAATTGTTTTGGTGGTCCAAAAGAAGTACTTAGCTAGTTTTAAAAAAAACAGCGCCAACGTTGATGTTTCAACTAAAACGGAGGTCTTTAACCTAACTACGTAAAGGCAAGAATATAAATATATGTTCTCGGACGGAAGGATTCAAACCTAAAAATCAGTTGCCTTGCTACTTGAGAGCATGCTTCGTTTAAAATTTCTATAGTCAACTCTAATTTTATATTATTTATAATAAAGTTTACGAATTGGAGATAAGGAGACTCAAGTCGCAAAATGACATTTGTTATAGGATAAAATCATCAATGCCTATCTGACCTTTCGTTTGATTCTCTTTTGTACTCGTCAATGAGTTTGGAAACAAGTCCGCAAAAATTATTGGGCCAAAGTGAACAATATTACCGTCCACACCTTGAGGATCGGGATAGGACAGAGTCGGGCATGGAGAGGTAACGAATGAGTCGGACATTTCAATGATGATCAAGGGTTTGAACTAGTTTTTAGGATTGAGGTTAGGTCAAGGTCATTTGACAGACAACTAATTAATTAAGTTAGAAATGTGATAATTATTGATTAAGTGTCTTTATTAATTACATTTTGTCGAGGCTAATCATTGAACACTTGTAAGCATTTCAACAATTTTGATGTATAAATTATTAGTGTCAAGTCCTTAATTATTGTCAAATGTCAATTAATTGATTCTATAGAGGAAATCTAGTGGTTCTTATTCACCTAATAGTAGAATGATGTAGTGCATTATTTATTTATTTTCCATTGTTTATAATATGGAATTTTTGAGCAAATATGATTGAAGCAGCTCACCAGATTTTCCAAAACAAGTGCATAAGGACAAATAGATAGGAGTAAAAATTCTACGTTACCTGATCAATTTTCAGTATCCCCAACAACCCATTATTACAAAAATAAAATAAAAATAACTAAAAAAAGGAATTTTTTTTTTTTTACTTATTTATTTATTGTTGATTGACTAATAAGTTTGACACAATAATTCATGGCAAGTGAATTGTTACCGACAAAGCCTCTGCAATAAATATAGCAATCTAATTGCAAATTATTTGGGCAAATAATCCATTGGGCCGTCGAAACGGCCGGCCCAGCGATTTTGACGATGTAACAACTTAGCCCAGTCCAAAATTTGAGGAATTCAATTTTTTAAAGAAACATTATAATATAAAACAAACATGTGATATGTATTTACTATATAGTTATAGTTTTTAAGAATTATAATTCGTAGCTATAGTTAAAATTTTATATAAAAAAATCTCTCAGTATCTCCAGCCCACTCTCCTCTCCCCTCTTTCTGTCATCTCTGACTCGCCTCTCTTCTCTCCTATGTGCATCTCCAGCCCAATAACACATTCTAGATTGCAAAAGAAGTTGTATCAATTGTATTCTATCAAAATGTATTTATATTCTGCCAATTGTATTCGGTGAGAAATTTGTATTAGGTGTCATTTCTTGTTTCAAGTCATTACTTATTTTAAAGAGTTACCTAAAGGTAACAATTAACTTTTTGGTGACCTTGATAGTCCGAGCCTTGCTATATTTTGCTATATAGTATCATCGTTATTTGCAAGTCACATCAGTACATGCACAATATAGCATCATTATAGCGTTTGTTAGTGAGCCTCTATGCAATAGCTAGACTCAAAGATAATCAATTCTTCTTTAACTAAATCAAAGAACGGACTCATATTATCCTACTAAACAATCGAGTTGCCGACCACTTGAGTACCTTAGTCTTAGAGTTTTTTACCTATATCATTATGCAAAACTTGAGATCTTTGCTTTAAGAACATGAAAGTGAGTGAATTAGTTGATATAGTTTGCGTGTCTTGATATTTAAGGCACATAACATTTTAAGGCCTTTTCCTTTCGTTTCTCATAAAAAGAAATCCTTGGTGGAACATGTCTCTTTCCAAATGATGGAAACTTCTTACTTGATTAACAGATAGAAAAAAACAAAAATCAAGATTCAAGAATGAAGTTTCCTATTTGCAATAAAGCTCAACCAAGTCCCTTTATCTGTCTTAATTCTTCTTGAATACATACAAAAAGATCAGAACTTGTCAAACATAGCAATCTGCTTACTGAAGTTTGATTTCTATCGTGTTGCGATCGATGCACCTTAGATGAAATCAAGTAAAAAATTGTAGCAGTATGCATCCAACTTGATGGATCTGCAACAGCGCGGATATCTACAAGACTCCATCCCTTTAGCTTCTTTTTCAGTTTAGATACAGGAGAGAAAGGGGGTGTGGATCATTCTTTTAACAGGATTTTTGAATGAAAGCTGATACCCCTAATAGCAAGTCTCGTCGTCTTAAAGATATCCATCCTTCCTCCTCCCTCCCCTTTTATGTTTCAATATCTATGTCTAGTCCAGTTGAAATACCTCAAAAAGTTTATGAAGACAATGCAAATCAATCACACTTGTATTAATTAATTTCAAGAAATCAATCTACTTACAGGGAATAAATACTTAGTGATCTGCTAACTTTGGCCTGTATAATGGAGGATCTTCCCCAAGCAAAAGTGATGTCAACACAGCTTCACACACTGATGTTTCATACACAAGCAAGTGACCACAGTCAGGAACTTCGTGATATCGAATCCAGGGCAGCCTTTGCGAGACGTGTCTTTGTAACTGAACAGGCACAACTTTGTCTTTGACACCTTGCCAAATGTGAACTGAGCTTTCGTTTTGAGGGTATGGGTCAGTTAGCTCCAACGGATTAAAATCCCATTTTCCAAAAGCTACAATAAGGTCACTACAAAGGGAGTCGAATACACTTCGGTCCTTTAGGCCATCCTGTAAATTAAAGTACAGCATCTGATCAAATTTACCATATTTACTGAAGCCAAACGTGTAGTGATTTTTACTGCCAACAACCAGAATAACGATCCTGATACAGCAGATCAAACGAAATGTGTTTTTTTTTTTGTCTCAATGGAATGTTACCTGAGTGAACAACTGATATCCCGGTGTATTCTTCAAGACTTCCAAGTCTCTCTCACAGAAAAATTGAGGATTTCCATCAAGAACAGACGCTGATGGGAAAACTTTCTGAGTAATCCACCAATGTAATATCCCCCGAGCATAACGTATGATCCAAATCACCCACCGAGAGAGTTGTTTCCTGTAATCATCCTTCACTAGATCCTTAGGCAGTGTGCACCATTTATAATTGACAAAGGGAACGACGAGAGCAACACCTGCAAGCCTGCAATGCATTATACTTCAAAAGTAAAATCCAATAGGCATAAACCTTAACTAGTAAAGCCAACAAGCTAAAAGTTCTCGAGTTAGTTCTCTCTTACCTTCCAGGAATGTGCTTGACGCAACTCCAAGCCGGGTAACATCCCAACGACACACCTATCACATAGAATCTAGATCCTAATTCCAACAGATCAGCTAGCTCTTCAATATCAGATGCTTCACTTTTAAGCGACCTTTTTGAATTTATATCACTGTCTCCATATCCAGCTCTATCGTAGATCAAAAGGTATATCCCCAATTCATCCAGGAGTTCCTGGCAACTAGAACACTATTAGATCATTCTAAACTAGACATTTTGGACAAACTAATTCAAGAATAACATCTCTTCAGCACAGAAGGAACACAAGAATCTAAACATGCTAACCACAAAACCAATGTTGCTCAGACTCTCCAAAAATATCACCAGGTGCATGTCGGATCCTCCAAAAGTAGTACACATTTTTGGAGGATCCGAACGACATAGCACAAAAATAAAAGATTCTCAACAACTTACTCTGCCTTGAAGTCAATTCAATTATCACAGTAAACAGTAGTTCTAAGCAAGTAATGCCAAGTTCATTTGTTCTTGAAAAAAAACAACCATTTATGGATCTATTAACTTCAACCCTTTCTCTTCAAATCTATGATATTGATACTAAATTCACAATCCTCTACCAAATTGATGCTTAAGTATCAGTCTCAAACTGTGAAAGTAATACTTTCAAAATCAAGAAACTATGGTATATATACAGATAAAAAAAAATTGAAATGGTAACAGAATCTACATACATCAGAAGCCATAAAGCTCATTTCCTTAGAACTGCCAAAGCCATGAACAATGATGATTCTGTATTTGGATATGTTTTTGGGTACCCCTCTTTCTCTGTAAGCAAGATATCTACCATCACCAAGTTTAACTCTAGGTGAAGTGACAACAACAGATTCATCTATAAGTGATTTGGATTCAGTTTTCTCAGTAGAAGGCTCTGTGGGCTGACCAGCACATCCTAGACAACCCATCATCATCACTACAAGTTTCTTGAAAACCATTAATTTTCTGGAAAAAAGGGGGCAAAATTAATCATCATATATCTAATGAAAAAATTGAAAATTTCAGTTTATGGGTTTGATTTGCGCTTACCAGATACACAAATTCTTTGAAAAAAAAATCAAGAATTAGTAGACTTGATTGATTGGTAGATGGGGGTATGGGTACTTGTACCTTTTTCCATCTTTACCCTTTTATTACTTCTTTTTGACTGATTGAAGACTAAAATGGCAGCCTGTCTTAGGGGAAATGGGGCTGGGTAGAAACAATCCATGTCTGAAAGGAATTTTTGTTTTAGCCTAATGCTGCATTATCTTTGGAGGTTTGAACATTGTGGTCATTAGTCAAAATCTGCTTAAGATTTAAGATTGCTGATCTCTCTGTCCTAAAATCATTTTGACATGAGAAAACATTACAACTTTTTTTTTCATTCGGTGTCTGATATTCGTATTCGTATTCGAATTCGAATTCGATTGTTTTAAATTCACACCGTATAGAGTCCCATTCAGAGAAAGCTAAGAGCTAATTGCATTATTTTCCCTACTCTTTTCAAATTACAAAAATCTCTTAAAATTTATGAATTTTGGATACATCATTGAACTTCCGAATACATCAACAGACATCCGGATACATAGGAAAGAGATGTGTCCGAGCGGAGAGGAATATATCAAAGAGAACATAGGGAAGGAATGTATACGAGAGAGATGTATCAGATATAGAGGACGTATCAGAGATGGAGGAATGTATCCGAGAGGGGAAGAAGAATGTATTAGTGAGAGGGAAGTGATGTATTCAAGAGGAGATTTTTGAAAAATTTTAAATAGTAGAAAATTTTAGAGATTATGATAAAATAAGATGTGTATTTAAGTAATTTTTTCTTAAATTATTAATATTATTTTTATTTCTCATTTGATATTTGGTATTTAAATTTAAATTTGTATATTGTAGTGATCATTTTCTAAAGGGGGCATTTAAATTTTCATTTTCAGCACTAATCTTTGATTAAAAATAGAAAATTTTCAGACCTAAGTTAATTTTGAAGGATTACAAAGCGATAAGCCAATTAGAGACGTTGCAATTCTATAATTTTCAAAGTTAAAGAAGTTAGGGACAATATCCTGTTGGATCCAATAAAGTAAATTATGAGATCTCAGTGCCAGCACATGTTCTGCTGCCAGAGAATTATAAATCAGGTATTTCTTCCCATGTGGAGATTCATTACTTCTCTCAGTCTTGGGCATCATTTGATTTGAGATAATATATTTCTTTTTAAAAGGAAAATTTATAATATTTGTGGTTTAAAATAATTATTAGAGACATTTTATTAAGGGTAAAAATGAAATTATTTCTAAGTATAGTAAGATAAAATTCTTTTTTTGAACAGACTAAAAAGAAAAGTGTGTCACATAAAATATAGTCAAATCTCTTTATTTATATATTGTTTGTTCGGAAATTTTTAATTATTATAATAAAATTTTATTGTAAAAGTATATAGTAATATAATGAAACATAGAAATTGATTGTTATTAAAGAAAATAGCAAAAGCCCCCTAATCTATATTTATAGGAAAAATTAGTAAAGTACACACCTTTAAGTATATTATTTTCCATTTGTCCCTATATCTTTTAAAAGTAACTAAAATCTTTTATTTTAATAATGTATTCGTATTAATGTATTAATGTATCCGTGGTTGTATTAATGTATCCAAGCTTTCATTAATGTATCCGGATTAGGTTAATTTTTATTTTAATAATGTATCCGTATTAATGTATTAATGTATCCGTGCTTGTATTGATGTATCCACGCTTTCATTAATGTATCCGGATTGAGTTAATTTTTATTTTAATAATGTATCCGTATTAATGTATTAATGTATTTGCGCTTTCATTAATGTATCCGAATTGAGTTAATTTTAAGGGATTATTGTAATTAGAAAAAAATAGGGATAGATAGTAATTTCATCTTTACACTATGTGATTATGTAACTTACCCATATTTATATTAGATGGTATAAGCTTGTGCAAGCACGGGCCCAACAGTGTGAAAATATATGTTGATAGCATTTGCAGAACAGCTTTGTACTCTATATTGTATTTGATTGTTCCATAATCAAAATTACCTTCGTGTTATATATGTGTCACCATACATTATATTGAGTAATGATGAATTTATTGTAATACAAAATCAAAGTTTTGCATAAAAAGGATTATAATGGTGAATACACCTTTATCGACTTCCAATATTTCTTTCCTTTGGGTTGTTTTGAAAGTAAATTTTAATTTCTTTGCCAATTTGGCACCACAATCAACTCAAGTTGGCTAGCAAAGCAAAAAATCATCCAACCTTATGCAAAGTGCAACCATCACTATATATGTAGAATATACATAATTTCAATGACCAGTTAAAAAAACGGGAGGGGAAAAAAAGGAAAACAAGAAAATTTATTACCATGCCATCACTAAGCTATTACTTAGCTTCATGAACAATAAGTTAATATTCATAATTATTTGACTACAACTGTCCTTAATTAGTACAATTCCTTTGATATGGAGAAGTTATTGACTTATTGTCGTCTCTAAAGCAGCTTCAAGAACTAAACTGTGTAGGTAGTTGTGTTTGTATCCATGAGAAGATGAAGTCTGTAATACATATCAAGCTTATCATCAGTTGTCATAATATATTTGTCTATACCGTTAAATGAAGTTGCAGTTTATGGCTACAATGACACCAACATAATAAGAAAAAGAAATTAGAATTGCCAATTGGAGCAAGTTTTTTACCTTATAAATGATGAAATTAAATGCTCAAATCATCACTTCTACCACTTGAAAGAATTTGCATTTCCAATCTTGAAACAATGTTCTAGAATCAAGAGATATATCAATTGAGACAATTTGTAGTTGCTAGTTGGTTCTTCAATAACTAAAACAGAACTCCAACAACAAAATAGTAATAAGCTGAATGTGGAAGAATGAGAAACTTAAAGATTAGATTTTTTTTACACCAATTCAAACCTCCTACCTTGTAAAAAAACGAGTATCCCTCTTAATTCCATACTTCTTACAATCCAACTAACAAATTTTAGACACAATATTTTACAACAGCATTGCAGATTCTCGGAACAATTCATAGTAGATAATTACTCAAAGAACATCATGGATATGAAAAAAATTCAAGTGCAAGCTGATGGGGATAAGACTTTCTCTCTTCCTTTTTTTCTTACATTAAACTGAAAGATAATCCAAAAAACTTAGTCAACTCTTTATATACTTAATGGTCTTAAAATCAAGTAATTTATCATGATCTAATTTGTTGGTCCGTGCTTAGTTTTCCAACCTTTCTTATCAAATTTCCCGCAAGCAACCATAAACACCATATATTATATTGAAGTTTGGTTCGTTTTATTTTGTTTGTGATTGATCTGTTTCTGTTTTTTAATGGTTCTTTGAATATTGATTATGTTATTTTGGATTCTTCTCAGATTCAAACTACATCAACCCATAATTGAAGCTCACAAGAAATCAAGAAAAATAACATATGAAAATGAGAACTTCAGAAAGCGAATCTAAAAAGAAATTGAAGAGGAATATAGAAAGACAACAAAAAAGTACCTCAAAATTGCAGCGTAGTTGGACAAGATTGAAGGTGAAAATGACTACTTGGAGAAGCTTGAAGACGAAAAACTGCAGAGACAAAATATCTATGAACAATCAAAAACAAAGATTGATTTAGAAATTTGAGTTAGTTCACTTGAGTATCCAAAATTCAAAATCAAATTTCGCAAAGAAGAACAAAAAATACTCTCATATCTTTTTTTCCCATTTGCTTATTTCAACAAAAGATTCCCACATAGATATTGATTAAAATACAAAAAGAAGAAAACAGGAATGGAAAAGGAAATGCATGAAAGGCACCTGTTACAATGTGGTGGCAATCAAAACCAGATGGCACAATATTGAGAACTAAACAGACGACAATATCCATTCTAAATTGAAATTTGATAGAAAGCATGGAAAAGCCACGTATTGTTTTGGAATTTCAAACCTTATTTGGCTTAGCAGATTGGAAGTTGGAATGACCAAAATATCCTTATTTGCCAATTGAATGGCAAATAAGCACACATGTTGAAATTTATTGCAAGCTCTCTCTTCTAATACATAGAAATTTCTAATTACACACTTTAACTTCACGGGATTCCTATCACTTCCCTAAACGGTTTAAAATTAAAATGATTATATCCTTAAAAAACACTACTACATCTATGTTAACCTGTGAATTTCACGCGTTTGACACGTGAAGATTTAATTATTATTATTTTTTTCCAAATTTTTTATAATTCTTTTCTCCTTTCTCTTATAGTCTCCCCATTCGTTCATTTCACCCTTTTTAGTCTAAGCTTTTTATTCCTGTTCTTTTATCCGATGTGTTTTCGATCCTTCTTCCTAGCTTTCTGGTTAACCTTCTTAGTTTAAGTTTGTGTTCCCGGCTATTATAACCTTTTACAACTATCATTCTACATCTTAATCATAAATTATATCAAACTAATTAATCTATGACAAATATATCCGAAAAGGGTCATACTTACTCCTGTACTTTTAGAAAATGGTCATATTTGTCCCTACCATCCAACTTTAGACACATATTTACTCTTGAACCGTTAAGTGTCATGTCCTCACTTTTATCATCTTATGTGGCTCCTACATGACACGCCTACATGGATATACATTTATTTCACTTATTATTTTCTCTTAGTTTATTATTTTACCCAATCCAATATTATACCAACCCATTTAATCCATAAAACCTAAACTCCAAATGGTGGAATTAAACCTTTAAGATCATTCCGTTGGAGCTCCAATTCTGTTAGTTTCTCTAACTCAACATACCCGTATGGAATCAAATTCGAAAATTGATTATCTGAAAGAAACACAAATTCCAGGTAGTTAGTCCTGTTAGGTTGGGAACAAGACCATACAATAAATTTTTACTAAAGCTGATTTTGTCAAATATGTTATGTGTTGCATAGTGACGGACACAGAGTTTTCACGAAGTGAGGTTCAAAATATAAAAAATAAATAAGCAAAAACGAATTGATGCAAAAATATGTTGGAAGTGAGATTCAAACTCAGGCTGGCAGGATAAAACGAACCCTCTTCACCGCTAGGCTAGGCATTGCACTTGTACTAGTGGAGTCAAAATTTAATATATAACTATAAAATTTTAAAAACTGATTAAATACACATGTATATACGGTGTTATTTTTCAACGGGGTGGGTTCATATATATGAACCCACTTGACCCACTGTAGGTCCGCCCCTGGTGCTGCAGCTGCAAGAATGTTGGTGGACATGACACTTAACGGTTCAATGGCAAATATGTGCCTAAAGTTGGATGGTAAGGGCAAATATATCAAAAAAGTATGACTGAAAGCAAATATAATTCCTTTCTAAGAGTACAAGGGTAAATATGACCCTTTTCCGCAAATATATTAACATTAGAATTTCTACAACATATAGAACTTGAACTCGTAAAAGAATTACACAGTGGCATGCCTACATAAGTTACTTTAACGCCTCTGAAGTTTGAACTATGCAAGATTTTAGCGAGACAACGTATTAGAACACAACCAAACATAAATCTCTCTATCTCTTTTTTTTTCTTTTCAAAGGGGATATTTTTATGTTTTCAAAAGCAAAATAACCCGTGCAGAGAAAGAAATTTTACAATTTTTGACGATGAATTGAAGCACCTCGTATCTAGTAGCATGAGCTATAAAGGAAACCATCTCAATTTGATCATCTCCTTCACTGTTTCACTGACTCTTTTTACCAAATTAATTAATAATGTACCACGTAAGCCTCAATAAACTAAGCCCCTCACTTAAATCTGCTTGAGTCTTTCAAAACATTAAGTATGAGAAAGAAATGAAAGATATAATTATTGTAGTTGATAAAATCACAAGGAATATAATTTAGTAATTCTTAGTTAACTGTAAAGTTTTATTAGTTCCGTATCATAATCTTGAGATCCAAAAGAGTTTGAGGATTTTATTCTCGCGTTTCATATATTCTTGTGGAGCTATTTTATAAAACTGTATACGTAACGACTCATCATTTTCTGAATCAGAATTATGAAGAATTAAGTTGACTAATTCTATCATCAACAGGTAATTTGCGTACAGTTGCATACTTTCAATGACATAAAAGAATAAGACGTAAATCAGTGAAATTACGTCGTTACGATGAGTGATAACATGCCTGCACATGGGTGATACAAGCAGGAGGAGATTTGGTTTTGCAATGGAAAAATCATTTTCTTCTAATTTTGTTTCTATAAGGGTAGTAACTTACCCCCATAAACTACTTGTCCATTCTTGCTAAGCAGTAAGCATGGAGGAATATCTTCTTGCTTTCTATGGGTTATTTATCCTACCAGCTTTACTTCTCTTCTTCTTTGTCTTCGTCCTCGTTCTTTATTTAGCTAATAATAATAATGATACTCTCATTCCGAGAGTATATCCATTGTTGGGTCATTTTGTAGAAATTCTGAAAAACCGAAACCGTATAGTTCTATCGACGGCTGAGATTGTTAACAATGCCTCCTCCGCCACTTTCCTCCTCCGTCTCCCACTACGGCGCCACCCTCACATCCTCACCGCTAATCCTGCCAACGTTAAACACATTCTCAAAACCCGTTTCGAAATCTACCATAAACACACAAAATTCCGAGAAGCCCTTCGTGAATTGTGCGGATACAACATTTTTCTAGAAGAGAGCGAATACTGGAGAAAACTTAGACAATCAGCCACTCATGAATTTAATTCCAGATCATTCCATAAGTTTGTGATTTCCGTCCTTGAAATTGAAATTTTCAATCGATTAATCCCAATTCTCTCAGAAGCCGCAGCTACTACCAATAATTGTATAGACCTTCAACACATCTTACACAGATTCACATACGATGTCGCATTTAGAACGGCACTCGGCCATGACTTGGCCTATTTATCTAATTCCCCTAATTTTCCACCGACCGATTTCGCTGACGCTTATCAGTCTGCATTTGAGATTAGTTTAAAGAGGAATATTCCTTTTTTTACTGCTATATGGAAAACCCAACGGTTTTTCAATATCGGATCGGAAAGGAGACTGAGAGATGACATTTCTAAAATGCGAGAATTTATTAGAGAAATAATCAAAAACCGCCGCAGGATGATTAAGAAGGGTGATGATGATGATGCAAATTTCATATCTAGCATTATGAATAATGATTCGGAAGGACAATATGACGACGAGTTCCTTATTGATGCGACTATAAACTTCCTTGTAGCTGCTCAGGACACAATCCTTCTAGCTTTAATTTGGTATTTCTGGTTAGTTTCGAAAAACCCAGATGTGGAAGAAAAAATTGTTGAAGAAATCAGGGAGAAAAAGGATGATATTCGAGATATGATTTATACCCACGCTTCAATTTGTGAGAGTTTGAGACTTCATCCTCCAGTTCCTTTTGGTGGAAGGGAAGCTACAGAGGACGATGTGTTGCCTGATGGTACAGAGGTGAATAAGGGTACTTTTGTCATTTACCATATTTATGCAATGGGGAGATCGCCGGAATTGTGGGGTTCCGATTGGTCGGAGTTCCGCCCTGAGAGATGGCTGAGAGAAGATAATGGCGGAAAGGGTAAATGGGTCTTCGTGCCTAGGGACTCCTTCACATATCCAGTATTTCATGGAGGTCCTAGAATCTGTTTAGGGAAAGACATAGCTTTAATGCAGATCAAAACCGTCGCCGCCGCCGTCTTAAGCAGGTTTCGCCTTGTGCCGGCGATGGAAGAAGATCGTCCTGTTTTCTTGTCTCATTCCGCTTTAAAAATGACTAATGGCTTTCTTGTAAAAGTTGTAAGTAGATCGTAAAATGCACAAGTGATTAAAATGATCCTTAATGTATGCCTAGTGTTTTATGTTAATTTTTAATGTATTTTATTTGATTAAAATTGTCCTTAATATATGTAATATAATTGTTTATTTTGATTCTTAATATATTTTATTTGATTGAAATGATTCTTAATGTATACAAAATATGTTCACTCTGATCTTTTATCCTAAACTTACCAGTTTTTTTAAAAAATGTTAAATTTAATTATGGATCCCAAGTGGCTAACAAAATTTTCATAAAATTTAACATTATTTTCTCTACTCTCTCTAACAAAATTTATAATTTTCTCTTGCTTAAAACAGAAAGGGTATTACGTCAGTAGAATAATATTTTAGAAAAGGGAAAATAGTAAATTTTGTTGGAGAAACTAGAGAAAATGGTATATTTATTTTTATGGAGTTCTTTATTTGAAACTAACGAAAAAGATAACAATGATAAATTTTGTTAGACACATAGGGTCTATAGTAAAATTTAACACTTTTTAAAATAAATTTGTTAGGTTTAGGATAAAGGACCAAAATGAACATATTTGATCATACATTAAAGACTATTTCAATCAAGTAAAATATATTAATGACCAAAATGAACATCTTTGTTATACATTAAGGACAATTTCAATCAAGTAAAGTACATTAAAGACCAAAATAAAGCATTACTCATATATTAAAGACCATTTTGGTCATTTTCTCTAAAATGTACGACACATATATTACCCCTTTGAACTTTTTAGTAACTCTCAGTTAATCGCTCTATTTACGACTTGTTTCAACAGACTAACCATTTGAATATGTGATAAAATATTTTTATTAAATACTTTCAATTCTAAAGAATATATGATAAAATATTTCTATTGAATGCTTTCCATTTAAATTTTAGAATTTTTTTTCACATGCACATTATATAAATAAGTCAATTATTTAAAATATGTCACATTCTTTAGTTGTAGATCATAAAGTCTCAAATTTGTTTCAATTGAGATCGATGTGTATAATAAAAAAGATTACATATTTATGTAGTTAATTTAACTATTTAGTAAACGCTTGAGAATATGAGCAAAAGTGTTTTTTTTTCAAGATTTGAATTGAAAGTGTCTAATAGAAATAGTTTCATGTGTTTAGGTGCTCAATTGAAATAAGCCGTAATTTGAGTATCAAAATAAAATTTACTTCATTTGTTCACCTTTACTTGTCTATTATTTTCAAAATAGATTTTTATTTTTACTTGTCACTTTTCACATATCAAGAATTTTTTTTTCTTTTTTTCTATGACTTAACACTAAATATCAATTAATAAGGAGTGTGGTAAAAGTCATGTCAATTGTTTTCTTAATGAACGTGCCAAATTCAAATGTAACCAATAAAAGTAAACGAGTGGAGTAAAGGTCGTATATATATGAACTATTAAGCAATGTACACATACATTACCTAGAAAGCAACTATATTTTTAACCCATGCTTTGTGGACGATGCATGAGTTGTTATTTTCCAATTTTACCTAAAAGTTAGTTAGGTTGAGATATGTTGAATTAAGATTATATTGTTTAAATAATGAGTCAGGTAATAATAGCTTAGTTGGTACTTTATTATTTGGCACATTTCTGAATTATATGATTTATTATATAACATTCCCATAAAATATTTTCTCTCCATGAGACTCATCACACTTATTTATTTATTTATTTGTAATTGTAAACTTAAAAAACAAAGTTGAACATCATTAACAAATTGAATCCAGACTCTTCAATCTTTCTTGTAATCAAGCATTGAAGAAATTAACGGAGCGAATCCCCTATTTCACGACTGATTTGGTGGCCTTAAAAATGAATCAATTACACATAGAGTTGTAAGATTTATTGTATCAAGAACTAGAATATGTACATGTTAACGATTTTAATTTACAAATGGACTACAAGAGGAAAGAAAAATTATTGTCCAGACTGATGCACGCCTCCATTTATTTTAACGTGAATTTTAACTTTTCTAAATGGGCAATCCACGACCCAAACTAACAGAAGAAAATGATGGTCCATACACTAAAAATTATGTATACTAGCTATTACCAATCTCATAAATTAATTTAATACTTTTTCTAAGCTTATCGAAATGAATTAATCACAAAATAGAAAGAAAAAAAAAACAGTCGGTTGCACTAGTACTCGCGTTATGTGCAGGATTCAAAGAAAGGCCAGATCAGAAAGGTCTAGTGTATGTTGTCTTACCTTACATTTTTACAAAAAAAAAAGCTATTTCCAGAGCTCGAACGGAAGCTCACAAGTCACAACACACGTATTGTCAGCTATGATCCAACAGATGTTCACATGTTTGAGCTAAGTGGATGAGACCTATAAATAGCAAGTCCAATCTGAAACTTTAATTGCCAACAGAACATGGACATCCAACTCATGTTTAGCCTCTTCTTTTCTCTCCTTGCCTTAATAGTTTTTGTACGATTGCTACTTTTCTTCTTCAACTATATTCATGATCCTTTCTTGATCTCAAAACATGACTACAATTGTTCAAAATCCTACTCATTTTTTGGCATATTGTTTTCATTAATAAAAAATAGGGACCGAGTTATCTTATGGACTTCAGAACTCTTGCAAAAATCATCTTTATCAACCATCATCCTTAAAAGACCTTTCGATAAAACTAGCGGCATCGTCTTAACAATCTCCCCTTTCAACATCAAGCATATTGTTAAGACTCGCTTCAACATTTACCGAAAAGACCCTATCATGAAAATTGTTTTCTCAGAGTTACTAGGGGATGGTCTTTTACTTGTTGATCATGGTGAAAATTGGAAAACACAAAGGCATTTACTCAGTCACATCTTCCACGCTGATACAACGTTTCGTTATCTAGTAAAATCAGCCACCGCGAATGAGCTCTCTGCTCGTCTTATTCCTTTTTTTACCACTGCAGCCACAAATAAAACTAGTAATATAGACCTGCAGGACATATTTCATCGGCTTACGTTTGACATTCTATGTCAAATAGGTTTCGGTCATGATCCAAAATATTTGTTGCCATCTCTCCCTGAGAAACCATTGATAGATGCTTTCGAAATTGCAATCAAGATTAGTATGCAAAGGTTTGCTTCCCCCTCCCTTTTGTGGAAAACTAAAAAATTTCTCAACATTGGATCCGAACAGAATCTCAGGTTTGCATATACTCAATTTGTTTATCTGGTTTTGACTAGTCACAGAGTTTTGAATCTTGTTGTTATAAATTAAAAATATGTAGAATGTACCAAAATATCCGTCTTCTTAAACATGTCACGGATTCAGAATTTAAGGAGTAGTACTTAATGTTTAATTTCCTGCGCAGGAATGCAATTGATTTACTCCGAGAATATGTAAAGAAGAGAATCGCGGGAAAGATGGAGAATCATAGCTCGTCCATAGATGAAGGAGGAGGAGATTTTTTGGACAGATACATAAAAAGGGCTCTCAAATACAATAATGTAGCAGTTGATGAAAATTTTGCCATTGATACAGGTATTAATTTTGTCCTGGCTGGTGATGATACTTTGTTTTCAGCTTTAGTATGGTTTTTTTGGCTAGTGTCAAGTCACCCTGACGTTGAAAAGGAGATAGTCAAAGAAATCGAGGAGGTGAAGAATGACGATGATTTAAATGCAATGGTATATACACATGCTTCGATTTGTGAAAGCATGAGACTTTATCCACCGGTCCCTCTTGAATCAAAGCAAGTAACCGAAGACGATGTTTGGCCTGATGGAACCAAGTTGAAGAAGGGAACGCTTATTTTTCTTCATGTTCTTGGAATGGGAAGATCGAAAGAATTGTGGGGTTCGGATTGTGAGGATTTTCGCCCTGAGAGATGGTTGGTGAAAGAAAATAATAGTGAAAATTGGAAATTTGTGTCAAGGGATCCTTTTACATATCCAGTATTTCATGCAGGGCCAAGGACTTGTCTTGGTAAAGATATTGCTTTTATGCAGATAAAAATGGTGGCTGTTTCTGTTTTAAAGAGGTTTAGGTTGATTCCTGCTCAAGGTTTTACTCCAATTTATAATTCATCATTGACATCAAAGATGAAAACTGGTTTTCCTGTACAAATTGTGGAACGTTACGTTGCTAATTAAACATTCGTAGTTAATTTAAATCAATTGGCATGTAAATTGAAACGAAGGGAGTATTTCCTTTAATGTTAAATTGTGTTACAACAGACGGACAATTGTATATGTGTGTATTTATCAAATTTACTGATTTATATATTTTACCTATTTGGTTTTTGTGCAATTGCTTCTTTTTAGTTAGTTGAGATTGATTATTACGCATGCTCCTTCAATGATGCATATAAACATAGAATTTAAATTTCATACACTGACAATATAAAAAAAAATTATACAATAAAGTCACTTACATATATAGTTAGACTTTTAACTTATACATATTTACAAGCAAAAAAATTTCTTTATACAATCAATGCATGTTGTAGCAGGAGTCCTACAATATACCGTGCACCTCTGTAATTAGCAGTGTCATTATGCTAAAATAATTATTAAAGGAAAATTTCTCACTGGTCAACTTGTAAGTGTCACATAGATGATCACATGAGGTCTGATCTCCTACCATATAAAGTTTTAACTTGATTGCCTACTATGAGTTTAATTTTAAGCCAAAAACATACTTAAATAAGTTATACATACTACATAGAAGTAGTTAAATTAATTGTCATAGCTAGTAAGCAAAATAATATCTTTTAACTACTCGAAAATTCATCCTTTCTTCTAAACGGTACTATTAAAGAAGCAAAATCACCCATATACTAGTCACATGACGCCAAATTAAAGAGCTTCAATAAGAGAAAGGATGAAAGTTATATAGTACTTCCTCTATTTCAATTTATTTGATCTATTTTGACTTGACATGAAGTTTAAGAAAATAAAAACTTTTGAATCTTGTCATTTTAAATCAAAGCTATGTCAAATGTACTAAAATGTCCTTTAATCTTATGTTCTTAAACATGTAATGTGGAAAGTTGAAATTAAAGAGTTGATAGATAGGGAAAGGGTTTTTATTTTCTAAACAGACTAAAATCATGAAAAGTAGGTCAAACAAATTGAAATAAATAGGGTAATTATTAATAGAAGAAATTTTAAAAATAGCTAAGACTAGAAACATAATCAAGCAAAATAAATATAATTTGCTTATTACAATTTGTAGCTACATGTTAGAAGGGGAGAGAGAAGAGCAAGATTGAGAGAGGAAGGGGAGAGGCGAGCGAGCAAGAGAGAGGGCAAAGAGAGGAAGAGGTGAATTATATTTGTATATATGCTCGATAATTGTATATATGTAACTAATATGTATATGTATCAATGATTGTATTTGTATATCTATTGGATAACTGTATATGTAATTAATTACTATGTATATATATCAATGATACAATTATATTAACGAATACAATTTGTATCAGTGACTTATTTTTATCTTATTTTCTTCAATATACTTTTTTTTATTTTACTCAAACATATAGAAGCATTTAAAATCTATTTTAATTTTTAAAAACTTAAAATAAGTCAATCGAAACACATCTTTAATCTTAAGTTCTACTTCCGTCCGCAAGAAAAGTTATCGATTCTAAGGAGATAAAATTAGGACCAAGAGTTCTTTCTCTCCTAACTCTTTGACTTTTTCTTGGCTTTAGATGAGAATCATCACTTTTCCTTTTATTAGAAGTAATTTCAGAATGTGACTTTTATTCTTTAACTATTTTGATTTGCTTGAGTCTAACTTTTCAATAATAATGTCATTCAAAAATTTATTTTCTAAACATTTAACATGAACAGATTCTACAATAAGATTAGACTCTAAAAAATCTATATGATTTCAAGTGTTGTGCATATCCTTGTGGAGCAAGCTGAATGAGCTGTTGATATATTTTCTTTGGATTGAATTTTATAAATAGGAGTTTTATATTGTACTACTTCTTTAACTTCATTTTGCTAGCGTCAAAGAGTTTCAATATCCACCTGAAAAGTAAATTTTATTGTTCTTAATGTATAACGTGTGTTAGAAAAGAAGTAACATCATTGCCTCAACATTTTCTTTGATTAAATAAAGAATAGATATGTCAAACTTCTAAAAGACAAAACATTATTGATGATTTTTTGGTATCTTAGCTTTAATATCACTTTCAGAATAAATTTGCCCTTAATTTTGAAGTTATAATCTTTTAATTAAAGGGGCTTTCTATAAAAAAAAAAATTCATTATTATGTGACGTTATCTACACAAACGTAGCTGTATGTATAATATCCCCATTTGAAACATAAGATTTCATATCTTGTTTGAAGTTTGAACCCACTTGCAAAAGGCCCCAATAAAGGGTAGAGTTTCCAAACTTGAATGAAAAGCAAAATTAAAGTTTACAAATATATAAACTATTATAAATATAATATAATATTTCTTCCATTTAGTATCATTACTTCACTCATATTGATCTGTTATACATTTAGCAAAAATTTAATTAGAGGTGTATTTTACTAAACTAACTTTTTGAATGATGTTTGGACTCTAAATTTGATTATTACTGTTTTATGTAGTTATTTAATATTAAGAATAGTATAGAGAAAAAAAGTAAATAATAAAATTCTCTTGATTTATTAAAATAAATAAGTAAAATGAGAAAACAATTTTTGGTATAGGGTCGTCGAGTAAAATGAAAAGGAGGGAGTATAAACTAATACTCACTCCATCTTAAAATATTTAGCTTGTTTACACGCCCCTTTGAAAACATGACTTAAAAATGATTTTTGACTATTTTACCCTTATTCATACCTTAAGATATAATCTCTTATAATTGAATACTTAGAAAATGGTCAAAATATCCTTAACTTATTAGAAATGATTCAAAAATATCCTCATTCTATCTATGGAATCAAATTTATTTCTCACTTCCACCTTTGGGATAAAATAAATCCTTTAACTTTTTATAAATATTTTAAATATGCCCTTCTTCCGCCTATTAAATCGAATTTACCCTAGGGTCAAATTGTCCATCAATTAACTTCACAATTATAAGATATTTAATTAAATTTTAATTAACTATGTGACCTTTATTATTGGTCAACATAAAATTCTGACCTTACCCAAAATATTATTTAAATTTTAATTAAATACGTCAATTTTATTTATTGGTTCACATAAAATTCTGACCCTACCCAGAAGATTCGACTCATGACTCAACCCAACACAAAACTCAATCTAAATTAACATTATCATTTTTATTCTCATGATATTGTTTTACCTAAAATTTTCCTACCTATGGAATCATTGCATTTTCACTTTTTTTTTCTCTCTTTGGGTGGACCTCGTTTTTTTTAAGCAATTCCACTAGGCAAGGTGTGCCTAGGGCTAATTTTATTGGATTTGGCTCCTCTCTATTTTCCTTTCCTCCATTTTTCTCAAGTTCCTAATTAGTTTAATTTAGTTTATGGAGAGAAGGGAAATGGAGAGGAGCCGGATTCAATTTTATTAATAAAGAGAAAAGGATCTCAAAGAGAAAAGTACAAGCAAGGGGGGCTGGACCTTACCTTACTAATCTTAATGAGGTAACGAACCTCTGCTAATTAACAAGCATGAGGAAAATAAGAGTTAGAGAAAACTAGATATTCTATAATCATCATAGGGTTTATAATATACTATGTGATGATACTACAAATGAGGATGCTTAAGTATTGCAAAAATATAAAATCTAAGAATAAAGGTAAGTTATCAACCTCAAACTTCATTTTATATATGTAAGAATTAAAAGAGACGGATTGCCCGTGTAAAGTAACCTAAAGTATTTCCCTCTTATCTTCTTCGTCAAATATGTCAAACAAACTTGATAGTTCATCACTTCTTTTTGGATTTACTGGATCGTGTTGTTGTTGAAACTGTCATATGATTTTGCTTTACCAGTCGCATTGGTAGGTGCCTTGAAATAAATCCCTCAGTCACCTTACCATCCCAACTATGTTGCCTTTCATGTGTCTTCTTTTTGCTTTTGTTGCTTCCACTTCTTTGTTGCCTAGGCGAGAGATCTCCATCCTTGGCTGCCTTATCAAATAATAAGTCTAGCATATCATCCTCATCATCCTCGTCAAACATTTCATTGCCCAAGTCACTATCATAAGTTGTAGTTGGACTAAGTCTTGAAACTACAGCTTCTGGCTCATGGCTTTTTTCCAATACCTTAGCGGTAATGGTCAAGATCTTGTTGGAGTTATCAATTGTCACTGCCATAGATGGATTTGCCTTACTTGACGGCACAAATATGGATGCTTGAGGACTTAACTTACTCCTTGCAGGTGAAGAAATATGCTCCTCTTCCTCAACTAAATCTGCCCATCTAGAATCACTCGTTTCCTTCACCAAACTCTTGTCATTCCTTTTGGGATTGACTCTTGTCCAGATATTTGCTCTCCAAGCAACTCCACTGATGGAGAATTAGGAACATCATGATTCGATGTGTTGATTGTTGCCATAGATGGCTTGACCATTGGGTTTTTTTTTTCAACATTGCGGCCTGTGACTCCTTAATTATTCTAGTAGTTTCTGGATTAGAAACTTGAAGAATTGGAGTGGATAATGCATGGAGCTCTTGATCAGAATTGATCATTAGGGCATCAAAGGGTGTTAGAGCACACAACCTTCCTTGATACTTTATCTTCACAATTTATCGTCTGCTCCTTGCGTGTTGGGTTAGTGCAATCTAGTTGTTTTAGTTTGGTGCTACCTGGAGAAATTTTTTTTCTTGATACTTCAGTCCAGCCTCCCTTATCATTGTCCTTCAAAGTGAATTCATGATCACATGTAGTACCAGATTCGAAAATTTGATCCAAATTCTCTTCACACTGCTGCACCTTATTAGCATGGCCAGAATCTTCAATCGTAGTCAAACTAGGATCTTTCCCGGATAAAATACCAACAATAGGTAGTTTAGGATTCGAAGCTAGATCAAACTCTAAATTAATCACAGGAACCACCGAATCACTAGTAACACCATCCTTTGCATCCAAAATCAAAGTCTGCGAGACCGTACCTAAGGTGTAATTTACTGTAACTGTAGTATTAAGAGTATCATCTTGAACACAAGTATCAACTACTCTATCTCCATTATTTTTAATGGCTTCCACCATTGCTATTTCATTATTATTTGCATATGCAACTTGAGCATTATCTTCAATACTTTGATCTATGTTTGCTAGTCCCCTCTTCTCATTTAAAATTTGTCGCAAATCACCGTGAAATTTCTCCCCAATGAATTTTTCATCTCCGACCAGTCCATTATCTTTGTGATTGTTATCTTGATTCTTTTTCAAAATCAATCGACAACTGTTTTCATCGTGACCTTGATGCTTACAATGGTTACAATATACAGGTAAATTATCATAAGCAAATTCCTGAAACACCTCTTGAATCTTACCGGTTTGCTTGTCCAAATATTGGAGTGCATCCTCTTAGGCAGCTTGTCCATAAGATTGAGTATCACCTTCACCCTAGAAGTGCTAGGCCCTGTCTTTTTCTTGTGTTGCCTTGTCGATAGCTATTGGCCTTCCAATCGCTGATGCCATCGACAACAAGGATCTCTTGGCAAATAAATCTGGTGATAATCGAGGCAATGAAATCCACACCGCAGCCATTGAAGTTTCTTCTCTTGAATTGAAATCTATTGTCTAAGGAAATACCCTATAAAGATGTTGCGCAGATTCAATATGTACATGGAGAGCCTACGATTCAATTCACAAAGGGAGAACGACAGGTTTTCGTGCAGGAAGAAGGATTACATCAAGCTGTAATTATTAAGTTCTCATCTGATACACTAGATGTAATTATTACAGCTTGATGTAATCCTTCTTCCTGTGCGAAAACCTGTCGTTCTCCCTTTGTGAATTGAATCGCAGGCTCTCCATGTACCTATTGAATCTGTTTCAACTGGATTTTTGTCAAATTTTGGGCAGCTTGATTTGTGGTTAATCGAGTAGCAAAGGATGTTTGTTGATTAGGGTTAGGATTTGTCTCTCCCACAACCAAAGGCTGGGGAGAGATGTGCGCAGACATGGCTGCTGCTGCTAAGTTTCCATAGCGATTGCCTCAGGGTTCTTGATATTCCACATAAAAAATTAAATATCATTTTCTTATATATCTTGCCCCATAAAGAGAGCATTTTTGAACCTTTTTTTGTGGAATATATATTTTATTTACGTATCATAATTGAGGTGCTATAGTCTTCAAGAATAATTATTAGTAAGAATAAAATGAAATTTTTTAAATTATTTTTATCTTGAACTTTTAAAATAGCAAGTATCTAAAGACAAATAATTCAAAATAGTGTCCATTTGCCTTTAGCACACCTCTTAAGAAAATACTAATTCTTTGAAGAAAAAAAAAAGTATTTGAGGCGGACCCTGTTTCATATTAAACACACAATGCATATCTAAAATGTGTCCATTGTAACACCTTTTAATAAAGTGTGTGTAATTCACCAAATAAATGGATCTTGAGAAACAAAATCTATTTTCACATATGAAATAACCAGTTCACACACAAGAAAACTGACTTGTAATATTGCCAAATGAATTACAAGGAAATAGAAATGGAAATGACATAGAAGAACTGATAAGAAAATCAGATACAAAGCAACATCACAATTCATATAATTAATAATCTTCCTTCTAACTCATAGTCTTATTAAATCAACTGGCCAGAATCCCAAATAAAACTCTGCAACATTTTACTCGGGCCAATAGCCCTCGATTCACGTGGAAAGGGATATTAGTATTATGATTGAAATCTATTTCAAGGAATGTTCTTCTCCAAGCAGAAGGGACCTCAAGATGGCTTCACCAACAGGACCAACATGCCACAAAGCATGTCCACAATCACCAATTTCATGATAATGAATCCAAGGTAGTCTTTCGAAAACATATCTTTGTAATCGACAAGGAACTATGTTGTCCTCGTAACCTTGCCAAATATGAACTGAACTTTCATTTCCAGGGAATGGATTTCCAAATTCTAGTGGATAAAAGTCCCACTTTCCATATGCTAAGGTAAAATCTTGCACAAGAGACTCGAAATCACTTTGCGTTGGATAAAGTTTCTGCAAAATTAATTAAGACAAATTGTCGAGATAATTTAATTTGATTGGAGATCAGGGTAGATGATAAACTTAATTTACCGGATAAAAAACTTCCAATCTATTTGCATTCTTTGCTACTTCTGCATCCTTCTTGCTAAACAAAGAGGAATTGCCCGAAAAAACACTGTTTGATTTTTGTGTAAAAAATGAGTAGAGTAGTCCAGGAGCATAACGTGAGAGCCAAATAATCAATCGCCAAAGCTTGTTAGTATGATCCTTGTTGATTAAATCACGAGGAAGTGAGTTCCATTCGTAGTTGATTATCGGAGCAATAAAAGCCACACCTTTTAGCCTCCCCGGTATGTGCCTGATGCAATTCCAGGCAGGATAACTTCCAGCAGAGACTGAAATTAGATAAGATAGAATTGAAATCCTATTTGTAGTTGATCTGCCAATTCTTCGATATCACAACCTTCACTTTCTAATGACCTTTTACCATTTTTATCACTTTCTCCATATCCAGCCCTATCAAACTGTACCATATATATCCTCATCTCCTCTAGGATTTCCTATACAATAAAATTTCAACATTGTTCAATTCGAGACAAATAAAATGAGACAGAAAAGAAAGAATGTCACGTAAAACAAGACAGAGATTGTTTTGGTTCCGATAGCAATTTGAAAAGAGTGTTCATACTTGGGTTGCAAGAAATTCCTTATCTTTGGAGCTATTAATGCCATGAACAAGGATGATTCTGTGAAGGGATTTGTTGATTGGCACTCCTCTTTCTCTGTATGCTAGGTATCTTCCATCCTTGAGTCTGATTCTTGGTGAAGTACTCTGCAATTTCGTTTCCCCGTTAGACGATGGAAAACTTTCCTTGTGTTTGTTTAGGATGACGCAATCCCAAAAAACTTAATACCAAAGCTGTAATATCCTTTAAAAGCATCTCCATGAGAGATATCGAAATTAACAGAAGCAACATAACAAGTTTTCTTAAATCCATTTTTTTGACACAAAAAAGACAGAGGAGAAGATTATTTTGGACTTGCTATTTCATAACATGTATACAGGGCAGTACCATATATAGACTTAATAAATAGGCAAATGTCATAGAATTTTCAACTAAATGGATTAGAAAATGGTTTTTTATATTTGTGAATTTTATTCTTCATATGTCGGAATAAAGCGAGTTAAAACAATTTTGTTTTTAAAAAAATCTAAAAGCAACATGCCATTAGACAGTAAAATTACTTGTAATAGTGAAGCCAGAAATTTACATAAGAATTTTTTTAAAATAAATAAATATAATACAAATGGCATTCAAACCGTTATAGAATCATTAAGATATTGACTTATCGGTTATCGATTTGTAGACATGCTAAACTGTTATAGAATCATTAAGATATTGACTTATCGGGTTATTGATTATTATAGGTTCGGTTATCGGTTTAACCGTTAAGATTTGACATAAAAAAATTCATTGAAAATCGCTTAGAAACAAGGTGACAAACCAAAATAAACCATGCACATGAATTGATAGATTGCATCTTGCTCAAAAGCAAATACTGGAACATTGTAGAATAACTGAGAGTTTGAGACATCCAAAAATAAATGTATGAAACTATATCCTAAGTCAAGAACTATATATACCAACTGGTATAAATATAGTTTATTAATTTACTATCGGGTTAACAGTTAACCCGTTAAGAAAAAATCTTAAACCGTTAAGAACCGATAACCCAATAATAAAAAAATCAAAATCGTTACTAAAACCAATAACTTTTTTAACTTTTTTCGATTCAATTTTGAACTGCCTAAACCGGAATCAACTTTTGAATCCTTAGGCTAAACTTTTTTTCCTCTCCTGTGAAGAGGAGATTTTTTTTTTCCAGATCAAGAGGAGATTCAATAGTATATATATGATAGGTGTGAAAAATACGCAATATCAGTGGAAACAAATTTTTTATGATCACTTGAAAACCAACTATAAGCAATCTTGCACCTGCGCATAATGTAATGCTTACGAGAAAAAATTGAAATCTTTTGGTAAATAAATTAAATGTCACGTATTATTATTAGAGAGACAAAAACAAAGTTATTGACAACTCGTTAGCGTATGGACACTAACTATAGTCAAATCTACCCATGTTACAAATAACGTAGGAGATACCAAAAGAAAGAAGAAGAAAATTCATCAAATTGCTTAATTTTTTCGCGTCTCAATTCAGAATATCCAAATTATTTGAGGAAAAAATGTCTAATTTACTCGTCAACTTTTGACAATGGTTTAAAACTACCCTCGTGGCTCGTGTTGGAGCTTCATTAGGACTTACGGGTAAGGCCAAAACTGAGACTTTTTCTTAGCGGCAAGGGTGATATATTAAACAGGTTTAACGGATGACAAAATTGTATTGTTCAATTTCAGATAGTTACAGAGGCAAATTTGACTCTTTTTTCCCCATAACATGCTTGTGGAATTACACCGGATATATTGTTGTTGTTTTCCAACTTGAATTGTGTTCAGTATCTCTCAAGAACAGTCATTGGAAAAAGAGAATGATCATCGCGATTATAATTCTTGTGTATATGAAGTTCTATTGTAAAATAGTACTAACATTTCTGGGTAATTATCAGCCGCGTTTGTGTCCAATCCAACCTCAACTGGGAGATCATCAAACAGGGTGGGAAAGAACATGTCTATTTTTTTTTGTATATAATGCATTTATCTGGTGTTGTGAAAAGAATTAAGTTATATACGTTAACAATATAAATAATTTTTTCACCAACGGATCAATTTAATTAACCGGTTGTAGCATGTTACTCTACCATATCAGACAATGAAGATTTGACTATTGTTGTAACTGAACTTACCATATTAGTATAAAAAGTTCATATACTGACAGTGAACAGAACTTAAACTCATAAAAAAGAAATACAGTGTCATGCATACAAGTTAAACTCTCTGAAAAACACAACATTACAGAACGGAAACATAATAAGAGTGCACGCCCAATCTTGAACCTCTTTTTTCCCAGAATGGCGGTATTTTATTGTCTTGAAAAGCCAAATAATTCATGCAAAGAAATTTTAGAAATTTTGATGATGAAGCAGAAGCAGCTTGTAATCTATCTAGTAATATGCGCAATGAAGGAATCCATCTCCATTTGATGATCTCCACCATTCTTCACTGATTCTCTCACTTTTTTACCAAATTCAATGGCACGTTTTCTCATCTCATCTCCTTCTGTAGAAGCCATTAATTTTTTAACACAGTTTTTAATAGTGGTTGAATCAATTATGTTATCACGACGGTCCCAATGCTTCACAACAACACCAATTTTAAGAACATCTGTCACAAAAACAGCATTTCTTGGCTGATCAAATTGCATAGGCCATGCCGCTATTGGCACTCCCATAGTAATGCTTTCCATGCACGAATTCCATCCACAATGACTCATGAACCCACCAGTTGATTCATGTGCCAAGATTTCCGATTGGGGCGCCCAATCTTTAACGATAATACCCCTTCCTTTTACTCTGTCTTCATACCCTTTTGGGATTTGGACTTGTCCTTCTCCTTTCATAGCATCTCTCACTACCCAAATGAACTTCTGTTGACTTTTCTCCAACCCGATCGCAAGCTCTTTAATTTGTTCAGTAGATAAGGAGGTTGTTGTTCCGAAAGAAACAAGTATCACTGAATTTGGGGCTTGTTTGTCTAGCCAATCTAAGCATTCGTGACGAGTAGTAGTACTACTTTTGAAGTCCGTTATCCCTGATATAGTAACCGGATTGAATGGGCCAACAGCCCATTGCTTGTGAATTCCGAGTAACCTATTCAATGTTGCAAGTGTCTCGAGATAAGGACCCTCGAGAACTTTGCAAGTATCATATAAGTTCCCGGAGCTGAATTTGTTACAACTGTATTGTAACCGCATAAATTCTGCGAATTCAGGTGTGAAAGTACTTTTGATAGTTGGAAGTCCTTCCGGAATGTAAGCACCAGATGGGAGTAAAAATTTCTTAGCCAATTTCGCGAAGAATGAAGGGAGATGGAGGCGGTTTTTGATGACATCACAAAACAGAGAACTATTGCTAAAAGCAGAGATGGCATGGAAACAATAGGCTTCCACAATTTTTACAGATGCCACGGCATCTTGAACAGTGGAAGCCATCATGGAATCATAAATGACCACAACTCTACGAGTTGTGCTCGAAAGATTCTTGATAAATGTAGTGACAGGCTCGCGCAATGTTAAAGATGCATCGAGTACTGATACTATGAGTTTTGACATATTTTTTTCGGAAGAATTATTATGTGAGCAATTAGTAGAGGAGATGAAAGAAGATGTTGTTGGGAATTCCTGGAAATGAATGTAATTAGCAGCAGTGGCTAAATCCCAACCATGGATTCGAGCCTTAGCATGACTAATTTCTGTAGTAAAACCAAGATAATGAATTGGTATATTGTATGATGAAATAAGACGAGCGAGATGGAGGAATTGATTGAGGTGTCCTTGAGCTGGGAATGGAACCATAACTATTGCAATTTGGTCATTGTTTTTAGAAGAAGCTGCAACAGGGGAACTCATTTTCTTAGATACACTTGATGTTTTTTTGCTTATCCAATTCAGAAATTATGTATACAGCCTTAACAACAACAAAAAGCCTGCTTTTATATTGAACAGGACAACTGTGAATTAATAATGACAATACTCCCTCGTCTCATATTATTACTTTTTTTTTGGGGAACCCAGATAATTCGCAGCCTCTACAATCTTTACCACAGCCTCTGCCTTTCGCGTGAGCACTCTGTGGTGAGAACTTTGTGCGCCTGCAAACCACACAAAGGATGTAAACTACACTAGCCAAGCCCTATGAGACAGGCTCGACTTAGAAGGCATTGAGGGGGGATTGGTCCCGGATCATCCGTGTGGATCACCACCTTCCAAACCAACTGAATCTCCGGATCATCTTTTAATACACTTTATTTATGTGTCTTATCTATTAATACTAATATTAACAATGTATGAACTTTTTTGAAACTTGACAATTTTTATACTTTCAAGAAGAATTAATATAATGGGGGAAATGCTGAAAATAAAATCAATTCTATCTTGATTTGCAATATTGACAAGTAATTTGAGACATATTTTTAATAATGTGGGCAAGAAACATGTTTTCTTTTTACTGAAATTTAGATTAAAGTAATGACATCTCCATGGGGATGGAAAACAACAAATTATGTTATGCGGGAGATAGATTGAAAGTATTTGCTCGCAATCACTCCGTTTTCCATCTCTAGACATATTTTCTTTATACGTAATTAAAGATAAATGCTTTTGTTAATTTATTTCTTGATGTATTATCCGTTTTATATAGGAGACGATAGTAGTTGTTAGTATAAGAGGCACGTTTGGTACACATGGAATGCATAAAAAAATAGGGCGGTACATATGAGGTTTCAGATAATCTTTACACAAAGAAAAGAAAATATTTGTTGAGTGAGAAAATGATGAGATCTTGTTGGCCATAATTAATAGATCATGTTGGATGTTGTTGGTGAAGAAGAAAGGACCTCAAGATGGCTTCACTAACAGGACCAGCAGCCCAGAAATCATGTGTAACATCACCAAGTTCATGATAATGAATCCAAGGTAGCCTTTTGGAAACATATCTTTGTAAGCTAATAGGTACTATTTCGTCCATGTTGCCATGCCAAATATGAACTGAGCTTTCATTTTCAGGGAATGGATTTTCAAATTCTAGAGGATCAAAGCCCCAATTTCCCTGAGCCACGAAAAGATCTTGAATAACAGAGTACTCAAAATCATTTTGAGTCGGATAAAATTTCTGCAAATTAAATTAATTAACATCATCAATCAGGGGCGAATAATTAACTGAAAAATTCCTGAGATAAAATTTTACCAGATCACAAGTTTTCGTTACATTTGCATTCTCTGTAACCTTTTTGGTAAACAAAGATGCAGTGCACAATGGAACACCGTTAAATTGTTGAGTACAAAGTGAGTAGAATAAGCCAGGAGCATAACGCGAGAGCCAATATATTATTCGCCAAACCTTATTAGCATGATCATATTTGATTAAATCATGAGGAAGTGAGTTCCATTTGTAGTTGATCATCGGAGCAATAAAAGCCACCCCTTTTAGCCTGTGTGGTATGCGCCTCAGGCAATTCCAGGCAGGATAATTTCCAGCTGAATTTGAAATTATATAGAATTTTGATCCTAATTGTAGTTGATCCGCCAATTCTTCGATATCACAACCTTCACTTTCTACTGATCTTTTATCATTTTTATCACTTTCCCAATATCCACCTCTATCATACTGTACCATATATATACTCATTTCCTCAAGGACTTCCTGAACAATAAAATTTCAACATTATATGAGATCGGTCACAAAACAGAATCTGATTGTATCTCAAATACTACTCTCCTCTCTTGATTAAACGAAAAAAGTATGCCACATAAAAAGAAAGAATGGAATTGTTCATACTTGGGTTGCAAGAACATCAACTTCTTTGGTGCTGTCAATGCCATGGACAGTGATGATTCTGTAAATGGATTTGTTGATTGGCACTCCTCTTTCTCTGTATGCTAAGTATCTTCCATCCTTTAGTTTGATTCTTTGCGAACTACTCAGCAATTTCTTTTCCCTATTAGACCATGAACAACTTTCTTCTCTTGGTTTAGGATGACGCAATCCCACTAAACTTAATACCCAACTTGTAATTTTCTTTAAAGTTATCTCTACCAACGCTATCCAAAGTAACACAAGAAAGGCAAAAACTACCTTTAGTTGCATTTCTTGAGACAGCAAGATTGATTCAATTTCTTTATCACTTGAAAACAATATTTGCCTATTGTGACAACTTTCGAAAGAAAATTAAAATGTTTAACGTATGGAGAAACTTTTTATAGGAAAATTTGACTCTTTTTCTTCTTTTTTTTCTAATTTGAAATTATGTTTAGAATATCTCAAGTGACGTTATAAAAAGAAGGCAATGCGCATCACGATTAATTAATAACATTTGGTGTGGGAAATGTATGATTAATAAAATATTTAATTTGATTCGCTTATGGTTCTCTCGGATATTAATTGTTATGTTCTACATATATACGTGCCTTCAACCTGTCGAATCTCCTTTAAACTAGGAAAAATAATGCTGAACTAAAACTAGGAAAAATAATGCTGAACTAAAACTAGGAAAAATAATGCTAAACTAAAACTAGGGAAAATGGGCGAATCCTGTTTGCTTTAAAATAGAAAATGAATTCGATACAATTCAGCGGAATCTAAGAAATGATCAAAATAGAAATGATTTGATTCTATTAAAATTTTAGTTTCATTTTTTAATGAAGTTTCGCGAATATGTACCTGAGTTTGAGATTCAGAGTGGATATATCCTCATTAAAAAATTAGTGTGTATATATATATATATATATATATATATACATACTTGGATTAAAAAACATGTCACGTGGTTTTACCCTTCAAGACCCCATCGAGATGAAAAAAAAAACTCAATCTCTTTCTACTCAATCAATAAAATGAGTTTGACTCGGATCTGAATAAAATAGGAATAGTTTTTTGATTCCGAAATTAAAATCTAACAGCTGGGAAAACTATGTTTAAAAATTTAGAGGACCAAAACTGTTTAAAAGTAAAACTAATTGACTACTTTAAACCTATCCCAAACATTAGGAACCATTTTTTTGTCATTTTCTCATGAAACTCGATTAGTACCCGTTGATAAGGCCCAAAGAAATTTTGTCCTAAACATGATGGCATCTGGGCCAGGCCCAGTGAGATTTTGACTTTTGAGCCTTCTTCACAGAAATAATGTCACTTGCCTTGCATATTTTTTCCTACTTAGGGGTCAACAACATTATCATTTGTTAAAATAATTTATGATGTTCTTAACACAAAAGAACTATTTTTATATGACTAATATCTTGTTCTTCTTCTTTTTAACATGTACATCATATAAGATAAAACTCGATTGAGCAATCTACTATTGCTATCGAAAAACTTAGTCGCGTTCAATATTTGCACCAAATAAATGAATACAAAAACATATATTTTGTATATTAACTATAGCCAAGTTGTTGAATTACCCCGTATCGGGTGGGATGTGAATATTTAGTCCTTTTGTATGATCTTAGCAATCTTCATCGATCCCTTTTGAGATTGCATTAACGTCACAATTTATTTTCTTATCAAGTTATTAGAATCAGATTCATTTCAGAGAATTTATAGCGGGTTAGTTTGAACTTAGGTGGTGTCAAATGGGTGGGTTGGGTTGAAATTGGAGATATTAGAATGGGTTGAAATAGAGATTGGGTTGGGTTCTGACCCGCCCAAGTTTACTTTGGGCTCAAATGGGCTAAAAAACAGGTTGGGTTTCGACCCGCCCAATTTGACCCGCTTAATCTCAATAATTTTAATATATTGATATTTAACTTTTATAACCACAATTTGAATTTCAACTCAAGAATTATTTTTTAAAAAAGTTACAAATGGATAGATAAATCCTAAAAAATATTAAATAGGTAATAATTCATACTTTCAATGTAGGAACATACATTACATTAATGCAAATAAAGAGTCTTTAAATGGGTTGAAATTGGAGATTGAATTGGGCTCAATTGAGAATTCTCTTAAAATGGAGTAAGACTTGAATGAGTTGAGATTGAACCTAACTCAAATTATCTTGAACCCAACCGTTAAAATTCTAGACGAGTTACCTATAGTTGGGCTCAGTTTTGACACCTCTAGACTTCGAACAAATCAGAGTTAGTTCATATATAAGTTGGGCCTATTGGGAAGTCTATTTAATCCAAATTGACTTATAACAAAATCATATCAAAATATAATCAAAGAAGAAATGTTTTTGGGTTTGATTCATTAAATATAGTCATAATAAATTCCCAAAAAATAGTATATTATGACTAGCCAAATTATCTAATCTATTTCTTAATTAATTTAACTCGTTCCACTTCACTGAATTTTAAATCGTCACGCCCGTTTAACACCTCTATGCAGGGGAGGATCTATGTTGACGGATGGGGGTGTCACGGCACCCAGTGATCTCGAAAAAAACTTTGTATATATATATGTATATATGTGTAAGAAATTAATATATATTAACTTTGTCACCCACTACACAAAATGGTGAATGGTTCAATAGGCAAAGGAGACACTTTGCTACACGAGCAACGAGGGTTTGAACCTCGTTGTCAGCATTATTTTTGTTGTGAAGTTTTTTTTTTTTTTTTTTTTTTTTGTCTTTTTCATTAATGTGGGAAGTACTATAGTTTTTTTTTCTTCCATTCATTCTTATTTATTTACTATTCTTTATTAATTTAAATTGACTCCTTTTAACCGTAATTAATTCTTAATTTTTCTTACTTTCTCTTTCACTAATCATTAATCTTTTGATATAAGTGTTGCGTGTTTATTCTCTATCAATTAATGAATACTGAATTATGAACGTTACATAAATATTATTAAGAATATATTTAAATAGTAGTTTTAAAAAAAATATAAGTTTAAAAAATGATGAATATTATTATTAGAGTTCTTTTAATTGAAAGATTCTTTCGATCTTTATCGACGTTCTAGCTAACTAAGATAATTAGGTTGAAACTACAATTTTTATTCTCTCTACTACATATCTACAACAACAAATAAAGCCAATGGAATATGAATGTATTAAGTTAGCACTGTTAGATGGTTTATACAAGCTCAAATTTTAAAGTGAAAAATCTCTTTTTTCCTCAAAATTTCAGCTAATAAGGCCTTTAATTCCTAAAAAGAGATAACAATTGAATTGCTTAGTTCTTTTTAATCTCAGAATATCTAAAAGAAAATATTACTAACATGCATGTTTGATCGATTTGTTTATAAAAATTGAAAAATATCAAATAATTTGAATTGTAATCCAAAATTAAAATAACCGACCCGTTTATCTTACTTAATCGATGTGACACCCAGGACCTCCAAATCCTAAATCCGCCTCAACCTCTATGGGAAGCATCTCCCCATTTGAAGTATGAACTATTCAACATGCGTTAAGTAATTTTGTATATAAAAGTATGTCCAAAGATATTTGCAGAATATATATAATAAAAACCGAAAATGGAGTTGGTACAAGGAATCATAGTGAGGTTATTTTTATTATCTTGGCTCAAATGGTGGAGCATCAATTTTTCATTGTGTGGTTGGAATCAAGAAGCAAAGAGGTGGTATTATTTATCTTTCAAAAAATTCACTTACTACTTACTATACTTTTTTTTCTTCATTTAGTAGAGATTCTTGATTATGTCTAGCTCATGCCTTTTTTCAACTCCATTTCTTATTGATAATTACTACTACTATTATATATTATCTAATTCACCACTAAATTTGTAGTGATTATGTGGTGCAACAATTAATGGTAGAAATAAACATAAATAAATTCAAATATTTTATAATGGGATAGTGGTTCGTAGAATATACTAATCTATCATTTATAGGGGAGAACCCTAGGCTATTTGCTTATATAATAGAAAATTTGAAATTATTTTGAAAATTTATTTTCAAATATATATTTAATCATGAATTTTTTAATTAGATTTTTATTGTAGAAAAATTTCAAGTTCTCAAAAATTTATCTTTTTGAGAAATTCGACAAATATCATTTTGACCAAAAAATTTGTCTAATTTTTTAGAGATTTTGAAAAACAAATTCCAAAATCAGCTAAGATCTGATTTATGATATGATTTAATAAAAATTTCACCAAAACCTGCTTTTCAAAAATATTTTGGAATCTATGGCCATACACTTAACTAAGTTTTTGAAACTTCTACTCACAATAATTTGATTTTTTTCAAATAATATGTATGTTAAAACACAATTTAAATAATATATATGTTAAATAGGGTCTACTTACTTGTCAAAAGAGCAACACAAAGGCTTTAAATTTTTTGATTGAGTTAAAAAACATGGAGACAAATTCTCCGATCAAATAAAGTTCTCGATTAAATTAAATTTATATCGACTAAATTCATTTTTAAGGTTAATCACTGGCTTTCAAATTTTAAACGCAAATCTGGAATTTCTAATCATGGATGAGAAATTTCTAATATGAACCTCATCAATCACTCCCCAGAGTTTATGCATAAAGGTAAATTCCTTTCTATCACTTGCAGTCAAATTTGATGTCTACTAGGAACAATGCAAGTACTATTAACTTAATTAATTCACAAATAAATATTTTCTTCGTTTTTATTTTATTTGATTTTCTTTTTAAAAAAATACTTATCTATTTAGTAGTATTTGTAATTTCATTTGTTTTTGGTATTGTATACTGTGCTTTTTATTAGATTCTTTATTCACGTATTATATATTTGTGTTTTTTTTATATGATTTACTTGATTTGCAATTTTATCAGATATAATCTCTCCGTCTTCGCAAGATAAGAATAAAGTTACATTACACATCACCTCTCAATACCCTTTTGGAATTACATTAGGTATATTACTGTTTATTTTAGTTAGAAATGACCAAATCAGTGCATAAAATTATGACCCGTCCAACTCATTTAGATTTAAAAATTAATAATCCACTTAATTTATTAACTTAACTCATTTTGATCCGCTTATTTCATTAATCATCAGCAATAATCTGTGCTACAGTTTGAATAGTGCAACATATATAATTAATTAGAAAATTATGGAGAAATGAGCTACTTCATCCTTTTCAATTTATACTTTTAAATTTCAAGATGTAAACAAGTTATTTTTTATATATTTTAAAAATATTTTATATCATGAATTACTTTTTGACATAATTTTTACATATATAAATTTTATGTTTAAAAAATATATTTAAATTCATCATTAAAATTAAATTATTTAATTCTCAAAATTCAGACGGTATAAAAAGGAATATGGAGAAAAAGGTAAATTGAGAATTCTATTAATAGTATGCTTCTTGTTTCTACTAGGAGTTATAAAGGTGCATAAATTGAGTTCCTTTTTTGTTGATATGACTTGACCTTGGCTTCCACCATTAATTGTTTGCAGGTTGGTGGTGGACTACTACTCTCCCTTTATACTCCTACCTAGTCTACCATTTAATTTAGTTTGGTAATCACTCAAGTTTCCTTTTTTATATTTATTAACAACAAAAAAAAATTATCAGGAAAAGTTCCAACTTTTTGTAACCTTAAATACAAAAGTTTGTTTGATGCTTAAAGTAGCTTGAGAATGTCCAAGATGGTATCTGCAAATTCCATCTGATTTTCCTTTTAGGGTGTTGTGTGTTTCTTACTTAGTTTATCTCTGATGTTTGATAATGATAATTAATTTTTTTTATATGACATTTGGACCCAGCTCAATTCTAAAAATTACATACAAAAATTTGTCATAAAAATATTTTTATGTAATATTTGGACCCATCTCAATTCTTAGGTTTTAACATTTAGCTTCCATATTAAAATTTTCACGCTTGAAATGTCCATCCTTGACGTGAGATTGGTCTTGAAGAGTGTTACATAGGATGGATAGTCTCCTTATTATAGTCATAGGCCTCATTTTCCTTGCACTTAATTGAGATATGAATTTGAATGGTTTAGGCTTTATTTTATTAGGTGTATTTGTTTACATTAAAATTTAAATACTTATTTGATCTAAAAAAATCTTAATCACTAAGATATTGATTTAAGTAATAATATTATGAAGGGGTATTTTTTTTGAATAATTTTCATCATCATCACTTTATCTAATCAACAAACAATGCCATTAATCACCTCTATCATCACAACTACCACCACCATTATTGTCGTGAGCGACTAACCATCACCACCAACCACCATATATTTCCACAAAGACTTCATTTATTTTTATTTAGATGCATATTTAGATTCAAATTAAATATGTTAATCTTAATAAAAACAAATGGAGTCTAGCTAGTTAATCAATCCTTCCCTCCCGAACTAACTTTTCGAATTAGACCCAACCAAATATAATATAACACATCAAATACACCCTTAATTAAAATAGTGTACGTACTATCTAAAAGTGGAAGTTAATTATGTGTTTCCCCAAAATTAAATTTTACCCTTGGACAGCAATTCCTGTTTTAGGGTTAATTGTATAGGGACATGCATTTTCTTCTAATAGTCCAGGGTAGTTTGGTTTTCGATATGTGGAAAATAATCCCGACATAAAATGTTACAGTAACTAATTAGTACAATATTTAGTTTGTATTTAACTCCACATTCACATAAAACATTACCTAATTGGTAGTACAACATTTAGACTAATGTGTACTATAACATTTTCATCACTAATATAAAGTATGGTTTCTGTCTTTACCATTGGCGTAACGTTTGAGTAGATATACATATTTATTAGTATTATACAATTACAAATGCCAAAAGATGGTTAATTTTGTTTTGAGGGACAACTGTATTTTCTAACGTTTTTCAGGGACATATGTAGGATTAACAAATTTTCAAATAGAACTCTTTTTACTTATTGTATTTGGAATACATTATTCATACGTATTAATTGAACTTTCTTAAGACAAAAATCAGAAAGAAATGAATTTTAGGTTTTACTTAATCTCATAAAATAGCTCAGAAAGGATGAGGAATATTTTATCCTTATAATATAAGGTCTAAGGAGATCATCCATCTTATTAATCGTTGATGTGAGACTTTTGTACTAAAACTATTGAATTCTGTCAACTACGTAACTTCTGTTATCATTCTGCCTCGTAATTTGGCATGTGTGACATGATTGTAAATTGATTTCCTTCTTATTTTTTTAATTTTTTTTCGAGAACATTGAAGAGTAAACTTTGATCCAGAAAGAGAGAGATTAAGCTCAACAAGCTCATGAACCTCACTCAATTTTGGGTAATTGACCATTATATACAATTATTCAATTTTGTTGTCTTTCAAAAGTCACTCAACTTTGTCAAGTTAGCTTCATCTATATAGAAATATATTTTTTTAGAAATATTTCTCAACTATCCCATATTAAATTGGTTGAAATTTTTGGAAAATCTTTCCTCTAGGAAAACAAGTTGCTTAAAAGAAGAAAAATAACTTTCCAAATGAAAGTATGACAGAAAAATCTCACGAATGCTATTCCACATGATCGTGTCTTTTTCACCTTCAACATACCACATCTTAATTTAACCCTACCACCATCCCAATACCCCCTTCCCTCACCCTTTCATAATATTTATATAAACTATGTACAAATGATTTTAGAATAATATTTTTTGCTTACATATACTAATATTTTCCTTCGTATCAAACACTCTAACATATAATCTTTTTGGGGCGGAGGGAGTACTTTTTTTTATTTAATAGGGCAAACGCAAATAAAATAGAACACATATTCTTTCTCTAGCTGCTAATTAAGCTATGACTTTATAATTTTGTAGCGCGAGAGGAGAATAACCTTTTTGGGCTTTTCATTTCTTTAATTTGGTTCCCCATTTTTTGAACTATCAATATTTTAGTCCCTATCCCACTATAAATATTGGTATTTATCTCTTCTTTTCTCCACCAAAAAACAACTACAACTCTTTAAATAGATTTTGTTTTGTTTCTTATATATAATTATTATAACTATATATATGGCTTCCAAAGTGTGTGAACCCCTTGTGATTGGTAGAGTGATTGGGGAAGTTGTTGATTATTTCTGTCCAAGTGTTAAGATGTCTGTTGTTTATAACAACAACAAACATGTCTATAATGGACATGAATTCTTTCCTTCCTCAGTAACTTCTAAACCTAGGGTTGAAGTTCATGGTGGTGATCTCAGATCTTTCTTCACACTGGTAATATTCTTCACTACTTTTAATTTACTCTGTCTGTCTGTCCTAATTTATGTCACACTCTTTCTATTTTAGCGCGACAACTTAATGAGATGATTTATAGTCTTAGAAATGTTTAAAAATTATTTTAGACCATAACCTTAAAAAAATATTTAATCTTTCTTAAACTTCATAGCCAGCGTGCTAAGTAGTGTCAGATAAATTGGGACAGACCGGATGGTATGAGTAGTACGTTTCTCTTCTATTATTTATATGAATATGAATATTTGACCCCTCTTTTTCTTTTCTACATTATTTGACAGATCATGATAGATCCAGATGTTCCTGGTCCTAGTGATCCATATCTCAGGGAACATCTTCACTGGTATAGACATATGCATTTAAACTAACTCAGTCAATTTTGTCTTCAATTGTTTACTTTGGAAAGGGAAATAACATGATCACTATACAGGAGTAGTACAAATTAGTTTGTTCTCTCTCTTCGTCTCAAAATAAGGGTTGGAAAAAAAATAAATATATATATGAATAAAGATATGAAGAACATGTACTACTATTGAACATAAATAATGAGTACTAGAAGTATTGTTTAACTTAATTAAAATAATGCTAAGTCAATATACAGATGTTTGTAAATTTCTATAATAATCTTGAGTTAGAAATCCTTATATTTGGAAACTCACAGTCACAGGTACTCCTTCACCATACAATGTTGTCGGGCAGTCTTTGTGACATTTGATTAGACTGGCAAATTAAAAATCCAATAGTTGTTCACATTATCCTAAATTAATTACTTGCTCTCCTTATATATTATACCAAAAAAGAAGACTACAAGATGGTGGTATTATGTGCAACGGAAAAAACGTACTCGATTTAATATGATAGAATCAAATACCTGAAAAGAGGATTTGACCATCTTTACAGGATTGTCACAGACATTCCAGGCACCACAGACTGCTCTTTTGGTATGTATCCTTCCCATACTTCCAAATGATATTTATTTTATTTTATTTTTCATTAATATATACGGAGTAGTACAAAAAAATTCTATAACTTTTTTAATTTCAATTTTTATATGACATGTTTAAAAAAATAATATTAAATAATATTTTGATACATTTAATTCAAAAATATTCTTTATTTTTTTAAACTTTGTATCAAATAGACAAACAAATTAAAACTAAGAATATTTTCTTTATTAGTATATGAATATATTAAAATTCGCCTGGTGGTGATGGGATCAGGTATTGATTCTTAATTTATAAACAACAAAAAGAAACAAAGTGTTTACCTCCTAATTCCCTATATGAAAAAAATATACGTACTTGGTTATTCTTTTTACACGTAAGCATGCATATGCAATGTCTAGCCGTGGCAGAGTTAAAAAAATTACTAAAATTATTCCAGATTTAATATATTAAAAAATAATATTTATCCTACATGCATAATATAATTTTATATAATTTTTTAGTTAATGGATCGCCCTTGGGCATCATTATACTAGGTTTTGACATACAATAATGCTTAATTAGGCCTCAGTTTCAAACAACTAGCTTAGATACACTAACCACATTGATGTTAGACCTCAAATCCATATTAAAGATTTATCTAGCTTGAATCAGCATGATGTTATAGCGTGTTCAATTGTCAAACATTTTCTGGAGTAAAAAGTTCTTTATACTGAACAATTGTCAGGGAGGGAAGTGGTTGGGTATGAAATGCCAAGGCCAAATATTGGAATCCACAGGTTTGTATTTTTACTGTTCAAGCAGAAGAAAAGGCAAACAATATCGAGTGCACCAGTGTCAAGGGATCAATTTAGTACTCGAAAATTCTCAGAAGAAAATGAACTTGGCTCTCCAGTTGCTGCTGTTTTCTTCAATTGCCAGAGGGAAACTGCCGCAAGAAGGCGTTGATATATCAATAATACAACAACAACCTCCATCCCATCCACCATTAATTACTAAATTAGTGGACGGACTACTATGCTTTTTTAATTTAATTAAATAAGACAGACCTAAATTTATATATATGGGGGTTAATTGTTGCTCACCCTCTTGAGTTAATGGCTTATATGTAAGCACAATGTAAACCTAATTAACACTACTAGTATCTATGTGGGTTTTGTCATGTTTTTTGTTGTCTTTATATTTTTCCTTCTTCTTCTTCATAATGGTGTTGCTTGTTTGTTTGTCTCGTTTACTTTTTCGCATCTCAATTGGGAGAAAATTAGGCAGTTAGTCACTTTTTAGAATACAAATTAACATTCAAAACTATTATTTTTTAGCCCTAGATAGACGCAGCATGGACAAACTCCACCAAGTGTTACTGTGTTGTTTGTTTTTGAACTCCAACACATTTCAAGCTTCGATGAGCTAGAGCTGTTTCGTATTTTATAAATTGGATATTTTTTTCCAAATATGATTTTCGTATTAAAAAGTGATTATTTCTTAATTACATTTCAAGTGAATTAAATACTAACGTGCAGTCTTAATACTGATCATATCCAAGACAATTTTTACCTTAATCTGACGGGAGATCATGATTTTCTATCGTCACGAATTCTCCTATATAAATTCGATATTTTGAAATATATATCTAGACTTACGATAAAATAAGATCTTCTCTATTTTTCAGTTTACCAACTACAAATTCTTAATTGGTACCATCTAGCTCCAAAACCTAAATGTGTTACTCGTATTATTTATCGTGGGGCTACTTACTATTAATTATTTATGATTATCAATCAATTTAACTCCAGAAATCTTAAATAGAGTAACTTAAATTAATTTTTTAGATTAAGTGCATAAATCCTAAACTCAATAAGTCATTAATTAGCTGCAAATTGCAACAGAGGGATTGAGCTTATGCTCCCTCAGACCATCTCCAACCCACCTCTATTTTACTCTCCATTCTCTATATTTGGAGAGTAAAATAGAGAATGGACACTCCAACCCCTCTCCATATCCAGTGGCGGATCCAGATTTTTTTAATTATGGGTGCTTAACTATTTTTAATTTGAAACTGCTACTAAAACTGGGTGCTCAATATACATATTTGTACAAATTACTAGATTTCCTATATAAATAATAGTGTTGACTCCAAAATGTAATGGGTGCTCAAGCACCCATAAGCTTGAATGTAGATCCGCCATTGTCCATATCACTCTCTATTCTTCATATTTAGAGAGTTGAACTACTATTCACACTCTCTATTTCACTTTTTTAATATTTTAATATTATTTCTATTATTTTCTAATTAACATATTATTTTACATATAATGTCATTATTAAATATCTAATATTCATAATTCTTTTTAAATGTAATATAATATTTTAAAAAATATATTATTTAATATATACTACTTTCATCCCGAATTAATAGTATTTTAATTTTTTTCTAATTTTCGTTAATAATATAATTTGATTTTATTATTATTTTTACTATAAAGAATACACAAATTAAAATGATAAGATGAAAAATTTAATTTAAAAATACAATACATAACATGATAATTTAAATACAAGATAACAATATAATACATAACATAATAATTTAAATACAATACAATACATAACGTAATAATTAATTTATCACAACAATAATTTAATAGTCCGGTAGGTCGTTTCCAGATTTAGCACTATTCGAAAAAAATTTAGGGAGAAAGGAAGTGCTACATGATATAATGGCTATATGTATTATACTGCACAACATGATAATTGAGGATGAACGTGATATTAATGCACCTATTCAAGATGTCGTAGAAGCTCCAACTCCAACAACAGAAATGGTGGTAGATGAAAATCTCCGATTTGAACAATTTTTAGCTAGACATAAAAAAATCAAGGACAAAAATACTCATTTTGAACTCTGTAATGTATTAATAGAGCATTTATGGGAGCAACGTAATAATTTTGAAAGTTGAGTGTTTATGTAATGTTTATGTAATTCTATTTCACTTTTATTTGAATTTGTCCATTAATTTGTATATTATATAGTATTTTCTTGCAATTTATCTTATTTAGAAATTTAGAATAAAATATAATTTATATTAAATAAAAAATTTAAAAATTTTAAATTTTATATCACATGAAAATTATATAAAGTAATTATTTGTGAAAAAGATAGAAAAGATTTATATTATGAAATAAAAAAATAAGAATGAAATAGAAATAATAATATAATATTGAGGAGAAAAAAAAAATCATTTTTAGAGAGTGAAATAGAGAATTAGGTTGGAGTAAAATAGAGAACTCAAGATTGGAGATGCCCTCTCGAAATGACTTGTTCAGATTTTCTTTTTTGACTGCGTACAGTCAAGTGCAGCTTAGGTCTTATAGTTCATTTGATTCTCCTCTCCTTTAAATGACTACTCTTCCTAGGTGCTACAGATTTGATTCTCCTCTCCTACCAATGTGCTTGAACTAGTAACATTAAAATTAAGCTTAACCCATCGATGACCCCCTAAAATTGACAACGATTTTTATTTAGACATTTTAACTAGGTTCTGTTTATTTTAGACACTTCATGACATTTCTAACTGTGTCATTTTGACACTTTTTTTATAATTTTCTGTTTAGCCTATGCGCGTGTTGGTCAAACATGTCCATGTGGATTAAATGGTCAACTATGCCATGCCAGCTCATTTTAAAGCCATGTCATTATACACACAAAAATAACATTTTAAAGCCATGTCATTATACACACAAAAATAAATTAAAGAAAAAAAAATTAACGGTCAAATAAAAAAGGGTTTTGACCAATTAAAACAAATTATTTTGAAGATTTCCCCTCCACCCCTCAACCCCCACCCACCCCCTCCCACCCCCGATCATCTTCTCCATCAAATTAAATTTCTCGCCACAACACAGTTATCTTCTTTATTAAATTTCTCCTTGTTCATTTTCTTTTCCACCATTTCGACCCCATATAGTTATCTTCTCCGCCATATTCCTCCATTTTCATGATCTTTTTCGTAATACCCACTTGATTTCAACGTCTTCTTCACAGCACATTTCCCCAATTTCTTCATTTAATTTAGTGTTTAAAAGTGTAAGTATGAAATTTGAGAAGTTATAATGGCTGTGTGAATATGTTAAAACCATGATTGCGATTTTTTTTTCTTTTTTTTTTTTTACTTAATTTTATCCTCCATTCTTTTTTTAAAAAAAGAGTTATATTCTTAAAGTTGTCTTGCTGAGCAATGTGTACTTTCAGCCTTTTCAGATGCAAAATTTATCCAGCCATCAACTGGTGAGGTCAAGTATGTGTTGTGTTCAATAATATTAACATTATATTTTCCCACACAGATAGTAGAAGGTCTGAAAGAAGTCATAGGATTTCTCGGAAATTCTTGAAAGAGAATGTAAGAACATGTATTGACTGAAAAATGAGGAAGAAAAGAGAAAAAAATAAAACAAAACAGGCTAAATAAGTCTCACACGCACCATCAACGAGTGTATCACACTCACTTTACCACATCAGCGAAACGTGTCAAAATGACACAATGGGGCGTGACATGAGGTGTCTAAAATGAACAAAGTTTAGTTAAAGTGTCTAAGTGAAAGTTGGTGCCAACTTTAGGGGGCCACCGATGGATTAAGCCTTAATTTTACTACTCATATATATCACTATGTGATTTTTAAATTATTTTTTTTTGGTAACAAGAGATTTACTTATTTAATAAGCATAATTAAGAGTCAATATAAAAGGAGACTAGTCTAAGCAACGTTGTGTTCGGTTAATACACTATGTGATTGGAAACAAACATTATTCAAATTTTGTTAACTGTTTAATAATAGAAAATATTGATCAATGCCTAGATGTAGGGGTGTCAAATGGGCGGTATGGGTTGAAATTGGAGATATTAGAATGAGTTGAAATAGAAATTGGGTTGGGTTCTGACCCGCCCAAGTTTCCTTTGGACTCAAATGGGCTAAAAAACGGATTGGGTCTTGACCCGTCCAATTTGACCAGCTTAATCTCAATAATTTGAACATATTGATATTTAACTTTTATAACCACAATTTGAATTTCAACTCAAGATTATTTTATTTTTTTAAAAGTTACAAATTGATAGATCAATCCTAAAAGATTTTAAATAAATATTAATTCATACTTTCAATATAGGAACATACATTACATAATGCAAATAAAGAGTCTTAAAACGGACTGAAATTAAAGATTGAATTGGACTCAATTAAGGATTCTCTTAAAATGGGTTAAGGCTTGAATGAATTGAGATTGAACTTGATTTATCTTGAGCCCAACCCTTAAAATTCTGGACGGATTAGACGGGTTACCTATAGTTGTGCTCATTTTTGACACATCTATCTAGATGTTAAAAATAAGTTTTTTCTTCTAATTAGCTGTAATTAAGTTCTGATGCAGTGGATAGAGAGGATGACACTGTCCATCCTAACTACCTCGTACACAATTATATTATTTATTACGATTAAGTAAAAGATTAAGGTTAATTAACAATGAAATAGCAACAAGAGTGTAAATAATTAAGATATCACTCATACATTCTTTACATTAATTGGTGTAAACAGTTAGCGTGATTTTTTTGACTCACTTTATAGATGAGACTGGTCAGGACTAATAATAATAATAATAATAATATACCCAGGGTTATTAAGAAATTCCATATCGAAAAAGGGATAGGAATTTGATCTTCTTATATTGACTTGGATAATCCTCCCTCATGAGCTAGCTTATGAAGAAGTCATGCTAATATCATGGTAACCGAAGCAAAGGACAGGAGCGAAACAAGTCAAACAACACGTAATAATAAAATCAAAGACTAATATAGTATGAGAATAATAATAATAATAATAATAATATTGACAAGCGAAAATAAACAAACTAGCTTACGTACCTACTAACCGTCCGTATATCATATTTCTCGACCTCCTCATCCTCCTATCTAGAGTCATGTCCTCGGTAAGTTGTAGGTATGTCATGTGCAATTGAATCACCACTCTCCAATACTTGTTTGGCCTACATCTACTCCTCACATCCACAATAGTCAACCTCTCACACCTCCTCATTGGTGTATCTCCTCATCACATATTCGAACTATCTCAGGCTCGCCGCCCTCATCTTTTTTACCATGGAGACCACTCCCTACATTATCCTAATATCTTTGTTCCTAATCCTATCTCTCCCAGTATGCCCACTAATCCCTCTCAACACCTCATTAATGATACTCTTATCTTTTGAACGTACATACGAGTTATTGACCAACCAACATTTCTCTGTACAACATGACCAATCTAACGAACACTTTATTAAACTTACCTTTCAATTTTTGTGAAATATTTTTATCAGACAAGTCATTGAATGTGAGTCTTCATTTCATCCGTCCCATTATAAAATAATGTGTAGCATTATCTTCAATCTCCTAATTTTCTTGAATTATCGACCCAAAATACTTAAAACTTCTTCTCTTGAAGGTGACTTGTATATCAATCCTCGCTTTTGTGTATAAATGATAACAATAATCAAATTCAAGACTAATTAAGACAACCCACAATTTTAGAGCCAGTTTAAAAATTCTCAAAAAAGTTGAATTTGAGTATAATTATATTCCACAGTTTGACTTATTTGTTTACCGGTCTCCATTTCCCCCATCTTGTCCCACATATTTTTTAGTGATTATATAGAAGAAATTATTCTTTCTTTTAGTTGCTTTAGTAATCACAAACTCACTTCACTTGATCAATATGCACCGGATAAATTATAAGGTCAAACACTTCCTATTATAATTAAAGGATATTCTTCATTTCTGAAAACTTAGGTTAAATTGTAGAAATTATAAATTGGATTGTTTAAGTGATTATCCTTTTTTATTTTTGGTTTTCCATCGTAAAACGTCACCTAACAAAGGTGACTCCATATACAGATGGATTTGAATCTAAGATATCTGGTTAAAAATGAAGGAGTACTTACTACTCTATCACAATCCTTATTGGTGTTTGAGTGATTATCCAAAAAGCACAACACACACTTATCCACCAAGCAAATATGCACCATGTCAATTCTAACCAAATATCTAGGAATTGTACGATCGATGTATAGATATAGTTTTGAATTAGCCAGAGTGGGATAATGGAATATAACATTTATGACCACATATAAGTTTGTACTTGAAGAACCAATAGGCTCCAATCAAATAGACCACTAGATGGATAGACAAAGACAGAGAAGAAGAGGGGGGATCGGGGACTCCCAATATAAGATATCTAACAAGAAGACACGTTTTCTAAAAGCATAGTATATGTACTAGTGAAGTCTATATATGTAGACTGAATCAGAAAATGTGCATGCCAAAATGTGTGTACGAGAATAATAAAGCTGTCCTTTTTCAACATAAAAAAATAAAAAGTACTCATATTTATTAGGTCACCTTGTCTAGGAGAAAAACAAGGAAAAAGAGCTAGGGCATTTATTATTATTGAGAAGAAACACCAACCCCATTCCTTTAATTTGCCTCTTCAAATGCATTTAAGGAGATGCTTTTCTAGATTTGCATTTTTACTTCCATGTATAAAGGTGTCTCTAGTCAGCGCAGCTAGAGTTTTACTACCGTATTTTTATTGCTCGGACTCTTTAAAAACATTTAAGGATGGGATATTAGTGGTAAATGCTTTAAAAAAATAGTACTGGACATCTTTTAGAATAAGATACGAGTGCAACAACATTTGGCATGAGAGTCGATCCAAGTAACATAGGTTGAGAATTTTTTTTCAGAATTCAATAAGCTGCCTTTTCTAAAATTCAGAATCCATCAACTCTAAATCCGACAACTAAGTAGAGAAAATGCAGTTCTGTGATTTTAATTTATGTGATATAGTTCCATTAAAAAGTAAGACTTTCAAAAAATAATAATTATGTTAATTAAATATTAAAGAATTTCTCGGAGAGGATTTGGAACTTTTTGGAATTTTATTATGCAACTGAATGAATTACAATAAAAGGAAAAAAGGCTCTATATATGTACAACATGTACAGCTCACTAATCTAACTAACCGCCTCATACTAACTAATTTGTAACAACCATAACAGAAAAAGGACTTAAGCTAATTCACTAATTCACAATTAATTAACTGCCTAACTAGTCACTATCTCCAATACTCCCCCTCAAGCTAGATGTACTGAAAACATTCAGAACACCTAGCTTGGCAAGCAAAAAATCATGTTGATATCTGGCCAGTGCTTTTGTCAATAAATCAGCCTGTTGATCTTTGGTGCTAACATAACTCGTTTTAATCAAACCCTGTTGTATCCTTTCTCGTATAAAATGACAATCAATCTCGATGTGTTTTGTTCGCTCATGAAACACATGATTTGCTGCTATATGTATGGCAGCTTTGCTATCACAGTGAATGTTAACAGGACTATCCACATAGAACCCCAGTCGGTATGGCCTGTCACGTGTCCCATCGTCAAAAGCTCGAACAATCACCGTTTTCCTCTCGGTGTACTTTCCTTGGAGAACCACTTCAACTTTGTTTGGCTTAAGGAATTTCATCATGTTTCTGCACTTTTCTTGTTGTTCCTCTCAACATCCAATTTTATCGTCCTACTATTAAAAACGATTCTTGTTCATCAGCAATGTATGTAGAGGTTTGTTACTATTGATTGAGACAAAAAAGTGAAATTTTCGATGGCTCTAGCAGAGGCCAGTCAGATCTAGACGCTGCGAGCAATATCTTTTTTCATGAAAAAGCAAAATATTTTAGTTCATGAATTTGTTCTGCCATGTCTTAGATACATGACCATAGTCCATCAACGCCAATGCCATGATAGAGACAAAGGGGATAGGAGGAGAGACGATGGTCAAAATATGTATTTGAAAAAATATACATATGTATCTAATTAAAAGTTATGTATCTGAGTTAAGATTATATGCATCTATGAGATTAAATTTCAGATGCTAAAAATAAGGAAAATTTTTTGAAAAATTTTACTTTTTTTTATTAATGATACGACAAATACTCTATAGTCATGATTTGTTCCTAAATTCATACGTTTAAGTTATATTTCATATATAGATACACATAATTATATGTATATGCTTACTATGTATTTGAGATACATGTTTTTTTTTTTGGATATAACGTATAAAAATGATACTTGATACATTAAATTATACATATAAAAGATACATGAAATAATATTAGGTCATATAAATAGATACATGAAATTAATACGAGATACATATAACAAATACATGAAATTAATACCAAATACTTCTATGATACATATGAATGTACTTGTATGATACTCATGTATCTAAGTGTTTAGTTCGCTGGATACATCATATATTGATAATAGATTCATCAAATTAATGAATTTGTTATTTTAAAAATGAAATTAATCAAATTACATGACCAAGATATACATGTTTTTGTTTTTTATTAATAATATTAATGAATTTCAAAGAATAATAAAATGAAATAAATTAAACATAGATACACTCCTTAATTTCCGCCTTATATTATGGGATTTGATTAATTTAAATTTTCTGAATTTACTATCCATATATTCTAAAAATCTTCAATTACTCATCTAATTAAGGAAATCGGTTACAACTAATTAATTTAAACAAATAAAATATATATCTCGATTTTAAAGTTTAGCTAAGCACCAAATATGATAGAGAAAGTAATATATGAAACTATCGGGAATCTTAGTAATTAAGAACTAAACTAGTGGATTTATGTAGTTTGCCCTTTTTTTCTCATTTCAACCAGACGAAAGAGCCTCCTCACATTCCCATCCAGGAGAATAGCCCATGATTTATACAGGCCCATGGGCTAATGGGCCACACAACTGCAGGTTTCAACGTAAATCTTCTGGGCTGATGCACTTCTCATCAAGAAACCGCTATAATTAGCCCAATTTTGATAGCAACTATTATGATTTATGTCGTACTAAGTTAGTTAATATTATTAATTTATTATTGATTTTTTCCTCTGCAAAGGCTATATAATTAAAATAATATTCATAATAACCAAACCTCCCTTCCCTTTGAGAATGTTAAAGATGCAATTAGAAATAAAAGTTTTGAAACTTTATGAGAATTTTGGTTAACGTTTTACCCAAAAATAAAAAAAAATTCAAAAGATTTTTCAAGATTAATTTTGGGAAATGTATATATTATTAATGAATATATATATATATATATATATATATCTTTTTTTATTTTTTTGATATATATATGTATATAATTTTTTTTAAGCGGTCAAATGTGTAACTTTCTTTTGAAAAGATCTTCTACTCACAAAACATCAAAGAATTGAACTATTCTTTGTTCTTTCAATGGAAGACTTCAACTATTAAAATAAGATAGTACATTTTTTCTTGAATATAATATTTTCTTCAAACATACACTATATTTCAGAAGAAAAAAAAACAACTGAAAAAGAAACAAAAAAAAATGAAATTGTTTTGCAATCAAAATGTCACTAGGTACGCGCATTCCACGGGGAATTTAATAGAATTAAGTCAAGTATTAGGAGGCCTAAATTTAAATGGTGGTTAATTAATTAAGTTGCTATTTTCAACTTGGTAGTTAAAATCTTTAAGAAAGAGCCTAAAAGTGTAATCATGAAAATTTTGACTAAGATTCCAATAGTAGTAGACTCAATCCATGACTCAATTAGTCATGAGTCCACATATTTGGTATTCTTTCACTAATTTTGTCAACATTTTAGATAAAATGCCAAATTGGTTCTTTATTTTCGGAATAGGTGTTAGACCCTAGAAACTAAAACACAAAATAAATGTCCTAGACACTAAAAATATAGAGTAGACATAGCAAAAATTGCACATAAAATGGATGTATCAGACTCTAGAAATAGATCAAAGATAGCCGGAACTGCAAATGTATACCTCCAAATGTGAGTTCTTATTAAATCTTTTTTACTTTAAAATTTTCATTAAACCTAACAGATAAAGTTTATTTAATTTCTATTGACAGACTTAAAGGAGCAAAAATGTTCAGAGTATACTTTAGGGGCTATTTTAAATCTATCCCAAACATAAGGGACCATTTGTCATTTTCTCTCAAGATTTACAAAGCACATCTTCTAAAAAATATACAAACTTCTCCACCACGATAAAAAAATGTTAAACTTAAATTGAGTTTAAGTGGTATATATCTATATGTTGATGGTTTGTACGTATTTACAAAATCTGATCACTCATAATAATTATAAGTAATTTTTTATATATATGCTTATAATTGGTAACTGACCGATAATTACAAATTAAATTATATCGACGATGTAAGTTTTTTTATTAATATATATATATATATATATATATATATATATGCTTGAATCTATTTTTTGTTAATAAATAAAATAGAGTGGAGGAAAAATAAAAAGGTGGGGGTCACTTCATAATGAAAATTTCAGTAGGATGTAATTTTTGTTGATTTGACTGAATTAAATATTATTCCATAGTTTGACTAGTCTGCCCCAAGACCGTGTTGTATTGTTGATTTAATTTATTTGCATAATATATAGTGCTCCTAACTCTTAAAATGACCAAATCATTGCATCACCTTTAACGTGTAAGGTAAAACCGTAAAAGTCTTGGGTAAATATTTTAGGATTTAAAGCTAGGAGAATGATATTTTTTTTAGTCGACGGAAAATAATATTTTTGATTTCCTTAGTTAATGGTAGTAATTTAGAAATTTGTGATATATGATTTAATACATCGAATATTTAATTAATTAAAATATGTGTTTTTGATCTTTCTATATATGTAGGAAATATATTATATATACTTGAACTATTTTTTAATGTATATTACCCTCAAATTAGAGTAAAATTACAAGTTTAACATAATATATATGTAACTAAACGATGAAATAATTAATAATTCTGAAAAATTACAAATAGTTAATAATCAAAAGGGCATCATTTTATTTTATGAGTTAATTTTAACATGTGATAACAGGTCTAATAACCATTTTTATTAGATTATCATTCAATATTTATCAAAATATATACATATAATTACCCAATAAGTAATAAAATTATATAAATATTTTTTACGCCATCAATTACATAAGTTAAGCTTATTATATGCTTTAGTTTGGAATTTTTATTTTTAGTTTAGGGAGATATGAGCTCCTTTTTCTTCCTTTGAATGGTGGTAGTTCCACTCCAAATAGACCAAAGCCTCAACTGGAGGTTTCATTTAAGTTTTAACAATCACGAAAAAAGTGATGGCCGAAATACTAGAATTTGCAAATCATATTTAATTTGTCCATTAGCAAATTAAACCATATATATATATAACCTCGACTAAATCCGAATCGCCATGGTAGGGTCCTGCTGCTCCAAACAAGATTTTCTCCATATCCAGGGCTCGAACCCGAGACTTCTAATTAAGAATGAAGCAGTCCCACTACTGCACCACAACCCATGTTGGTATATATATATATATATATATGCTACTTTAACCTTGTAATGTATTTCATCAAACATCAACTGAAGTTGTTCCTATTATTAATAGCAACCAAAAAAAAAGGAATTTGAACAAGTCAATATATAAAGTAAGAAAGAATGAAGTGTGTTTGTGAAATATTACCTAACTTTTAATTAGTATTATTCATGTTATAAAAGTCTAAGAAAAAATAATTGTGACGGGAAGTGAAGTTTGGTCTCAAGATGATTATGGAGAAAAGGCATTAATTTGTACCCAAAGTTTAAGAACAAGTTAAAGGGAAAACAACAACTATTACTATGTTGCATGTGAAAAGAGAGAAACAAGATAACCTTTTTGCTGCGTATTTTTAAATAGGAGTAGCATTATCAACTTTTGGCTGCCTTTTAACAAAATTCACGGTGTCTTTAAGATTTTCTTGTTTCTCTCACACTAAAAAATTAAAATAGTCCTTGTATATTTTCTTTTTAGTTATTCATGCGGAACTTTATTTACACACTTAACAATCTCTTCAATAAACTAAGCTTCTCTCGACTCATCATCACTCATGGATTAATTTGGAAATTAACAATGTGTCACCACATCAACTGAATATTTACGACCACCTAAGCTCACTAATTTCTTTTTTTGTGCGTGCGCCTTTAAAGCTATGGATAAAAATAGCAAATCGGCGAGTAGATGAGCAAAGGCACTATAAGCCGGAACCTATATCATCATTTCGCGATCTTCATACTCATCTCACTGAATTATGGCTCTGATATCATTTTGTTGGGTGAACAAACAAAACACTACTAAATTACCTGATAAGATAGCAACAGTCTACTTGAACCAAGATGTAAGAACACTTAGTTCAGATTTATTTTAATTCGATAAGAAACGAAATGGGAATCGCCAAAAGAAGTTGAAGAGTGTTAAAATGACTGCTTTCTCAAAGTCCCTCATTAATCTCCAAATCAGACATAACAGAACTATTTAACGTATGAGCCAATTAATATAAAAATGGACTGATTTAAAGTGTGTATTTGTATTTATCCATATAGAAAAGATAAAAAGACCCAAACTCAACATACATATGTGTATTTTTAATCCTCTAGTGGAAATGTTAACAAAAAATAAAGAAAAAAACTCTAGTGGAAATTTACTCATCATAATCTGTCATTGAATTAATTTAGTTCGATATACACTCTTACGTGTGGGTCTTAAACGTGATAAATGTGAAAGAAGCTGATCCTTTTCCATCTAACAAAAAGCATTATTTTGAGACATGTTTATAAATAACATAGTCAGAAGCGAAGTCAGAATTTTGATTTTATGACATCTAAATTTTATAACGAAGAACTTAATATTTGTACATATTTTTGATAAACTTCTTAATATAAATATACTATTTGAGCAAAAATTACTGAGTTACTGGGCTCGATCAACCTGCACCTAGGCTTCTTGTGTTGTTTAGATACGCTTAAATAACATAATATTTATAAAGAGATACTACAACTTTTCTAGAGGAAAAAAAAGTGGAGAGAAGAAGAAGAAAAGGTAAACTCCAGAATAGAATTAGTACAAGATGTCACGAGTTAAAAAAAAAACTATTTCCTCTAATACATTCCATCATGTCATTTTTTACAAATTATTAATTAACCTCAACAAATTATGAATTTAGTGGATAAAAAATAATGTGTAAAGAAAGTTTTATTACTAAAAGCTGGGTGCATGGCTTTTATAAAAATTTTTTTGAATGAATTGATGGGAAAACATTAACTATAATAATCAATAATGATAACAATTGATTATAATGAAAAAAATTAAAACAATTATTTATAGGCAAAATTTTAAATTCGTGCGGGAAGCTAGCAAAGCAAACCTCGAAAGACCACGAGTAAGAAGACAAACGAGAAATATACCAAAAGATACAAAGATTTAACGTAGTTCGGTTAATTGACCTACGTCCACAAAGGAGATGGACAATTCACTATATAAACATGCCAGTACAAAATATAGAAAGAAATAACCTCACCCAATTCACTCGGAATACAAGGAGGTTCACACAAGTGATAAGGTATCACTTGTGTCCCACAAATTCTCCCCCCTAACCAAAACTCTCAAAACCCTTAGGACTACATTGTGAATGCTAATTAAGTTAGAAAGAATGAACCTCTATTTATAGAGTACTTAACATTTTCCTACAAGAAAAAGACTAGTCAAATATGGAAACTTTATGTTTCCCTTTTAGAAAAAGAAAATCCTATTTATGGTAAGAAACTCATGGCGATTAATACTCAACAAAGTGAAATACTATGACTAAGATTAAGCATTTTCATGGATCATGATTAAGCTAACTCATGGGGTATCTGACTCTGCTGATTTGTGATGGATCAACTTGGGAATAACCCAGATCTAGCCATTCAATCTCGGACGAATCAGGGGATCATTTACATTTTTACCCCTCATAATAAATTATTTTTTTTCACAAAACATAAGTTTATATTTTCGTGTTATCATATCTCACAAGTTATAATATCCGGAAATGACTTTAGTTTCTAATTAAAAACTAAAGGTCAACCTAATTTAAGAGCAAAACATGTAATTACGCGAATCTAACATGTATTTTGGATTAATTTTGTCACCCCTAAATTTTCTATCAAAGTTGAATAAAGTAGGCAAAAAACAAAAATGCCCGAATAACTGAAAGAAACTAACAAAACTAACAAAAACAGAAGCCAATATATATATATGGTGTTCAAAATTGTTATATTAGATTTTATTAAAATTAACGAACTGAAACTAGATTGATTTTAAGACAAATTACATACAAAATCAGAATCACATAGTCCTTTATCTCTCTTTTTTATTTATTTATTACGTGTAGGCGACAAAATTACTCATCATGACCTAAAAAAGAGACTACTTTAATTATAAAGGTTCCTTTGTAATTAATAATTAATACAACTTTTCTCTTTTTGGATTGAGTTCTCAAGTTAAATTATGAGTAGCACATATATATTGCTGTAGAGATATAGTTTATGTAGGTCCAAGTAATTGATTTTTTTCCGTGGTTGAAGCACTACGTCTAAAATGATTTTTAACGGCAATAACTTATTGTCATTAAATGGACTATGTATTTTTAACAACAATTTGTACTCTTTGTAAATGTTCCTAAAGCCTATAGCGACATTAGATCTAATGATAATTAATTAATGCCGATAAAGACTTAAGAACTCTTTAGTAATGTGTATAATTATTGCCGCTAAAAGTTATTTTTGTTGGTAACAGCACAATAAATTAATTACAAAAAATATTGAACTAGTAGCCATAGAAAAAGTAATGTTTCACACTGCTTTTATTTCAAGTTTAGATTGAGGGGAAAAAAAACAAAGAAATAAAAAGGAGAATCAGAGAGTGTTAATAATACTACAAAAGGAAAAGGTTAAAAGAATAATGAGAAACTAAGAAAGAAAAAGAGAAAAAGAAGAAAAGGTGACAATTCTTTTTGATCTCCTGAAAATCCGGTTTCATGATATCTTGTCGATTAATTTTATTAGACTATAGACCTCAACTGTTTTGTGGACTACATAAATCTTCAATTACAAAAATCTCGTTCAGAGCGCGTTATTAGCATTTCTGAATAGAGATTGTTTTCATAATTTGAATATGTGATCGTTATAACCTGATAACAATTTTATTAATTACGTTAAAATTTTCTTTCTGAACGAATATCAAATACCGAATAAAAAACATATATATGGACTATGGTCATCTTTTTTAAAAAGGGGAAACAACCAGTTATGGCGTAATTTGAAAGAAATAAGACACAAAGTGGCTCTTAAAAATCGTCATAATGATTTTGACAAAGCAACTTTCGTCGCGTTCTCTTTTCATTTCAAATTGAAAGGGAGAGAGACCTTATAAATCATGGTTAGATAAAATTAAGTTATATACAATAATACATATATTAACGTAGTAGCTATAACAGTAGATTAATCACCATCTCAGGATTACGAATAGTGAAACTTCTTTATAACGATGTCGTTTGTTACATAATTTGTTGATTGATATAATGAAATACTGTTATAAAAATTTTAAATAAATAACGTTAAATGAAAACTGTGATTCCTTAAAGAAACTTGACTGTTATAGTCATGAAATGTTGTTATAGAAGATAGTTATATAGGAAGGTATAACTGTAATATTTATCACAGAAATTCACCATATATGTGTATTTTTTTCTTCTGGCTTTTAGTATTGAAATAATTGGTTATTTGGCATTAATACTTCAGCACTCAGCAGCTTCTTTTGAATATATTGATATTTGTTTGCAGTCCATGCAATCTGCATATGACACTAATATATCTATGTTATGAATTAGTTTTTCCTTTTAGGTATTGACTAATTAATCTACCTTCTAATTGTTGCATTAAGGTGTACACGATCAATTACTTACTACATATGAGTAAAGTCTTCCGACAACTACCCCCAAAATACACAAGTACACAAATAAAAATGAAACTTGCCTAGAAAAAAAACTAGTTTTGACATAACATAGTGAACGGTCAAAAACACATATAAAGTATTTTGGTTTTTCGAGTTTCATATCTGAACAATTAGATCTGCTAGTTTTATACCTAAACTATCACTAAATGTTTATCGAAACACATGGTCCACGTACTACTACTCTCTCTTTTTTTAAAATAAAATATATTGGCACTTCACGTGGATAACTAATTCCACCATGGCAAAACTTAAATCTCGAATTTTTGAGTTTTATATACATGAACTATCATGTGTACGTGCAAGTTTTCCACCTGAACTATCACCAAATATTTATCGAAACACCTCGACTAATATTTGGATAAATATTTGATGATCATTCATCTAGAAACTCACACATCTAATAATTTAGATATGAAACTCAAAAAAACGAGATACTTTAATTGTGATTTGACCTTTCACTCTTGATAATCCTACACAATACAACTATCAGAGTTTGAATAATTTTTACACTTTCACATCTAGTAAAAGATAGCTACATGTAACATTCACATTATCAGGATTAGTAACGTTAAAAATATAAGATAAATGTATCTAACACGACAAGTTAAAATTAATTTAAGTTATAATATACGCCAACAATGTAAATAATGTTTATATTATTGAAGAATATTGCCCTAATTAAGGATATGTATACTATAGGCAAATCTCCTTAAAATGTTTAGTCATAATAGCTAACAATAATCTGATGGCGTAAAAAATTCTTATACTAACTATATGTATAATTATGTATACCGATAATGTAAAAAATATTTACAATATAAAAGTTAAATCCTAGTAACTATATAGGATTCTCCTTCAATAGGGAGCCACATATTTGTATGTCATTATCTAACCCCACCACTAACCAACATCTCCTTCCCCCATTTCAACCGTTTCTATGTGAGACTAAAACCTCATGAATGAAGAAAAGAGAGGAAAACAAAACAAAAAAGTTCTTAAAAGACAAACCAAACCACTTTTCATAAATCAACCTTAAGTGGAGCTTTTCCCACATAAAAGTCCAAATAAAAAGCCACTATAATTAACCATCAAAGACAGCAACTCTCAAATTGAAGAGAGATTTCATATTAATTCTCTCTTTCTCTCTCAAAATGGGAATAAGAAATATTAACTACCATGTTCATCAAGACAATATGGATGTTTGCTTTCAAACTCCAAATTTCATTGAATGGTTAAAACCATCATCTAATAATTCTTCTTCTTCATCTCCCTCTCCTTCTCCTTCTCCTTCCTCTTCATCTTCATCCACCATCATTCAATCAAATCCCATGAGTACTTTCTTGAAACTTCCTCTCCTTTACAATCCACAAGAAATTCAATGTTTGCCTCTTCTTAGCAAATTAACCGATCCGAAAAGGGAGAAGAAGGAGGAAGATTATGAAGTGAAGGAAGAAAATATGGAGAAAGTTAGAGTGTCTTTGCATATAGGGCTTCCTGATGTTGATGAAGCAAAGCCTTTTAGCTACAAGAAGGAAGAAGAAAATAAGGAGAAAAATAGTAGTACTATTATTAATAAGGGTTGCAATTTCAACAGTGAGAGTAGGTTTTGGATCCCAACACCAGCTCAAATTCTTGTTGGTCCCATGCAATTTGCTTGTAATATATGCAACAAGACCTTTAATAGGTACAACAATATGCAGGTTAGTCATGAATTTTACATCATGCTTCTCAATTTTTTTAATTCTCTTCTCATCTTTCATATAGGCGAATTCTGTTGATTCAACTGAACTCTTTGTTTTAGGATGGAATTATATATACATATATATAATAACATTAGTCTTTGTTTGAACTTATTGGTTCTAGATTCTGAATTCACATTAAAAAAAAATTTATACTAATTACTTAATGGATCAGGAACATCTCTATGCTAACAAAAAACCAATGAAACTTATCACACATGAGAAGGTTTATAAAAAATTTTAAATTTTTTTTTGCATTGTAGTATGCTTGATCTAAGTGATCAGATTAATTCTTCAATCTTCACTTCATGTGTCGAGTTTTATCATCAGTATATTTTTAATATTTCCAAAATTTCTAATTAGCACTTTTTTCATAATTAGGTAAAGATAAGGTATGGACACATCATACCATTCGATTCGATCCATTTATAAAATTATACTAGATATATTATTGTCGATCTGAGAAACTTCAGCTCATTAATTATACTCAAAGTTTTGTAACATAAGTATAAGACAAGCACATCCACCTCCTATTAGTCAAATATATGATCATTCTTACTTCTTAGTGCTCCTCATTTTATCATTTGTTAAATAGTGTCGAATTGGATAGCTAAGCTCTTGAAGGTGAAACATTTTATCATTACTCTTTTTAATAATGTAAAAACCATTAAGATTGCTGGGGTTTCCATAAACAATTAAATGTTACCTTAAATGCAAATAATAAAAAAAATCAAGTTAAGGGTTTTCTTTTGTTTAAAAGAAAAAAATAAGGAACTAAATTATATATCCATCTCCACAACTGTTTCTTTTTCTTTTTCTTTTTCTTTCTATACGTAATATTATGAATTTGTTTTAATTCCCATAATCTCACTAAAATTAAATGAAAATGGATCAGTTTCCCCATCTCTTTTTCCTTTTATTTATCTTTGTTTATCTTGCCTTTTGTTTTTTTGTTCTTGTGGGATTCTTAAAAATACTCATTGCCGTGGCAAATCTTTAGTAATTACAAAGCACTTCTGAATTTGACATCAAACTCATAATTTGTTTTAGTTATTGAATTTTTAATAAAATATATACATATTTAGTGAACTTTTTAATACAAGGTGTATAGCTAGCTTTTATTCCATTATAGCAAGTTATAAAGTGAAAAGGGAACGATTTAACTTATATACGTTGATGGTATATATCCATGTGTATATATCTTTTATTCCATTATAGCAAGTTATAAAGTGAAAAGGAAATGATTTAACTTATATACGTTGATGGTGTATATCAATGTGTATATAGCTTTTATTCCATTATAGCAAGTTACTTAGTTTTCCATTTCATTTATTATGAACGGTTATCTATAATATAATTATCTTTTAGATGATTTGATAATATAAAATATTTATTGTAGTATTTATTTTCCGTGTTGAGTTTATAGAAGTTTAAAATAAAAAAAGAAATTAATAATTAGGCTCAATCATTAGCTAGCATGAGTTTTACTCTTCTAACTGAGCTCAACTTATATACAACTTGTTTAATTTTCTATGTTACTAATCTCATTTATTATGTACGATTATTTAAAAATTATCTTTTACGTGATCTGATATATAGTTTCGACATTTTGCAGATGCACATGTGGGGGCATGGTTCTGAATATAGAAAAGGACCAGAATCACTTAGAGGAACACAACCAGCAGCAATGCTAAGGCTACCATGCTATTGTTGTGCTCAAGGCTGCAAGAACAATATCAACCATCCAAGGGCAAAGCCATTAAAAGATTTTAGGACCCTTCAAACTCACTACAAGAGGAAACATGGTACAAAATCATTTAGTTGTAGGAAATGTGGCAAGACATTTGCAGTTAAAGGAGATTGGAGGACACATGAGAAGAATTGTGGGAAATTATGGTATTGCACTTGTGGTTCTGATTTTAAGCACAAGAGGTCACTTAAAGATCATATTAGGTCATTTGGTAAAGGCCATTCTCCTCACCCTTCTCTTGATGGATTTGAAGATAATTATAAGGAGTATTGCATTAATAGTAGTACTGGTGGATCTAGTGATGATGATGATGAAATTAATTGAGGAGATTATTAAGATTATTCTCCAAGAGTAATTAAGAATTTCTCCCTTGCTAATTCAAATGAAATTCTTGATTACTCTTGGAGTTTACAAAAGTTTGATATGCTTATGGTGTTTGAGTTTTATACATCGTCATCAGTATAAATACTTTTTCACACCATCCGGTCATTCAAATCTAAAAATAAGATATGTTACCTGCTATGACAGGTAAAAATGACCTGATTGTATGAAAATTGTTTACACTGAAGAGTGTATGTTACTTCTTTTTTTTATGTGTGTGTGTGTATTTGATGAATGGTGCAGCCCTGGCAATTGCTCAGCAACAAAAAAATCTCAGGAAGGGAGGGGTTTGTTGAGGAGCATTAGCATGGTGGTGATCATGAATAAGTAGTATTATTTACTTACATATATATGGTTTTATATATATTTTTTTTACTAATTTTGTGTATTGTAACAATAAGGGTGATGACCTTATAAAACATTAAAGTACATGAAGCAGGTGAATTTTCTCCTTGGCTATGCTACTTAGCTAATAGGTTTATTGGAGAAAATTTATCAGCTTCATTGCTAACTTGTAATGTTTCCTAGTGTAATGAGTTGAGTTTAATTGTGTCACAAATTTATTTCATCTAAAAGTATAAAGTGTTCGAAAGAGTACATTTTTATTCAATAAGTTATGTTGTTTCCACACACCCTTTTGTATGAGGGATTTTTTTTTTGTCTGATGTCTCATCTAGTCGATAAATGAGGCAGTGGCGGTCCCAGAAATTTGGTCAATGGTGTTCAAACTTTAAAAGAGTGAAATTTTATTTTTTTTAGCGAAGTGGGTGCACAAAATATTTTTTTTCTAATGAGTGGGTATATCCAAATTTAAAAATAAATTAGATATCATTTAACTAAATCATACGAAAACTTAAATTATAAAACAATCAATGGTATAAATCAAAACTAACAGAGAAAAATCAAGAAAAACAATTTTAGCTACTAGTTGAATACACTCCTTTTGATTCATATTAAGTGAATTTTTGGGACTTTTTTCGTGAATTTTTTATAGTTCAAAAGAATTGTTGAGACTTTTTTTCCATATTTACCTTTTCTTTTAGAAATAATCAAAAGAATAATAGTGGAAAGTAGCCTTGAAATATATCTTTAAATGTAATTTTTAGTAAATAGAAAGATAGGGGCAGCTATTTTTGTTTCTTTCCTTCTTTTTTTTTTGACAAAAAATTGGGCGCTAAAACAAGAATCGAACTGGGGATCTCAATCACTCAAATGAGTAGCCTTACCGCTGGACCACCATCATTCGTTGTGTTCAAGATTGTTCATTTATCAATATATTCAAATAATAAAGAATATTTTACCTATATACATCGTCTAATTTTCCGGCAAAGGGTGTTCGGCTGACCACCTTTACCAGGTTGTAGCTCCGCCCCTGAAATGAGGCATACTTTTATTTAATGAATTAGCGGTAAAAACAGGCGTACAACTCTATATCCCAACCATCACTACCACCGCCACTATAGGTTTCTTTTTTTCATTTTCATAGATTTATTTGATGATTTATGAACGTACATAAAATAACTTAGCAAACTAATTAACTCTTTACGCTCATTTTTGTTTCTCCTTTTCTTGGCGAATCAAAGCTTATAATCTAGTGATATGAACGAAAATCTATCAAGTGGGAAAGTGTACTATGATAGCTACAGTGAAAGTCAGAACTTTTTGCCTGCTATTAGGAGTTTGGGATACTACCAATTAAGTCCCAACATGTATATATCATCAGCCACTAGCTAGTGTGTACTTACTTTTTATCTTTTTTAGAATTTTCACACCTTCGTTGGGGAAGTTGAACAGATTATATATATATTGTAATACATTTTCCTAGTCCAATTTGGAGGTCTTAACTAAAGAAATATATCCTCTTTTTTGTGTAATTTTTACCTTATGTTAAGGGTTGAATCATACCATTAGTTGCTGGACCACAACTTTTTGCAATAACACGATTACCCCAAAAGAGACTAACTACTGAATAGTTGATGATACTGTCTTTGCATATAAGACATATTAACTTCAATGGATTTTAAAAATGAAATTAGGAAGACACGGTTTAAATTAAAAAATAGTCGGCATATAGATAACATATGTATAATTCATATATAATATGTATATAACTACTGAATATGATCAATATATACTCTATATATATCGACTAGAAAAAATAAACAGTAAATTTGGTGAGATAATTATACCATGTCCAAATTATGATAGTAATAATATGTTCAATTGGAATGAGAAGACCGGAAGATTTTAATTTTCTCTTGGAGTGGGTTTGACTAGATCTAATGAAACAAAATTGCTAAATATTAAAAGTTCTTTTTCTAAAAAAAAAATTGGTTTTTTTTTTTCTCTAAATTTGAAAATATTGGTCAAGAAGGGGTTCCCCACTATGTTTTGTCGGAAGAAATATAAAAGAACCAGGTTCCCATTTCTCTAGTTTAATTAATTTTTGGCTCGAGCTTTTTGTATATTATTAATTAATATTGGGTTTTTGTATACTTGATACTAGAATTATATGTGACATTTCCTTAAAACATATGATGGAATCGCTTGACTTTACTTTTCTTCGAGAAATTGTGTGGCATGTCACGATGATGGATGATCTTGAGCTTTTTGTTCCGCTTTAAAAAGCTTTTAAAAGTGACCTTGCTTAACAAATTAATATTGGAAATTTACCTTTTTACTATTCAAAATGTTTGAAAATTATCATTCGTTATACTTTCAAACATTGATAACTTTCATATTATCACCAAAATCGATTGTGTGGTATAGTTGTAGGATTGTTTCACCATTAATCAAATGTTTCGGGTTTGAGCACTGGATATGGAGAAAATTTTGTTGGAAGTGTCATCCCCAAATAATGAACATGAGTTTTTCATTGTAAAGCGATTCAGATATAGTGGGGCTCCAATATAGGCTCCGGAGATCGGATAGGAAAACAAAAAAAAAACTTTCTTATTATAAAGTAGTCTCGTGTTTGATCTTGATCCTAGTGGAGCTCCAACTAAATTGGAGAGTTCTGAATCCAATTTAAAACTTGTCACAATGGATATTTTATGTGTAAAAATACGTCAGGAAAAGGTCCAAATTTGCCCCTTTATTTTTTTTTCTTTTCTTTTAAAACTACTCTATGTTATACTTAGGTAATTTGGATGATTTGTGGGATTTTTAAAATTTCATTTGGTTATTAAATATTCGACAAGTAGATTAATCTATTTCTGACTCTAGGAGACTAGGATGCAGCACCCTACGTTTCTTTATACGAAGTTCAAGTACTAGAATGTTAAGCGTGTCTGTATAGTAGTTGTCTTTCTTTTATACAAGTCCCTGTCAAATTCAATTGCTGATAGGAACAAATCATTTGCTTGTTGACAAACCGTTCGCCTTTCTTTTGAATCAAAGTAGGATTGTGATTGTTGTATTTTAGTCGGTCAGGAAGCGGGTTCGCCTTTTTTTGAATCAAAGTACCTTCATGCTTCACTTCTCATGCAAGCAAACCTTTCTTTTGAATCAAATAAGGTTGTGATTGTTGTATTTTAGTCGATTAGTGAAGCCTCATGAAAGCCGGTATCTCACTTTCGCCCCTGGATTGGTGCGCAAGCAAAAGAAGAACAAAAAAGAGGGGCCTCTGGCTTATTAAGAGACTATAGTGACAAGTCTATTGTTGTGTTTCGGGTTTTTCCGCTTTCTATCGCACGCTTCAACTATTTGTTTATATAGTGTGTGAAGTCTGTATTTTAGTCGATTAGTGAAGCGGTAGCTTCAATGCTTAGCTTCTCTCACACTTGTTTGCGTGAGCTTAGAGCCCTTTTTGTTAGGTCCAAGAGATCTAATTCAAATAGAATTCTAGCATTGAGCATAGCTAATATGCGGCTAAGGCTAGCAGATCATATTATTCCATAAAAATAAATAAAAAGATCCCCTATATATACAAATAGAGTAGATGTTGATGGATTTTTAGGCTGAAAAAGCTCGTTAATCCAAATGAATCATTTTTCAAGTCTGCTCATTGATCCAAATGAATCATTCGTCTTAGCTCCCCACCCATATCCTCTGTTCTTAGCAGATAAATCAACATTTCCAGCAACCATAGCCACTTCAATGAAACACTGAATCTATACAATTTTCGGATTATCAGAAGAAAAGCTCAGATTCTATCTCAAACAGCAATCGAAAGATGATAATGAAGCTAAAGTGAAGCTTCATTATCTAAACTTAGAGAACTCAAATTCAATCATTCAAACTCAGAGCAATTGAATCGCAAGCAAAAATTGACAGAGAACAAGAAGATAACCAGTACATATGAATCACAATCACACTAGATGCATCGATTGACTCCATAGGGTCTGATACCGCATCAAATTCTCACAAAAACTGTGATGAACAGTAAATAGAAAGAGAGTAATATCATGGGATTGAAAGAGAAATGAGTGATTATTTTCTTCATTCTCCTAATATCTTGTGCTCAACAATCATTATGTATATACAAAGGAAAAATTACTGCTAACTAACATAGTTGCAAGCACTCAACTCATCTATACAAACTTACACTTAACTAATCTGAGCTGGCACAAGTCCTAACTAACTTCAACCAAATGATTTTACACATATACTTCAGCTGCTACATCCAGCTTCTTTCCTTGTTCATAAGATCTATATAAGCTCCATCTGATACACTTGCCTGCCCGTCACCTGCATGAGGATGAAAGAAGTCTAACAGTAGTACAGAGCATTGTTATGTTTTTTAGTATGCTATAATGAAATTATTGCTGTTTATGCAATCAGTTGGGAAGATTTGTAGTCTTTTTGGATGGTCTAACGGAAGCTGCTAGATACGGTCTCACAATTGTAGATAGGCCAGAAAGGTTTCTTTGTTTTGGCTATTGCTTCAATTGGAGAAGAAATCAAGAAGTTGTCACAACTTTGAGCATAGGTTCCACAAGAAATACCTTGTGGATACTTTCTTTATTTGTACCTAATGTTGGATAGATAACACCAAATACTCAGAAGAGAAGACAAAGGGAGCAAAGGGTATAGGAAAAATTAAACAAAATCATTGACTCGGGGCGTTTTGTCTATAAGGATGATACCATAGTATCACACAGTTGGCTGATTCCAGCCGTACACAAAGATAATCCACTTGAATATGACAATTTTGCAGTTCATGATCCAAAAAAAATTCTTAACAATGTTAAAGACAAAAATGTCTTATGGTTTAAAGATTTTAAATTGGTCCATTGACCTTTTCCATATTCTGTTTTCTATGGGTGAGCATAAGGTTTTTGGTGGCAGAGAAGTTTGAGGAACAGGACGTAGAGTACGATACAGCTGAGCCCGAGCATTCAGGACAAAATGCAAAAGGACAATTAAATTCAAAACCAGAATAGTGTTTACATAGATATTCCACCTTCTCTTATCAGGGTTCTAAAGGGACTATAGTAGCTTTGTTTGGTTAAAGGATGCTATATGTTTGTTTGGTATAATACTTAAATGAGGCTGATGTATATCTGTTAAAGTTCTTTCGCAAATCTGAACAAACAATTGCAACTGTTTAGTATTATGTAGTGGGGTGTTTCTTTGCTTCAAATATGCCCGTCCACAATAATACAGTCAAATTTGTAGGAATGTGAATAGGGTATCTGTATCACAGTGTTTTCATGGCTGACACAACCTGTTTGCTCGAGAAGTAAATAAAATAGAAAGAGAGACTAGACGCTAAAACAGAGATTCAAAAGTAAAACCCTCCGTGGGAGAGCATATGCTCTCTCATTTCTTGTGATTTTTCTCTTTCTTTTTTCCCTTTTTTTTTTTTTTGTGGGGATGCTCACACTCTATACAGAGAAGTATAGAACAGCAGAACAGAGAACACAACCCTACAGATCCTTTGTCATTACTTAAAGGCTAAGTTGTTTATGACAGGAAAATGACTTGATACAACGGAGAACAATGCAAAATGAAACATCCACTTCTTAGACACTTTCAGAACAAGAGAAATTCTAATAAAGCAATTGTATTGTGGCCACATTCCATATACAACGAACAAGACAGAGTATAGACAATTCCCATCAAAATGTAAAGCACCTACTCGGTACAAAAGACATAGTTAACAGCCAACTTAAGGACAACAGGGACAGGAGACAAATAGGCAACCCTCGAGAGAACAATGCACACCCAAACATAGGTATATGGTATCAAAATCCAGCATTATATGGTTAAACAGAGAAGAGTAAATGGTAGATTTTATTAGCTTATCAGCTCAAATCTTTTCGGTGCATGGAATCCAACTTCTTTAACAGATCTCTACTATCTTAGAGCTGGTCTAATTTCTGCAATATAACTTTCACTTACCTTCTTAAGAAAAATCCAGCAATAAATGGTTGGTCCCCATGAATGCTTTCATCAATCATTGCTCAATCTTGTCCTTGTCTCTATGGAAGCTTTGCAGCACATGGATCTAAGAAATGTACTACTGATAGATTTTAGTGCTGACTACATAAATTATCAATCAATTGGTAGCAATAAACCTTCATACTACAGTATTTTTCATTCCAACATGAATATGGAGACATATACCTTGACTTGAGTCTAGTTTGTACACAACAGTGTCCCAAGAACATGTTGCATAGAGTACACAACAATGCCATTGTTTGGCATTTAATATTGAAGCTAAGTCCGCTTTTATTTGTGTGCCAATATGTTTTTAGAAAATCTTGTAGTAGTAAAGACCCAATGGTGCAATTCATTGAACAATTTACTTAAACAACAAAGATTTCATTCATTGTTTGTGATTTAATTATACAATTGAGCTGTATCCCAAACAACCTGCATAACTTACAATTACAATTTGACAACGTTTCCTCCTTGTCTTACCGTGGAAGAATACTGATACAAGGTAAACAGAAAAGAGTGTACTTAACATATAATCTATCAATCTCTCACTTTAAAGGAGTGGAAAGCTCACTGGTATATAGAAACAGGAGGAAACTTGAACTTCTCCGAGATGAATGGTATTACCTGAGGTTTCTCCACCAAATCGTGGTAGAAATCATACTCCGCATCATAGTCATGTAACTTCAGCTCAGCCCTCTGATTTGTATGATAATGATGCTTAGCTGAGGCAGATTTCCCGAATCCAAAAATACTAACCTTCTCGCAAACACCTAAAGCAAGCATCACAGCTTGCAAACCAGAAGAGTAATGGAAATTAGCTCCATCGTGAACAGGAGCCCATTCTTGAAAAGGCTTCCCAGTTCCCTCCACAAACCGTTTCAACGAATAATACTTCACAATCCTAGCGCACAACATGTCAAATCGCGGATCAGTGACAATTAATGGCACTTTGTGTGAAGAATTACACACCATGTAATCCAAGAAATGCACAGGCTGACATATATACATTACTAAAGCCACATTCACTCCATATGGATGGCAAAAACAACCTTCCCTCCTTGCACAAAGATGCAGAATGTTACTATTCACAAATGAAAGAGTAGTCTTTGAACCTACTCTATGTTCAAACCCCCTATTTCTTGCATTGTTCAATCGAATTACAGCTTCATGACTATCAATAAACTCTCCATACACACTCTTCAACAAAATCCCACTATTTCCTACAACAGCACATGATTTATACCTCTTTTCTGATTGCACTTCACCATTATGTCTATCAATAGGAACCTTAACAGCACTCACCAAATCCATCATCACATCCTTAGGAAGCTTCCTATTTCTAAACCAATCTTGCAAATTCCTCCTAAAACTCTGCCAAAGTCGATAAAACTCCGGTGACCGGAGCTGCACCGATACCCCTCTAGCTGTCCTCGGACTTACATCAATCCGATGCTTTCCAGAAGACAAAAACGATCTATGACGATTATGTCCTCTGAAATTCCCTTCCAATAACTCCTCAACCTCTTTCTTCAACCTCGGTTCCCCAATATCAATAGACGCATATTTCAAAAGCGTCTCATTCAGAACCAGTTTTTTAGCCCTCCCAGCAAATGGGTATTCATTTTTCAGCTCAATAGAGCTATAACGAAGGGTAATTCGAAAAGCAAGTGTAGCCGCCACTGCAATTAACAGTAATACACTGAACAATGGCCGCATTGTCCGTTTCATCATACCCATATAGCATAATCAGATTAATTGCAGCAAACAAAACAAAAATACAAAATAAAGACAAGATTTTTACGAATGCTAGAGACTGCAAATGCAAATGATGTGTAAAGATCTCGAAGTAATTAAACGAGTACGATTCTGGTTCATATTGAGAAGTGAAAGAAAAATCAAGAATGTGAGGATTTATGAGTTCTTGGGTGGGGTTTAAATACAATTATAGATCTGTAACTTCCAAGAGATTTGAAGGGGTGGGGCAGAACCCTAATTGTGAGCTGAGGAAGAAGAGAGAAGAAGCCAAGAAGATGCTGATTATACTTTGTGAAACTGCAATTTTTTAGTGACAATGGGGTTTGGGTGATTTAACTGTTATGGGTTTCTGGGGTTTTTAATTTGTTACTTGTAGTAATTAACTAATCTTAATTAAGTTAAGTTTCGCTTAATTAAGACGTTAATTACACATTTGTACCTGCTTTAATTTAATTCAACTACTAGTCCAAAAGTACCTAAAAAAAATATTATATCCTCCAGTCATAGTTTTAGAATATTGTTTTCATTTCAAGACGTCTGAAAATCTTCTTTATGTTCAGTTTTATTTGTCATATTTAACTTATACTCTTATTAATTAATGTTATGTTAAGGGTAAAACATAAAAAAGAAAAAAAAAAATTTGATACATTAAAAATAATAAATAAAAATGAAATAACTATTTTTGAAATAGTATATTTATAATTTTAAAAAAATGATATAAAATTAAATAAATTGAAGACGGCTAGTTTTGGGCCGAGTGCCTATGGATTTGCCGTCAGCAACATGATATGGTGAAATCAATTTCTTGTTTCTTTCGAGAAATATATAAATTTAATTTTTTTTCTCAGTTAGGAAATTGTGGGTTTTTCATTAAATTCACCTTACAGTCTTACAACAAAGATCAAGTAATACAGGTTAGGTAGAATTTACTAATTACTCCCTCAGTCCAACAAACTATTGATGCACACTCCTTAAGAAACAATAAATAATAGCGATAATATTATTATATTTTCCTTTGACTTTATTAAATATAATACTTTGAGAAATGTATTAGATGATAAATAGCAAGGGTAAAATAGATACAAAAGATAAATTATCTCTTGATTTTTTAAATTGAACAAATATTATTGGACACCTATTTTTAGTATAGTGGACAACTATTGTTGGACGGAGAGTATAAATGTATGCTAGCCAGTGCCTTTTGGTTACCCTTAAATAGATTTCTTATAAACCTTACTGTGCAATTTAAACTTTTCCATTGTCGAAAATTTGAGGAAAAAAGTTTGGATAATTTGCTATTATCACACAAGGGAATGTTTGGTCATCATTTCAAATTACGTTGATTTGAAGTTAAAATTTTATTTGAATCAAAAAAATTATATTTTTTTCTCATAAACATGAAAATTCCACAATATGTGAAAAATATATGAAGTTTCTGATCAAAACATCTAATTTGAACTCTAAATTGTATGGTCAAGCAAACAGGTCATATTAATTATGTTTTGTTTCGGTAGGTAATCACATGGTTGAGATGATCCTCTTGTTTCGTGTTAAAATAGTGTGAAGTCGTAAAATGAAAACTTAGCTAGTTAACACCAACAACATGATGAGACAAATATCTCATTTCGGTTTATGAAAATAGAAAAATTCTCCATAGAAAGTGTTCACTGATAATTTAGTAGATCGTTCATTATCTGCATTTGAATTATTCGAAACATTGAGTATCAAGTACTATAAATCATATATTCATATTTATAATTCAATGAGCTAAAGATGCTAGATCTACGGACCATGTGCTTGAGGTTATTGACGACAACCTTTTTGTTGGGACAGTGTGGCAACAAGAGACAAGATTAGCAAGGTTGTTTATTGCATTTTTTTTAGGTATAGTTTCGAATATTGTACTGGAAAGAGGAGAATGTTGTGAAGTTTGAAAAAGATTGAGAAACAAACTCATAATTATGAGTTAAAATAGGTGTAATTATTATACATATTTTTTTTAATATATACATAATTTGAACTGAAAATAACAGTTTAGTTGAAATCACAAAATCCTAATAGATTCACCCGTAACAAGATTAAAGCTATAAAATATTAGGTTGGCGAATAATAAGTAAAATATACATCGCTTTTAAGCTACACTTTAGGCATAATTAATTAATCCACTTATGAATGAGGGTCAATTTTTATAATCCCTAGGTCTACTTATAAATTATAATCTCCCTTCATTATAACGAAGATATCTTTACTTTGACACTCAAAAAGTCAACACAACATAATTTTAGCTGGTCAAATTTCAAAGTCTTTTTTTTAGTAGATGTTCAATACCACTTTTAGCTTGAGGGGAAGTTAGAATTTTAAACATGAGACTGACAATAATTTTGACCAAAATTTTGTATGAGTAAAAAATCTATTGAAAATATATAAATGACTTATTCAAAACTGAGAAGTACCTTTTCTAGATTTTAGAGTTAATAATCTCAAATTTTTGGATGGATCATATTTTGGACTCGATTTATGGAAAATATAATTTTGGAAGATAAAGTGTTTTGATGATAATATATAGTCAAGTTGCTAATAGTGAGCCGTAATCGTTTGTTTAAAGTTTTGAAATTTTGAGCTTTAGCAAAAAGTACTGTTCTTTTGATTTATTTATTTTTTACCAAAAAACAATTGAATGTTTGATTTTCAAATAAAAGAAACTTGTGTTTTCATTTTACAACTTTTATCGAGCACGCTCTTTTATTTTTATTTTTCTAGGGAGAAGCAAGAGGAATCCAATGATAATTTTAGATCCTTTCACCTTATCATTATCATACAAAAATACTTTTCAGTCAACTGCACGCCTTTGGAATAAATGGATGATTACAGCAATGATGCAGTCAAAATTTATCCAGGTTGAAACCATCATGTTTTATCATTAAAAAATCAAACAAATCTTTGACATGTTCAATTTGTAGAGTCAAATAAGATTAAATTATTCGTTTCTTAAAAATTGAATGTCTCAAAACCATACTGGAAGTTAGAATTTTCCTCATATCAAAACGAACAAAGAGTCTGTTAGTTCAATCGATAGATAGGCCAAAAACATATTTCTGGACAAATGAACAGACCAAAAAGTTTAATAGTATTTGATATGATTTCCTATCCGAAATGAAATTAAAGTCATTCGAAAGTGTAGTTCATCATTTTGGAATCAACCAGCTATATATGGTGTGAATATGGGAACCTCCTACCACTCATTGTTATTCCTTTATGTCAAAATATGACTCTAATTACAAAAAAAAAACTGAAGTTAGCTACCAACTCAGTCGCTAATCCGTCACTATTTCGCTCAAATCCAAATTCTTTTAAGTAGCATGGTAACAGTTCTGCTCCCCTATGATGTTGATTGTTGGAATCTCGCTATCTAATTATCTGAGTAAAGTGGAAGTCTTCCATAATTCTAAGAAGATTATAAGCCAACTTCTCAATCAAGAAGTAAAGCACTATATTCAGAGATCGCACGGGCTTAACTGAATTAATTCCTGGTAAGAGAACTTGTAGATGAGGGTATAACATCTTTTGTGCACTAAAATGTATCCAAAAGAACACAAGAAATTTAATCTGCTGATCTAGCTTCCGATGAAATGAAGAATAACTTCTTACCTAAGCTCACTTTCATGAAAACAAGGCAGATATAGCAGTTATGCAACACCAACAATGTATGCGTTCCATGAATCTTGTTGTTGAAAACTTGTAACCTCTTCATATTTTATGTCTCGTCCAGCAGCAAGCCCATATGTGCTTCTAATATCTTCGCTGTCAGGCATATGTCGGATCCAGAAGTGGACTGACTGAAATCCAGCTTCTTCCAAGCAGTCTTTGATCTCAGGCAATGACCACCTATACGCAAGAAATACATTTCATGGTATGAAATGAACAGCAGCAATAGAAAAAGTACCATAATAGAATAAGGATGGGACTTACAGTCTCCAGCTATAAGAAAATGCATGGCGAATTTTCCTTTGCGGCTTGTGCAGATTAAAATGGAGGCTGATCCTCGTTTTCCGCTTAATGATGTCGAATTCAGCTTGCTCCCAAACATACTGTAAAACGGACAGCACGGTTTACAATTCAATCATTTAGTGAATGACTCGAGGAAGTAACAGTTCTTACAAATAAAAGAGTTACTTATTACATAGGATACCCGGCCCAAAGGCCTGGTTATGGTTCACCGTCTATATTTTCAGAGAAGGACCCCATTCCTCCAGATGCATCATGATATATCAATTTATGCCATAAAGAAACCTAAAGCCAGCAATTCGCTACAAAAGCTTACTTCTGGGTGTGCACGTTGTTTTCTAAGTGAAGAAATTAAGCAAAGGAACTAAGCTCTAGCACATCACATCAACATTAGTAAGGATATCTTTCCTGTCCCCATTACATGACCAGTTGCAATTAATATATATCAGGCCAGTTGTCAACAAGCAGTAAGCCATTTAGATGTAAATCGGAACACACCATCATTGTGACATGAATTAAGGTAGGATGTGTACCTAGCTGAATTGAGCTGTATCATAAGATGGCAGGCATATACGGTCTTACCTTAAAAACTTGTTTATTTAATATACGGTCTTTACCTTAATATAAATGACAGACAACAAAGATTATACAAATTTTTTTCTTTGTAAAGATTATGATACTAAATAAGTTTTATGTGTTGGATAATAATTTGTCAATTAATAACACTGAAATAAGTTTTGCATGCCTCTTACAGAGGAGGAGCTGTAGGGTTGGATATAGGGGGGGGGGGGATAGATCATGGAGGGGCTTTTCCTTTTTGGAATTGTTGGCTCTGTTAGCAAGTTGACTAACTGTGTCATTGAAATAAATGGAGTTTTAATGCAATAAGTGGTAAAAGAAATGGATCATGACGAAAATGCATAGAAATGTGAACATCCTCTGAATTGACATGTCGACATTGAAAATTTTTCATTATAGCACTGTTCCGAATTGTCCTGAATAGGAAGTGACAAGAAAAAATGTATATTTTGAAATCGAATAACAAAGAATATGGAAAGAAAGTGAAAATCCAGATTCTAGTACACATATTCCAATGAAAGAAGACAAAGATCATCTTTAGTTTGGATAGACATACTGTGAAGTTCGGAAACTTTCTCTGCATCCTTAGCTCATGCTCTGCTGATGTGCCTCCATATAGATCCATCACAAATATACCACCCTTCTTGTTCAGAGCAATTAAGGCATGTTTGAAGTATGAAACTAGTTCTTGGCGAGTATGAAGGCAACAACAACTGTAGTTAAAAGCACAAACTATATCTCTTGCAGGAAATTGAAAATCCTTCATCAATTTGTGATCAGGAGAATCATCTTCACTATCTCCTGGTGTTGCATTTTGCATGAGATTTTGAGTAGCGGCATTAACCAATTTGGCCTCAAGAGGTTGCAACACATTACCATGAAACAAAAATATTCTGGAAGAGACATCAGCCCCAACTTTGTTTACATTGTTCTCCATGCACCAATCAAGAGCCTCAACGTCTAAATCTAATCCAATAGCAGTGCGCCTAGCATCACTATGGAGCCATTCAGTACTGCCAAAATGCATCAGGATAGGTGGTGTTACAAAATAACAGTTGAGTTAGCCAATAAAATTGCACAGAAAATGAGTTGTAACAATGCATTAATTTTTTTTTTGATAACCGTGGTGTCCAGGCCAATTTGCACGCCCCTCGACTAATTCCACAGGGTACGTGTGGTTAACTCTATCCACCAAGACTTGGATAGATGGGAAGAAATCACCTAGTGTTTTTTATCTCCGTTGGGAATTGAACATGAGACCTCATGATTCTCAACCCACCTCATTGACCACTAGGCCACACCCTTGGGTGCATTAATTTTGTTTCTTTTTATTGGTGAAACAATGCATTAATCTATACGCATCAGATAAGTGGTGATACCAAAAAAAAAGAGGGAAACAGTTGAGTTAGCTTACAAACTTGCAAAGGAATGAGTCGAGACTATGAATTAATTTAGTTCTAGTGGTCGATCCCACTAAACTACACTTTAGTCTTGACAGAAAGTAGAGGCCAAGAGACTGAAGGCCAAGTCTCAATGAACAAGTGTGACAAGTATGGCTAATAAGTATAAAACTATCATTAGTTCAACATGGAGACAAACTGATATACAATTTGAGGAGTAAACTCAAATATAAGTTTGAAAGAAATCACAACTGCAAAAATACACTATTTCCAGAAAGAAGGCATCAATCAAGAGAATATATTGTAACATATTCAGTAGGAATAAATGTGGACTATCAATATCGTTAGTACCAAAAGTTTCAAATCCATTTTCGGGTAACATGTGTTTTTGATAGATGAAGTTTAACACCATTTGCAAGAAGGCAACATTATCAAGCTACTAGAAATTACCACCCTAAAAGTAAAATATAATAATAAAACAGACAGCTACGGAGAAGAACTAACTAAAGCAGATAAGCTAAAGTGACGAGCCTTTTGCTGCTGCATCACCCCAAAATCTTGGACATAAATCTAACCAGCTTCTGGACAGCAGCACCATGCTCTCCCTGGACTTTAACAGGATGACCACTAATAGTTACATATCATAACCTACCATCCAGGAACTAATTTCAGCAGTGCAAAGTACACCAAAACCCAATTTAAAGCACTAAGATACATTAATCATTTCCAAGAATTGCATAAGAAAATGACCTGATTTATGCTCTTGTAATCTGAATATATTAGCATGTAATATACATCAGCTTTAACTAAATCTTCAGCAATAATTTACTCGCCGAAATCCGCTCAATTTCCGGTTCCTTATAGATTCAAGCAATGTACAAATTGATAATCAAGAAACTTAAACATAAAGAGCAAATAAGCTAAAATTGCCAATAATTTCCAAGGTGATTCAAAGTGTACCTCAAAAGAGCAGTGCCGCAGAAATCTTCCTGGAAATGGAGGGGCACCCTCCCACCTACGTACATCAAGAAGAATTTCTGCAGATAACTTATATCCCCTTTTGGTGACTGCAACAATAAAAAGATACAAACCAAGTTACTCCATTTTGTTAGCTACCCATTAACTGTTATATACTAAACAAGCCCAAAAAAAAGATTTTGGCAAATGGGTATTCTTGCCTGCACAGATTGTTGGTATAATGAAAACTTTGAAGGGATATCATTGGTTGAAAATGAAGAACTGAGATCATCTTGACTGTCTTCCTCATCTTCTTGAGGGGACTCAATAGTTGGGGCAACTGGGTATTCTGGTTCTTCCTGTTCAAGATAGTAAGCTCTATCTCTACGGTTCTGTTGGTGGCTTTTCTTCTTCCCCTTCTTCCCCATTTTTCACGGCCGCCGTTTTTCTGCCGGCTACGAACTTTGTGGGACTATGTAAAACCTTTGCGTTTTCATTGTCTCTTCTTTTCTTTTCTCATTTGGAAAGTTTTCTAGTAATATGTTGAATACACCCCCTAAACTCTTCAATGTGAGGTTTTCGACCACCTAACTTTTGAAATTTTTGCAAATCCCCTGTTAAGGTTTAATTACTAAAAAAGTAGCAAATCAAATTTGGTGTTACTATATTATAATTTATAGGGAATATTCATTAATAATTTTAAAAGGTTCAACAATCCTCAAATAATAAAACTGGAGCTCAAAGAGACTCCCATATAAAACAATTCCCATTTTCTAAATTAGAAAAAAAATAAAATAGTCCTATAATTGAACTTAAGGCCAGTTGGATATTTTGTAATATATAGAGGTCTTAAATTAAACAAACACATCTGTTCGTTCATGAAAAGACACATCTGTTCATGAAAGAACATGACTCTTATGAAGAATCATCTTTTAAGTTCTATAAATATAAAGATTCTCTAGAAGTAGCCTAAGAAAAATTTGCATGTATAAACAAAGGGCTTTGTTGTATCCTTGAAGAGAATTGTTTGTATTTATCCCAATATGTATATGAGCAATATCTCTTTAAAGAAAGTATTTTCACGCCTCAAAGTCATCTTCTTCTTCAATCATATTTCCTACTATTATTTTTCTAACAATAACCCCTCAATTATTAGGCAAATTTTTTTTTATTATTTGGATTAGAAATTGTCACTTCAAATGGAGATTAAGCATAACTAATTTATTGTTCTATTTCTTTCGTACTTGATTTTATTATGCGTTATTTAAGCTAATAAGAATTTATCGGAAGCAAACTCTCTCCCTTTATAAGGTTGCGTACATAGCACTCTCACAGATTCCTACTCATGAAATTACACTGAGTATGTTGTTGTTGTAAAATTGGGGGAGTTAATTACGCTATTCTAAATAGAAAGAAGTGACAATCGTGAACTTGAGCAAATCACATACTTTCTTGTCATAAAAGAACTTTGTTGTGTATCTAAGAAAAAAATCTACTGTATTTGTGTACACCTTCAATTTAAACGCTTTATCATTAAGTATTATGAAGTTAACTTTACATTTAAGTAGTATGACAATGACACCCATTACCATAGGGTCCATCTGGTTACCACTGGGCTTTGAGATAATATCTCAGATGGTCACTCAGCTTTGAATAGTTCACTTAGAAAGTTACTCAACTTTGAGTTGTTCACTCAGAAAGTCACTCAACTTTGTTTTATAACTCAAAAGTCACTCAATTATTAATATTTTACTTAGAAAGTCACCCAACTATTAATATTTCACCTAAAAAGTCACTCAAACAATTTAAATAATTTTTTCATTAAATTTTATTGAAATAAAAAGTAGATAAAAATAAAAATTAGATTTCAATAAAATTTAATGAAAAAACTATTTAAATTGCTTGAGTGACTTTTTAGGTGAAATATTAATAGTTGGGTGACTTTCTAAGTAAAATATTAATAGTTGAGTGACTTTTGAGTTATAAAACAAAGTTGAGTGACTTTCTGAGTGAACAACTGAAAGTTGAGTGACTTTCTGAGTGAACTATTCAAAGCTGAGTGACCATCTGAGATATTATCTCACTGGGCTTTCTTCCTTACTTTTTGGTTTTGGTGGCTGAATGGAAAATCAAGTTGACGGCTTGTAATTCAAGTGGATTTTCCTCTCTTTTTCATAGGGATGGTAGTGGAGTGGGATGGGTTAAATTTTTCCCCACTAAAATTTTACCCTACCTCGCTTAAATTTAGCTTCACCCTATTTCATTTAGCTCTATTTGTTATGTAATTTGTATTTAAAATCAATTCTAATGACAACAAAACTTTGTAGAAACAGAAAAATTTCAAAGTTTAAATTATGTAGTGAAGAACATAAATTAATAACTATAAAACATACCAGAATCTGTAATAACGGTATGAAACAGAAAGGAAAGAAAATCGAGCCCACTGAATGCACAGTGTCCCCTTAAGCAAGTTATTCCCCTCTAGTATCCGAGGTTTGGAATGGAATAGATCCTCCCAGGATAGAACGATTTTATTCAGCAGTGTATTGATATCAAAAACAATGGTGTCAGCGAGCCACTCAACGGCAGTAAAGTACATGAATATTTAATTGTGCAGAAGAAGGAGAAGAAGTTCAGAAGTTTTGTAAGTGAAAAATCTGAGGAATCACATGTTATTTATAGCCAAGAAGCACTGTTTTCAAAAGTTTGCAACCTTTCAGAAACCACACGACCGTTCATGAAAGTTTGCAATCTTCCAGAATAGTCATGGTTGTTCCTGAAAGTTACAACCTTTCAGAACAATCATTTCAAATGGTGGGAAATTCAAATAAAATGGGAAAGACGTTTTAAAACACGGGTCATGCGGATCCGAGTTGGGTTTGGTCATTCCAATTAATTCATTAAATAATTAAAATAAACTCTGTCCAAAAAATAATCTCTCGATCATTTTCAGCGCGAAGGATCCCTTTTTCCAACCCTTTTAACAACTAGTAGAAGTGTTTCTCTATTTAAACATTTTAACTTTTCTTTCCACCACCAATGAGGGAGAAATGTTTTTTCTTACTAAAGCATAAGAAAATCTTTCAAATTCCTCTTTTCATCTTCCCTTCATTTCCCATTAATTCTTACTATATACCAAACACTATTTAACCCCGCTCCATTTAGCATCAAATTACATATTCTTTTTTCTTTTCTCATTTGATGCAAAAACACTAATTTCCTTTAAGTGATCATGAAAAACTATCAGAACATCATCAAATGGTTCTTTTCCCATGATGTTTGTACTCCACTTAAATAATAGGCTTAGTTCGCATGATATTTGGGCTCAGCGTATGTGTGTCTTATTAATCCAAGTAACCTCGTGTTATTAAAGATCAAATCATTTTTATGTGGGTTTTGTTTACGATACACGTATAGAAGAATTTAGAAGTTTTAATTTAAAACGTATATTTAATTTGTTTAGAATTCGTCCGTGTTGAGTGTGAGTTGCAAAGTAACGCATTTAAGATACAATACGTTATACGTCACAAATTAATATAAGATAGATTGACATTTAATAATTAGGGTGGTTTACTTGGACAACTATCCAACCTGCCGAATTATCAACAAATACATCTTACCTAATACTTATAAGTTTTAAATATTCTAAATTCCCACTATATTACATAACATCAATCTTAGAGTGTGTTTGGAATGACTTAAAAGTTTGTCAAATCTACTTTTAAGTCAATTTTGGCGTCTGAAAGTGTGTGACAAATATTAAAAACAACTTAAAATAAGTCAAATATGACTAAAATAAATTAGGAAGTGTTTGACAAGGTAAAAAATGACTTAAAATAAGTCAAAAATCAAAAGTAGGTCTCCCCTACTTTTTATTTTTTAACTTATAAAGTCATTTCAGTTTGATTTTTTATTTTTTAACTTAAAAACTACTTTTTTTAAGTCAATCCAAACGGCCTCTTAGTCTAGATTTTAATTGTTTGATTGAAGCTTGACATCAATTATACTTGACTTATTCTAAGATATGTCCTAGTCTATTGTTAAAAAGAGTTATGTTTGAAAATATTATCCTTTAAAAATAAAAAAATCACGCAATGTTGAATATGAATGTGAAAGACATTTATTGTTCAGGATGAATTGTTTTTTTATTACGTACCATTTTTTTCCGAGTTAATAATGTCCTCAAATAAAACATTATCAAACTAGGCAAAGAAATGAGATAACTGTATAGTACTCCCTTCGTCCAACAATAGTTGTCCAATATACTATTTTAGGATGTCCAACAAATACTTGTTCTTTTTTTTTTAATCAAATGGAAAGAAATAAAAACAATACTTGTTCACTTTATTAAATCAATGGATAACTTTACACTTAGTTCCTAATTTACCCATATCATTAATTATAGTTATTTTCCTATTACATTTTTCAAAATATTGTATTTATTATATTCAAAATGTGATATAGTAAAATTACTCTTCTATTAATAGTTTCTTAAGAAGTGTGCACAGTGGACAATGGACAGTGGACAGTGGACAAGTATTATTGGACTGAAAATCTTATCACAAAGTTTTCGGCATTTATTTTCGGACTTTTGATTATTTCATTTTGAGTCTATGAATTTATCCAGAAGACTCAATGCTTGCATATTTAAGGTGCACCTTGAAAACATAAATGAAATAAAATAAAAGAGACAGTTATTCGATTAAGACAATATAGTTGTCAATAGTGTTTACCTCCATTTTTAAATCTTCCAAAAGAAAAGTAGCACTAGTTTATGTAAAATAAAATTAAAATAAAATCATAAACCTTTTATATAAATTATATCCATATTGAATTACTCAATAAATTTTTAATTCTATAAAAATAAACTAAAAAAATGTAACAAATAAATTTAGACATACAAGTTATAACATGGAGTATTTTATAATGAGATATTTAAATTTTGCTCCTTCAGCCTGGGCCTGGGGAGGTGGAAACATTTACTAGCCAACATTAATTAGCATTTAAAGTCCCAACTCCTGACTTTTTGTGCTATTTCTTGTGAAACTAGATTAGATTTTGTATTTCGAGTAGTAAGCTACAAAGGTATTTCAACCATCTTGAATAGCAAGTTGTAACGTACATTAGACATGTTTTTTTAAAAAAATAGAATGATCGAAATAGATACTTAATTAAACTTAGTGATTTTTGACTCCAATTTTGATTAATTTCTTTTGACTAGTATGATTTAGATTTTTTTTTTTTGTGTCTTTGCTTAATTTTATTTTGCACTATTATAAAAAATAGTGGGATGTATCGCTATTATTCTTATATCATTTATTTTTTTCTTGATTTATCACCTTTTAAACAGTAAAACTGTCTAGAGAATTTTAGCTAAAATCCTACGAAAATGTGTATGATATCGTGTTCTTACTTCTACTCGTGATTCTTATATGACATTTTCTAAAAAAATATATTGAAAATTAACAGAATTGTATTGATATCGACGAAAATTTAAAATCGAAATAACGTGATGATTTTTTAAAGTCTAATTTTAATCATGAAAAACAATAAGTATCTTTCATGCTCGGTGGTCATTCAATGAAGTCATTCTGAATTTCTGATTCGTCTCATTTTGAACCTTTAGCCGGTGTGAAATTGGGTCAAATTTATCGTCTGGACATTGTCCTTTATTAATTTTAGAAAATAACTTATCAAATCATAGCTTTGACATCATTTCTTAAAGGGTTCAAAGTTTCTTTATTAAGAAATAAAATCCAAAATTTTATACGACTATTTAGTCAACTCAGTCCAAATTGAGTTCTTTTTTCTTCTATGGTTAGCACGAGAATCCCTTTCAAGGCTAAAAGAATTAAATTCGATCTCCGAACTTATAACCAACACAGGAACAACGCCATATTATTTTATTTGATATGAAGAAAGAAAGGCACACAGTACCAATGTATGTAGTCTTACTGAACGTGGGACTATATTAATTTTAATAAAATCACAAGAATTACGAGTGACATTTTCCTTTATTTGTTGGTCCACCTTCACCAACTTGGTACTATGTGCTAATTACTACGTCCAGGAGGGATGCAGCATTATGGACGAAACGAGAAGCCAAAAGCCGAATACGATGAATTCAATAACTTTAGTTCAAATTTTATGTTATTTTTTATTTGTGATATATTTTATTTTTTTAATTGTATTTGGACTTAGAATTTTTAAGTTTTTGAAAATACAATAATTTTGAATTCAAGTACAAACCCCTAATATCACTATTTCAGTATTAAGAACCTATGAAATTCAAATTTTAACTTCGTCTCTTCTTGTGATAGCGTTTCTATCCGAATCCAATACTTTTAATACGAAGTATAAGTTTATATGCAAAATTTACTAAAATTATAATAAACAACATATTTAAATTCATAATATTTTTTTAAAATATAATAAAGTTCATACTAAAAATCTTTAAAATGCATGAATTCATAAATTTTAAATCTTGAATTCTGCTACAACTAATTCTACTACCACTAGTCCACCACTCACCCTGTAATTAATATCACTTTCTTCTTGTTCTACGCACACATGGATACATTAATTGAAACTTTAAATCTTTGTTTTTTGAGACACAAGTGTGTAAAATAATTGCTTTGGTTTCTTTTGTTTTCCCCCTTTTATAAGCTGTTATTCCAATTCTTTAATTTTGTTTGGATGTAGACAGAGATATATCATGATATTATCGATTAGTTAAATTCATACGATTATGTAGTGAACAGTGTTTTTGGTCCGTCTCAAGAAGATTATTTTTTTAATTTAAAAATAATTTAATTTTTTTTAAAATCATTTTATTCTTAATAATATAGCCTAATAAATATTTCAAGCGTATTCAGATCATAAATTTTAATTTTGTATAGTAAAAAATTTATATCTAATTAAACAATGTAACATAAATAGACCTACATATAAAAATAGAGACACATATGAAGCACTTTATTCTACTCTCCCTCTATTCTCATTTAGTTGTCAACTTGTCATGATAAAGTTTTTATATATTCATTAAGAAAATATTAATAAAAAGATAATTTGACTTATCTATTCCATTTTTTCTTTATTTTTTTTTATGTAGTTAAAATGTTACATGGCTTTTAATTCTAAAACAACAATGCTAAGAATTTTAAGAGTAGCTGCAAAAGATTAATTTATTTTCTCGTTACGTACAAGCATACAACCATATATGTACACGATGACGCAAGAATATAGAACCACAAAGATAATACTTAGGATGTATATTGAAAAATCAAAGACCAACAAATTAATAGGACCAGAAAAATAATAGTGCAGAGTTATGAGCTCACCCTACTGACTAGAGGCGGTAGTTGGATTATTTGGATTAGATATGAAAATTTCGATTCAGATTTTGGAAAAAAAAGAGTAAATAAGATAATATTTTTAAAAAGAAAAAATAATAATTCTTTTAAAGAAAGTTGAAAAAGTGGTGTTAGAAGCTTTTTTTTTGGAGTTGATAAAAAAGATAATAATGATAAATTTTGTTAGCTACGTGAAACTTATAGTTAGACTTATCATCCTATTTTGACAAACCTGTTAGGCATACGTAAAGGCCTTAAATGAACATTTTTTATTTATATTAGGAATCATTTCAATCAAGTAAAACATATTAATGACTAAAATAAAGAAACATATATACATTAAGGATTATTTTGATCGTTTCCTCATGGCAAATAACTTTTTTCATGAGATATAAGTTTATATTTTCGCATCATAATATCTCACAAGTTATGTTTCGCACCTTTAATGAACTTATGTTCATTTAGGCATAAATTTGATTCCTAAGGGCAAAAATTAAAAACTAACCCATTTGAAGGGTAAAATTTTAAAATCAACTTATTTGAGAGGCAAGTTGTACAATTAAATGTCGCTTATATTATGTAATTTCATATTGAACTTAATACTATAATAGATAGTGACGTAGGATACTAATCTATTGAACTTTTTCTTATTTGACACATACAACATAAAATATAAGACATGAGAATTTTGGATTTTTGAATATTCCCGATATTCATAAATTTTAATAATAAAAACCAAAGTTCAATCAATAATCTAAAAAGTTCAAATTTGGAATTTATCCAAACTACGGTGACCCTTGCTACCGACTAGACAATTAATTAAATTGGAGCAACTACCACAATAAGCCTCAATTAAATATAAGTCAGAGGAGATTTAATTACTTGTGTACCTTCACGGAATCTCCACTTTTCTAAATTAAAAAAAAAATAAAGATTGGATCACCAAATAAGTACTGCGGTCCATTTGATAATTACGCATTTTACGGGGCATGATAGGTAGGTAATAATTATTATTGAACCATATGTGTGAGAAACTTTAAATGTTCTATTGTTATTTCAGCACATTAAAATTGAAAGACAAGGTAAAAATTTCTAATTAACATATGTTATATGGAATAGTAGTACTATTTTAAAATGTATATTTTTGCCGATTTTTTTTCCTTTTAATATTTTCCCATAGTTATTAAATAAATATAAATATGAAAAAATAATAATTAATTCTATTTTAATATTTTAACATAAAATATTTTAAACCAATCATTTACAATTACCATGACAGCAAAATATTGAACCGGAGAGAGTACTATCTTTTCTTTTTCCTCATCAAGATGTTGCTTCCTTTTTTTTTTTTGACACCAAAAAATTGTATGAAGTGGTAACTCACTAAAGAATGTGGTGTAATGGATGTGGTTGTTTCATTGAATTCGAGTCTTGCGTATGAAAAAATCCTTGGTAGGGAGTGCTTCTTTCCAAATGAAGTCCTATGTGGCGTATATTCAAATATAATTGAACTCCAATGTGAATACCTGACACCACGTGAAAACGAAAAAACAAAAAGTCTCTGCATGCGGCCGTTCTTTAAATAATATTTCTATTATTTATTTTATGTGAAAATAGATTATATAATATATTTATTATGCAAGATAATTGTCAAATATTTATTATGCAACATAAAAATCTCTGCATATATTTATTTCTTATGCAAGATAATTGTCAAATATCAAGTTGTGATTTCAATTTTTTAAAATATAAACGTAAAACTTGACTTAAAAGTTTGTTAAAAAAACAAAAAAAAAGATTCGTCAATTTTAATTTTACAAAAAAATAGTCATATTCGACGATAATGTCGAAAAATTATATTAAAGAATAGCCTGTTACTACTATCATTGAATTTGGATCCATGAAAATTTGTAAACTTTGTATTTGAAAGTTTGTTATAACATGTAATGCAATCATTTATTTATAAAAGAAACATCAAGACATACAATTTATTAATATGGCACCTTAGGATATTCTGATACCTTATTTACGAACTATATGATTTGCTCATATCATAAGATTGTATCAGCGTCAGAAAAGTTTGATAGTTTTCACAAATCACAGATTTCACATATTTATATATTAATACAATTTTAAAAATTCGAATAATAACTTAACGTGATTTCAAATCATGTCCAAACGGACTCGCGGAATATTGATTTGACCTCCCGCAAACAGAAAAAATAGAGAGAACCAAGGTGAGAAAAAACTATAAATAGACACTAAATTAGACTGCATCTATACAGTTAGTTCAGTTTCCCTGGACCATACCTTGATATGTGAAAAAAATAATAATACTACTATATAGTAGCATTATTTATTTCCAATCTACCAAAGAAATTAACAACAACTTTTATTTCGTGCACTCATTTCTATTTGTCATCTATGAGTGTCCCCTTTATAAAAATAAATGCACCCTATTTCTAAATTTGCTCTGTTGTGCTTTCTCCTGGCAACTTCTGTTTCCTTACTAATCGAAAAGTTATTTCTTGTTTTTCTATCTTATATTTCTTGATTTTTATTTCAATCATCATATAATACTAATGGAGTTAACAAGTGTTCTTAAGTTTCTTGAAAATCGAGCCATTCTTGTTACTGGTGCTACTGGATTTCTTGCAAAAAGTAATTGTTCTCTATTAAACTCTTATGATTAATCTCTTAATCTTAATTAATGGGGTGATTAAAAAATTTCATTTTTTTTGGTTTTCGATTTGTAGTTTTTGTGGAGAAGATACTTCGAGTACAACCAAATGTGAAGAAGCTATATTTGCTTTTAAGAGCTCAAGATAACAACGCAGCCTTGCAGCGTTTCAACAATGAGGTACGTACATATTTTTTTTTTGTTTTCGGCTGATACGTTATCTGAAGTTTGACTAATTTGAATTCATGTACGAGTATCTCACTTTAAAGGTAGAGTATTCCCTAGCTACTGAATTTCAAGAAGATAGGATGTACTATTACGAAGAAGTGGATTTAGGATTTAAATTTTTGTCATATTTAACTTTTGTATTCTTACTGTTGAGCCCATTACTATCACCGTAAAACGAATTTTTGCAAAAAAAATGATGAGGAAACACAGTAAGATGTTGGAGAAGTGAAACATATGAGATCACAAACGTAGCCTTATGGATAGGCTAAATATGAAAACTTTTGAAATTATAAGTTCAAAATTAATTTTCCTTTAATTTTTTAAAAGTAGTTTTTCACATATATATCTACCCTTTATGTTGAAAAAATGTTGTGATTTGAACTAATTGACTATAAACTAGATTCTCTCTTCTTCCTCCTCGTACTAGTTTTAATACAAATTATTGTTGAAAAGATTTCACAATTTTTTTTATCATTTTAATTTCCAACATACAATTTCTTTTTTGATTAGAAATTTATGATCGTTACTAAAGGAAAACCTAACGCGTTGGAAACAATATAAGTATTATTTGGTAAATATTTATTCGTACGCATAATTTATGCATATCACATTATATCAATTTAATTAAATGATTTAATGAGGTGACAATTCATGTTATAACCATGATAAAATTCTAAAAGTCGGTATATAAACACTTGCAATAACTTACTCTTGGTATTAACTTGATATAAATATCTGATACAGATAAATTTAGCGAGGGGGCGAGAAAAGTAAAGAATCAAATGAGACATCTAGTAGAGTCTCATTTAATTCCTTAGATTTTCAGGGTTGCCATACTATATTTATTTTTCTTCAACTTCCTTTTATTTATTTCATCTTCTATTTTTTCTTGTGGTGCTAACAAGTTATCACCTAACAGTAGGGCTGTTCAAAACCGAATCGAAATCAATAATCCGAACCAAAAAAAAGTTATTGGTTTATCAGTAATGGGTTATTGGTTTAGAGGTTTTGATAACGGTTTTGATTATTTTTGTTATCGGGTTATCGATTCTTAACGGTTTGAGGTTTTTTCTTAATGGATTAACCGATAACCCGATAGTAAATTAAATAATTATATTTATATCATTTTGTATAGAAAGTCCTTGACTTAGAGTTTAGTTTCCTACTTTTATTTCTGGCTGTCTCAAACTCTTGGATATTCTACAATGTAAAAATGTTTGCTTTTTAGCAAGATTTAATTTGTGAACTCATGTGCATGGTTCATTTGGTTTGTTACCTTGTTTCTAAGTGATTTTTAATGACTTTTTTTTTGTGTCAAATCTTAACGGTTAAATCAATAACGATTAATAACCAATAAACCAATAACCGATAAGCCAATATATTAATGGTTCTTTAACGGTTTAGCATCTCTACAAACTGATAACCAATAAGTTAAATCGATAAACTTCAAAACCGAACCGAACCAACCGATACGCAGCCCTAGAACGGACATTCATTTAATTAAATTTAATATATTCGTACAAGTCACACTACTCATCATTAGGTCGATTTCCAAGAAATTGCATGAATTTCCCTTAAAATGGATCTGATTTTTAACTTTTTCTCCTTTTATGTAATAGTTTTCTGCATTTTTTAACCCCTTAGAAATTGAAGTTACATGAGGCATAATTTGAAGGACATTATTATGATCTATGACACACACACATATATATATGCCCTGCTATTTTTTTTTTGTTACGAGAGACGTTCACGCAAGTTAAAGACCAGCACAAAATAAGGGTTATAAGTGCCCCGTCAATTTCTAGATCTTCTCGTGAGGACCTATTTCACGAATGAAAGAACAAACCCCTTATATTTTTTTGACTTCCTTTGCCTCAGGCACTACCATAAACAAAATATAATATGAGTATGTATAACCATCACTCTATATAAGTGTTGCTAAAGATTTTAGCGACTCTGAATGCATGCAGTGACATTAACTCAATTGTCAATAAATATTTTGCAGCAATAAAAAAAATTATTTTCACTAAATGTCTCTACTGTTGTAGTGTGAGAAAGTTTGGAAATAATTGGAAAAATAAGAATATAATTTTAAAAAAGGGATGAAAAAGGTATGTCCATTACTAAAGGCAAATTAAATGGTATAGTAACATCTCTAGTACTAATAATAATTGGGAAAATTAATTTTTTACAACTACATAATGTATACATTAATTTCATCTTTTAATTCACAGGCTGTGGCAAAGGACTTGTTCAAGCTTCTAAGGGAAAAACATGGGGCAAATTTGAAAACTTTTATCTCAGAAAGGACCACAATTATACCTGGTGATATCACACTTGAGAACTTGGGGGTCAAAGACACTAATTTGCTGGAAGAAATGTGGAGGGAAGTAGATGTTGTTGTTAACCTAGCTGCAACTACCAATTTCGATGAAAGGTATATGTGTGAAATTAGTAAAATACGACGTACAACTTGTCTGATAACGTATATCTAAGTTAAATTGATCAGTGTTTTATTTGTTCTTCAATTTTTAGATATGATGTATCCTTGGGACTCAATACATTTGGAGCTATAAACGTTCTCAACTTTGCCAAAAAGTGTAGCAAATTAAAGGTTCTTCTTCACGTGTCAACTGGTAATTGGTACTTCCACTTGTAATTATGATTATTATTATTTTTACCAATTAACGAAAATCATCACTTCGAGAGTCATGAGGAACGTCTTTATTAGAATATTTTTGCTTCTCACTTGAGGCAATTAACAATAATTTTTCATGTGGACTTCCTAAATTATAATTAATCTTCTTTATGGTTGATTTCATAAATGACATTATTTTATTTTTTTTTGTATTTGTTTAGCATATGTATCAGGGGAAAAGAGAGGGTTAATATTGGAAACACCCTATAATTTGGGTGAGACTTTGAATGGTACATCAGGACTAGATATTTATACAGAGAAGAAAATTATGGAGGAAACATTGAAACAGCTCAGACTTGAGGGTTCTTCTCAAGAATCTATTACATCAGCCATGAAGGAGCTTGGCCTTCAAAGGTAGTAATTTACTTGCACCCCGTATTTATATCAATCCAATAAATACAAGACACACGTCTTCACATATTATGCTCATCACTAAACCATAGTTATGATTTAATATCATGTAAATTAGTATGGTTTGATATAAGCACATTATAACAAGAGATTGCTATAGAAACACAAAAACTTCAAATCCTGGATTCGTCTTGTCTAATGACACAATGAGAAATATGTAAATTTGTGATTAATATAACAAGTAGAGAATTTTTCAGTACTAATATATATTGTGAGATTTATGAAGAGCAAGGAAGTATGGATGGCCAAACCCCTATGTATTCACAAAGGCATTGGCAGAGATGATACTGGGAGACTTGAAAGAAGATGTGCCTCTTGTCATCTATCGTCCTACTATTGTTACTAGTACTCTCCAAGACCCTTTCCCAGGTTGGGTTGAAGGCATAAGGTATACACACATGCATATATATATTCACATACTATAGCTACCATATTGTTGAATGATTTTTATGTTTACACAAAAATGGTTCTTCTACAGAACCATTGATAGTTTAGCCGTTGGATATGGTAAAGGAAAACTCACATGCTTCCTCGGAGATCCTGAAGCCATTATTGACATAGTAAGTAGTAACGATCTTCTCATTATAGCTGAGCATTCAACAGCAAATAATGTTGAATCGTAAAACTTGATTATATGCATGCAGATTCCAGCAGATATGGTGGTGAATGCAATGATAGTAGCAATGATGGCTCATGCAGATCAAAGAGGGAGTCAAATAATTTACCATGTTGGAACATCAGTTTCAAATCCAGTAAAGTTCACATGTCCTCAGGATTACGCCTTCCGTTACTTCAAAGAGCATCCATGGATTGACAAGCAAGGAAAACCAGTCATTGTTGGCAAAGTTAATGTTTTGAGTAGCATGGATAGCTTTCGCAGATACATGGCCCTTCGTTACATGCTTCCTTTAAAGGTTTGTTCGAAACACAGTGATAAATGAACTATGTTCCTCGTTCTAACACTACTCTGCCAATTCTACAGGGACTAGAAATAGTTAACACACTACTCTGCCAATTCTTTCAAGACAAATATTCAGAGCTTGACCGGAAAATCAAGTTTGTGATGCGGTTGATAGATCTTTACGGGCCCTATTTATTCTTCAAGGGAGTGTAAGTAAACTATTTACCTCTATAAGATCTAATTTACATACATGGTTTAGTTTATAGAAGTTAAACTCGTCTTCATATTTTGTAATGTAATCAATCCCTCTCACCAGTGTAAAATTTTGTGACAGATATGATGACATGAACACAGAAAAGCTACGCAGAGCAGCAAAGGAGTCTGGAATTGAAACAGATGTGTTCAATTTTAATCCCAAGAGCATCAACTGGGAAGACTATTTTATGAACACTCACATTCCTGGAGTGGTAAAATATGTATTCAAGTGAATGAAGTAGAAAAGAAATTTGTCCTAATAAATAATTTACATTTCTATGTGGGTGGTTATTAAGTACCATATATCCTTTGTTGCTTATCATTTTCAATGTATCCATTTTAATTTGTTGTATCCTCAGGGATACATAAAAGAATTGTTCCTATAGAAGACTCTGTATTTCGATTGAAAGCACAAATATATGAAATTCTTTTCCAAGCTGTATTCTTCTGTGTGTCTTGTCTGCAACCTCTACAGAAACACCAGCACCTAGCGATGGACGGACGACTAACCTCAACATAGAAAAACTTGGGATGCCAAGTTGCCAAAACCACGACTAACCGTCATTTTATATCTACCAACTATTTATTTCATATGTAAACAAAAATTTACAGTTGATATTATTACTCTTACCAATTTTTAAACCATTTATATCATATATAATCATTACTCTAACCAACTAAATTTATAGTTGATATTATTACTCTTACCAACCTTTAAACCATTTATAGTTGATATTATTACTCTTAGCAACCAAATTCAATCAATAAATGTTGTGTTTTTTCTAAGAATAGTTTTGTGATAGTGTCTTGTACTTTTGTTGTGACCTTTAGCTTGTTTGGTAAGATTGTATAAAGAATTGAAGCGATTTTGATAGTTTTTATAACTTTTAGGAGCGAAAAATACAACTTAGAATCCAAACTGCATATCCAAATAAAACTTCAATGTCGTCTCATATGATTTCAAATCATAATTTCATCTCACATGGACAGACGAGCCCTTAATGCAGTAAATATCCTCCAATTCATTAATTTAGAAAGAAAAAAAAAGCTCCGCAACGAAACAGTTGAGCAACTTGACCAGGTAATGCATACAATTTGTATGGTTTTGAAAAATGTATCACCTTCAAATTTTCAAGATTGTAGACTGGAGTGAGATGGAGTTGGAGAAGGGGACCTCTCCTTCCTCTTACCAGCCAAGCCAGAACATTTATTTAAGCCGTTGCCATTCTGACTTGTAAAACTATCTGAATGGCAAGAGGCTGCAATTTGATCAAGTTCACTAACTTGAGAAACTTCTACTACGCTTGCATGTTGTTTATTGTCGGATTTACATGAAGCTTGTCTGGTGATGCAGAGCCAAGTCCTTGAAGACTCCTCAACTGCCTCACCTGCCAGAGGCGCATGCCACGACCCGTTCTCGGATTCCTGAAATAGAAATATAATACTATGAGATGTAAATATCCAAAGACTACAATACTTGCAAATTAGTACATTAACTGAAAACTCAAACTATAGATAGACATGTAATTAGGAATTAATCAATAGGTCATAATAGATCTATTTTTTTTATATATATAAGTTCATAATAGATCATTTTTTATATAAGTTCATAGTAGTTCATACTAGCAAATTATTACATTAACTGAAAACTCAAACTATAGATAGACATGTAATTAGGAATTAATCAATAGGTCACAATAGATCTATTTTTTATATATACAAGTTCATAGTAGATCATTTTTTGTTTACCAGTCCAAACAATTTAAAGCTATGTCACACAGAAACTTGTGAAGGGATATCCAATATGGTGTAAGATGCAAGTTAAGGAAAAAGATCAAACTCCCAAGAATAGACAGAAAGTATTAATGCGCTTAGGTAAGGTAACAATAGTTAGACATCTTGATCATTTCAACTCACTAATCAGCAACAAAAAAAAAATACGTCACTTATTTTTTGTTGCTTTTTTGGTAAAAAGACGATAAAAACTGTATAGCTTCATCTACGCGATGTAACCCTTTCAAACCACACGATCAAAGCATCAATCACGTTGTTGGCTGGATCATTGCAGTGAAAGCCTATATATGGCTATATCTATATGCTATACATATCTCTTAGTTTATCATCTGACATCAAGATCAGATGAAACCCAACATGTTCAATTTGTTTTCTTTCCCAAAATACCAAGAAAATGCATATCGACATTAACTAAAAAAATTGGAGACGCGAAGAAAAGACATAATTGAGATGCTGACATAGTAATTAGTATTAGAGAGTCATTTGTATAGACAACTATGAACATGAAACAACTGTCAAGGAAAGATCGCAGTTTCAAAGGGAATGAGAGCAAGACAGAGTATACCTGAATGACAACAGAATAAGTGGGTGGCATCAGAAGCTTAATCTCCCCATTAACAAAAGTGTACTTGACCTACAATTTTACCAAGACACATCAACTTGTCAAAATTATTTCTTTTTTTCCACGTTTATCATGAATAAACATCATCTAATTGATCACCAAGACTGAAACACCATAAAACAATCTACCACTAACTATAAGCATTATAAGAGGAGAGCGCAAAAAAAGCCTACAGACAAATTATGAAAGAAAAAGAAAACCTAGAGGCACACCCACCTAAAAGGTAATGAATGAATAAGTGCCTGAAACAATTTTTGAAGTCTTTATGACACAGTAAGACCTTATCCAACATTCATTCATATGATCATTCATTGGTGAGTAAATGGATAGAACAGTTCTGAAACTGCTCCTGTTTCAGCCATTAAAGTGAACTTTCAACACTACAGTTATCGAAAGACTGTAACTTAGTTGGCTAGCATTTGTCACACCTCTCAGCTAAAACAGTAACCTAGTACTTGGAGACATTTTCCACCTAAAGTAAAAAGTTTGGTCATCCCAACTGAATGAGGTATAACCCAGTGAAGAAGAAAATGACCAAACCAGATGTAATCAGTCATAATCAACTCAAGTAGAAATAAAAAGACTACTTTTTTTTAGAATGGTAAGAATGTCTTATGCATAGGAGCACAAACATAGTGCCAAAATTACAAACAACTCAGTTTTTCAATGTTCTATTTTTACAAACAAATAGAAAAACTACTGGTTGACAATTTGGAAGATTGATAGCATGTTTGGAAAAGATTCTAAAATCAGCTTATTTTGGAAAGCATTTTTTTCAAAAGTGCTTTTCAAAAAAGTACTTTTAGTGAGAAACAATTTGTGTTTCACCAATAAATTTAAAAGGCACTTTTGAGTATCAATTAGTGTTTGCCAAAGCTTTTTTTTTTTACATAAAAAAAGTGCTTCTAAAGTGTATTTCGCTACATTCTGTTTATATGTGCAACTCTTGAGGATCATAACTCACAGGAACCTCAGCAGCCTGATCCGCATAAGAACATAAGCTAATACACCACTTTACATTCAATCTCAAAAAAATACACCACTTTACATGAAAATAAGGATTAAAATTAATTGGCTCAAATAACTTATGTGCCTGCATATAGCCTAATCATGTCACCAAATAAAGTTATTTTGATGACCTAGTCTAGTAGTAGGACATAGAGAAGCATAAGTGTTGACACTCAATTTTGGCTCTCCATATTTAATTAATTAAGCTTCCGTAAGTAATAATAATTAAAAATAACAAAAAAAATTTGGGAAAAGGATGAAAATATTTTTGACAAACTTTTTCATTTCATTCATCAATTTATTTCATAAATATATTGTTTCTTATATAAATTAAATATATAAATAAATATTTAATACTTACTTTACCATTTTAAAATTTATATCAAGTAAATATATATTATTCAAAATAAGGAAGCTTAAATAATTAATTAGTTACTAATTTATACAAATTTTATTTCAAGAATAACCAATTTTGTCAAATAAGTTAATCTTGCAAAGTGTTTCAATTTAATTAATTATTGTTATTTAATAAAGAAGTTATAATTTAAATAGGCTAATTTGAGCAAAAACTTGGCAATCCAAGTCCCCTAAAATCATTCAATCCATGTATGCTACGTAGGAAGCACATGGATTGTGTGTTTCTTCATCTTTAATCTCAACCCTCCAATTTGATCTAATGGTTCTCATTAATTCAACCTTTTATCCTTTATTTATTTATACATATAATATTTCTTTCAATTCATGATAAATACTGATTGTCCGATCAAATGACCCAAATTAAATTAGACAATTTTTTCCTTTAATCGATACACCTACCGACCCTATACTCTCTCTCTTCCCAAAAAAGAAACACGTTCCTCTTTCTTCCCCAAACCCACACCCCTAATCTTTTCTACCTTTCCCATAAAATATAGACACCCACATAAGTATATTGATTATAGGAAAAAGTTGTCTGATTTAATTTGAGTCGTCTGATCGTTTGATTCGACGGTTAATATTAATCAGGAATTAAAAAAAAAGAAATATTATATATATATGGGGTAAAAGGCTGAATTAATGAGAACCATTAGATCAAATTGAAGGGCTGAAATTAAAGATGAAAAAGCACACAATCCATGCGCTTCCTACGTGGTACACATGGATTGGCTGATTTTAGGAGACTTGGATTGCCAAGTTTTTGCTCAAATAACCTATTTAAATTATAACCCCTTACTATATTAAATAGCATAATTAATTAACTTGAAAATAATCACAAGATTAACTTATTTGACAAAATTGGTCATTCTTTAAAATAAAATTTGTATGGATTAGAAACTAATTAATTATTTAAGCTTCTTAATTTTGAATAGTATACGAAAAATATTTATTTGCAACGATAGAAATTATATTTAATAAAAAAATGATTTAACCCTACAAAACAATATTTACTTAATATAAATTAAAAAATGGTAAAGTAGTATATATTTATTTATATATTTAATTTTTATAAGAATTGCTGAACTGATAGCATTTTTCAAAAGGAAGCATTTGAATTGATAGCATTTTTCAAATTAATACGAGGGTTTTAAAGCCAGTTTATTACTTGTGAATTGCTAGCATTTTTCAAAAGGAAGAAGAAGAAAGTAAAATGCAATTCACCATCCAAATCCCTCAATTTCAATCAATCTATCATCTGAATGATGGAGTTCAATCATAGGAAAAATATGAAAACAAAAGTTACAAAAAAGTATATTTCAATAATGCATAAAAATATGACTGTAAAGAATGAAATTAATATTAGAATAAATTCTTTAAGAAATTGAACCTGATGTCTTTCTTTCCATCGGGCAAAAAAGCTACTACCCAGGAGCTCAAAGATGTGATCTCTCATTTCATCATTTGTCACGAGCAAACACTTACTTTTCACTGCTGCATAAAGCCAGTACCTATATCATATTGCACGATGTCACATAGTATATATTTACTGAGTATGTTCCAGGAAAATTATATTCAAATCATATGACCAGTCAAATGGATAAGAAAAAGAGGTATTTTATCTCTTCCGGGGTAAAAAAGTTAAGTGTTTCAAATTCTCACAGGAGCTACAAGGAAAGCAAGATAAATGATGACTACAAGAGGTCTCAACAATGTAAAAGGTGAAGTGATAAAGGTCTCAAGTTCGAAACCCCTTGCCGAAAGCAAGGGGTTTGCCTTTTGGGTCGAGCTCGTCGCACCGGGCTTGCCTAGTGCGGATTACCTCTCCTGCGTGGTTTGCAAGCTGTTGCATAGAAGCGGGGGTTTTACCCTATGCGCACCCAAATGGTAGCGGCTGCGGGTTTCCCTTGTCATCAAAAAAAAAAAAAAAAACTAGTGTAAGGGAGAAAGAGAGAAGTTCAAACAGTCTGCAGTTTTTACCAGTCATCATTAGATCCAAAGGGTGTTCCGTAAAGTATCTTTTCATTTATCCACTCTTCAAGCAACTCTCTATAGCCAGCATTCTCAAAAAGTGTACGAACACGCTTTTTGTGTAATATAACCAGTGGCCACTTGTTGCTCCTGCTATGCAATTCCTTCACAACAGCAACAAGCTGCTCTATTGCAATACAGGATGGAACATGAGTCAAATAGCTGCTTTAACAACATTAAATGGAAAAACCACATGAAAGGTAGCAAACTTAATATTATCAACCTGTGCAATACTAAAGCCTCCCTCAGCAAAATTCTGCTGAAAGAGCCCAACATTTGCTGCATCCACTACAGCATCATAATCTGAATGCTTTTCCAGCCAGTCCTAAACAATTCTAGGAGAAGTTAGGAGAAAAACTCAGAAAATACTTGAGAGACACGGCATATATGTCGCATTTGAATAGAATAGTTGTGGTAAATCACATACAAAGAACAAACAAAAGATAACTTCCTCACCTGAAATTCCTTAAAATTGGAATGGACTTCCCTTTCCATAGCCAAAGAAGCAATTGACTCTGCAAATCTTTCTGTCTCTGCTCTGTCAATATCAACACAAACCAATTGTTCCCCACAAGTTAGACACCTCCCATCTGGAGCTATTTGGGACCTCTGTGCAAGCCATTTACCCTTTCCAAGCCATCCAAGACCATGCCACCCTCCACCATTTTGTAAAATTGCTTCTTTCACCTGATCCATATCCCAGTTGGATAACCCAACCTTAGTTGCCATTTCCCCTCCAAACCAACTCTGTATGATTTCTGCTGTCGAGTCACTTACGCTCCTGATTGACATTCTCAGTTTATGTAAATACTGATAGACCTTCTCTTCCCTTTCTTTCTCCACACTCACCTAGAAGGTAAAAGTTCAATCAACAATTATGCCTCAATCCCAAATAGTTGGGTCATCATTATGAATCCTATACAATTATTCCACTCTATTTAGCCCATTTCATTCCTGTACTGAATAATTTGAAGGTTAAAGAAAAGTTAAACAAAACTCTGAACATTACAACTTGATGAACTATCCATCAGTGTATAGGTTCATCCTTCCCACAAAACAGATAGATGGCGAATTCTTCAAGTAGAGTACAACGTAGCAACACCCTCACCCCAACCACATACAGAAGTGTGACCTAACCCAGAGATATTTAATAGATAGAAAACCAACAGAAGAAAAGTTTGGACAAATGCAACAAAACTAGTCAGGAGTAGCTATATCAATCATATTTAACCATTGTGCTCTATTCAGGCCCATTTGTTCCAATATTAAATACTTTGAAGAAAAATGTACACAAAAGTGCTGGCAACTCAAATCACTGAAAAAGACTACATCTTGAATAACAAACTAAACAAAGGCTCATCAATAAGTTAATTAGCAATAACTAGGACAATACAAACACAAAAAGAACTCACCTTTAACAACCCAGCAAACTCAGCTTCCTCAAGTTGCAACCCAAGTGACCACATGTGCTCTTCCACTTCATAAGCTTTATCAGCCTCACCCATCTTACAAAAACAAAACAAAGCCGGCCCATAAGTCCTTAACTTCCCACACTTCCCCACCCCTTTCGCCAACTCAAATGCTCTATCACCGTCATCAGTTGCTGCCGCTAGCCGAGCAACAGCCGTGACAGTTGCCTCATTTGGGGTTATATTACACGAACCCATGTGTTCAAAAACTCGAAACCCAAATTGAATAGCATCATTTTTCGTTGATGGGTCTGAAAAAGAGTTGGAGCAGATGTAAAGAAAACAGTTGAAATGGTTATTGGAAAGGCGGATTGTTGAGGGTTCTGAAAGAGCGGATTCGTATAAGGAGATGGCGGTAGAAAGATCTTTGGTTTTCGAGCAATTGTCTAGGTTTAACCGGAATTGACCTTCTGGGGTTAGGTTTTTCTTCTTGTTTTTGGCTTTGTCCATTTCCCGGCAGTAATGGCGGCGGCTGCTGCGGCGGCGGCGGAGAAAATAGTAGACCTGGGTTTGGGTTTTGGAATAATCCGAGGGTTTAGTAGTATCAATGTTAAAGACATTATTAAGGCTCCAAATTTAATTAATTAATTAATTTAAAAAAATGGCTCTTGCAAAAATCTTTTTTGTGCTATTTTCAAAATTTTCATATGTAAATATAAAAATAAAAATAAATTTGTAAAAGAATTACAAATTTTTGAATTAACTATTTCTTTTTGTCATATTTTATTTTATTGATCTTAGAGTCTGTTTGGCATTGCTGCTAAAAACTGCTTATTTTTAGAAGTGTTTTTTTAAAATAACTTTTATGAAAAGTGTTTTTCAAAAAAAACAATTTGTGTTTGGCAAATTCATTTGAAAAGTGCTTTTGATAAACAATTTGTGTTTGACTAACTTTAAAAAAAAAGTGCTTTTGAGAGTCAAATTACGAAAAAGGGCAAATATCAATACAAAACTTTAATTAATTTTCTATTTTAATTAAACTAAAATGTACATATTCAAATTACTATTACCTATTTCTAATAATACATAAAATAATATATAAAAATAAAATAAAAATTATTATCATAGAAAAAATAAAATAAAAATTATTTACGCTAATAAAATACAAAAATATGGTCGGATATTTATATTCTCTAATATAAATATATATTGTTCCGTATGTGTAATCAAGGTTTGGCTAGCTAAGGGTTTGGCCAAAATACTTTTAGGCCACGCCAAACTATTCTTTATTTATCTTAGACTGGACACTGCTGCCTGTGCTAGCATGGATTCATAATCAATTATTTTTTTGTCTTAATTTATGTGATATTAATAGAATTTAGAGAGTCAATTAAATTTTAATATCAAATATTTTAAGTTGTTAATTATTGTAATTTATAGTATTTTTTTCTTAATTTAAATAATATATGTTATTCCTCTAATATATGTTACTCCCCTTGTCTCAATTTATATGGTACTGATAACATTTCGAGAATCAATTGAATTTTTTATATGTCTTTTAATTTTTAATTTTTTAATTATTGTAATCTATATTACTTTAACGTCATTTTTAAACAATATATGTTACTCATATATCCCTATTTATACGGCACTGGTTTGAGTGTCAGTCGAACTTTTTACATATCTTTTAAATATTTTAAGTTGTTAATTATTGTAATTTATAGTATTTTTTACATAATTTTCAAATAGTATATATATTACTTCCTTTGTCCCAATTTATGTAGAACAAACAGAATTTCTAAGACTCAAACAATTTTTTTTATATGTTTTAAAAAATTTCAAGTTGTTAATTAATGAGATTTACAATACTTTTTACATAGTTTCCAAATAATGCATGTTACTTCTTTTGTTATATTTTATGTGGCACCAATAGAAGTTCTCAATTATCATAATTTATAATATTTTTACATAATTTTTAAATATATAAGAAAAATTAAAACGAATAAAACATACAACAATTACAAAATTACCCTTGGAGTGCCAAAGCAAACATGATGACCTGTTTCCGCTTTGACACTTTGAAACTCCCTCTTATGGATGGTGATATTATATACTAGTGTTTGAATTTCTCTTCCTTTCTTGTTTATTTCTCAAAACTAGTGAATTTTTTTTCTCTCCTGATATAAACTTTTTTATTTGAAGCTGGAAACTTGCAAAAGAAAAAAAGAAGAGTTGAGACATAAATATTAATATGAAACATTTTAGAGAAATCAGCTTATCATGTAATGTTAACAGTTCAAAGAAACTAAGTTTTTCCTTCTTTTTCTCTCCCTTAAAATATGTATTTAGTCAAAGTGTATCACATAAAAAATTGATAGCGAAAGTTATTTTTTTTTGGTAGATTTAAATTATGAAATACTTCCTCCGTCCCTATTTACTTGTACTTCCTTTATTGTTCACTAGTCAAGAAATTTAGAAAAAAGATTAGGCAATGAATTAATATCCACATGGACCGCATCCTTGAAATATTAACCCTTCAATTCTAGAACTCCTAACACAAAATGAGTTTTTGAATAAGAAATAATCTTGCACTTATTTATTATTATAATTAATTCATTAATAATTTACTTTTAAAAATCTTATCTCTAAATGTATCCTTCTCACATTATTATACTAACCACTTACTGTACGTGTTTCATTATCTTCCAAAGGTGGAATATTTGTTTTGCCAAATTTTATCTCTCGCAATTTGGTCAATAGTAATTAGTTATTGTGACTAAATGTTCCGTCACAAAATTTAATTATCTTAATCATTTTTTCCTTATTGAAAGTTTGTGGAAGAAATTTTATTTTCCATCACAAGTTTGTAACGACATCACAAGTCTATCAAAGTTTGTGATGGATCATAGTTGATTTTCATTTTCGGGAAAAGGGTCAAAAATATCCTTGTACTATGTGATGTCGTTTAAGTATTTCCACTTGCTTCCATTACTCTTTTGGCCCATTTCACTAACAATAAGAGCATAAATGGACCAAAGTATAAATGAAGAGCATTTTAAACCCTTTTTCTATTAGGAAATTGCGATAAATCTATTCATCACAAATATTCTCATTAATTAATTTGTGTTTTTCTTTCTTCTTGTAATAAAGTAACATACAATACCTACCTTTCCTTGGAATGCTCACCCTCCTCTATATAATAAGTGCAAGGATCCATATCAACTATTAGTAGCACTTTCATACTGATTGTACTAAACTGTTGTGATCTGAATTGGTACATTTGATCGAGCAGTTCATGGAAGGCAAGACTATTTTGATTACTGGTGCCACCGATTTCCTCGCAAAGCGTACTTTCTCTCTCTTTTTCTTTATATATATATATATATATATACTGATCTGTTATCTGACATATTCCTCAAGTAAAATGACATATCTAATTTTAGTATAAGGGTCAAGTAAAATGAATGGAAGATATTATATTAGTTCCTTGGAATTAATTAACGTTTGCATTTGTTTTGATAAAATATACTTACGTAGTTATTGTGGAGAAGATAATTCGTGTTCAACCAAATGTGAAAAAATTGTACCTTCTCATTAGAGCTCTCGACAACAACTCTGCCAGAGAACGCTTCACTCGTGAGGTAAGAACCAATTTCATTTAAATATGTTCTAATTTGCAAGTCAATGTTATGCATGCAATTACAATAAATCATAGTAGTACTTTTAGGCTAAAGGAGTAGATATTGATATTGTTTGAGCAAAACAAAAAGTTACCGTAAAAAATTGTGGTGGAATAGATAGAGTTTCGGATTCGGATTCGAATTTTGAGAATAAAAAAAATTCAATAAAAACGCCTTTCCCCTTTAATAAGTGTTACCGGACACAAAATCGAACTAGTTTGGACCCTGAATGAAGCAGATACCAAACATCGAACGGATTTTTCTTTTTTACTACTATAAACATTATTCCTTTTGTCTCATTTTACACAACCCTATTTTAATTTGGAAAGTCAAATAATTTTATTATTGATGACTATTAATTTCTGAATAAATTAAAAATATTTTTAGTCGAATTTACTAATTTGATATGTTATATATAATCATAAAAAGGGCAAAAAGCTTTATTAGCTTGGTTTACTAATTAAACAAATTATAAGATTATCAACAAATATGGTAAGAGTTGGACAAATTAGGTTATGACTCATTATTTTGTTTGGTATGACTCAAGTCAAGTAACACACCCATTTTATCAATGGAAAAGTTACTAATTAATACCATTCACTATTCAGCCAACTAGTTACCAACATGGCTAAAATTAGGGGTGTCAAATGGGCGGGTTGGGTTGAAATTGGAGATATTGAAATGGGTTAAAATAGATATTGGGTTGGGTCTTGACCCGCCCAAGTTTACTTTGGGCTCAAAAACGGGTTGGGTCTTGACCCGCCCAATTTGACCCGCTTCATCTCAATAATTTTAATATATTATTTTTTAAGTTTTATAAGTACAATTTGAATTTCAACTCAAGAAAAATTTAAAAAAGAAGTTACAAATGGATAGATAAATCCTAAAAGATATAAAATACATAGTAATTCATACCTTCAACTTCAATATAGGAACATACATTACATTAATGCAAATAAAGAGTCTTAAAAACGGGTTGAAAGTATATACATGGCCTAAAATATACCCAACATATATACCAATAGTGTATATGTTATATGTATAGTATACATTATATGGGTATAAAGTATATACATGGCCTATACAATTTGTAAATATTTTACAAATTAAACGATCAAATGGTTCAAACTCAGTAATTATTTCTATTAATTGATCAATTTATCTTGATATGTTCATATTCAATCCAACTCGCTCATTTGACACTCCTAATTTTCACAGGTAATGATGTCTGAATTATGCAATGTTATAAGGTAAAAGATGGGTACTGCAGACCTCAACTCTCTTGTGGAGGAGAAAGTGTTTGCAATTTCAGGTGATATTTCATACGAAAATATGGGAATTAAAAACTCCGAATTAAGAGAGGAAAAGCACAAAGAAATAGATATAATAATAAACTCAGCTGCAGTGACCAATTTGTATGAGAGGTATATATACTAATATGAATTTGAAATAATTTTTTACAATTTCTCTCATTTTTTTCATCTAATTTTTCAGTTATATTTTGTTTGAATAGATACGATATTGCAATGAATGTCAACGTGGTTGGTGCCATGAATGTCCTCAAATTTGCCAAGAGTTGTACAAAATTAAAGATGCTTCTTCATGTGTCTTCTACCGGTGAGTTAATTAAGAGCTATCAATTTGCTTATTATTTTTAATCTGCGATTTAATAGAATGTAAAGTGACTTTAAATATATATTATTAGTTTTATTTTAGTTAATAATTAATTTATATAATAATTATTTACATATAGTTATTTTATAAGTGATCTGATTATATATATGCATTTTTTTTATATTGTCGTTGTATAAAAACTTACTCTCTCTATGTTAGCGGTAAAGCGATAGGAATTATTCCAGAAAAACCATTTCATATGGGTGAGACACTTAGTGAAAATACTTATTTGGATATTGATGTGGAACGAGGAGTGAAAGAAAACAAATTTAAGGAACTTGAAGCTCTAAATGCGACAGCAAAGGAAGTTACAATAGCTAAGAAAGAAGTTGCCATGCAAAGGTTATTACAATATGCTCATGAAGCCATATATATACTAGTTCTCGAACAAATTCTAAAGTTTATTATTCTCATCATCAATTCACAACATTGATATAAAATTTTAATTGAAATAACTGATCCTTAATTAGGGCAAGATTACATGGATGGCCAAACATATATAGCTTCACAAAAGCAATGGGAGAGATGCTTTTGGGACATTTGAAGGAGAATTTACATGTTGTTATCATACGTCCAACGATAATAACTAGTACCTACAAAGAGCCATTTCCTGGATGGATTGAAGGAGTGAGGTAACTGAAAATTGTAGATAAAATAATAATTTTAATTATTTTAGATTGTTGATTACATAATTAAGCAAATTAAAAAGTTTCTCCATCAATGATATCCTTACATTTGTCTTTTATATATACTCTATATTATTTTATAATAACAGAACAGTGGATTCATTTATTGTTGTTTATGGAAAAGGTGTACTGATACACGATTTCAATAATAATACTAATTATATCTCATGTTTTTAAATGCTTCAGATTTTTAGCGTTTGTGAATATAGTGTCATGTCATTGCTTTGACAAAACGTATAAGAATATGGAAAAGAAGATGAATACGGCTATACTTTTATCTGATTTGTACGAACCCTACGTGTTTTTCTACGGAAGGTACGTATGATTATTACACATTTTCTCACTTTTGAAGTGCATTTTTTCAATATTAATGCTAATTACGCAAATATTTTACAGCTTCGATGATGTTAATACTGAAAAATTGAGATTGAGAATGAAGGAAATCAACACGGATGAAGTGCTCAATTTTGATCCAAGATGCATTAATTGGGAGGATTACTTAATGAATACTCACATTCTTGGAGTTGTCAAGTACTTGTTCTAGTGATCATATTTAAGCTTATGTTTTAACTGAATAACTGTAAAACTGAAAAGGACAAATATAATAAAAAATAACCCCCCAAATGATGTCAATTGGTACGAGTTTTTTTTTTCCGATTTATGGTAAGGTCACTTGGCATCTGAGCTCTTGATGTGGTCACTTTTAGCTACGGCCTATGAATATGTAAACTATAGCTATGAAGCATAATTAAATAAAAGTGAGCAAAAAAAGAAAAAAAAGTAACGTTAAAGAACAATTTTCACGTATTCATAAAAAATCAAGAGTATTATATCAACTAACTCATTTTACGGACTTTTTTTTTCTAGCAACTATTCCCTCTGTCCATTTTTATTTATTCATTACATTATAAATAATTATTCATTTTTTACTTATTTACTTTAGAAAATCAGGAGATAATTTATTACTTAATTTCTAATTCGCTCTTATTATTAATTATAGTTATTTGTCAATGCATTTTTCAAAATATTAAATTTATTATATTCAGAGATTGATATGGTAAAATTATCTTTATTATTTCTCAAGAGCTGTATCAAATTAATACTGAACAAGTAAAGATGTAAAGATGAACGTAAGGAGTAGAAACTAAATTTTTCCTATAGAGAGATTCTAGAACTAAAGTAATTATAATAAGTGCAGTTTTAAAAAATTTAAAAAGAAAAAAATTATTATTAAAATAATAATAATATGACATAGCATCCCATTAAGAGTGTGCACTTTGCATATTCTTTAAGAAATTAAAGAATGAATGATTTAAGAAATAATTTAGAATAAATAATTAATGTTAAATGTAATAATAGAAAGAAAAAAAATGTCTATCTCTTAATATGCTAAAGTAAACAACTAAAAATGATAAATAATTTAGAATTATTTTTTACTGAATATAACATATGAGTTATTTTAAAAAGTTAATTTTTTAATAAAAAATGAATAATGTGACATGGCATCCCATTAGGGGAGAGAAAAATATTTTTTTTGTGTCAAATATATTTTGAGAAAAATACGTAAAGTTGGGTGATATTGTAATCCTAAAACAAACATAAGTGATATTACGAGATAATTTCCCAAACATATATAGGTGACTATCTAAGGAAATTACTACTATTTTTATTATAGTGAGAGAACACAGAAGGAGTATGTGGTAGGAAGAGAATTTGGAAAATACATTGCAACTGAAGTTACAAATTACATAAAAAAGCAAGCAAATGAAATAAATAAGTAAATTTTCATCCACAGAATTGAAGACAAGATTTTATTAATTAATCTCAATTCAAACAAACTTTGGATGATATATACATAAAAACTTTAGATTTTTAAGAAGTTTGACCAAACATATTATAAATTTTATATATCCCACGTTTCTAATTTATTATTCTTTTGTGTAATCTAGGTTTGGTTAGCTAAGGGTTTGGCCAAAACACGTTTACGCCATGCTAAGCTACTCTTTATCTAGACTAGATGGTGAAATTAGCTATATAAATTTCTCTTCCTTATTTATTTCTTAGCTTTTGATTTTCACTCACATGCTACATAAACTTTTACTATCAAACGTTTCAAGGATATCAACTTCTCAAGTAATCTAACAGTAGAGTAGAGGCTATTGTTTGTACACAATTCTGCCTTTTGGGATGGTTTCAAAATTTTAAGTATGTTTAGCTTTTGTTTTACAATTTCCTTTTCTCTAATTTAAAACATACTTAGTTTTTTATGCTAGATCACGTCTTTCAAGTTTTACTACTAAACTATAGATGCCAACCATTACTTCTTTTTTTTTTAAGGGAAGCCTTCAAAAATAGCAAATATCAGGAATTTTATAGCTATAGTTTGCTTAATTATGAATAATAGCAAAATGTTAGGGGAGGAAGGAGGAGAGAGGTGAGCGAGATCTGGGAGAGAGTGTATTTTTTCGCGAATTTAAAAAAAAATACAAATGCAAACTTATTTGTGTCAAAATGAATACATATTAAGAGGAGAAAGGCGAGCGAGATCGAGAGAGGAAGGAGAGAGGTGAGCGAGATCGAGAGAGGAAGGAGAGAGGATTGCATAAGGCATTTGTTTTATATTGTATTATGTATTTATTTTGTATCAATTGTATTCGAAATACAACGAATTGTATTTTGTATTTATTTTGCATTATATTCTTTAGTTATTGTGTATCAATTGTAATCTAAATACAACTAATACAAATGTACTGTATTCATCCTCTCTTTGATTGGATACAAATACATTTGACAGAGAGGATGAATGCATATTGTATTTGTATAAATACAAATACAATTGATACAAAATATAGTTTTTTGAATACAATTGAAATAAAATACAAAACTCTCACCTATATTTGATTGAATTTCTTCTTATTGGCAGGAGAGAGAAAAACAAAGAGAGATAGAGAGAGATCAAGAGAGAGAGGGAGGATAGGCAAGGGAGAAAGTAGAAGCGTTTGGTATAAAAACAACATGTTGCTCAATTTTATAATATTTTTAAACTATAACTATTTTTCATAAATAAGCTGCTAATTTTGAAAAGTTCCATAATTTTTCCTTTTTAATCCCAAATCACGAGATGCATTTTTTTTTTAAAAAAAATTGTTTCATTTTTTATATTGAAAAATAATTTAATTTCAAACATTTTATTTATTCTTAATAAGATTATTTGATTACATAAATATTTATAACTTTTAAAAATTATTTTTAAAAAATCTTAAATTAATATATATATATATATATATATATAAATTATCCTTTATGTTCCTCTACTATAGAAGTCGTTTCATTTCACTAGCTCACTTCTTTAGAAAAAAATAAATAAATTGGCAATGAATATCCACATGGACCACAACCTTGAAATATTAGACCTCCTGACTCAAAATAAGCTATGTAGACAGTAGATAGCAATTTAGAGGTGACCAATTAGTTGCAAAAAAACACTAATATGTTCAATTTGTCGGAAGCCGTATTATTGATCCACTCATTTATTAAATATTTTATATTAGTTCAAATGATTTTAGTTCATAAAAAAATGAGTTGATATATAGTCCAAATTTATCAATAAAAAATATGTTGTACCAAACAGTACTACATACGTTGTCAGTTTAATTTGGGTTCCTACTTCCTACGTACCATATTCAATCGAAAAAAATAAAATTTATTCTATTTAATTTGTCAGGTCCTCCTATTGAGGCTATTTTGTTAGCATTATTTCTCCTTCGTCTTTATCAAAAGAGAAGATCTATAACCGAATCAAAGTTTAAAATCAAGAAATTGAATTCGAAATTATTGTAATCTTATTATATAGTACATACATCTGAATATTTATGTATCTATGAACCAAAAACAAATATGTCTATGTTTTCTGATATATAGAACCCAGGATTACCTGCATTAAATGGATTAATTTCAGCATAAGACAAAGGAAGAAGTATATTTGTGTTCAATTTTTTCTTTCGATACGTAATTGTAATTCAGGTTGTCCCAACAATCAGGGGCGTAGTAGGGGATTTCACGAGTTCACGTGAATTGATGCTCCTTTACTGAGAATATATATAGTAGTGTTATACTTTTTTTTTAAAAAAATACTTAAATATAGATGTGGGAATTCACGCTCGAAATATCATATAATGCGATAATGGTGTTCCTTTATTGCGTCGCTTAATATTTCACTAGCCAATAAATTTAGAAAAATAAATAAATTAGGCAATGAATTAATTAAGAAATATTGTAATAAATTTATCCATCAGAATTATTCCAATTGATAAATTTGTGTTTTTTTTCTTCTTCTGGCAATTGTTGACACCCAATTTTGGCTTTACATTTTTCAAAATTCATAACTTTTACGTTTTATTTATTAAATTGTTCAAAATATATTTTTATAATTTTAAATAAATCTATCAATAGTTATTCTTATTTGTCAAAATATTAAGATTTTTATTAGTTAATTTTTAATTTTAGTTAATTTTGATTATATTATTTTTATCACAATCAGTTGAATATGTTGTGAACATTGTGTCAGTTTTATTAAATTACAATTTTCTGTTGAATTGCATTTTTTGCATGCCATTGATTTTATTGGTGACATTTGTTAATATTCATTTTATTATTTACTTTTGTTAATATGATATTTTTTGCGCAGTCTAGAAATTCATTCAAATATGAATAAGATTTGCATACACAAATATTTTATTAATTGATAAGATTTCATACACAGATATTTTATTAATAGGTGATTTTGGCCCACGGTTTTAAGATAATGGTATTATACTATTAGTGGTTTTCAATTTTCTATTTAAGCAATAGCTTGATTGTTAAGTTAGGGGTGGTGGATAAAATTTTAGGGGTAATTTTCAGATTTTTTGTGTTTAATAGATTCTTTAAATGTTCATATTTTCCGGTTACAAATTCACCGGTCACCGGAGCTCCGCCGGAATCCGGCGAGTCCACCACCGAAACCCCATCTCTATTCTTCATTTTTTCCGGCAACAACACCACTGCCTGTCCTCTCTACCATCAAACAACCCACAAATCCCTTTTCATTTTCCGATCAGACTCTAGACCACCGAAAACCAACAGAAAACAACCCCAAACCGGTCACAACCAACCGGAAAATCAGACCACCATTGACACCCGTTTCTCCTCCACACCACGAGCTCCGGCGAGCTCGAGAACCAGCGAACACCGACCCCAGACAACCACCCTTGTCTCCGACCAAAACCCTTTTCCATCTTTGCTAGCAACAACAAAACCAGATCCCCATTTAGCTCCAATGAGCTGGAGCAAATCCTTCCCCTTTTATTTTATTTTTTATTTATTTTGAAGGTTGCCATTGTGATATGAACTTCGGCGAACCCGAAAGCTATCACGGACCAGATCTGCTCGCCATCAATTCCTTGCCGCTTTGACACTCATCGTTTAATGTCACTTCAAATATTCTTTGAAATCAATGTGAGTTTTCTTTACAGTATGGTATAAGGATTTATTTTAAAGGTTCATATCTTTGATGCAGTGTGTTTCCATTTTTTCTTCTTCATGTGGTGTTTAACTGATGAATTGATATTATTTTGGTGAAATTAGTTTTTAATTTTGAAGTAATTGTTGGTTCAATATGATTTTGGGTTTTTTTTTATAGATAGAGTGGGACCACTGTTAAGTTGTGGTTGTGTTGACTTGTGCTATTAGTAATTATTATCTTCATTTGTTGATTATATCTTCATTACTCTTTTTGTTCTGTTTATTTATTTTATTAAGTATTATTATTGTATATTGGTTTTCTCTTTTATTGTTGTTTAGTCTTATTATTATTGGTGGATTGATATCTTTAATGACTTGGTTGAGTTTTCGGTAATTTTGCTTTATATTTTAGGGCATTGTCATAAATGTTTTAGACAATTTTATATATTTTACTACTTTATCATATGTACTACATTGATGACAAGTTAAAAGGGTCGATGAAAAAATTACCGTCGATTTTCAAGGCCTTCCATGTATATATAAGACGGATTTTTATTTTTCAAGTTATTATTTGATTCATTTATTTTTATTCATATTTATTTATAACTAACAATTTTACTAAGTGTCTTTACAGGTACACCCTAGAGTTGCTTCCCAAAGAAGCTATACGGATGGAGTTCGAATGACATTTTATATTCATTATTTTGTATATTATTCACGTTAGGCAAATATTAGGCCGTTGATTATATTATCGCTTTACTTTATCATTTGTTTATATTTCATATTCATTATACTTGTAAATTGTGTTATCTCCTCCTCAATTTGAAAAAAATGAATTCAGTCGGGACCAATAGTTATGGATTTCGAAGGATGTCTAACACCTTCCCTTTGGAATAACTTGAACCCTTTACCTAGAATCTAATGGTTTCGTAGATCTTTTATAGATTAATTAGTTGGTTTCCTAGTTTTCCTAAAATTAGGTGGCGACTCCTTTAAAATGTTTTATTCTTTTTAATTAGATTAATTTTTTTGAGTTACCACGACGTTTCTCCTTATTTGAATAAAGTAGGAATGTAAACCGTAATAACGTAATCCACCTACATTTCCTTGGAATTCTCAACCTCCTCTATATAAGAAGTCCAAAAATCCATATTATCAAGTACACGCAAAAATTTCATATAGTATAGTACTAAATAAATTGTTGTCATCTGAATTTATACAATTGATCGAGCAGTTCATGGAAGGCAAGACTATTTTGATTACCGGTGCCACCGGTTTCCTCGCAAAACGTACTCTTTCTCTCTTTCTCTTAACATATCCGTCTGTTCAATTAAATACCTTTTTCGTTTCATATGATGTTTTAGAACTCTAAATTTAACTGTTATTATTTTATGTAGTTATTCATTATAACTACATATGAGGAAAAAATAAAAAAGTTCTTTTAATTCATTAAAATGAACAAATAAAATGAAATATTTATTTTTATTATAAGGTCCAAATAGTGAATTAATTAAAGTTGTATTTGTTTTGATAAAATGTATGTAGTTATTGTGGAGAAAATACTTCGTGTTCAACCAAATGTGAAAAAAATGTACCTTCTCATTAGAGCTTCCGACAACAACTCTGCCAGAGAACGCTTCACTCATGAGGTAAAAACCAATTTCATTTAAATATGTTCTAATTTGCAAGTCAATATGTTATGCATGCAAATACAATAAATCATAGTACCCCTTAATAGTCTTTATACGATACGAAATTGAATTAATTCGAACGCTAAAACAAATATCGAACATCAAATAAAAAATTAAAAACTACTATGATAAACATTATTCCAGTTGTTTCATTTTAAACGACCTTATTATAATTTGGAAAGTCAAATAAATTTATTATTGATAGCTATGAATTTCTTAATAAATATTAAAATATTTTTAGTTGAAGATATTAACTTGATATATTATATAAAATCATAAAAAGTGGGGAAAAGATTTATTAGCTTGGTTTACTAATTAAGCAAATTGTAAAATTATCAATAAATATGATAAGAGTTGGGCGGATTAGGCTATTACCCATTATTTTGTCCTTTTTTACCCAACTGAAGTATTTATTAACAAAAGAGTCATGGATATATATATATATATATATATTGTTCAGCCAACTCGTTAATTATCAACATGGTCAAAATATACACGAATACATATACCAATAGTGTATATGTTATATGTATACTATATGTTATATGTTTGGTACAAAGTATGTACATGACCTATACATTTTGTAAATATTTTACAAATTAAATGATCAAATGGTTCAGACTCAGTAATTATTTGTATTAATTGATCAATTTATCTTGATCTGTTCATATTCAATTCAACTCGCTCATTTGACATTCCCAATTCATACAGGTCACGATGTCTGAATTATTCAATGTTATAAGGGAAAAGATGGGTCCTGCAAACCTCAGCTCTCTCGTGGAGGAGAAAGTGTTTGCAATTTCAGGTGATATTTCATACGAAAATATGGGAATTAAAAACTCCGAATTAAGAGAGGAAATGCACAAAGAAATAGATATAATAATAAACTCAGCTGCAGTGACCAATTTTTATGAGAGGTATATATACTAATATGAATTTGAAATAAATTTTTACAATTTCTCTCATTTTTTTCATCTAATTTTTCAGTTATATTTTTTTTGAATAGATACGATATTGCAATGAATGTCAACGTGGTTGGTGCCATGAATGTCCTCAAATTTGCCAAGAGTTGTACAAAATTAAAGATGCTTCTTCATGTGTCTACCGGTGAGTAATTAATAGCTTTCAATTTGCTTATTATTTTTAATATGCGGTTTAATAGAATAGCTGGCCTAAAGTTGAATCTTGTAGAGTAACTTTAAATATAATTAATAGGATCTTTGTTTTATATATATAACGTTATAAAAACTTACTCTCTCTTTTTTATATAGCTTATGTTTGCGGTAAAGCGATAGGAATTTTATCAGAAAAACCATTTCATATGGGTGAGACACTTACCGAAAATACTTATTTGGATATTGATGTGGAACAAGGCGTGATAGCAAACAAATTAAAGGAACTTGAAGCTCTAAATGCGACAGCAAAGGAAGTTACAATAGCTATGAAAGAACTTGGCATGCAAAGGTTATTACAATATGCTCATGAAGTCATATATATACTAGTTCTCGAACAAATTCTGAAGTTTATTATTCTCATCATCAATTCATAACATTGACACAAAATTATAATTGATCCTTAATTAGGGCAAGATTACATGGATGGCCAAACATATATAGCTTCACAAAAGCAATGGGAGAGATGCTTTTGGGACATTTGAAGGAGAATTTACAGGTTGTTATCATACGTCCAACGATTATAACTAGTACCTACAAAGAGCCATTTCCTGGATGGATTGAAGGAGTGAGGTAACTGAAGTAGTAGATACAATCATATTGTTAATTTGTTTTAGATTGTTGAGTTACATAGTTAAGCAAATTAAAAAAGTACGTGTCTCTTCATCATCTTAAGTTTTCAAATGAGATGGTCACAATTCACATATACCTTAAAACATAGTAACAAAGCAAAACTATGTAACGTTTTGAATTTTCTGTTGCGATATTTTTTATCATGGAATATAAATGTGACATATATATTATTTTGTAATAACAGAACAGTAGATTCATTTATTGCTGCTTATGGAAAAGGTGTACTTAAATTCTACTATGGTGATCCTGATTCAAAACTTGATGTGGTAAGTAATTTTTCTACTTCTATATATAATATATAATATTATGTTTTCCTCCCCATTTTACGGTGTAGAATTTTTATCAGTTGTCATAACACTCTTTTTCAAAAACTTGCTAGTGTAGAAGTCTTCTTCTATCATTCTTCCATCATGACTCATGAGCATCAAATACATCTCCTTAGGGACTAAACATCGCACTGCAATAGTACTTTGACTTTGATTCTTTTCTTTTAAAAAAAATAATTTCTTCGTATTACTTACAGATTCCAGGTGACATGGTGGTGAACTCAATCCTTGCGGGGATTATAGCACATGAAAAACAATATTCTGAAGAAGTGGTTATTTACCACATCAGCTCTTCTTCAAGAGATCACCCTCTAAAAAATTCAGATATAATGTCTTCCACATTTCACTACTTCACGGAAAATCCATGGGCTAATAATGGGAAAACTATCAAAGTGAAGGCTCCTTTGCGTCCATTTAGCAGCATCGATAGTTTTCGCAAACACATTTCTACTCATTATTTACCACTTTTAAAGGTTATTTATGTTTCATATTTTTCAACATACACAATTTCAATAATAATACTAATTATATCTCATGTATTTAAATGTTTCAGATGTTAAAGTTTGTGAATATAGTGTCATGTCATTGCTTTGACAAAACCTATAGGAATATGGAAAGGAAGATGAATACGGCTATACGTTTATCTGATTTGTACGAACCCTACTTATTTTTCTACGGAAGGTACGTATGGTTATTACACATTTGAAGTGCATTTTCTTCAATATTAATGCTAATTAAGCACATATTTTACAGCTTCGATGATGTTAATACTGAAAAACTAAGATTGAGAATGAAGAAAACCAACATGGATGAAGTGCTCAATTTTGATCCAAGATGCATTAATTGGGAGGATTACTTAATGAATACTCACATTCCTGGAGTTGTCAAGTACTTGTTCTAGGGATCATATTTAAACTTATGTTTTACATTAAATTTTAACTGAATAAATGTTAAAGTGAAAAGGAAAAATATAATAAAAAATAACCCCCAAATGATGTCAATTGGTACGAGTGTTTTTTTCTGATTTATGGTAAGGTCACTGGGCCTCTGAGCCCAATTCAGTGTGCAATTGGACCAGAAATAAAGTCATTAATGGATAAATTTATTATTAATGACAATTATATGTTACATAAACTTTTACTATCAAACATTTCAAGGATATCAACTTCTCAAGTAATCTAACGGTAGAGCTAGGGCTGTTCAAAACCGAACCGAAATCTATAATCCGAATCGAAAAAAAGTTATTGATTTATCAGTAATGGGTTATTGGTTTAGCGGTTTTGATAACGATTTTGATTTTTTTTGTTATCGGGTTATCGGTTCTTAATGGTTTGAGGTTTTTTCTTAACGGATTAACCGATAACCCGATAGTAAATTAAATAATTATATTTTTATCATTTTGTATATAAAGTCCTTGACTTAGAGTTTAGTTTCCTACTTTTATTTTTGGTTGTCTCAAACTCTTGGGTATTCTACAATGTAAAAGTGTTTGATTTTTAGCAAGATGTTATTTGTGAACTCATGTGCATGGTTCATTTGGTTTGTCACCTTGTTTTTAAGTGATTTTTAATGACTTTTTTTTGTGTCAAATCTTAACGGTTAAACCGATAACCGAACCGATAATGATCAATAACCGATAAACCAATAACCGATAGGTCAATATCTTAATGGTTCTTTAACGGTTTAGCATCTCTACAAACCGATAACCAATAAGTCAACTCGATAAACTTCAAAACCGAACCGAACCGACCGATACGCAGCCCTAGGTAGAGCAGATGCTATTGTTTGTACACAATTCTGAATTTTGGGATGGTTTCAAAATTTGAAGTATGTTTAATTTTTGTTTTACAATTTCCTTTTCTCTAATTTAAAACATACTTAGCTTTTTATGCTAGACCACGTCTTTCAAGTTTTTTTACTACTACTAAACTATAGATGCCAACCATTACTTATTTTTTAAAGGAAGCCTTCAAAAATAGCAAATATTAGGAATTTTATAGCTATAATTTGCTTAATTACGAATAATAGCAAAATGTTAGGAGAGGAGGGAGGAGGGAGGAGGGAGGAGGGAGGGGAGTGAGATCTGGGAGAGTGTATCTTTGCGAATTTCGAAAAAAATATAAATGCAAACTGATTTGTATCAAAATGAATACATATTAAGAGGAGAAAGGCGAGCGAGATCGAGAGAGGGAGGAGAGAGGATTGTATTTTGTATTTATTTTGCATTGTATTCTGTATTCATTTTGTATCAATTATATTCTAAATACAACTAATTGTATTTTATATTTATTTTGCATTATATTCTTTAGTTGTTTTGTATCAATTGTATTTGAAATACAACGAATACAATTGTATTCATCCTCTCTTTCATTGGATACAAATACATTTTATAGAGATGATGAATGCATATTGTATTCGTATGAATACAAATACAATTGATACAAAAAATACAAAATACAATTTTTTGAATACAATTGAAATAAAATATAAAACTCTCACCTATATTTAATTGAATACAATTGATACATAATACATTTGAATGTATTTTTATTGGCATGAGAGGGAAAAATAGAGAGGGCGAGAGAGAGGAGAGGGCAAGAGAGAGGCAAGGGAAGAAAGTGTAAGTGTTTGCTATAAAAATAACATATTGCTCTTTTTTATAATATCTTAAAACTATAAGTATGTAACTATTTTCCATAAATAAGTTGCTAATTTTGACAAATTTCAAAAAATTTCCTTTTATAAATTCAAATCACGAGATGCATTTTTTTCCAAAAAAAAAATTTGTTTAAAAAAATATAAATATTTTTTATATTGAAAATAATTTAATTTCAAACTTTTTATTTTATTCTTAACAAGATTATTTGATTACACAAATATTTATAACTTTTTTAAAATCTTTTTTTAAAAAGCTTAAATTATATATATAAACAAACTTATATATGTATCAAAGTGCATACATCATATAAATTGGGATGGAAAAAAATATTTTTCTTTTCTCCTCTAAGTTCCTCTCTTTTTTTTTTTTTTTTTGCTTTGGAAACAGATGAATTTATTTAAATAGTAGGTTCGTCCATACATAAAGGAACTAATCTAAATATCCACATGGACCACAACCTTGAAATATTAGACCTCCTGACTCAAAATAAGGTATGTAGACAGTAGATAGCAATTTAGAGGTGACCAATTAGCTGCAAAAAAACATAATATGTTCAATTTGTCCGAAGTGCATTATTGATCCACTCAGTTATTAGATATTTTATTTTAGTTCAAATGATTTTAATTCATAAAAAAATTGAGTTGATATATCGTCCAGATTGATCAATAATAAATTTTATCAAATTATTTTTGAAATGCTTTTTAATTTGATATGTCTTATAGAGACATAATAAAGAAAAAATATTTTTATTTGGCAGTTAAAAATTATAAAAGGTTAAATTAAAACTTAGTAAAATTGGGAAGATCGATTTGATTTATGATTTGCATGTTAACTCATTTCGGCCCAATATGTTTCAGCTCAATTATAACTTTTGAACAAATCAATGACTCATAATTTATTAATTTAGTTTATTTTAATCCTTCCAGACTCATTCTAATCCGCTCCTTTAATACCTCTTATACTAAATAGTACAACGTACGTTGTCAGTTTAATTTGGGTTCCTACGTACCTTATTCAATCGGAAAAAAAATCATTTTCTTATGTTTAATTTGTCAGGTCCTCCTATTGAGGCTATTTGGTTGTTAGCATTATTTCTCCTTCATCTTTATCAAAAGAGAAGATCTATAACCGAATCAAAGTTTAAAGTCAAGAAATTGAATTCAAAATAATTGTGATGTTATTATATAGTACATACATCTGAATATTTGTGTATCTATGGACCAAAAAACTAATATGTCTATGTTTTATGATATATAGAACCTAGGGAAGAAGATAGATTTCAACGTAAACCTGCATTAAATGGATTAATTTTAGCATAAGACAAAGAAGTATATTTGTGTTCAGTCTTTTTGTCGAGACGTAATTGTAATTGAGGTAGTCCCAACAATCAGGGGCGTAGTAGGGGATTTCACAAGCTAACATGAATCTATGCTCCTCTTTTGAGATTATATATAGTAGTGTTATACTTTTTTTAAAAATACTTAAATATAGGTGTGAGAATTAAGCTCGAAGTATTATGTCATACGATGATGATTGGATGTAACTCTTGAGATAAGAAATTCAAATCTTATACATATTTATCTGCTTCTTTTTTCTTTCTAAAATTAGATAACACATCTCTAAGTGGTTATTGATAGCACTTTTGATAATAGTGCATCACATCTTCTCAAAATTTTAAATACGCCTCTGCCTATCATATATTTATTTGCTCACTATAAGCCTTATGCACAAGAATTCCTCTTGTTATATTTTTACCTTTCTTTTTATGAAAAAAAAAGGTCCTCTACGCGTCTTGAATGAGTAAAAAATACACAACCTGTCAACTATGTAAAAAATGTCAAAATGGCACAATAAAGTCCTATGTAATGTATTTAAAATGAATAAAGGTTAATTGAAGTATCTAAGTGAAAAATTGAAACCAACTTTAAGAAGTTGTCCATAGTTCCGTCTACTTAACAAGTACAAGAATCCATACATCAATTACAAGTTGCACTTTAATAGTACGAAATTGTAGTCATCTGAATTAGCAAAAATAGTCTATCTCCCTAATGGAATCACGTACAATTGAGCAGTTCCAAGGCAAGACTATTTTGATTACCGGTGTTACCGATTTCCTTGCAAAGCGTACACTCTCTCCTTCATCTCTCTCCTTATATCAATCTGTTTAATTAAAATACCAATTAATTAGTCTCTCTTTCATCTCTCTCCTTATATCAATCTGTTTAATTAAAATACTAATTAATTAGTGTATGTACGTAGTTCTTGTGGAGAAGATACTTCGTGTTCAATCGAATATCAAAAAACTATATCTTCTCATTAGAGCTTCCGACTACAACTCTGCCCGAAAACGCTTCACTAATGAGGTAATTAAGAACGAATTTCTTTTAAATTATACTTGATTGTATAAATATATTTTACATAGTTAGTGAATAGAAATTAAACTCACACATACGTGTAGGTCATGATATCTGAATTATTCACTATTATAAGGGGAAAAATGGGTAGTGTATACCTTTGCTCTCTTGTGGAGGAGAAAATGTTTGCAATTTCAGGTGACATTTCACAAGAAGATATGGGAATTAAAAATTCCCAATTGAGAAATGAGATGTACAAAGAAATTGATATAATCATAAACTCAGCTGCAACTACCAACTTTAATGAAAGGAACAAATATAAATTGTAAATATAATTTCTAAAAATTGTACTTTCTTTAATATTTCATTTAAATTTGTTTGAATATAGATATGATATTGCAATGAACGTTAATGTGGTTGGTGCCATGAGTGTCCTCAAGTTTGCTAAGAGTTGTACAAAAGTGAAAATGCTTCTTCATGTATCTACCGGTAAGTTAAGAGATTAACTCTTAACTTGTGTGCACTGACGGTGTAATGTTTTTTTACACAGTCAGGTAAGTTTAACTGTAACAGCCAGACTTGGTTAAACCTCATTTTAAATCTATTTCTTTTTTAAAATATTTTAAAATAGTAATTTATTAAATTTCTCTCTCGCAGACTCCATAACCGTAGCAGTTTCTCTCTCCCCTAAACTACTAAGCCCTTCATCTAGGGTTTCATATCTCTTTTATTCATGTGAAAATATCCATTACCTTTGATTTTTTTGGGGGAATTATTTTATATTTGCAGCAGATGTTTGCAATCTGAATCTATTATTGATTCTTATGATGTTTCAACCTGATGTCGTTATCTCCGATCTCCAATCTCATCTTCTTAGCAACTTCGTGGTATGTTCGATTTAGATTTTCTACGTACTTTGTATAATCGTATTTACTTTGTATAATCATATTTCAATGAATGTATATGTTGCTTTGCAACTTATTTTCATTATATGACTTTGAGGACCTCTTCTGCAATTAATTGACGAGGAAGTCTCAGAAAGGATTCTAGAGCAACCTTTATGATGCTGGACGAGTGTCGTTGCACAAGGAGCTGTCGGTATTGCCTTAATAAATAGAAGATTATTAACCTGCCTAAACTTGAACGTATTGTGCTGGTCTTGTTTTGATGGGCTAATTTTCTTGCCCCAATTTATCAAATATATATTGACATTATAAAAAAAAATTGCATGATATGTTGAGGATTTAGTTATAATTTTATCGAATTAATAATTATCTTACATATAGTTACCCAAAAAAAAAAAAATATATATATATATACATATATATATATAATATTTATATTATTAGTGCACAAAATTTAAATTCCTTCTTTTTATATGCAGCTTATATTTGCAGCAAAACAAGAGAAATTATATTTGAAAGACCATTCGTTATGGGTGAAAGTGGCAGTGTTTTAAAAGGCAGGGGCGTGAGGCGAGACGTTTTATGCAGTACGGGGCGAGACGTATGCCCCGAGACACGGGGCGTAAGTCTTATGGATCTACGGGGCGTAGTCTTATGGATCTACGGGGCGTAGTCTCATGTATATTCAATTTTATAATTTTATTACTAAGAAAATAAGCAAAAGTAAAACTTTCAATTATTTTACAAATAAATTTTAATAAATAACCTATAATATATAGAAAAAATATTATAATTTTTATTTGAGAAAGGTATTAATAACCAATAATGAAGAGAATAGTATTACAATTACTATTTGAAAAAATATCATTACAACAATAATAAAAAATATGATTTAAAACAAAAAAGGTTCAAAAATAAAAAAAACACCAAGTGAGTTTTTACGCCCAGGGTTTACGTTTTTACGCTTGGAGCTTACGCCCCAAATTCTAAGACTTACGCCCTATGGATCTACGTCTTCAATTTGCGCCCCGGAGCGTTTTTGGTACTCCCTGCCCCGAGACTCGCCCGGGACTTGCCTCGGAAAGCGTTTTTGAAAACACGGGGTGAAACATTTAATGAAAACTCTTATTTGGATATCGATGTGGAAAGGAGAATGATAGCAAACAAATTAAAGGAACTTGAAACTCAAAATGCTACAACAAAGGAAGTAACAACAACGATGAAATAACTTGGTATTCAAAGGTTATTACAATATGCTCATCAAGCCATATATATGAGATAAATTCAACAAAGAAATTGCAACAAATTCTTTAAGTTCATTATTCTGGTAAAATTGAAAATATTAGTATGGAACTTACTCAAAATAATTGATCGTTAATTAGGGCAAAGATACATGGATGGCCATACACATATAGCTTCACATAAGCAATGGGAGAGATGATTTTGGGACACTTGAAGGAGAATTTACAGCTTGTTATCATACGTCCAACGATTATAACTAGTACTTATAAAGAACCATTTCCGGGATGGATTGAAGGAGTTAGTAAGTAAATACTGATATATAGACACAATATTACTTTTCGACTTAGGTTGTTAAGAACATAATTAAGTAAATTAAAATGCATTATCACCTTAAATTTTATGGCTAAAAATAAAAAGGTACTAACAAACGGTTGTCATAAAAAGTTATCATCGTATATTCGAGGTAATATATCTTTATATATCTCTTCTTATATTATTTTCTAATAACAGAACATTGGATGCATTTATTTTGGCTTGTGGAAAAGGTGTTTTGAATTTCTTCTATGGTAATCCTGACTCAAAACTTGATACGGTAAGTTATTTAATTTCCTACTTGTGTAATTAATTTCAACTTGGCGATTGTAAGTCTATTTTAAGGCTATTTTTTTACCTTTTAATTCAGTCTATAAAAATACAAAGGCCAAAATATATGAATATCTTCCAAAGTTGTGCTTTTTTTTTGACACTTCAACTGACGATTAAACACTTGACAATTCAGAAGCGAAGCCAGGATTAGGAGTTTGGGGTTCTAAATTTTAGGATAAAAGAGAAAAATATTGCAAAGCATGCTTCTTTTAAAAAGGAAAAGAAAAATTTCGAACCCACAACACTAATGTAAAAAGCATTTTCACTGCCCTTTTTTACCACTGAGCTGTCAATCAATTTTGTTAGTTGGTTCACAAGTTAATATACATATATATTTAATTAATTTTCTAATACAAATATTTAGTCTACGGAAAAGCTAGTGAGTTTGTCCGAACCCATCAACCCCACCTAGCTCCGCCTCTACTTGACATATGCCTAAAACATCATACAGATTCCAGGTGATATGGTGGTGAATGCCATTCTTGCAGCGATTTTAGCCCATGAAAATAATCAATGTTTTGAACAAAGTGCTTATTTACCTCATCAACTCTTCTTCAAGAGGCCCTCCAACAAATTCAGATATAAAACATTTCATGTTTCACTACTTCACAAAGAATCCATGGATTAGCAATGATGGGAAAGCTATCAAAGTGAGAAAGCCTATATTATTTAGCAATATCTCAAGCTTTCGAAGACACATTTCAATTCGTTATTCCCTGCTATTAAAGGTATTAATTAAACTAGTATCGTCTTTATTATAACAAAAATAATTCCACGATAAAATTTTATACAAGTCCTATAACGTTTGATTGATCATGTATAACAAAAAATCATTGATACATACCTTTATGTCGCACATGATTTTTATTATTAAGTTTTTCATTCTTAATAAATATAAAACTTATTCGTACTTGATATTCTTTATATAATTAGTATGTGAACAAAATTGACGATCCCTTTAAAGTGTAATCAAATTCTTTAGATTCTTTTCAAGTTGTCTTTCAAGTGTAATGCTAACTCATGTTTTTGAATGTTTCAGATGCTAAAGTTTGTGAACCTAGTGTCATTTCATCAATTTGACAAAACATATGAAAATATGAAAACGAAGATGTATAAGGCTAACCGTTTATCTGAATTGTACATGTTTTTTTATGGAAGGTATGCGTACATTGTAACTTCTCTACATTAAGTATATTTTCTTCAATTAGCATTGCATATAACTAATAATCCAACAATATTAATGCTAATCATTTATTTTTCAGCTTCGATGATGTTAATACTGAAGAATTAAGATTGACAATGAAGGAAATCAACTTGGATGAAGTGCTCAATTTTGATCCACAATGCATTAATTGGAAGGATTACTTTATGAATACTCACATTCCAGGATCTGTGAAATATCTATTTTAGGGATTATATTTAAGCTTTTTATAGATGTATTTAATCATAAGATTTCCTTTAGCGCTTTGATAATTAAGAAGGTTGTTTAATTTATGTGTATTTGCTATATATTTTCAATCAGAGGCGGAATTAGTATATATAATGCCCAAAAACCCAGTAACTTTTGTGCGGTTCTTGTATTTGTATTTTATTATTAATAATAATGTTAAGAATAAATAGTGTTGAAGCTTATAATTAATGTCAACAAAATGAATTGTAGTACTTCTAATTTAATCAAACGTACATAAGAACGAATTTTTTCATTCTTCTTTATACGTACGTTTTGAAATCTATAGTTTGTGTGCTCTTTCATGTACTAGTTCTTTTTTATTATATGCATGTTAAATATTTGCATAATATTTGGTGGTCATCTCATATTATTTGTTATATATATATTACGTGTATCTTAAAAAATCACTCTACTAGCTAGTTTGATAAATACTTTTAGGCCACGCTAAGCTACATTTTATCTAGGCTAGATGGTGAAATTGGGTATATGAATTTCTCTTAATTATTTATTTTTTAGCTTTTGATTTTCACTCACATGCTACATAAACTTTTACTATCAAACATTTTAGTGATATCAACTTATAAGAAGAAGAAAGAAAAACTATTTAAACTTTTTTGCCAATTTTTTTTTTCACAGGAAAAGATGGAGTTTCGCCGAAAAAATTTAAGAGATTCAGATTAGATTTTTTTTCAATGACTTCTCATATTTCCTTTTTAAAGTGCTAATTTTAATTTTAGATAAAATGTGTTTTGGTAGAAGAAAGGGATGGAGAGAGAAAGAGAGTGACGGCAATGGTGGATCTCCACCTTTCGCTGGCGAGGTGATGCTGGTATTTTTGAGATCTGAAAAAAAAATTAAAATAGATTTGTAAATGTATGGTTCTTTTTGTTTTATTCAAAACCAATGCATAATTACGTTTTTGTAAGATTTTCTCAAATTAATGTGATGGTGGCTTGATGATTGGTGGCGGAAGGTGAAGGAGAAAGAGGGAAGAAAAAGAAGGGAAAAAATGTTTTCCACACGCATAAAATTAGTGTAAAACAGGCACTCTGTCAAATCAGCAAAAAAGTATCAAAATGACACAATGGAGAATGACATAAGCTGTTCAAAATGAACAAAAGCTTAGTTGTGGTGTCTAAGTGAAAGTTGATGCCAACTTTAGGAGATCACTGATTGACTCAACCTCATTCTTTTGATTATTTTCAAACTAAATCTCTTGAAAAATGTAAAGTAATTAAGAACCTTATTAAATGAAGGACAAATAAGGAAAAAAGCTCCAAAAACTTTCAAATTTGAATGATTCACTTATTTCGAACTATGAAAAAAAGTACCAACAATTCAATTGATCTGAACTGTAGAGGGCCTACTGTTTTCTTAAGGGAGTATTAATTCACAGTTGTCCTGTTAATTATAAAAGCAGTCTTTTTGTTGTTGTTAAGGCTGTATACATAATTTCTGAATTGGATAAGCAAAAAAACATCAAGTGTATCTAAGAAAATGAGTTCCCTTGTTGCAGCTTCTTCTAAAAACAATGACCAAATTGCAATAGTTATGGTTCCATTCCCAGCTCAAGGACACCTCAATCAATTCCTCCATCTCTCTCGTCTTATTTCATCATATAATATACCAATTCATTATCTTGGTTTTACTACAGAAATTAGTCACGCTAAGGCTCGAATCCACGGTTGGGATTTAGCCAATGCTGCGAATTGCATTCATTTCCAGGAATTCCCAACCCCATCTTCTTTTATGTCCTCTAATTATTCTTCCGAAACAAATATCTCAAAACTCATAGTATCAGTAATCGATGCATCTTTTACGTTGCGCGAGCCTGTGACTGCATTTATCAAGAATCTTTCGACCACAACTCGTAGAGTTGTAGTCATTTATGATTCCATGATTGCTTACACTATACAAGACGCCGTGACGTCTGTAAAAATTGTGGAAGCCTATTGTTTCCATGCTATCTCTGCTTTTACCTATAGTTCTCTGTTTTGGGATGCGATCAAAAACCGCCTCCATCTCCCTTCATTTCTCGCCAAATTGGCTAAGAAAGTTTTACTTCCATCTGGTGCTTACATTCCAGAAGGACCTCCAACTCCCAAAAGTACTTTCACACCTGAGTTTGCAAAATTTATGCGGTTACAACACAGTTGTAACAAATTCAACTCCGGGAACTTATATGATACTTGCAAAGTTCTCGAGGGTCCTTATCTCGAGACACTTGCAAAATTCAATAGGTTACTTGGAATTCACAAGCAATGGGCTGTTGGCCCATTCAATCCAGTGACCATATCAGGGATAACTCGTCACGAATGCTTAGAGTGGCTAGATAAACAATCCCCAAATTCAGTGATACTTGTTTCTTTCGGAACAACAACCTCCTTATCTACAGAACAAATTAAAGAGCTCGCGATCGGGTTGGAGAAAAGTCAACAGAATTTCATTTGGGCAGTGAGAGATGTTACAAAAGGAGAAGGGGAAGTCCAAATCCCAAAAGGGTATGAAAACAGAGTAAAAGAAAGAGGAATTATCGTTAAAGATTGGGCGCCCCAATTGGAAATCTTGGCTCATACATCGACTGGTGGGTTCATGAGTCATTGTGGATGGAATTCGTGCATGGAGAGTATTACTATGGGAGTGCCAATAGCGACATGGCCTATGCAATTTGATCAGCCAAGAAATGCTGTTTTTGTGACAGATGTTCTTAAAATTGGCGTCATTGTGAAGCATTGGGATCGTCGTGATGACATAATTGATTCAACCACTATTAAAAACTGTGTTAAAAAATTAATGGCTTCTACAGAAGGACATGAGACGAGAAAGCGTGCGATTGAATTTGGTAAAAAAGTGAGAGAATCAGTGAAGAGTGGTGGAGATCATCAAATGGAGATGGATTCCTTCATTGCTCATATTACTAGATAAACTACTAGCTGCTTCTGTGTCATCATCAACTAGTTTTTCTCTCCTTAATTAATAAACTCGGAAACTCGCTCCCTCAGAGTTCTTTTCACAGAAAATTTGTTTTATAACTCTCAATTATTGATCAGCCAACCAATTTCAATCATTTTTTCATTAAATTTGTTGAAATACAATTTTTAATTTAAACTATTTTAAAAAAAATATATAAGATATTCATTTTAATTATTTTATTGAAATAAATACCTGGACCTGTGAAATACCAGTTTTAGGGATTATATTTAAGCTTTTATATGTATGTACTTAATTATAAGATTTACTTTAGCGCTTTGATAAGAAGGCTGTTTAATTTATATGTACTCGCTATATGTTTTCGATCAAGGGCGGATTTAGAATGTATAATGTGTGTTTCGTGAACGCAATAACTTTTGTGCGGATCTTCTATTTGTATTGAAAAATTTAGTAACCAAAGGTATCACCTTCGAGTTCCCCTAGTATGCAGACACCTTTGTTAGTGAGCGTTTTATCCTTTAATGTGGGACTTTCCGACGCGAATTCAGATTTTGTCAGATACCGAACATTTGGAAAAAAAAAGAAATCATGATTCTTGTTGTTAATGAATATTAATGGAATATAAAGTAATCTGAATGTATAGTTTGGTTTGTGATATAAAAATCTGATTCTTAATTGATAGTTAGATAATAGAGGAATATATCTAATGAGAAAGAAAAATCTGATTATAGTTGATAGTTAACATGATTAAAAACAAAATGAAAGCACATTAACACATTAATAGACATATATATCATTAATTAGATGTGAACTCTCAAGCAAAGAAAATTTTAGTGTCTAAACCTTAAAATAGTAAAACACGGTTAGTTTGAGTCCAAGTTGTTTTTGATGAAGCTAATTCTAGCAACATGAAACTTTTGCCTAATTTTTGGTGGCCGTCCTATATTACGTGTCATGTAGGCCATATAGGTATATGTGAGCCATTTCTATAACAGTAGGGGTATATATGAGACACTTCATAACGAGGGGTATATCAGCTCTAAATGGCAAAGTTGAGGGGGTACATCCGGCCATTTTCCCTTCTTCTTTTTTTAACGTATATCTTAAGAAATCGCTCTTCTAGCTAGTTTGGTAAATACTACCAGTACTTTTAGGCCACGCTAAGCTACTTTTTATTTAGACTGGATAGTGAAATTGACTATATGAATATCTCTTAATTATTTATTTTTGAACTTTTAATTTTCACTCATATACTCCACAAACTTTTACTATCAAACATTTTAGACATATCAACTTATTAAGGTATCTAACAGTACATGACAGGGCTATTATTTTTTTAACATTATAATACTTCTTCTTTTTAACATTAAGTTAATTAATGGCTATGGAAGCCGAATTCAAAATTTGAATTATATTTAATTTTTCATTTCTCTTTTAGTAGCCCACATATTTAGAAAAAAGTTTTGCAATGAATATCCACATGGACCACAACCTTGAAATATTAGACCTCCTGACTCAAAATAAATCCGTATTTATTTTAGAGGGGGCAAATTAGCAAACATAAATCCGTCCAATTTGATTAAGTTTGGAATCCCTTTTTTTATTAGCTTTAGGGATGGTGAGAGTTCATAAGAGCCCTAATTTAGATAGGTGAAAGATCCTTACTCAATTTTTTGTTTAATTTGATTTATTTCAGCTCATGAAAGTTATATTGACATGTAGTTCAAACTGAGCGATAACAAATTTTATCTGATAATAATTTTTACATTGACATATTTAATAAATTTCAAAACGTTTATGAAGGTTAAATATAATATTTAAATTTAAGACAAATTATACATAGTATTTACGTGTTTCTATTGAAAAAAATAATTCGTTAAGGATAATGAACTGGTGCAACGTATAAATATTGTATAAATAATGTATATGAATGCATATACATTTATGATACGTAGTTATACATCATATATACATGGTTATACCTTATATATATACAATGTAATTTTTTGTTGAGGAGGTCGGAATGAACACCCTCACCCCTTCCTAAATTCACCCATGACACAAGAGATAAAAAATAATTCATTTTCTTCTATTCAATTTGTAAACATCATATTCTTTCCTCTCAATTTTTTTTATAAATTAAAAGAAAAAGGAGAAGCTATTCCTTTGTTAGCATTATTTCTCCTCCTTTTTCAAAGGAGAAGATCAGTCTATTGTTTGTTGAACCTTAAGGCGAGGGTGAATTCACGTATATTCAGAGCATAATTAATGGCTCTATAATCGAATCAAAGTTTAAAGTCAAGAGAATTGAATTCAAAATATTAAGTATTATATGATAACTTGGACTCTAAATTAATTATAGAAGTTTGTTTAGGATTCTTATTTGGTTGCCAAAAAGAAGAAGATTCGTTCACCACTTTTTCGTCCTCATTATTTTCACCTCGATCTCTATCAACACCATTGAAGCAATTTGAGACAATCATCAATGATGACTTTTTCTCTTCTTTTTTTCTTTTTAAAATCTAGATGGATTAATCTCATAAAAAAATTATTCATAATTTATTAAGTCTTCTTTGCAACATGAAAATGTTTTTGGAAAGGTGTTTCCATTGCTTCAGACTGTGTTTTCTCTTATCAGTTCATTCAATCAACTATACAAAAATTAATTGAAAACAAATTTTGATCCATATACCATCATATGTTCTCTAATTTATTTAAATAATACTCAAAGTCGATAGTATCAAAAATATTTGAACATTATTTCAAAAAAAAAAATCTTAGATCTGTACAATGTGTTTTGAAAATAAAAAGAAAAAGAGAAGTTGAAAAATTATTAATCTTTAAATATGAAAATATAATAATTAAATTAAGAGAAATAAGTATTTCTAAAAATGAATTGATGGTGTAATTTTTTTGTCCACTATCAGTGGAGAGAAGTTAATCTCAATTAGTATTCCCCTGAGTCTTTTGTTAGGGAGCACTTTATCCCCCAATGTGGGACTTCTTCGCACGGACCCGAATTTGTCTCAAAGTTACATTTTATTTTTTAATAATAAATCATAATAAAAAATATTTTATAATAATTTCCATAATACTAAATAATTTTAATTCCTTAATAATTTAATTAAAAAGCATATCACTATATGTAGCCCTCTCACACTATTATAATAACCACTTACCTTACATGTTTCATTATTTTATTCACTATATATAAGTGCTATTGTGCAAAGGATCCATACATCAATTACAAGTTGCACTTTCATAGTAATAAAGTTTAGTCATCTGAATCAGCCCAAAAAAAAAAAAATACACTTAGGTGATGGAATCACGTACAATTGAGCAGTTCCAAGGCAAGACTATTTTGATTACCGGTGCCACCGGTTTCCTTGCAAAGAGTACACTCTCTCTCACTCTCTACTCTCTCCGTATATATGATCTATTTAATTAAGATATAATACATAAATATGCTCTTTAACTTGATTTTTGTTGATATTTATGTCCTCCAATTTTGAGTATACTCAAGTAGACATATAAACTTTTATGAAATTGAACAAATAGACCATTCGTCCTACATGGCGTCTTACATGACAATTTTGTGTCCTACGTGTATTATACCACGTAGGCGCATGTGTCTACTTGTTCAATTTTATAAAAGTTTAACTGTCTACTTGTGCACACCCAAAGCTGGAGGGTATAGATACCAGCTAAAGCCAAGTTAAAGGGCTTAATTATGTATTATGCCTTTAATTAAAGTATTAATTAATTAGTTCCTTGTAATTAACTAAAGTTCATTTGTTTATACAAAATACACGTACATAGTTCTTGTGGAGAAGATACTTCGAGTTCAACCAAATGTGAAGAAACTCTACCTTCTCATAAGAGCTTCCGACAACATCTCTGCTAGACAACGCTTCACCAATGAGGTAATTAAGCTTATAAGGACCAATTTAGTTACCTTTTTTATCAATAACATAATACTAGTGACAGTCATGTAACAAATTAAAAGTTTTACTCACACATGTAGGTCATGATGTCTGGATTATTCAATGTTATAAGGGAAAAAATGGGTACAATATATCTCAGTTCTCTCATGGAGGACAAAGTGCTACCAATTTCAGGTGACATCTCAAAAAAAAATATGGGAATTAAAAACTCCCAATTGAGAGAGCATATGTTCAAAGAAATTGATATAATCATAAATTCTGCTGCAACCACAAACTTTGATGAGAGGTACAAATTAAATATAAAATTGTAAATATATTTTTCTAGTTTATTTATATAAAAAAATATTTTTTTCTTCTAATATTTCATTTCCATTCTGTTTGAATAGATATGATATTGCAATGAATATAAATGTAGTCGGGGCCAGGAATGTCCTCAAGTTTGGTAAAAGTTGTACAAAAGTAAAAATGCTTCTTCATGTATCTACTGGTGAGTTAGTTATTATTTTTATCGATTTATTATTTAATTAAGGATCATTGTAGGAATAATATTTATCTGTAGTTACGTACCTTACAAATGAACACATTATATAAATATTTTAATATTTTAATGATGCATGAAACTTAAATTCTTTTTTATATATACAGCTTATGTTTGCGGCAAAACAACAGGAATTTTATCAGAAAAACGGTTCGTTATGGGTGAGACGCTCAACAAAAACTCTTATTTGGATATGGACAAGGAAAGGAGCGTGATAGCAAGCAAATTTAAGGAACTTAGAGCTCAAAATGCGACAGCAAAAGAATTAACAATAGCTATGAAAGAACTTGGCCTACAAAGGTTATTACAAGATGCTCAACAAGTCATATTTTTTATTTTAAAAAAAACAATTCAGTATATGTACTTAGCATGTAGAATTTACAACATTGGTAATGAAATTTGATCCTAATAATTGATCATTAATTAATAAATTAGGGCAAGGTTACATGGGTGGCAAAACACTTATTCTTTCACAAAAGCAATGGGAGAGATGGTTTTGGGAGACTTGAAGGAAAATCTACAGATTGTTATCATACGTCCACCGGTTATAACTAGTACCTACAAAGAGCCATTTCCTGGATGGATTGAAGGAGTGAAGTAAGTGTTATAATCGTCATTGCGCATATATATATATACTCCTTTGTTACTTATGTTATTTTTTTTAATAACAGAACAGTGGATTCATTTCTTTTGGCTTATGGAAAAGGTGTACTGAAACTCTACTATGGTGATCCTAACTCAAAATTTGATGCGGTAATAAGTGATTTTCCTACTTAACTCAAATATACCTCCTTAGGGCATGAGTTTGGTTCTGATTAATTCTTATTACATACGTTACAGATTCCAGGAGATATGGTGGTGAACACAATCCTTGCCGCGGTTATAGCACATGAAAATCAATATTCTCAAGAAGTAGCTATTTATCACAGCAGCTCTTCTTTAAACAATCCTCTAAAAAATTCAGACTTAATGCTTTACGCGTTTCACTACTTTTCGAAAAATCCATGGGCTAATAAACATGGAAAAACTATCAAAGTGAAGGCTCCTATGCGTCCATTTAGCAGCATGGCTAGCTATCGCAAACACATCTCAACTCATTATTTGCCACTGTTAAAGGTTGCAAAAAAATTGTGTTATATTCGCCGCAATAACAATCCATACATGATTATTTAATTTCTACATAATAGTACGTGAACAAATTGATTGTGTTTTTTTTTCAAGCTACACTTTCAAATGCTAACTCGATCCTCTTTTTAAATGCTTCAGATGTTAAAGTTTGTGAATCAAGTGTCATGTCATCGCTTTGACAAAACCTATATCCTTATGAAAAAGAAGATATATAAGGCAATACGTCTGACTGAACTATACGAGCCCTACGTGTTTTTCTATGGAAGGTATGTGTACGTATGCTATATATATTTTATCTCTTAATTCCAAGTGTATTTTTCCAATTTTATAGTGTATATATATAACTGATACATCAGCAATATTAATGTTAAGCATATATTTTACAGTTTTGATGACGTTAATACTGAAAAATTAAGATTGACAATGAAGGAAATCAACATGGATGAAGTGCTTAATTTTGACCCACGTTGCATCAAATGGGAGGATTACTTTATGAATGCTCACATTCCTGGAGCTGTGAAGTACCTGTTTTAGGGATCATTTTAAGCTTTTATGTACTTATAACGTTTTACTAATTTAGCGCTCCATGTCTAAATTTAATAAAAGTGATATTAATTTGCGTTTTATATTTGAACCGACTTATATGAAGTTTTACGCTTAACAGAAGAATGACTCTAAAACAAAAGAATTCTCTAGTCAGTCTTTCACTCAAATTATTGTACAAGATTTGCATTTTTAAGGATAAGTTTTGCTTAATGGGCCAGACTATTTGCTAGATTTCGCAGGGAAAATTACGTAGCCAAGCAAACTTATACTACTTAATTATCTATCATAGTTATAGTTTGCATTGGTTACAATTCGAAACTAACTTTAAGCTATAATTTCATTCTCTCTCTCGCCTCTCTCCTCTCTTCCTCTCGCGCCTCTCCCCCATCTCTCTGGAAATCTCACTCGCCACTCTTCTCTCCCTGCCCAGTCTCTCTCTCTCGCTTCTCTTCTGCCAATCTCTCTCTCACTTTATACAAACACAAATGTAGAATTTGTGTTTGTATAAAGCGAGAGAGACGGGATATACAAATACATATACATATCTCTCCGCCCTATACACTTATAATTATACATATACAAATCTTCCCCTGCCCAGTTCTCATCTGTCTTTCTCTCTCTCGCTTTATACAAACACAAATGTATAATTTGTGTTTGTATAAAGCGAGAGAGATTGGATCTTGCCCTGCCCAGTTCTCTTTTGCCTATCTCTCTCTATCGCTTTATATAATTTGTGTTTGTATAAAGCGAGAGAGATTGGATATACAATACAAATGTTTTAACTCGATTCAATTGTATACGAATTCAAATTATATGTAGATATACAAATACAATACTTGATACATATACATAGATACAATTATTTTGATATATAAACATATATAATTCAGCATATATACATATGCAATTCCCCTCTCTCCACTCTCACCCATCTCTCACTCGCCTCTCTCCCAGTCTCGCTCGCCTCTCTCCTCCGTCTCCCACTCTCACTCGCCAAATATACAAATACATATGTATATCAATTTCTTGTTTCAAGAGGCTAATTAATATGAACAAAGGGCAAAATAGTAGAGTTGATCAATCTATCAATAATTTCTTAATCACTATATAAAATAGAAAGTGTCCATCTAATATGGGCGGAGTGGATAAAGTAAAACTGTGGTGGTGGTGGGGGGTCACTATTTAAAAAATGGAAAGAAATCAGAATGGTGATGAGGAATTGAATATTCAGTAGTTATTAGAGGTTGGAAAGAATCAAATCAGGATCATATCAACATCGATATGCTTCACATATCAAGCTGAAAAAAGGAGACAAATTCTTTCGATTGTGAAATTATCTCATGAGAGATTAATTAGATAGTAAATCAAGAATATCATATATCTACCCGTCAAAAATGTAATGATGATATAGTTGAGATCTCTCCTCCCTATAATTAAAGATTATGGATTCGAACACTTAAAAATATCATACATTTAACATTTAAAAGTTTCCATGTGCTTATTTAATCATCATAATTTGAACTCCTTTATTGAAAATTCTAATCATTTCGCCACAACTTTCATAAGAAATATAAACTTATATGTCAAAACTCAATAAAATTATAATAAATAATATATATGAATTCATAACTTTAAAAATATAATGAATTGATACTAAAAAATCTTAAATATTAAATTCATAAAGTTTAAATTTCAAATATATCGCGATCCATATATATAACAGTAAGTTATTTGAGTAATGTGGAGTTATCAAAGTCTAATAAGTGAATATATCGTTTTGTTTCTCATTAGGTAAAATCTCTTTTCCTCGTGAGTTGGCGCTGATTCAACAGGTGCATTGAACCTCACATAACATATTGTGCATGTAATTATCAAAGCTAATATTTTTTGTTTAACAAGTGGCTCAAAACTCTTCTTCCTGCATGCACTCTTCAATTACATTATAATCTGTCACGTGAGAAATTAAATAAAAGAAAAATAGAATAAAATAGTATAAAAGAAAAGGAAATAAACGGATAAGTCAAAAAGAAAAGTATGGGGATGGGGAGATCACTATTTAAAAATTAGAAGAAATCAGAATAGTGATGAGATTGGAAAGAATCAGATCAGGATCATATCAACATCGATTTCCTTCACATACCAAGCTGGAAAAAAGGAGACAAAAAAATTTCGATTATATATATATATTATATCAAAAATATATATTAATAGTGGACCTCTGGACGAGCCAAGATTTTCAATAAGGGAGTTCAAATATAAATAAAATAAATATATGAAGAAGTCAAGAAAATTCAACATCTACGAGAGTGTAGCTCCTCCCCTATATATATACACACACACGGCTTCGCCCTTTAGTATATGTCTATACATCAAAAATGTAATGAGATAGATAAGATCTCTTCATTCTCTAAAATATTTCAAGTTTAAGCCCTTAAATATCATGTAGATACCCATCAAGGATGTAGTAGGATGTATAATATCTCTCCATCTTATATCTAAAGATTTGAATTGAGTGTCGGAAATAGAGAAATTCTTGATAACAAAACACTTCCAAGTTCCAATTAATAGTTATTTTCTCATAAAGTCATTTTTTTTTCTTGATTCCAATTTTTTTTCAACAAAAGAAAAAAGACTTTCTCAGATAATTAATAATTATTACTTGAGTTATCATCAGAAAAATCAACTCATCTAATATAACAAGAAATTTGAATTAATCAAGTCAGTGATTATCGAATACCAATAAAATATAACAACAATAAAATATCGATCATATATCTTGCTTACTCAATTATAAGTGGCTTCTCACATCATGCAAGAATATTATGTATACGTACATTTATAGTGAATCGTATCTCAATTATAAATGAATCCAATTAATAAAGTAAACAATATACTAGTAGTTGAAAATTATGTCACACATGAACTCATCAATTTCATAACTCAAGTGCATTACAACATCTAAAGACAGATCAGTGCTCACTGTTAGTGAATTAATCATGTATATCTTTATTAGTTATCCAATCAAAGTAAGTTAACTTTGTCTCAAAGTTGTCGACGTCATGATATATATGTTATTTTTCAGAAAAGAAAATAAATCAGTACAGCTTATTTATAAAATAAAATATGAAGATACTCCGTACATAACATATAAAATATATTAAAATCCACTTAAACACTTCTTTCCCCTTATGGTCCCCTTGTAAAGCACATTTTCCAGTATAAAGCATAATACTATTATTATATTATATTAAGAGTGACATTTCATCCCAAAGCACAATTCACGATTCTTCAACATCAGTGGGTCAGTTAGCAAAAGGACCATAATATAATAGGAAACTTCCATAAATCACATTAGTTTAAGAGTTAGTTACTTAGATACACTTTAATTTGTAATATTACGTATTTTATTAGATTTTTGTTCATCCAGATACGTTCAGATACATATATCTCGAGATACATGAAGTCAAAATTAGGTGTAGTTTGTTCTAAATACATTGTACATGTATCTGGCATACATAACAAATTTCACCCATCTCGCTCGCCACTCTCCTATGTATTCAGTATCTCAGGTACATGCGTAATTACATACATATACATGTATCTAGTGCGATTCTCATCTATCTGGGATACATAACAGATGTCGCTCACCTCCCTCCTCATCTCGCTCGCCTCTCTCCTTATCTTAGTGTATCTGGTAGCAAAAATACATGTATCTAAGTGTATCTTCCTCAATATATGGCAAGAAACTCTTAATTGGTGATAAGATACGTAATATTTTAAAAGTATAAGTAATAATAGTATATATGATAGTGATGTATGCCTAATTATGTAATTTTTCCAAATATAAATCCACTAAACTCTATAATAATAAATAAACTTAATTCATATATATCCATGTTTACACCAAACTAATAAATACAAGACAAGTTTCTTCACTTTAATATTTGATTATTAAGATTAAGTTATTGAGTTTAGTGTGAATGGATGTGATCAGTAGAAAAATCAAAGGCTTGGTGTCCACAGCCCACAACAATATATATAAGAATAAAAAGTAATACTCCTATATATCCAACTTGTTGATTCCCTTTCAGCTATCACAATCAAATTGTATAGTTTCAGCGGAAATATTTTACTAGTAGTTGCAACTTACGACCTTCACTTGTTATTAGGCCAATTTGTTCGCAAATAAAGTTAAAACCCAGGTATACACAATTTTGTCTTATGTTCAAAACGTGGAAAACGTGATTGCAATTTGCAAACGCATGTCACTGAGTACGTATTTGTTAAAAAGGTAAATAAGTAGTTTCAAACTTACTATGTGTTTGGTACGAAAGAAAATATATATTTTTTTAATAGTAGTTTCACACCTACTGTGTTTGGTATGAAAAAAAAAATGTTTTCCTAGAATAGTGGTAAATAAAAACTAAGTCACGTACTAGGGATCATTTGATACGATAAAATAAATAAGGATATTTTATAAGTGAGATTCCATCTTTTATGTATTAGGATCAATAGTAATTCCATCATTCTATTAGTAGTAATGAGATAAAACAATCTTTAAATTAGTTAATATCTCAAATTAAACATGAAATGAAATTGATTTCAAATTTTATCCCGAGATTATTATTTCTATTCTCGAAGCTGTACTAAACAGATAAAAAGATGTGACGGCAAGTAGACGAAAGATGCTGGAAAAATATATATTATAAGTGAATGTACGTAAAGATACAAAAAACAATAATATTCAGACAGAATGATATAATTATTGATAATAATAATAAAAAGACGGAAAAAAATATCGTATATACAAGTAAAATGATACATGAAACGATTAAATAACCTAGTTTGGACACCCTTAACACAACAAATTGTTATAGCCTAGTGGTGCAAAATGCTTGGAATGAGGCAATGCTCGTGTATTCAAATCTCACTAGCAACAAATATTTTTTTTCACTTTCTATTTCTGGACACACTTTGTGAAATTCCTGGCTCCGCCACCGTCTTTACGTACATTCACTTATAATATATATTTTCCCAACATTTTTCTATTAAGTATTTAAATAATAATAATAATAATAATAATAATAATAATAATATAATGAGTAGTTAATCAGTGGCGGAGCCAGGAATTTCGTCAAGGGTGTTCAAACTTTAAAAGAGTGAAATTTTTTTGTTAGTAGAGTGGGTGCACAAATCATTTTTTTTACTGATGAGTGGGTGCACCCAAATTTAAAATTAAATTATATATCATTTAACTAAATCAAACGAAAACTTAAAATTATAAAACTATCAATGGTATTAATCAAAAATAATGGAGAAAATTCAAGAAAAAATAATTTTAGTTATTAGTTGAATACACTCCCTCTAGTTCATATTAAGTGAATTGTCAGGACTTTTTTCATAATTCAAAATAAGTGATTTTTTTAAAGTTCAAGAGAAATGTTGAGTCTTTTTTTTCTCATATTTACCCTTTCTTTTAATGAGATTCTTAACTATTTTACATTTTCTAAAAGAATAGTTTAGAAATAATCAAAAAGATAATTGTGCAAAGTAACCTTTAATTTTATCTTTAAACGTAATTTTTTAAGACTATATTATACTCTAACAATTTACTTAATATGAATCGAAAAATATAAAGAAGACTATGTTATACTCTAACAATTCACTTAATATAAGATCGAAAATATATAGAAACAATAAAATCTTAATTATTAGGTTAATAGTTAATAATTTCATTGAATAAATTGTAATAAAATTTAAGGCTAGAAATAGAAAGATGAAAAATGTGTTAAAACGTAGCAGGGAAGAATCGAACCAAGGACCTCAAAGTCACAAACGAGCATGTTGACCGCTGGACTATAGCCTCTATTGTGTTTAAGCATGTTCATTTATTAATATATCTAGTTAATAGAGAATATTTTTCTTATATACACGGTCTAATTTTCCGACGAAGAGTGTTCGGTTGACCACTCTTCCTTACCTGTAGCTCCGCTCCTGTAGTTAATTTAAATTTATATGAAACTGATTGATTCTTGAAGAATAAATTAAGCATTGTAAGTTTTAATTCAAAAGATTTAAATTTCGCTCTGCGACCCACCTCACCTGTATAAAGTTTTTAAAAATGTTTATGAATCTGTCGCTCCTTGTGTTGTTCTGCCCCGTTGTCATTCTTATTTTTAAATATATGGTTATGATGAAAAAAGTATGTATAATTTCAAAATAAGATCAGAAATCAAAATAAAAATAATCTTATCTAATTAATTTATATGCTAAAGTAAATTAGTTTGTATTTTGAGTTAATTTAATTCTATTAAATATATTGAAAATAGTTTTATTTTTAATGTTAGCAACTTTATAAGTTTTTAAGTTATTTTAACAGAAAATGTATTTATTTTTAATTAAATGTATTAATTATTTAATTATATCTTGAGAATTAGATATTTATTAGGAGTAAAAAAATAAGAAAATGAAAGAAAAGAGAGGTAAGTAGGAGAGCGATGGTAAAAAGGTAAAGAAAGGGACCATTATCCAAGTGCCAACTAATTAATAGAGGGTCACATAACTATTGTTGGTTGTGTCACTACCATTATAAAAAATTTCGCAAGTAGACATGTCATGTCCTGTCACACTAAGAAAAAAGATAAAACGTACATAGCACTAATTCAAAGGAAACTAGTTCAGTAGCTTTGACAGGTGAGCAAGAGTATCTTTGTGCATGTACCTCACTAGTCGACACACCCCACGCCCTCTTGTTTGGTTTTTTTTAAACTTGAGAACCTACATATTTTCCACTTTGCTTTCTACTAAAGTGAAATTAAATTCTACCCCTTTTGAGTCCTCTTTTCTAAACGTAGAAAACGTGGTAGCTAAAATTAACAGAAGAGCCATTTCTAATATTTGGATTGATAGTAATTTTGGTCTCTCATTGATTTTAATATTTTTTTTGTGATTGGATTAAGTAAGCCTACGCCCTAATCCTCCCCACACACACACACCAAAAGGTTCTCTAAGGTAGTGGCTTAATAACTTTTTTAAACAAAAAAATCTACCTAATTATACAAACAGTGCTACCATATTTACTAATTCTTCCTATAGTTTGAATTTTGAAATAATTACATATTGTCTCACTAATTAATAATTCTAAGTCAGATACATATGGATACATGTATTTTGCTATCAGATATATTATGAAATACAGATACATAGGAGAGAGGCGAGTGAGGGAAAAAGGCGAGCAAGAGAGGAGAGAGGTAAGCGAGAGAATCAGTGTACCTCAAGTACATACAAATCACGCTTGGATACAATGTATCTAGAATAAATTACACCTAATTTGACCCCATGTATCCAAGATAACATGTATTTGAAGATCGAAATCTAGCAAGAATGATAATTTTGAAAACACATGAAAAGCTGTTAGGGTTTTGCCCCGATTTTCTTACCATATTTGAAGTTTATTTTTTCCTTAAAGAAAAGTCAAGTATTATCATAAATACTTGAACTTTTTCTGAAAGGAAAATATATTTCTCTTCCTTATTTGGTTATTCTTTCCTTAGAGGAAAAGTTTGGAGATCTATAAATTGAAGATCTCTATTCTCATAACATAACACAATAGCATCGACAATGTAGTCGTTTAGAGACTTTTGTTTATGGGGAGATTATTCTCCCAATAGAGTTTATGTTTTTTAATATTAGTTTTCAATATGTAGGTCGCTTGGCCAAACCATATTAATAATATGTTTTTGGTATGTTTTTCTTTGTCATCTAATTTATCAACCATATAGCTTGCAATTGTAAGCTTCCGCATGACGCCATAATCACTTTCGAACCCAACAAAAGCCACGTAATTAGGCTCTAAATTAGTGAAATTTATATTGTCATGTTCTTGTATTTATGAAAGACTTAGATTCTCCTTCAGCTTAATGCAACTTATAAATAATTCTTTACAATCTTGACATTTGTTCAAACAAAATTAATATAAAAGATACAATAACATGTTCAGTATAAGACAAACTAAAATAATCTTCTTAAACTTTGAAATAACTAGCTATCTAGCATGTCAATGACAATTGACAACCATATGTCAACTGCAATTTTTAACCTTACAGACACTAAGTATCACTTTTCAAGGAAACATGTTTGGTCATGAGATATTTTATTCCTTTGTATAAATTGACAGGAAGAGATTGAAGACAATGCAACTAGACATGTTCAACATATGGATAAGTGTTAAAATGAACTAATTATATTCTTGAGACAACTACATTATTTTTTGTCTATCAAAGTGCCGATCTGTCTTATAAAAATTGCATACATTATTATATATATATGTTTGTTCATGTACCAGTTAGACTTGCCGACGTCGTGTTGTCATATGTAACTTGCCCCATTTTGCCGACATGGGCGACATTAATTACGTCTTGTTTCTATCGATATATTTATTCAATGTTTATGTTAAATTAATTTATTCGAATAATATTTTTTCACCTTTAATTAAACATTTCTATCTAATTCTAACAATATGAATCTTGTAATTATCTGAAAATGTCAATATATAACACCTTAAATTAAAAATAGTTTTTCCAAACTCAAGTCTTAACCAATGAGTAAAATAAGGAAAATATGACTAGTACTAATTTGTTTTTTTAGTAGTAATAAATTACTTAATTCTTTAAATCGCTGAAAACAACTTATATGAATATTAAATTGCATCTTAGCTTCACAGGTGTCATAGCACAATTATATAGTACAATAAATAATACTTATAAAACTATTTGTCAAATAATTTGCAGCACACAACACACACGCACTTTATACGTAATGCTATATTAATTGGAATGCACTAATTTTTAATCAATAATTACTTCCCATTACACCGTGTAAGTGTGTAACTACAAAGGAGTACAAAATTCAGTTCATCTAAACCAAAAATTCTAAATTAAAGAAATAATTCTCCGGTGATTAAGAAATATAAAAAATAGTTTAAAAAAACAGCTAATGATCCATTATTAGCCACTAATTTCTATAGTCAAAGCTCTAATAATCAATAATGACCCAAATAGAGCATGTGTTAAAATAGACCATATACGGCGTACGACAAATGACAGTTAATAACTTTTGTTTCATATTTTCTTGTTCTCAATTTATATGATTCACCTTTTATTTTAGTTCGTTCTCAAAAAAAGATATATTTATGTATTTTGTAACAATTTACTTGAAAAAAACATATTTTTATCACTAATAAAATGGCAAATGACCCCAACAAACATCTATAAATTTATTTTTCTTAAATTTCGTATCAAATCAAATTATATCATATGAATTGAAACGAATATATACTTATTTGTGCACGCGTTACTCGTGTCGCCCCTTCACATCGCTGTCCTTTATGTTCATCCACTAGCTGTAACGTAATGTCCTTTTCTAAAACTAAAGCCAAGTACTCTAAGTAATTGATAGTAAAAAAACAAAAGCTGTGTCACTAGCACAAAATAAATAAAAAATTAAAAACCAAAAACTGTGTGTACGTAGATTTCTGGTTTTTCAAAAAAAGTAGGATTGAAAATCCCATTAATATCATCCTCCTCTTCATTATAAATAACAAACACCCTCAATTGACTTCTACTCATTCACTCACTTTTACATAATTCTTCAAAGTCATATATAGAAATGGCTACTATTCTTTTTTTCTTAATTTTGGCTATTTCTATACTGGTGTTATCAATTCTCTTTTATCTTTCTAGAATTAAACCTTATTGTGAGTGTGAAATTTGCAAAGCATATTTGAACTCTACATGGTCTTTAGAGTTCAAAAATCTCTGTGATTGGTACTCTCATCTACTAAAAAAGTCACCAAGTGGTACAATTCATGTACACGTTCTTGGAAATGTCATTACAGCAAATCCAAACAACGTTGAGTATATGCTCAAAACAAATTTCGATAATTTCCCTAAAGGGAAACAATTTTCTACGATCCTCGGCGATTTATTAGGCCGAGGAATTTTCGCCGTAGATGGCGAAATGTGGAAGTTTCAACGGAAGATGGCCAGTTTAGAACTTGGAAGCGTATCGATACGTTCGTACGCTTTCCACATCGTTTCCGACGAAATTAGAAACCGGTTGATTCCGCTTTTGGAAAGTAACATCCACGCCGTTTTGGACTTACAAGATGTTTTGCGGAGATTTTCGTTTGATAGTATTTGTAAATTTTCTTTTGGGATGGATCCTGGTTGTTTGAAATTATCATTACCAGTTTCAGATCTTCAAGAGTCATTTGATTTAGCTTCAAAATTGTCAGCTGAAAGAGCTATGACGGTTTCACCTTTAGTTTGGAAAATTAAAAGAGGTTTGAATATTGGATCAGAAAAGAAGCTAAAAGAAGCAATTAAAAAAGTTGATATTCTTGCTGAGGAGGTAATAATTCAGAAAAGAAAAAACGATTTTTCTTCCCAAAATGACCTTTTGTCTAGGTTCATGAGGAATATTGATGATGATAAACTCCTTAGGGACATTATCGTCAGTTTTCTTTTAGCAGGAAGAGACACTGTTGCTTCCGGATTGACTACTTTTTTTTGGCTACTAGTACAACATCCACATGTCATTGATGAAATTCGCGCTGAGTCGAGTCGAGTCATGGTAAGAACAGAAAAAGCAACCCTGGCTACTTTTGATGAAATTCGGGAAATGCATTATTTGACCGCGGCTATACATGAGAGTATTAGGTTGTTTCCACCGGTTCAATTTGATTCGAAGTTTTGTCAAGAAGACGATACTCTCCCTGATGGTACGTTTGTGGCTAAAGGGACGAGGGTGACTTATCATCCATATGCAATGGGAAGGATGGAAAGTATTTGGGGCGAAGATTGTCTCGAATTCAAGCCAGAAAGATGGTTGGAAGACGGGGTTTTTAAGGCACAATGTCCTTTTAAGTACCCGGTTTTTCAAGGTGGTGTTCGGGTTTGTTTGGGTAAAGATTTATCTATTGTGGAGATGAAGAGTGTTGCTTTGGCTTTGATTAGGCAATTCGACTTTCAAGTTCATGTGGCTAAAGAGCAGACACCAAAGTTCATGCCGGGCTTGACAGCCACCGTTAGAGGCGGACTTCCCGTCATGGTTCAAGAAAGACGAGAATGATGAATTCAGGATTTAGAGTCAGTTGATCATTCTATCATCGTAGTAAAATTCAGTAGAATTTGATAGCTTTTGTAATTAGTTATTAGTTCAGACTTCATCTACATTTAGCGTTTTAGGCTTAGAGCAAGCTGAACTATGTGTATATGGAGGACTAACGTCAAAAGAGTACTTCTGATCTAATAACAAAAGTATTCAAAAAATATTGGGTATATTTGACACTTTTTTCTTATCTTGATATATGCCGAATGCAAACTTAGGTCTTGATAGAGCCATTAAAGCGCGGGTTCAACATAATCTCGTACGTTTTTCAACTGTTCATATAGTCAATAAATTTCAGAACTCATAAACTTCAAATCAAGAATTCATAAATTTCAATCATGAATTTGCGAAAAACGATTAGAACTCATTCCAAATACTAGCAGTAATAAGGAATTGCTACTATGCATGTGATGTACATCGATGCATCTTATAAGAGACAATTTTATCAATTAAAGGAAATCATGTTAGCTCAATCAAATGAGACTCTTATGAAGGTTACATTCTTAAAATTCGACGAGTCAAAGTACTTGTAGTTACAATGGGATTCCCTTGTAATTGTTAACATGTTTTTAAGGATAAGTACGAACACCATGGCATATCTTAGAGATTGTTCACGAAGCTTTCAATCAAGTGCACTATTAAATCTTTTTGCAGAATGGGCCGACGTCAACATAATATTCGATCAATTCTAGAAAATATGTACATAACATATCTAATTTTGCGGAAAGATTATGAGTTCACGGGCACCATAAATTACCCCATATATATATAAATCCGCCCATGTACTTAACTCCCGGCACCATAGTTTAATATTAGCGTGGGTGAGCATGGACTTGTTGCAGAAAGATTCTTAGAAACCCTTGGAGTATTATCTTGATAATGAAGACTCTGCTTGTTTAATTTTTTCTATAAACAAGATTTGTGATCCACTTTAAGTGGCTTTCAATTAGCTAATTGACCTTTTTAGCAGCCACATGAATAACATGTAGGGAAGGATAATCAATTTCTCATTCTAATTTAAAACACGATAGAATATTTAAAGGGATGGACCACAAATTATTTTGAAAAACAAAAAAAATGTTAAGCCCGCGAAAAATTCAAAGCTATTATATGAAGGTCATTCTTGTATATAAGTCATTTATTTCTCTATTGTTTTTTTTCAATTATTTTGCTATGATATCAGAGTAGGATTCATTTCAATTCTCATTTTTTGACGTTAAACTTTTATAGTATTAAATTGTTCATGCTTTATATGTCCAGAGTGGAAGATATTTTGGAGGACCCTAAATTACTTGTATATACAAATTATTCAAGCTTTAAATCTTAAAGACTTTTCAAGGTTCTAGCTTCGTCAAGAAGCATAAAAGGTTTAACTAACTAGAAGATTGAAATAATTAATTATGTCGGTTATATTTCTTAAAATAGCAATCAATGTTTGAGTTGTCGTGATATATTGGACATGTTAATTAAATTATTTTTAAGGGAATGATTAGGTCAAATTTGAATATTGAATTCCCATGCATTTTCTTCCATCAGAATCTGGAATGGTCGCAGCAAGGGTGACAAAATGGTTAAAATTTAATGATTTTTTTAAAAGGGCAAATTATATAAATCCCACTAGTTTAGATTTTAATTACTAGGAATTTCGATAGTTTTTGATATTATTTTCTATACCATTTTCGGTTATGGGATACATGTATCACGACCCGTCAGCTACATGTATCCATCAAGTTTAAAAGGTCGAAATACATGATTTAATACTTTTGAAATAAATGTTATAACTTATTTCCTTAATTAAAGGAGTAACTTGAGAAATTAACAAACAAAACGGATTTGAATAATCCTGCCATATTAACTATTATCAATTTTCCTAAAAAATCCAAATCATAATTTCTTTTGAGTATAATTACACTAACTACTTTTGAGTATTTATTCTTTTGAGTATAATTACCCGTCAAATACATGTATCCCACCACAACTTTTGAGTATAATTACTTTAACAACTTCTAAGAATTTTTTTAAAAAATCTAATTTCTTCCATTTGTTTTCCCGTAACAATAAAGTGAACAACTTTTTTCAAAAATTTGAATTTTTTTTTTTTTTTTGAATTTTGTGAATTTTTTTTGAATTTTTCATGTTTAGATAACAGTGTGTATCTCGCACTATGTATCTAATTCATCATCTAATTTCACTAAATGTATTTCATTAGGTGTATCTGCTATATACGTATATTAATTTCTTCCATTTATTTTCCAGGAACAACAAAGTGAACAACTTTTTTCAGAAATTCGAATTTATTTTTTTGAATTTTGTGATTTTTTTTTCAATTTTTCATGTTTATAGAACAATGTTACATCTCGCACTATGTATCTGATTCATACACCTAATTTATTAAGTGTATATGCTATATACGTATTATGTATCTGAAGCATGTATCTAGTTATTCGATATTAATCTTTTAAATATATAGAATAAGGTTATATACATAGAAGAAAGGAAGATACATAGATGAAGGGCAAATACATAGAACATTTAGATACGTCTAGCAAACACTATGTCTCTATAAATTCATCGTAAATTCACCAAGTTCGGAACTAAAATCCAGCGCTGATATGGCTCTAGATATTGTCTTTCAACTTCTTTTTCTTCATTCTAACAATTCAGCATTGAAAGCATAGGCTAAAGCATCGGAAGACAAAATCCCAAATCTCATCCTCTACAATTATCTTTCATTTTTCAGAGCTTTTGTTGCGCTGTTCTCTCACCTTTATCACTCTCGTCTCAACATACCTTACCTCGTCTTGCCTTTCTCTTATGTTAAACCCTTAATGTAACCTCTTTTTTAAAAAAATATTCACAGTAGATAAATGCGATAAAAAAACTATCAATTCAATTTTTGATGGTTTAGTGAAGAAGATCGAGGGAGAAGAAAGAAAGAAAGAGAATGGGGATATGAACTTGGGATAGGAGATTGAGGATGAAGGAAGAGAGAGTAGGTAGAGGTGATGGAGAACAGGGGGGGAGAGATATACTGTTGGTATAGGAGTTTGGGGGGACTGTTGTTAACATACCTTTAATTAATGAGTTTGAATTTTAACATAATTAGTCAATATCATATTTAATTAAGGAATTTGGTATATGATTTAATTTTTAAAAATATATGGTATAATTATTTTTTAAATGGTATTATGAATAGTATTTTTAAACTATAGGTAAAATATGTATATATAGTAGTTAATTATGTCTAATTATATAGTTTTTCCTTTTTAAAATCAATCTATTTTAAATGAGTTGGATATTCATTATTTTATAAATGAATCAAATAAGATCAATCCATATTATTCATTAAAAAATATGAATGACTTATGAGTGTTTATTATTTCTGTCAAAGAAATTCATGATTTTCTTGACTATATCAATTTCTATCGGAGATTTATTAAAGACTTCTTGAAAATTACCAATTTCATGAGTAAACGGCTGGAGAAGAAGTCTAAATCATATCTAGGAATCTCTAAAAGAGAAAAAAAAATTGATATTTTTTTTAAATAAAAGAAACAATGGATAATATGAATATTTATATTAGTCATTCATTAATTGATATTTTCAACCATATTAAATATGAACGAATCGAATATTTTATCTATTTTTACCTGACTTATTTTAATTCATCCATATTCAATCCGGCCCTCTCCTTAGCCACCTCTAATTGCAGCTATGAAACATGTGGTAAACCCTTTTTAAATTCTTAATTATTTTTGGCAGACACATTTTATGGGTTAAATAATAGAAGGCATGTGGTATTAATCTCCACTAATTATGCTGCAACAATATTATAAATAATTTTAGTAAACCATTAACAGAAGAATATATTCATGTGACTTCATTAATAGAAGAAAATGTCAAAGAAGCTCTGTGTCAAATTTCAAGAATAAAAGTTTTGAGTCGTATTTTTATTTATTTTTTTAGGCTTAATGCATTGATATTATATGTTTAATTGAAACAAATCACAATTGTCTATATGAAATTTGCTGACAATTTGAGAGGTAGTCGATGTGTTAAACGTTTTTTATACTATATCAATAAATAAAAATCTTACGTTGTTAGTTATTTGTATACATTTATGTATATTACTTTTGTTAAGAAATTTTTATTTCAAGAAGCCGTGATAGTAATAATTATTTGGTGAAAAAACTTTACATTGAGCTATTGACTGGTCGTTGTTTCTAAAATTGTGTGTATTTTTTAGGACAAAAAGTCATTTTTTAATCAAATTATTCTTCGCTTATTTGTTTCCCTAATATCATTTGAAATATTTTCTTAAAAAGAATATTCTATATCATACAACAAAACAATAAATAATATCCCACCATGGCACATATCCATTCAGTTGTTCACTTTTTTTTCACAATTTTTAAAACATTATTTTCATATTTTCTAATTTAGGTAGAGCCCGACTCTTTTCCATCCTTTTAAGTGTTTTTTTTTCTAGAATAAATCAATTTAAATAGGCATTTGTTTAATCATTTAAATTAAATTAATCATTCAATCATATATAATTGTTGTATAGTTATTTTGTTTGAAATGGCAAAATAGTACAAATAGTACATGGTAATAGTACATTGTGAGATTTTTTAATTTTTTTTTTTTTTGTGTGTTTTTATTTTTCTTTTCAAATATAAGAAATATATTTAAAGATAAAAATATTAGCTAACTATTTTAGGTTAGTAAAAAAATTAAATAACTAGACAAGAAATAACTTTCAGAAAAAAAATACTAATGTAACTAAATTATTTAATAAAACAAAAATTAATAGAAAATTATTGTAAAAGAAAGCTCAGAATAATATAATATAATAAGAAGAAGACAAGAAGTATAGATGGAAGAGAGAATTTTCTTATATTCAAGTGTGTCTTCCAAATGGTGAATGACCTCTATTTATAGTGTTGAGGTATCACTCACAAGGATCACCAACTAGTAGATACATGGTTATCCAAAATAGGTTCTTATCACCTTGGTAGCATATATACATGAATTGAATTAATTATTGGATAAAGCTAATGGACAATCCACACAATTCAATTGATTTATAACACTCCCCCTTGGATGTCCATAGATAATGTGCCTCGTTAAAATCTTACTAGGAAAAACCCAGTGGGAAAAAGCCTAGTGAAGGAAAAAGAGTACACACATCTCATAATACGCTTTAAATGTTGCCTCATTAAAAACCTTACCAGGAAAACCCAACTTGTGACAAAACCATGGTTAAGGAAAAGAGTACAACGCGTATTTCACTCCCCCTGATGAAAGTTTCACTTGATATCTCGGAGACGACGCATTCCAATCTTTTATCTCAACTTCTCAAATGTTGATGTTGGCAATGCCTTAGTGAATAAATCAGCAAGATTATCACTTGAACGGATCTGTTGGACTTCTATCTCACCATTTTGTTGAAGATCATGTGTGAAAAAAAACTTTGGTGAAATATGCTTTGTCCGATCTCCTTTGATATATCCTCCTTTCAACTGAGCTATACATGCAGCATTATCTTCGTACATTGTGGATGGTATGTTCTTTTTCAAAGAAAAACCACACATTTCTTGAATGTGGTGGGTCATTGATCTCAACCAGACACACTCTTGACTTGCTTCATGGATGGCTATTATTTCTGCATGATTTGAAGAAGTGGCTACCAATGTTTGCTTCATTGATCGCCAAGATAATGTTGTGCCTCCACATGTAAACAAATAGCCTGTTTGAGACCGAGCTTTATGCGGATCAAATAAATATCTTGCATCTGCATAACCAATCAGTTCTGACTTGGATTCATCAGAATAGAATAAACCCATGTCCATGGTCCCCCGAAGATATCTAAGTATGTGTTTAACACCATTCCAATGCCTCTTTGTTGGGGGAACTGAATCTTGCTAGTAAACTCACTGCAAAACAGATATCTGGTCGAGTATTGTTAGCAAGGTACATTAGTGCCCCGATTGCACTAAGATATGGAGTTTCATCACCAAGAAGTTCTTCATCCTTCTCTTGAGGTTGAAATGGATCTGTATTGACGTCAAGTGATCTCACCACCATTGGGGTACTCAATGGTGGTGATTTATCCATGTAAAATCGCTTTAAAATCTTTTCCGTGTATGTTGATTGATGGACAAGTATTCTATTTGGCAAATTCTCAATCTGTAGGCCAAGAAAAAATTTCTTCTTGCCGAGATCTTTCATTTCAAATTCCCTTTTTAAACACTCAACAGCTTTCAAAAGCTCTTTACTAGTGTCAATGATGTTCAAGTCATCAACATACATGGCTATTATAACAAATTCAGATTTCGACCGTTTTATGAAAATACAAGGACAAATTGGGTCATTTTTGTACCCTTCCTTTAGCAAATATTCACTCAGACGGTTGTACCACATCCTCCCTGACTGTTTCAATTCATATAAAGATTTTTGAAACTTTATTGAACAAGTTTCTCTTGAACCTTTGTATGTTTCAGGCACCTTGAATGCTTCAGGAATTTTCATAAAAATGTTATGGTCCAATGAGCCATATAGATAGGCTGTGACAACGTCCATCAGGCGCATTTCAAGCCTTTCATGAACTGCCAGATTTATTAGATACCTGAAGGTGATTGCATCCACCACAGGAGAATATGTTTCCATGTAATCAATGCCAGGTCTTTGAGAAAAACCTTGAGCTACAAGTCGAGCTTTATATCTCACGACTTCATCTTTTTCATTTCTTTTTCGCACAAAAATCCATTTGTACCCCACTGGCTTGATACCTTTAGGTGTCCGGATTATTGGTCCGAAAACTTCACGTTTTTCTAGTGAAGTCAATTCTGCTTGAATTGCGTCTTTCCATTTAAGCCAATCATTTCTCTGTCGACATTGAGTCAATTCTGCATTATTTCAACAGCAACATTATAGGCAAAGACATTGTCAATCACAACGTTATTTCGATTTCACATCTTTCTCGTCGAGTCATAATTCATTGAAATTTCTTTACTTTCATTATTTTCAGAAATTTGAACCTCCTCGGAGGTTTCATTATTCGTTATGACTCGGCCTCTTCTTGAGAAATTTCCTTCACATCATGATCATTTTGATCATTTGTTCCTTTTCTCTTTCGAGGATTTTTATCCTTGGAACCAATTGGTCTACCACGCTTTAAATGTGGTCTAGACTTATTTGCATTGACAACTTGTCCCATCGGGGCATCACATCGAACTGGAGCATTAGCAGCTGGAATATGCGATCTAGTAATCCTTGGAAGATTAGTAAAAACATCTGGCAGTTGATTCGCAATATTCTGTAAATAAATTATTTTTTTAACTTCTTACTCACATTGATTCGTTCGAGGATCCAGATGAGATAGTGATGATAAATTTCAATCTATCTCTTTTCCCAACTGCTTATGTTCTCCCCCTAATGTTGGGTATACTGATTCATCAAAATGACAATCAACAAATCTTGCCTTAAATAAATCTCCAGTCATAGGCTCCAAATATTTTATGATTGAAGGAGATTCATACCCAACATATATCCCCAACCTTCTTTGGGGGCCATCTTTGTGCGTTGTGGTGGAGCAATCGGAACATATACCGCACATCCAAAAATTCTAAGATGGGAAACATTTGACTCTTGACCAAAAACCAATTGTAATGGGGAGAATTCATGATAATTGGGGCCTTATGCGCACAAGTGTTGCTGCATGCAAAATAGCATGCCCCTACATGGACACAGACAACTTTGTTCTCAGTAGCAATGGTCTAGCTATCAACTGCAGACGTTTAATCAACGATTCTGCTAGACTGTTGAACATGAGCAATTGAGTGTTCAACTGTTATTCCAGTAGACATACAATAATCATTAAATGCCTGAGATGTAAACTCACCAGCATTATCTAGAAGAATTGTCTTTATTGCATAGTCTAGAAATTGTGCTTTTAATCAAATTATTTGAGCCAACAATCGCGCAAAAGCCATGTTGCGAGTTGACAATAGGCACACATGTGACCATCTCGTAGAAGCATCTATCAAGACCATATAATATTTAAATAGCCCACACATAGGGTGAATTGACCCACATATATCACCCTGTATACGTTCTAGGAATGCAGGGGATTCAATTCCAACCTTGACTGTTGAAGGTTTAATGATAAACTTTCCTTGAGAGCAAGCAGCACAAGAGAATTCCTTTGACTGAAGGATATTTGGGCTCTTTAAGATGTGCCCACGTGAATTCTTAATTATTTTGTGCATCATATTAAAACCGAGATGGCTCAACCGGTCATGCCAAATGATAAAATTATTAAAATTAGTAAACATTTTGTTTACTACGGCATGTGATTCAACTGTACTTATACTTGTATAGTACAACCCAGAAGAAAGTGCGGATAATTTTTCATGCACAATTTTCTTCTCTTTATTAATTGTAGTAATGCAAAAGTACTCAATATTTCCTTCATTAGCAGTCTCAACATGATAGTCATTTTGCCGAATAACTTTGAAGCTTAATAAGTTTCTTTGAGACTTACTACAATATAATGCATTATCAATGGTCAATATTGTCCCTCCAGGTTGTAATAAGGTCGCTTTTCCAGAGCCCTCAATTAATTTTGTACTACATGATATTATGTTAACATATGTCATTTTCATAACCAAATTAGAAAAGTATTTCTTTTCTCTTAATATAGTATGCGTTGTAGCACTATCAAGAAGGCACACATCTCCATTACTCATCTTGAATCCAATTGAAAACTGGGGATTTCTATTAATTTTCATAAAAATAAAAATACATCAAAAGAAGTACGAAACAAAACTAACAACGGAAATTTAAATACTTCAACATAAAGAAGAACATGATAATTAAAAACACATAAATAAAAGTAGCAACAAAATGCATTCCCCAGCTAAAAGATCAAACTTCACTTTCGATCTCCAAAGAAGTCATCAACTTCCATATGAGTAATATCATCAAGACCATCAAAAACATCATCCTTTAAAGCCAAATTTGCTTCAGCATCCTTATCATATTTCTGAGATGTTCTCGCCTTATTATCATCTTTAAGAGTCAAATGTGACTCTGCTCGAGCATTGGAAGAGGAAGCACCACCTTTATTTCTTTTTCTTTTGAAGGAATTTTGGTAGAGTCTGACAAAATGCTCAGGTATTCGACATTCACTTTTCCAATGGCCTTTCATGCCACAACAATGACAATTACTTTTTGAGGGGTTATTTTGAGAACTCATGTTGTTCTCCCTTTTATTATGACCACCACCTCGACGATTGTTGTATCGTCTCTTGTCTTTGCCACGCCCCGGCGTATTATTATAGCCCCGATGATCATCTCTTTTTATTTCAGATTGATCACGCGCTTCTACCTCATTTGCTTCCGGTAACGGAGCAGCTCTAGTGGGACGAGCTTCATGATTTTTCATTAAAAGGGCATTATGTTGCTCAGCCACAAGAAGGCATGAGATCAATCCAGAGTATTTCTGAAAAACCCTTTTCACGATATTGTTGCTGCAATATCACATTTGAGGCATGGAAAGTAGTAAGTGTCTTTTCCTACATGTCCTCATCTTTTATAGTCTCGCCACATAATTTCAATTGGGAGTTTATCCTGAATACAGCAGAGTTATATTCAATTGCGGTCTTAAAATCTTGAAACCATAAATGCATCCACTGATAACGAGTTCTTGGCAATATTGTGGCCTTTAGATGGTCATACCTCCCTTTTAAATCAGTCCACAATTCAAGTGGATCTTTTACCGTCAGATATTCAATCTTCAGGCCCTCATCAAGATGATGATGAAGGAAAATCATAGCCTTCACCTTATCTTGGCTTGATGTTTCATTTCCCTGAGTAATGGTGGCATCAAGTCCTTTAGCAGCTAAGTGAATCTCAGCATCGAGTACCCAGGATAAGTAATTTTTTTCAGAAATATCTAGTGCCACGAACTCAAGTTTGGATAAATTCAACATGATGAGATTATAAGAAGAATATGTGGATTAAATAAAAATATTTATATAATACCTTTGCAAGTAGGAACTTCGTGCTGATAACGTATTGTAAAAGAAAGCTCAGAATAATATAATATAATATAATAAGAAGAAGACAAGAAGTATAGATGGAAGAGAGAATTTTCTTATATTCAAGTGTGTCTTCCAAATGGTGAATGACCTCTATTTATAGTGTTGTGGTATCACTCCCAAGTGTCACCAACTAGTAGATACATGGTTATTCAAAATAGGTTCTTATCACCTTGGTAGCATATATATATGAACTGAATTAACTATTGGATAAAGCTAATGGACAATTCACACAATTCAATGGATTTATAACAAAAATATATTTTTATAACCTTTATTCTCTTTTGCAAATGAAAACAAAACTTTTATTTAAAACACGACTCTATTTTTTAAAAAAAATTTACAAAATTAACCTCCTAAAAATTATGTAAAAATTAAAACATCAAAATAAAGCTTAAACTTTATTTGTTGTAATTATTTAATAATTTATTTCTTTTGAAGGAATGAACTTTTCGTTTATGATACTTTATTAGTATGTGATATATATTATGTGGTATCATGAAGAATTTAGAAACCAATCCCTTATATATATATATATATATATATATATATACTATAGAGATATCATAGAGGACTAAGAGGTTTTTACTTTTGAAGGATTGAATTATCTTTTTATGATATCTTATTACTATATGACATATATCGTATGAAAATTATAGAAAGTTGAGTAATATATTCTGAAAGAATAAACCTGACATCTATAATATTATGACAATATATAATATATATCAATTTGTTATCATATAGGGCTAAGTGATTTTTTGAAAAATTGTTCAACCTTGTCCAATTGATAAGCCTTGATACCACCATGATGTAAAAAGGTTTACGGGCTAGCCACTTTCTGACTGACTTTTACCAAATAATTAGTGAAATTTATTTTTAAATTAAAAGCCTTTCATTTTTTGAAACACCATAAAAATGTAATTGTCATCAAATTTAAACAAGTGAAATATTGGAGATGCTATCATGATTTCTATCTTTAAAAAAGCGTTTTCGTCACAGTACTCTGAATTTCGCCTAAAATGCCATGTATAAAAGTTTCATTTTTAATACGGAATCCATAACAATGTAATAAATTTCAAAATTGACTATCTTTTATTTTAAAAAATTCAATATGTCGCTTTAATTACAACTTAAAAGTCTAGAAATGGATATATTTATTTTTTGAATTTTACCTCGTGACCATGATAACTCATATCTCACTTTCCAATAGTATAACGTGTCACCAAATTTATATCCCATGCGCGCACCAAACATTGAAACATAATTAAAAAAACAAAGATTTGTTTTACATGACATTAAATAGATTTTTACTTAATAATTGAATTTTATAATCTTACGTACACAAAAGGATGGTTTTATAAAATACATGACAATATTCAACAAAGTTGTTAAACATTAACATCTTGTTGAACACATTTTAAACACTAACATCGTGTGTGCTTAGCATATATAATGTATTGAATTATAATTGAGGGGCAAAAGTAAACTGTTGTGTGCTTAAGTATTTTGATTTAGTACAATAAATATTTCTATTATAGTATATACTTCCTGAATAAGCTACGTGTTATATTTAATATAAGTAATAGTATAATCAAGATTCAAGAGGACACCCCTCCCTTTTTTCAAAATTGTTATAGTACAAGCTTTTATATATATATATATATTACTTGAGCAAGAAACATGAAGAAGGATGTGCCAAAGGCAAATGCAACTAAAAGAGAAAAGAAGTAAAGAGGACAACTTTAACATAGGAGCATTATAAGGAATTCACTATGTAAATTATATGGGTTCAATTCTTTAAGATTTTTAACATTAAATTCATTGTATATTTATAATTATGGATTCCTGTCTACTATTTATCACAATTTTAATAAATTTTTACTCATAAATTTATGTCCCACGTCAAAACTTATGATTTCAATTGAATCTATACTTGTGATGATATGTCTGTCTATTATCATCGGCAAAAACATGAATCACACTAAGCTAAATTTTACTGAGAGTTTGTTAATTAAGGGTCTTTTTGGTAAGAAGAATTTTTTTCCCCATAAAAAATACTCTGTTGGAAAACTTTTCTCATATATATATATATTTTAAGTAAATAGAAAATATTGTCCTTAGAGCATTTACAATCAAATTTTTCAATAATATCATTGTTAGTCTTCATAATTTTTGGATGCTACAACAAAATGTTATATAGTTTTTACATTAACATCCAATGTGATGTATTGCAAACAAATGTTTAACCTCTTATCAACTAGAAATAATCCTTACTTCTATAAATAATAATATTACATGAAAGACTGCAAATGAGAAAATGTTTAACTACATAGCAATATGGTTCAACAGTAATAACACTTCCAATTCCTTGAAGTCGTTCTCTTCGACAAGAAAACGTCATTCCTTACCCGTCAAAACTTTGGTGGAGAATTTTGATATACCAGAGTTATAGACTTTTAATCCCATTTTGTAAGACATCCCCACATCGTCCTTCACATCCACACTTAAACTACTCATTCTCAGCTTCTGCAACTTAGATTTACTCAAAAATTCGATCTTCATTTTTTACGTCGTAAATCTATCTTTACTAGGCATAACATCTAAACTTTGAAGAGGCTTGCTAATAATAAGTAGGAATTCCGAGCCGCCAAAAAAGGATACAACTTCTGGAAAACTTGTATTGCGTTATGTGACACTTCATCAAGAGTGACAGATTGAGGTGGGAGTGGAACATCTTTAGGAGGAGCGACAGGTTGAGGAGGGACAACTTGAGTGGTAAGGGGAGGATCATTTATAAGCTGCTCTTCCATGCAATAGAACCGAAGAGGACTCGGAATCTGAATTAATAAATTTGCATCTAAAGAATCATAATTGACAACCTGATTGTTCACACCCCGAACAAGACTCGGAACATAGGGGAATTCAGGATTTGAAGACGACACATGCATCATCAAAGACTAATGCAACTTAGGTAAAACATGTCATCCAATATCGATTATTGTGATAATTTTATTAATCATAGAAAAATAAAACTAATGTATTAACATATAATATGAATTAAATGATTTTTCTATATAAAGTTCACTTTGGAGAGTGATGGTTTTAAACTTCACTTTGCATCATGAAGTCGCAGGTACCTCAACTAACAAACTGGAATTGCACAACATTTAGACCAATGCATCCAACCAATTTTAGTTATTTAATATATCTAATAATATATATGTCATATCTCAAGATATATATACATAATATTTTTCAAAGTTAAGGGGTGCACGTGCACTCACACATTAACACATGGGTTCGCCTCTGGCTGCATTTACATAACCTTTTCTAATTATTTTTAAAACTTCTATCAAAGCAGAAGAGTGAGTTTATTGTAGTTTCTTAACATGACTTCATTTATAAGTGAATTTTTTTTTGCAAGGCAATAAAAGGACATTATAGTTCATTATCATTTACAAACTTTTTTGTGATGACAAAATCAAAAATCATTTCTTAGAGCATGTTTGGCATTGCGTTGGAAGGCCAAAAACACTTATTTTGAAAAGAAAACATTTTTTAAAAATAATTAGGTGTTTGAGAAATCAATAAAATTGCTTTTAAATAGAAGTAGAAGAGTTTTTCTATTGTTAGGGAGAAGCTAAAAATTTCTGCTTCTTAAAAAAAGCAGAAACACAAAATTATTTTCTACAAGACCAAAATATCCTTTCATATTTACATATTTACCCATATGCCATATATCCCTTATTAATTAATTAACATATCTCATAACTTTGGTAAAAGTTTCATTTAAGAATTTTATTTTTATATAATATTGTTTTATTATTTTTATGTTTATTATCATTACTTTATATTTGATATTTTTAATTATATTTAAATCGTCATATTAATATTATATTAATATTTAATTTATTTTTTTATTTATCTATGTATAATATTGATTGAAAAATTGAATATGTACATTTTAATTCAATAAAAATAAAAGTTTGATTAAATTTTTTATAATAGATATTTAAAATAATTTTTATCTATAAAATAATCTTCATATGTACATTGATACTTGTCCTTTTTTGTAATTTGACACTTAAAATCACTTTTTAAAAAAGATTAGTCAAACACAATTTGCTTATCAAAAAACACTTTTAAAATGAATTAGTCCAACACAAATTGCTTTTTTTCAAAAACACTTTTCTGAAAAGCTATTTTTTAAAAATGCTTCTAAAAATAAGCAGATTTTAGTAGTAATGCCAAATAGGCTCTTAGTTTCTCTAGATTGGAAAAAAAAAACTTTTAAAAGTTGATCAAAATCATTACGTATAAAGTGAGATGCAATGCTTAATTTTTTTGTTTTAAATTGAAAATGAATAATATATTTTTACACTCCTTTAAGCTTTAGGTACTTTGAATAACATTTCTCCCAAAGTTGGCTATTCAATTTTTCACCTGATTTCTTAAACTGTTAATTACTCCATTGACAATATTTTATCTACAAAACATACTAGAGGTAAAATAAGAAACTCAAAGACTAACTTTTTTAAGAATGAAGTACACACGTGATACTACTAAAAAGAGTAAAATCAATTTTATATTATTTGAAAATTATGTAAAAAATATTATAAATCATACTAATTAATAACTTAAAATATTTATAAAAATCATATAAAAACTTGAATCGTTATTATAGAAAATATATGGTATAACATAGTATGTTCCACAAAAAATATGATTATTATAGTGAAATGTTATTATAGAGAATGATTACTGTAGAAAGGTTTAACGGTATATATAATCTAGACAGTCAGCTACAGGGTATATATAATCTAGACAGTCAGCTACCGGGACAGACCTACCCTACACCCTTTCGTCGGAAAATTATAAAGGTCAAATTTTGATTTAATATATATATATATATAAAAGTATTGACACAAGTTAAATGTTTTAGTTTAGTTGTAAGGGATTGCAAAAATTCCTTAAGGTTGTGTGTTCAAGCCTTGTTGGCCTTGTAATTATTGTTTTTACTATAATCATTGACACCCCTTTATGGAAATTCTGGATCCGCCATTGATCAGTTATATGCACTGGGTGGGGTTCGACCCAATCATCGACACCCCTTTATGAAAATCCTGAATGATCAGCTATATGCACTGGTTGGGGTTTGACCCAAGAAGAGGAGAGGAGATAATCAACCTAAAATATCATTACCGTGGATTTTGCTCTATATATATATATATATATTTTGCACTAGAGTAAAGATAATTTTATACAAGTTGAGATAGGTAATCAACCTAACTTGGACACTTTGGTAAAGAGATTTTAGGGTCCAGATTTTTAATGTGGATAAAATTTAGAAAATACCCACTTTTCAACTAATCTAATTAAAAAACTGGCTAAAATATGACTATTCTTGAGGCAAGTAATCAACCAATTTACACACTATGATAGTGGCTATTTTATTGATGGACTGATTTTAAATTTTGATTATGCTTAAGTTGATCCATTATAATTCTGTAGCCCAAATGAATCTATGATGATACGTACCATGCCATTTAGCTCATAACTTATATATGCATATCCAAAATCGTTCGGTCGCCCACGCTCAAAAGGAGAGTACAAAAATTAACCTAAATAATTATTTATTTAATTGCTTAAACTAAAAATAGTTTTAGAAAAATATAATATATATGTAATTGTGTTACTCAGTGCTTAATCAATTTATGTTGATTAAAAAATTAAACAGTGAATTTGATGGGCTATTTACGCAAAGATACAGGCAACCAAACCAAATGGGCCCTAAAATAAGTAATCCACTCCGCTTCGAATGCCCCCAAAACCCTAACTTTATAATCTTATCATTCCCCTTTTCTTAATAAACCCTAGGAGCAGCACTGAACGTCCGCCATTTGAAGGCTCTCTTTGTTCAAAATCTCCGAAGTACTCTCTCGTCCTCAAATTTCTATTGTTCGGAGTTTATGTTTTTTGTGTTTTCAGTGATTTATATCTGAATGTGTTGTTTGTTGTGTTAATTTTGAACAGAAAAGAGAAAATGAAGGTTATCGCCGCTTACTTGTTGGCTGTCTTGGGTGGCAACACCTGCCCTACAGAGAAGGATTTGAAGAAAATCCTTGCATCTGGTACGACTTCAAGTCCTTAAGAAAGTTCCTTTCTTTTTTTGTATATAGTCATTTTCCCGTCTTACTGATTTATTGCATATGGATCCGGAATATCTTGCCATTTCTACATCACTCTATAGCGACTGATCCGTGAAGTTATTTATTAGTATGTGCATATAGTTGGTTTATGTGCTTGCGTGCCTAAATTACTTATACGTGTATCCCAAAGTGACAAATTATGCATTTCATTTTGTCGATTTTACGTGTAGGATTTAGCTCAAATGAGTCAAGTACTGATTGGGCGTTGGGGTTTAATATACCAATTTGACTTGTGATAATAGTATCAGGAGTAGTGGAATAACATATTAGAGGAATGATTCATAAAATTAGTTTTGATGAGTTTTTTCATAACATTTAGAGCAGTTGTGAAAGCTATATACTAGTCGAATATGATTATTAGTGAACTAGTGTTAAATATTTTGGGAATGTAGAGTCCTGTAAATTGGGTTGAAAGAGTTTTCCCCCTTGATTAGATTGTTATTGAATTTCATGAAATGCTCCTTGCTTTCTGTTTCAAATTACCAGGTTTACACGGGCTATTATAACTATGAGTAACTAGGTAACATCTTTTGTTCATTACCCTCTAGCATTATTTTTGGTTTTCATGGTCCTCTAAGTAACCTGTAAAGTGAGAATTATTTGTCTTGTGCCCTACTTGCTTGAGTTGTCTGGAGGCAAGAATATACTATTATCCTTACTTTTCTTGCATAAAGAACCCTGCAGTGATTGGTTTGACTTCAAAAGTCTTTTAAGTTGATGCAATCTAATTACCTTGATGCTTTTTGAATATTGTTCTATATTGGGTTTTCTCTCTGAAGTATCTTAAACTGATGTGTAATTTAGCTGATGCTACTGAACTAGTAGATATTGACTCAGATTGCACTGTTTATATGTTTTGTCTTGCAACTTGTGATGTGTTATTAGGTTGATGCTCCATAGTTAACTGTGCTGGCTTGTTATTCTTAATTGTGATACATGTCTGCTGGTTTTAGTGGTTCATTTTGAATTAACACTTGACACACATGCTGCAGTTGGAGCTGAGGCCGATGATGATAGGATTCAACTACTACTCTCTCAAGTTAAGGGCAAAGATATCACTGAGCTGATTGCTGCCGGCAGAGAAAAGTTGGCTTCAGTACCTGCTGGTGGAGGTGCTGCTTGTGCAGTTGCTGCACCTGGTGGTGGCGGTGCTGCTGCACCTGCTGCTGAGGAGAAGAAGGAAGAGAAGAAAGTGGAAGAAAAAGAGGAGTCAGATGATGTACGTTGCTCTTCTAATTTTATGAACTTTCTTATAGGTTAACATTTCTTTGTTTTTTTTACCTTTAATATCCTCTCATATGCTTCTTGAATTTCTTTTGCAGGACATGGGCTTCAGTCTTTTCGATTAGAAGAACTCGAAGAATTCAGTTTATGAAGTATCCCTTTTTCCATTTGTTGTTCCCCTTGAGTGTATTTTAGGAGGTTTATTGTCTACTCACAGATTTTGCTTGAACTTAGAATTTTCATGGAAAACATTGGCAAACAGTTGAAATTATAGTATGTATTTCAAATGTTCAGCTTGATTCAATATATCTATCCCTTTCGATCTTACATTATGAGAAGATTTCATGGCATTTTCATTATACATATGTTCTGTTATTTTAGTTTTTGGTCTTGGATGTCGAAACGAGCTTTGATTATCATATTTCTAATCAAGATTTGAATTTCTCTTGGGTATAGTTTTGGTATGTACTATGTAGTATTGCATGGACAAAATTTGTGTATTTCATGCTATTAGTTTTTTCATCATTATAGTACAACTGGTTTGCAATTATTGTTTCTTAACACCCTCCTACCTAACAACCTTATATTCGGTCCAAATGTATGTTTCTGTAACCTATTATCTCTTTTTTGTAATTTTGTTTTATTTTTAAAAAATTAAATAGAGGAAGGAGCGGTAAAAGAACATGGATTCTTGAATTTGATAACTTTATATTAAAATAAAGTTTTACCACCTCAATGTACTTGCTTCAATAGACATAATTTGATTCATTTAGAGTGTCTATTCCATGGTATCAGTTATATAAAAAGTAAGTTTCTTCTGACTTATTTCTTATGTTTGATATGTAAATAAAAGATATCTAGGAAAAAAAAGGAGAAGACACAATCAATGTACAATTTTCCACTTGTGAAATTTATTTTTACTATTTTTTATAGAATTTATTTTTAAAAAAGAAAATACTTTTAAATATTTCCAAACATGAAAAACATTTGAAAATATGTTTTCTCCTCCTTATCAAACTAGGCTTTGGTAGGATCGATCACAATTCCAAAAAGTATTTAAGCACAAATTCTACCCTATAGTAATTCAATACCTTATTTTTTTAATTAACAGAAATAGAAAAGGGTTAACAGTTTGTGGAATTCCAAAATCCAAAGTAACAATTTTGGGTAAAGTATTACTCACTTCTCCTCCGGTGAATACGATGGATAATTTCGCCGCAGCGACGCCGGTGTCGCAGCCACCGTTGGCCACTCAATTGCAACCGTCACATTCTCAGGTATCTATAACTGCCGCCGATCTCCGCACGTTCTCCGACTCCCTCTCCGCTTTCCAACAATGCTTCAATGATCTACAACGACACATTGTTTCAATACAAACCTCAATCAACTCTATGTTGCTAACACCTCAACCTTTACCCGCCTCATCATCACCAGCAGTTGCAACCCCAGCCCCTGCCCCGGCCCCGGAGCCAGAACCATCTTGGGAATCTGACCCCTCTGAAGACCTAGACCCCTCTGAAGACCTAGTAGTAGAAGAAGAAGTGAATCAAAAGGAAAAGGAATTGGAGGGCGAGGACGAAGGTGAAGGCGAAGATGAAAGATTGGAAGTGAAATATCCTCGTTCAGAACTGAAATCGCCTCGTTCAGAGTTGGAAATCTTCTGCGAAACGATGGACCATTGTGGACTGCGGAAGTATATGATAACACATATCTCAAATTTTCGCGAACTGCGTGAAGAAGTTCCCAAGGCATTGAGACTTTCGCCCAATCCTGCAACCCTTGTATTTAATGGTATCGGTAAGTTTTATATTACAGCGGGCAAGAAGTATGCTTATGAATCACCTTTGGGCCGGGGAAGGAAGGCTAAAGTATTGCTTTTGGAGGGCTTCTTGTTAATGATAGGAATCTGCGATAAGGGAGTGGAGATTGAGAATTGGGTGAAGGAAGAGGCAGAGCAAACAGCTTTAGCATGGTTGGAGAGGATGAATTCTGAAGGAGGAAAGCCTCAAGAAATTGATGCCCGAGGTTTGCTGTTCTTTATTGGGGGTTTCGGGATTCCAGATCAATTTACAAATGCGAATATCAGAAATTTGCTTCTGGTAAGTAACCTTAAGTGGTGTTTTGATGCTCTCAAAAGATCAAACGTTCTCATGGCGAAGTTTCCAGAAATAATAGAGGAAATGGTGGCGATCAAGGCAGTAGTTAAAGCTGTTCATATTGTCTATAGTGTTGGAATGCAGGACAAATTTAACCCTAGGACACTTTTAACAACATTTATAAGAGAGTCTAAAAAATCATTTGACAACTTGAATGGATCACAAAGTGCACATCAAGGGAATATTGTAGCAAAAGGGAAGTACTTAGGTGATCTGAGATCGATCATCAAATGTTTGAGAAATCACCAGATTGATCCTTCAAAAGTTCTTCCCGGATGGGAAATCAATAAGAGAATAGTGAGCTTGGAGAAAGAAATTGCTGAATTCAATAAGCAGATACCTGATAAGAAGATAGCACATGGATCGAATAAGAGAAAAAAGGATGGAACTGTGTGGTTGAGCAACAAAGAAGTGAAACACTCACATTTTTCAAATTCACGGCCGCCACATCATCAAAGAGTTGTTGGTAATGTCATTAGCAACAACACCTTGTTTGAAGGTGGTGGAACTGCTGGCCACAATTATGGTTATTTTATGCCACCTTTGGTATTGCATGGACCTGTTGCAGGCTCTATTCATGAAAATGTTGGTTATTCACTGGCAGGACCTGTGAGAGGTGTGGCCATTGGTGGAACTGGAGCAGGTATATCAGCAAGTGCTAATAGTATTCATGCAGGCATGGATGTTGTCCCACAAGGAGTTTCATATGCTGGAGGTCATGGAGGGAATCGAGTTGATAGTATACCCGGGCAAATGGGAAGTCATGCTGGTCAATTTTATGGATCCGCTTATAGGCCATCAACGCCAAACACCATAGCCGGTGATACTAATAGACCTGCACCATTCATGGAAAGCTCAAAGGGCTTGCCAAACACCATACCTGGTGATTCTAGTAGGACACCGCCGTACTTGGAAGTCTCTCCGGGGTTGTCAAACACCATACCTAGTAATGCTTATAGGCCTGCACCATACATGGAAAGCTCTAAGGGTTTGCCAAACACAATACCTGGTGATTCTAGTAGGACACTGCCGTACTTGGAAGTCTCTCCGGGGTTGCCAAACACCATACCTAGTAATGCTTATAGGCCTGCACCATACATGGAAAGTTCTAAGGCTTTGCCAAACACTATACCCGGTGATGCTAATAGGCCACCACCATAACTGGAAGGCTCTCTGGAGTTGCCGAACACCATACATGGTGATGCTTATAGTCCACCACCATATTTGGAAGGCTCTACGGGGTTGCTGGACACTATACCTCCACCATATCAGTTTGCTGTTACTGTTCCAACAACTGAACTAAACCAAAGCAGTGGCTCACAGACAGTTCCTTCATCTTCCTTGTACTAGCAGGGATAGTCTTGAGTTGGCCAGGCATTACCTTCTCCTTAGTTTCCATTTCTGTAGTATTTAAAGCCAGTCTAGAACTGATTTCTCAGTCTCAGAAATGTTTGTGTTTCATTAGCGACTTAAAAACTGATTTTGGCCCAGTTTGCCATTACATTTCAGTATGTATTATGTATTCCAACAAATAATACAAAATGAGGCTTTTCAATGTGAGATCTAAAAACATATCTCTCTGTGGCACCAGTACTGAGTACGCTATAGTTTGGTTCTTTAGCAGGTCTACTGATAGAGATTATTCGTTTTTTCCCCGATGCATTGACATTCCCCATTTTTTCATTCTGGTTATTGTCATGGGAAGGAATGAAGAAAATTAGAGATCCAACCATTTGTTGTTATGTGTTCTCAATTATTAGATGACAAATAATCCTGGAAAGTTGGCTTTGCAGGGACGTAACTAATTATGACATGTCGATATTGAGTCTTTCCCACCATAAAATGCATTCATCTTATTTTGTGGAAAATCATCTCTGGTCCTTTTTCTTGTAACTTTGTTCAGTACACTTTGCTTGTGGTTTGTTATTTTTCCTGAATGATATGTTCTTATATCTATGTAGCAAGTCATCTCCTGGTAATTCATGTATGATGATCGGAAACATGTTTTTCATAGAAGGGAACCACATACTCAACATCTTTTCCTTCTCTAAGCTTACGGGATGATAGGATGGAGTGTTGGATATCTAAATATTGCTCATTCTCATCCCTTTTTTCTTCTGATTTGAAAGAGTAAATTGTTTATAGCAGCATGGCAATGTTCTGGTCAAGATTGAAAAGGTCGTATAGCCCCTTCTCTGTCTTTTCTGTCTCATCATTGTTTTTTCTATTGTTCGTGGGAATTAGAATAGTAATTATCTGTACTTATATATGTCTCCTTTTCTTATGAACATTAGTTCAATAGTGATAGCTTTCTGGAAGTTGAACACACTTTGCATAGTGTTGATTGCAGACCCTGTGATGACCCACTTGCATTGTCTTGTGTTTCACTTTTATGAACTGGTTAAACTATTTGATAATATATTTGTATAAAGTATTTGGTATATGCTATTAGCAGAATAAAGTGGATGCTTGTGCATGAAATCGAGAAGAAATTTGTGTTTCTTGCTAGCATTGAAGATTTCCAAATACCTGCTGTTCTTCCATGCGGGCCACCCCTCCCAAGCAAAATCCAGCTCTCGATTGTATTTCTTTAAGTCTTGAGAGACTTATAAAAAGATGGTAGCTAGATTTCCTATCATGTTTCCCGTCTATATTTTCCTTTATAGGACAGGATCACCCACCAGGGACTCTTCCAAACAGTAGTTTAGACTTCCTTTTCATGATCTTATTCTATTTGGTTGAAGGCTGTTGTATCTGGGCCTGGAAATGGACTCGGAAAGCCTGTAGATGTTTACGAAGCTGCAGAACAGATATTTGGCTTCTACTTGATGAACAGTTGTGTATAATATTTCATTTTGTACTAAAGTACTATCTTTGTAGAAGAGCTCATTTAGAAGTATATGTTGGATTTTTTTTGTTATCCTTGGCATAGACGAACAGATCATGTTATTTTCATTTCTTAATTCAATCATGTCTATCCATCAGTTTTACAGGTCTTAGATTATCTTCTTTATTTCCTCACCAAAACAGAGGACAGACATAAAGTTGGGTGGCATCACCGGTGATGAAGTGAAAAGCCATTTACAGTTGCTTCTTTCGTATATGTACATCAGTATTTTTTACCAATTCTCCTATGTCAATTCACGTATTTTTATTTACATGGCACTTGATGTTGGACATATTGGCTGCCAAGTCTACTAATGTGCTTTTTTCTGTAGTATTTGTGCTTTATTTGGAGATGGAAATTTGGTGGAGTGTGGAATCAAGTTAGTTGAGAAGAGAAAGTTTAAACAGGATGATGTTGCTAGGAGAATATGAAATAAACTGAAGCATGGAGCTCATGATGAATTTGCTTTTATTAATACAGATTTCAGATAAATAATGTTGGCCTACCTATTCGAAAATTCTTAATTATTGCGCTGCTTTCTTGCAGGAAAGTTCCAAGGACAGCTACATTTGGAGGAAAAGATCCAAAAATCAAAAGGATAAGTTCCTTCTCTAAGGCAGAAAGAGAGTGCCACGACTATTATTTCAGTTTGGAAATCCCTTCTGGGAACAGCCAGAAGATAGAAAGACCAGTGCCTGGCCTGCTACTGCTTCAGATGGATAATACGACGTTCCTACTCTCCTTTTTAGAACTCTGTTCATTCTTCAACCCCAGGCCAAAGAAATATTACAACAATTATCTTTATGTTGGCTTGTCACCAACTAAACACATTATCTTGTATAAAATTTCAAAACTCTAGCCCAACGAGAGATTCTACATTACTAAGTGTATACACATAAATGTGATATTCTTTAATTTGTTCCAATGTAAATTGTTGTGGATTAGATTTATGTGTCTTACAAGTAAGCGTGCGTCTTTTCATTATGGAGCTGCTATATGTTAAAATTGTTGATAAATATGCAATTTGGTGTAAAAATTGAGTATTTCAGTTCGAGCACTTAGATCAAGCTTTTAGCTAAAGAGGACGACCTGTACATTCAAGGCATTCACTAAGATATAATTGTTGAATCATTCATTTCAGTAATCATTTATGATAAAGGTTTAATCTATTTTGATAATATCATAGAAACCCTAGGTAGATATCGCTTCCCCCTTTAATATATCGCGAAAAGGGTTTTTTGGATACTAGATGACTATACTAAAAAAGAAACATTGACAATTTTGTAACATACTTTGCATAAGCCCACCAAGACAACATAGATGCATAGTGAACTCTCCCCAAGAATAGGAATAAAGAAAGAGACTGCAAATGTCTAGGTGTAGACGCTTCAAATTTCTCCTGATAGCTTGCCCCTGTTATGAACCAGATATGTATGTGTAACGCGTTTGGACTCCAATAAGAATTTCAATTAATTTTTCTGCATTTCAAGATTAGATGTTGTCAAAATATTGTGAAAATTCAAGGGAAAAGCTGAACTCCGCAATATCTTCAAACTTACCTGCAACAAATCCAAGAATGGGAATGGGTTGCATAAGCCTTTGAGTGCTTTCAAATCTTTGCCTGCAATAATTGATGGCATTAGCATCATTCTACTTAATTCTGAGTTCGCGTTGAAGGGATTAGTTAGTAATTTTGTAACCATCAGAAGATATGTAACAAGAAGAAAACACATAATTACCTGGTAAACTTGGTAAAGAGTGGATCTCGCATGAGGTACAACGCCCATAACATTCTTCTTCTTTTTAACTGCATAAGAGTGTTGAACAAAATCATCTTATTTCAGCATGCAAAACATAAATTTAAACAGGATTCATTACCATTGGTAGGTAAATTCTGCACAGAAGATGTGCGGGGGTGGTTGCATGATGATGGAGGAATGCATAAAAAAAAGCCAGAGAGGAAAATATTACACCGATATAATTAAAACACCCAAACAGAGTCTAGAATCAGATCCAACACGGGAAAAATGAGGAAAAACATAAAGAAGAAATGCTGTTAATCCAAGGAGGCATCAACTGCTAAGTCTAGGGTCAGTACAAGTGAACTTAGCCTCCGTAAGAGGAGAAAGAAAATTACTGAAATTCTGAAGTATCCTAACCTCATTCTTCTCAGAGTCAGAAAACTGAAGTTGCTGATTTTCCCCTCTATGTTGAGACATCAATGTAACTGAGAGAATGCTATTTCCAATGAGGTCCACAGCCAGTGACACGCACCAGGGAAACCACGACCGTGTTCCATATTTCCTCATCAATAGTACATAAACAAGAGGCCTTATGATGAACAAAATCTCTCCCGTCACGAAGAAGCCTCCGGGAACACCTTTCTCAGATAGGAAAGTCCATAGACTAGGTCTCTCAACTAGTTTACCTATAAAGATATTTTAAAAAGAAATTAACTGGCAAGTCGGAAAAACAATCAAATCACCTGAATTTAGCTCAGAAAAAAAAACAATTACTTGGAGGTTCCATTATTGCTGGTGGATGTTGCATTGTGGCATTCTTGCCAAAACTGCTTAAGTCAGATATTGCCCTGCCTTCAAGATTCCCAGATTTTTGCACATGGAGTGTTTTTGTGATACCAGACTCTTCACTCCCTGCAGGCTTACCAAGCGGCCTCTTCGTTTCTTGAAGACTAAAAGAATCAGAATCATTTTCTCCATTTTCAGTCTCCCCTCCTTCTAAAAGCATTTTGTACCCAGACTTCCTGAAGATAACCAGCCTAATACAAACCCTGAAAAAGAGAAAAAAATAGTGCAAAGATTTAGTCGTAAAGTACCAAACATATCTTCTGGAGAGTATGAATAAGTTAGCTGGGACACTTACTTGACAGCCTCAGTTATGGCAATCAAATTCCATTTGTTCTTTTCACCATAAATTTGCTCAGCCACAACCTCAATCGATGTCTCCAAGTCTTTCAGCAAAGTAAGGCACAATGATAAAGGGATAAAAGAGGACTCTGCACATCTCGTATGCACCTCGGTTGGACTTGTTTCTATTATATATTCGTTCACGGTAGAAATCATTCCTACAAGGGATGACACTGCAAGGAGTAGACAGTTCAGCGAAAAGGGGATAAAAACAATAGGAAGGAAAGTGAAAAAATGCTAAAATGAAAGCCTTTCTGTCCTCTCAAGTAATCCCTTATTCATGTTTTTCATTAGGTAATACTCCATAGGAAATGAGACATAAGCGAGGAGCACTTTTACAATAAAGCCAATACTATTAAAGTTGCGAATTTTTTACAGGAGAAAGACAAGATGGAAAAGAGTGACCCCAAATTCAAAAGAGAAGAAATCAGTTTTGAAAGATATTCTAACTGTCCCAAAAGCAGAAAAAAGAAGCCTATTGTTACCAAAGTTTCACAAAACCTGCTTCTGGCCCGATTTCGGATTCAGCAAACTCATCTGGGAGGAACCACGTTAAATTCTGAACATACAGAAAAAGATGATGAAACATTTAGTAAATACATATTCTACTGACAACCACATTTTATCTCTGTCAAGTATGAGGAAGCTATGCATGCAACTACCAAAACTTGAAGGAAGAAGTATAAATAATTTTAAAGATACAAACAAAAATGGCAAAGGCGTTGACTATATGAGGGAGAACAACAAAACTATGATATCTTTTAATTTGGTGCAAATTTGGCAATGTAACATATCAAACAATGATACCTTCCATCTAAATTTGATCTGCAGAAGTAATGACATAATAAAAATGTCATTGGCAAATGTATGTCTTAATGTAAACAAGGAACTCCTACTGAGAGTAACAAAGGAAAAAAAAAACAAAGATGAAGTGAGCATTGTGAGCACACTGGGAAAATTGTTCTAGGCTTGTACAAAATGTTGCTCTCTCTCCATCTCTCCCTGAATTATGGTTATTTCCACAAGAGCTACAACATGAATGAAAAACCGGATAACTTTTTCATTGTTAGGAAAGTATTTTCCATAGAAAACAATTTACATCATACCAAACACACTGACACTGTAAATATTCAAATACATTTTCCACTTTACCCTAATGATTGTATTTTCTGCGGTGAGCTGACCACCCTAACTATATATGTAAAATTACTTCTAACTTGCTAACATGCAAGACTAATTCTTTTTTTAAACTGATGGCGTCTTAAGATTGTGCGCACCTCGACTATTTTACCATGTTAACAACATTCTCCAACTAGTACTGGTGTTAAGGGTAACTTTGCCCATTCGAGCTTCACTAGCCGCTGGGTTCACAGAGCAAAGATGCCTCAAGAAACCATTTACTAACATTATTCGAGTATTTGTCAAACCATAGCCTACACCCTCAAATTCAAATTACTCTAAGTACTCCTTTTATCCTGGTGAAAAAAAGTCAACATCTACTGTGATCGACACACTATTATGTGTCAGTTCCCTTGATGAGATTTTCCAACATGCCAACAATCCTAAGTTTCATTTACTAAACATTTGAAATCCAAACTACTGAGAAATGTGTCATTGTTTTCGGTTAAAGCTCAAACAAACATAAACCCCTCAAAGATACAAACTTTGTAAGGGAAAAAAAACCCATTTAGGCACAGATATGAAATTTATCAACTACACTCATCCACCATACTCAAAATTAAGTCCAATTTCATTCTTGTTTTCACACCATAAACAAGCAGAGAGCTTTAAATTGAAAAAAAAAAATGGTAGCAAAGAGGTTCTTACATTGGCAATAGAATCCAATTGACGCACAAAATCTTTATTCCTCCTAATCCATCTCTTATAAAACTCCATAGCACCAAAAGGGTTTTCAGATCAAACCCAGATGTCAAAACGCCGAGAGAAATCACTCAGCTCTGAAATTAAATGCACCTTCAGTTAATAATATATATATGTGTGTGTGTGTGTCGAGAAGACAAAAAAAGAATTGAAGAAGAAAACAAAGGAATTTGGTATTAACATATTCATCAATCAATCATAGAGTAAAATTTGATAAGGCTAAAGCGTTTTCACGATTCAACAAGCATATACAAAAATTCAAGAATTGACATTAATATAAAATGCGAAAGCAACACAACAAAAGGAAATTGCCACGAGAAACACACTCAACACTTGGGTGACGGGCCTATTGTGCACTATTTTACTTGTAATAATAAAAATAAAAACATACAACATACAAATATTATTTTTTTTTGTTTGAATTTAAGTGTTTTATTTTTTAAAATTTGTTTCAAAAGAAATCTTATTTTTTATATTTAATAAAAACAATTTGTATGACAAGTTTAAATTATAAAATTCAAAAAATTATAAATATCTTTAATTTAAGATTATAAGATTCAAAAGTCTTTTTTTTTCATTTATTAAATTTGTATCTAGTCAAACTAAGACATTTAATTTAACACGCAGTGAGTAGTAAATAAGTAAAATACTATGTAATCTATTATTATTAACTAAATTACACAATTTACAATATATACTCTATATTTACCGTGCATATATAATTTTATTAAACCATAAATTAAGAATGTTGCTAAAAAATAAAGTCTAGAAATAAAGTAGCATTCTAATCCATAAACAAATATGTTATTATTTATATGGAATATATATATTCTACGTATATTGCATTATTATATACTACTATATATAATATTATTTGTTATATGTAATTTAACTATTATACAACAATAACATACCAAATGTAACTTCATTATTGAAGTCTGGGAAGGATGGTGTGTATACATATCTTATGCCTATTTTGGGAGATCGAGAAAATACTTCTGATAGATCATTAACTCAAGTAAAAGCATTACGAAGCAATTCAAAAAATAAAAGAGTGAAAAAGCCAAGACAAGATGCTAAGGAATGCAAAACATACTAAAAAGGAATTGTCACTACAACAAAATAATACGATAACTAAAGTGTAAGAAGCATTAAATAGTACTAACATAAATGGAACAACAAGAACTAATGTTACAACTAATAGTATAGAAGAAAAAGCGAAATAACTTTCAATAACCTCACTAACCTCTACCATAATTTGTATTCTCCTCCTATCTAAGGTCATATTTTCAATAACCTGAAGTTGTGTCGTGTCTTGTCCAATTACCTCTCCCTAATACTTCTTTGGCCTACCTCTACTTTTCGTACCCATCCATAGGCAACCTCCCACATTGTTGCACTTGGGTATTCGTGCATCTCATCTTCACATTCTCGAATCATCTCAATCTTGTTTTTCGCATCTTATCCTCCATTGAGGCCTCTCCTACTTTATCCCGGATAACTTCATTTCTAATCTTATCTCTCTTCATATCCCACATATCCATCTCAACATCCTCATTTTCGCAACTTTAATCTTTTGTGCATGGGATTAATTGGGAGTTCTTGATTGTCCAACATTCCGCTTCATACAACATAACAAGTCTAACCACCACTCTATAGAACTTATTTTTAAGTTTTGGTGAGATCTTCTATAACATAAGATGACAGATGTGACCCTCCATTTTATCCATCCTACATAAATACGAAGTGCGACATTCTTGTCGATTTTTCAATTACTTTAGATAATAGACCCAAGATACATGAGACTTCCTTTCCCGTGGTATTACTTTGGATAATAGACCCTATATATAATATAATTCTTACGTATGTATGTTACACAAAAAAATATTTATCTTTATTTATATATATTCATATATGAGCATACATTATTTTAAAGAAGCACAATACATTATTTATATATAGTATATTATATATTAAGTTGGAATTTACATTGAGTTAATTTTCCTATTTCATGGAAACGAGAAAAAAATTGAAAAACAAATATGTAAAAAACAGAAAGGAAGTCAAGTTTATTTAGACTGGTTGTCACTTGTCAGTTATTAATTAAGATTTATATTTTAGTGAATTTTTCATACTTAATTATGAATGTATTCCTTTTTAATGCATTTCATAGAAATATTTTCGAAATATCAAAAGTTATATATAATGTAATTAAAAAAATTATAATTAGAATAAACTATATTTATGTAATTTTCTAAAAGTAGATGTAACTTTTAAAATACCTTTTTAAAAAGTTGTATTGGTATTATTTTCCCTTTCGTTTTTTAATTATGAAAAGAAGTACTAACTACTACTAATATAGTATAGGTTACGTTTTTCTCTTTTTTTGGTGTTAAGTATTACCACTTGACATGCAATATTATAATCACGAAAAGAAAAAAAAAACTTACCAATATCTCATATTTATATTGAACTAATAAACTCATGAGTCATGAGGCGTGTAATTATTACATACTATTACAATTTTATTACCTCATCGTGTTAATTAATATGCACTATCCACAGTCTCATCTCAATTTATCAATGATACATAATATAATAAGATAAAATTTTATTCGCGTCCAATATTTAATTCATGACATTAATATAATTATAAGATATGTGTTTTTCGTACACACATTTATCAATTATAAGATATGTGTCTTTTGAGCGCACCATTAATTAAGATTAAGGATCAAATTTAGTTAGTTGTAAGTTGTCAAAAGAATTAAAGGTTTGAATGTTAGGTCATATCACATATGGCTTAATGTTTTGGTCCCATGATGTACACAACTGTCCTTCCAAATTAAATCCATATCCCTACCTAGAGACTTCAAAGTTTCAACTGCCAAATGTTTTTTTCTCTATGCATTTATATTCAAACTTTATATAGGTATGATTAATTTGATGTGCGTATGATAAATATGCTAAAAGGATAAACATTTCCTATCGAAATGTTTTTTATTCATTTGAAGCTCAAACTCCAAATATTCAATTAAAGATAAAGATCAGCTATAACTATCTCACTATATAAAGGCAAATATAGCATTTGCCGTACGACTCAATAGAATTCAATAGAGTGAAAAAGTTTTATAAATCCTTATTTTTGGTATAAAATAAAGTTATTTTAGAATCTCCATTTAATAAAAACAGATAATTTCATTTTTTATGTTAGGTAAATAATTTATTATATTATCATAATTTATATCTTGATTTTAATTAATATTTATAATAAATATTAAACAAATTTAATATGAAATTTATATTGGGATAACCTCGTAATTTTTGTAACCAAACGGCCGCTAAATATTTGAATATTTTTATCTTTGGGCAATATCTAAAGTAGAATCAAGTCTCTTTCCAATTTTGAAATTGAAATGGAGGAGAAATAATAATGATCAAATTCCAGCTCAACTTTTTCTCCCAAAATGAAAATAGTAACCAAAAAAGTCATAATTTAATTAAAAAGGTAAATTAAAAGATGAATAAACAGTCAAAAACACATTATTCTATCAACCTCCATATGTCCCCTGGTTCAAAATCCCCCCCACCCACCTCCCCACCCCAAAAAAAAAAAAAAAAACCAATGCACACCTGTAAATAGAACATGTCATTAAGTAGAGCAGTAGCCTCACCGTTTTAAAATATTTATCGTAGTTTTTATTTAGAAGCTTCATAAAAATATATTAATGAGGAGACATATTTATTAGTTTATCTTTATTTATCTCTCAATCTATAATCTTTCTTTATTAAAATATTTATTTTATTTATGTATTATATTGAGGTATTTATAGTTTTTAAGAATAACTACTATTACTTACAATTAAAATGAAAAAATAATTAATTTTATGTTGAACATCTAAAATGACAAATATTTTAAGATGCATATTTTTAATAAGAACAAAAAAGTGTTTTGAATTGTTAGAATTTAGTACTAACATATAAGAGTGTGTACTGAGGAGCTTAATAAAGAAAATCAGCATTTTGAATAAAGAGCCCTATCTACCAGGTACTGTATTAAAATTTAATTTTGTTTATTGAATATATATGTGCACACATCTTTTCATCTAATGTTGTTAAACAATTGCCAACAACTTATTTATACTAAAACTTGCTTGCTTAATAGGTAGATATAAAGCCGGTGTACACTCTATCTCACTTGTAGGAACACATAAGCATGTTGTAAATTGTTGTTATGTAGCAGTAGTCCATACATTGCTGATATGATAATTTGAAAAATAGAAATAACCAGTTACAATCAATTAAATTGACCTAATGATGTAATTTTATTTTACTAAATACTAATTAGGCAATTTAGGACAACACTTGTCTTTAATTGTGATTTGGAACAGAATGGCTCCCAAAGTAGTATTACTGTAAGTCTTGTTCGTCTCCGCAGTGTAAGCTTTTTGCTTTTTCCGCTAATTTGGAGTTCCCCAAACATAGGAAAGATATATACAGAGAGAGAGACAAATATACAGAGCAAAACAACAGTGTTATTTCTCGTGATTTTCCCAATCCTTGCAATTTCCTCATTCAATTTCACCCTTTTTCCCAACCCCCCTTATTCTCTCTCTCTCTCTCTAAAAGTAGTAATCACTTATGGGGTTTCCTCTTTTTCCTTCAAAGTTTTCAACTTTCTCATTCTTGAGTCTTGACCTTCACCCTTCTCTCTCACATGCGCATACAACTTCAAATTACCCTTCTTCTTCTTCTTCTTCTTCTTCTTCTTTGTTGAATGGAGATTTAGCTTTCCTTTTTTGCTTCAGGTTGTTGCTTTATCTCTTTCATTTTCCTTATATGTTGTTTAAAGGTGGAAACTTTATACTTGTCTTTCTTCCTTTTTAAAAAATGTTTGCAATTGGTTGTCTTAAAGCTGCTTCTCCTTTCTGGGTTTTTGTTTCTTCTGCTCTTGATTGAAATATATGTAAGATCCTATTTGCTTTTGTTGGCTCAGTTTGTTCATTTTCTTTTCATAAAGCTGGAAGATTTGTTGTTTCTTGATCCCTTTTAAAGATTGGAAGGTTTTAACTTTTTTCTTCTTATTTCATTTTTTCCCCTTAGATTAGCTGATAACTCTGTGTATTATATTGGATTTTTCAACTGAATATTTGGATCATTTTAGCTTGATTTGGTGGATTTTCATTTGAAACTGTTGGGCTCTAAATTTGCATGAAAACAAGTGCAAATGAAATTGGTGGAGCAATGCATATGTAGAATTAATGTAATTTAGAACTTTGATAGAACAAGAACAACAACCTAGTGTAATCCCACAAGTCGGGTCTGGGGAGAGTAGTGTGTTACCTTGGGAGGTAGAGAGGTTGTCTCCGATAGACCCTGGGAACTTAGAACTTATGATGAAATAGAAAAATGAAGTGGTTATGTTAGTTAACAGTTTTGAGAATTAATGAGTGAGCAAGAAAGTTAAAGATATGTTGGAAACTTAATTGTTTTTAAACCTGTCATTCATGGTGGCTGTCTAAAGTAGTACCAAAATCTACACAGATTTATTTTTAAATTGGTTGTCTTTAAAGAACATATGAACAACTGGCTGTGAATGCTATAGATAGGTGCACAGTGACATGAATTTTAGCTGCAGGTTCATAATTTAGAGGGCTGCTTAGTCCTTTATCTTCAATTCCCAACTGCAGTAATTAAAACAGAAGCATTAGAAAGGACATAACATGTGGTGGTATAAATCCCTTTTTTGGATTTAAATGACTCAATTTTTCTTATGAATTAATTATTCATCTCTGATTTGCTGAACTTCTTCATTTGTAGCAGATAAGAAATGCTGCTGCATACTGAATGCAGTAAAGAGGCAGTTGTCAATATGATCAACAACCATTTTGGAGGTCTTTTGATGGACTTTTCCATTTGTGTGCTTCTTTCTCTCCATACTGCTTTGTCTGAGACGGGTTAGATAAACTTTTGGTGGCCACATCGGACTTGCTTTTGTCCATCTTCTTAGATATGCTTCTAGAAGCAATGGGTGGGTTGCCTGGTACTAGTGAAATTACCGAGTCAATAGAGGACTTAAATCCTGCAACCGATAAACAGTATTGTATGAAGGATGATATTAACAAGCTGTTTGAAGCTATAGAAATTAGGACTTCCCGTAGAGGTGTGAGTAAGTCAGAACAGGGTGTCAAAGATGCATTCAACAAAAGCGCAATGAAGAGACCAATGCGATCTAGCCCCTCTCGAGCATCAGGTTTTGATAATTCTGAGCCCGCAAGTTTGAAGCAGGCCTTCAGAGGATTATGCATCTCTCAGGCATCAGAGCTTGCTGCTGTGAAGAAGCGGTCGTCAAAAGCATCCAGGCTGTCGGGTGTCTCAGAGACAGGGGCTGTCAAAAGCCTTTACAGGCCTGTTGTTGTTCAGTCTAATGGCCCTGAACATACTGTCAAGGAAGGTGTAGGGAATTTAGTGGAGATATCCCTCATCCCAGATAGGAGTATGTCAAATACTTCCGATAAGATTACTGAATATGAACATGTACCCACTAAAGAAAAATCTACTTATGCTGCTTGTTCTTGCCATCTTTCTAAAGATGCAATGGAACACGGTGCAGAAATAAGTGAAATTTCAGATGGAAAGGAGGCTTGTCCTCACTCTACTGATATTGGTTCTGGTTACTTGAAAGAAGTGTCTGAGCGGAAATTATTTTTGGAACTACCACTTTCTTCAACTGCTGCTTCTGCTAATAAAGTGGAAGCCCAGACAGTGTCTACCTCAGATGAAGCTCCAACAACTGTAATCCCATCAGACAAAGAGCGGGCACTAGATTCTGATCTTGTCTCTTGCTCATCTGCTTCTATTACTGTAAATAAAGTCATCAGACCTTCTAGCAGTCCAAGTTTGATGAGACCACTTTCCAGAAGCAGAACGTTTGTTAAGAAGAACGTCATTTCTGTTCCCACCAACAGTTCCAAGCAATCTAATGGTGGAATTGACAGTTATTTGAGTTGTAGTACCAGTGAGATTCCTTGTCAGACACCTGAATATGTACTGAGGAATGATCAGAAAGAAGAGGATAAAGAACCTTCAGAATCATGTGGTGAAAATAGTATAGAAGTTAGCTCATCTATTCTGGAATCAAGTGTTACTAAACCTGGTCTCAGCTCAAGCAGTTGTAACAGAACAAGATGTATAGTTAAAAAAGGTGATGAAAGATCATTATCAAGAGAAAAGGGAGAGATATCTCAAAGTTCAAAGAGTAGCATTGGGGATTACAGCAGCACCACAAGCCTTAGCGAAGAAAGCTATCGCAGTGGGTCTAGCCGCAGTGGATATCGGCCTCATATGTCCATAGATTTGAGATGGGAAGCCATTCGTTGTGTTCAGAAGCAGCATGGAAACATTAGTTTGAAGCAATTTAAGATGCTTAAAAAACTTGGTGGAGGGGACATTGGGACTGTTTATCTGTCTGAGCTAATGGGCACAAACTGTCAGTTTGCTGTGAAAGTTATGGACAATGACTTTCTGACCAGCAGGAGGAAGATGACTAGAGCGCAGACTGAAAAAGAAATACTGCAAATACTGGATCATCCTTTTCTTCCCACACTCTATGCCCATATTACCAATGACAAATATTCATGTTTAGTGATGGAATATTGTCCAGGAGGTGATCTGCATGTGCTCCGACAAAAGCAAGCCAACAAGAACTTCTCTGAAGAAGCAGTCAGGTTACTTTTATTATAGTTTCTTCTTCCCTGAAACTATTTCTTGTTATGTATATTCTTAATCTAGATTCCAAGAGACAAGGCAAATAAATCTGCAAATAGAACTATTCTTTCCTATAACAGGTAATATTGGTGGGCATATATATATTTGTGGTAACTCTCTTTTTCATGATTGCTATCTGGTTGATGAAAGCTACGCATGCCTTGAAGCCCTTACATTAAGACTTTAGAGATATCTATCTTCAACGGTTTACTAGACTCTCTTTTGCATCTCACAAAATGACTTGTACTTGTCATTTGCTGATGGCTAATAGCTTGCTTTATGCTGTTTTATTCAACAAGTTTAGAACTCAATTTGTGTACAAGAAATAGGAAAAAGTTAGAGAACTTCTCTAATTGGTTTGGATTCCCAGCAGATTTAACATGTGAGAGTTCCTTATCAAAATTAAAATAAAAGATTCAAGTGGATTTAGCATGTGAGAGTTAAAATATATCTCTTCTTCCAATTCCCTCTTACGTCCCTAGGTGAATCAGGAAAAAAGAAATTATGGTTTAGATATCCCAGGTTTATGATTGGTTTTCAATTATACAGTTAATGCTCACTCTATCAGTGAGAACCTGTAATAATGACTTGAATACCTTGAACAAATATTTCTGTCATCAAAGAACTGGCTCATCAAATGACCAGTTTGCATTCAACTAGTTACTTTGTTTTCTTTTCTATTGGACCAAAACCATTTCTTGGTTGGACAAAGAGCAAAGCTGAGAGAAAAGTTAGTTTTTCGGGAATTCGAACCTTAATATAAAATTTGACTTCATCAGGGGAGGTCAATCAAACTTATAGGGAAATCTCTTACTCTGCAAAAGCTTGAGGGGTTTCCCTGAAACTTTTGGGAAGCTCAGGGGTCTAGTTATGTCAAATAATCTTCCAATTACCTTTAATTTCTTCTTTTGGTCTTTCCATTTTCCAACCCTCGCGAAGGATTGTTCTCGAGCATGTCTCAGTGGATTAGAACTCCTTGAACCTTTGTTATATATGTTTCTCTTGATTGAAGAGTGTCCCATATTCCAGTGGATGCAAAACATTGAAAGCTTCTATAGTCAAAATCATTAGCAACTAGTGATATGAACAGAGATAAAAGTCGATTCAACAGAAACATGGGAAGTGGGTGGAAGGGGTGAATCAAAGAAAAGAAGTGGAGACGAAGAAACTGTAGTGAAAATATGTGAACAATTAAAGTGACGTATCACTGAACTTGCATCTCTTCTCCATGGCATCCCCATGCTTCATCTTGCATCCAGAAGTGAATTCCCACTTTGTATGGAGACTTTATCGAGTTAATTTCTGGTGAATGAGTTGAGATATGCAACCTGTCTTTCCAGTCATTCTTTTACTTAAAGTTTAGTATCTGAGGTGACACCTAATATGTCGAGCCTACTCTTTCAAATTTTACTGAATAACTTTCCAAAATACTTATGTTTAAGTAAATATGTTGTGCTTCATAAGTTACTTTGTGGGACAAGTTTTCCAAATGTTTTTCAGTAATCTGGTGATGGGAGTGCAGTTTGTCATTTTAATCTCGTGAGACGCAGTTTGAGTGGTTTGCTATGTGATCTTGACATTATTCTGTTGTTCTTATTCTTTACACAGATTTTATGTAGCTGAAGTTCTTCTTGCTTTGGAATACCTTCACATGCTTGGAGTCATCTACCGAGACTTAAAACCAGAGAATGTCTTGGTTCGAGAAGATGGTCACATCATGCTGTCCGATTTTGATTTGTCTCTTAGGTGTGTTGTGAATCCTATGTTGGTGAAATCATCTTCTCCTGTGATTAAGCCTCCAAAGACGTCTAGTCCATGCTCGGAATCTAGCTGCATAGACCCCTTTTGCCTACATCCATCCTGGCAAGTATCCTGCTTCACCCCTAGATTTTTATCTGCAGCATCAAAGACACGTAAGCTAAAGGCTGACATAGCTGCACAAGTCACACCTTTGCCACAACTCGTAGTGGAGCCAACTGATGCCCGATCCAACTCGTTTGTTGGCACCCATGAGTACCTGGCTCCAGAGATTATCAAAGGAGAAGGTCATGGCAGTGCAGTAGATTGGTGGACCTTTGGTATCTTTCTATATGAACTGTTATATGGAAGGACACCTTTCAAAGGACCAGGAAATGAGGATACATTAGCAAATGTGGTTTCTCAGTGTCTCAAGTTCCCTTCATATCCTTTGGTTAGCTCTAGTGTGAGAGATTTGATCAGACGGTTATTGCAAAAGGAACCAGAGAATAGGTTGGGAGCTGAGAAAGGAGCTGCAGAGATAAAGCAGCACCCTTTCTTCGAGGGACTGAACTGGGCGCTTATACGATGTGAAACACCCCCAGAACTGCCTAGATTCTGTGACTTGGGAAATGTAATCCCTGATACCAACCAACAGAACAAGGAGATTACCAAGTCTCAAAAAGAGTTCAAAAGTATAGGAGAGGATATTGAGTTTGAGATGTTTTAGCTTATACTAGACCTGAGAATGGATAGGTTTGTTTTTCTGTGATCCGTGTTAGTAGTATATATAGCATAGTGTAGAATCCAGAACTTGGCGTCAATTGAAGAGTTCAAAATAACATGTTTCTATAACGATGTTTTGCTCGTAATGTGAAGCAGGCTAGATGAAAATTGGATTTAAAGAGCTACAAAATCAAATCTCCCGAACGTCTATCTCCTAGGTAATGGTGATTCTACCAATCCCATATTAGTTCAAGTCTCATATAAAGATCCATTGAAATATAATTGTCCTAAATTCTCATCAACAATAAAGTGAATATAACCTATTTAAAGCTTTTTGATTTTGAAGAAATATATAAAACTTTCAAAGAGTCGATAATACTATCAAGAAAATTTGATCAAATATATAGGCAAAAGCTCAGCAGGATATTTAAACAGTTATGGATGGAAACACATAATACAGGGTTAAGGAGAGCCAGGAATTCCTCATTTTGACATACTTTTTTTATATTAAAACACGACAAATAAGATGTGCACTAATTGACATGCTTATTTCCACACAAAAATCGTTTAATACAAATAGGCAGAATCCAAAACAGATTAGCAAATGTGTTATGCTGCGGAGTACTGATAGCATATGCCATACATCGGCATGTTCTATTGTCTGCGTCCAAGTGACTAGTATTATCTACTGATAATTGAAAATCCACAAAAGAACAAACAGGTCTGAAATTATCTTCTTTCAAACTTCAGCCACCATAGGAACAATGGTCGAGCAGAAGCCACCATTTATTCCTTCTTCCCTATGCCATGAGACATGTTGTAGATCCCTCTCCCCTGAAACATCTTCCAGAATACCATTAGAGTTGATTCAAGACAGCAGATAAAAGCAATCTAGAAATTTCGAAGAAACTCACAATCATAAACAGAGCAGAAGCTGCCAAAGCAGCTGGAATGGCCACTGAGGTGATCTTGTCAAAACGTCCTTTCAAGTATGTGTGCTTGTGAACGCTTTGGTAAAACTTTTGCTTCTCAACAAGCTTTTCTCTGGGATAGAAAGGTGCTTCTTCTGACATCCTGTGTTATTCAATAACTTGTAAATTTACAATATCATAACAAAGTGAATATAATCAATCAGTTTAACCACCTGCACCACGTAGGATGGTTGATATCCAATTGAGTGGTCCGCAACATTCCTTCCTTTTTCTTATAAGCATACTTGTATGATTTCCTTTACTTATTTTACCATCGCAACAGATTTTTTTTGATGTTTTAACGTATTTGTGGCACACTACGAGATATGTGAATCTTTCATGGATGCTTAAATAACTAAAAATAAAATAATTTACACTAGAAAGGAGGTGTCAATTGAACTTGCAGTCGAGAAACCAGATAGATAAGAAGAGGAGTCCATCAGCATAAAATAATATTTGAAGTGCATGAAATGCATATGGCCAAAGGCAATGGTAGAACATCCAGTCATTTGAATAAAGTGCATAAAGGTATCCACCAAATAAAGGTCTCCAGTACAACAAAGAAGCAGAGCCAGATAGCTCTGGGTGTTACAGGCCCTATTGAGGACTCTATCAATAGCAAGTAAATGAGATTTTTTCCTTAAAAACATAACGTATGGTGATATATTCATCTCTGTACAGCAGCATGAAGACTAATAAGATAGCATAACCAAAAAAGACAGCACCCACCCCCACCCGCCCCAAGAATGGTGATGGAATACCCTGTGGGATCTCCATTTTAGGTGGGAGTTGTCTCTGTTTTCTCAAATGAACCTTGGTAAGTTCCAATGGTGACTGTAACTCTTGAAGAAGAATGAAAAGAAAATATAGATGCTATGTCAAGCTGTAAGGCTGAGATGTGAGACGGTTTTTAGTAGAATCAAGATCAATGGATCTAGTGAAATGGAAAACGAGACTCTTAAGATTTAACTATTCAAAAAGAAAACACCACGCTAATCATATGACCGCCATGGCTTGCACCTTCAAATTCCTATTCAACAAGTATAACATCACTTTCTCTGATTAAGTGAATTAAGATGGAAAGACACATACATGCTTTGATCACATTTGTTGGTGGCATAGTTAAATCAGGGGTTAAAAAACAGGATGGTGTAGTCACTCATATTAATATCAAAGATCATATACTAAACAGATATGTAAAGTCCAACTACAACCATGTTTTAATGAAAAGCCAATTAGCTCCGTGATTTAAGTGATATTTGCACCAAATGGGTAATAAGCATGGCTTGACTTAACAGCAAAGACATAACCCTTCCATCAGAATGTATTGCTGGTCACTTAGTCTCTCATTTTCGTAGCTCAACTTAAGCAAACAAAGACATTTCTTTTTCACTTATTCCCTAAGAACATTATACCTGAGCAACCTTATCATTCATCCTTGTGTTAGCAATGAACTGATATAGTCCTACCGCTCAATGTACTCTCAAAGACTTGGACAAAGTGTCTCCTATAGATAATAACATGAGAAACCACAAAATCTAAAAGAGAAATCTAGTAATCATTTTTCTAACGCACCCTACCAATCAACTGTGATTCTTAATTACGTGACTCAAACTGCAAAATTGAGGCATCTCGCCAACTGAGTCAGCCTATGTAATTCTTATCTTCATCTAGTCAAATACAGCCTATCCTTTTGGAGCTGACCCAACAAACTAGATGATCCTCACAACTAAGCAAACATAAATCCAATCCAATCCAAGTAAAAATAGAAAGAAACTATTCTATCTCAGTATACCAACAGCGAAAGAACCTGTACAACAATCAAAGCAATCCACACAACAGATCGACGTTTAAACACACATAACAAATTGAAAAACGGATCGAAAAAAGTGAGACAAAATCCAATCCATCTACTCTACAGCAAATGATATATCATTAACTGCAATCTCAGACTAGAGATGAAGTTTTCACAACAAACAAACAGGAAAGTGATTATGAATCAACGGGTCAGAACGAAACCCTATTGAGATTTAAGAAACGGAGAACTAAATTAGGGTTTGAAGCTATGAGAAATGGACTTACTTGGAAAGCGACGGAGAGAAAGCTGAAGGCGATGAGCAAGGGAAGCGTCGATGAAGAAAATCAATTTGTTGAATCGAGGCTAAACCCTAGAAGATTCCGATCCAATTGAATTTCCAACTATTTAACTTTTGACCAACACTTAAAAACTTTGCAAATATAAACATCTCAGAATTTCTACTTCTCCTCCATATGCTATATAAAAATAAAAAAATTAAAATAAATTGCTTAAAATTTGTGTACATTATATTAAATATGTTATTATTTTTGTTGTTTATTTGTTTCCATTGAATGGTTAATGTTGTATATATAGAACTTATAAATTTGAATTAATTTGGTCAAAGAAAACTAAAGAATAGCATTGTTGGATTGATTTGAATCAATTTAGAAGCAAAATTATGTTAATGAAATGTCTATTCATTCAAATTATGACGACTCATCAAAATCTGCATATAATTTATTTGAAAACTAGTTAATTTGGTCACGCTTCGCGCAGTCCTGATCGACCTTATTAAATTTATGAGTTATTATTTATATAATATTCGAAATTATAAATATTTTTCTTAATTTTTATATCCGTGAAAGGTCAAATGCTTTTTTAGTTCCTGCTTCTTCCTCCTCTTTATTAACTTCATCACTATTTACTTTCTAATCTTATTCTATTCACCAACCTAACAAATTCTCATGTCAGTAAAAAATAAATAAAAGAATTATTAAAATTGGAAATTAAAAGAAGGTAAGAAAGAAAATAAATTTAAAAATAAACATAAAAAGAGAACGAATGAGAGGATTAGCTACATAAAAAAAGATTGAAAAAATGGCACGTACAAATTCATATTTCTTCTAATTTTGCTTTGGCTTATACACAAAAAAATTAAAAGTATATTTCATATTTTAAATAAATACTACTTTAATTCAGTATACAATAAATTCCTAAGAATAAAGAGTACTTACAGTAATTAAGAGGATTAAGAATGTAATTTTGGACTTGTTTATAACATAATAAAAGTAATATTTGTACATTATTACACAAATAATGAGCTTTAATCATAGAAAATAAGAAGACAATCAAAATTAGAGTTATTGAGAGAGTTATTTTATAATAAGTTAAATAAAAAGTAGAAAGAAAAATCCAAAAAAGAGAGCTAAATTAAAGAGATGACACTTCACTTTTTTTTAGTGACAACAACTATTTATTATACAGATAGATATAGACTTTTAAGGATCACCATTTTTTCCATAAAAATCAGCACATTGTTTTACTCTTCTTTTTTAAAAAAAAAAGACAAACTAATAAGCCTATAATTATATAGCATGATTTAAACCGATAAGTAATTTAAAGAGATACTATTCTTAAATGCCTTCCATTTTAATTGAGCAATAAATGTAGAGAGTTATAAAATTATTGTTGGAGTAATTTTAATTTTCAGTAAATATTTCAAGGGGATATATAAAAAAGTTTAAAAAATAATAAAAAGATAAATATCAATGATGATAGTTTTTAAAAAATAATATTTAAAAAAGTTAACATATGAACATTATAATATCTAAAAAGTGTGGTAAGATTTTGGAAAAGCTAAAAAAAAAATACTTTCAAAAGATATAAATATACAAGTTTCATTGCTTTAATCTAAAAATATTTTGCTCGCAAAAACTTTATTTTTCATAAACGAAGCAAAAATCATGTCATGAAAAAATTAATTAAATTTATCTCTTTTTCTTTTTCATATTTATACCCTTTAAAAATTGTTATTCTTACTTGAGTAATTAAATTAATTTTGCTTTTACTTTTTACTAAGCATATGAAACATCCTAAAAATTACTTTCTATTTTGTCCAATTCCTCTTATCATTTTTTTTAAAAATATCTACAATGTCATGTTTCAAATAGTAAGATTCGAAGAGTTCACATCCAATATGGTATACTCTACAGTAATGTTCTCTGAAAATTTAAAATAACTTGAGAAAATTTGAAGACTACAATTTTACATATCAATAAACAATATTTTTTGTGAAACCAACTTTTTTTTAAATTATAAATTTACTTTACATTCTCATATTCTATTATTGTGGTTATTAAAAGTTGATCGGCAAGACTATGAAAGTATAGTACATACTTTCATAAGTAGCAAGTTTGTACGACTGTATCCATTGACTCCTTTCATGCTTTCGATTTTTTAAAATATTTCGGCCCACAAACACAATAAATTAAGTTTACCAACAAAAGAGAGTAATGAATTTACCTGAAAAAATAAGAACTTTGAAGAGTGTTATCAATATAACATAATGAAATTCTATAAGAATTATTGATATTCCTCTTATAATCTGCAAAATATGATCAAATAAGTTAAAAAATTATTCAACAAAAGAAGCAAAATATGAAGAATAAGGAGAAAATTGCATTTAATCATAAGTCCTCCTACGCATATAATCATCTTTGACGAAACATAAATTAGTCAAAAAGAAAACACTACAACAAAATTTTTACTTCTAATTAAACACCTCAAAAAAATAGAGAATAACCAACCTATATAGCTCAAAATCCATTAATTCTCATCCGACTAATTTCAATCATGTATACAAGAGTCAAAGAAAAAAAAAATTATTAATCATAAAATGAATTTCAATTTTTATGGTTATAATAAAGAGAATCATAAGAATAGTGAACCAAATAATTTATACAGAAGAAAACAAAAATATGCTTTGACAAATTAGTGTGCATCTCCAAAAGAAATATATGAAATCATAGTTGCAAAAGAAAATGCACCTTAAAGCTTAGAAATATTTTAAGTGTGAATCTGCAACCGAGGCAATGACTGTACAATAATACACAATTATATAGTGATATAAATTTATACATTAAATAAATGGAGGTTATGAATATGAAAAGTTTGAGAGTTATGGATATTATTAATACTAATTAAGAATATAATTTATGTAATTAAAAATATATGAGTTAAGAAGATGATTTTGCAAGAAAAAATAATTGAAAGAAATGAGAAAAAAAATCAAAAAAAGGAGAAAAAAAATAAATATGAATGGAAGTCATAGAGAGGTGTCACATCACCTTCTCTATGTTCCTCCTTTATATATATATATATATAGATTATAATATAATTAGTACTGAAATTCCTGACAATCTATACTGACTTGTGCATGTGGAGAAAGTTTACCATTGATCAACACCTCTAACTAATTCTCAAAACTTGTGAATAAATTCTTTCAAAGTTTTAACATAGTTTAATATAAGGGCCATGATAATTTGTCAAGGCTTATGCATGGAAAGCAATTTCCCCATCTATAAGTATACTTTTGACAATTCATTAGAACTTGTGAATAATTTATATTAAATTATGATATGTAATTTATAATAAAATCTCGACAATCTGTGAAATCAAAATTTGAGTAGTGGCATGAAATCAAGAGTAAATTTTAGGAATAGCAAACATAAAAATTATATTAGCGTGTTCTATAGCTACAGTTTTGCTATTTGCGCTCAGCATATGATTTGTATAAAATCGCAGTGATTTGTATAAATCACGGCGATTTGTATAAATCGTGTTTCTGTGTCTATGAAAATTGCGTTTGTATATGTATATGTTCTTTGTGATTGTATATCTGTATAAAATTTGAATTCGTATACAATTGAATCGAGTTATACAAACACAAATTATACGCTGTATTTTCTATAATTCGCGTTTGTTTAAAGCGAGAAAGAGAGAAATGCAAAAGAGCACTGGACAGGGGAAGATTTGTATTTGTATAATTATAAGTGTATAGGACGAAGAGATATGTATTTGTATTTGTATATACAATTCTCTCTCACTTAATACAAACACAAACACAATTTATATATTTGTGTTTGTATAAAGTGAGAGAGGCGAGTGAGATTCTGGGGAGAGAGGCGAATGGTAAAGTGTTTGCTACGAATTAGAATTAAATGAAACGGTAGCTATAACATTTATTTTGAATTAATAGTTTGCTATAATGCACAATTTTTCCTAAAAATGAATTTCTTTCTTTGGGATTTTGACTCTTCCTTTTTAAAAAAAAAAAAAAAAACTTTTGGTAAAACTAAACGAAAATATACTGTAATATACAAATTTAATATTAGTGTTTCATTTAGACGAGGTCAATGGGTGATCAAGATAACTCATGGTCTAGATTAGTGGCCTTTATTGCATTTTGGAGGGGTACTCGTCTATGATTAGCTCAAGTGATTGAGCCTATGTCATAATTTGTGCAGAGAAGGCTTGCATTTGCCCAACTCCTACCCAAATCTTAAACAAAATTTCCCCCTCTCGTTTTATATCTTCAACAAGTAACAATTGACAGATTTTCTTGGGAAAATTTCCCAAGATTACACCATGCATTTACAAAGTTTAGTGATCTTCAAGTTTAAGTATGTAAAATAATCTTTAAGTAAATGGTATGCTTGGTTAAAGTTCCCCTAGTCAAGTACTTGCATTTATAAAGTAAACCTCTTTGCCATTCATTTCCTTTTGGATTAGTCGCGATCTTCCAAATTTGATTAAGATTATAGACATTCTTATTAGTAATACTTCCTTTGTTTCATATTAGTTATCCACATTATTGAATAGTAAGCAATAACGGACGGATAGACATTCAAATTTTACCAAGGGTATAGACATTATTAAGGGACATGTAAAGGATAAAGTGAACAGCTAATATATTACGGATGGCATGATAATTAGTAAAAGGTTTTCTTGGCTTCTTTACGAACTTATAATTCATATATACCATATATAAATACCATGAATAATCAATGACAACTGGTACTTTGTTAAGTAATGAAAAGTACAGCATGTCTGGTAGGCACTCACTATTCAGTGATTTTAATTTCCACATATATTATATATTTTTTAACAGAATTTTAAGAATTAAAATCATGTCACATTTAAGACAATGCATATTTATTTTCTCCTCTTTTGTCATATTTCCCCATTGGCTTATAATTAATAAAATATCTCCATTGTCTTATCCAAATGCTGATGTATGGCACAACTGAATTCTTAGTATAAATCCCACTGCAGAAAAAATAGAAAGAAAATAGGGGGGCAATATTAATTGTCACAATTAATGAAATGAAATTGTGAAATTATTATACCTAAAACAGTTAAGCAACTCTCACCCACCCTATATATTTAATTCCTTTTTTGAAAATTAAATATCTTTTTTATTCATTTAATAGGATCATATTTGATAGGTGCAAGTTTTTTTTGTACAACTTGGAGGTGGGTTCAAGATGAATAGTGTGTTTTAGTGTTGTACCTTTCTTATGAGCTATGACCAACTAAAGATTGATTACAAGTTGGATTTGGTCCTCTTTCCTCCCTGTTCCCTTGTCTCAACTTGAAGTTATATACTAATTTTCTAGTGACCCATCTCGACTAATTATACGAATATTGAAATCAAATAAAAGACATCGTTAATTTTATCTCTACTAGAATTTGAGTACTGATTTAATAGATTAGTAAGCTATTACATTGTTGAGTGCTGACTCGATTATCATCTTTTATGGTTTAATTGCCTTGACTACTAGTAGCTTTTTTCCAACTAGGTGAGTTCCTTAGGTCCATCCATCCTCCTCTCCATGCCCTTCATCGAGGATCGATGAAGAGAGAGCATATGCAATCCAAAATTTAAACTTGATGAATTTACTGCATCCACTACTAATAGAGAGAGAGAGAGAGACTAGACACATGAACTAACTAATACTTAGGTATACCAATATAATACATCCTAGGAACTTGGTTGGAACAATATTGTTATAGTTAAGACTATGGTTACATATGGCATGTTTCTTGCTGCCTTACTAGGACAATATCATGCCATAATTCTTAGCAGTAGTAGACTAAAAGTAAAAGTACAACAATGACTAATGAGAGATTCAATTAAAAAGAAGAGGTAAAAGGGCCTACATGAATGTGGTTATCATTAAAGATCTAAATAAAGATAACATCCAATCTGTTTGAACCTACCTGGCAATCTCACTTTGATTGCCTTATGGTAAAGGAAGAAACTCACCCAACTCAAACATGAGTGTATGATTCCCTTAACATGTCTCTCAAAAATTACACTTCTTTTTTTCTTGGAAAAAAAAATCATCTTTGTAATTGAAATTAAATGAACATTAAGATCATTGTCAAGAGAGACTCTCAACTCTTTGTCTACTCTAGACAGCGCGAATTCAGATTAGTCAAACAAATAACACATAAAAAACACAAGTACATACAATCTTCCAAATCTAGTAATCTACAAGTACAATAAAATGTCAAGAGCCACAACAGTTCAATATACGATGTCAAATCTACCAAAGATCAAACTTTTTTTCAAGAGGGATGAAGTTTTAAAAGTGAATAAAACATAAAAAATTGAAGAAAAAACAAGAACCTTTGATTTATGTGCTCTTAGAAGCATAGATCAACAATGAGAATTCAACTTTTTCTTGATCATTGATGAGCAATTTGTCTTTATCATCTAGCCACAATCTACTATCCATTCCACTTCTTGTCCTAAACATAAATAGTGCAATACCAGAAGCTGGATTAAAAAACCAATCATGAACATCCCACATTAGATCAACAAGCAATCCATCCAAAAAAATACTCTGATTTCCCCTGAAGTTCCATTGAAGCCTCTTAACTCTAATCACCATCTTCTTATCAATATAAACTGATAAAACAGGATGTTTTACACTTTCATTTTCGCCGTTGCAACGAATTAAAACATCATGAATGTTACCACTATCACAAAATTGAGCCTTAGTTGAATAAATTGTATTTCCAGAAAAATGTTCTTGTCTTGAAACCAATGAAAATTTAGCCATTGGAATTCCATTTTTCAACTTCCTTAATGATGCTTCTTCAGCCATATCACCAAGAATAAGTCCAAGTTGTGAATCAACTATGACTAGTACATAATATCCATCAATTGGTTCAGGACCAGTACTTAAGTACCTAGCTGCACACAAATCCCAAATAATTTCAACCTTCAAATGATCCAAATCCATTGATTTACTTCCCTTTTTCTTCCTAAAAAGACGCGTATTCGTGTTGAGTTTGAATACATTTGGATGATCATCACCAAAGTGCACGCTTAACCCTTGTGTAACATTTGTTTTGCACCATGAAATTGTGATCAAGACATGTTTTTTATTGGATAAATTGACTTTGTACAAACAATTGACAGTGTTTTGTACTGAAGGAATTAAAGCAGGAGGGATACAAGCAGAGTTTGAAGAACTAGAACAAGAAGTATTATCAGAAACTTGTACAGCATATTCATTGAAACAAGAAGCAAAATCTCTCATTTTTATTTTTTTTGAAGAAAAGGGATCTGAAGGGAAATGAGGAGTTATGGCTATTTTATTTATTTATGATATATATATATATAGAAAGAAATAAAAGAGAGATTTGGAAGGACTTGTTTTTGGAATTTTATTCAAATTAGGAAATTAAAAACGAAGAAGGAACTATAAATCCTCTTTACTGACAACCCATGTAAGGTAGGAGTATTAAATATGATTCTTTGTTTTTTTTTCTCTCTCACCTTAAAATTTGCAACTTAGGAGAAGGGCAAAAAAGGGAAACAAAACAAGAAACTATAAGACAAATTTATTAATTTAAGGACTATATTTATTTATTTATTTATTCTCTTTTGCCAGTTCATCTGAGATACTACTAACGTAAAATTTAATTAATTTAAGGACCATAGATTAGTAGTGGAGTAATTAAGATGGATGAAAGTGGAAATGTGGTAGAAGTTGCATATTAGTGGTCAATGCTCTTGTAATTGTCTGGATTAGCTTTCGCGGAATATCTACTACATCCTACCAGCAACAAGTATCAGGTTACTCTGTCTACCAAGGCTAGGACAGATGAGAAAAATCACCTATTATTTTTGTCTCCACTAAAATTTGAATTAGAAACATCAAAATTCTCGACCACCAAGCCACACTCTTAAATGCAATTCTCTAATAATTTTATTTTAAGCATTAATGATTGTCTAATATATACTTAGTAAAATACATCTCGTCAAAGAATTATACTCTAAAAATATTGTTAAAATTTATCTTGATTTTATTACCATATTTGAATTTTACTTTTTTTTGGAAGGAAGGTCAAGAAATTTACCGTGTTGATTGTTTTACTTCATTCATTTTGGGTAACCCTTTTTCTTATATAAAAAATACTTACTTTTATAAATTCTTTTTTCTTTCTCTCACACATAATAACACAATAGAAATCATAAGGCAATCGTTAAAGGATTTTTATAAAGGAGGAAATTCTTATCTTAATAGTTTTTATTTATTCTTTAATATTGATTTTTTCATATTTGATCAATTAATCAAATCATATTAAATATTATGTCTCTTTTAGTTTGTTAAGTTCTACTATTCGATTCCAACAAATATATAAAAATTATATTAAGTATACAGATCAGAAGTTTCTTTTAATATAATGTATATTAAATTTTGACCATCCTTAAATATTAATTACTCACGTATGACATTTATACTAACCAATAAATATTTTTAAAAAAACGAATTGATTCAAAAGCAATAAATTGTCAGTTTCTGGAATATCAACTGTTTGCATACTAAAAATTTGGATGATCATTGAATGATTCTTAGGGTATAAATAAAAATAAAAAATTGACTTGTGGGTGCATCTCAAAAAAAAATATAAATTGTTCTATTGGATAAAGAATTAAGTGTAAATTTTTTCTACACGACAAAGCTTATGATTAGGTCTTGTAGAGAAAATTTCAACGATGAAAGTCAAGCAATATAGATGAACGCCATTTCCCACTCAACAAAACTTTAATATTAGAACAAATATTTTTTTAAGAGATGTGTAAAAAAAATACGATAAATAATTTGAGATGAATATATGATTTTCACACTAGAAGGAGCCGGTGTGAGTTACTTTTATCTTCTTTATCCCATTTTGATATATATATTTTTAATTTACATTTACTGTAACTGTTTTTGTGATTTTATTATCATCTTTATTGTGACATTGAGTGGAATAAGTTGTCTTTTTTTTTGTATTGGTAAGAATAAATGTATAGTGCAAGCAGTTGCAGGTGGGAGCAGGAACATTAATTAAATTCATTTTTTTTTGTAACCCCCATGAATTTATTTAATTTTTTTAACAACTACTTTCACATCACTGTCCAGTCAAATATAAAAAGAGAGTGAATTAACATACACGGTTGGAAAAAGAAAAGAAATTCTTCACCAAAATGAAAGCTTTGAACAAAATTAAAATACAATAAACGGAAAAGGGCCAAATATATTCCCGTACATGGTTAGGTATGAGTTGTATTAATGGGCGGATTTTTAAAAAAATCAGGTGTTTAGAATTAGGGGTGACTGATGAGTCATTTAATTTTAAGCTTACTACATATTTTTCTGTCAAAATTAGAGATAAATTTGTACTCAAATATAACAATAAGGATGTAATTGAATGGATACACAAATGAAAGATATATATAAACTATTTCGAACTATAGAGATATATTTGGCCCTTTTCAATTCGTTGAAAAGAAAATGCTAAGGTCCAAAACGACATGGTTTAGAAAAGAAGCTAAAATTGGAAAGGACAAAAGAAATAATAAAATGTTTTGATTCTAACAAAACCCTAACTGGGAATAACTAAAGAACAACTAGTTACACTAATGACTACCCCCAACCCCACCCCTCAACCCCCACCCCCCTCTCGGGAAAAGGGAAAAGGGAAAAAAAGTGATAAAGAAGACATCATAAAATTCCTTTTAATTGATAAGTAAATTTGAAATGTGAAATCTCATAATAAATAGATTTTAAACCTGACTCAACCTCATTGAGGAAGTCATAGTAAGTAAACCATCAATTTCTTTTTCATCTGATGTGAAATTCTTCAATAAATCCATTAATACAAGATCATATGGTAACTCATAAAATCAACTCAAAAAAATTGTCTCTCAAAATTAGTTTGAAAGTGGAGCAAGAAGAAGATAAAATCAATTCAAAGTCAAATTTCAGTTATATAATCACTTGTCACATATATGGTCCACAATTTGTAGCTGTCCACTGTATATAGTCTATGAGCCCGTTTAGATTGGCTTAAAATAAGTAATTTTTAAAAAGTTATTTTAAAGTCATTTTAAAAATAAGTAGTTATGTGTTTATTGATGTATTTGGCAAAAAAGTGTTGAAAGTCACTTTTTTTTTATCAAAATGTCTGAAATACCCTTGAAGTTGTTAGCACTATAAAAGAATTAAGGGTAAAAAAGTAATATAATTGGTCAAAGTAAAATGATTTATAAGTAAAAAAAAATAAGTAGGTGACACCCTACTTTTAACTTTTAACTTATTTTAAGTTATTTTGACTTATTTTAAGTTATTTTTATAATTGTCAAACACTCTAATAAGTCAAAAACTGACTTAAAAGTTAGTTTGACCAACTTAAAATCCCATCCAAACGGGCTCTAATATTCCTTGGATCTTCCACTAACAACATGTTTTTTTATGATTAGGTTTTGTTTCAAGAAGATAGTCCTCAAAGTTTTGGTGAGAAAAGAAAACCACTATACTATTATTCCGTTCATTCATTTTTAGTTGTCATGTTATATTTTTTTAGAGTTAATCTGATTAATTTTTAAAATTAAATTAGATTACATTAACTCGATATTTTAAAATGAAATTTTAGATATTCAAAAACTATATAGAAAGTACTATAAATTGTAACTTTTTTCATATTAATATGATAAAAAAATACATCTTAAAATGTTAATCAAAATTCATATTATTTGACTATAAAAAAAAGGAAACTACCACAACTGAATTTCCAATTACAATCTCATTTTGTTAGGCAGCCAAACACTTTAATTAGACATTTGTCACTATCAATATACTCCGTGTGTTAGAAAAATTAAAGTACTTGTTGATTGCACATGTTTTACTTTTATGAAATCTCAACTTAATTATTTAACTAATTAACTTCTTTTCTTCGTGGTTAAAACGCAGCACTTATGGACTTTCTTTTCATAGTGGGAATACTATCAAAATGATGGATTCTGATAAGAGGCGATGTTGAAATTAGAATTCTACGAATTTCAAATTCAAGAAAAACGTTATCAAGTATTAGTAATTGAATTTTGAATTTAATCTTTATACATATTAAAGTAAATTTTTAATACAAATATAGAATTAGTACTAATTCTGACTTCCATAATTCTTTTTTTATATATAATAATAATAATAATAAGAGCGACAAAAAAGATGTTTGTTTTGTCGTACAAGAGCACTACATTTGTAAGGTAGAAACTACTCTAGAACGTGGAGGCAATTCAATGAAAAATTAGTATTTTATTATAATAGATTAAATGGAGATCATACACTAAAGGAAATTAAATTCCTTCACTTTTACCTTACAGCATATCGAGATATTCTCTCAGACCCCAAGAAAAATATTTGAATTATTTTAATTTAATTAATCAATTAGGTAGGTATTCATCACTAAGTAGTCAAGTGGCATGCTTAAAAACCCATTCCTTTCATCGTTTAATTTAACTTACCTACGTTAACCATGAAAATTTTGTTTTACACTATAAAAACTACGTCAAGTAACATTTTTCTTAGTTTCCGCTTGATGTCTGGAGTCCATATTAGAGCCCGACTAAATTTAGATCACGCACTACAGGGTTCATTTGGAGATGATGCTCCAAACAAAATTTTCTCCATACCTAAGGCTTGAACTACGTCAAGTAACTAGTTTCACTTATTATAGAAATTACATGTATTTATTGGTTGTTTTGAGTAAATATTCCTTTAATTAAGACACTGTTTATATTTCGTTATTATTTTTTAAAAAAAGTAATGTAAATTTAACTCTTGAAAATAACCTTCTGGATGACATTCGATTCGAGTCTAGTAGGTTTGTTAATATACTATTCAACTCAACAAACAAAATATATTAGATGTTTGATGTAATTTAAAAGATCATATCTACACCGTACGCGATTTACCGTTTTCTCGTAAGATTTTTAGTTTGTTTAAGAAAAATAAAGAATTATTCTACCAAAACAACCATCTCAAAAATGAATAATCAACCAAAAATTCACGTATTAAATTCCGAGTTTTTTTAATGGAAGAAGCTAGTTGGGGAGGAAGCTAAGTATGAATTGAAGAATCCAGCAAGTAGCTTAATTGTTTAATTAACAAAAATTTGCTTAATCATATTTAATTAGTTGTTATATTTTCTTGTGAGCAAATTAAGCAATATTAGATCAAGCATGTTTTGTGGTGAAGTAACAAGAAACAGAAGACCCGCAATTTACAATTTGCAAATCCAATATTTGACATGACTTAACAACTACTTAAGGAGAAAAAATTAATTATAATTTGTTTGCTATACTGACTTCATTATAATTAATTTATTTCGAAAAGTTTAATTCTCAAGAGGTGTTCTTTCTTTTTCATGTACGAAAGGTTTTGTTAAATTGACTAATAAAAAAATAAGTCTTCGTGCATGTACATAGACTTTTTTTTTTTTTCTACTTTAAAAAATTAAATTTAATTAAAGAAACACAGAGAAAGCTAAATAGATATCTCATCTACTGGCAACATGTGAAGTCCTACTCTTATGCTATGCTTTTTATCATTATTATTTTTCCATCTCTAATCACAAAATAAAAGAAAAAGAAAAAAATACAAAATCAAACTATATAATATACACTTTCTGCATCACCATTAATGTATATCCAAAGTCAGAAATTATAATATTATTGGAAAAAGTTGAGGTTTTTTCGATTAAAAAAGTAAATCTATAAGCTCCTTAATTAGAAGTCGTCGAATTGATACTTATTTAAAGGGAAACGAATAACACCTTCAAATTCCTTGTTCCTTCCTTGGTATGCGAGTAGGAAAGTACTCTTGACACCGGGTGGAAAAAAAGGAAATTGTTTGTGTGTTTAAAAAGTTTAGGTAATTATGGTAATTCCCCGTTTCAATTTATTTGTATTATTTTTCTTTTTAGTCGATTTAAAAAATAATATTTTTTTCTCTTTCGATAATTCTTTAATTTTAACTCTCCACATGACACTTTTAAGACACAAGAATATTTTGCTACATTCTACATAACTTTAGCTTAAGGTTATAAAATTCAAAAGTATTTTTTATTTTTTAAAATTCCGTATCAAGACAAAACCGACAAATAGTATATTTGACTTTCTAAAACAAATAAGTTAACAATATCTTAAGCTGATTCTTTTAGATTTTTGAGTTGAGATCATTGCACGTTCGTGTTAAGAGCTCCAACAAATTGAATTCTAATTAATTTAATTCTTGCTTAGAAGTAAGAACCTTCTTTTTTTTTCTTTGTTTGTGTTAGGGTCAATTGTAGTGTATAATTAAATTAAATTTTTGTTGCTCAATTGATAGAGAAGTTGACATTTTTTTTTTCTGGAAAAACTGCTACTTGGTTTTTATAAGTGAAAATTATTTTCTTTTTGTTAGGGAGTGTCCTTTTTTATTTTCATTTGATGTTGACAAAATTTGTATAACATTATTCACATGTTGATAGCAAATTAATGAATTTAATTGTAATGTCAACAACTATAGTACTATACAAATATAATGGATATGAACATAATATACTATTTTTAATTTCAGAATGATTCAAAGTATTTGACACACTTCTACTGGAATCTTATATTTCACAAATTTAAAAAATTCAACTTCATTTAACTATTCAAATATGTTTTGAAAAGGCAAGTAGGTTGCGACGTCAGGCAACTCGTCTGACGTATTGTCCACGTGGCGCCACATCAGAAAATAAATGCCCATTGGGTCAATAGCTCAATGCTTGGCCTTGTAATTGAATAAATTGGAAATCTCATTTCCATTTATCAGCAATATATATTCAGCTGACATATTTCTGAACTGTAATATTATTTAACATCGCCTCAGTACCACAATTATGAACATTAGACACGCTTCAATATTCTTCATCCGCTTGCGTTGATCTAGTAATAGGGATTGACCATCTTCCTAGATGTGCTGTGTAGTTTATGCAACGGATAACTCCTCTCCCCGAGGGTCCATCAGGAAAATCGATAACACTAATACTTCCTGCATTGAGATGAAACGATCCCAACCATTCCTTTGACAGATTTAGACAGTGTCCCATCATCGCGATATGAAGTGCAGGATGGCCAACAGCAATGACTACATTGTCTTGGTCAGATCCTTCTGATAGTTCATACAACAGATGTTTCCATGACTTCCCAGATTGGTCCCATAAAGATGTTGTGACGTCGTCTTCCAATCTATTTAACCAACCAGATGGAACATTTTGCAATCCTGATGCATCCTGCAGAGGAATCGGAGAAAATTAAAGTATGAAAATCATCGAATATTTTAAACTAGAACGCGAGAAATAATACAAGTTGAAATACCATCTTATGCAAGATTTAGTTGGAGCAAATCAAGAAGGATATTTTACGACTTTGGCTTCAGAAATTTTAATTTTCCAATCTCAATGCAACCTTATATTGTTATCTTAAGAACATTTTTTTTGGCAAATGATTATCGTAAGAATGTTTTGCACGCAACCTCTAAGTAAATTCATCAATTCAGTTTAGGAAATCAGTAACACGTCTTTTACCTTCTTTGATTGTATAAGAATACTTTCAACATCTAGATCTCGTATCTGCTTCGTTTCCACATAACGTGGGATACAGTCAGCTCCAAGGCAGTCAGCAGCTTCTTGAACCTATAAAATTCAGTATAAATTTTTGTGTTAAGAAAACTAATGCTCTTTATATAAAAGACTGTCAATCAACATACTATCCGAGTGGTCATACTTTGGTGATTGTGTCAGCTGTCTCTACAGATGCCATTTTAGTTCCACTGACTACGGTATTCACTTTCAGATCAAGAAGTAGCTCTGCTATTTTCTGAGCCTGTCATCCATTTTAATAAATCCCCTAAGGTAGTGACACCCCCGAAATGAAGCTCAATGCTACTATAGAAAGGAGAACCATCTTACCTGTATATTTCCAAGCATGTTCAAGGGGCCATTTCCAGTATACGGCATACTACTCTGTCAAAATTTCAACTTCCGTGAGAAAAGAGCAAAAAATGGTCAAAGCAACAGATAAGAATACCCAAGCTAAGGAGAGGACAAATCAGAATTTATACAGTCGATGACAACATGCCTGAGTACTCCCCTACCTCCATGCCTAGTCTATTAATGGAAAGCCAAATTTACCAAGCAGGGAAACATTCATAAGGTGCATAAGCCCCAATCTCAATTTCCTATGTCTCTGAGGATAACCATTTAGAAGCATCATTGACACATCCAAGATTAGCCAATCAACCAACACAGTTTTTATCTTCTTTTCTTTTACATAATCTGTGTGAAAGTAACCTCTGACATCCTATATCATCCTTCTCTTTCTTTATGCTCAGGTTGATAAATTACTGCTTTATCGTCCAAGATAGGATTTCATTTAAACAGATGTTGAAATCCTCAAGCAGAAATATGATCTGCAGATGTAAAATCTTTGTGTCATCCATATCTTACCATAAGCTAAAAAGTACAGTAATTTGTAGTTCTGAAAGTACTTCTAAGATAACTAAATTTCATGAAGTTAAAAAGTGAAAGCAGTAAATTTTTTATTGATTAGAGAGGAAACTGCAGCCCATAGCGAGTAGAAGTTCTTTAAGACATTGCAAAGGTGGACGAACTCTAGTATTTTTCAAAGCTCGACAGTACATTCTCCACCTCTAGAAAATTTATGTGATCTCAAGTTAGGGTCACTGGAATGGTTAGAACATAGCCTTTCTTCATATTAATCTATCCATTCATCAATTGTGTACAAGGATGGTATCTTCAAGAATGATCTCACGAGAGGGTGATAGAATGGATAGATAAGGTTCTTCTATCAGCTGAAGGCCAAAATCCTAGTACCAAATGAATGCGTAGCACTCAAACTAGTCTTTGACCAAAAATTATACGAGAGGTTTGCAGATTCATACTTCAATAAGGATCAAATGGACTCTTTTCAGAAAATATCCATGCTTTCAACTTTGCTTTGTTCTCACATAAGAAAAAAAATTCCCGATCATTAGCTGCTGTTTCTGGGTCAAAGTCTCATAGACTACCTTTTTCTATGTCACAGATATGAGAATCAAGGAGCCTAATATGTCTGTTTATTGGCAATATAGAATGATTGGTCCATTGCCTACTGCATACCTCTAGGTCACTCTCTGATACTCCATGGCAAACAAGTACGATCCGCTTACTAGTTTTTCTGCCTGCAGAACTTCCCCCTGCTACGGGCGATCCTGGAGTCTGCATTATCCAAAATTAAGACACAGCAGAAAGATAATCAGATATATGACAAACCAGAGCCTTGATGCCCAAACTCCAGATAAAGTTATAAAGAACAAAGACTGCATCAAGTAGTTGAAAAATAAAATGAATTAAAAGAAGATTGAACCTACAAGTCATGTGTTGACCTTGATTATCTGACAATCAAATGAAATCTGACGGCCTCTAGTGTTGAGAGCTTAGTTAGAATATGGGATTAAAACGAATCTAATGGAGCAATATGGATGGAGGACTCATATTTAGCAGAGTAAACTAGCTTATGATTTGAGGCATGATTGTTGTTGTAGTTGTACATTCTTGCATCCAGATAGAGGGCTGGACTAATCATTGTATATAAATGAATGTTATTACAGCATTAGAAACTTTTTGAAAGGAAGATATTTTAGGCTGAATTTCCTTGTCTAAGCCAGCAGTTTTTCAGATCATCAAATCTTCATGTCACAACGAAGATAACTAGCAGAGGAATTTTCCTTTTCTTGATACATTTATATATAGTCATTTAATACCTAAGATTGAGTCAAAGTGTTACCAAACTGGATACCTGATTTAAACGATTAAGGCAGATATTTGGGGTTCCGCCCTCAGGTTGTGGAGTGAAGTCCAGCACACTAACCCCACAATTGCTCTGAAGTAGAATCCTGAAGTACTCGGTTCCTAATCCTGATGATGGTGAAACAAATATAAAAGATAGGATCAGACGGCTAGCAGATGTTAGAAACCTTAAATTAAACTAATTCCATTAAGTAAAGCATACCAATGGCTGTTGCAACGAGAGCCTGATTAACTGCATTATGAGCAACTACTAGGACAGACTTGCTTTCATGGACCAAGATTTTGTCCCAGCAGCTTTTAGCACGAGCCCACAACTCTCTCACTGGATAGTGACCGTCAATAATGAAATTTGGTGCATCTATTTGCCATTGACGAAAAGCTTCACCATATTTAGCTTTTCCTTCATGTTTCAGGAGGCCCTAGAGCAGACATATGTTTTCACAACAGGAATACAATTAGATTTGGACGCATAGTCCAGTCAGTCACACTGAAGCATGAGTGGTCCACATGCAAACAGACAACAAGAATAACTTTTGCTATCTTGTTGCCATATTCACAGATTTCAAGTCCAAGAGGAAAACACAGAGTAGAGGTGAAAACTACAACTGACTTGGAATGAGTATAGGTCAATTTCTCTCATGTCAGAATCAGTAATGATCTCCTCTTCACGAGCACCCCATATTATCTCAGCTGTCCTCTTTGAGCGACGCAGTGGACTGGAACAAGCAGGCCACCTCTGTCAATCATTTTGGAAACATAAAAATAAATAGCAAGAGACTCTTTTTCTCTACATGCATCAGCTAAAAGTGAAATTATCATGCAATTTATGGTCAGACTATTTGAAACCCTTTAACTTCTCTCCGGCAAATAAGATCAAGGACAAACTTCAAAATGCATATGCTGCAGTTAATCTGGAAATTACTTCTCCCTTATCTATTTCTTTAAGTAATTAGTTTTTCCTCTTTCCTTTGCAGAGAGTTACATGCACAAACAGATACAACACAGCTCCTCTGACTAAAAGATTGCCAGTAGAAAACTGATAGGCATTATATCCTAATGCCTATCAGGATTTCCATCTGAGTGCTCAGAAAATTTTGAAACTCAGAAAATTACTAAGTGAAGAAAGAACTTATTTTTTATCTCTTTATGATCATTTCAGGGATTTGACACAACTGTAACCCTAACTTGTATGAGCTCTTTCACAATGCCAGTCCCAAGCCCAAATAAAGGAGGATGGTTTCCGAGGGTCCATTGGAAATGGTGTCTCTACCTCATAAAGGTAGGGATAAGGTTGTGTACATCTTACCCTCCCCACACCCTACTTATGGGATTACATTGGGTTTGTTCTAGTTGACACAACCGGAAACATGTCAGATCAATCAAACCAGTGAAAGTGCCTATAAGCCCAACCCTAAAGTACTTCAATCATAAAATTGGTAGAATAAGCATAATAAATCTCTATGTTGGCGGTTGGACGGGATAAGCAAGGATATCCAGTAGGTATAGTTTATCCACCTTCTAAATGGGATGGTAATCCCACAATTAGCTAATATCTCAATTCTCAAACCAAACACGGGGTAAAAGTTAATTCCAAATTTTATCTCGAAATTACTAGACTGAAAATTAGGAATAAAACCTTGAAAAGCAGATATCAAACGAGTCATCAATAAGCATTTGTCGAGAAGTTTCAGCTTGAGATTCTCCTTTAGAGGTAAGAACTGAGAAATCGGAGCTTCCCTGGATCCGCCCCTCCGCATTCCACGTGCTTTGCCCGTGCCTCACCAGCACCACCCTCTTCGCCCCCTTTATCGCCGGAAATTCCAAACCACTTAAACCCAGAGATTCCTTCCGACCCTCTTTCTCCTCCTCCTCCGATGATGATTTGTCGACTTCTTGAGCAACACTTGAAGACCGCACAATTGCAAATAAGGGTCTGTTTGGATTGGAAAAAGGCAAATTCTTGGGTGGTTTTGGGTTGAAGAAAGAGCTAGCAGCTATGGAGTACATACTGTAAATTTCTTCGATTTCTTTTTTCTTCTTTTTCTGAAAATGGCGATTCCCTCTAATATTTTTGGCGCTAAGAGACGATGGAATTTTTTAGTATTTATTTCTGTGGTTACCGTTTGGTTTGGTTCGATAAAATCAACTATAGCAACAAAGGATCAGAAGAAGCCACAGAGCGACACGTGTTAATTTTATACGTCTATTTTATTTTATTCTAGTTTTAGTTTTATTTCCATAAACCAAAATTTGTTTTTTCCTTTTTTGGAAAAGAAAGTTTAGATTTGTCATGAAATTATGTAAAATGGTCTAGTTTTATCTTTCATTAATAGTTGTATCAAATAACCAACGAGAGTTGTACTGAAGTGGTATGTACTCCTTTGATTTTAATCAGAGTTAGTGGCGGATTCAGAATTTCAATTAAGGGGGTTAGAAAAACCTCTAATTTTACATTTAGGAGGTTCAAAATCAATATATAGACATAAAAAAATTTTAAAATACCTTAAATATATAACGTAATTTTTTGCCGAGGGGGTTCGAGTGAACCCCCTCGAATTGCTCTAGGTCCGCCCCTGATCAAAGTTGTCAAGTTTGAAAATTCCTGGGAATGAAGTCGTCTTTGTTAGAAGATATTTTATCTTCAATGTAGAACTTTTCAGTACAAATTAGAATCTAATCGAACTCCAATATAAAGATCAGACATCGGATGTCCGTATACATAAGCCATAAAGGCATAAACACCCAATAATGCATCCTATATAGTACATATATAGTGTCCACCAATTTTACAGAGAGGCAATCATCACATGATAAAATCGTGGGAGTATATTTGACTTTTTTCTGTTTTTAAAAATTAGCTATCAAGGATGGAATTAGAATTTCGTTAAAGAGGTTAAAAGTATGAAAAGAGTAAACACACAAAGAAGTTAAAGGATGTTTAATATCTATTATATTTATATACATGAAAAATAATTTAATCATGTATAAATAATGTAATTTTTCATTGAAAGGGTTCATTCCGACTCCACGCATGTTAGCTACCATGTGAAGATGTCGAGGACTTCAATTTGATGTAGAGTATTCTCTACTGAGTTAATGATACTGATATCATTCTATGTTAACATTATAAAATCGTGGTTTCACTTTGCTCTTTTGTAAGGTAAAATAGGTTTGTTGCAAAGCAAAATTATAGTCATAACACTTCTAAAATTAATAATCTTTTTTTAATTTTAATAATGTTCAGATCAATTACATCTATCAAGCACAGGTATGACATAATATTGACCACTAAAATTTAAACAGATGTAGTGGCGGAGCCAGGAATTTAACGAAGGGTGTTCAGAAAAAGGGGAATATTATTATTAATGAGATCCAAACATGTGAGCCCCCTAAGTGCGGGCTTTTTCAAGACATCTAAACCCATTGGGCTACAACACCTTGTTTTGTCAAGGGTATCCAAAATATGTTTTTTAATCACTTCGTGTATTATTTTAATAATTATATATACGATATTATTTAACGACGAAGGGTTCCAATTTATAACATAGCTAGGCCCCCGGACAGATAAGAAGAATTATCTAGTGTCATTTTTGTTGGAATTTAAAACGTGACAAAGAAAAAGTTGTTCTAAACTTTGGCATAATCAAAGGAATTAATTTAAGCAATAAAATAATTATGCATCTGATTTCTCTAGCAAAGTACATAGAATTTACGGAAAAGGGTCATATTTGCCCCTGTACTCTCAGGAAAGGATCATATTTGTCCTTTGTTATATTTTTTTGATATATTTGCCCTTGTCATCCAACTTTTAGGCCATATTTACCCTCCTCCGTTAAATCCCCATATTCCCACCTAAAATTACCTATGTGACATCTATTCGAATTTTATTTTTCCCTAATTAAATCTAATCTCTATTTAAATAATTTTAACCCATCCTATAGGATTAAATCCGATCCACTAACCAAAATGAACCCAACTTGATTTCTTCTTAAATTTTCTCTACACAAGCGTTTTTATACAAACAAACAGAGAAAATTATGTATCTCCTCTTTCATATCAAATAACAATCAGATTAAGAACAAAAATAGATCATTTTAACATTTAATCCAACATATTTTGTTAAGTAAATTAAAGCCAACTTTCATCTCTATTCTCGACACACAAAATTGATTAAACATTTTATTAAAAAAATAGATGCAATTTTTGATTGAGAAAATAATGTGCAACCTTGGGCAATTAGTAGTGACCAGTGAGAAATGAATATGGGCAGTGGAAATGATGTGTTATCACAGAGGAATTGCTTGCTGGTTAGATCTCAAATCAACCCATAGCTGGGAATTATGATGCGATAACCAGAGAGGGGTATAACTGATTTGGGTAGTTTAGTGCTTCATATCAGCTTCTGAGCAAATTCGTTTGGGTTTGACAATACGAGGTAATTTGATCCATTGCTCGGTGAACACTGAGCTCTCATACACGGCCTGATATGTTTCTCAGATTTTCCAAATCAATTAATAGAAGCTTTACAATATTCACTCCTCTGTTCAACTCCATTGATCCATCTCATAAAACCACCAGAAAGCATAAATGGAAACCCATAATAGTCTCTGCTCCTTCACACTAGATCCATGGACTCTTAACGATGACAACAGTAAGAAACTAAAAGTTGAGTCAAGTTTAATCGGTTTGGGGCCTGATTTTATGTTTATTTTGGTAGTTGATGGGTTTAATCGTGTAGGGCGGGTTAAAATGGTTTAAATAAAGATTAGATTTAATTAGGAAAAAATAAAATCCACATAGGCACCACATAGGCACCACATAGGTAATTTTAGGTGGGAATATGAGGATTTAACGGATGGATGGTAAATATGGCCTTAAAGTTGGATGACAAAGGCAAATATATTATTAAAAAAGTATAACGAAGAGCAAATATGATCCTTTCTTAAGAGTACAGGGGCAAATATGACCCTTTTCCGTAGAATTTAAGAGCAATGTTTGACCTCCCTAAATAATAATGTATTAATGTATCCGCGTTTTCACTAATGTATCCGGATTGGAAAATCCCTTATTTTAGTAATGTATATGTATTAATGTATCCGCGCTTTCACTAATGTAGCTGGATTGGGAAATTCCTTATTTTAATAATGTATCTGTATTAATGTATCCGCGCTTTCATTAATGTATCCGGATTGGGTTAATTTTAAGGAATTATTGTAATTAGAAAAAAAATAGGAATAGATAGTAATTTCATCTTTAACACTATGTGATTTGTGTAACTTATACTTAAATAAATATGAAACATGCATGTGAGAATAATGAAAAGTATAAGTTATATAAATCACATAATGTAAAGATGAAATTATTATCTATCCTACTTTTTTTTTAATTATAATAATCTCTTAAAATTAATCCAATCCGGATACATTAATGAAATCGCAGATACATTAATACAGATACATTATTAAAATAAGGAATTTCTCAATCCGGATACATAAGTGAAAGCGCGGATACATTAATACATATACATTATTAAAATAAGGGGTTTCCCAATCCGGATACATTAGTGAAAGAGCGGATACATTAATACATTAATACGAATATATTATTAAAATAAGAGATTTTAGAGATTCTTAAAAAATATAGGGAAATATGAAAAATAGTTTATTAAACCTGTATAATTTAGTAATTATTAGGAAATGGAAAAAGTGATCGCATTCTTACCTCGTATGGTACGAAGAAATAACTGACAAATTCATTATTGGTTGATATATAATGATTATTCGACTATCAATTAGAATAGTTTAATCTTATTTTTAAATATAACTTATATTTTCTCATGTTTTATTAGTCCAATGTGCTGAGAAATATTTTTTCTAAAAATCTAATTTCTTAAAAATAAAGAAAACAATTTTCTTTGATGAGAGTAGAAAAATAAATATCATAAATGATATTTCACGCAAATTATCTTCCTCTGCTATAATCACCACTCCTCACATACACACTCTCATATCTCCAATCACTAACCGACACCCTCAACCTCATCTCTTATAATATTTGTCGATATCATATTTGTGAGGTACTATTTTTTACTTACTTATCGTACCTGATCTCTTATTTATCTAAGAAAATGAATATTGGGATGCTCATTGAGTACTTCTTATAAAACAAATAAATATATCACTTATTTTTTGTAGTAAACATTTTAATTCTTTCGTACACACCCTAAAATGAATACATAACATGGATCATCGATTTTCCATGGATCCTTTTTGTCCAGAAATATCACATATGTGGTGTAAATTCAATTTAATTAAATGCTCCCTCTTTTAAGGATCATACTGTCTATCCTATCTATAAATTTAACCTGCATGCACACTCTTCAAAATCTAATTTAATTTTACAGCTAAAACTATGTGACATGAGAATGGGCTACTTGCGTACTGCCAATTTATGTTTCGGAAAATTACATGGATAACCAAACATATACTAGTTAATTAGCTAAAATAGCTATAGTTTGAATTAATTACATCTCGCAGCTTACTTTTAACTGTAACTACGTCACTTATACATATACAAATACAAATTATGCATATGTATATATACAATTATATGACAAATATACAAATACAATTAGCCTCTCTCCACTCTCTGTCCTCTCTCAGTCGCCTCTCTCCTCCCTCTCCCAATCTCGCTCGCCTCTCTCCACTCTCTGCCCTCTCTCGCTCGCCTCTCTCCTCTCTCTCCCAATCTCGCTCGCCTCTCTCCTCCCTCTCTCACTCTCGCTCGCCAGATATACAAATGCATATGTATATTAGTTATATATATACAATTACTTGTCAGATATACATATACAATTAGTCTCTCTCTACTCTCTGCCCTCTCTTGCTCGCCTCTCTCCTCCCTCTCCCAATCTCGCTAGCCACTCTCCTCCTATAACATGTAGCTAAGAATCGTAATTAACAAATTATAGCTATGGAGCATAATTAAAATATTTTGAATGGCTATATGTGAAAGCTACTCTTTATGTTTTTAGCAATACAAAATTTTATAACCTCCGTTTCAAAATAAGTATCAATTTAGGGTGTGTTTGCTATGGAGCAAAATAGTTTCTATAAATGTTTTTAAATATTTTTATGTTTGGTTGGATAAAATTTTTGGAAAATATTTTCGAAAATGACTTTCTTAATGAAAGTAGGGAACAAGTTCTATGAGTGACATTTTATATTTATTATCTCCTCCCCACTCACCCAACGCCTCCAACTCCTACCCCTTGACTATCCCACTCCCACCACCCCTATGGCCCCACTTCTCATCCCCTCCCACACCTATAAAATTTTGTTAGATTACGTATACGTACTCTGACTTACTTATCAAATACTAGAAAATAAGTAAAAAATTAATTTATTTTACTACAAAATATTTTTCATGAAAAATATTCTCCTTCGTACAGATCACACCCTTAGCTCATTTCATGTCCATTAAGAGAAAATAATAAATACAAAGTTTACTAAGTTATCCTTATTTGTTAAATGTTTTTTCTTGAGAATTAAACACTATTAAAACGAAATGGTTCTTTAATACTCCATAAGGGTATAATTGGAAACAATTATTAATATTTACCTTAAAATCCTAAATCAACACTTATTTAATTATTTTGGAATATATAAGGGTTTTTTCTTATGATTTCTGGAAATTAGAGAGGCAAATTTCAACGTGCTTCCTAGACTTGTAGTTTTAACTTATATTATACGAAAGAAAAAGGATACTGCTTAGACTTTTGACAAAAAGAACAAGTGTTAATTAAAAAACGAAGCAAGCTCCTAGAAGTTGTGTCCAGGTCAATTTGATCCAAAGCTTTGTTGAAATTTAATGTTATTTTTGACCCATTGGACACGTTTCGGAACATTTTTATTTTATAATACTGTATGTTAAAGAGCCTCTACATTAAAAGAATGTTCCAAGAAAAGGAAAGGAAACTGCAACGTGACCAAACAATACAATTGTGACTGCTAAGGAAATTTCAACAATCATTTAACAACTCTTAACCACCTTTTTTTAATAATCTGACAAAAAACATGTATAGTGAAAATTAATATAATACAGAACCTAATAAATATTGATTAAGATGACTTGGAAAAATAATGTATTATTAACGTATAATAATATTAATTGAGTTCGCATTAACACACACCAAAAATTGAGCAAATAATAATGAGTTCTCATGGATCCCTACAGAACACTCTGGATCTAGTTTCATTGTGCAATATACATACTATTTTTTAATTAATTCTGATTTGTGTTGCTTAAAGGTCGTATAAGGGGTAAACGTTCTTTAAAAAAATAAAAAAGCATACTGTTCAAAACTCGAACTCAAGATATTTGATTATAATCATTACTATATTTTAGCGTTTTTAATTTTGTGTTTAAACAAACATACACGTACATGAAATATGATACACTAGACAAACACACATCAAAACCTACTAGTATACAAGATATAATTGTCATCACCATCTGGCAAGTTCGGTTAGGTGGGACAACAAAGATTATGGTGTTAAATCATCATATATAATATCAAGACTCCTAAATAGCTAGTGAATTAAAGAGTCCTAATTAATCATAACTTTTACTCCCTCCGTCCAACAATAGTTGTCCACTGTACTATTTTGGGATGTCCAACAATACTTGTCTACTTTATGAAATCAATAGATAATTTTACACTTAGTTTCTAATTTAACCTTATCATTAATTATAGTAATTTATCTATTACATTTTTCAAGACATTATATTTATTATATTCAAAAGGTGATAAAGTCAATAGTGGACAAGTATTGTTGGAGAGAGGAATAATAATTATAATTAGGTGACTGCTAGTTAGCTGAAAAAAATGTCTTTTTCTGATAATTTGACATTAATATATATTCCCCTCTTGTTATGTGCTTCACCACCAGAAATTAGAATTTACATCATTAGGACTACCCGTAATTTATAAATTAAAATAGATTTTTATTTTTTAACGCTTAAAGAGTTTTGTATTAGGCATATTAGCAAGGTCATTAGGTTGTACGTCATTGTTTAATTAAATTTGATCTAACCTATTTTGATAACAATAAATGTTGAGCGAATCGAATCATAATTCGTTAATTGCATTGGAATCGTCTTAGCCACATATATATGATCACCAAACTTGATCAATAATGAGTAATCTTAGTGTAGGCAAATGTGACAAGGGAAGGGTAATCTTAATATAAGCGGATTTGATGGGAGATTGGAGATGCAAAAATAATACTTCCTTTTTTTAATCCTCCCTAAGAATTTTCTTCATTTTGTTCTCTTCGTAATTCGAACCTACAACCTTAAGCTTGGAGATAAAGAGTGCGTATCACCTAAACAATCCCCTCTCGTAACAAAAATAGTACTTCAGATTCATTAGTAGGGATGGCAATGGGACGGGGCAGGACGGGTAGAGATTAACCGGCAAAATTTTTTACCCATCCCACTTCGTCCCACATAATAACTTTTTCCATTTTCAACCCGTCCCACCCCGCCCTGCATAAATTTTTGAATATTTGCCCTTTTTAATTAAGTTTGATGCTAAAAATAAAATTCATAAAAATAAATTTATTTTATCATTAAGTTGTATTAATTTAATAGATAATAGCTTAAAATTTTATTTTTTAAAGATCAATTGGGAAGAATATAAGAAACCGTATTAATTTTTATTGAACCGGTTTCATTTACTATCTTGAATATTTTAATAACTTTAAAGATATTATCTTAATAAATAATGCTTTATCACTCTTACAACATGTAAAAAGTTAAAATTAAGTTTGAACCCGCATAAAATCGCATATATCCACAACCCGCCCCGCTCCGCATTAATTTTTAAAAAACCCACTTCAACCAGTCCCGCATCCTACCCGCCTCGCATAACCTTAAAATCGCTCCGCCCCACCCCATAGCCATCCCTATTCATTAGGTGTCTCATTATTAACAAATGACGTCAATGAACTATTTTTCATAATTGGATACAATATTTGAACTTATTTCAAGTTATAATAAAACCTCCCTTTTAGAGTAAGATTTTCACCACCTCAAATATTGACAGATGTCTGTCACCACATTTCTTCCCCTCCTCCCTAACAAAGTATTTTCTGATAAATAAAGGCCGACTTTTTACTTTCCCCTTAAGTTTGTGGTGTAGTGCATTTACCTCCTTAAGTTTCCCTCTAAGTTTGTGGAGTAGAAGGCATTAACTTTTTCCTTAAGTTGGTAATGTAGTGCATTTAACTCCTTTCTAAGTATGAGGTTTAGTGATTTTTATTTTTTTTATGAACGCGTCCGTGTCAGCATCTCCACCAACAACATGTATTAGGTAACTATGTTCATTAAGGCTAAGATAAATGGGAAGAATCAGCTAGTGTTTTTTTTGTCTCCACTGAGAATTGAACCTAAGACCTCCCGGTTCTCAACCATTTCATCGATCGCTAGGCCATACCCTTAGGTGCATAGCTACCTCTCATATTTGTTTGATAACATTTTTCACCTTTTTTGGCCAAAAACATCCTTAAACTATATCTCCAACTTAAACTACATCCTTAAATTATCCTTCTTACCCGAAAACATCTTCCAAGTATTAAAACTTAACAACTTTCATCCTTAAATTAACTAAAAATAGAACTATATGTTGTAATATTAACATTTGAATAAATATAGATTTCTTAATCAATAATTTTAAAAGTACACAACAAAGCCACTATTACATATTTTAAAAGTTGAATTCATAAAATTAAAGTCATATTATTATAGAATGGTGATAAATTTCCTCTTTGTACTATTTTGATTCGCTTGCGTGGTTATTTTAGGTTTAAAAAAGGGTAAAGATACTACTCATATTACACTTTTTTTATAACCAAAAAAAAAAACTTAAATATAGTTTTAGCATGCCCTTTGCTCCTTTAATCACAATATATTCATTTTCTTTTGAGTCCCTTCACATTTACCTTTCCCTCTTGTAAGCTTTTATAACTTTCTAACCACCACTAAGTGCTAATCACTTTCCATTAATTAATAATCTCAACAACCTCGAATCACCTTAGTTATTAGTATTTGGCTACATAATTTGGTGCACAAATATGTACTCCATGAGCTTCTATAATTTCAAACTTTTGGTCATTGTTCATCCTTACTAAAGTTAAATTTACTTTTAGATGACATAGGTTGAGTTTAAATAAAATATATGATCAGTAAAATAATACTATAATTGGTTTCAATTTGTTTGAAATTTGGATATTTATTATTGTTGTTTAAAGACGAAAAAAAATAATTTTCGATGCCGAATTTAGGATTGGAAATCCAATTATGATTGTGATTTATGCATGCCTAAATTCAAAATGTTGCACGTTTTGTCAATCCGTTGCTACCACACACACAAAAAAAAGAAAATAATAATGTAGTTATTTATATATATATTTTGAAGTTGAAATTTGAAAAATTAAGTATTTAAAATTGTGTTTGAACAAAAAATTTACAATCTTAAAAAATTGAAGTTGCGCTTACTTTGAACATAAAATTTACCGTCTCAAAAAATTGAAGTTATGTTTATACGTGCAATTTACAAAGCTCCAATTCAGTTAATATGTTTTGAAGTTAAAACTTGAAATTTTGGATTTTTGAAATTTAAAGTTATATTTTGGACATACATTTTACTTGCATCAAATTTTCAAAATCTGACCAAACAGATATTTGAAAATACATTTTCAAAATCTATAGCTAAACACTAGGGAAATAATATGTAGGCATAAAACATAAATGTGCTTTTAAACTTGAGCTCAGTTGTCATCTTTACCTTCCTCCAAAGTGTGTACAACAAGACACTTTTATATGTGTGTACACACTAGTTTTACATGCATTGTATATGACAAAATACAAATTAATTTGAGTGTATCACATGTGAATTGTCATTTATAATGTATATGGTCTATTTGTTTAATTTTATACAAATATAAATGTCTAGATACATGTGTACATTCAAAATTAAAGAATATAGATGTGAGCTAAAATTAAATTAGGACAAAGAAAACATAAAATACAAAAATAATATATATATTAAGGTATTATTATTATATATATATTATATATGGAGAGAGAAAATACTAGTAGGAGAAAGGAAAGGGGCGGGGTAGGTGTAAGATTGACCGAATGACTATCGCACACCACCATTGTCTCAAGTCTTCTGTATTTATCATTACCTACCAGTCTCCCCCACTAATATATAAACCCCCTTTCCCTTCTTTTATTTCTCAGCTTGCACGTTCCCTTCCTAAAAGAGAACTACAAGCTTCAAGTTTAACTCTTAGAATTCATTTCGTTACTCAAATTTTATAGATTTACTTTCAATTTAACGAGATTAAATCAAAATGCATACCATTACTCCGTCATCTGGTGTAACTCTCAAATCCTTAGTCCGGCAAACGTCGCCGCCGCCGGGCCTGATCAACCGGTTCGTCCCGTCTCGACTCGTTGTCCAATGTGCGTATCGATTTGACTCAGCCAACACGAACGCTAGTACCGTGAATACCAACGGTGCTCCGGTGAGCAACAACTTCGCCGGCCATGTCGGAGCGTCAAGAGCTGACTGGCAGAGCTCTTGCGCGATTCTGGCTAGCAAGGTTGTTTCGCAGCAGCAGGATACTGAGAAAACAGGTGGAGCCGGTGAGATAACTGTCGTGAACGGACACAAAATTCTGGATCTCGTTCCTATTGATAACAACCTCCCCAAGCCGCTCACAATTACTGACCTCTCTCCAGCGCCGCTGCACGGTTCGCAGCTTCGTGTGGCCTACCAAGGAGTACCCGGCGCGTACAGTGAAGCTGCTGCCGGAAAGGCTTATCCTAAATGTGAAGCCATACCTTGCGATCAATTTGAAGTTGCATTTCAAGCTGTGGAACTCTGGATCGCAGATCGTGCAGTACTCCCTGTAGAGAATTCTCTTGGAGGTTCAATTCACCGCAACTACGATCTCCTCCTCCGTCACCGTCTCCACATAGTCGGCGAAGTCCAACTTCCCGTTCATCACTGCCTCTTAGCTCTTCCAGGAGTTCGTAAAGAGTACCTAACCAGAGTCATCAGCCATCCACAAGCCTTAGCTCAGTGTGAGCTCACTCTCACAAAACTCGGCCTAAACGTAGTGCGTGAAGCTGTCGACGACACCGCCGGAGCTGCTGAGTACATCGCCGCCAACAACCTCCGTGACACAGCCGCAATCGCGTCCGCACGCGCCGCAGAACTATACGGTTTACAGATCCTCTCAGAAGGAATCCAGGATGATTCAAGCAACGTGACTCGATTCGTGATGTTAGCCAGAGAACCAATAATTCCACGAACCGATCGTCCATTCAAGACGAGCATAGTTTTCGCACACGACAAAGGAACGAGTGTGCTGTTCAAGGTGCTATCAGCTTTCGCTTTTCGGAATATCAGCTTGACGAAGATCGAGTCTCGGCCACATCGTAACCGGCCGATTCGGTTGGTGGATGATGCGAATGTGGGAACGGCAAAGCATTTTGAATACATGTTCTATGTAGATTTTGAAGCGTCAATGGCGGACGTGAGGGCACAGAATGCGTTGGCTGAAGTTCAGGAGTTCACATCTTTCTTGAGGGTATTGGGTAGCTATCCTATGGACATGACCCCATGGTGTCCATCTAGGGAAGAGTAACAATTCTTTTTCCTACTCAAAAAAATGAGATGTGAACAAATAATTATTTTCTTTAATTTGTAATTATATTTTCCGAATTAGGAAAAATACAAGCAATTTAAGTTTAATTCCATTGAAATTTTCTTTCTCTATATTATTGATTTAATTTCCAGGACATATGATTTCACTCTCGAATAAATGAAGGTAGAAATGGACGTTCAGTATTTTTAAAGTTCAATTTCAATAACCGACAAGATACTTGTTCATGTAAACATAAAACGCGAAATAGTTATGTTTATGTCCCTTTGATGCTTAATTATGTCCCTAATATGTTTTGTGTTTGGTGAATTTTGGATGTCAAGTATTTTATTTCTTTAGAAAAAAGAAAAGAGTTGGCTATGTTTCATTATAAAAAATAAAAAAAGTACTCTAAGTGAAAAAATACTTTTTGAAAATTGGACTTATGTTTAAGAATACAAATTAGCATTGTTTTTGACTTGGCATCATTGAGGAATGCTACATGGTTGATTATGTCGGTAATCACGTATTCTAGTCTCTAGAGGTGTCAGAAAAGTTATCATAAGGATAATTAGCTTGTGACAACCAAGCGTTTATAACGGCATTGATCTTTTGTGAATAATTTAGAATGAAAACATCATTTTATTGGCTAAACATGTTTTTCGAAGTAGAACTTTTAAAAAAAATTCATGGTGAAATGCCCCTCGGAAAGTTAGGTGGGAGTGATGAATCTGATTTAGCTTTGACCTATGAGCTAGTTGGTGGTGGCTGCCTTCATTCTTTCTTTTTTGGCCATTCGTGTAATGTTCATTTTTTCAAGTCTCAACTACCTCTTCTCGACTTGTTCAGCTTTCATGCCGGCTGTGTCATACAAGGCATTTTACTACTTTTTTTATTGAGAGAATGTGCCCTTTCTTTAAATATGATATATCCTAAGAGTATTTTGAATGAAAATTGCAGGTAGGAGTAGATGCTCATATATAATATATATAGTACGTATCTAAGTAGAGTGTACACCCGGCAATAAACTTCGCAAGGCAAGGCAACACTCTACCCTTACTATTTTTCTATCCTAATTCGCGATCTTCACTCTTTCTATCTAAAATCGTGTCTTTAATAATATGAAGTGACGTCATGTTCTGTCTAATCATTTTTTCCTAATACTTTTTCGATCTATCTGTATCTTTCCACATACCCACTACAACCAGTCTCTCGCACCTCCTCACCGGGGCATCGATGCACCTCCTCTGCACATGTTCAAACCATCTCAATTTCACTTCAGTCATCTTGTCCGCCACAGAGTCAACTCTCACCTTCTCCCCAATAACCTCTTGTCACTCCTAGTATGTCCACACATCCATCTCAACATCCTCATCTGCACAAGATTTCCATCATTGATTTTTTTAAATAAACTAATTAATCTTTTCCTTGATTTAATTTTGGGAAAGTCTTATTTCACTGTCGTGTTGGTGAGGGGAATTGATAGTAAATCATTTTTCAAATTAGAGTGGTAGGTGGAAATATATATATGCCTGATAAGAACCCCTCAGTTGTTAATACATTATGACGCCATACATCATGCCTTATTTTAATTTAAATTAAAAAATTTCACTACATTAACGTCACTCTAGTTTACCAAAATTATTATCAAATGTCTTGTTGCTTATAATTAATAAGAGAATCCCAAATTTATATTATCCACTTATTGTTTCTCAAATCCAATAAAAGAAAGAGGGTGCGGTGATCAACGTCCAGATATATTGCGTTTTTGTTTCAGATACATCATTCAACGTCTCGATACATCGCGTAAAATGATGTATCCGATCGATATATGCGTAAAGTGATATATCCGAGAATAAGTGAGAGTAGAGATTCGTGTAATTTTTTTAAATGATAAGGAATTTTAGAAAATATGGTAAAATCCTATATTTAGGTAATTTTCCATATATAATAATTGCAAGAAGAGTTTAATATCATTTATCTTCTTCGCTTTTTTTTTTTTAAAAGAAGACAAATTATTTATGGCAATAACATATGGGAAAAATAATTTTTAAAGACAAAAATCAGTGGAGGAGTATTAAACAAAAATTGCAGGATCTTATCCATGATTATAGCTAATTAGACCTCAAGTGATTTGCTAATTTCCAACCATAAATTAAGTCGGCCACTTATAATTTTCTGTTTATTAAATAATCACAACCACCTTTGTGAGAAATACAGGAGTAGATAAAAAAAATAAACTCATGAGTTAGGTTTAGATGATAATAAAAGAAACATTAAAAAAGGGAAGTACAATAAGCAAGCTGCCAAACAGATGGTAATAGTTCTAATCAAAAGTGGTTGATGATGGCTGACACGGTGAGAGATAATATCTTAAATGGTCAATCAACTTAAAGATTTTATCTTAGAAAGTCACTCAATTTTATTTTATAACTCAAAAGTCATTTGACTATAGATTTTTCACTTAGAAAGTCATTCAACTATATATTTTTCACTTAAAAAGTCACTCAACTTTGTTTTATAACTTAAAAGTCACTTAACTATTAATATTTCACATAAAAAGTCACCCAATCAATTTAAATAATTTTTTCATTAAATTTTGTTGAAATAAATATTTTACTTTAAGCTAGATTTTTAAGAAACAAAAAAAAACCCATTTAAACCATTTTATTGATTCAACCCACGAAAGTTTTATGAGTCAAATATATATTTACCATCACAATTACGATAAAATCGCAAAGTCATATTATGATTTTATAACTTATTATATATACTATATTATGATGTCAAAACTGATATTGGCATAATATTCTGCTATGTTTCCAGTTTAATAGTTATAAAAATGAAATAAATCAGCGGCAAACTAATGGAGTGAACAAAATAAAATCATAAAGTCGTATTATGATTTTATAACTTATATTTTATTTTATGATGTCAAAACTGATAATGGCATAATATTCTGCTATGCTTCCGGTTTAATATTTATACAAATGTAATAAATTAACACATTAAACTAGATTAAATTTTATCAATTAAAAATATATTTATGTGATGTACATCTATCTTAGCAGGATACCAAAATTGTTTAAATGGGTAACTTTTTATTTCTTAAGAATTTCGCTTAAAATCAATTTTTATTTCAATAAAATTTAATTAAAAAATTATTTAAATTAATTGAGTGACTTTCTAAGTAAAATATCAATAGTTGAGTGATTTTTGAGTTATAAAACAAAGGTGAGTGACTTTCTAAGATAAAAACCCTTAGTTGAGTGATTTTCTAAGTGAAAAATCTATAATTGAATGACTTTTGAACAATTTTCCAAGATAAAAACTCTTAGTTGAGTGACTTTCTAAGATAAAAATTCTTAGTTGAGTGACCATTTGAGATATTATCTCGACACCATGACTAAGAGCCAGTTTGGATGGGATTTTAAGTTGGTCAAACTAACTTTTAAATCAATTTTTGACTTATTAGAGTGTTTGGCAATTAAAAAATAACTTAAAATAAGTCAAAAGTAACTTAAAATAAAAGTTAAAAGTATTGTGCCCCCTACTTATTTTTTTTAACTTATAAATCATTCTACTTTGACCAAGTATATTACTTTTTCTATCCTTAATTCTTTTATAATGTTAACAACTTTAAGGGTATTTCAGACATTTTGATAAAAAAAGTGACTTTCAACACTTTTTTGCCAAACACATCAAAAACACATAACTGCTTATTTTTAAAATGACTTTAAAGTAACTTTTTAAAAGTTATTTATTTTAAGTCAATCCAAACGGGCTCTAAGTCTTAAATTTGATGGCCATCAAATGAGCGGCGGATTCAAAATTTAAAGTTTATTGGTTTCTACAATGACCTCAAATTAATATTACAATAATAGTAACTAAATTTATAATAAAATATTTATAAATATTTAATGAATTTAAATATAAAATACTAAATTCATGACATGAACATGTAACAAACATTTTATGTTCGCGCCAAATCTTTACTTCAAATGAAAAAAAAAAAAGTACTTGCTCTATTTGATGCTTTTCTTAATTAGAAAATTATCAACATAGGTAAGTTAAAAAATGTACATTTCTAATGCAGTTTAATTTGTTTGGTATTTTAAATAAAGTCCAATATTGATAGATCAAATAAAAATTAAGCTAGTTATAAAGTGTGTGTGTTTTAGGGAAAATAGTATTGATTTGGCTCAAAATAGATATCATCGTATCATCTTAAAAATATATTTATATCATTTTTAGCCAAACTTAATTAGTTATAACATGTTGTTAGTCATAGTTTTCAAATATAAGTTCATACTTATGATAGAAAATTATTTGTGACCAGTATAAAATAATTTAATATTTTGAAAAATGTACATTAAGATATATGAAAATAAAATCTTCTATAAGATTTATGGACGGCTGTGTGTATATTGACAATTTCCACTCAAAGTGTGAATAGGTTTTGATTCTTGAGCTTTCGTGATGCATAGTTCTTTAAAAATAGTTGGTGAACTCAAAGTTGATGCCATAAGACTTGATACCTTTAAAATATCTTTTTGAAAACTTTCATTAAAACCCCTTAATAACTATTTTAATTCAAAGTTAGCCTTACCTACCATTTCTTAGGCTCATATATTAAACCTACCCTTTCTTGAACTCCAGAGTATTTGGAGAGAAAACAACTCTAACAACAACATATCCAATATAATTTCATAAGTAGAGTCTGAGCAAAATAATGTGTGCGTAAATTTTACCCCTATTTTAAGAGGTAGAGAAATTATTTATGATAGACCCTCGACACAAAACAGTTCGGAAAGCATGACAAATAACAAGGAAAACATCTGGAACAGTTGGTCGAGCTTATATAATATGCTCCCCTCAATTTTGTAATTATATTCAATTAATATAGAGATCACGCTATTATATGGTAATAATTTATTTATTTTAAAAAAAGGAAAGCATGGAAATTAATATTATGCAGAAAGAACTTAAACAACATGATAAAAGAATACACACTAGTAACAATACAAGAAACAATAGATAATATCAGAAGATGAAATAAGATTACCTTTGAGGCTCTAGGAAATAAACCAAGAATAGGATTCCTAAGTAGTTTAGGATTCCTTACTAGTTTAGAATTTGTTATTTATGTTTAATTAGGATTTGTTAGTTTTATAATTTCTTAGTCTTAGTTTATTTTGGTTATTAGTCCTATAAAGGGGTGTCTTATTACATATATTCAATATAGAGAGATATATTGAACGCAGTGAGATATACAGTCAATGTACAAAAATACAAGATTCATTGAGTTATTGAATAAAGCCTCTTACAAAATCATTGTGTTGGGTCTTTCACTTGTGCATATATTATTACCTTGGTAATTGTATTTCCTTCAGAGGCAATTTTACTTTTAAAACAAAATGGTTGTATTATAATTTGTTGTGCAATTTGAGGAAATTATAATTAGAAGATATAGATATTATCTTTCATTGCATAGCCTAATTAACAATTACAATATGAATGGTAATTGTAAAAATTGTCACCTCCATGGGAAGTTTGTTGAAATGACAAAATATAATTCTTTAATTGGAAGTCATGATGATGAGTCAAGTCGATTATAATATAAATTTTGACTATGTCACTTAAATTGGTTGTTGTTCAAAAAGTTGGTGGAAGGAACTGCCCTAATAAGTCTAGTTGAGTTTTGTTCAAAGAAATTCCTATAGTGAATTTTGTAAGAGAGAGGACAATTTTATCTTTAAATTTATTAGAAATATTAATTAGTCTTAGTGGGGTTTTACATCACTTCTTTAAAGTGATGAGATGGAGTTCCACACATTTAGTAATTATTTAAGGAAATAACTAAGTAATATACTGAATTAGTCTACCTTAATTTTTATCATATTAATAATAAAATCATACTGAAAAAATTGTCAACCTATTCTTGAACCCAAATAATAGTGTTAAGTATTAATAAGGATATATAAATCCATGCATGTCTTATTCTTTTAATTGTTTAATTATGTAAAGAGTGATTATCAAATGTATCACAAGGAGAACTGAAACTATTTCTTACTCACGTTAATACGTTTACTTAAGGTTTTACAAAATCTAAGAGTCTATAATTACTCTTATTTGTCAAAGTATTTAAAATTTATATGCCAATGACAATTTTAAAAAAAACTTTAATGATAATTATTACTCCCTCCTTTTTACTTTTATTTGTCATGTTCGTTCCACATAGTCAATTTGACAAATATTCTTCAGAATTGAATTGAGTTAAATAAATTTAATATCTTAAATTCAGATATCGAAAACTAAATGAAAAATTCTATAAGCTACAATCATTCTCATATTATGATAATTAAAAAATGTTCATCTTAAAATATTGGTCAAAGTTCATTCAAATTTACTCTTGAGAAGGAAAATGTGACAAGCAAAAACGAATATAGGGAGTAGTGAAATATAAAAAAACTGTAATAACTATTAATGATATTTAAAAACTTTAATAATAATTATATTAATATTATTATTTTTTATACTGTCCAACCATCAAAGACACTTTTGTTTGGGCCAATATTCACAGTGGTTTTCCTTCATGGCCCAAGAAGGTTCCCCCTTATGAGTAATCAAATCAACATCGAATTGGGCTTTAGCCCACATGATCAACATCTAATTGGGCCTTAGGTACAACAAGCTCTAGTCCATTAATGTCAAACTGGGATGGGCCTGAGGAAACATCATGTGTTGCAAGCGAATCCATATTGAGGGAGACACGCAAGTCATAACAAATCGGTATAATTTCATGATATATATAACCTAATAATCCTGTTGAATTACTCATAAACTATACATGATCGTCATAATTTAAATGCTACTAACAAAGAAGAGGAAAAAAAGTTATATTTCAGAAGTATGGCATATGAAAGATCGATACGCCTTCATGCTATGATTAAGCTAATTATCTTGTTGGATTATTCACAAATCATATCGAATTGTCATAATATCAAAATTAACAAACCAAGAAGAGAAAAAAAAAGGAAAATCAAAATTGTGTCATGCAAGTTATGACAAATCAATATGACTTTATACTATATCCAATCTAATAATTATCTGAATTAAATCTACAAAAATTGCTAGATATATGTGATATGCAAGAATAAGCCTTGATCTATTGGTTATATAATATGATAGATTAGATGTTAGATGCTTGGGATTATAAAACATTGGAAATCTTTAGAAGATCTAATTTTGATGCCAAAGATGTCAAATCCTTAACACTTGTCCAAGCAAAACACAGTTAGTGCTAAACAAAGGAAGGATTCTGTTGTAAAGCCCAAATATAGAAGTGACTTAAATTTGTAATGTCTAGTCTTTAACAAACATTACCTTAGTGGCACTATGTCTGGAAGGCACTCACAAGTCACAATATGAAGAAACAAAGACACCTTTAATTAATCCATAGAATAAAAAGAATAAGAAAGAGAAGATAAAAGCATCAAAATCATTTGGGAGATTAGATTTGTTTTCTGGGCCAAAGTATTTTTTTAATGAAGCTTCCCCCTTGGAAGTCAAGAATATTCCCTACTCTTCTATTTGGTGGTCTTATTTACACAAACTGCTTTTGAAATACTACCTTCACAGACTTCACTTATAAGATTATACTAAAGTTATTATTATATCATAATATTATAGAGAATAAACGACAGTTACCTTTTAACACACATGATTGTTAAAATATTTTTTACACTTTCAATACATATGCACATGAAACTTACACTCGAAATTACATAATGCTAGTAGATCATTTTTCGGGTATGATGAAAGTTAACCTTATTGTATGTCATTTATATGGCTTATGCCTTAATGGACAAATTCAATATCTGAAATTTATGAGTTTTAGTATGGATATTAAGTTAATACTATAATAATAATAAAATTCACAATTAAATATTCGTAAATATTTAGTAAATTTTTATTAATCTATATATAGGGTACGGAACAAAAATTACGAATACAAGCCTCTAGATCAGCCACCATCTATAAGGGAAAGTCACACATTTTAAAATTGAAATAATTTGTCCTAGAAAATTATGAGATAACGATGTTACGTATTCTCGAAAGGAAGAAGATAAAACCTTATCAATTCCCATTATATTCGCAAGATCATGTAATAACGAATCTATGCGGTTGAATTGAAAAGTTGCTTCTTTGCAACTTCACTTTTTATGACCCGTAAGGATAGTTGAGTTGATGCAGCAGATAATATCGCATATGAAAGTTTCAACAATCAATTTCCATATCAACGTCTTCTCAATCAAGCTTATCTTATTGATTTTGCTTAATACGATTTACATCTTTTATATAATTTAAAAATTATTGTATAAGAATGAATTTACGTGCTCTTCAAAAAGTAGTGGCTGTGGTTAGAGGGCAGCAATTTCCTAACATTTTCCTGTTCTAACTTTTCACCTTTTAATTAATCTAAAGAAATTTTTTTTCTACAACTTTCTTACATAGAAATAGCTCAGCTCCTTCCATTACATCAACAAAATACATTTAAGAGAACTGCAAAATGGCAGCTATAATAGAGAAACAAATAAACGATTCCCAAGACAGTGGATCTTACCACTGTTTGTTATACTCCCTCCGTCCAACAATAATTGTCCACTATATTAAGAATAGATATCCAACAATACTTGTTCAGTTTAGAAAATTAAGATATAATTTATATTTTGTGTCTATTTTACTCTTGCTATTAAATGTTATTTATCATCTAACGCAATTTTCAAAGTCAAAGAATAAAATAGTAATATTATCCCTATTATTTATTATTTCTTAAGAGGTGTGTCAAATCAATAGTGGACAATTATTGTTGGATAGAAGGAGTAAAAATAAATAATGTATCGATTCGTAAAAATATGGTGTGACTAGACCACAAATAGGTAGTATTGGTTCGGTTTCTACGGTATGCCAAATTAATTATTTCCTTGGTCCATCTTTATTGGTTTAATATATTAAAAATAGTTATTCAATTTTACTTGTTTAGTTTAAAAAATTAAGTGATAATTTATCATTTCATGTCCTATTAAAGACTATTCATTTTTTAACATTTAGATTACTTATATTAATAATGATAATATAATAAAATTACTCTTCGATCTATTTATTGTTTCTTAAGGAGTGTGTCAAATCAAATTTGGACAAAAGAAATGGACGGAGGGAGTAATATATAATAATAATGGACTAAATTAGAAATTAAATTTCGAGATAAATATTTTAATACATATAATAAATTTATTTGATACAAATATTTGATATATCTAATGCGAACATTAATTATACATAGCATAAAAAATATACCAAATAAGATATTATTAATACACAAAATTACTGCATACATTATTTTTACTAATAAATCAAACGATCCCTTATAGGCAAAATATCCAAAGTTCTGAAACGTGTCTGGTGATATAGTTAAAGCTATACTCAAAGTGTTGTTCAGTAAAACAAGTTAAAGTACCATGCATTTATACGTGGTGGAATGATTAAGACTTATCAATTTTTAATTAGAATTAGTTTTGAACTTTTTCTTTTATATTATTATATATAATTTCTTATTCCTTATTGATTTTAAGTTATCTGTTACAAATTTAACGCACAATAAGGTTCATATGTAGCTGATGATTAAAAAAGACTGGAAAAGGAGAAAAGATAAGTAGCTAGTGATGTAAATTGTGTCCAAAAGGTTGACTTTTTGATGCTGTCAACCACTATATTACCACATTGAATTTTAGAGTCTTTAAATGTTTACTCTACTACTTGGACACTATACAAATTAAAGTTGAGTGTTGGTCACATGAGAATGCATGGCATGTAGAAATTGGTGGATGATGGGTGGGTGGGACCAAGATTAATTATCTTATAGAGTATAGTATAAAGTAACTATATATTCTATGCAAATACGGAGTTAGTAAAGGTCCAGAAATTCATTCAAATCTCCTTTGATTGAATATTATATTACTTTTTTAATAAAATTTTAGCGTCGCAATAGATTGTGTGATTGCAATTCCATGAAAGGATTAATAGTGCACCTTTTTGCATGTTATATATACCAGACACGTTTTCTTTCCACAACCCCTCAAATTATACTATATATCTCTCTCAAATTTTCAAACCTAAAATTAACAAAGCCTGAATTAGTAGTACTACTTATCATACTCATGATGAAGCAATTAAGCATATCATGTTTTCTTGTATTTCTCATCATGTTCCTCTTTGTTTTCCTTTCACCAGCATCATCGTCACGTTATTTCTTATCAACAAGAATTGAAGGTAATATACTTAATAACTAGAAGAATCCTTATGTTCTTGCTACTTTGATGGCTCGAACTCATAATTTTAGTGTTAAGAGGTAGAGACACTGTTTACCGTTTAAGCAAACCCGCTTGTCTGAAATGTATATTTAATCATATAATCTATGCTCTATTTTTTTTTTCACGTACGTATATGATATGCTTCCTTGCAGTGAAAGAGGATGTAAAGAATGGGAAAATCAAAATTCCGTTATATTCCGTTGACCACATGGAAACCAACGATAGCATAAATGTAAACTCCTAATTCTGTCTTCTTGTGTTCCTTACACAGATTCACAACATGTTAATTATTTTATTACATGATTTTCAGTTTTGCAATCTAGTTAGGTTGAAGATTCAATTTTTACTTTTTGTTAAATCAGTATAAACTGTGATGTGATATTATCCGTTTTGAACCAAACATTTACAGAATAGGACAATTCTCACATGAACTAACTTTTAAAGTTGTAATTTGAGCTTGTTTCTTTTACTTATGGTCCATAATATTAACAAAATCATTAATTATTTGACTCTATGTTTATGTTTTCTTAATTTGTAGAAGTTGATGGGGTTGGAGGAATGTGTTGAAGAAGATGGAGAATGCATGAAGAGAAGGGTAGTTGCAGAAGCTCATCTTGATTATATCTACACTCAGGACCATAATCATCCTTAGATAATTAATATAATTAATCCTCTAAGCTAGTTGGTGTTGTCAATAAATTAAAAGGACTAGCTAGATAGCTTTAAAGACCTTTTCTTTTAAACATTAAATAATCTTCCTACCTAAATTTTCCTTTTTTGGTGACATTTCTTTTCTAAGTTTTATGTTTGGCATACAAATGTGGTTTTTATTTGTTTCATTCCAAAAATCTCAACTTGTACTTGCGTGTTCTAATCTACTCTTTCCCTTAACTTTTAACTTTTAACTTTTATTTGTTTACGGTGAACTTTTCACTCTTGGGAAAAACTTTTTTTAGTCCATATTAAGTGAATTATTAGGGTATAACAAAAAAAATATTTAAGGATAGAAATTAAAGATTACTTTTCCTTTGTTATTTTTTTTATTATTTCTAAACTAATCTCTAATATGTAAAGTGGTTAAAAACCTCCTTAAAAGGAAAGATAAATATGAAGAAAAAAATATATAACAGTTCTCTTGAATTTTAAAATTTTTACTTATTTTAAACTATATATGAAAAACATTCTAATAATTTACTTAATATGAACTCGAAGGAGTAATGAATAAATTACATATTTTATCATAATTTTCGTATTAATTATTAGTGTCTAGTCTTTGATAAATGGACCTGAAAAATGATTAAAAATAATTAGTTAATTTTAAAAGTATAATATAGTGAACAAAAATAATAATAATAATTTATTCTTAGCAATTAGCATAATGGACAGTGAACAGAAAAAATAAAATAATTACGACTTTAGTCCTTTTCAAATGTCATTACAAGGTAGTTGATTAAATTACCCTCATTAATCTCTTCCTTGAATTACATATTAATGAATATTGATATTTTCTTATAGCAATAATAAGGGTGAAACTAGACAAAAATATTTAATGTCTCTTGTTAATCTCTTAAAAGTGACAAATACTTGCAACCAGATTAGGATTGAGGAGAGTAGAAAGAATGAGAAGGTGGTTTGAAAACATTAATGGGGTGTGGTTGTTTGTAAGTCGACAAAGGGGAAGTTGGGTGTGGGGGAGATGCATAATAAGTATTTTCTCGTCTCAAATTATTTATCGTATTTTTTTATTTTAGTATCATTTTGAGATGTTTATAGTTTTTAAGAACAATTATTGCAAATAATTTGGGCAAGAGTACCTAAAGCCTACCCTAAAATTGACCGGCCATTTAGATAGTACTCTCGCCATATCAATTTATGTGATGTTGTTTGACTTGACACGAAATTTAATTTAAAAAAGATAATTTTAAAAAAATTTATGGTCTAAAATAAGTTATAGATGTTTGAGTTGGTGTAATATAAGTCTATAAATTGTTCGATTAAAAGTAAAATAAGCATTTTAAAATGAAATTATTACTAAATATAGAAACATGTTGCTTTATAGACAGATTAAAAATAAAAATGTGTTATATAAATTGAAATAGAGGGAGTAACTATTTTTAGAAATTACGATAAATGATTTGAGACAGAGAAATTAGCTAGCATGATGATGAGATATAAAATATGGGGAAGTATAAAGAGAAGCTTCCTAACACCATTCATAGCTCCAAAGTTATGTGAGGCTAGCAGCTAATATATAGCATACATGACTTTATTATAAGAATTTACTCAAGACAGTTGGGAAGTGACATAGAATTTGATTTGATGATCACATATTTATGTAGAGGCCATAAGTTAGGTGCAGCTATTTTGCATCAGCTAGATATCAGATGATTGAATTTCTGGACACAAATTGCTCAACACTCTTAGTTCAAAGCACCAAACAATAAAATTTTATGTAAGCAGTGTCGATATATTATAGCAGTACATATTATCAGTAAAATTATAGTCAATTAAGAGATCCTTTGGGGACATCTCGTTAAAAAGAACTACATAACATCTCGTTAAAAATCAAATGTGTAAATTAAGTGCTTCACAAAGATTGGATCATTTGACCATACAATTTGAAGATCAAATTTGAAATATCTCTTCGAATCAAAACTCTAATTTCAGATCAACTTAATTTTAAATCATAATTTGAAATCACATCGAAAAGTTTGCTTAGTATCCCATGATTGTGTTGTTGGTGCAAAAAAGCATAGAAGGGAATATAAGGGTACTTTTATTCATCTTTTAATCCTTTCTCCAGGGATCATGAATCAGATGCTGTTTCACTTTGCAGGTAAAGTGCATTAATTTAAGTTCAATAAACTTGCTGTTTAATTAAGTTAAGTGGAACATCAGCTCTATGTCCATCCTTTTCTCAAAGCTTTCATCAAAAGTTGTTAGCTACGTTTCACATTTTATTGACTAAAAAAAAAAAAAAGGCAGCAACAACACTTATCTAATAAAAAAGAAATTCGATAGGTAATCATACATTATTCAATAAATTAATACTGAAGAAATTACCAAAAACTCAAAATAAATAAAAAAGAAATTTGATAGGTAATCATACATTATTCAATAAATTAATACTGAAGAAATTACCAAAAACTCAAAATAAATAAAAAAGAAATTTGATAGGTAATCATACATTATTCAATAAATTAATACTGAAGAAATTACCAAAAACTCAAAATAAGGAGAAAGAAAACAATAAAATATTTTGTTGAGAGTGGGATTTGAACACACCCTTTCAGACCAGAACCTTAATCTAGTGCCTTAGAACAACTCGGCCATCTCAACATGTTCATTAAATATTCTTAATGTTTCAATATATATATTTATTTCTTAACTGCAACTCAAAAGATTAAATCCATAAATTTTTTTATCCAATTTCAAAGATTTTGGCCAAAAATTTCTAAATTCAAATAAAACTGTCTCATAAAGATTATGTTGTGTGCTTTCTGATTAACAGGCTAGTAATTTTCCGTTTGGATTTACGTGGTGAAAGGTTTGACCCGAATGGCCCATACCCAACTGGACTTTGAACATCAATCAATTCACTATTAGCCTTATATTCGTTTCTTCAATTTTGTATGTTGTTATTATTCAAATTTGTGACATATGTTCGATTTAAATACCAAGATATTGGGTTATAGAAAAAGAAAATACGTAAATCCTAACAAGCGAGCTATGCTTTCTCTTCATTATTTTTGTTCTCCGAATTTTACCCACGCTTAAACGTTTGTACATCACAATCTGACCATATAATAAAAATAATAATAATAATGATGGTGTTAGTTGAGGTCTTAGCAAGTATGCTTAGTTCCATTATTTTAAAAAGAACAACTCATTTCACTTGTTGTTTAATTTGCACGAAACTTAAATATTTAAAAAATATATACATATAATTCGACTTGTTGATATAAAACATATCTTAGATTGTTGATATTAACTTTCGACTAGTTCTAAAATGTAAACAATTGCTCCAATATTTGGTTTGTTGATATAATCATTCATTTTATTTTAACTTGTCCAATATATTAAAACTAAATGTCAATTTTTATTTTTTTCAATTTGAAAAAGTGTGGGGATTTATCCTTAGTCCTTAATTTATCCTTATGGTTAGTTATAGTCATTTTTCAATGCATTTATCAAAACAATGAATTAATTGTATTCAAAGGTGATATTGTAAAATTATCACTCTTGCTATTTATTATTCTATATCAAATTAATACTGGACAAGTAAAATGAACAAAGTGAGTACATACAATACTTGTATTATTTAGTATTAGAGATGAATCTAGAATGTTTAGAACATCAGCGCACCACTAAAAAAAAAACATGAAGTGGGAGTCAAATATGTTGTCATTTAACTTTCTTATATCATATATATATACCAAACAGATGATAATGTATCAATTTTAAAATATATGAAAATAATTTTTTTTACGAAGAGACCACGAATTTATTTTGATCCAGACACAAAGGGGAAAAAGAATCTGACTTAAAATTTGAGGCGCAAAGAATGTCATGTGAATTTTTGATGTCCTTGTGCTGTTTACTCCATCGCCAAATAAGAGTGCATTCAGATATCAGATTTCAGACATGCAAGGGTCCCCACTTTGCCGAAAACTATAGTATTGTTTTATTTTATCGTGATGGAGTCAGAATTTTTTAAGTGGTTTAAAATTTAAAGAAATAAATATATGAACTAACTTGATGGAAATTCGATATATATATATATATATATATATATATATAAAGATATCTTATTAATATATAAATAGTATAATTTTTCACAAAAGAAGTTAACCCCTGATCATAAAGTGGCTCTGCCCCTATTTATTTGTACCATTTTAAACACATAAAATGGATAAAAGATATCATGTCATATCAAAAGATATTTAGGAATAATTCCTTAAAAGTTAAAAATATATATACTGTAATACTTAAATAACATGAAAGCTACATGCTATATATATCGAGTAAAGATGGTTACACTATTTTATCTGTGTTTTATAAACTTATCTCTGTTTTTATTATAAATATATAGTTGCAATGGATACATAATGTTTGACATCATGGATTTAAAATATTAAATGAGAGAATTTGCATAATTTATTATATTCCCTACGCAAGATCCCCGCAACTTTCCTGGCAAGAAATAAACAAGGGGGCAAACAATTAGCAACTATAAATGCTAACTAACACAACTATATATATCTGCCATCAAATTAATGTGGATATATATTGGCAAATACCCATCATATTCTTCAACAATAGGGACAAAAATGGACTTGGATTGCCTTTAAGCCACTAAAGTAGAGTGTAGACCATATTATTATTGTTTATAATTATAACATTCATCTTACAATATGAAGGATTTAAATTATATATAATATCCGTACAAATAATTCTTACACGTAACTAATACAATTTAATTAAACATAAGGTGTCGCTATTTTATTTTTCATTTTACCATTTTGGCAACTTAATCATCCATAAGTTGAAAAGAACGTCACATCGATCTTATTTGCTGTAAGCATGATCCTTAAACAAAACTACAAAAATTCAGTCTATTCGGATAGTAATATTCTTGGAATTTTGTTCTTGCTCTTTGTTTATGGACTAGTCTAGACTACCTCATGGATCAGTGTAAAATCAAAAATTTCGCTAAGGGTATTTATGATTTAATATAATCGTATAAAAAATATTTTTTGATCTATATATGCAATATAATTTTTTCATTTATTTTTATGAAGGTATTCAACTGATCACTCTTCGTTATATAGGTAGTTTAGTCGATGTCATGGGTTAATCAAACTTTAATATAAATAGATATATTTGTACACGTGTGTGAGCATGAGGGGTACACCCCCCCCACCCCCCCACCCCTTTTTTGTTTTTTTGCTTTGTCATTTTTCAATTATTATATACCGGTAGTATACATATATATGATATAAGTGATGCACAATGCCTTATAATTTGCCAGCTAATGCTTTACTGACTTTACTTTTTTCTCTCTCTGTTTATAGCTTACATTCAAAAGAGTTTTCTTTATTGCTCACTTAACTGTTAGTTAACAGTTATAATAAGTCAGTAACTTTCTGCCTTTTCAATATCAAAATAATACTACATTTGATTAAAAACATAAGACTAAAGAAATTGTGAACATAATAATGACACAAAATAATTAAATTGAAAAAAGAACACCATTTTGGTAGAGGGTCAAGATCAAGGGCGTAGCTAATTCACTAGCTTTGGTCCAAATTGCATTTAAAAATTAATTAAATATATACCTATCATTTATTCAGAATCTAATAACTTTAAAAGATTAAAATCATTCGAATTCATAAGTTTAAGTCTAGCTCCGCCCCTCTGAATTCAAGATCATTATATTAAATTTCTGATCGTCAAGGTGAAGAATCGACGCATTTCCCTTTTGCTCTAAAGTAACTATAACGACTTAAATGGTGCTAAATTTATTCCGCGTAAATTCAAATTAATGAAATTATTGAATTTTTTGAAATTAAATACAATAAATATACTCATCTTTTAATGATAGAATATATAAAGTATAAAAGAATCACAATTTCCACTGCCTAAAATCTCACTTTTCCACCATCTTCACGTGTCATTCAGTAATGCTGTCTAACGTTTAAACTTTTTTTTGGTCAATAATTGATTAGTAGTAAGAGATTTTAATAGTTTCATATTAAAATGTTAAATAGTGTTGTATTGAATTTAATGAAAAAGTAGTGATTTTTAATAGTGTATATATCACAAGTAGCTGCATAGTGATGATTTTAATATTTTTTTATTCATCATTCAGTATCTAAAATATATTTTTAAAGTTTCTTAATGAAGGTGAACCAAAATGATGCTACGTGGATGACTAGCTACAAGTGGTCTTAACGGTAGGTTTTATAAAAAAAAATATTGTGATACTGAATGAAATTTGGGCGTAACTTATCCAAAATCATATAAAGAGATTATATTATTAAAAAAATATGATGTAGTGAATATATTTGCTTCTCCTATAATCAAATTCGAATTTTGAATATAAAAAAATCTTTGATAGAAAATCTTATATGACACTAATTTTAATATAACTAAACTTCAATATGAATATCGAACCTTAAAAAATACATTAAACAACGAGTTGAACCAAAAAGGACAACCTTTTACGCAGAATTCTCAAATTTGCAAGTCTTTGGAAAAATTTTATGATGTGTGAGGCACAATTAGTACTAGTTGTGTGAGGAATTATTTTATTCCTATTATATTTTGATTTGTGGGACCCATGCTTTATTTTCTTTCTTGGCCTTTTGTTCCTCTTTCCTATTCTCTCTCTTTCCTCATTTTTCCTCAATTTTTGTTTTTTATTTAAATTTTATTCGGAAATCAATTTAATTACTCCTTTAGTTTGTTGGGATGAAAATACTTATTATTTTTTTACTTGTTTGTTATAACAAAAAATATTGGGAAAATGCACAAGTACCCTCCTAGAATATAACCGAAATCCCAAAGACACACATAAACTTAACTAGGGTCCTATTACCCTCCTAAACTCATTTTTTTTCATATTTTTGTGCACCTTTTGTGCTGATGTGGTACCTTCAACCACACCAAGTTGGATGTGTTTGTACACACGCGTCTACCACATGTGTAAATATTTTTTTATATTTTTTTTTTGTTTTTTTAATTTCTGCTTTAAATTTTTTAATTTTTTTTTAAAAAAATATTCTTATTTTCTTTATCGTGTATTAAAGTTAAGTTAATACATATATTTTTTTCGCCTTGTATCTAAACTTTTTTTTACCTTCATTAATTGATTTTTCTTTTTTATTATTCTATTGATTTTATTTACTCATTTTATTTTCTTTCCTTTTGATTTGATTTCAAATGTCTTGTATTTAAAATAAGTTAATTTTGCACGGATATAAATATAAATGAAGAAAATCAAATAAAACATAAAAAAATTAAAACGTTAATTATTTTTTAGCGTTTAAAAACATAAAAACATAAAAACCCGTTAAAACTTTTTAATTATTTTAAAAAAATAATTAAAAGTGAAAATATAAGAAATTAATGAAAGAAAAAAAACAAAAAGTTTAAAGTGAGAAAGAAATGAAAATAATTACATATATATAAGTTTAAATATCAATAATTATGTGTACTAACTAATTATAAAGTTACCAATTAAAAAAGGACATGTGTCCAATTTGTTCATCATCACATGCTTTCAAGAGAGTGTGCACACTCTCTGTGCCACATCAGCATTTATGGTGTATTTATTCCATTTTAAATTATTTTAGGAGGGTAATAGGACCCTAGTTAAGTTTAGGTGTGTCTCTGAGATTTCGGTCATAGTCTAGGGGGGTACTTGTGCATTTTCCCAAAAATGTTTTTCAAATTATAATTTTTATTATTATATAATTAAAGGCTATGAACATGAAAAAATTAGAGTTAATTCTTTGAATAGTCACTTATCTCATGAAAATTGACCACTAAAATTATTTTGTTTCTTTTCCTCCCATTTTTCATTTATTGTACTTCAAAACATAACATTTATTTATTTATAAAATAATTTTCACTTTATTTGAAAATGGATTTTTGATCATGAAAATTTGAAACACAACCTTTTTCTTTTTGCAGGTATATTTTAAATTTGGAAACATGTTGGTATAATATGTTTTTTCAACTCACTTTTCACTTTTGAAATGTTATATAAGTATAACATGAACATTATTTTGAATAATTTTTTGCAAAAATAAAACATAACTCTATTTTCAACTCTAACTCCATATATTTCAAATACAGTAAAATATATATGAATTCTATGTCAAATGCCTAATAATAATAATAATAATAATCATAACTATGCTTTCTATGTCGATAACTTCTAAATATTTAATGTGTAATATAATAATAAGTGTTTCATTATATATATATATGTTGTAAAATATAAGCAATATAATACAAGAAATAAAGACAAGAGATATGGGGAGTAGAATGTAGAGATCATCTTATTCAAATATCTTCATGTCTCATGTTGTGTCATGTGTATCTTACAATGGTGAATGAACAACCCTATTTATTTGTTGAGAAATCACCCCAAAAGTCACCATAATAAGTGTCATAATAAATAGATACATTCTTATCCAAAAAGGTTCATAGAACCTAGGAAATATGAACAAGTAGTTCATGTATTAACACAATGGACAATCCACTCATTCAATGAATTTATAACACTTCCCCTTGGATGTCCATAGATAATGTGCCTCGTTAAAACCTTACTAGGAAAAACCCAGTGGGAAAAAGCCTAGTGAAGGAAAAAGAGTACACACATCTCATTATACGCCTTGAGTGCTGCCTCGTTAAAAACCTTATCAGGAAAATTCAATTGGGACAAAATCATGATTAAGGAAAAGAGTACAACGCATATTTCACTCCCCCTAATGAAAACTTTACTTGATATCCCGGAGATGATGCATTTCAATATCATATCTCAACTTCTCAAATGTTGACATTGGCAATGCCTTAATAAATAATTCTGCAAGATCATCATTTGAAAAGATCCGTTGAACTTGTATCTCACCATTTTGTTGAAGATCATATGTGAAGAAGAACTTTGATGAAAAGTACTTTGTCCAGTCTCCTTCGATATATCCTTTCTTCAATCGAGCTATGCATACAGCATTATCTTCATACAAAGTGGCTGTAATATCTCTTTTCAAAGAAAAATCACACAGTTCCCGGCATCTGCATAATCAGCAATCTGTATGTGCACCAATTGCACTAATACATGATAATTTTCAATCATTTTCATGAGATTGAAATTGATCTTTCTTTATGTTAAGCAATCTCATAATCATTGGGGTACTCAATGGAATTACTTTAAGACCTTTTAAATCCCTCAAGGATTTTCATATAACCTTCATCGTCTAGCTAGACATGACAATTATTCATTACACATATTCAAGCATTTCATCTATTACTAGACTGAAATAAGCTTCATTGCATCCACCACAGGAGAGCATATCTCCATTTAATAATGTCAGGATTTTTGCGAAAACCTTTTATGCCCCGAGGCACACATTGTACTTTATATCTTACGGTTATACTTTCGCACAATAGTTCATTTGTACCCCCACTGACATTATATATTGATCCATGGACTATAAGTCCAAAAACATCACTTTTCTAAGTGAAATATAATATACTTGAATATTGCATTTCATTTGGCCAATTATTTATCTGTCCACACAATATGACAGTTTTGAATTCAAGATCCTCGTCATCATCTGTAGCATTAAGCGCTACTTCATATCAAAGATACCGTCGATGGTCTTTTGACTCGATTCCAATACGACATAACTTATCGAGATCTCTTCATATTTATCATTTCAGAAACCTGAACCTTTGCCAAGGTTTTATGAAGTGTTATGTCATCGTGCTTCTTTAAAGCACTTGTCTCATCCTCATGACCATCTTGATCATTTGCTCCTCTCCTACCTCAAGGAATTTTTCAGTTGGAATCAATTGGTCTATCACGCTTCAGGCGTACCATAGACTCGATTCTTCAAGGAATTCTCATTGGAGCATTTGCAGCTGAATTATAACATAGGGTCAGCAAATTCATCTGACAATTAATTTGCATCATTATGCAAATGAATTATCATTTGAACTTCAAGTTCACTTTTTTTAACGAGGATCTAGATAATTCATCTCATAATTTTCAGCTGTCAATCATCTCTCCCCCTATTGTTAGAAAATCTAACATTCACCCCAACCTCATTTGAGGATCCATCTTTGTGCGTGGTGGAGCAATTAAATCAGATATCGCACATTCAAACTTTAGATGGAAATTATTTGGTTCCTGACCCTGAACCAATTATGATGGGGAGACCTTGTTGGCTTGATGCATACATGTGTTGCTACATGTTAAACAAATTCATCTCATACCAAATTTTATTTGGGAGTTTTGTTCTCATACCCATGGTTTAGCTATAATTGGAGGCATACAATTTCTGCTAAACCAACCAGCATTATCAACATAATTTCATAGTTTGGAACTGTGCTATTAATTTAACAATTCAAGCAAACAACCTTACAAAAACCAATTTGTAAGTTGACAACAAAACATATGTGACCATCTCATGAATGCAAACTATCATATAATTGCAAGTGATCCACATGGCAGGTGAACGGGCCCATATTCACCTTTTTATATGTTCCAAAACCTTAGGGAGTACAATCCCAACCTTAGCTGGTATAATGATACAGTGATCATTTTATCATGAGAACAAGCAACACAAGAGAATTCTTGAAGAATCTTTTATTTCTTCATCATAAAGCCATATGAATTCTCAATTACTTTTGCATCACATTGGAATCGGAATGGCCAACCGGTCATGCCAATTAATATTTATTTTTCTCAAACCTCCCGTAGAGGTGAGTCGTGGCATATATCCACCCATAATGATTTTATCATATCTTGACCCATTCTCTTTCAGAATGGTCGAGCATTCACGATGCTTATCACATGTCACATTCTCTTCAAGGAATGAACTAATTATTTATATGTGCTTCATAAGTTTGCATTATAAGCACATTGTCATGCCTTTAAAATTTATCATTTTTGCATGACCCACCTCAACATCACCTTGAAAGATCAATTGTAGCACCACTTTATCTTCCTTTCTTTTGATGACAGATTTTTATAAATTTATCAAATTATTAGGTCACACAATGACCACGGGTCCAATGACCTTTCATACCATATGATGATAAAAATTACCTTCACATTTTGAAGGACTATTTGGAGAACTCATAGTGTTCTTCCTTTTATAATTACCTCAATAATGACTATTATAATTCTGTCCCTCAACGCCTTTATTCATACATTCAATCACTTGTCATCTTTCAGACTTATTATTCACTGCTACCACATTCATATGATAGAATGGAGCAATTGGGGGGATTTCAAATTTATCATGTACTGCTACCACATTCGCATCAGTGAATTGAGCAAATTCAATGGGACAAATTTCATCACTATGGTGCATTGAGACTCAAACTCAATGTCTTATCCATATAAGGCGTGTTAGGTCATAATTCTACGGGACTTGAACCCAATCCTTATCATCATGATGCATCAAAACTCAAATTGATGTCTTACCCTCTTGGTGCGATAGAACTTGAATTTACCGTCTTACTCTCAAACAATTTTCATTATGGTGCATCCGGACTTTAACCTGATGTCTTACTCTTTTGATGCGATGGGACTTGAATACATCGTCTTACCCTCAACCAACGGTATAATAGACCGAAGTATAACATGATTCACCTATTGAACCTTTAAAAAACATTGAAATAAAATTCATAAAATATAATACTCAAACTCATGCTACCAAAATTTTATACCTTCTTTCCATTTAAGGAACTTTGTGGAGCAGAGAATATTCAACCAGTAGTAGTATATGTCTTTGGTTCCTGGTCAATGTTAGTGACCGAACACTACTATATTCTAAATCATAAAAAGATTCTAGAAAATGCATACCTGATTTTATGCATATAATACCTTGCTTGTAGTAGTTATCATTTTTTCTTCTTGATTCTCATAACGAGATCAACCAGAACGTGAGTTAAAGAAAAACTAAAACTCAATCTCAAATGGCTAAAATCTCGTGTTGATAACATGTTATAAAATATAAGCAATATACTACAAGAAATAAAAACAAGAGCTATGGGGAGTAGAATGTAAAGATCATCTTATTCAAATGTCTTCATGTCTCATGTTGTGTCATGTGTATTTTACAATGGTGAATGAACAACCCTATTTATAGGTTGAGAAATCACCCAAAAAGTCACCATAATAAGTGTCGTAATAAATAGATATATTCTTATCCAAAAAGGTTCATAGAACCTAGGGAATATGAACAAGTAGTTCATGTATTAATACAATGTACAATCCACTCATTCAATGAATTTATAACAATATAATTATATTTATATTAGAGATTCATTTTACTAAATTAGTTTTTTTATTATATTTTGGAATTTTAAATTTTATTATTAATATCTTATGTATTTATTTAATGATAATAATAATAATAATATTTAAAAATATTTTCTGTTAAAATAAATAAATAAATAAATTATTTTCATTATACAAACCGAGGGAGTGATTAAATTTGTTTCAAATTGGATTTAGAGAAAACAAAAAATGATAAAAAGGAGGAAAGAGAAACAAAGGCCAAGAAGAAAAATAAAGCATGGTCCCACGAATATAATATCAATAAAATAATCTCCTCATACAACTATACCTCATACATAGTAAAATTTTTCAAGTCTTTGTATCTATCCACAGATCACTTTGCCTACGTGTTGAGACATGACGAATCTTCCAATTACATTTGTCCATTTTAATATGACATGGCAAATGGATGCCACCCACTTTACTTTTATAATGACCCCCTAAATGAGAAAACACATAAAAACTCCCCTAAACTTGGCAGCATAATTTAATTTAGCACTTAAACTATACGAGCGTTTAAATATCTCTTTAATATCTTTCAAGTAAATTTTTTTCAACCCTAACACTACAATACCAGTCTCACAATGACAAGTGTATTACACACGCGCCATGTCACTCCATGTCAACACCACATCAGCGCCACATTGAAAATTATTTATAGTTTGAATTTTTTAGTTTTTTTTTTTTTCTTTTTCTTTATACAATTTTAGAAAGGTAAAAATAGAAAGAAAAAAAAAAGAGGATTAATCCAAGATTATAAAAAAATCAAACTCTACAAATCCAAGACTAGAAAACATTCAATTTTTAAAACACATTATCAAAATAAATAAATAATAACAATTAAAAAACTAATTTGAGATGATTGATGAAGAAATTATAATTTTTTTATTTTAAAAAAGCTTCAAGTTCATCCCAATCAACAAACACTTCCATAAGTAAGATCTTGAAGCAACAATAAGTTATTAATTTTTTCATTTTTTCTTGTTCATCACTTCTAAGAATAAGCAAGAATAATGCGAAGTGAAGGAATGGATGGGGGTGTTTCGAAGAAGAAGAAAGAAGGTGACGGGGATGGGGTCTCGAAGAAGAAGAAGAAAGGGGTGAGTCATGTGTGGATGGTGACGGGGTTCGAAAAAGGAGAAAGAGGGGTGCGGGTGGGGGGTTGGAAGAACGAGAAATAGAGTGGGGTGGAGGATTTCGAAGAAGGAGAAAGAAGGTGAAGGGTTCGTCCAAGAAGGGAGTGTGTAGGTTGTGGCTGAGGGCGGTGGCGGTGATGGGGTGTGAGGAAGAAGAATGGGTGGGGTTTGTTGGTGGATAAAGGTGGTGGGGTGTGAGGAAGAAGAAACCTTATTGGTTGGAAAGAAAAAGAAAAGGCCTAATTGTTTATTTTTTAAAATTTTTTACTTTTTCACTCGCTTTTAATATTTTTTTTGCCACATCAGCTGTTTGGGTGGATTTTAATTCACTTGAAATGAGATTAGGGGGATAAATAATTATTTGTAAAGTTAAAGTGTTAAAGTAAATTTAACGGACAAGTTAAGAATTTTTTTTTATGTATTGACTCTTTTTTAATTTATAATAGACTTGAAATGGTAATTGTAGAAAAGTACATAATCTATTATATTTAAATTAAATTGATAAAGTCAAGTTCTATGCACTATATGTGCACATTCAAATTTTGTGGAGTTTACCTTACAATTTCAATCTCTGTTCTGTTAAGGTTTTTAGAGGTTATTATAATTTTTAAAAATTAACTCATATTTTTAAAATGAGACATATGTTTTCTTAAAAAGATATTATAAATTTTTAAGTACTCATAAAATAATCAAGATATCGAATATCTCACTAACTTATGTTATTGCATTTCGAATATTCACAAAGAAACCATCACATCAAAGAAGGAGAAATGAAACACATATTTCCTCGAAGATGTATCTAAAATATCTCAGAAACTTTTGGAACACTTGTAATGAGATAAAAAAAATATGTGATTAGACTCCAATTCTTATAATAAAATATTTTAAGAAGATTCACAAAATTCTCCTTTCATGAAGATCAAATATATCTCAACAAGGTTCGCATTATTCTATTATCGAGAAACATGTTGCTTTATCCCTTGAATTACGATGATAGTCAAACGAGTAGAATGAAGAGAATAAATAAAATTATACCTACATTATTTATTAATAAATTATATTTCTTTATGTTTTAGTGCAATTAAAATTTAGTACAAACGCTATCAAATTTACATACATATTCTCTTCTTCGAAAGAGCCGAGCCGCCCAACGCGAAATGAAGACCATAAATTATTTATTTAATATCAATTACTAATAAACTGTTTTTGAGATATAATATCTATTGTAAAACATACTCTATTAAATTATTTTTTCAGAAACCATCGATTAATATATATGTTAAGGAAATAAAAATTATGTTGACCTTCTAAATGACAAGTACATCCAACAAAATGAAATAAAGAGAGTATTTAATAAACAAAAGTAGTTTTAATCCAACAAAAGAATTCTGAAATGCACTTGCGGAAATAACAAGTTTATGATAAGAATCTCATGACATCCTTCAAAGTTTAAACTACGATTCCTCCGACAATTATATGTTTTAATTTTACGCATTTATTAAAGAAATGTTAATTAAAATTTGATTAAATTATTTTTATTTAATTTTAATATTAGTTTAACAATCACACATTAATTTCTTCTCATGTTTATGTTAGACCAATTATTATTTTTAACCATAACAAGTAAAAAAGGACCCGGGTGTACATAATTATAAACTTGTAATACTTGTAAAAATAAATTTATAATACTGTATTCGATAAAAATCAATAATTGATTAAAATTATGCATTAGAATGAAGAAACCTATTTAATGTATTAATTTATCTAAAATCCAATTCAAACTCAAAATTCTAAATTCTAAATTCACTTTTATGTTCCACCGGAGTATCAATACCCAAAGAAGAACTTCCTTAAGTTTAGAATAAGAAAACTATTGTTTGGCATTTTCCCAAAGTTTTTAACTCAGAAAAATCACTTTTGAACTTAATATGTTAACATTCATTTCTTTTTAGTTCAAAATGATACTCCTCTCCACATTTATTTTAGTTGGCATATTTTTCTTTTTAAAAATATTAAAATCAAATTTATTCAAAAATTAAACAAAACTACTCAAAATCACAATTTTTTATTATATTGATTTGATTAAAAAAGATCTAAATATTAATCAAAGTGTGTAAATTAACTTTGAAGAAAGTGACAACATATTATAGCTTTTTTCTTTTTTAATTTCCCACCTGATGTCCGATATCCACATTGAAACTCGACTAAATTTAGATTTGTATCGAAAAAGTCCACACTAAAAAATAAAATAATTCCTAACAAAGGCGACTCAGTAGCTCCAGAAAAATCGAGCCCGAGACCAATATATTATACTAGTAAAAGGTTAAGATAGGAGTAGGAAGAAAAGCAACGAGAATCGGGTCCGTAGTTTCTTGTTTCTATTAACTCTCACTTGTATTTTCTCTCTCTATTTTATCACAAATTCTTTTAGCGACTTTTCGTTAGAGAGGTCGAAAAGGTACCTCTAAAACTTTTGAATTCGATCGGTAAAACAAAGCAACAAAAATGGGTACCCATCAAAATTGCTTTGCTTCTTCATCTTCTTCGTCTCTATGTAGCGAAACGCAACGTGTTCATTGTTCAAAAGCGCAGAATTGTCTCTTAAAGATTCTCAAAATTATCTCCACTGTCCCACCACACAACAACAATACTCCACCTTCACAAAATCTCAACGGATTTGCTATTGACTTGAACATTGGGTTTAATTTTCCCCCGCCGGAGATGGAGGAGGAATCTGGGTCTCCGATTGACGGCGGTTTTGTTACGAGTCCCCTTGTGGCGGACTGCGGCAGCGGCAGCGTTGATTTTGGTAAATGCTCTGATATCGATGAAGGTAGTGAGAAATCGTGCGAAATTGATACTTGTGTAGAAATTTTGCAGCTTGAGAATAATGAGGGTTTTGAGATGAGCGAATTGAAAGAAGAAATTGGGGAAGTGAAAGAGCAACAAGGATTTATGGGTTTACTTATTGAAGCAGCAACATTGATATTTGGAGACTTCAAAGACGAAAATCCGTTCAAACTTGACAATAATAGAGAGAAATTAAAAATGAATGAACAGCACTATCAGGACGACCATCACAACGATGTAATTGCTACTAAAAAACAGCTTAAGCGAAGAATTAACGAGTATACAGATGAAGTTATTGAGGATAAATCTTCATATCCATTAGTTCGATCAAAAAGGGGGAGAATTCAAGTTTTGCCCAACAAATACAGAGACTCTATTCTCGAGCCATTAACGCCGTTTTCAAGAATCCGATCAACCATTGTACCTACTAGTCGGCGGTCCAAGTAGTTTTCCGGTGAAGTTTGTACTTTTTGTTTCGTTGGTATAATTTTAAGCTATGTAGATTAGCAGTAGTAAGGAAGAGTTTAAGGGGAACTAGTTTGCAATTCTAGAAACACTTATTTCAAATTCTTTTGGTCCCTTTTGTACTTTGGAGATTAACTTTGTTAGTGCGAGTTTGCTCACATTATCAATTCCAGTTATGGTGGGCATTGAGAAGTTAATTTGTTATGAATTGTTACGATACAGAATACATTGGGACATGCTCACCTAGAATAGCTAAAGTAGAGCAATATTGACTCATAAAACTGCGTCCAATTTGGTTTGGATGGTTTATTTGTTGTTGTTTTGTGTTATGGAGAAAGATATGTATCGAAGATGAGTTAGTTTTTGAGGTTGAGATTCGTTTTTTTACCATATGGTAAGTGATTTGTGTTGTTATTAAATGTCGAATTGATGTTACGCACCTAGTACATTGTGCTACAAGTTGGAACATTTGAAAACGCCAATATTTGTTGGTCAAACTAGGTGTTTGTTTAATGTTGGACAAGGCAAAAAAGGACATTCAAAGTCGAGATTTATTGTACTCTTGATTGGGGGCATAAAAGTAGAGACTTTATTTGGGGTTACAAAGCACGCCTTTGGTGCTTAGTTCATGAGGGAATTGTGTTGGATTTAATTAGACTTAGAAGAGTATACTTGTAGTACTAAATTGAGGGAAGCATAGTAGTTAGTACCATAAAATGATGAAAAGATAAGCACAAAGTAGTGCAACTTTTTATTTTATGTGTTTTAGTTTGACTTCACACTAAATTTTAAAAATAAAATTTGCTTTTGAATCATACATTCTTAAAAATTAAAAATATGTGAAATGTACCACCATGCCCTTTGAATTTTGAAAATTTTAATCATTTCAGGTTAAATATTGTATTCAAAGAATTATTGAATATAGAAAGTACTAATATTTTCTTAAATAGACAACAAAAAGTATAATATGTTATGGAAGAATATGATAGAAAGGAGAAAGAAACTTCTTACTTCTCTTGAGGGGTGTTCTATAGTAGATAAAAATCGAAAATTAACTTGATCTTAAAATAAATAATCATAATTTTTCTCCAAAAGTAAAATAGATATTTTTTATACTACAATAAGTATTTTTATAACAAAATATATAATTGAAATAGCTGGGATAATAAATAGGAAATAACTCTATTAGCAAGTCTACATCACAACGACCAAGCTAAGGCGACTGTTTTTTTGTGTGTGTGTGTGTGTGTGGGGAGTCAAATTTTGAAATAGCAAGATAAAGGTGATGTAAGCAGTGTAGCCCATGTCAATTTATTTGGAGTGTAGCTAGGTGTTTTTCCACTTCGCTTTGCTCCCCCTTTCGTATCCAATGACTTGAACTTTCAATATACATTATTAATTAGGTCTAATGTCATATACTAGAAGTCTGAGTACGAATTTGATCGAACTCAATATTTGTATTCAGAAGTTTATTAAATATATATAAATATTAAATTTTGGACACAACTATTAATATTTGAAATTGTCGTTATAAAATTCAGAATCTATAAATTTAAATTCTGACTTTGCCACTGTATATTGAATTTTTTTTTTAAAAAAAGATGATCTCTATCTATTTTTCGTAGGAAATTAAACACAAGGAGCAGCCTTTGGACCAAGAAAGATAATTTGTCCATGGAAGACTTTGACGGGAAATTTGGTTGATTAGGTCGCCAAAATAACCGTGTTCACTTCTTTTACCTTTTTCCTATTTTAGCATCCTTTCAAAATAAACAAATATAGGCCAAGGTTGAAAGTATAAAAGTACCCTTCTTCTACCCCTCATTTATGCATTTTTTAAAAACAAAGTAAATGTCATGCATGTGATTTGGTTTGCTTATTCAGTTGGCAGGAGTTTTGTAATTTGTATTGTCGCTATTATAAAAATATTTTTTTATTCTATTTAGAGAGGAAGCAACCCAAGTCTTTGACAACAATGAGAGAATTATAATTTCTTAAGAATAATAAGTGTGTTCGAAATATTTTTCTATTTATTGGTTTGAACACATATTTCAATCAGGGGAGGAGCTGGAAGTCCGAGGACGGATTCAGCCGAACTTAGTATTTGTATTAAGAAGTTTATGACTCCCTCTGTCTAACAATAGTTGTCCAATATTATTTTGGGATGTCCAACAATATTATCCACTTTATGAAATCAATGGTATTCCTAATTTACTCTTATCATTAATTATAGTCATTTCTCTATTATATTTTTCAAGACATTGTATTTATTATATTCAAAGGATGATATAGTAAAATTATCCTTTTATTTATAGTTTTTTAAAAAGTGTGCAAAGTCAATATTGTACAAGTATTATTAGACAAAGAGAGTAAATATGTATAAATATTAAATTATGAACACGATTAATAACACTTGAAATCATTATTATAAAATCCAGAACCCATAAATATCAAATTCTAACTTCGCCTCTCATTCCAACATCCATTGTATACAAAATTGATAGAGATAATTGATTCTTCATACTGTCATGAAGTTACTCTTGAATCGGATCCCAAGAAATCATAACAAGAACATCTTGAGGTTCTCTTTAAGCCTTGTTTATTGCCTTAACTAATTAATGGCAAGGATATACAAAATTTGAAAAAAAATAATTGTATTTTCTTGATTAGTAAAAAATGACAATTAAAAATGAAAATTTATTCTGAAATAATAGATAAATAAAAATGAACTAAACACCTCAAAAGCCATTTTGTCTCCTAATTGGCATGCCATATCATTAAAATCTTTTTTTTAATAATAGATATATTTAACACATCAAACAATTTATTTAATTCCATGTCTTGTACACTAGAAGAAATATTAATATATAAATTTACGTGAAATTTTTTCTGAAAATCATAGAGAAGAGTTTACCTATAATCTAATTTCCTATACCAAACAAAAGTCTGATGGAAAAACGTTAGGACTTAAAGAAAAAGATAGTTTGCTTCGTCTTTAGGACTTAAAGAAAAAACGTTTGATGTAATTTTTATTTTTTTTGAAAGGCGAGTTTGGTGAGTTTATGAAATTAAATGTTTCAAATTGTTTTGTTGAGTTAATAACAACTAGTTAGTACAAATGAATAAAGTATATTCTTTGAGCTTGTACCGATATAAATTGTACCTCAATTATTTTGTAGATTGATTGAGTTGTACGTTGATTGTTGTTCGCAAGCATAGCAGTTAACCTTACTAAGTTCTTTTCTTACAAAGTCATGCCCATAAGGTGTTTGATTAAATGTTTCTAAATGTTATTGTCTTCTTTTATATATTTATGTTTAGTAGTTTTTATCTTCCATTTTTACGGTCATTGTTGGCAACATCTTGCTTTAAGGAACAGATACTTTTGCTTTAGTTCCTGACTTCCTGTTCAGACAATTCAAGATGTGTGATGGGCTCTAATTATAGGAATTTAGACAAATGGTGTATTACTTCAACATGCAACTTTCTGCTTGGTATAGGCCTTCCTTCTTTCCAAACTTACACAAGGTTGTGGTTGTGTCTGGATATTGTCTATGTCACATTGTTCTCATTCACTAATCATTATGAAGACTCGTCATCTGTTTCTGTTACTTGTGGTTCTGTTCTTTTCCTGTATTGTTTCTCATTCAAGTGTCGTACCCTGGGAGCCTGTGTTCTAACTTTGGATGTCTGAGATGCAAATTTGTTTTGAATGCTGGTACATTCCGACTTACTCTCACCTACAACTTCTTGCTAACTTGCCTACTTGTTTGCCAATTATATGACAGACTTGTCTGATATTCCGGCTCAAAAGTTTGCTGCACTTGGAAGGCTTGTGTCAGTTTGAAGCTGTTCCCAATTCACTGACACTTGGCTATTCTTATTGGAGTGCAGGTCAGCAATGATTCATCCATAATAAGTTGAAATATAAGTCATATTATCTCTTTGCCGTTCCTGATGTTGTTTGTTATTGTCTTGCAATAGTGCAATCCTTTTCACTTGAATAGCCCGGAGGCTAGTTCCCAATGGATGTCTCCGCTTTTCTCTCTTATTCATTCATTCCGTATGCTTTTTTGAAATTGTATGAACTTTTCTGAGGTGATATTCATTTGCACCAAATCATAGTGGATACACATTATCAACAATGTCAGCAGAACAGGAACAATTAGTTTGATAACATTTTGCATTTTCAGTTACTATTACAAATGTTGCTCACCAGAAATAAAAAGAAATAGTAGAAAGGCACTGAATTGTGTATCCTGTGAAAATGTAGATACACACTAAAAGTTGTGTATTCTGTGACTAGCAATCCAAAACCAATAACATTTGTTTTACTAAGGAAAGAACTATACCATTTTGTTTTCTTTCACCTCTTATGTAATCTACCCTGATCTATGTATATTACTCGCGGATCTTAATTAATTGTAAATAACTCAGCTTATTTGCATGTAATTAGAAAACTCTCAAAACCCTTAGGACTACATTGTGAATGCTAATTAAGTTAGAAGGAACAAGCATCTATTTATAGAGTCCTAAACCTTTTCCCACAAGAAAAGCCAATCCAAAACATTTTCCTTAAAGGAAAATCTATTTATGGTAATCAACGCAGGGCAATTAATACCCAACAATTTCAACTTAATGAGTATCTTTCCGTCTTACCACGGAATTTTTGATGGTGTCCCAACATGAACGTCTGTGAAAAATCCGTAGATCTCTAGCCGTGATTGTTTTGAGGCAAGTCTGGACAATTTCGTATAGTTCAAGGGCAAATTTGGTTATTTGTTAGCTTGGTGTGATCTAAATTACTAATCTTTAATTTTTCTATTTATAATTTACGTTTATTATGGCTTTCCCTCAAAATAACTCGTTCAATTAGTCTTCTTTTCTTAATAATTAGGATATGATAAAGACGATTGCTCAGCCTATTTGTTACAATATGTGTTTGATTATTATCCCGCAAAGTTAATTGTTGTTAATAACATACTCAGTTTAGTCCCACTTGTGGGGTATGGGGACGTTAGGTTGTATGCAGACCTTACTTACCTTTGATTTTTGTCGACCGTTGTCGGGTAGAGAGACTGTGTTTGATAGACTCTCGACTCAAATGAAGTGTAATCAACTTGTTTCAGTTATTTCATATCAAAGCCTTAAATCTGAGCGTGCATTTTGAAATTGGTGAGCCAAATTCAAGGTATATTTCACAAATTGTCACACAACTGAAATGGTGTGTGATTTCCTTGTATTCAAATAACTTAGCACAGATGAACTAGCTGACTTCTAAGTGTCACAATTTTCCTCTTAAATTTTTGAATGGAAGTCCTAGTATAGAGCAACTATGTGTGGTGTTAATTTGTTCAGGTTAAAGAAGTTTATGCCCATTGCTCAGCTATATAGTGATAATGATTAAATGGTGAATTATAATGAGAACTTAAGGCTTAGACAAACAAGGCAGAAATTTTCTATGATGAAAAAAAGACCCGATTTTATAGCTGTGTTTTATGGATGCATTTTCTCGGTAAGTACCTTGTGTTTTCTGGGGTGTGCAATTCTTTTAAAGCTGTTAAGCAGAACTTCTTGTCTAGTCATCAGACACTGATATTTGCTTATGTATTATAATCCGAAGGCAGTTGATAGTTTCTTTTCTTTCCGTGGATGCCTTTAAACGCCTTATTAGAAGGAGAATCGTTACTCTGGATTCACTGCTATAGTGCTATTGCTTCATACGGGCAAGTGAAACAGAAGACTACATAATTTCGGTAATAACTTGTCCAACAGTTAATTTGTTCTCATTTAACTTTCCTTTTCAGTTCGACACTTGACATGCTCGTATTCCAGTTATTTCTCATGTTTGAAAGCAGCACCTGAAATTCAGAATTGGTGATGTGGTTCTCTGCTATTTTATTGTCTCAAAAAGCTGATATAAGCACATCAATTTGGTGTGGTCTGAACACATAGTATTTGGTTTTCTTTTAATTAATTTAAGCTGTTACTGGATAAGGTGCTCGAGATTGTTCATCTTAAGTGTAAACTTAATAAGAATAATCCATTTAAGAGGAGGCCACTGTGGTATTAATACATAGGCTAACATTGCAAGCTTGTATTAAAGCCTTTTAAATCTCTCTTCTTCTTTTTTCCAGATTAGCGAGAACGCAAAAATGTCAAACTGCTCACTCAGTAAGTTAGTAATAGCCTTTTGTTCGTTATGGTATTTTTTGACAGCAATGCTCTCTCTCTATCTCTTTCTCCTAATATTCATATCAGGAAAATAAATGAAGTCAAATGACTATCATGTCAACTTTGGGGCGGATGAAAGCCATGCTCTTACATTTTCAATTGATGCCTTGAGGCTTATTTGAAATTTAAGCATGATAATATCATCAGCACGTCTACATTCTCTTGTATGATTCTATTCAATTTGTCGACTTGCAGATGGCAGAGTCTGCCCTGGGAGCCAGAGTCCCAAACCCTGTATTTCACTACATGTTCAATAGAGAACAACGTTTTCGGAGCAGCATCATTCATTTTACTATACGGGTATATTCTTGTACGTTTATGCTCCTGAGCTGTTCTTTTTCGTATGTTATGCAGGCTATGTTTTGTTTAAGCTTCATATTACCGGAAGAAACATGCATTGATGATTAGGGTAAACAATGATTTACTCTTCACTTTCAGGGCGAGAATCATGAAACAAAATGAATATTCTTTGTAGCTGAATTCCTACAAACTGGAAAATCGTTTGTAAAATGCTTGACCTTTAATTTGCCCCACCAAGTCACCTTTGTCAACAATAATAAATTTAATTGTACCATTTTAAGGGTAAACAGTTTGGTTGTCCCCCGCACTCTTCCTAGAAGGCGGCAGAGACACTAGATGCTCTTAGTTTGTACTCATTTGTTGGTATGTGGTAGTATTTAGAGTTTATTGGAAATTTTTTTGTACTGCTTTATTTATTTATTTTTAAAAAACAGATGAGTTGTTTTGAATAATTCTTCATTTCGTTTTATACACGTATATTCCCTTTTAATTATAAATAACAGCGTCCTCATTAATTCATTTACCTCATTCCCAATCAAAGGAGATCAACAATGGTACTCCACTAACCACCCTTATCGTGTCCTCATATTTTTTTATTAATTATTATTAAATAAACTGAAAAGAAAATACTATGTAATTTCACCCATGTTTTTTTTCTCGTTTAATTATTCTGTTTTTGTAAAGTATGGAACTTGTCCATGATATGTTAGATGAAGTAATATATATCCCTTTATGGAGTATAATTGAAGCATACGACTTTCTTGCTGTTTTTAAGGCCAGAAAAATGAGAAAATGGTCTTGTAAAATAAAATGGACTCGAGACGAGATAAATAAAAATATTCTACAAATTGAGATATTTCATGAGATTATTTTATTTCACCTTCTATATAATGATGGGATTACCTAATGTCCCAAACCAAAAATGCAATAAATTGATGCCTAATTTAGTACAAATGGTGGGGATTGTCTTCTTTAGAAGATTTTTTTAGATATTAACTACGTAGCAAGATGATTCAATCGTTAAAATCAATAAATAAAAACATCATGGACCGAAAATATAAAGCTTTGGCTCGATACAATAGCATTTTGTCGCTGATATGATTAGTATTTTAATCTCTCAAAGATAGTGATAAGATAGATGACATTTCTTGATATGAAATAATCATATTGATAAATTTATTTTTAAATTTTCTAAAAGATCTCATTGGCTTATTAACAGTGCAATCGTGTCACCAAATGTCTGGAAGTCCCCTTGACGTCTCCGTCACTTAGTCTTTCGTGCCGCAACGTACAAACATTACAGTCGCCGTTAACGGAAACAGTTATTATTAACTGGTAACCGGTAGTTAACCGGTACGCGTTTCGCTATTTAAAGAATACCTTGACTCTGGCGACCGACCTATTCGGTTATTGGTCGACTCATTCACACCCAAATAAATAGGCATATGCACCCGCTACCATATTCTTCATTCCTTCTCAGTTTTGAATCATGAACTCCATATTTTGCCCTTTGTTTCTTCCTTAATTACGATTCTACCACTCTGCTTATGGTCACCGCCGCCTCACCGGAAAACTGTGTGCCACCTAACCGTTCCTCCTCTCGGATTCCGCCGTTTCCACTCGTCCATCTATAAACAAACCGATATTTCTACACTGTGATGGCATCTCCGAGAAGTCACCGGAGAGTAATTGAGGAGAAGAATCGGAAGGGAAAGTTGTCGGAGAAATCCATGTCGTTTCAAGGATATATCCCAGGGAGCACTTCAGAGATATCACGAAGAATTAGGACTGTTCCGGACTTGTTCTCCGGCAAGGGATCCGCCGCCGGTTCTATGCCGGAGCTACAGGTTAGGCCGAAGTTAACGAAGTTACTGTTGAATGTGACGATTCAGCGGAGTCCAGGTCCTGTACAGATCCTGATATCACCGGAATCAACCGTTTATGATCTCATCGCCACTGCTGTACGGCAGTACTCGAAGGAAGGAAGACGTCCGTCACTTTGCTCCACGGATTTCTCCGATTACGATCTTCACTACTCGCAGTTTAGCTTAGCCAGTAAGCACCGTTCGATTACACTTTCTTCAATATTCAGGGTTGAATCTGAGCCGTCCTAATTACTGCAATTTGATTGGACAATAAATTGATGAAACTCCATTACTATTACTATTATTGTTATTTAAATAATCATGGTGTGTGTGGACCAATTTCGTGCAGCTCCACTAATTTCACGAGATACTGATCATTTGAATGGTGGTTACAGGTTTGGACAGGGAAGAGAAGTTGATAGCGTTGGGTACAAGAAACTTCTTTCTGTGCCCAAAAAAGTTAAGCGAGGAAACTTCGATGTGCAGTGACTTAACAGCGTCATCTTCAAGATGTAAAAAACTAGCCAATACTGATATTAGTATAGATTTACCTTGGCCTAAATTCATGGATTTCATGCTCTGAATATTTACAGCTACACAACTTGGTGACTTTTTTTTTACTCCCAAGTCCCATCAGTTCTCTAAGTTGATCAATCTCGCCATTTTTATTTTTAAAAAGGTCGAGATTATTGTGTTGTACATTAATCACTATAGTAGAGGAACTCCATATGTAGCACTAATTAGGTTCTAGTATTTATTATGGATAGTTATTTTGTAAATATCTCAAGTTGTATGTAATATATATACGCATTATTAAGAAATGCGATGGAACTAAAGTAGTTTCAAACTTCATTTTTACTTAAAAGTTTTGAATTTGAGTCGTAGATAAGAAGAAATTAAACCTCTTGGACAAAAGAGAACACTTTAAAGGTCGACATATGATGCAAATTGAATTTAGTCTAATGGATGTTCCAAAAGTCGTGTACTAGGCTCTAGTTGTTTTTCCTCAGATTATTTGCATACACATATGTACAGTGGTTGGCTCATGCAATACAACTAATGGATTTGTTTTGGATACCTTGAAAAGCCAAAGAATATAGAAATAGTCATCTTTCAATAATGTATCCAATGTATTACTTGTTCAAATTTAGCAAATTATAGAGAGTTCATTATTTTTTTACTCATATTACCCGTAAAATTATAACAATCAAATTTAGAGTTTCAAAATATCATTAATAAAGTTAATTTAGTAAACTACGCTTTTAAATAAAGTGTTTTTAAGAAACGTATCAAGTCAACAAAGTTCAAGTAATATGAAACGGATGTCAGTATCAAACAAACCAAACAAGAAAATAATAACCATCGAAATTTTATACTGCTCTTTATGATTATACGACGGAAGAAGAAACTGATTTATCTCAACACAAATTTGATATTGCAACTTGCAATTGGAAACATTCCTAACAAGTCATTCTCCACTTGTGTAATTTAAATCATTATATACCACTCTTCAAGGGAAGCAAAGACACCTTTAAACAGCAACCAGATTTAATTTTATTTTTGTAAAAAAAAAATGGATCACATAAGTTTCCTTATACAAAAAAGTTGCACATTTTACCATGAACTAGTTCTTTTTTTTTTTTAAGGCAATCGAACTTATGACTAGTAAGGTAGTAGGGTATATGTTCTTTAGAAATTGAAGTCATACAAAACAAAACTTAAGGAACATTATGATACTAAAATATAAACTCATACCATACGAAAAAAAATATTTGTTGTGACGGTCAAAACTCAAAATCAAATACTAGCAATACAAAATAGGGACAAAAGTGGAAAAGACCCTTTCTTATAGTAAAACCCAATCAAAACAGAAGCCCCATTTCCACTATGCATCCATGATACTGTAAATTCTAGGCCCATCACATTTGGATTGCTTTTAGGACTTTTTGGTCTATCTGGATGCTGGGAGCCGTTTGTAATTAAATAAATAAGGAAGTTTTATTGGGCACTAAGGTGGTTTGCCCGAGTGGTTAAGGGGGAAGACTTAAGATCTTCTGCACATAAGTGCGCGTGGGTTCGAACCCCACAGCCACCAATTTTTTTCTTTTTTTTCTCGATTCCTTCTCTTCCTCTATTTTAAAAGAGAGAATATGTTTTTTTTTTAAAAAAGAGAAAATTTATTTCTATCACTCTTTTTCAAATCTAAATCAGTTTATATTTTGTACCCTCCCCACTTGAGCTGAAGATTATCATGCGATTTCTAATCTCTTCTCCTCAATTCTTTTTTGGTCTACCTCATTTTTTGACTTATAATTGTCAACCGCTCGACTCTCACACCTCCTCACTCTCACCTTGCTCCGTGTGTATATATATATATATATATATCTTCGTTCCTAATCTTGCATCATCATTCTTCATCTTCTGAACATGAGAAGGATACAATAGCAAGAAGATTGACAATGCAAAAAAAAATGCGTACATATATATCTTCGTTCCTAATCTTGCATCATCATTCTTCATCTTCTGAACATGAGAAGGATACAATAGCAAGAAGATTGACAATGCAAAAAAAAATGCGTCTGCCGGGAGTCGAACCCGGGTCTATTGCTTGGAAGGCAATTATCCTAACCGTTGGACTACAAACGCTGTTGTTGTCCCTAAAATTACAATTTTATTACTATTGAATTTTAGTGTTCGATATGTGCAGTCTATAATGTTTCTCTTGTTCCACTCTAATAACGAAAAATTAATCTAAAAGAAACACTTTTAGAAATTCATTCGTAGTTACAGATTATAACTTTTACTTCTTTTTTATATTTTATAGTTTATCTTGTTACCATTTACGGTGTATATTATGAAGCTTCGTATAACAATGTGGACCCAATAAAAATGAAGACATTCGGGCGCACCTTTTAAATCTCATTTTTTGTTATCTTTGTTTTCTTTCCTCTACACTTTTTGAGTAAAATCATGTATATAACATGATGTAAATAATAAATCCCTTTCTTTTCATTTCATGCCAAAAGAGCATAGGGAAAACAATCCTAAGATTATTTTGGAGGTTCACTCTAACTTAAAACCATGGAATGAATATGCCCAAAGGCCTGAGACTACCAAACAAGTGTAGCCCAATGAATGTCACAAATTGGATCAAGGCCCAGGAGTGTAACAAACTTGGACTGAAATTGTATTAGCCCACATGATACACTACACTGTTAATTTACAAGATTAAACTTTTGAACAATACGTTAACAAAGAGTGCTAAAATTTTTATCGACATTAGTTAATTGTCATTAGATCCAATATCGCTAAAGGCTTTAGGGACATTTACAAAGAGTGTTAATTGCCGCTAAAAGTACATATAGCGGCAATTAAGCTATTGTCGTTAATTAATTGCCGCTAAAGATCTTTTTTGGTATAGTGGAGGGTGATGCATTGCCGCTAAAGATCTTTTTTGGTATAGTGGAGGTTGATGCATCACGTACGAATCGATTAATACGTGACTAGAATGAGTCTTTATATCTATATAATAACTTCAATAATTTATTTAATTTCATATGCATACAGTATATTTGATTTATCAAGGAGAGTAATTATATGTTGTAACATGATGGTGTGTAAAAAAAAAAAGTTATAAGTCAGCCTTGCAAAGAAAGTTGTTCTCTCGAGGCATGGATGTAAATCAGTTGGAAGTTAATAAAGTTTGGAAATCATGTTAAACTAAAATTAGGAAGAGAATATTCTGTGGGGTTATATGTATAGACAACAAAAAGTAACCCCTTTGAGCAAGCATTGATGGGGTTGGGGTTAATTAAAGGGCTTAGAATAGGAGCTATCATGACATTAAATGAAGGAGGCATATACTAGCTAGGTAGTATTTGTAATATTGCAAATTATTGATATAAGAAGAAAGAAGACAGCAAAATGAGGGAGACCTCTCAACCAACAAATTAGGTCTTTCTTAAAAGTTTTGGTACTCTTGTGGGTTGTGATTCATGGTCTTGGATCCCACCTCACTATACTTGCCATTTGTCAATGTCTCTTTGTGAGTTAGGGTTACAATAACTTAAATGCGTCTATCTTTAACATGATGTGATATTATTCATTTTAGATCAAAACCGTGTAGTTTTTGTGAAAAGGCCTCGAATCATTAAAAGTTTATTAGAAAAATGTTACAGTATTGTTTTATAAATAAAAAGAATAATAAATTATGTAACAAAAGAAATTGTGTTATTGCAAGCTAATGTTACCCTTAAAAGCGATTTCAACCCGACTAGAATGTAAATCGTTACGGCTAATCGCTTTCCAACATTTTATAACATTTTCAAACACGTGCACTTGTGACTGAAAATTTAGAGGTTGCATAAAATACTGTGTAAGTAAAAATGAACGGGGAGAGTACTTTTTCTAAAGGGAGTATCAAGTCATCAACATGAGTCAAGTAAATTGAAATAGAAAAAAAATATGTGTATATGGTGGACCATTCGAGATAGGGATTTTTGTGAATTGTGGCCATTCATGATCAATGTGAGGGTGAGGGTGAGGGTGAGGCAGCAGACAGAATCTGCAGAAAACATGTTATCAAATTAGAAAACTCCATGTATTTGTGACTTAACCTTTGTAGCTACACTCTACCTAAAGAAAGTCATCAAAGAATCCACTAAATCTAGGAACCCCTTCTAAAATTATTAATTATAGTGATATTTAGGCAAAGTCAAGTGATTTTTCTTTGTTATACAAGAAAACAATTTAATAACTTTTAATCTAAATATTGAATGATCATATATAAATTATACCTTGTCAATTTTACTGTTCAAGTAATTTTTTAATTGTTAGTTAGGCAAAAAAATAAAATTGTTTGTTAGGCGAATTTCGTGCATATAGTCTCTCTCTTTAGCCATGTGGCCGGGGTTTATCAGATTTGTCATTGTCCTCGTTTGGTGTGAGATATAGGATATAATAATCTCAAGATAAAATATAGAATTATTTTATCTTGTGTTTGGTTAGAGATATTAGGTAGTCCTAAGATTATTTATCCCACTATTTATATTATATATAGTGATAGAATAAATTATCATATGTACATGATGGAATAGCTTATTTCGAGATAATTAATCTATGAGTAACTTATTCTCTACCAAGCAATATGTTCTTCCTATACTTTTCTGTTTCTGACCTTGTCAGAGGAGTGGCCATGCATGTTACTTGTAACCTACAAGAGTTTTGGTAGGCGTATGCATGTTATGCCAAAGCTTTTCGTTTGGTTGTCAGGCGTATGCATGTTATGCCAATGCTTGCGTTTGGCACCGACAAATCGAGCACTCTCCGGTTTAGAATTTAGAATTTATAATTTTTTATAATAATTTTAAATTAATATATGATAATAATTAAATATTTTATAAATATTTCTACTAACTGCTCAAACTACAAGGCTTAAGAATAAAACATAAATAAATGATAATATAATGAATGAGCAAAAATAACAGAAAAAGTATCATTACTCATAGAGAGACCCAAAAAAAAAAAAAACTAATCGAGGCCTACATCATTCTACCGACAAAGATAAATCCTCCTTTATTATTCCTTAAAAATAAAACAAAATTGTATCGTAATTTTTGTTTCATTCCCCCAATTTTCTCATCGTTACAAGCAAAAGCAAAATAAGACTTGGAGTACTTATCATGCCCCAATTTTTAAGTTTTCACCCGACATTATTTGCTTTGAAGCTTTGAAATTCACAAAATCAATATAAAAATATATTTAATAAACTTTGATAGAATTCTAAACTCAAACTTAGAAAGTTCAAATTCAGAATTCATTTTCATCAAACTCGCATTACATAATAAATATTAAAAAAGAAAGCATTTTTTATTAAAATATATTTTATTACCGAGCCTTGAACCTGAAATCTTTGAGATGGCCCAATATCTTTTGCTTCAAACGTTATAATGCTGACATATAAAAAGATAAATCACCTTGTACGTATTTGTCTCAAATTACCATAAGACATGCAATAATTTGAGGGTCCTAGGATTTGGATGAATATTAGTACTAAAAATTTGTCTCCACCATCAAGGATTTGATTAGAACTTGGAAAGCGACGATTAAATTAAGAAAAACTAAATTCATGTAGGCAACGTTTTGCACTGTATAACTTTATTTAAGTCGACACCAGAGAATACGAAATTTACCGCCTTATGTGGCAATTAAAATGACTATTTATTCGTATGGATGATCGAGTTGGTTGAGTAGGTGATTTCCAAATGAGTCACAAATTTTAAAAAATAATGTGAGCTATTACACAAGAGTGGGTAAACTGTACAAACCCGAAGAATAGCAATTACGAATTTGTCAAAACCACACAAAAAAAAAAGATTATTTCAAATCCAAATTTTTAGTTGAAATATTACCAACATATGGAAAATACAAAAATACCAAGAAGTCGCACTATCATGAAAAAAAAAAAAGTGAATCGCTTTTGAGACAATCTTTGTCGTTTTTTGCGAACTTCAATCTAATTATGCATTTCCATCATTCCATGCATGCCCAATAAATTGTGTTTAGTGAAGGTGATTTTCTTGAGAATGAAGCTTAATAAATTAAAGACTTTAATAGGTTAATTAGTTTAGTATATGCTATAAATATAGTATAACTTACATAAATCACTTAGCGTAAAGATAAAATTACTATCTATCCCTACTTTTTTTCTAATTACATTAATCCCTTAAAATTAACCCAATCCGGATACATTAGTGAAAGCGGGGATACATTAATACATTAATACAGATACATTTTTAAAATAAGGGATTTCCCAAGCCGGATACATTAGTGAAAGCGCATATACATTAATACGGATACAATATTAAAATAAAGAATTTTAGAAATTTTTAAAAGATATAGGGAAATATAGAAGATAGTTTACTTAAGTGTAATTTAGTAATTTTTCCATAAATATATGGCTGCTGATTTTATTATATATAATAGAAAAATAATAGTAGGAAAATGATGCTAAAGAGTAAAGACTATGAAACTTCTCATTGTGACCCCATTAGCTAAAAATAATATTAAAGTGTCTGCCGAAAGCATAAAATAATTACACTAATAAAGTGGCAACCTGTATATGACACATTGAGTTTGCTTATAGAAGTTTCCAAAATCTCAAATCAACTAAAAATTCAACTGTTGTCATACCAAAATCTTTCTTTTTTTTAACTATTATGTGGTAGGACAATCTTACATTAAATTAAAATAACAACTTTTGATTCTTTATTCATTAAAGCTATTAGCAAAAGTTAAGATTCTACTCATGTGCTGATGACAGTACTCTCTTGTTATAGAAGCAAAGCACATCAATCTATTAATAATATCAACAATCTGCTGGATAAAGAAGGGGCATAATGCCTTGTGTAGGTGTACATATTATCTAGCTATGTTCTATTGAAAGATGCCTCAAGATAGGCAATTATAAGGAATTTTCTTTTCACATTAACCAAAAAATATATATATAAATAAAGGGAAATGCAAAAAACACTCCTAATTATAATTTCTATGGACTAAATTATACCAAGAAATATATTCTTCTAAGAAGAGATAATAATTATAAGGGGGAAAGGTACAAATTTGCCTTAGAACTTCGCGAAATGGTCCAGATTTGCCCCCGTTAATAGTTGGGGTCAAATTCTCCCTTGCCGACAAATCAATGAGCTAGTTCTACCCTTATTGGTTAATGGCAAAGGCTTTCCAACATGTAAGTGAGCCTTTTTTAACAAGACAAAGGGTTCAAATTTGCCCTCGAACTATACGAAGTTGTCCAGACTTGCCTCAAAACAATCACGGCTAGAGATCTACGGATTTTTCACAGACGTTCATGTTGGGACACCATCAAAAATTCCGTGGTAAGACGGAAAGATACTCATTAAGTTGAAATTGTTGGGTATTAATTGCCCTGAGTTTCTTACCATAAATAGATTTTCCTTTTAGGAAAAGGTTTTGGATTGTCTAGTCGTTTTCTTGTGGGAAAAGGTTTAGAACTCTATAAATAGAGGCTTATTCCTTCTAACTTAATTAGCATTCACGATGTAGTCCTAGGGGTTTTGAGAGTTTTGGTTAGGGGAGAGTTTGTGGGACACAAGTGAAACGTTTTCACTTGTGTGAACCTTCCGAGTGAATTGGTTGAGGTTGTTTCTCTCTATATTTTATATTCTCATATTTATATAGTGGATTGCTCATCTCCTTTGTGAACGTAGGTCAATTGACTGAACCACGTTAAATCTTTGTGTCTTATGGTGTATTTCTCGTTTGTCTTCTTACTCATGGTCTATCGAGGTTTGCTTTGCTAGCTTCGTTATGACACCTAATTATTTCGGTCCTAACAAGTGGTATCAAAGCCAGGTTCAAAGGTTCAATGATGGAGCCTGGTTCAATGATTCAATGATGGAGCGAGATTCAATGGTTCAGGTTTGATGGTTCAATGATGGAGCCAGATTAGAAACAGGTGTTCATCTTGGCGGGTTCAGTTCTAGCCGCAACCTATTTGACAGTAGTGAAGATTTTTGTTGGAGAAGTTGATTCGGAGAAGTTCTCTGTGTTGAGACATAGATTTTGCAAAGGAGATTATGAAGAGGAGATGCAATCTGTTGAAGATTATGTGAAGAAGGTGGACAAATTTATTTTGTCAGAAATTCAGGCCAAGGGAGAGATTTGTTGGGTATTAATTGCCCTGAGTTTCTTACCATAAATAGGTTTTCCTTTTAGGAAAATATTTTGGATTGGCTAGTCCTTTTTTTGTAGGAAAAGGTTTAGGACTCTATAAATAGAGGTTTGTTCTTTCTAACTTAATTAGCATTCACAATGTAGTCCTAGGGGTTTTGAGAGTTTTGGTTAGGGGAGAATTTGTGGGGCACAAGTGAAACGTTTTCACTTGTCTGAACCTTCCGAGTGAATTGGATGAGGTTGTTTCTCTCTATATTTTGTACTCTCATGTTTATATAGTGGATTGCTCATCTCCTTTGTGGACGTAAGTCGATTGACCGAACCACGTTAAATCTTTGTGCCTTTTGGTATATTTCTCGTTTGTCTTCTTACTCATGGTCTATCAAGGTTTGCTTTGCTAGTTTCCGCATAACACCTGATTAATTTTCGGTCCTAACAAAAATTACCAAGTAATAGCCAATATGTGAGATGTTCCTGGCTAAAGTGCAGAAACTTCACCTCAAGGTTAAGGGAAAACTCTGTTTTTGCCCAAGTGTGGCTCATTCATCACATATTGGTGAAACAGAATTATGATAGAACTCATGAAGATGTTCAATTTCTAACAGTAAATTCCTGAACCTGACATATTATATAAAATACTAGCTCCTGTTATATGCATATCTGTGGATTCTTAATGATACAATAATCCTCAAAAGAAAAGAATTGAAACTAGAATGACAAAAACTTGATTACAAGTTTCGTCCTTTTCGCAATATCCTGAGCTTTTGTCCCTTCTTGAAAGCCAAAGACGAAGGGAACAAGAAGAACAGATAGAAAAATTACTTGCAAGCTAAAGAATTACAATGTCACACAACTAAAGAAGAACAGTCTATCTATTCACTAATTCATCTGTTTTATCTGCTTCTTCTGTGTTCTGTGCTAATACAGACATCTCTTTGCTCTTCGCTCCCTTTATCAGCACAGTATCTCTAAGAAAATTCTCCGGAGATTTTGAGTTTGGCATCCTCTGAAAATGGTTGCACGAAAGCACTCAAACATTTATTTTTGTGTACACGAGTCAATACAGGACGTTTTTCCTTTTTTGAAGTTTCTGCTATTACGAGGGGACTATGGTGCCAATGTAACCAAATCCAGCAATTGTGAAAGTAATGACTTGGAGAAAGATGTAAAGGAAGTACTGGCTTTTCCCATAGAGGACATCATAGCATCCACAAAAGAAAAGGAAAACTGCAAATCCCAATTCTTGTGGCAAAATCCTGTACAATTAGACCAACCGATAATGCATGGTTAACAAACTGGCGCAATATTCTAATGGCTCAATGCTATCAAGAACATAAAAATAAAGCTTCATTCAAGAGAGTTTATCACCTGTCTCCAAATAGAGATCCTCGGGGTTTCTTGGTTTGTTTTGTTTTTTCTTTGTTCTTGAGAGCATCACCTAATTTCTCCGTGACAACCCATTCGTTAGCTCTTTTTGCTTCTAGCAAGCCAATAAATGTAGCCTTGGTTCGTTGGAAAGCCATCACGTTCTCAAAGAGAATCCAGTAGAAGAGTAGATGTATCGACCTGTCAAATATCATAATCAAATTAGAGAACTTGAGTAGAAAAAATTTCAGCTGAGAAGTAAACAAAAGAACTTGTTAGGCATATTATATAGACCTTGGAGTTCCAACAGAATTCAATGTGGTGATAATGCAGGGGATATAGATGGCACCCCATGTAGGGATTTCAACTTCAGGAACTAAAAGGCTCAACGGAAGAACAACGCAGAAGAAGAAAAATGTGACCATGTGAGCTATGATCTTTCGGACGAAGAAGAAGCTGTAGATCACGTAAAACTTCTTCCAAATATTCACTCTCTGCAAACATGAAAACGAAACAATTCAGTATCTTTATTCAAACAAAACTTCATTCATTTTCTGGACATTTGAAGCGTGGACAATTTAATATGCGGACCCAACACCAGTAAACCATAAAGTGGGATGGACCCCACTTTAATCAACCCCCAAAAACTAGCTCATAAGGGGAGTATTGCCCAAGTCCATATAAACAGACTAATTAACCTCACCCGACCAATGTAGGGCTCACTCAACAACATTTCTACATTGCATACCTTGTTCCTAACAATCTCCATCACCATTTTCCTGAACAAATTGGCGGGGCCACATGACCAACGATGCTGCTGAAAACGGAAGGCTTTGAATGTACTAGGTAGTTCACTTTTCACCTAGAGTTACAAAATTCAATTTAGTAACAAGATAAATCTTCAAGTAAAATAAGGCAAAAAATAGAGTGGTTCTATGAGGAATTTTATCAAACACCTGGAGATCACCAAGATAAAGAAACTTCCAGCCTTTAAGACTAGCTCTAACTGCAAGGTCCATATCCTCTACAGTTGTTCTGTCTTTCCATCCACCAGCTTCATTAATTGCTGCTATTCTCCACACCCCTCCTGTCCCTGTAAAATTAAAATTTCATGTTAGGATTTTAGGAGGGCCAATACAGTCAAATTGAACGAGCTTCACGATCACACTTCTCTATAACAATCAAGTCGAATTTAATGATATATTGTGTTATATGTTTTTTTATTTTATATTACTATGATAATAAAGTTATTTGACAAATAACATTGTTATAAAAAAGTGTGACGGGCAATAGTACTAATTTTTCACTTACCATTGAACCCAAAGAATGCATGAGTAGATGAACCCACTTCTTGCTCTACAGTGAAATGGTAATCTAATGACATCTCTTGCATTCTCGTTAATAAGCACTCATTTGCATTCACTGTAATTAACAAAAAGGATTAGCTCAGTTAATTAAAAGTTACATAATTTCTTTTTCATCCCCTGTAATAAACAATATTCTAGTCACTAAGATTAAATGAATTAAACTTTATATTCCACGTCATCAGACGGCCTGGAAATATCATTTTCAGTTTCGATTTTAATTTATGTTGTCTCATTTAAATTTTACTAATGTACACATCACACAACATGTTGTTCGAATGGAAGTGTCGGCGAGAACTTGGAGAGCATAATCGCACATGTAGACACTGAAAATGACGAATCTACCCCTCCATTGACCTCACAGTTGACAAAATGACAAACCTACCCCGGATATATAGCACTTTCTCGCCGGTAACTGCGGGGTCTATGACTCGGTCTCAACAAAGGAACAGGATAATAACGTCATTAGAAAATGTTGCTGACGCTACTGATATTTTCAAATAAACAAACCTCTGACAAAGTCTACACAAAATCTTTTTTAATTGCCCAATATTTATTGTGTTTAGGAAATCTTAATATGTACTAATCATTAAAGAATGAAACTAATCATATCAAATAAATAAATCACCATTTATGATTTTAAGTTGCATGCTATCGCACAATATAAAGTTTATGTTAAAATTATTGAATTTTATCTAACTCGTTAGTAAGATATTAGCTCCGCCCCTTGCTAATAATCACATTGTTACAACACCAACTACACTACACGATACACAAAATCAGTACTAATCATACTGTTGTTGCACTTACGAATTAACTATTTAGAGTTGAGGTTTAACCAAATTAATGAGAGTTGAATTGAAACAAAAAAAATTAACCAATCCTTAATTATTGGTCCCACCACCATGAGTCCATGACTGATGGATTCTTCTTGGACCCACACAAAAATAATTAACCAATCTTCGTTAAATAATCCTAATGTCACTACCAAAAAGAAATCGAGAAAAAAAAAGTTTCCCAACGGGACACGAATATGCGCAAGCATAAAAGTGCAGTAAAAGTAATTAGTAAGTAAACACCAATAGCGTGGAGTAAAGAGCACCGACACTTTGGTTTAGTAACATAATGTAATTTAATTAATGCAACTAATTGAGTAAATGATTAGCTTAATCATGGTTAAAATTTGAGCTTACCAAAACGCCAACGACCTTGAACGAGTGCAATTTCCGAGTTATGAATAAGAAAAGGGATAGATCGCCGGAGAAAATCCGGTTCAGGCCGGAAATCAGCGTCGAAAATGACGACGTATTCGCAATCTTTGACATAATCACGTTTTAATCCTTCTTTAAGAGCTCCAGCTTTGTAACCTCCTCTGTTTTCTCTAATTTGGTACCTAATGTTAATCCCTTTGCTTGCCCACCTTAAGCATTCTTTCTCTACCAAATCCTTCAACATTAATAAATTAGTCATTAATTATTTATTCATAAATAAGAAAGTTTCTTTTTTTTTAAAAAAGATAACAAAGGGAAGGGAACCCATGCTCGTTTATTTAGTATATCTACTACATGATGAAATTGGAGGAAAAATGTTGGTTGTGGTGGGTGAAAAATGAAATGTGTGTAATAAAAGCTCGACATTCTTAATTAAATTATAGGAGTAGTAATTAATAAAAGTGACCAAATATTATGGAGCTTAGAATATACATGGGAAGAAGTAAACATCAAGAAAAAAAACAAAATTACAGATCTAATCTTGGATTATTAAGTTCATGACAACACGCCTTGGGGCTCGATTAATTTAATTTTTGTCTCAAGCGCTTCCTATCATAATTTACTCTAGCTAAAAATAGAGCGATCATATCCATCCCACCACGACTCAGTATATGCTTGTGTAAAGGGTTTCCAAGGAACTAATGGATACCTTAATGAGAGGATCAGTAGAATCATCAAGAACTTGAATCACAAGTCTATCAGATGGCCATGAAAGATTACATGCAGCACCAATGGAGATCTTGTAAACCTGTCATAAAACACCATAACTCAAATTTTAGAACACTCTGTTTCTGCAACTCAAAAACATAAAACAGAGCAAGAGAAATTCAGACCTCTTTTTCATTGAACATGGGGATTTGAACAAGAACCATAGGAAACCCTTCATTCCCAAGCTCCAAATCATCTCTCATTGGTTCCCAATTATACCTTTTATCTGGTTTTTTCGTGAAGAGTTTAACAAGAACAATGACTATACCCATATAAAGCCTTTCAATGAAAAGCATTAGTTCCATTGCTAAACAAATGTACACAGCAGCCCTCAATAATGGAACAATTAATGGAGCTTTAATCAATTCCCACATTAACCCAACTTGCCCTGCTATATCTGTTGCTGTCCCCTGAAATGTATCTGGAAACAGAGCATTTGTAGAAACCTCTGCCATTTTTAGTTTCTTTAGCTCAAAACAGAGCAAAATAGATATCTGTTTCAGCCAAAAAGCAATACTCCTCTTCTCTTCTTTTTTTTCTATGTTAAGATAGAAGAGGATTGCTTCATTTTATGCAGAAGGAGAGAGAATATGTATGTGTAATTTGTTGAGTTAGTAACTGAGAGTGGGAGAAGGGGGCCTATTTTATAGGCAAATTTTAAGCTTATTTTAGACTCTTCTACAGTGTACTGACTTTTTTCAGTTTTTACCCTCTCCTAGTCTCTCTTTTTTTTAACAAGTGGTTTGTGATCTTTTGTGTTAATTACTTTTTTCTTTGTCTCAATTTATGTAGCATTTTTTGATCAGACATGAAATCTAAGAAATAAAGAAAAACTTTATTATGTTTATCAAATTGTCCTTATTAAAACTATTTTAGTTCTTACTTTTAGTTGATTTTTCTTTGCAATAAAGTTTTAAGTAGGAATTAATAAAGATAAAATAGAGATGGTGTCATTAAATATTTATCAAATGAGAAAATGTGACATTCTTTAATAGGTTTTGGGATGTGAATTAGACCAAGTCCTAAATTGATATGGTACCAGAGTCAAATTCATTGGGTTTGTATCAGACAATGGAACCCGGATAAAGAATATTTGGATCCGCGCGCATATAGGGGTGTTGATGAGAATGATCTATATCATATTGGAACAAGAATCATGGACTTCTTAAAAGGCTTGAACAATCTTCTTTCCTTTAAGTTAGCTCTGGACGTGAGTTGGACATAAGACCGAATTTGACAAAAACTCATTTGTTCATCTTTTTTGCTCATCCGGTGTGCTTTGAGCTCCCTACCAATTCAAATTTACATTCATTAAAAGGGAAAGTGCTCCCCGATAAAAATAAAATAAATTCAAGGTTCAAAATCGAAATCTCTAAATAAAGATGGAGATTTTATCCATCCTACCAGGTTTTTTTTGTGAATTACTGGTCATGATCCATATGAAAGGATAAAAAGAAAAGAAAAAAAGAGGCAGGAACTCTATCAACCATTCCAACTTCTGGTGCTAACCTACCTTTCTACCAAAAACAAACTGAACCAATAACAAATAGGTCAACCTTTTTGCTTTTGGCCATCTGAAACACCTTATGAGGTGAAATTGAACATTAAGAGAAATAAGTACAATACTTAATTCATTAATGATTTTTTACACTATTATTATACTTAAACATATTAAATATATATCAATGTACTTGCTAGTAAATCATGGTAATATGACATCTTCACCTTTTTCTTGATCTTACGTACATTAATAAGTGCATGTTACTTGCTATTTATTCTAAGTTACTAATTGGAGCTATCATAGAATTATCTTCAATTACCTTATAAAAAGTTAATTATGTAAATATTTTTTGTGTCATCAGTGTGTAGAGAACTTAAATTCATGTGAAGAGTAGTTTGATTGGATCAAGATTCATGTGAAAAACAGCTTAGCAAAAACAGATTGACAGAGAGGGTTCTCAAATTGACACGAAGACAAGTGCACTGTGCATATGAAGTTTTCCACAACCTACTGCGTTGTCTCACCTTGTTTTTAATGTTAAGCCGTCAAACTTTTCTTTATGTGAACTATACCTGCGTATTTAATTTCCCTTTTCCTTGGGTAACTAAATTCGAATTCGCGCGGGAAAGTCTTAAGCGCTTCCTAACAAAGACGATTCCGTACTCAAGGGGACTCATACCCAAAACCTCTTGATTAAGAATGAAGGAGTACTTATCACTCCATCATAACTCTTGTTGGTACTCCTTTTATATCCAGGGGCGTATGCTGGAGGGGGTCACCGGGTTCACGTGAACCCATGCTTCCCTTCTGAAATCATATATAGTAGTGTTATATTTTTTAAAAAATAATTAAATATAGATGTATGAACCCACACTCGAAGTATATATATACTTTAAATTCACATTTTTATAATAATGCACCCATCATCCCGAAATCTTGGATACGCCTCTGTTAATATCGGTTGAGATGTGATTAGGTATATTTATTATTTTGTGATTTTATAAAAAATAAAAAACAAAATTGGAATTTGTAAGTCTGACACTCGTAACGCTTTTTGGAAAAATAGGTGGTCCTATATATATATAATATTTGGCGAATTCTTAGCTAAGTTTTTGATAAAATATAAGTAATTCTAAATATAGTAGCGAACAAGTTTTTAAATTCGAAGACCGCCCAAATATTATAAATCTTAAAATTAAATGAGAGACGGTAAAACTTAAAAGTGATAGATTCAATAATCGGAAGTGGATCTTGAATTGTTAAGATTACCTTTCAATAACATATTAAGCAACTAAAGATGGATTGAAAAGGTAGGTTTAATTAATCATATCAGTGTCAAAGATCGGTACTAATATTGTCATTATAAATGTGGAAAGTTGATTGTGTAATATAAATGGTGATTTTTTTGTTTTATTGAATCATGAGACTGACTAATGCTTCTCCAACAAAGCAAAGGACGATGCTAGGTAAAATGATTAAGAAAAACTTTTAAGTAAAAAGGGAAAAAAGACAATAATACTATTTCCTTAAATTAAAAATCTGTGTCACAACTGAAAATAATAATAGAAGGGGTTATTGTTCTCATTCAAAAAGTGAAGAGGGTATTATTGTCTATCTATTAAAAGCTAAAATTTACACAAATTAGTTTCTCCTAAACAATAGAAGCAGAAGTAATAATAGTGTTGCCTTTTTTATATTTTGTAATACTAATAAAGAACTTAAAAAATAACAGTAGTAATAGTGTTGGCTTGCCTTTTTTTTATATTTTATAATTAGAATATAAATATTGCTTTTTATCTTTGGCAAGAAATCATCACAAGGGAGGCCGCACTAGTTTGGGCGTAATTTAAGCATGGAGCTTTGTGTATATGTCACCCTCATGCATGCGCCTTATAAACGTGAAACTTATCCCATTAAATCCTGGAGAAATCATTGAAACTAAAAAATATATTTTTTTAAAAAGGAGAAAATAAGAAAGAGAATTGACCAATGCTTTTGGCCCTACTCAAAATATAAAAAACAATGGATGAAGTGAAGAAAAGATAACCAAAGTATTCCAAGAGGTTTTAAATTCGAGCTTTTAAAAATAATTTTGGTAAGGATCTTACGCGACACATGAATGTGAATTAATCAGATAAATATGATTGGAATTTGTTTTAGATTTGACCGGTTGTCAAAGTGGTAGACCAACAACCATAAAAACGTCCACTAAATTTGAATCAAATTTATACGTAGTTATAATATAACTAATTCCAACGGCGGCACAGAAAAGCAAGACCTTAGGAACTGAAATTATGCAACAATTGATGTGTACAATAAAGTCTTCTATATATAGAAAGATACGCATGTTTTACTTTTTCTTTTGGAAAAATTCTGAGTCAAAAGAAATAAATAAAGGCCCAAATGTGTATGAACAACCGCAGGAATTGGCGCGATTTGCTCTATACTCCACAGTACATTTACTGTGCCCAAAAAAAAAAAGTCATCAAGTTTTGTGCACCAAATTATGTTTGACCTATAATAATTGAAAATACATCAGTATATATATACATAACTTTTAATGTCACTATATATATATATATAACTTTAAATTCTTGAAAACACTATGCAAGTAGTTATAATTTTGTTTTTTTATTGCCTTGATTGTTGCTGTAATATGCGCCAAACTGCTATATTATAGAATAGCATGGGAGGATCGTGGTTGAAATATTCTATTTTTGACTTAGCCCTTTAACAAGATATGGACTGTCTGGTATGCTTGTCACAAGAGCAGGGGTATAGAGGGCTGCAGAATCTTTGAAAATTTAGTAAGTAGGAGTAGCAAAATTTATTATGATATATTTTTTTTTTCATCCTCGTTTGCATTTTGGGGTTCCATTAATTTGAATTCGCACTAGTATCCTATTTTATGAGGTAAATTCGATAATATGCGGTCAAGTGCATATTCATAATTAAATCATAAAATTGAAAGTCGGATAATTTGTGACTTCTTGTTAAATTTGACAAGATTCAAGATGAATTAATTCTTCATTGGTACAAAAGTCAAGATAGTAACTTTGTAGGTGAAATTTAGGCAAATCATAAAATGGTTTCACAAGTTAAACCTTGACATTTTGACACATAGTGATGTCATGGATGACATCAATAGGAAGAATTTACTCTTATAAATAGGTAGCTCTTATTCATTTGTAAGACACACCTCTCACTTGCCTTCTCATCTTCTAAGGCATTTGATCTTCTTTCTCTCTTGTAGTATTTCACTTGTACTCTTTTGGAGTAAAATAAATATTTGTTGATTGTGTCCGAGGAGTAGGCAAAAGAAAACAAAATATTGCCGAACCTCGTAAATTCCTGGTGTTCTTTTTATTATTGTCTCATTTACTATTTATTAGGTACCTTTAGATATAGCAGTTGTAATTTTATCACTCTCTATATATTCGGCTTCCGCAACACTTGTCACCGGTTGTTCAAAGAAGAGTGTTTGTGTAATCGAAACATTATGGGTCATTAGATAGTAATGGAAAAGAAAGAGAGGATCAAAATATTTAATTAAGCATCTCCATTAAGCTTAATTAAGATAATTAGGAAATCAAGAAATGCTGACAAAGGAAAACCGAATATATACGAAAGGTTTGATAATATTTGGATTGATATTAACAATAGACAAGCTAATGCCTATTGCCTAGTGATATATTAAGGAACAAATCTCATATCTAATGTTATTACTTGTTAGTTTAGTACTATAAAGTTACATAATTGATTCAAGAGTCTATAATTGCCAGCATATTAATTATGTATAATGATTATTTAGGGAGAAATAAATTTTAGTAATCCCATCTGTACAAGTAAGAAAAATACACTACTACCAGATACCAATACTATATGGCATTCACAACTCACAAGACACCTAGCTCATATATATAATTGCCAACAACTTTTGTTAACAAACAAATCGAGCAAACTACATATGTACACAATCTGATATCACTCCATGTCCAAAGAAGTAAAAAACTTGTTTCAATTTTGATAAAGCAATTCTAGAGTACACTCCACTTCCTTCAATAAAATTTTCCTTCCTTAGAGGATAACTTGAACGGTTTTTTGTATGTCATGAGGTCGATTTCTTTTTTTAGAAAAAAAAAAGAGAAGAGTTTTTGAGCTGTTTTGAGGTCATTTTAGGTCGATTTGATTTTAGTAGTGAATTTTGTTAGACAATATTTTTTTGCTAACTTACGAAAATACAAGAAGATAAATAAGAAAATTATTTATTTATTATAGAAATATTTTTTCATCGTACCAAACAAACACTAAGCTTACATTTCTTTTCATTATTTTGTTCAAGAGAATTTCTTACTTTACTAATTAGGTTACCAAGTCAAGTTGATTCTCCTTTCTTACAAGAAAATTCAAGCCCAAAAAATTAGCAGCCTTCACCATTCACCATCTAATGATACAAAATAACCCATGAAGCCTTTTATTCTTCTTTATATTAAGTTTTATATAAACTTTCTTAACTGATCATATTATTTCGTTAGTGTTAATCCACATTAGCTGAGGACTGAGGAGGAAGAATTCAAAGGCAAAATTTGGGCTTAACCAAGAGGTATTTGCACAAATAGCATCCTAAACGCCAATTTAGTACACAAAATTAATGGAAACAGAATTCAAAAGGTTGCCTAAAGAGGCCATTAGATGCAAATGACCACCTTTTTTCTTTAGCCCAATTGTTGGGGTTGGCTTACTTCCTACGTGGGCCCAATGGACATGATTAAGAGAATCAAACCATACTCTTTGGGTTTAGACTTGGGCCATGCTTTTGCTAACCTTTTGATCTTTGGTGTCCATTACAATGGCGTTACAAAAATTTCTTCAGAGATGTTCAAGATTCAATATATACATATAAAAATAAATTTTTGGCTTATATATTTCGAATAATTTTGTATATACATAGCACAATTTTTTGACGAATAAAGTTGTGCCACCCTACGCTACATGCTGATATCCAAGCTGAAGGCCATAAAAGTTTTTATACTATACATAATATCATATTTGAGATTTTGCACTGTATTAAATATTTACGTCAAATCATATAAATTTATTACAGATGAGTGATTTAATACAAAGGATATACAATTTGACCAACCATGATCAAGTATTAAAAGACTATAAGCAAACTCATATCATATATTTTTTTATATTTTTTTTGTATAAATAACGGATGTGGATAAAAAAAAATTGAAAAGGTGTGGATAATTGTTTATGGTTCATTTTCTCTTCCTTTGAGCACTAATGCATAATCACTACAGGATCTTTCCGCCAATATGTTTTTTTTATCTTTCTTCGGTGGACCCGCCAATTCTTCTTCATATCCGTTATTCGTTCCTGCCAATATTTTTTCTTTCGATATATTTTGTACTTCTTTTAGTTATTATTTATATAATACGATTAAATAGTTGTATATATAATTACAAAATCTCTTCTCATACGTATTTTCTTATTATAAGTTGTAATTTTTATACTATTTTCATATTTTTATGATTACTTACTTTGTAATCATGCTTAAAGTTTTTGATTACGTAATGATAATTCTACACTATAAATTCGTTTAAAGTTGTTGTTGATAATTCATTTAAATTCACAATTAACTTAAATAAGAATAATAATAATTTATATTACATAGTACTTTAGTTGTAGGAGTTGATTTCTCACTTCTCATATGATCATTCAACTGTCTTTCAAAAATAAGTCTCTACCACTGAAATAGGGGTAAGGTGTATGTACATTCTACCATATTTAGACTTAATTTTTTGAGATTATATTAGGTATGTTGTTATTGTTATATGGTCAAATAATTAATGGGACTGGTTATTATATCAAAAGTCACTTTCTTTATAGAAGAAAATTGACTTTATGAGATAATAGCTATTAGTTGAGTAATCATATGAAATATTAACCCTTAATTGTAATCTAAAGTATACACAACTTAAAATATTATTCTCGACCAAGTAACCCAAAGAAATTTATTTTTTCTTTTACTATGTGAGACTGAATAAATAAACATAACCTGGGAGTTTTTACTCAAAACAATTGTTGGCTATATCTATTCACAATATTGATTTTTAAATTGTTGAATTAAAAATGAATGTATATATATATCCGAGTCCGCTACTTTTTATGTATGTTCTGGATAAATTATACTTTGTAATACCCGCAAATCACATAGAAAATATAGTATTAGACAAGCTTTGATCGACGAGCTCGATCGGGAACTTGTTGCCTATATTGATACACAACAATGGTATAATTTTGTTCCTGTTTTTCCTCATAAGGTGGAGTATCCATGTATCAGTTTGTTCGGTTCGATTGTGAAGTTTATCGGTTAATTCGATTTACTGGTTATCGATTTTTAGATATACTAAATCGTTATAAGACCATTAAGATATCGATTTATCAATCTATCAATTATTGTTCGTTATTGGTTCGATTATCGATTTAATCATAAGATTTTAAACAAAAAAAATCATTGAAAATCACTTAAAAACAAAGTGATAAACTAAATTATGTGCATTAACATATTGCATCTTGCTCAAAAACAAACACTGACACCTAGTAGAATAGCCGAGAGTTTGAGATAATAAAAAATGAAAGTATGAAACTAAACCCTCACTTTATATACCAATTGACATAAATATAATTTATTAATTTACCATCGAGTTATTGTTTAACCCAATAAAAAAATTTCAAACTGTTAAAAATCTATAACCTGATAGAAGAAAAATTAAAACCGTTATTAAAACCGCTTAGTCAATAACCAATTACCAATAGATCAATAACTTTTTTTCGATTCAAATTATTGCATTTGATTCAATTTTGAACCACCCTACGGTGGAAGACAAATGAATCATTTAAACTAGTCCGGAATTGTTAAAAGAATTGTCGACCACCAAAGGATATAGTGTAGTGGACGGGATTACTCTTCTTTTAACCAGAAATTTCGGGTTTGAGTCATGAGTATGAAAAAATCTTTAGTAGGAAGTGCTACACCTATATATTTAGAGCCCTATCCTACACGAATTCGAATTAGTCAAACTTCAATACAGATACCAAATATCGGGTGGAAACAAAAAAAACAACGACAAACATTTGTCGATGAAAATAAGAAGAAGAAAGAGCACTAAAAAAGTTGTAGAATTTCAAATTATTATTTTTTATTTCTCGGGATTCAAATAGCCTCACACACCGCCAAATTCGCCCGTGTCACGAGTTTTGAAACTCAGAAAAACTGACTTACCTTATATTTCTAAGCCCACTAAATATATAAATGGAGAACCCTATTCACTATGAACTCCTTGTAGCAGAGTGTGATTTTTTCCTTTTAGGGCAGAGAAGCCTCTTCACCGTTCACGTTACAACTCCTCTCATCGCCGGAACCGTTTCAAATCTTCATCACTCCTTCAACGGCGCTGCGTCTTCTTTAACAAGGTATGTGTATGTGTATGTATATGTGTGTGAGAGTGTTCAATTTATATATCAGTATTGTGCGTATGTATGTGTGGATACTCGTGTATGAACACATTACTTTTTCCTTCCTGTATAATGGTAGACGGAGACTTCTATGTTTAAGTTGAGTTCAAACCTTAATATCGACTTAAATATACAGATTGAATTCTTCATAATCTGCTGATTTTTTTTGTTTGTTGTTTGAGTTATTGCGACCTATGGATAAAACCCTAACATATTCGTTGTATATGTGAAATAGGTGCAATCCGAACCAGTATAAGTAACAAGGTGATCATTACTGTGGTGAATAACTGTTTTGTGTTGTGTTTTAAAAACAAAATAAATTGGTGTATGGTGTGATTTGGATAGGATTGTGAATTTGATTGCTGGAATGGGGGCTGCTGTGGACAGATCAGAGAAGCGAGGCAGAAAAAGGCGTAAAAACTATGTTCAGAATGATCAGATGGATCCGAATGGGAAGAAACGGGCAGTAGTGTTGAGGCCTAAGGCATTTTTGGGAAGATATGTTAGGAAGGAGTTTAAGGGCTGTGGGATATATATGGGGAAGATCATATCTTATGATACTGGTTTGTATAAGATTGTTTATGAGGATGGAGATTTTGAAGATATGGATAGCTGTGAAGTGAGGGTGGTTTCGTTTGAAGATGATGAGTTGAATGGTCAATGGTTGAAAAGAAAGAAGAAGCTAGACAAATTAGTAGCTAGTATGAAGGCAAAAAGTACTAAGTCTCGTGTTGAGAATCCAGCTGAGCCAGTTAAAGGCGTAATTGATAAGTTTGAGGCGTCAGTTTCAAAAGATCGGGGCATATGTTGTTCAGATAAACTTAAGGTCAACCACCAAGGACGTGATTCTGATTTGGTGAGTGATTTGTCTGAAGATTATATGGAGCAGAATTTGAGTTCAGAGGTAGAAGTGCCTCTAATTCCTGCACCTCAACTGCCTCCTTCATCCGACAGGATTGGTATTCCAGAGGAATATGTATCATACCTCTTCTCTGTCTATAGATTTTTACGGTCGTTTAGTATCAGATTGTTTTTATGTCCCTTTGGACTTGAAGATTTTGTTGGAGCACTAAACTGCTCTACTCCAAACACATTGTTCGACTCTGTTCATGTTGCCCTTATGTGTGCTTTGAGGCGCCACCTCAACAAGCTGTCATCTGATGATCCTGTGCTTGCATCAAAGTGCCTAAGGTAAGCATATCTAATTGTTTCATGAAGGAATTTTTCATAATGTGGTTGATTGTTTTAATGAAATTTTTGGTTGTTGATAGTTCTAATGAAATTCTGTTTTCATACTTATTTCCTTGAGTGCTGCTACCAGTCTTCCACAAAAATATATGAAACCAGAAGAATGTCTAGAGATCTATTTGCAGAAAGAAACTAAAAGCTAGGTAGTTAGACAGAATTATCAAATTTATAAGCCCAATTTACCTATTGCATTTATGAATAAAGTTTCACTGCTACTTAGTCTGCCTGCACTTGCACAGGGTTGACCCGATTCTGCCGCTGATACCTACTAAAGACATTGGAATGCCATGATTTTCTGATAGCCCTTTGGCTAAAAGACAAGCTACTCTAGAAAGTAGAACGTGAATGAATAATTTCCACAATTCCACTACAATCATGCAACTTTATTAGCAGAAGCCAATTACCTTTTGGTAATGACATGATATTTCAACTGTCCCATGTTATCCTTATTGAATTACATTGCTGATATATCTTTCTGTGGATGAGCAATCGTCGGGGAACTTCCCTTTGCATTGCATATTTATGCTTATAATTCTTGCATCATTTCATATCAGGTGCATTATTGAACACTGACTGATGAAAAGTCTGAATTAACTTATGCTGCTTGTTGTTAGGGGCATTGATTGGGGCTTGCTTGATACAATGACTTGGCCAGTGTATCTAGTTCATTATTTAACAGTAATGGGATACACAGAAGAAACTGGTTGGAAAGATTTTTATCCCCATACTTTGCAGAGGGAATATTACTTATTATCTGCTGGCAGGAAAATCATGGTTTTGCAGATTTTGTGCGATGATGTTCTTAATTCTGAAGAAATAAGAACAGAAATTAACATGCGTGAAGAAGCAATGGTTGGTATTGAGTCAGATGCAAGTACAGGTGTTGCTTCTGTCAGTGCACCAAGACTAGTTCATCCCAAATATGCTAAAACTTCTGCCTGTAAGGAACAAGAAGCAACCAAGCTCTGTGAAGAAAATTATGAAAGAAAGCAGTGTTGTAGTACTGATGGTTTAGGACCCAAGGCTAGTAACCAAGATTATGTCTCCGGTGTAGATCAAAACAGTAACAGTGATGAATGCTGTCTCTGCAGCATGGAGGGGACTTTGCTTTGCTGTGATGGGTGTCCATCGTCTTACCATGCAAGGTGCATCGGAGTTAGCAAGATGCATATACCAGAAGGGGAATGGTATTGTCCTGAGTGTAGAATCAACGAAATTGAACCAAAAATTATGAGGGGAACAACTCTGAAAGGAGCAGAGCTTTTTGGTGTTGATTCCTATGGACAAATCTTCATGGGTACTTGCAGTCATTTGCTTGTGTATGTTTCTGTAACTTCTTTTTTTGGATCTACTCTGTTCAGTTCCCTTATTTGGCTGTGGTCTGGTCTTCTATCAGCTGTAGCCCTATCTCTTTCTGAAACACATTCTGATCTTTGGTTGTAGGTTGAAGGCCTTGGCTGGTGCAGACTCTATATCCAGATACTACAACGAGAAGGACATTCCCAGAGTCCTGCTAGCACTTAATGCAAATGCGCAGCATAGTACTTTATATCTGGAGATATGCAAAGGAATAATGCAATACTGGAAAATTCCTGGCAATGTCTCTTTCCCTGATGGTGAACTGTATGAAATTGGTTCAGACAGACCAAATGGAACAAACTGTACTAGTTTCTCTAAATTGTCACTTAATTCATTGGTCAAGGGAAGTAAATTCGGTTCTGAAGATGCTTCTAGAATTGATTTATCAAAGGAATATATGCTCAATGAGACTTTGGGTGCAGTTATCCAACCTGGTGGTAAGTGTTACCAGGTGAATAGTGATTCTATGGAAAGACAGAGTAATGCACCTATAGACTTGCTACCATCTGAACAAGTTGGAGTGAAATATATTGTACCTGCTGATTCAGTTGGTTGGCAGGTCAGTCCATCTGAGCAGACTCAACAAGACGACACGAAGTTGGTAGAGATTGGGACTTGTACCTCAAGAAACAGTAGCAACTATGTGGAACAAGTTAATGGTAATTGTTCTGGATTTGCAGTGTCTCTTGAATGTGAAAAAGCTTGTGGCAGACCCAGCAGAATAGGTTACAGAGAACCCACTGGTGGCTGCTTTTACATGGGGTCATCCTTTAGACCTCAACAATACATAAATAGTTATCTGCATGGAGATTTTGCTGCATCTGCTGCTGCAAATCTAGCTGAGCTTTCTCCCGGAGAAAACCAAGGTACTGACATTCATGCTTCAGACAATAGGCAGAATCTTTCTGCTAATGTTTTACTTCAAGCAAAAGCTTTCTCATCAGCAGCGACACGCTTTTTCTGGCCGAATACTGAAAAGAAGGTTGTGGAAGTACCAAGGGAAAGATGTAGTTGGTGTCTTAATTGTAAGGCTTCTGTGACTAGTAAGAAAGGATGCTTGTTAAATACTGCAGCATCAAATGCCATTAAGGGGGCAATGAAGATACTTGCTGGTCTTGGTTCTGCAAGTGTTGGGGAGGGAAATCTACGTGGTATTGCCACATATATTATATTGATGGAGGAGAGCTTATGTGGTCTGACAGTTGGTCCTTTTCTAAGTACAACTTTTAGAAAACAATGGCGTAAACTGGCAGAAGAAACTACTAGTTGCACTGTGATAAAGTCTCTTCTGCTTCAAGTAAGTTATTGAGGAAATTTTATTTTTGTTGATTTTTTTAGCACTTTGTGGAAGTGTCTGTCACAGCATGCTTTCTTCATCAATTTTTGTTTCTTGGTTGACTAGATGAAAACTTGGTTTGTTTCAAGGAAGGATGTGGACACCAAAGAAGGAAAAGTTGATTAGTTTTCTTAGAGATCAGAACTTGATGTGACCACAAAGAAGGAAAAGTTAATTTAGTTCTCTTAGGCATCAGAACTTATAATTTAGTTCTCTTAGGCATCAGTTATCCCCTCTTCTCTTACCTCCTCTCCTCTTGCCTCCCTTTTTTCTCCTCATCCAAACATTATTCCTTTACTGGACTATAAACTAACCAGTATTAGACATTGTAGTGGTTTTTTAAGATAATAATACAAAATTAGCATACATCATAAACAATTTCCATTTAATAATACAAGAAAATTTAATAAATTAATGTTATTGCTCAAGGAAGCGACTTGTGTAGTCTATCTTTTATTTTATTAAGACAAATGTTATTGCTATTAAATAATGAGAGAATCTCATGGGAAATAAATGGATGAAAAGTTACCATCAGGCATCCGCTCTGAACAACTTCTAAAAAAATTCTGTGGCTGGACGAAATTCAGAGGTGCATCCACACTGTTTGCACATGAAGCTTTTGCCCTCAACTTTATGCTTGTTTATTGAGGAATATTTTTTCTGCCGCAAGTGCAGTAGTGACACGAGCCTTATGCATTGATTACACTGGCGGCTCATCAAACTGAATTTCAATAATGAATCTGGCATAATACTACACTGCAAAATCCAATTTTTCTTAAGTTGCACTTTTGATTTGATATTTTACGAATTTATGTGATAAGAACATTGTTATTTATGAACTGGTAGCTTTGCATTTAAATAAGAAGCCTTATCCCACTTTTGAACTTCTCTATGAGTCCCCAAGTGTTGATTTTCCAAAGTGCTATTGGATCCAATTGTATATTATAGCTATTATTTATATATGACGTAACCTATAAATAGTATGTTCTTCATGCTCAAGAACATAGTGTATGCACTGCAGTTTGAGGAGAATATCCGGTTTGTTGCTTTTTCTGGGGACTGGTTTAAGCTTGTTGATGGTGGGGCATCTGAATCTTCCATCACTCATTCAACTGCTGGTGTTGTGGAATCACCTCATAAGCATAAATCAGGTAGGCAGGGTAGAAAACCATCGTCAATGGTTAAAGTAACCGCTGATGATTGCAAAAATAATCTGAAGGACTTCACTTGGTGGAGAGGAGGCATACTCTCGAAGATTCTCTTCCAGAAAGCAACTCTACCTCAATCAATGTTGAAGAAAGCAGCGCGTCATGGTACCTTGTGTACCCAATGAACTTATTTTTGTTCTTCATAGAAGATTTAATATTTTTTGTTTTCATAAATTCAGTGGAATACAAATTTTGGAGTTGGGGGAGAATCCACTAACAACTTTTTCTCGAGCAGGTGGTCTGAGAAAGATACCTGGTATTTATTATGCTGAAGGGTCCAAGACTGCCAAAATAAGCAGGCAGCTTGCTTGGCGAGCTGCAGTTGATGTGTGTAAGACAATATCACAACTTGCACTTCAGGTGATTTATGACATTGCAATAGATGATAATTCCTTTCTTTATACAGAAAAGTCTGAGTCAGGTTATGTATTCTGATAACATTTGGTCATGTAACAGGTCAGGTACCTAGATATGCATGTGAGATGGAATGATCTTGTTAGTCCTGAACAGAGCCTCCTGGATGGAAAAGGTCCTGAGTCAGAAGCATCTTCCTATAGGAATGCTTCCATATACCATAAAAGAATCGTTAGAGATGAGGTTAGATATAGTGTTGCTTTTGGAAATCAGAAGCATCTCCCATCTCGTGTGAAGAAGGGTATAATAGAAGTAGAGCAAAATCAGGAGGGGGGAAAGGAAAAATATTGGTTTTCCGAGTCACGGATTCCTTTGTATATAATAAAAAATTATGAAGAAAACTTGGAAAAAGATCTCCCCTCAGCCAACAAGTTTGCTGATGCACTTCCCAAGTTGCAGAAAAGGTGCTTGGTGGCTTCTTGTAAAGATATATTCTCTTATCTTGCACAGAAGAGAGATGGCAATGCTAAATATTGTTGTGCTTCATGTGAAGTGGATGTGTTACTTAGGTACCCATTTAATGTATATTTCAAATTTCCTTTCAGCTCTTTTACACAATCCTTTATTGACGTGATCCCTCTTCTCCAGGAACGTAGTCAAGTGCAATACATGCCAAGGTACCAATTGAACAGCTACTTAATATCTTGTTATTTTTGGCTCGCACGTCAGTATGTGTATCAGCAATTGATCTACTAAACTTCTGAGAATTTTTCTTTTAGGTCTATGTCACAAGCAATGTACAATTAGTTCAACAGTTATTGCTAATGGGGAGACTGAGTTTATGACCTCCTGCAAACAGTGTTATCAGAATAGAGCTTTAACACAAGCTGAAAGTAGTCATGAATCTCCTACTAGTCCTTTACTCATGCAAGGAAAAGACATTCTGATTCCCGTGTCAGCCAGAAAAGGAGGAAAAGTTGTTAATTCTAGTAATCCATCTGCATCCACTGCGACTCAAAAGCATTCTTCTATGGTGAAGCATGCTAGTTCAAATTTGGTGACACGATGGAAGCACCACTGGGGCGTTATTTGGAGAAAGAATAACGAGGATACTGGTGATTTTAGATTTAAACACATTCTTCTGAGGGGAAATCCAGATTGTGATTCAGTAAGACCTAGTTGCCGCCTTTGCCGTAAGCCATTTGATCCTTATCTAATGTACATCCGTTGTGAAACATGCACATGTAAGTTTTTTCTATTCCGGAATCTTGTATTTTTGTCTTGAGTTTGTTGGTTACCTTTCTTTGGGTTGACAATTAATCTTGTGAGTCACAGATTGGTACCACACTGAATCTGTTGAACTTGAGGAGTCAAAGATTTCTGAAGTGGTGGGGTTCAAATGTTGCAAGTGTCGTAGGATTAGAATGCCCATCTGCCCTTACTTAGATCCAAAAAGCAAAAGACAATTAGAGGAGAAGAGGATGTGCGCAAGGGCTTCAAAGATGGATAGACGAGGAATTGATTCTGGGTTCATTTCAGAGCTACAGAAAGATGAGGATATGGCCACTCCAGCTTTAGAGGATAATAAGCCTCTTGTTTCTGCTGTTGAAGAACTCACTGAGCACTTTCCAGTGAGTGATTGTGAACGGAATGTTGAAACTATGTCTGTGCCAGGTCAAAGAGAACAGTCAGTCAGAACTCATATAGAGAATGAGACTGATTTGAAATCTTCTGAGTTATCCACTCCTCTTGGAGAAAACACAGTGTTTCCTAAAGATGAAATGCCAACTCATGTTGACCCGGGTGCTAAGCAGCCAGTAAGAAGACATGTAAGACTTGAGAAAGATTCAGATACCCCTTTTGCAAGCGATCCCTTGAATGTTGATTTATCCACCCCTTCTATAGCTGAAGTGGATACTTCAAGGGAGAGTTCCGAGGAATATGGTCATGAATGCAAGTATATGGAGTTTGAGCCTCAGACCTGTTTCTCTTTCAATGAATTACTTGCATCAGATGATCTTGGCCCATTGGATGGAGTTGACTCGTCTGCCACTTTAAACAAGGATGTTGAAACATCATCAAGGTTTCTACCTGATAAGAATGCTGATACGTCTTATGTCAAGCACGAGCCTGCAATTAGCACAATACCTACTGCAGTTTCATGTAAGATTTGTTCACGTAAAGAACCATGCCCTGATCTTTATTGTGAAACATGTGAAATATGGATCCACCGTCATTGTTCACCTTGGAATGACGAGGAGTCTGGAGAAGATGATTGGAAGTGCGGTAACTGTAGGGAATGGCGATAATTGATGCTTAATCACTATGTAAGGTGGTGCATCTTGGGCATATACAATGGCTGATTGAAGGGGCTTACCATTGCTACTTTTCATCACAATTGGAGAATGAAACAAAATGAGAAAGCCACTCGTGATGTCTGCCAAGTAAATTAGTCAGCTGCAACTTTTAATCAAGTTCCATCATTTCGTATCACTGATTTTGTCATAAAAAAGGTATAATTTTCCCATGATACAGGAGTAATTGGGTTGACTCAGAAAGACTTCACCATGCACAGATTCTTCTAGAAAAGATTATTATGAGGTTGTGGTAATTTGCTCCAGCCTTGATGGATAAGCAACCTTTCTCATTGGTGCCTATATGATTTTTTTTACTGTAAAAAGAGGTCTTCAGTTACCAATTCTTTTCGTTATATTTTTTAACATCATTGAAAGAACTAAACGTTTAAATAGAAAGAGGACATTTATGATGGATAGGATATATTTACCAGTTCATATAATGGTTATTTTGTCCTGCATTTTCATCCAGTTCTTCAGGATAAGCTTCATTTAGATTATTGAGTGTTTATCATGTAAAACCCTTTCAACAAACCTTCAGGACAATGGGCAAGAAATCCAATCAACGCTCTTTCTTTTTCCTAATTATAATCGTAGGAAACTAAAATACATAGGGACAAACCAATATGGAACTTACAAACACCAAGTGAACCGATTGTGTAAAGCCTGACAAAAGGCAAAGATAAAATTTAAAGGAGAAGAAAGAAAAGAATTAATAGACCCTCACATCTAAAGACTATAGACCTCACAAAAGCACAAGATATATGTGCAAAAGAATCTCAAAACTCCGATTTAACGTCCCAGAAATCCAATGATATGCTATGCCGATCAGAAGTCTCACCCTCTCTTCCGCCAGCCCTGGCATCCCATTTCTCAGTGTCCATCTTGCCTTTGGGACGTGTGGGTGTGCAATATAAACAAATTTTACAGCCGTCGTTTCTGGACAAACTTAAAGCAAACCAGCAAGCAGCGCCCCAGGGTCTGATACTGGAGGAGGTGGAGAGGTTGGCTGAGGAACTGGTGGTGCAGCAGCCGTGGGAGCTGTAGGGATAATAATCAATTGTTCCTTAATGAACTCCTTCAACCTAAATAGTCCAAAGAAAGTTCAAAAGTTAATAATAAGAAGTTGGTAATGAACACCAAAAAGTCACATTACAAATGGACATTTTTGGTCATACTCGAGTGTCAGGGTAGGATCTCCAGAAGCAACTGTCATACGCAGTTGAGTTCTATCAGCTGGATCTGTTTCTATTCTTACCTGTATACAACCATAGAAGTTAGATAATAGTAACTATATGATACATTATACTGCTGACATCCTATGAAGGTACAGCAATTACCACCTCTATCAGAAGGAAATGACAACTTTTGACTACAGGCTAATGTAAAAGTTTGTGAACAGCTCTAACCAGTCACAGTTACCATATCATACAAATACAAGTCATACAATATCTGATTGAATCACTTTCAAATTAAGGACATTTTACAGAACATTAATGCCCAGAAACCACAACCCTTAGCTTACCAAACACAACATGGCTCGTGTACTGTCGGAGTAGAAAGTTGTGCTAGCAACCAAATTATTTGCATTTGGATCCTGAATAAGAAATCAGAAGGGCAATTTAACAAATAAATTCACATGGACAGAGCCAAACTAGAATAATGATAAAAGATTAAAAACTTACAAGCCCTGGACAAACCATCAAGCGTAAACTGTTGAACAGGTTTGTCATTTCCAGAAGCGACATAGGTCTTACACCTCTAACCTGGTCATATTAGCCAAATAAGTTAGGGATGGTAATTGGGATTACAATGTAAACTACATACACAGAGATAGAGAGAAGTCCAGGATTTTACTAGTAACGTTCTTATTCTCGTATATACAGATTACAGAAAGATATGTATATTCTACAAGTCGAGAAAGAACTAAAAAAAGACATACCACTTCTTGGAGCTTCAGTGGTGGCCCAGATAGTGATCTCCACTGCGGGAAAAACTCTTCGGCAGATACTGTTATAGGCTGAAGAAACTTATTCAAGATGGCAGGAAGTCGAAGTTTAACATTGACCTGTAAATGCAAAACTACGTCAATACACATATAACTATAAGAACTGTGGATTGATGATCAGAAAATAAATGTCTCATACCAACTGCGCCCCAAAATTATATGAGAAGTCAAGAACCGCCACATCCCTACTTGGACAGAGGTTGACTACTTCAAGAGGACATTGAACCTGCAGGAGTTCATTTCACTAGGTAATCAAAAGGTGCAAAATGACTTACAAGAACAAAGTGCAGGAAGTCCAATCCTAATAGAAGCACAATAATAATCTAACCTGTGCACGAGGAGGAATTGTCTCGGGTACTAATGACAGTTCTATTCTCAGATGAGATGGGGGCAATATCAGAGCCTGAACCGAAACAAGTGGAGCTGTATTCTTGTTTCCCAAGAAGAGGACAAGACGTCCATGATGTGCTCGCCACTCTGCTTTTGTGCCAATCTGGAATTGCATAAACAAACTAAACTAAGAGCTGAAAAGTCCATCAGTGATAGTACCAAAAAAATTGACAGAGTAAGTACCTGAATATAAGGATCCTCATACAGTATACCACTGTCTTTGAGGACCAAGGCTTGAAACCTTTCTGCAATATTTCCTATTGGCTACAACCATGAATCATAAAACAAGATGGTCAGAAGCATGAACTTAGAGGTGACAAGGGAAACTGAAGTGAAATTATAAATGTGGCAAACAATCTCTCTGAATTTGGAATGCTGATCATATCAGTCTTAAGCTGAAATCAGTTAAAAGAACTTCCACTGGCCAGAGCCATATATTTATGGCCATGGCAGGAATGCCCCTATTACTAGCCAAATACTATTTGGATCTTATTTTGAATTTAGTTAAATTACCATAGGAACCACAGACAGAAGGAGAGGGCAGCGTCTTTCTTTCACAAAATTAGAAGTCATCACATGAAAGCCAGAAGGTAAAGCAAAATTACCAAAGTTGGATGGAAGCAGTACCTGAACTGTTGCAGTCTGTTCTTCAACAGGTGCAAGTGCTAGCGCATCCTCTGCATTTGGAGCAATGCCGACACCGGAACCCAAGTTATGGGCAGGTTGAGGACCTTCAATAGCCAATGGACCTAAAAGATCTCCCAGGACATCAGGTGAAGGTGCTGAAGGAGGTTGAGGATCCACAACAGTCAAAGTTCCATTTGGCTCAGTCTCCCCTTGGTCTGCTAAGTTACGATCCTGACCAGGTAGTAAATGTTAATTACGGTCTTATACTCACCGTTAAACCATTAAATCCACACTTCAGCATAATGGTGCAAGAAACATCTTACCGCGTTGGTCATGCTAGGAACCTTCACTAAACCAAGGTGACTGACTGGCGGAGTACCATTAGCAGAGGGTTGATCTGTTACTGCTAGAGCATTAGAGGTCTGCTGCTGCGTACGCAACCTGATTGCGCTTTGTTCAGCAGTATCGGCCTCAGTATCTTCAGCCTTTTTAATTAATGAGGACTACATCCAAAGAGAATTTGTGGCTAAAATCAATGATAACTAAAAAAGGAAAAGAATAAAAACGATATACTGTTGTACTCTTGTGAGGGAATAATGTAGCTGAAGGCCATCCCTCAAACCAAAAGGTCAATTATGCAAACAGAGTGTAGATAATTAATCAAAAGTAAAGTTGGTTTCATACCTGTCGCTCAGGGAACTTAGGCATTTCAGCTAAGATATCCATTAAAGCTGCACCTTTCTTACTCAACTCTAAGTATTCCACAGCTCGTTGCTGTATTTCAGCATCGATGCAACTCTCATATCTAGGATATTTGTGCAGTTCTATCCATTAGCTGAATATATTTGGATATATTGGCACACTGAATAACATACAGGATTCACAAATTACATCACTCTTAAAACTTACTTTTTGAATATTGCCAATATCTGATTCTGTAGCTCCGGATCTGGTGGTTGTGTGTGCATCAAAATTTTTGCGTATGTCGAAAGAAGAATAGGAATTGTTGAAGTCCTGAACAATATCACTGGTGTAAGATAACAGAAAAATGATGGCAAACTGAGATCAAATGTTAAAATGCCCTTACGAAACAGTAGGAAGCTTCTCATGAATGAGGCTGAAGATTTCCTTCGGACTACATCCTGGCCTTCTGGCAAGAAGATGGCTGTATTCTCCAAGGATATATGCACTTACCTGTTCCATCATACAACACCCAAATTAAATATTCCATTAGCTTCGCAATAATGTTTTGTTTCCATCATTGACATGAGGTAGGACCCGCACACATCAAGATTTAGAGTAGAAACTTGTGGAAAAGAAACTTTGCTCTTTGGGAGTTCATGTCTGCACTATTGCAATTAGTCTGTAAAACTTGAAAAAAAACTGAACACTAGGCAAAACTCTATGACACATTTTTTTGTTTGTTAAAACTACATGACAGGGTTAGATATTGTAGCCAACAATGAACTACAAGGCAGCCCATGTTAGTTAGAGGAGGCAATGTAAACCTTATTTTTAGGTGTTATATGCTTAAGCTGCAATCTTGAACAAGAAGAGGCCCATGCAGTGTTATTAAAAACCATCGCCTTTCCGTTTAAGGCAAGTGTGCAAAGTGAGAGGTTATAGCTTCAAACAATGGCACGCAAAGTGAGCCCTACTACGGTTCTATGAACTCTCAACTTTAACGAGTTGGATTAATACCGGCATTATTGTACATTGAATATAATTAGTTATTTTAATTGCAACTTGATAATTATATCATTATAGATGTTGTAACAAAAAAGAAGTGTGTTATTATTTTAATCGCTTTTCACTTCAAGCCCCTTGACCTGGTCACTATTAGCACCTGGTCACTATTAGCACTTTCGCTATTAAAAGCATTGGGCGCATTTAAAACAAAGACATGCAAAACCGTAGCTAAAATTGATAGGGACATGGCTTAACTTTTGAATCTTCAAGAGAAGCCTATCCTGGTATAGGGTATGCACTAGACCAAGGTGAAGATCATAGAGAAGAAAGTTGTTTTCAGTGGTGTATTGACATCTTACAGACATCTCAAGTCAACCTCTCTCTAAATTTTGTGGGAAGGGACACATTCAGCTACTCTTCCACCTGGGAATCAAATATCTAAGACTTGGTTTTCACAACTCATTGCATGTGCTTTCAGGTGATCGGAGCAACCTCTAATCACAATGTCTTGAGAGTATTTTATATGTCAATTGCCAATGATTAGATGTTCTGAGCGCTCATGAGTTCAAATAGGTAAAACAAAATGCAATCAAGCCTATGCAAACACAAACCCCTAAATTAGATTAACCCCTTCAAACAGTTTACTCCAGTAGTTAGATTTCAACAATTTGAATTCCTGTCACAGTAGATGCTGAACTGCAGTCTTAGTATCCTGTGCTCTTACAGCTCATGCAAGTGTTCAGCGTATCAAATTACTGGATTAGCCATTCCTTTTTGCAGCTAGCAATGTATTGTATGACAATTACGCAGCCAAAATATCACAATTATGCAACATCCACATGGTTTATAATTTATTATTTTGAGAAAGTAACATTTGTTGTATAATATTAACTGCAGCATATTATGCTTAGCTGTCCATAATTACAAAAGAAGAATATAGGAAGATGTTCTAATCTATTAACAACTTACAGGGAACATCAACAAAAGATTCTGTCTTCCATATATTCATGTTTACACCAAAAATAGTAAAGGACTAAGCAATATCCTCAGCTTCTGGATGGTTTGTAATTATTCATTAACATTAACAGGGTAAAGTGTTATTGCAAAAGAACGCACCTTGACCATTGTTTCATGAATGGCTGGCTTATCAAGATATTCTCTGGATTTCAAAGCTGCATAAGGCTGAGGAAAGAAGTTTGAAAATAAGACACAGAGCAGACTGAACTCCACCTATAAAGAAGCTGAGACCACACGGCACCAATGGAAGGACAACTATAGTTACCTGTAGATCTTCATTGTTTGTAACAAACTGCACAACACGGAACCAAATGTCATCACTGACAAAATCGCCGGCCTTGTCAATTAATTGAAGGATGACATCGACATACCTGCATGTGAAACAGGAATACACTCTTAGATGTCATCACACCGTATACCAACAAGGGAACACAGTTCGCAGAAACATTCTGAGTACTCAATTAAAAAAAGAAAAGAAAAGGATAGAGCTAAATATGCACAGACAAAAACACGAGATCTTTGTATGAAACAATCTCTCAAGCGTGACTTCACATAGTACATGACAACAATGTGCATTTTCTGTTCCATATCAATTTCATACCATGACAGATCAGGAGCAAACTTCTCTGCAAGAATTGCTATTTTAAGTGACAGTTCTTCACGCATCACGAACTCTGCTGTACTGAGATACTGGAAACACATAAAGTTAGCTGCATATTTTCTCTTAACCTTCTTCAACATTTTCATTCCATAGAGGAGATATCCAAATACAATGAAAAGAAAAATTCAGAAAAATTGAATATAACTAACAGTCAGGTGGTTATATACCTGTAATAATTCTTCTACTATGTCCTTTGCATTAGAAACATCACACATGCCATAAAGTAAATCAAGGGCACGTCTCCTAATGCTGTATAGAGTAGATAACATCAGTAAAGGAAGCAATTAAAACTCTGAGTTGGAGAACATGTGTTAAACTGAGTCTTAAAGTAACAGGGGACAGGCTTTACAAGGAATCTCTTTCCCTGATTTTATCAAAAAGGGAAACGCAATTTGAACAATGAACACTGCAGATAATCAAATAAGACTCCAGATGTATTATCAGACAATTGATAAGCAGCGATAACCAACACGATTTCTTTAAGAAGTTACCAATTTCCAAAAGAGTTTTACTTTGCTTACATGCAGATGTCATAATATGAAAATCTTAAAAATGGAATACTTCCAACTTAATACTCATACTCCACCTGATATCAGGGTCCTTCAGTGAGGTAATAATTTGAGCTTGATGTCGTTTTATAATGTCCTGTACATCTGTAACCATCAACATCCGAGTCATATTCTCCTGCATTTTGGCAATAATAACATAGGGGAATCAGACAGTTGTCTAGGCTGGCATGTTGTTAACTGGATTTATTTGCAAGTTAGTTTGTGAGAAATTTGGCATATATAGGACCAACGTGTTACAAAGTGCCACTGATGAACTATAAAACCTCTTACACACGCAAAGTAAAAATGATAGAAGAAATAACAAGAATAAACATGCTGCTACCACTTACCAAGCCAAGATAACGAATATTAGGCTCGCGGACAGCAATGAATTTCCCAAGCAATGCAACACACTGAGACATCATTTCCTTTTCGGCATCAAGATGCATGACCTGCAGTAAAGCGCTTAGCATTCAACCGTCAAGTGTTGCAAGAAAGCAGAGGAAAAAAGAGAATTTAACCAGCAGTCAAGTTTTGAAAATCTGAATAGTGCCATATAGCATGTCTTAGCACGTAATGTGCACAAAGGGTTAAGAGTGAAATTTTTTCTCGATGAACAAGCAGCGATTTGATAAAAGGAGCAGCTCTCAAAGTGGCAAGAAGAGAAGCACAAGATCAGTTTTGAGTTTTAACTTAGAGATAACCATGCATTATATATGAAGAGAACTGTTCTCCATAATGAACTAATTTGCTAAAATGTCATTTGCCATAGCCATTAGCACTGAAATTCACATAAAGCACGGAACTGTACCTCAAGAATGTGCAAGGATAAGGACTTGATAATTAGAAACTTACAAGAGCAAGGGCTTCAAATAGGACTGCATGTGAAGCATTATTTTTGTTCACATTTTTCACCACATCAGTTCCCATCAATATCCGTTGTAAAACCTAATAGATTAAAATGAAAATGAAATGAGTTCTAGGACATCACTCCAGATTATTTTTTTCCTGGCATGAACAAAAATATGATATTTTGCAGTAAAAAAACTTCTTTTAGAGATGATATACCTCAAACAATGATCTTCTAGTGCTTGGATCTTCAATAGTCGGGAAATATTGAAGAGACCTCATAGTCTTCACCTGAGATCAAAATTTAAGATGATATGTGAGCAGAGATCATGATCCTGTTCTTAAATTACTGGCATTGGTGCATCAAATTTGTGATTTACAGGACCAGCCCATCCATTCGCGCAATTTTCAATTGAACTATCATCCAATTGGGAAGCATAAGTGCATTTCAAGGTTCATGGGATCAATATGCAGTTTTATCCACAGTAAATACTGGCTTCAGTATATTCAACAGTAACGAGTAAACAAACCTGAAGCCAGGGAGACGGTATCCCATAGTAAGTGTATTCTTGTGGAATATCTTGGTTCCTGGCAAGCCTTTCCAATACTTTAACACATTTTGGAAGACAACTCCAATATGCTTCATGGTTACTAGCCACTAATGCAACTAGAAGGCTCATGGAAGATGTCAAGACACCAAAATCCCGTTCATCTAGTAGTTGCGCCATCCTATCTGACCTGGTACATCACAAAAACTCCAACTGTTGAAAGACAAGTTACGTCATCCCATAAACCATTCAAATACAAAATTACACGTACCAGCCATCAACATTCACAACATCAGGATTTTTCCTAAAAAGACGCAGCAGACATAGGGCAGCCTTCTTCCTCACAAGTGGCCTACAACTACTTGATATCTAGCAGCAAAAAAGGAAGGACAAAGAAGAGAGTCAACACCACTTTCAAACTCTGAAGTACCAGCTCAATGCTGCAAGTATCACTTACGAGTAACTTCTGAACATCAGGTGCCAGAGATTCAGCAAATTCCCTTCCCCCAATATTTCCAACCTGCGCATATACATGAAAATTTATAATTTGTAATATAAGATAAAAGAACCTAAAAGCTTCAATTCACTTAGCAATCAAAAAAATCCTTCTAGGGAAAGTAAATAACTGCATAAGATCTGCATATATGCAACTAAAGAACCACAAAACATTTGCAAGTCGTACCAAAGTCAATGCTAGACACTGGAAAGTTTCGTTGCGACCTATAATGTCATTGCGTACTGTATTAATTGCTAATCTCAAAAAATCATGGTTCTCATTGAGCAAACATGATGTCACTATGTACCCAACCTGCAAACCACCAAAAAGAAAAAATCAGTCGAACATTTAGGTCCTCGCTTCAAATATTAACACAAAACAGAAGCTGCAGCATAGGGAAGACTAGAACATGCACCTCCTTAGTCTTACACTAATTGTATGTAGGGAGATTAACAAGTGCAAAAAGACTACATAACATAACAGTATTCTCCAACTATTTCAATCAAACAATTCTTTTGATAACCAACTATTTCAATCAAAACAAAACCATGGTTTCAATAGTTTTTAGAGAAAGTACAGCTGAAAATACATATCACAACTACTACAAAGAAATAGGATTACCTCATATTACCACAACATTCAAAGGTGATTAGTTATCCATGTGATTGGATGAAAGAAGAATGAGGAGATACCTGCTTCTCAGGATACTTTGGAGCAGATATCAGAGATACAGCTTCCATGTGACCAAAATCCACATCATAACCAAGCATATAAATGTAAAGCATTTTCCAGACATATTTCTTCTTCTCATAAGGTGTCAACCCCTGTTGGAAAAAAAAGTACAGAACTCCATCAATAGGATTGAAGCCAATTAAATTTTGCAGACAAAACAGTTCTGACCACACTAAATAACAAATTAAGAAACACAAAAATTAAATGAGAAAACAGAGTAAAGAATAACTAGAATGGAACAGATAAACAGCTCTAACCACATTAGCTAAACAAATTAAGAAACATAAAAATTAAATAAGCAAACAGAGTAAAGAACAACTGAAGGAGCATCTGCCACAGGTATTTAAGTAAGAAAGAAAGAAGCTACATGGAGAAACATCGTGATCTGTTGTCTGAATATTCTGAAAGAAAAGATGCTAGTTTTAAGGTCTGAACTTGATTTGTTTCAGTAATTCATAGAAAACAGTTCAAGTATAATACATGATTATGCTTTTATACATCTCAATATCCTTAGCAAGGTAAGGTGATGTACAACAGCAACAACAACATGTGTGGTCCCACAACGAGGGGTCTAGTGAGGGTAGAGCGTACGCAAACCTTACCTCTACCTCAAAGGTGGAGAATTTGTTTCCGATAGACCCTCATCTCTTTTGTGACCAAATAAAGCTCTTGTTTAAATCCATATATTTGTGTTGTTACTATACTTTAGGTTGTTTCCTATCTTAAAAGAGTGTTGTGGTCTATAATGGTAGTGAATGATGTACAATGGTACTTATGTTGGTGGGAGGTAGCAAGTATCCTGTGGAATTAGTCGAGGTGCGTGCAAGTTGGCTCGGACACCACGATTATAAAAAAAATGGTTGTGAATGATCTACTTCACTAATTTCAGGGACAGTGAAGAAAATTTTAGTATAACTGCCTTTTCCATTTCCATGCAATTCAGATACAACTTAATACCAAAATATGAAGACCACTACCTGCACACCAACCATGTGTAGGATCATATTGTTTCCTTTGTCTCCAGTTTAGAAATCTCTTTGGTCTTTAATTTGAGCACCAATTAATCATATATCTATAGATTACTCAAACATATATATATATATACACACACACACACACACATATCGGACTATTTGTTGTCAGGACAACACATCCCAAATGGCGTGCATTTTCTTAGATTCTGTCAGTACGGAGTTGTTTTTGGACATTATTAGTTCCCTATAGTGGTAGAATAACGTGATTATCATTGTAAAAGGAATGTTGTTTTTTCTGTACCAGCTGAATAAAAGTCTCACCTTATCAAGAGAAAAAATGGCAGACACTTTCTTTCATTAATAAAATGTTTCTTTTCCTATTAAAAAAGTTTATTTTCTGATAAACCTAAACAGTTTTTAAGCTTTCTATATGAGTATATCTAGTGAATAAAGACATGTTAATTCTTGTTCATAAGCACCTTTCATCCTATCGGAATTTTTTTGACTCTGATTAAAAGGATATACAAGAATTTTGTAACAAGGATATTACCGTTCTTATTCAATACTTAACCTCTTAGCATCCTAAAAGATTGGAAAGGGGTTCTTTTCTTTTGGTTTTTGCTGACTATAACTTTTTTAAGAACCAAGAAATTCCCGAGGACAAGTGCGTAAGGTTCAAAACTCAGTGAACATGGGCCACCTTCTCTACTCTTTCTGCTTAAAAATACAGGCTTTTTTTCTTCGGCAGAATTGGAACCGAGCTCTTACCAGTAGACAGAATCCCTAGGGGTAAAGGATATACTGGTATTCTTATTCAATGCATAGCCTCTTAGAATCCTTACAAGATTAGAAATGCATTCTTCTTTTAGTTCATATCCAGCACCACCATAGTGCTGCTTTTATAATACAATTGCCTTTCTCTCTCTTAAGAGAAAAAAGAGATATACCAGCACTCTTATTTCTCAAAAAAGAAAAAGGGTTGTAATACTTGTCTTATTTTCATGTCGAGGACAAAGAATTCCACAAGTACTGAGTACAATTTCCTATGACGTATAAACTTCTGGCATTAATATGCCAAGCATAACGAAAAGGAAAAGTTTGTAAAGGGTTGAAATACTTGTCTTATTTCTTTCTTTTTTTTTTTGATAACCGAGAAATCCGTCTGTGACCCGCCCTTTGGATCAATCACAGCCTTCTAAACTCGGTGGATAATGGGCCCGCCCCTCTACCCTTCTCCACTTAAATACCGGGCTTTGCTTTGCATGGTGTGGGGCCAGAAATACTTGTCTTATTTCTTGAAAAAGAAAAGTTTGTAAAAGGTTGTAATACTTGTCTTATTTTCATGTCGAGGACAAAGAATTCCACAAGTACTGACTATAATTTCCTATGACGTACAAACTTCCGACATTAATATGCCAAGCATAATGAACTTTAAGTGGCCAAGAAGAAATAACTCCCGATGTCTTGTACTAAAATCAGTTCTCTTTTTCAGAATGATGGCCTAAACAGCAGGTCAAAAGAAGGATACACTAAATAAACCATTCTAAGTATTTCTAGAATGTTGAACCTCTGTGAGCATGAATTATTATACTAAGCGCCAGTTATGACATTGACCAACTCAGGGAAATGAAACTCAGAAAGTATTACACTACAAGGATCCAAAATGTGTGGCCTAGTGATCAATGAAGTGGGAGGAGAACCATGAGGTTTCAACTTAAATCCAATTTCTTACCATCTGCCCAAGCCTTGGTTGGCAGAGTTACCTAGTACATGCGCCGGTAGAGGCAGCAGGAACCAGCAAACCCGAATACTACCGTCATAAAAATAGTTAATTAATTAATTAAATAAACAAACAAAAATATTACACTACAAAAAATTGATTAAGTTGATAAATTCAATCATTATAATTTCACTAATGCATTTGCCTTGTTTATAGCTGATTGCGTCCTCCAATTCAACTATTTAAATAGAAGAGTATCAAAAAACTATGAGCAAATTAGGCATCTAAACTCCTTCCACTCTAATTTTTCCCCCATCTGCCCGAGCCTTGGTGGGCAGAGTTACTTGGTACCTATGTTGGGAGAGAGAGGTAGCAAGTAACCGATAGAATAATCGAGATGCACATAAGTGAACACAAATATCAATGTTAAAAAAAATTACTACAGTACAAAAATTGAATAAGTTGGTAATTCAATCATTATAATTTCACTAATGCATTTGCCTTGTTTATATCTGATTGTGTCGTCCAATTCCACTATTTAATTAGAAGAGTATCAAACAACTATGAACAAATTAGGCATCTAAACTACTTCCAATCTTAGTTTTACCCCATTCCATTAGTAATAAATAGCCATATATTGTATCACTAACATTAGCTCAAAAAGAGTTTTGTTACTCTTCTTTTCTTCTCCCTTCATCCTCTAATATCCTCTTTGATAGAATAAGAACAGGAGGCTTCATGAGATGTTTTATCGTCTAGAGAAAATGCCTTTGAAGATAATCAATGCTTACGAAATTGCTAACCAGTTAACTCCTTCCCCTCCTTTGAATAGCACCTCAATGAAAAAAACTTTGAGAAATCTTCATTAAAAATCTAATTCTACATTGACCTTTCACGATTTTATTCCAATTAAAAAAAATCTAATTCTACATCTTTCTTTGTGGTTAAGCTAGTTCAATGTCCCATATTTGAGACATAGGATCTATGTTCAATACCTTACATATGCAAGAAACCTACAGAAGCATGGATAGATTTTTTGGCTAGTACAATATTCTCAGTAGATGAATGCATACTACCATGCACCTTAACAAACAATGCGGGCCTAGCGAGAGGATTATCTTGTTTCAACAACATAGTACAAAGAACTCGATACTGTTCTGGTTGTAAAGCCAACCCTGCTCATATCCCTTTTACCTTACACAATATTCTAGTAAAGGCTTGTAATTGCAGAATCATTGCACCCTCAGTAAGCAATACTCCCTCCATCCCAATTTATGTGACACTCTTTCCTCTTTTTTTAAAGTTCCATATCCCAATAAGAACGACACATTTCTATATTTAGTGACAATTTAACTTTAAACTTCTCATTTTACCCTCAATAAGATGATTTATAGCCACACAAATGCCTAAGACTTATTTTAGACTACGAGTTTCAAAAATCTTCCTTTCATTCTTAAATGTGTGCCCGTCAAACACCATCATATAAATTTTTCTTTGAGAATGTTTCAGAAACATCATCACATAAATTGAGACAAAAGGAGTAGCTATTTTAGATGCTACTTCAAAGTCATTAACTATTCCCTCCGTTCATTTTTACTTATCCACTATTCCAAAAATAGATTTTCACTTCTTTTTTTGACAAAGGTAATGTTGACACAGATTTTAACTTTTACTCGTCACTTTTAACATATCAAGAAAAGACAATTATTTTTTTCAATGTTTTACCCTTAGCATTAATTACTTATTCCCCAAATCATTTTCCAAGAGCTAATAATAAACATCAATCAATATGGGTATTCTAGTAAAACACTCATATTATTTCTTAAGGGGCATGCAAAGTCCAAAGTGGACAAGTAAAAGTGATTGGAGAGAGTATGTCGCATCTTAAGAGAACACCATCTACCAGCTCGGATCGACAAAAGTTCTACAGCTTATACCTAGGGTTTGCTTCAAACTTCTGTACTTTTCATGATAAAGCATATACGAAATTCGGATTTCACTCCAGTTATATAATAACAAGCGATCAATTTTTTTTCCTTTTGTCACCTTAGTTCAGCTAATAGTGTTAGGGGCATCATTCTTAAGGGGTTGAACAGATACGTCTACGAGAACCATTTCAAAAGTTAAAGTGAATTATATGGAAATATAGATCCACATTTAGATAGGAACAGTCAGCTTTTGCATAGACGACAAAATTGTTCCATTTGCACAATCACCACAAAGTGATTCCACACAACTCTAATTGTTATTCACGCTAATGAAATCATCACAATTCACTATTATCCATTAGAAAATCTAAGAGATATCTATTTCTGACAAGTGCCGTTACGATAGTGAATGAAGCTGGACAACAAGGCTCACCTTCAAACTTCTATCTTAACTAGCCTAAATCGGGGCATTCTTTTCCTAAGAAGCAAATAATTAAGCATCTCGCAGGTTCAAAACTGGAGTAAGTATCTCGCAGGTTCAAAACCGGAGTAAGCATCTCGCAGGTTCAAAACCGGAGTAAGCATCTCGCGGGTTCAAACCCCTTATACTGTAAAAGAAAAACATGAATTCGATAAATGCATGCTGTTTTCTAATTAACTACCAAATAAACCCATTCACTTGTGGACATTCAATTTAACCCTACAATACCCCCTTCCTAAGCAGTTTAAACCTAACCCGAAATCAAACAACACCATTTACCACTTGTACCATATAACCCACAGCATAGCTCATAGTACCAAAAACCCAATAACCCTTCAACTGAAGCTAAATTTAAAACAAACCCAATTAAAAGGCAAACACATCACATACATCTATCAACACATCTATAAAACAGCAAACAAATCCAACCCAAACTAGTTTAGGATACATTAGCTAAAAGGGCCAAGGGGTAAAGTTGTTACCTTTTCGTTTTTGAAGCGAGTACGAACATTGCCAAGCTCTTTATCTACACGAAGACGTTCCTGTTCTTTGTTCTGGCAATTACGTATATCGCTGATGAAAACTGACAAACCTCTCATGCCGGATAACGCCATTTCCGTTCAGATCCAACCCGAGAGGCTTTTTGTAGATCCCTCAAATATTAGCACCGAGATCTTCTCCTATAAGATCGACCCTCACAATTCACCTAAATTCAAGTATAAATTCCTGTTTCGCCTATACATACAATATCTATGTATGTATATGTTGTACAGAAGGGGGGGTGGGGTGAGGGCAGGAGGTGGACTGAGAAATTTGGAAAAAGCCGTCAGGGCAGTGGAGGAAGACGACTTGTAGTTTAGTTTAATTTGACGAAACACGAAGGCATAATTTCCATTTTCATTTCTGGCAATTTGAATTTCTAATTTTTAATTTTTCCTTCTTTTGCATTGATTTTTCTTTCTTATTTTCTGTTTATTATATTTATTAGAATTAATTGCTCACTGTTCGTCATGTCAATGTAACTGTTTGGGCCCACTTTTTGAATTTTGCATGGGAATTTTCGGTTCCTTTCTTGACCCGAAAATAAAATGTGGATCATCTGGAGGGGCTGTAATTTGCTTTGTAAATATGGCTTTGTTGTGATTATGGTGGTTTTAACGATTAAATTTTTGCTTCATACGTCGGTATATTGGATATGTATCAGATCAATAAATTGGAAGGTGGATGAAGTGTTAGATGACGTGAACGATAAAGTTTACCAAATACGAATATGAATTTATAAAAGATTGTCCCTGCCAATTACTTATCTTTTTCCCTTGCATTATCCTAAAAAAGGATTTTTTCTCAACTCTACAATTACTTTAGAATTATCATCTTAGGCTCTTAGGGACTCATGTATACTCAGTAGCAAGAAGTTAGTGATTTCTTTCATGTTATTCATTAAAACATATTAGAGGTATTACAACATGACTTAACTTCTGTTCAATTCTTGAGAATGGTCGAGTGTTTTTTTTTTAAATAGCATTCTTATCTTTTGTCAATGAAATTATTATTCACAGACGCCTGAAGGGTGAGTTTATGACGATTTACTTCTAGTACTAAATAATAGATATTAGGCCTTTTGAGACGAAAGGAGACAAGCAAATGAAGGAAGGCATTACGGATTGACTGCAAGTACAATTTTTATATGATAGTAGTAATTAATTAGGATATATATAGTATTTTATAAAAATCTTTTAATTCAAATTGAGAATAATAAATTTACCACTTCTCTCAACATATATCAGTCATTGCAAAGAACCTTCAAATGATTTAGATGGATGCCTAATAAAAGTATTGGCATGTGGTAGTTGGATCTGATAACACAATGTATCTGGTGAAAGGTGCCAAATTAAATTTTAAAAAAGAAAGGGAAAAGGAGCATAGCAATAGGAATTTAGAAAGGACGTGTGTCATGATTATTCTTTTCTCAAATTCTTTATTAGCTGGCTTACTCAAGGATAAAGGACACCTAGATAGCATTATTAAATTTTTGCCACTTCTCCCCCCTTTTGCACATTTCATTTGGGTGTGATTCACATATTTTCTTTCTTGAATTCAAGCATATATATGTTACTATGTAAATAATTTTAACATCACAAGATCTTCTTTATTTATTTTAAACATATAATATTTGTTATTTTCTAATATAAATGATTCTTTCTTTAATCACTACCTCACACTTGGGTAGGAATCAAAACAAAAACATCACGATCTCTAGCTTCCTTTGGATTAAGACAAATATTGTCGCAACAAAATAAATATAAAAAAAAAAGCACACCCGGTGGGACTCGAACCCACAATCGCCTGATTAGAAGTCAGACGCCTTATCCATTAGGCCACGGGTGCTTCTTAATATTGCCTAGGGTTTTTAAAATTTTATATATAATGTATAGAAGTGAGAAACTAATAAGAATTTTAAAACAAACAGTTCTTAGCAATCCGAATAAGTATGTGTATATGTGTGTGTGTGATTAATGTGTGTATTAGGTATAGATGCGGGTTAAAGCAGGGTAAATCTTTACGTGCTAAGATTTTCTTTCGCTTTGCCCAATCCTATTTAGTATTAAATTTTTCATTAATTAAATTTAACTACCAAAGTAATCAATTTAAATATAGTCACAGTACAAAAAATCTTTGAGGATTAATCCAAAATAATAGTAAGCATCATAACATGAGATCATTACAATCTAAGGAATACGAAAAAGCATTTGAAGACTCACAGACCTAAACGTTATATAAGTAGCATCTATAATACTCAACGTTATGCATAACACAATCGAAAAAGAATGCAACATTTCCTCATTTTCAGCTCCAACGACTAAGACCATCCAATGTCATATTTAGGGCCAATTATCTCACAAAGCCATTTCAGATAGACATTATAAATCACTGTCTTATAATATCTCTTAGTCTCACTTACCAATTTTTAAGATTCAGAAATGGCTCAAAGTTACTTATTCTCCGTGCACCTAGCTAGTTTTCCCCTCCACCCAACACCCCCCGTAAAGACACCAGATGTTAGTTTGCTCCTAAAGAATCAGTAAAGAGGACATCCATACTCAGCCCCGTCAGATTCAGGTAAACTTATTCTTTGACGGCTAATCCACTTAACGTATCAGGAACACAGTAAATGTGAGTATTCAAGGGTGTAACACAATCATCGTCCAACAATAAAAACATAGGAATTGGATCAGATCTTTCCGTCTTAGAGCAGAGTGACACTTCAGCCACTGTACCATTAGTGCAACATATCGCAAGCAAAGCCCATACACCTATAAGCACTTCAAACCATCAAAATGACAACTCCCTGGTACAACCTAAACTTTCCTATCATCTCATTTCCAAACAAACAACCAGTAATATTCCACACAAATCATTTTAAAAGGACAATCTGATATAGATGAACAAATGACTACCGGAGACAGCAGGTCTAAAAAATTATACAAGATGCTTTCTCATATAGAAGAATCAAAAGAATGAACAACAAAATACTAAGAGGACATTACAGGCTTTCCTTCATTTTAGTGCCTGATAACTGTTGTTGACAAGTCTCTCTAGTATCAACAATACATCAACCTATGGCATAATTCCCTAATGACTGCTGTCACGACTTACAACATAGCATACATGATGCTTACAACCATCCGCTATTATAGATTTTCAAAATGTGAGTGGCAAAAAGAAGTTAAACGTATATGAGAAACTGCTCCACCTTCCCTCAATTTGCAGTTGACTTTGACATGGCCTGCTTGATAGCCTCAGCATATGTCCTGTGTTGGTAGGTGAGTGTTGATTCAAGCAAGTCCCATAGGGATGTTTTCGGGTTCCAAGCTGGTCAAACAACAATTCAAATGTCAGATTATTCTTAAAACCTGTAAAATGTATATAAATTATTCAATAGATGAGAAAATACATGCATACCAAGCTGTTTGTTGATTATAGTCATATCTGGAATTCTCTTGTCACTGTCATCATACCCCTCTCCATAAAATTCTTTGGAACTTACATCAATAGTAGGCGTTTCAAGAGAAGATTCTCCACTCACCTTCGAATAGACCTGTCATGCAAGAATAGGAGCTGAGGAAATGGATGGACAGATGCCACACTGAAATGTAGAACTAAAAAAGCCACCACACCAAGAAATATTGAGGGAAAAACACAAAGGTAATCACTCAATTAACCTGAGTCATCATTTCAGCTAGCTGTCGCACAGTAACTTCATTGTTAGGATTCCCCACATTAAAAATATGACCATTGGCCCTTGCAGGATTTTCCTGATAGAAAATAATTGAATCAGCATATAGTTTTATGCATCTGAAAAATTCACATGAAAGAAGATGGAGGGCAAACTCACAATCATCAAGAGAACAGCTTCAATAGCATCCTTGATATATATAAAAGTTCTCTGTGATTCCCCACCATCCACTAATTTCAGTGGTTCACGTCTTAAGAGGTTCTGAAAAGATAGAAAATGAAATAACAGAAAGTGAGATACAAGTGAACATATTTAAGTTTCAATTCAATCAAAATAAATCAGAGAACAAATCATTCATACATTACTAAAGCAAGCTAACACTCGTGGAACACCTTCACTAGGACCATCAATGCCCGGAATGAAATCCATCCTGGGACCAATCCAATTGAACGGCCTTACAATTGTGAATTCTAAACCATTCTCAGCTCCCTCAGCTGCAAAATAGTATGCATAAGTATTATAGGAGAGAGAATATTCAACTTTAAAAACAGGCAAAACTCCACATACCATATATCAACCTCTCAATCAACTGCTTTGCACAGGCATATGACCACCTCTGCTTCTCAATAGGTCCAAAAATGCAAGGGGAGGCGTCTTCCTTAAGCACATAATATGCAGGATCCTAAGAGATAATCAGGAGAAAGAGTTAAAACATCTCCAAAATTTGAATAATACCAGAAGATGGTAAATGAATGAGTACTACAGCATCCATGATTCTACAACAAAAGTAACCATATAGTTAAAAATGCACAAGACTGAATGATTCTGCATCCATTAAAATTCAATCTACACGATAATCCATGCAACATACAAAAAAACACATTGTTTTTGTCCTTTTCATTTGTCAATCACTTAGCAATTACTCATGATTCCGAAGACAAGAACTGTGTATCAGAGAAGATTACAAATATATAAGCACACGAATATTAAGTATCAAACACTTAAGTTTTATTTTGATATTAGGCGGAAAAAGATGCTTTATAGAACAAGTTAAATCTACCTAGAAGAACTATAGAACAAAGCAACTTAAATATTAGGAGGAAAAAGATGCTTTATAGAACAAGTTAAATCTACCTAGAAGAACTATAGAACAAAGCAACTTACACATTGTATACGAGGGGGGCTAGTAAAGTTGTAATAGTAGAAACTAAGCCTAAATGAAACCTAAGAGGAGCTCTGGGCAGGACCTATCAAGATCACCCCACACATAAAGACAACTTCCTCAAGTCAGTAACTGTCAAACCGATGTTTATAACCAGAACTCTATGACAACACAACTAGAACAACTTGAGGCAACTTTTATCTAACTACTAAAATATCTTTGACCACAAAATTTGCCAGAAGCTGAATCAATCATCAAGCTTCACACGAGCTGTCATAGACAAAGATAACTAGCTTCATAAGCTTTTCTAATAGATGAACATTTTCAAGGTGATTCCCTAGTTTCTCCTCAACTTTACTCATTTACAAATTCATGCAGTCCAAATATATCTTAAAATTCACACAAATATCAATGTATGCCGAACATATTGCAAACATGGCTTATCAGTAAACTGAATAAGCCAAAATCTCAATATTTATCATTGAGAGAGGAAGGGGGAGAAAAAAAGGACCAAAAAGAAAACAAGAACCAGAGGCAGACGATGTTTTTTTATCAGGAAAGTAAGATTTCATTAGCAATTGCATCCAGAAGATACTAAAATTACAAGTTGTAGCACAAATTTAGCTCCTGAAAACAAAAGAACCATTTGCCCTTTTAACATTGAATAGGACTAAAAAGAGAAGAATGAGATAAGGAACTTCATTCCAAGTCATAATACCTAAATAGAAACAAACTTCTAAAACAACTTTACTTAATTAACATCACCAACACATCACGCTTTGTTATACTAATACCGAATTTAGAACATCCAAGTATGCTATAGAAATATCAAATAACCTAGTGAAGATTAATTAACATTTATAAGGAATTCAGAACATCCAAGTATGCTATAGAAATATCAAATAACCTAGTGAACATTAATTAACATTTATAAGGATAGGACACGAACTCCCCGAAATGACATGATATATGAAGAAAACAACAAAGCAAGATTCACCTTAATTTTCACATTAATATGGCAGAAATAAGATGTTAGTGAAGTCTCACCTGCCGCAGTGGGCTGTCTTTGGGTAAAAAGGCTCCTATTGTTTTCCCATAAATTTCACAGGTGGAAAAGTGAATAAGACGCTTTCCATTTTCTGAGCAGTACTTCACCTGTATTAATCAATTCACATAAAGTTCACACAGTAAATTCAAGAGAAAAGTAATATTCAACCGTCAAAGTATTAACCACCAGAATCAAAACTATCTTTCTCAACTAGATTCATTTCCGGTAACAACCACCCGCTTAGCTAAATAGCAATGAAAGGCTATATGAAGTTAAAAGTGAGAGATGCATACCACTGGAAGAGCATCAATGAAGTTGCTGTAAATAGTATCAAGTGGACGAGTGTTGTAATCCGCTGGAGTGCAGATCGCAGCAAGATTGATGGTCTAGATCACAAGAAAAGACAGAAGTCCGCAACAGTCAACGATTTGACTAGATCAGCATTTAAAAATTCAAGGAAAATGGGTCTAAAGATGTGTCGGTGCATAAAGTAGTCCATGATTACAGCAAGATCACACTAAGCAAGATCACACTAAAATGATAAAATAATCCAAACGTATAAGATTAAACAATACATTCAAGGACACAAAAGCTTTAGAGGCCAAAAACAGCCACATGAGAAAAACTCTGGAAATTCTCTTTAATTTTGAGAAATCTCTGGAAAATATTTTGAGCAACACGACATTGATGAAACTCAGATCCAATAAGATCTCAAATTCACAACATAGATCCCAATAAATGAATATCCAATACTTATTTCAGAATGTTATGCATTAAGCTAGCTATGAACGCTACACATAATAGTAAGAACAAAACTACGAACAGAATTTCGCTATAACACGATTCCCTATCCACAACGCACAGAACCATTTTTCATACAATGAGAAGCAAACAAAATGCAGAAAACAAGAATAAAATAAAAATGCGCGGGGAAAAACGAACAATAAGAAAGACCGAAATGAAATTACCAGATCTGCCATCTTAATAAGACCTTCAAGACGAGAATCGTTCTTAATGTTGATACGGTGGAACTCAATGCGATCAGCCCAGGCGAGAGTAGCCGGTTCGAGAAGATGCTTAATCTTGTCATTGCTAACATCGACGGCGAGCACCTTGTGCGGCGTCTCCGACATCAATTTCTCGCATAGATGCGAGCCAATAAAGCCTCCGGCACCAATCATACATATCGTAATCGGCTTAATCGGATTTCCGTCCAGATCTACCCTTCCTGCCATTTCCAAAATTCTCTACAACTGCTACTTCTTCGTTAACTTTCACTCTCAAGATAGAAATTCGTTGCTTCTCTGAAAGGAAAAAATTGGGTATGGGGAAAAATGACGGTGAAGAAAGGGAAATAATTTGAGGGTATGTATTTAAAGGAAGCTGCATTCATTGCTTGCCTATGTACGCGTTTAAATAAAATACTGCACACGGAAAATGTTACTAGCCACTGGATTTTCTCTGCTTTTCTTCATCTCTCACCAATTCGTTATAACTTGCTATTGCTAGTAATATATTTTTCCTCTTCACCTTCCAATTATTTATTTACCCTTATTTGCGGTTTATTAATACAACATCTTAGAATATTATGATAACTTATTTATAAACTATGATATGTTTATTTAATATTATTCTAATTTGCATACGAGTTGGAAAAGTTTTGATAATTTTTATAACGGAAAAGGGTCAAATATACCCCTATACTATTAGAAATAGTTTAAATATACCCTTCGTTATACTTCCGGTTCAAATATATCCCTCCAGTTATACTTTCGAGACAAATATACCCCTCTCATTATATTTTGGCTCAAATATACCCTTAATTTTAACGAATGATTAAATAAAATCATATATAAACTTAAAAATTGTAGATTACAATTGTATAAGTATAATCAACATATAATATTATAGTCATGAAATTTAAAAAATCATTGAACGTAAGTGTTTATTAATAATAGTATGGTCATGAAATTTAAAAAATAACTTATAGTATTTATTTTTTTAACCAAACTCATCAATACACAAGTGTTTACTAATCCATTTTCCTCGTATGAAATACTTTAATCCACAGATCACAATCTATTATTTTAACACAACAATATTTAAGTTAAACAACGAGAGAGACGACCGCATACTGAAAATTGATACATAATAGATATCACTTTATATAGTTCGAGATCAAGGAATAATTAAGTCATTAAAGAGGAAAAACAACATATTCAAAAGAATGAAGAAAAGAGTCTATCATTTGATTGAGAGTTAAAATTAAGGATAAATTTATGTCAAAATATAATAGGAGGGGTATATTTAGCCCTAAAATATAACGAAAGGGGTATATTTGGACCGAAAATATAACGAAGGGTATATTTAAATTATTTCTTATAGTAGAGGGGCATATTTGGCCCTTCGCCCTTTTTATAAACTAAGAGATCTGTATGAGGAAAAATTTAACTTTTGAAAATAAAATTATATATTTAAATAAATTTTTTATTAATGTCTCATAAAAGAATTTCCAAATGTGTCATGTGATTGAGCAGCAGGCAACCAATGAGCAGTAATTTAGTACAGGATAGTATTTTAGAGAGCTTTTCATGCTCTTTGGTCATAATTTTTTTTTAAAATAATTATTTTATTTATAATTTATAAAGTTGAAATTAAAAATTGAGTTATAAATTTCTCAAGTTTGTTGTCTATTAAGATGTCACAATTGAATTTGTAAATATAAATACACACGTGGTTTCTAAAGTTGACACTAGTTTCTAGTTTTGATGAGATATCTAAATTAATGATATTTTCTATTTATACTTCATCTCTAATAAATACTCCATGTTTTTATAATTAAACACTTCATTGACAATCAGTTAAAAAGAATATGACTCAAATGTCAAAGATGTGGAAAATTGACGTATGAGATGTAAAATAGTAGTAAAAAAAACAGTACTAAATAAGTACAAGTAATATATTTTGAGCAAAATACAAAATATATAACTAGAAGGACAAAACACTTTCCTATCCTTAAAATAGTCTTAAAAGCATTAGTTTAAATTATGTATACACTAATTTATTTAACTTTTAATACAATGAATCGACCATCAATAATAATCCTCCTCCTTAGTTCTTCATTTTTTGGCCATACGCACATGAGGAGGTTGGATCTAAAACTTAGAATTAGTCAGATCAAAAGCAGAACTATTTATTATTCAAATTAAATTTGCTCTTTCTAGTTGTCATCACGAATAATAAAATAGATTTTTGACAGTAATTTAAAATAAAATGAGATAGATAGATAGAGAGTATGGGATCAATAAAAATGTGGTGTTCTGGATGAGGTCAGTTCTCTCTTAATTAGAGATTTTGAATTTGCGCCTTGGATATGAAAAAATCTTTGGTAAGAAGCATTTTCCCTTAATGGGCCCCTAAGAGGCACAAATCCGGATATCATCCCCTCCAATGTGTGTACCAATACGGAAAGCAAAAACTAAAAGATAAAAGAAAGAGTAAGGGACCATTTGGCTATTGGCCAATAGTTTAATTGCAGAAATGGCCAATATCTAAAAGGTGGCCATATTAAAAAGAAGGGAACTATTTAGCAAAGTGGGCTGATCCAGTACTCCGACAAGTCATGAATAAGGCTAGTACTTGGGCCGATCTACTAAGCCCAGTTGTCCGCCCGAAGCCTAGTTCCCTTCCTCTTTTACATGGGCCTTTCCGATTTGGATCCTTGCAAACTGATCAAACCAACTACCAATGGATGGATGTTGCTCTTTCCTTAACAAGAGGTTTCGAATTTGAACCTTGAATATGACAAAATTCTTGGTAGAGAGATTTACCTACCTCTGCATTACAATCTTCATTTTAGAATTTGTGTGTAAATCAAACGACCCCTAAATTATAGGAAATTTGCTATTCTTATATATTCTACCTCTATTTTTAAATTTTATTTTTCTGTTTGTTTCCCACTAGATTATTTTAGATATCTGTGTTTTCTTGTAAGGTGTGTTATTTTCCGATAATTCGGGGTTCTACTCTTGGATTTATCTTTTTATCTCCTATATAGAGAAGTGTTGACGATTGAGTTTTGAGATATGTCATTTTTTGCATGTAATGCACAAGGCAAGGACACACGTCTTTGTAGACAACCCTCGATTTCATCACACAACAAAACGTTAAAACTTGCTAAAAGATAAAGACTCCACTCTCATCTTACTCACTATATTTATTTATATGAGTAGTTTGACTAGACACAAAATTTAAATAATATTTTCTCTATTTTAAATTAATTGAATTTTTGAGATATTTTTCATTTTTTAAATTAATTTAATTGTTCAATCTTCAAGACTACTTTTAAAATATTCTTCCAATTTTACCCTTCATTAGTTAGTATTGGAATTTGTTGGATAATTAATGTTAAGTTATTTTAATCATAAATTTGACAATAATATAAGGGTAAAAATGGAAAACTATGCCTAATTTATGTCATAATCTTCTTTTCTTAAAGGGTGTGAAACATCTCAACAATTCAATTAATTTGAAATAGAGGGAGTAATAAAACATGGGGAGTACTTCCTCCGTCCATTTTTAGTTGTTATGTTGCATTTTTTGAAAGTCAATTTGACTAATTTTCAAAGTTAAATTAGATTATATTAATTTGATATTTTAAACAAAAAATTTAAATATTCAAAAATTATATGAAAAATACTATAAATTGCAACTTATTGCATATCAATATGATTAAAAAAATATATTATAAAATATTAATCAAAGTTGTTATAATTTGACTCCAAAGAAAAAAGTAAATCATTGACAATTAAAAATAGACAGAAGAGTATCTCATAGGGAAAAGCTAAGATTTCTCTTCACCTCTGACTCCATCTATTGCCACGTGTAATTAGTGCTTACTACTACTAACTTATCACCTTTATGACTTCTCTTGATCCTTCTTTCCCTTCAGGAGTTTCATTAATTTTGCTTTGATCACTTCTCTTGATCCTTCTTTCCCTTATGGAGTTCCACTATTTTCCAAAATTTTGTTTGTTACTCTGCTCCTCTCAATTCTACATTCTGAATTGATGGGGTTCTTCCATTTCTTGAAAACACAGCTTACTACAGTTTTGCAGACCAATTTAAGTGTTATTTCTAATTATATAGATGGTAAAGTTAGAATCTTTAGTTCAATTCTTCAATTTTGTAAACTCTGTTTTCTTGAACCAGTCAAGTGTTCTTCAGTGGTCACTCATGAATCATTTGAGAAGAAACGAGAAAATGTTGTTTCTGTTTATGATAAGCCAAAACACAAGAAAACCATAAGGGAGCCTAAGGAATGGAGGTGTATAGATAATTGTTTTTGGATAATTGGATACTTGTGCATAACTTGGTGGCTACTTTTATTTCTATGCAATTTTTTGCCTGCTATTTTGCCAGGTCTTAAATTGGCTGAATCACCTCGGACTAGGCTAAAAAATGAAGAGTTGACTGCTCATCACCCTGTTGTTTTGGTGCCTGGGATTGTAACTGGTGGTCTTGAACTTTGGGAAGGCAAGCCTTGTTCTGAAGGCTTATTTCGTAAGAGACTTTGGGGTGGTAACTTTGTTGAAATATTCAAGAGGTTTGTCTTTGTACACCCCGATAATTTCACGTACGATCACTGAACTTTAACAGTAAAACTATACTGCTCGGTGTCCTAATTTATGTGACAATTTTCATTTTTTTTTGCAGACTTAATTTATGTAAAGTACTATTTTCATTCTATTGATACGAGAAAAAATTGCAATTTATGGTACTTTCGTGTAGAATTTTAAAATATTAAGTTGATCTAATTCAATTTAGCTTAAAAAATTAATCAATTTGAATCTCGAGAAGCAAAATGTTCCACATAAATTGGAAGGAGGGATGGAGTAATAATCCTGGCCTCTTTGAGTCTGATAATTGGAATGAGTACAATCTAAACCCGAGGATCCTTGGAGGCCAGGTCGGGTGGCAGCAGCCATTCCAGCTTCCATAGCAATATTTTATATTTAAGTTGTTTTGGTTAAAAAGCTCGTAGTTGGACTTTAGAATGGCTGAACTTTATCAATTAGTATTAACATTAAAGTTACAAATTTAATTGTATTTTACCAGCTATAACAGTAAAGTTCAGTGACCAATTGGAATTACCTTTGGTTCAATTAGAAAGTTTAGATTTTGTTGAGAGTTATATCCCAGTTGAAAATATTTTCTGCAATTGAATTAGGCCATTATGTTGGTTGGAGCACCTATCTTTGGATAATGAAACAGGGCTTGATCCACCGGGAATTCGAGTACGTGCAGTTACAGGATTAGTAGCAGCTGATTATTTTGCTCCTGGTTATTTTGTTTGGGCTAATCTTATTGAAAATTTGGCAAAGATTGGCTATGAACAGAAGAATATGTACATGGCTTCTTATGACTGGAGGTTATCCTTCCAAAATATAGAGGTTCAAAATTATTTTCTTCATTTAAATCTCAAGCAAGTTGGGTCGGCTATATGAATCCTCATTATCTATGTCACTCTATTACAGTAGTAGTTGCGAATATTTTAAAAAGACATAGTACTGGATGAAAGGAAAAATAGTTTCTTCATTCATTTGATTGAAGAAGTTTGAGGAAATCTGAGAATTTGAGGTTTCTTGAGGTGGTTGTCCTTCTTGAGGATATTGTAGAGGTAATTTTGATACATTTTCTTTAATTTGGAATCAAGCAGATCAGAGACCAATCTTTGAGCAGAATAAAGAGAAAAATTGAGCTTTTGTATGTTACAAATGGTTACAAGAAAGTAGTGGCGGTGCCTCACTCGATGGGTGTCAACTATTTTCTCCACTTCCTTAAATGGGTTGAAGCACCTCCCCCTGTTGGAGGGGATGGTGGCTCAGGTTGGTGTGCCAAGCACATCAAAGCAATCATAAATATCGATCCGGCATTTCTTGGAGTACCAAAGGCTGTTGCAAATATATTGTCTGCTGAGGGGAAAGATGTCGCGTTTATCAGGTTCGTAATGTAATTCACCCAGCATAACCCTGTCTTATATTTTTAGTTAATTATTAACAGTAGCATCTACCTAGAGAAGTTCATTTACTAGTAAAGACAACGTTTTAATCTTCTGCGAAGTGCCATTTGCATCCAACGTTTTATTCTTGCGTGTTGCACCTCCAATTTTTCATTTGAAGGAAATTTAATACTATATGTTTTACCTTTACTATTTGAGAGACGTAGGTTCTTCAGTACTTAAAATTCTGGATTTACTTTTTCTGTCACTGTATTTCTTTGAGTTTATAATTGAAGGCACCGATGAAGCTGGAATTTGATTCTTTTATACTACCAAATGAGGTACTCATCACGTTTACTTCCACAGAGCCATGGCTCCCGGTCTCTTCGATTTGGAGACCTTTGGTTTTCAAACCTTTCAATATGTCATGAGGGTATTTCGAACATGGGACTCTGTCATTTCATTGCTACCGAAAGGAGGAGAGACAGTCTGGGGCGATTTGAGTAGGTCCCCAGAAGAAGAAAATGTATGTCATTCAGCAAAGACACAGTATTCCTCTTCAAAGGAGAACAATGGAAATGATACTGACACTCGGAGGAGTATCCAGGTAAAAGAACTGGCAAAATACGGAAGATTAGTATCATTTGGGAAGGTTGCATCTGAGATACCTTCGTCACAACTCTCTTTAATAGATCCAAAGGTAAAAGCTATGATTTCTATCTTTTTATCTTATATTTACATTTGGACAGAAGACTCTTTGGATCATAAATGTGATTAACAATGGATTGAGTGGTTTTATTACAGGAAATCTTGTATGAAAATGCACCTATTTCCAGCACATCATGTGAGGATTTGATGACAGAATATGATGGGATGAGTTAGGAGAGCATCAAGAGAGTGACTGAAAATAAAACCTACACGGCAAGAACTCTAATAGATCTTCTCAGGTTTGTAGCACCAAAGACGATGCAGCGCGCTGAGGCACACTTCTCCCATGGATTAGCCGATAACTTAGAAGACCCAAAGTATAGTCATTATAAGTGCTGGTCAAATCCACTTGAAACCATGTAAGTGCGAACAAGTAGTGAATTTACGATTGCCCTTTTTATTTTTCCGTCAAATGCACCTTCGTGACTTCACTTAATCCTAGTGCAATAAGTCAATCATGCGCTAATATATGATGAAGCATGCTTCATTAGGTCCCTGGTGTTTCTTTGTGTGTTAATGGTCAGCATCATTTTTCAGTTTGCCAGATGCTCCGGGTATGGAGATCTTCTGTTCATATGGAGTGGGAATCCCCACCGAAAGATCATATGTCTACAAGATATCATCTTCTGATAGATGCAAGAGCATTCCTATTCAAATTGATATCTCTGCAGATGGAAGCGATAATGGTTGCTTGAGTGACGGAGTATACTTTGTCGATGGCGATGAGAGTGTACCAGTCGTGAGTGCTGGCTTCATGTGCGCAAAAGGATGGCGAGGCAAGACGCATTTCAACCCCTCAGGCATTGCTACTTACATAAGAGAATACCAGCACAAGCCACCAGCTAGTCTGCTAGATGGGAGAGGCACAGAGAGTGGTGCCCATGTCGACATTCTGGGGAACTTCGCCTTGATAGAATGTTCTACGAGTTGCTGCTGGTGCCTCAGGTACAGAGTTAGGTAGTGACAAAATTCATTCGGGTATCATGGAAATGTTGGAACAGATAAATATTCAGCTATGACCCCAAAGATGTTTTTTGATACATGGATGAAGAACAAAGCAAGGGTCAGAGGAAAGGTCGAGACTCGAGAGTAAAGATGAGTACACTAGTGTTGTTATTAGCACTGCGAAACACGACTCAGGAGACAGATTGATAAATCTTTGATGACAAATGACTTGAGACACAGCCCCAAGAAAGAATCAGCGCAAATCAAGTTAGTAACTGGGGCACCGTTAGCATTGATTGTAAGTTTCTAACTCAAAAGAGTAGCATTTCTGACTTATGTAGTCTAATTCTCAATTTCTCAAGCCAAGTTGAGTAAAATTCTAATCGTCTTAAATTGATTACAATTGATGTAGAGTCTTGTTTTTATTTTTTCTACTAACCAAGTTCCATTTAAGAGAGAAATTACTAGAGTACCATCTCAGGTTCGAAATTCCAAAATGAGTGTGATGTATCTCCTCTTACAGATGGCCAGATGAAATTTTTTTTGTATGTTCTATGAGAAAAAACCAGCTTAAAATCCCCACTACCAACAAGAAATTCGTCTCCTTATGCATCACCTTGGGGGGGTCAAAATCATGTTATTGGCAAGCAACAAATAAAATCCAAAGACAGCTTATATCATAGAACAAAGCTTGCTCTTTCCATTGACCACCAAGTCCAAATTTCTATGAAGGTATAAACAAACAAGCGTGAAATCATTTCCTTCTCACATAAGATCAAAAAAACAAGTTTTAGTTTGTCCACGATAAATAAACTTAAGCAGATGTACAGACAACAGAAGAAGAATACTGGACGTGAACTCCATGTTTTTCCTTTCCACCAAAGAGTAACCCCACACGACAAAGCACCATACAGCAAAATTGGATTCTGAGTCCACCAACCCTCTGGAACTATTCTACAAGTAACCATCGAATTGGGGCAAACTGCACAACGCTCTGGAACTATTCAACAAGAATTGTTGGATGGAATGGCAATAATCTCCACATGGGACAGTTTTTCAAGCTACTTAAGTTTCCTGTAGCTCATTAGTGATAACTACCAAGCAGATAGAGGCCAGATACCTAAACACCAAGCTGGGACAGAGGTTCATAGAATCAATCAGCACCATGTATTGCGAGCGAAGAAGAAGAGATTCTCAAGGATGCTAAACCAAGCCAACACTTGTATATTGTGCCACTTCTACAAAGTCAGCCAAACCACATTCTCCACGGGTCCTTTCAGAGAGATGTCCTAAAGTGAAGTCATTCCCTTTTAGCTGTATTACCCCTAGATTGCCAAGATAAATGATGAGCATGCATCTTACTTCATCGTGTTAAAATTTATCAATCAATAGTTGGATCATTCATGAGTTCTCCTGCAGTATACCTGTGTCATTTACTTTGAAATGAAGATTGTATTAGCAGCTTAGCAAACATTTATCTTTTCATATACAGTAGTAACCTAACAACCATGAAAAACAAGATATAGGGCAAAGAAAATTCTGAATTCGTTTATGAATCAGTAAGTGGAACAATAGATGGATCTGAAACCAAATACAGTCAAATCGCCAAACACCAAACAGGAATTAGAATTCTCAAGCAAGTCTGAATTCCATATAGGATGGTAACCGGAGAAAAAATAGAAAAAATCTTACTTGGTGTATTTACAACAGTAGTGCAACATTTTATCAACATCTCCTTCATTCACATAGCATTCCTCCATAGAAAGAGTTCCCTTCTTGTGGTCATCGAGGGTTCTCCATCGACTTAAAATTTCAACAATTCCATTTAGCTATTCAACAATGAAAGGAAACAGAGAATTCGGAAGGTAACATATAAATCAATCAATCAATTATGACCCAATCCCAAACTAGCTAGTGTCCGCTATGGGAATCCTCCATATCCGGTGCGCTCTACACAGGCACATTCCATTACAAGTTTACGACACTACCAGAAAGTAACATCAGTTTAGAAAAAGAAATGTGGACACTAGCGAGGAAAATTCTTTTATCTTCAAAAAAGAAAAATACTTCTGAATATATATGAAGAAGGATACAGCAAATGTTCTTGCTGTTAATTTGGTGGAACTTCTATGGTCTTCGCTGGAATCATCAACATTGTAGATAAGAAGTTCATCCTCAACCACCTCTGACTTGCTTGTGAGAACTGAGACATGCTGGTGCAGATTTGATGGATCAGTTTTTTGAATTCTCACCAGCAACCTAGCAAGAATGCTCCAAATTGCGCTCCGTGCTTCAATATCATCAGAAGCAAAAGGAAATACACCAAGTAGACCCTGTAAGAAAAGTGTGTCTGAAATGATCCAAGTGTCATTACTGATTCGATAAATTGACATTAACTAAGGACAAAAAAATCAGGCTAGCATATGTAGGTGTACTTATGAACTCTCACCCTGTGATATCTCTAAAGCCAGATCAGTTGCATCAGTCAGAATATTTGCTGTCAAAACTGAAGCAGTAACGCAAGAGTTGGCAAACTGCAGGCCATGCATATATTAGGAAATAGCCTCTGCTTAAGGACTCAAATATTGCAGTAATATTTCTGCACTACCTATCAATGTAGTCAAAGGGGCGCTTTAATAGCGCTTAAGCCCTGAAGCGAGGCTCAAAACGTGTTGAGCACTTCGTGTCGCTTTATGTGCTCTTCAATGTCGTCATCAAAGTTCTAAGGCAAACTTTTCCTTGCCAATGAGCCTCTTCTGAAGAAGTGACACTAAACAATTGATAATTCACTTAATCATAATTTTTTTCGATTTCTTTGGTCATATATTTGTCCTTCATTTATAATTATTAGTCTTGGACTAAACATATATATTTGAATTTTTTTCTCCCTTTGCAACTTTTTTCATTAAAGCCCACGCTTTATTTGCGCTTTGCGCTTAAAGCCCCACAGACCTTAGAGCTTTTTTGCGCTTTTCGCCTTTGATAACACTGCTACCTATTCTTCTTCTTTTTTGGGGAAAAAGTTCTATGCCACCTATTTAACTATTTTATTGTTTACTTCCACATTTTGTTCTCTCAAGTTGTTTGATAGATGCATAATAAGGGAAACTGTGCTTTCACTGATCTTTGGCTCAATTTGAGATACGCAAGGATAAAAATGAGAAGGTTCTGCAAGCTGTTAACAACATACCTCAGCTTTATCTGGATGCTTGATCAATTGAACAAGTAGTTGGAAGAGTTCCTTGTTTGAGCAGATTTCTTGTGAATAATCATCAATGACTGAAAGCGCTTCAACAGTATGAAGAATCGAATCTAGAATGGAATACCTGATGTATCACATAGCCACTATTCAGTTGATCAGAGAACTGCAACCACAGAAGTTCACCACAATGATAATTTAAAGAAAAGCCTCATGCATGGGCATTAGAGCATGAGGGGGAAGGAGGATGACTGCAAAAATGATGAACTGCAATCTGTTTCTATGTTATATATTCCTCAATTCTTGCACAGAGAAAACCTAGTAATATGAACTCCAAAAAGTAGAAAATCTATTCACTGCACATGATACGAATAATATTTAACATGGAAAAATATTAAAGAGAAGTACAACATGCCAAGGAATAAAGTCCTGAAGAATTGTGGCGCAATAATCAGCAATCATATTTGCAGTGAATGGAGAATAAATTAAACTGCTCCTCCATGAAAAGGCCAGCCCAAGATAAGAAAGGACTAGACCTTTCAGGTGATCTTTCCTCAGTTAACTTGCTTATCTCAACGGATAGGAGATCAATCAGAATCCGTGGGAGACCTAAGCTTATCAGTGGTGGTAGCAGTATCGCAACCACATCCTGCTTACTTTCTGCTATTGCTAAGAGAAGATTAATGCTCTGTAGACAAGAAAAAATTACATCAAATGCAAATGCTGAGCAATAGCAGAATAGAAAGCATTACAAAGACCATTAAAAAGAATAATAGAAGAACATTTCAGAAGGACAAAAGATGGTATTAGATCTCTTTCAACAAAACTAACAGATTAGGAACTTAATGACTTTATCTATTGGACAGATACTATTTCCAGATACCATACTAGAATTGCATTTGATTCAAAGACAGTTGCTATGCCGGTAACCATAAAATAATCTTTATATTACAAAAAGAAATTCAACCCTTTCGCAACTCCTAGAGAAGTTATTGGTAGAAGTATTTGGAAGTGTGTCATCTATGAATCAGTGATAGTAAAAAAATGATGATGATGACCACAATAACAGTGAGTATGCTACTTTAGCATCAGGTTTGTCTTTGGAAGGAGACATTCATTTGATATAGAGTGAAAGTCAGAGATAAATACAAACAAACACCATATATACTCATCCAATAAGGAACATATAAGAAAGTCAGAAGCAAGCTAGAGAGACAATACTGAAAAATGAAAAGCTACATGGAAAATTGAAGCCAGTCATTGCTACCTTCTCAAGAAGCTGGATGTTCAAAGTGTTCTCTACAATCCATAAAATACGACATAAAATATGTTCAGGTTGCAGTGCTTCTGCCAAAAAATCACTTTCGTCGCTTGGAAGAAATAAAGTTATTAGCCTGTAGGCAATGCCAACTATAAGAAAAAAAATTGATCGAGATAAAGCAAAGGCTACAGGAAACTATGATGCATCTTATCACATGTTCTTAGAAAAGAAAACAAACTCCCATACATTATTATACTGAACTGGGATCATCAAGTCAACGGTAGAGGACTTTCACAGTGGCATAATGTGGGTTGCAATTAAAAAAAAGTAATACTTAACAGTAACAAACATAACGATGATTCCAGATAAACAGTAACAAGCATAAGAATGATATTCTCCATGATAGCACTGTAATATAAATATTACTACCATTTATGTTGCCTTCAATTCCCCAATCCCCCAAAAGAAGGTTGAAAGAAAAAATAGTGTGGGCTAAGTTATACCCCCTCGGTAAAGTTACTGATATTAGCAACAAGATAAAAAATATCAGGGCAGAATCAGTTACTAAATTCTGTCATAAAATAATATTGTACCGGCATGCTTCACAGAGACATGATGTGTCATCTAGAAACAATTGTTGCAATACTGCTCCAATCAGACCATCCGTAGAAATGATTTTTTTCCGTGTGACGTCATGGCAAGCTAGGTTCCCAATAATACCAAGGTTAATTTCCTGTTTACATGTAATGACTTCATCAAACCATCTCTCAAGTTGAGTCATCAGAATACCTAAATAATGAAGTAAACCTCCAAAAAGAAGAAGGATCCAACAGAAGAATAAAGGAAGACTTACAGTAATCCGTGCAGATTTTGAGACCATCAGAGTCGCCAAAAGCACTTCAAGAGCAAAGTTTTCAACCTGCAAATAGAACTTAATCATCCCTCTAAAAACTTGAGTAGTGAACATGTGCATATGGAAGGCTATCCTCCCAATAAGCAAATTCAACCCCCCTGACCCCTGATCCTTTTTTCTTTGGATAAGTTTATAGAGCTTTGATCTTCCAAATGGGAAGTTTCTTTCCTAAGCTGTTGGAAGCTCTTCTCTAATTTGTATATACAGCAGGGTAGACCAAGCACCAACCATCTGAAAGGAAAAATTGGATGCCAGTATCTACACAAGAAACCTCCTTTTCTTTCCTGAAAATATTCTCAATGACATAAGAATTCCAGTGTCTACGCCTAGGCCTAAGTCTCTTCAGAATAAATGCTTCTTAACCAGAGCTTCAACTAAGAAATTGGAAGGCCTCTTTTGCAAAGCCTTCAAAATGACACTGATTGTATAAAAAAATACTTATCATAACTATAAAAATACACAAGAAACCTCCTCTTCTTTCCTGAAAATATTCTCAATGACATAAAAATTCCAGTATCTACGCCTAGGCCTAAGTCTCTTCAGAATAAATGCTTCTTAACCAGAGCTTCAACTAAGAAATTGGAAGGCCTCTTATGCAAAGCCTTCAAAATGCCCCTGATTGTATAAAAAATTCTTATCATAACTATAAATAATACAGAACACTTCTGCTATAATTCTAAGGTAAATATCCAAAACAGAAAAGAATGGGTGAAACGACCCACTCTTCCTCCAGCCAACCGAAGAAGATCAAGTTGCTAGACAAGCAGAAGTTCTAAATACCATGAATTCAGCGTGAGTTTTACTAGCTGCTAGATCCCATAAAATGCAGCCAAACTCTTCCCAAGCCTCTTCTCCAACTGCCTCATCCTCGCGCTCATTTTGACAATAGAACTTGTCATCTACTGATTGTTTCACAGAAGTTTCAGCATTCTTCATATTTTCAAACTCATCAATAGACCAGCTCTGGCCTCCTTCATTCTCAGGTGGAGAAGATGTGGTTATCTTGCTTCTCTCTCCATGCTTCACATTTTCTGGTAGGAGTTTCCGGATCAAAGATATTATATAACCAGGATCAACTGTGGTTGTTATATCAAATAGCTGCAGAATAAATCATAATGCCTTGAGAGAAGAAGCCAAACAAATTGAAAAAAAAGAATCTAAAAAAGTAAATGCAGGCCTAATCTATCAAAAACTTTAGAGCAAGAAGTAACAAGTTCCTGACATAAAATATAAAGAAAAAATAAGGACATGAAAGCAATAAGTAGCAGTCTTCTATTTATGTGATGCACAAGCCTTGCTAAACCAGCAGTCAGAAAGACTCAACATGCAATATTGGTCAACCGTCAACTTGTCAATGTTAAGCATGAGTAAGAGAAGTTTCAAATGGGTTACAGTTAGTGCCTCTGTCTTGGGAGTTTCTTACAACCTACCAGATATTCCTGGATTCCAATAATGTATCGAAAAGGCCAATTTTGTATATATAATCATCAAACTTTTTGCTGATTGTACCAACCACAAAAATTTTCACGTAACCACATAGTTCTTTGTTGTTGCCCTAGTAGAACAAGTAACAAAGATGATACATTCTCTTTGTGCAGTTTTCCTTTCTCACTACACTAATCCAAGGATTCTTGTCAGTCTAGAAGTATCTATCTATGAAAAGTTTATTAGCATTAGGGGCCAAAAGTCTAATAAGGTCGTCATCAACATAATATGAGTCAAAATTGGTAAAACATAGACTAATTTTGATGAATTTCCCTTCATTTCAAAGACATAATCCAGCAAAAGTGGAATCATTTTTCCTCACAAAGGTTAACAGGGGTCAAGTAATATGAAATGAGTCCTTTGTCAATCCAGCAAAAGTGGAATCATTTTTCCTCACAATATATCAGCTTCTAGATATGGAGTTACCAGGAATTTAGTACGCGGATGACATCATTTCAACCAGATTCCTTACATGATGCATTAGCTATTGCATGGGACAATAAATAAAGTAAATAAATTGCAACAAACGTAAGTCTCCCACCGAGTATTGACCAATAGAACCCTAATTAATTCACATCTCAGACTATTCAAAGACACAGTATCAACATGAATTGGTATATTTCTGGGTGATGAATACATTTTCATGGATTACCTCACCGGAAGGAGCAGGAGGGTGATGAGTACTGCTCTGAAATTCTTGTTCCGGTCCTTCTTCGTTATGTTCAGAGGGAGATTCCGGTGGAATTGACATACTGGAGCTAGAGACTGTAAGCTAGGGTTTTCGCGCTCTTTTATCCTTCTTTTTCCCTTTTGAATGCCGGAATTGAGGAAAGACAGCTTATATAGTACCTGATTGCGTATTGCATTTTTACATTGATTATACAGTGGTTAATTACGTATTGTTTTTTGCGGACCAAGATATATAGAGTAGACTAACAATTTAAATTATTTAAATATATAATCTCGTTTCCAGCCCAATCTCACAATGTATATATTTTTTTATAATTGTGGTGTTCAAACCAACTCGCATGCACAGATAGGAAGAATTCAACAAGTATTTTGTCTTTAATGAAAATTGAGTCTAAGACTTCTTGATGTTCAACCTACTTTATTGATCACTATGGCACAACCGTGGATGTCAATCTCATATAATATAATTGATTATTCAAAATGTTTTAGATTTTACTAGATTTATGAAGTAAATTAACATGTTTAGAATTAAGTTTTACAACATTTTTATCTTGCCTTTGAGAGTTGCGTTGAAAAGGATTGCGTCTTACTTTTAATGCGTAGTTTGCATTTACATTTCGCATTAAGAAATTGCTTGAAACGGCTGTCAATACAAGGACCGGTAATGGATCGATGATTCACCATTCAAAAGATAACATTATTATTCATATATGGACTGATAATGATCCCAGGCAGAGTTACGTGGTTGTCACTTTGTCGTAAAAAAATATTGTATATACAAATAAATTGATATTCAAAGTGATTAAATAACATATTTTAGACACCTTTGATACAACATGTTGTTGGAGCCCAGTGGTGTCAGACGTCTCGAATGAGCTAGTACTCGCTTATTCGAACCACAATAGGTTGATGTAGCCCAGTGTTGTCAGACACATCGAATGAGCTAGTACTCGCGTATTCAAATTTGACTAGCTTGTGCAATTTCTGGACACCATGAAATTCCTAGTTCCGCCACTTTATGATCCAATAAATCACCATTTAAAAGGCAACACGATTCATTTTACTTAACTCAACTATTTTAGTATTGAGGTTCAATTGATTGATTGATGATAGAGTTGTTTCACCTATAACCTCGTAAATATACATTGAATAGATTTTATTTTTGTTGTTGTTTCGGCTTTGTCTAATGTTCTCTTATAATATTATTAGTTAAGAACCAAGGGAAATACTGTATCCAATTGACGATTCCCAGTTGAGCCGTTTGAGATATAGCTTTCCATTTAGCTGAGTAGATGGCTCTGCAGCATAATTTATAGCTACTAGCGCCATCATGTGTTTTGTGGGACTTGGCATATACTCTTGTAATTTGTTGCAGCAACATGAATTAGGTATTCATTTTCATTTCATCCATAAAGCAAGATCCTATGATTTGTTAGGAGCAAAAGAAAAGACAGTTGCTGCAGAAACCATATGGGCAGTGAGTTTATACCGCAGATGACAACAATATGTCAGTATAATCCCACAAAATGAGATCTGTAGAGGATGAGAGTGTATGCTGATCTTAACTTACATTAGAGGTAGAGAGTTGGTTTCCAATAGACACTCAGCTCAAGCAAAAACTATTCAAAGCAGTTTGGAAGAAGAAATAACGACGGTGAAGGAGCCATGTCAAAACATTATAGAAAACTGACAAAGCATTCTATCCAGTAAGTAAAAAAATAAGAGATAAACGAAGTACAAGAAACAACAATAAATAGTCGAAGAAGCATAAGATACTTTCTTGTTATGTAATATAGCATCCAACCATAGGTCACTAAATTTTGACATCAAAGATTTCTTTCACTGAAGAGGGCACGTACATCATCAAAGGAAAGCCAAAATAATAAGAATCCAATCAAAAAGTGGCTCATAAATTGTCCATCAAAAGTTCTACAAGCAAAAGAATCTGTTTCACTCACCAAACCAACACCAACGTGCTGCTTCGGTACATGTTTAAACTTGCCTGCTCCCCTAAAGTTAGAGAGAGAAATTCTATCAGCCAGGACCCAGCCTACCAAATGGATATTTATTAGTATTTGCTTAATTCAACTCACAGTTCATGTAGAGATGTACGATTCTACCCACAGTGAAGCAAAGGAGTCATTCCTTCAATTTCCAAATGCTCACAGCACTGCATTTACCTGAAACAAAGCTGTCAATTACAGGCGTACAGTATCAACTGTTTTTTTTTTCTTTTTTCCCTGTTTGATAAATTAGAACTGCAGTAGCACTAATCAACATCACATGTTCGTAGGATCAGGAGTAACACGGACAGAAATGTAACATCACATGGATGGTAGGACAACTAAAATACAAAGATTTAAGACTAGTAAGTTCTCAAAGAAGCCAAAAGTGAGGACGTGATGTTCAACTTAAAGTGTACAATTTCCAGATAACAAAGAGAGCAAACGAGATGCAGTTTGCCAAGATACTCTGACACAATGTAGTAAAATGCTTCAACCAATAACACAATGCAGCTGAAGATTATCACCTTAAGAGACTGAAGAGGGGCATATAAAATTGGCATAAAAGAAATAAAGCTAATCATGGTCCATTTTCTAACTTTGATAGGGGACCAAAATTTAAATGAAAATGTTAAGTAGCGCAACCTGGACCAGTCAACTATGTCTTCTTAGCAAGATTTGAAGATTGAGAAGCTTTGACTGGGCCTGGAGCCCCATCAATTGCAATATTACCCACTCTAACTTCCATTGCCTCCCTTTCATCCTTCTCTCGGTTGTTCTTCGAACCATGGTTTTCAGTTGCTTCAGATAGAGAATTAGTTGAAGAAGGAGCAAGATGTCGAGGGCCTCCAGTAATCCATGGATGACTAAGACATTGAGCTGCTGTCGGTCTTTTCTCAGGCACAAAGTCAAGGATAGGTATAAGGAAATCTGCCATCTCATTCGCATCTTGTTCGCATAAATCATACTTTTCCATGAGCACTTTACTGAGAGTCCAGAACCGCAAGCGCCTGATGTGCCTCAGTTCTCCATATCGGGTAAAAAATTCTTTTGAATGGCGTCCACCTAAGGCAATCTGCAGGAATATTGAAAATTAGATATATTCCGGGGTTATTTCAATCAGAATCAGCCTTTGGTTGCTTCTTGCCAGACATAGAAACACACCTTGCGTGGCATCGTCCCCAGAAGCTCCATCATGAGGGCCAAGTGATCCTGGCAACACCATTTAAGTGAACAATTAAGTAGGTGTTTGGACATTAAAAACGTGATATGTGAAAGAAAAAAATGGAAAAAGGTATTTGGAAATTAAAATTGTGTTTAGACATGCGTTTAACTAGGAAAAAAGTCAACGTTATGCAAGTAGAAACAACATCATTAGAAAAACTGGTCAAAACCACTTTTTTAAACTTGAAACTCATCTCCAAATTTTATTTTTAAAAATTCAGTCCAATGTATGACAAACATCTATTTGATTTTTTTTAAAAAAGGAAAAAATACATGTCCAAACGAACCCTTAAAAGAAGCATTAAACTAAAGAATTATTTAAAAAGTTTCTACAATGAAATCAGATGGAAGCTAATCTACTAATAAAGATAACACAAAGTCTGGCATTAGACCATTGAATAGAGGCAAGCAATCTGGTATAGAATAGGGTCACACGGAAAGAAAAATTGTTTATCAGAAAGACTTGGCAAGCTAGGGCCACTGGAATTATTCTTGCTTTCACTGACAAAGTGACCAAGTGAGTCAGATTTTTTTAAGAAAGCTAAAATGACAAACAATAAATTTTAGCAAAACCATTAAAGAGTAATAATAAATAATAGTCCCAAGTGACAAACAATTTGAGCATCCATGCAAAAACTTCAGACAATGGATGGAGTGACCGAAGAAATTATTAACTCCCTTAAATCTTTAACAATGAGGACGGTGGTATGCCCTAACATCCTCCCTGCACATGTAACATGGTTCTAAAGTTTATCTGATGATCTTTGAAGACTTTCATCTTTTATGGGGTTCCCAGGACATTTTGTTTGCTAGGTTAAGTCAATATCTAAGAGATGTTATTGGAAGAGTATAAAGACCTAAACTAGTTAATGGGACCCAAAAATCTAGCTGCTTGAGCAATCTTCGCTCTTTCTTCCTATACAATGGACAGCAAAAAACATTTTCATAGCTATCAATGCAAGAAGTACAGAACCTCAATCTTTTAGTTTTAAAAGAAAGATATGTCAAAAGGTGGGGGATGTGGGCTCAGCCTATATGAACTCTTTTAATCATAATAAGAATTCCTGCATGTTACTGAAACAAAGTGGGTGTGTAACATTTCTTCAATGAAGCAACATGTTTTTAGTTCCAAGATTCATCATTTTCTCACTTTGAATCTTGTTGGTAAACTTAAGGAATTGCTTAGAGTGTGCTTGCTTCTTTACCTCACCAAAACCACAACACTGCTGACATAAGTTCAAGAACCATCAAGCAAAAATAAAGCACTTTTGCTATACCAATAGAGTCCATCAAATTGGCACATCATGCTCATAACATACACATGATAATTAGCTTAAGCCACAAATAGATTTAAACACTAGCCGAAATCCTACCAAAGAAAATTGTTTGTGCATGTCAGAATGGAAATGGTAAAATGATCAAAAGTAAAGTTGTTGTACCTCATCTCTGCCATAATTGTCACCACTGTGAGGATCAAATAGAACATCACCTGTGGTGAGCTCAAAGCAAATGCAAGCAAGGGACCAAAGATCTGCTGAAGTAGAATATTTAGCGCCCAGTATAACCTCCGGACATCTATACTGTCTTGTCTGGATATCACTTGTAAATTGTTTATACGTCCAACATGCATTACCAAAGTCAACTAATTTGCACTTAAGGTTAACATCAGCCAATAGCTTTTGCCTATCAAACCGGCTGCCTCGTTTATTTCTCTGAATTCTTTGGCGCCCTTCCTTTGTTGAGACATCTCCACTGGCTTCAATACTAGTTTGTTCCTCAACTGAGTTCGCTTCAGGTTTGTCATCATGAGTAGAGTCTTCAGGATCAGTAGTTTTATTATCTGGTTCAGTCTCCTCAGAAGCTTCCTTGTCGGCACACTTTTGAGCCACCCGCTTAGCCTTTTTTCGAATTTTCTTTTTCTGGTTCTTGGTCAGGTCACCATATAAACTCTTCACATTTTTAGAAGCCCCAGATTCGGAGAGAATCTTACTTTTATTGGAAGGAAGAATGACAGGAGTCCCCGAATTTGTAGGATCTTTAGCTGGATCAATCATTGATAGAAGCAACACATTTTCTGGCTTTAAGTCTGTGTGTATGATGGAAAGCTTGCGATGTAAATAATCCAAACCCACCAAAACATGAAAGCATATTTCTTTAACTTTGTGGATAGGGAGCCCTCGGTAGTCTGAATACTTGATAAGTGTCAAAAGATTATCTCCCAAGTATTCAAATACCATACAAACATGCTGCCCATTAGGACCAGAATGCTTAAAGTGATCCAATAGCTTCACAACACACTTCTTATCATCTGGATCTCCCTCAGCAACCTGCTTTAATATTGCAATCTCATCCATTGCCGCTTCAGTATAATGCTGAGCACTCTTTTGAACTTTCAGAGCTACATATGTCTATTTCCGCACAAAAACATAAGCAGCAATTAGCTGAACAATCCGTAAGCCTGACAAGATGACAAAAATTTAAGCATCTTTTCTCACGACCATACTCTAAAACTCACTGTCTACCACTAGTTCACGGATGCAGAGTGTGGAGAATGAAATTGCATACTCTGAAAATTAGAATCAAATTGAATGAGAGGCTTCTTATTTGCACATGAATGTCCTCAAGATCCCCTTTTCAAGTGAAGAGTAACACAACAGAACAACTACAACAATTTAGTTGCGATTAGCTATATGAATCCTCTAAATCCATTCCGCTCCAATTGGACCTATTTTATTCCTGTACTCAGCATTTTTATCTTTTTCAAACAAATTAGTAACTCTCCACAACTGGAGGTTTTCTAGCGACACACTTGTCAGTTGTCATTACACTAACATATACAGCTCTAAGTATGCTAAAAAAAATACTTTCAGCAATCATCAAACTGTGTGAAGTCCAAAAAAATATTCACAAACTCCCAAAAATACATCCAAACGAAAAACGAGAAAAGTTAGATTAACAACTAAACAGGATTTACAGACAAATTATGAGTAATTGACAGAATGGAGAATAAAAAACTAACAGATTTTTGGATATCCCAAGCGAGCCAAACAGTTGAGAAATGGCCCCAACCGAGCTTGCTCTGCACTACGTATCGTCCTAATTTGAATGTATCTCCGATTCGTACAGCGTGGTATCCTCCGCGCTTGTAGTCCTCCGTTCCTTCGTCCTCTGATGTATAGTCACTCGTCTCGCTTCCATCGCCGCCGTTCCTCTCCTCTTCTTCTGCCATCGACCGATCCAATTACACAGAGATCGAACACAAAAATACTGGGGTGGATTTCAAATTTACAATGATAACGGAAAAAATCAACCCTACTGTGAGAGATGAGAAGGTTCTGGAAGAAAGACAGGGAGAGAAGAGGGAAGAGTTTTTATTTTCAAGGAAGAAGGAAGTAGGGTTTCTAAGAGAACATTTGAATTGGTTTAGAAATTAATCAAAACTTACTTTTAACTAATTCATTTTTAGCTTTTAAAAATATTTGATAAAGTTAAAAATAATTTAAAATAAACTAAAAATGACTTTAAGAAAGAGTTAAAAGTAACCCTACTTTTATTTTTTAAATTAGAAGTTATTAAAATTTGACCTTTTAATTTTAAAAAATTACTTTTTTAAAAATTATGTTAAACGGGCTCTAATTCTTGTTATTTTGAGTAGAGAGGGAAAATGACTCAAATGAGTTTTTGTTTTTTATATAATTCCCAGTTCATTACTTCATTATTTTTAAAAAATGTATTATTATTATAAAGAGAATTTTTTTTAAAATATTTATCTTTAATGTTAACAACTTATTTTTCAAGTTGATTGACACTGTGCATTCATTTACTATTTCTTGGCAAAGGAGTATGATCCAAGTGTGAATAAAAAAACGAAGTCTATATTTCTCGGTCGAGAGCATTAAAAATGTGCATAGTTTAGATAAGTAAAAGTATAAAGGAGTATTAATAACAACAATTTTCATAAATCATTGTTTCTTGAGATGACTGTTAGGTATATATTTTGTGTTGTGACTTTCAACTCGTGATAACTGAATGTATAGTATAAGTGTATCCGATTGTACTAAACTATCAAGGAATCGTAAAATAATTATATCAATTTGTTCAATTTATAAATGGAATCAAATCAACAAAAATTCTTTATTTGTCGGTTTCACTAGTTTTTCTTTCAGTAGTTTTTGGGTGTTTTGAAATTATTATTTTTTCCACCCTTTGAATATTAGGTGGGAAAATGTCTATTTTTCTGTGAAGTGTTACTATAAGTTACTTTTAATAGGAAATTTCACATGTACATAATAGGACTTTTTGCCCAAGTTATTTTGCTCCTTATATATGTATCTTTCCTCTTCCAGATGTGCACTATATCCTTATAGTTTTCCTTGTCATAGTTTCATCTCTAACCATTTTGATAGTTGGTGGTTGCAGTGGCCAGTGAATAGTATCAATCTGATCAATTTCTCAAAAATTGAGATTCAAATAATCGAATATTTCTATCGAGATCACTTTGTGCATTATTGTTTGAAGCATACATATTTTTAAAGCGCGTAACGACTTTACTCATGACATTGTTTCGCGATAGCTTTTAATAACACTGTTCACACAACATATATTGCATGTGTATAAGCCTGTGGTTAAGAAGATGGGTGAGATGTTATTAAACAGAAAAAATGTGAAGCAAAGCTGTAGAAAGACATTTAATAATTTCTGGTCTCTCTCCTATGAGGCTAAGTCTCTAATGGTCACACTTGTTATGCATCATTATATTATACTAAAAGTTAATAGATGCCAAACATCACAATTTCTTCTGTTACACATCCAATTCTCTTTAATAATAGACCAATTTTCCATCTTGCATAAGATGAGCCGGTATACACAAGATTTTAGGGGTAATTTATAGAGTTAATTACTCCGATACATGCTAGTTTGCAATATTACGAATCTTATCATATTTTTGTCCGTCCAGATGCAAGTATCTCGGGATACATGGATCAAAATTAGTTGTAGCTTTTTCTAGATACACTGTATACAAATGAATTCGCATGTGTCTGCGATACATAAACAATTTTCGCTCGCCTCCTTCCATCTCACTTATCACTCTCATATCTCGCTCTCATATCAGATATCCCAGATGCATGTGTATAGTTTGTATCTAGTCTGACTTGAAATCTGGTATAAAATTGTTAAATAGTGAAATAAAATGTAATTATTTCAAACTATAGAGAGAATTAGTAAATATGATAGAGAAGCTTATGTAATTAGATAGTTTCTCCAAAATTTTATGGAAATAGTGCTGATCTATTATCACAAATTGGTTTGGTAAGCCGATCCAAATTATATTTATTTTGTGTTTGCTAATCACAAAAAAATAAACTCTGTGGTGCAAAATAAATGATCGATGCATGTGATGTGCTCTGTGGAGATCTGTGTAACAAACAAACTTCAATGTACTCAAGATATTTTCTAGATGAATGTTTCTTTTCTACCAAACAAATACAGTTCATATTTGGGGTTATAATATGTACCAACTAATTTTTCCAATTTTGTGGAGAAGAAAAGTGCACAAATACCAAGGACGCGGAAATATGGAATCACATTCTTGAGTCGAAAAGTATGAAGTTCAATGCACAATCTGTAAAATAAAATTTGCAATGGGCCCCACATTTGGAACAACAAATCTAAAGCGTCATTTAGAGAAACATGAATCGAATAAGGCTAAAGAGGGTCAAAATGAGCCAATAGATCAAAAAAACTTATCGAGAGAAGATGTCATTGGCCATATGTAGGCATAATTATGCTTTCAGTTTTGTAGAGCATAAAGGAATCAGGGACATTCATTCGTATTTAAATTCAATAGCGAGGTATATATCAAGAAACACAGCCAAGTCGGATATCTTGAATTTGTATGCTAGAGAAAAAGAACTTCTAAAAGCTGAGCTTGCATTGATTTCTAGCAGAGTGTGTTTGACATCTGACATGTGGACTTCATTAGTATCTAATGGCTATATGTGTGTAACAGCTCATTATGTGGACATAAATTGGGTTCTTCAGAAAAGGATTTTGATTTTTCGTCATGTTCCTCCTCCATATTCGGGTGTAGTTTTAGGTCATTTATTGATTGTTTTACTTAAAGAATGGGGAATCGAAAAGAAAATCTTCACCCTTACTTTAGATAATGCTACTTGCAGTAAAGGTGTGGTTGATGTTTTGAAGAATCATTTGTCTATGATGCGTTCACTAGTTTGTGAGGGAAAGTTTCTTCATGTTCGTTGTGGAAATCACATTCTTAACTTAATTGTTAAGGCGGGTTTAGCGAAGGCTGATGCAGCTATTGGAAAAATTAGAGAAGGTGTTAAGTATATCAAGAATTCAGAAGTAAGACTAGAGAAATTTGCGGAGTGCCTTAGTAACCTTGGTCTACCATGTTCTAAAAAGCTACGCCAAGATATGCCTATTCGATGGAATTCAACCTATCAAATGATTGAAAGTGCTCTTCTATATCAGCAGGCATATATTCATTATGACTTGGTTGATCCTGATTTTAGACATGGTCTTTTTGAAGATGAATGGAAAACGGTTGAGATTGTCGCTACATTTTTTAGGCCATTCTATGATATTACAACTTTTTTTTCTGGATGCAAGTACCCCACAACAAATTTGTATCTTCTTAATATATGGAGAATTGAAATGCTATTGGAAGAACACAAAAGAAGTAAAGATCCAGTGATGATTGAAATGGCCACTTCTATGTTAAGGAAGTTTAAGAAATATTGGGAGTCATATAACATCATTTTATCTATAGCAATGGTTCTTGACCCGAGATATAAACTGAATTTTGTGAAGTTTTGTTTTTCAAAGCTTAATTCTGATACCGCTGATCAAAAAGTGAAGGTTATCGAAAATAATTTAAAGTTATTATTCGAAGAGTACTTGATACCATCTACTACAACCTCGTTACCAGAGGAGCATGCTTGTAGTAGTAGAAATGAAGTGACTGATGCATTTGAGGAGTTTGATGTGTTTCAAAGTCAGTTAGAGTCGAGTACAGGTAAAACACAATTAGAGTTATATTTGGAAGAAGCTAATGTTGATCGTAAAACAAATCCGAATCTAGATGTACTTGGATTTTGGAAGGATAACAAACTAAGGTATCCAGAACTTTCATTAATGGCACTGGATGTTTTGAGTGTGCCCATCACTACAGTAGCCTCAATATCTGCATTTAGCACCGAAGGTCGTGTCATTGGAAAGTTTTGAAGTTCTATTCTTCCTGCAAATGCTGAGGCGAAACTATTTACTACGGATTGGATTTGTGGACAAGAAAGTAAATTTATCTTCTCTAGTTTCATTTGTTTCATTTTATTTAGTGAATTTGCATTTAGAACTGTAATGACTTGTTTTTTTAAAAAAATTGTTTAAAATCTTGATGGATTCGGATCAGATTCTGATGAAGATGAGATTGTTTTTTACCTTCAAACTTATGTTGATAAACTTAGAGGTAAGACTTAAGAGCAACTCACATTTTTCTGCCTTTCTTTTATATTGTTCTTAGTACTCTGTGTGTGTGTGAAAAGTTAGAAAGCGAATTCAGTTTTTCGATATCCTGCATATGCGTATATTAGCTATCTGAAAATCTCTGCATACTTACGATCTTGTTTTTTATTGTTTTCTTTTTCTGTCAGATCATTGCATCTCAAAGGACAATCCACAATAGCAAGAATCACTAAAGTTTGTGGAAATTTTGTTGGAAGTGGTGGCCTCGTAGGTGCAGCATCTTCGTCTTTTTAGAGTTAACATGCTGCCGAGCAATTAACCATGGATCTTCGTCTTAATGTAATTTCAATCATGAGTCATGTTGTGGTTAGGCAGACTTAATTGTCAAGTCACAAGTGTTCCAGATACGTGTAATAGAAACTGGTCATTTTGTATTGAGTTATGAGTATCATCTTCAATTCTTCATTATCCAAATTGATCATTTAATGTCTTTGAAATGCTTTATGACTTGGTTATTTTGGAGCTCATTGAGCATGCGAGAAACTTGATTCATGGAATAATATGGGTAAATATGGGTACCCATATTATCCATTGGGTAACTCGTTTTTACCCGTTTAAAATATGAGTCGAGTTGGGTATTTTATCCATTTTTATTTAATTCGTTATTGATCGACTCATATTCGACTCGACTCGCTCGTTTGCCACTCATATTCTTGACTAATCAACCTCCAATCTTGTTATCATGTCCACTAATGATGACGGGTCTAAGATGACAAGTTTTTAAAAAAATGAGTGCACATGTCATCTTAGATGAATTTTACGTATTATATTAGAAATTTATATAGTACATATATTTTTAGGTTCGATGAGGATGTGTCTAATATAATTGAGTATTCTTATTCCAATATTAATGCGAAGGCAAGGTCATATATTCAACTATATTTCTAAGCGATCTAAGAACATAAGCAGACAAAATGAATCCTCTAATATCAGCAGTAGTGTGTGCAAGATAAGCTAAATATTTCCTATCAAATGAAACATTTTGCCAAATTTTAGAGGTAGTATAACTATCAAATGAAACATTTTGCCAAATTTTAGAGGTAGTATAACTATGTGCATGCTTGAAAAGACAACAAACAACAATAACATACTCATTGTAATATTTTTGATAGACTATTGACTTAAATAAAACATATCAAGCCGTTTGAAAAAAAAAATACAAAAATGAAAGCAAATGAAATAAAGAGTAGTGCACAACATACCGAAGAAAGAACGATAATGCTAATGAAATAATGCGAGAACCAAAGAAAAAAATATAAGTGATGGTCAAAATCGAAGAACAAGAAACTATGAAAATATTATTAATACTATTGGTAAAAAAATAGATTCAAGTACGACCACCAAACCTATACAGCAAGAAAGCGAGAGATAATTAACGCTCAGCTACCAACTAATATTTTACCCTAATCTACAATCCCCAAAAACTTTTATCATATCATCGATAAGCTCAAGATACACCATATCATATCCATTCCCCTCCCCAATACTTCTAGGAGAGTCGGTCCTTTTTTAAAAAAAAAGAAAGAAAGAAAATCTCAAACATTTTTTAAATTCGTTTAATAAGTTGAATTATGTTCTATTTCATTATACTTTTTCCGTCTCCACAAGAATTATGAACAAAAGTTAAATAGAATGATGTATGAGATGAGGTGTTTACTCATCTTTCTAAGCTTATCCATTGATAAAATTTGCCTAAATTTCAGGAGCGATATATATATAAATAGAGATCTTGAAATTTGAACTAACTAACATGTGATTGTCCAACTAAATCCTAACAAATCCTATTATTTCCTCAGTATTAATTCAAATAAAATAATGCAAGAACAATAAAATACTATGGCAATAGATTATTGAAGAGCATCTCGAAGTAGTTAGAACCGTACCAAATACTTAATCCCCAGCTATAAACTCTATTCCACCAATAATGTCGAATTAACCGATAGAAAAGAAGCTAATATAATTTAGGATAGCTTATTTAAGCCATGCCATATTATAAATCTTAAATTTGCTACTCCTTTATGTTTCTTTTTAGTTGTCATATATACTGAAAATACAATTATTCCAAAATAATTGTCAATTTAAAGAATCAAGAGAGAATTAATTATTTTCTTCCAACTTTGCCCTTAACATTAGTTATTCTAGAACTAAAAGGCACATATATAGATAAAGATTAAAGAATTAATAAGGAATATATTGGTCAAATAACACTCCTTATTAATTTTTTCTTAAGAGTTGTGTCAAACCTTATAATGACAACTAAAAGGAAACGGAGGGAGTAGTAGCTAGTCGACAACTCCAATAATCCATAGTTAAATCACAATTAAACAATAATTAGATTAAAACCATCGTCGACCACAATATACGTGTAAATGTAATTAAAAAATCTAATGGACTGACACCAATAATTTTAAAAAAAAATAGGCATTATCGGCATTATATTAATTTTGCCAGAGCTAGCAGAAATTATCGCTAGAAAATAGATAATACCTTTATTTCCTCATTTTAGGCAAGCAGATTAAATGAGGTAGTACAAACACGTAAGATTATTAAGGGTGTGTTCGGTAGAAAGGAAGATGATATAAAACGTTTTTAAATTTTTTCATGTTCGATTGATAAAAAAAATTGAAGAATATAAACAACTGTGCAGTACTCTTCGAGCAAAGGAATGACCTTTAGAAAGAAAATAGTTAGCATGGCTTAACAATTTAATTAGTCTTTCCACGAGACGTGTCATAACTAGCTCGTTTTAATTACTGAATTCACAAATTAAATATTTATATATATTTAATAAATTATCTACTCTAAATATAATGTCTAAATAAAAACCATTTAGTCTACTATTATTAGCTCCGCCCATATTAGCTTAACCATCCACTAATTTAGGTTGATAACAATATTCGTAACATGGCCAAGCCAGTATAACGTGGAACAGGACCACAGGGTCCAATTGTCCAAGACTGGGTATATAAATTTATTTATTTTTATAATATACGTGACAAGCCTCAGCTTTACCAAATCATTAATTTATGAATTATCTCCTAATTCAAATAATATAAAAGGACAAAGAAGTAGTTAGGGGACAGAAAAAAACAACAGAGATACAGTAAAACATAAACAGACATGTTTTTTTTTTTTGGGTATAGTTTTCCGTACACGCTATTCATATTGAAACCTGATTAAATCTGATTAAGAATGAAGTAGTATTTATCATTCCACCACAATTTATTGGTATGAATAGAGATGTTCGATGCAAAAATGAACTACTACCTATCTTTTTAAAACTTTTTTTTGGGCGTAAAAGTTAATTTTTTCTGGAGCCCGAGAGTCTATCCAAAATAACGTCCTTATCAAGGGTCGAATCTAGGGTGCCGCGAGGGTCTCCGATCACCTGAATCCCCTTAAATACAAGACTAGAGAGTGATTCAATAGTTTAGGAGATTGAAAATTCACGTTAAGGATCCAAGTTCCGTTCGTATGTTGTTATTGTTGCATAAAATTAAATTCGTAGAAAGAAATCCAAGAGGGATAGCTAGTTCTATTATTCAACAACATATAGATAGAAATATTTCCCATCCTCCGTTGCGCTTAGCAATGAAGAGGAAGTAAAAGATTAAAATTTAAAAACATAAAATGGAATTAGAAAATAAATTTTCATATTATCACATATTTGGGGATTAATATAATTGAAGTGATCTTCTAGGAGTAATTAATTCTCAAGCAAGTCCAAAGAATAGCAAATTTTCTTGAAGGTGCGCAAGTTGTCTTGAAACAAAGGAATAAAAGCATCAATGCTTCCATCTCCAATGAAGGATGGTAGAAGAAACATCATGCCTTCTGTTGGGAAATATGAAGGCATGAACACGTATGGACACCCCGTTCCAAAATCTAAGTCGTAGAATGGAAACCTTAACCAACTATCAACTTCGAGATTAGGACATAATATGTGCTTGTTCATGTCTGCTGTTGGGATGAGATCTTCTTCTTTGTGATTAGCAAAGTCGATGAACGATCTAAAATAGTTGTTGTTTACTTTTATAACCGCGTCATGAATGAGCTTCGTTGCATGATGAAGAGGCTCTCTTAGAAGATCCTTAACTTTTGATGTTGGAAATGCCCAAAGTACTAAGTTTCCAAAGTACTCATTAGGTACTCTAGGGTTCAACCTCATTCGACCATTGACTGAGATTCTTATATGAGTTGTCTCGAAGCCACTTAGGCCTCGAGCTTTAGTGATGGCCCTCCATAAATGTGCAACGAGGCTTTCAAACGTGCTATAAGGTTTATTATTGTTATTGTTGATGTTGTTGTTGTTCATTGAAGACGCTTTTGCCTTGAGTTTTGCTAGAAACTCAACGGTGAAATGGACTTTGTGCACCACTATATCTTCATTTACATGATGAGTACTTTCATTGAGTGAATTTTCCTTTTTGACTGATTTTGACATAAACTCTGCCCCATTATGCTCATACTCGATAAGAGGAGAGTTTCGAGGGTTGAAAATTGTACGATCATGTAAAGGAAGTGGATTAATGTCAAGCCCTCGACAGGCTTGACCCCATGCAACCAAAAAGTTGCTAGTGGAATGACCATCCGCCACAGTATGGTGGGCGGTGAACCCGACCACTAACGAGCCACAAGTAAACCTAGTGAGTTGAACTTGCACCAATTCGACAACATTGTTCAAGCTAGGATGTAAGTTAAGCAAAGAAGCCGAAGGCTTAAAGGGCATTACTTTATCAAGAGTGCTATCGGCTGATGCCTCAACGAATCGAACACCCTCATCGTTCAGTAAAATTACTGGATTTTCATGTTCGTCTTTACCTAATCGCCCTGCCCACTCCCTATAAATGGCTAGCGCCTTTTGAAGCCCCAATTGAATCGCGGCGTTTGGCGGAGTGGGAGGGCGATAGGCATAGATAATAGCAATTTGGGCTTCATAAGTGACCTTATCAAAGACACTAAGGGGAATATAAGTTTTAGTAGAAGGAGGGATAAAGTTGTCTTCATAGAAAGGGTTAATGATTTTTGAACTTTCGATTTTGACCTTCATGGTTCTCTAATTCTTTGATTTTGGCCAAGTAGATAGAGAGAATTAGAAGAGAAGAATGGCTAAGCTCGAGTTATGGTAATGGCATGAGTTGGGTTTATATAAGTATATAATCATGTAAAAACAGTCCTACAATATAATTGGCTAGTTAGACGTGTTTATGTTATAGAAAAAAATATATTAAAATTGGCAACAGAAACTAGAAAGCGTCGGCCCGATCACTAAAGGTCTCGCTATGTGCAGGGTCCAGGAAAGAGCCCGACCACAAGGATCTTTTGTAAGCAATCTTATCTTGAATTTCTGTCAAAGGATATTTCCAAGACTTGAATATGTGACCTCCTGATGACATGGCAGAAACTAGTAGAAGAAAAAATATATAAAAAGACAAAAGGAGGAAATTAAATAGTGGGCCTATATTATATCATTCAATTAGTGTGGAAGTGCTTAAATCTTAATTAGTTGTCTTAGTCAGCTAGTTAATTAGTATTCTTTCCGTTTCATATTAGTTGATCACTTTTTTTACACATATATTAAGAAATCATAAATAAGAAGATAATTTTACTGACTCACCCCTTAGAAAACTTCTTGAGAAATTTACAAACAAATGTGAATACTTTCAAAAATAATTAATTGCAAGGGTAATATAGGAAAATTTTAATTAAGACTTTCTTGATTTTGTAAGGTGATAAACTAATATGATACAACTATTTTTAGTAAGTTGATCAATTAATATAGGACGGAGGGAATAACTCTTGAAGATGCTTCACAGACAACTAAAATATTACTCCTATTATTTATTAATTTGTGAATTAGGGCTGACTTTCTTGATCAGTGTGGTGTTAATTTTTAATTGAATTACAATAACCTCTTGCCAACCTTGTGACTACATTCGGTACTGATAGTCATGTGATACCAACAACCTTCTTGTTAAACGTACAACTCATTGACAACTTCACAATTTTTAAATGACTGAATTACTTTTTTGGTACTTTAATCCATCTTTTCTTGTATTCCCTTCTAAACAGGCCAGGTCTTTTTTGTTCTGTTTTTTCACCAAAAGAATTTTTTTTAAAAAAAAATGCTTAGAATATAAAAATTCGACCTTAACGAAGTGATAAGATAGTGTGAATCCTCATCCTTAACGAGTGTTGATTCATAATGCATTGGACAAAATATTCATCTTTAAAAATGTTAGGTAATGAGGTGCCCGGAGCAAAAGTTATTCTTGATTATTACTCTAGCTATCTGTCCTAATTTATGTGTTATTTTTAATTTGACACAAAATTTAAAGAAAAAAGATTTAAAAATTTTAAATTTATAGTCTTAAACAAACATTAGATTGAAATGAAAGAAGTAGTATGTGATTATAAATTGGGTAAGTTACATAAATCACGAGTTAATATCTCAGATGGTCACTCAAATATGCATTATTCTTTCAGAAAGTCACTCAACTTTGAATTTTAACTCAAAAGTCACTCAACTATGCACTTTTCTCTCCTTAACTTTAAATTTTAATTAAAAAGTTACTCAATTATCCACTCTTCTCTTATAAAGTCACTCAATCTATTGAATTGCTATTTTAATTAAAATTTATTGATCCAAATTTTAAAAAATAAAAAAATACCATTTAAACTATTTAGTGACCCGCTCACTTGACCCGACCCGCTAAAATATATAATATTGACCCATTTTATTTTGCCTCTCTCTTCAATGACTCTTTCTCCTTTGCAATTTTTTCTCATTCTCCATTATTGTCTCTTCTTCCTCTTTTAGCTAGGTTTTAATTTGAGCATCTCAATTTCAAGTTCTATATTACGTAGGAAATTAAAGGAATCTGACACATGATATTTTTCTTCCGTATTACTTCTCAACTTCAATTTGACTTTGAAACTCTATTTGTAAATGCCCATTGGGTCAATTGCTCAATGCTTGTAAAATTGGCATAAACATCAAGTTACTTCATGGCCTTGGAATTTAATAAACTGAAAATCTCGTTTCCATTTATCAGCAATATATTCAGCTTAGCACTATCTCAGTACCAACTACTTTTGTAAGTCGAGCGTTGCTTTGCAATGCATAAATGACCTAAAATATACTTCACTAATGTCAGCAATGTAGAACCAGAAGAGGAAGAAGACGCAGCAATGGAGAATCAGAAGAAAAAAAAACGCAGAGGTGAAGAGGAGAAAGACCCCAAGAAGAGAGGGAATACTGTAGGAGAATGGATAAAATAAATTGGGTCAATTTATATTTTTAACGGGTCGGGTCAAGTAGGATGGGTCATTAAATGGTTTAAATGAATATTTTTATATTTTTTAAAATTTTAGTTTTTAAATAAAAAATTTATATTAGTAAATTTTAATTCAAATAACAATTAAATAGGTTGAGTGACTTTATGAGATAAGAGTTGATAGTTGAGTGACTTTTGAGTTAAAATTCAAAGTTGAGTGACTTTCTAAGAAAATAGTAGATAGTTGAGTGACTTTTAAGTTAAAATTCAAAGTTGAGTGACTTTTTGAGAGAAGAATGCATAGTTGAGTGACCATCTGAGATATTAACTCCATAAATCACATAGTGTAAAGATGAAATTACTATCTATTCCTATTTTTTTTCTAATTACAATAATCCCTTAAAACTAACCCAATCCGGATACATTAATGAAAGCGCGGATACATTAATACAAGCACGGATACATGATTAAAATAAAAATTAACTCAATCCGGATACATTAATGAAAGCGCGGATACATTAATACGGATATATTAATACATTAATACGGATACATTATTAAAATAAAAATTAACTCAATCTGAATATATTAATGAAAGCGCGGATACATTAATACAAGCACGGATACATTAATACGAATACATTATTAAAATAAAATATTTTAGTTATTTTTAAAAGATATAGGAACAAATGAAAAATAATATAAAAGGTGTATACTTTAGTAATTATTTCAAGTCTTAAATAGGAATTTTAAAGTTGAATGATTATTAATGATAATAGAAAAGTATCATTCTGTTATAGATGGACTAAAAATAAAGCTTATCACTCGTTATTAATTGGATTTCGAAACAACTATAAAATATTTGAAGTGGAAAAAAGAACTCTATCATCGTGTTATGATGGACATCTAAACGTGTGTGATCGGCATATAGTCGATAATTACAGCTAGGTTATAAAAGGTAACATGTGTTGATTTTACTTTTAAAATTTTTTCTGAAATGAGCCACCTCAAATAGTAGTAAAATCTCATTTTATAATGTATAAAATTATTAACGTTGGTGTGTTTGATTATATTTGATTGACTTAAATGTTTTGGAAAATATTTTTCAAATCAAATAATTTTCTTCAAATTTAAGGAAAATGAGTTACCTCCAAAAAGTAAAAACATTTTTCAAAACTCTTTTTAAACTTCACATCTCAACTTTTCATCCTAACTCAAGTCTCGAGTACCAATTCGCGATACTAATCCAAAATTCGACTTTTGATTCCCGATTCAGGACCTGACTCCGACCTCGATACAAGACCCATTCTCGAGTTTCGGATAAGATCAGGTCAGGATCAGATTCCGACCTCGGTGTCAGGTCCCGGATCTAGCCACAACTGACAAATTTTTTCGGTTTTTTAATGGCGGCTAATATGGTAACGAAAGAAGAGTGGTCAGATGCATGCCCATATCCTAAAATAATTAATTAAGTCTATAATATTAAATTAAGAAAAATGAGATTTTACTTTCACCTATTCGATTACTTTAACTAACTTTGTAAAAGCACACTAAAGAATTTTCAATACCATTTTGCACTTTCACGGGTTATAATGATGACAATTTTTTAATCTTTTCTTTACAAAATCTTGAAAATGACTTAGATCTTAGATAAAACTATCTTGTCAATGTTGACATGTTCACACTTAGAAATATTGTTTAATTTGTACTCCCTTCGGCCACTTTTAATTGTTATGGTTTCCTTTTTTAGAGTCAAACTATAAGAACTTTGACTAACATTTTACAATGTATTTTTTCATCATATTGATATGCAAAAAATTGCAACGAATAATATTTTTCTTATAGTTTTTTAATATCTAAATTTTTTATTTAAAATATCAAATTAATGTAATCTAATTTAAGTTTGAAAATTAGTCAAATTGTTTTTCAAAAAGCGTAACATGACAAATAAAAGTGGATAGCTAGGTTTTGCTAAATTACTTTCTCGTGGCTAATGCTACGGGTGAAGTTTGGAAAGAGTTAATAGTACATAAATCTTATCCCTATTTTTTAGAGGTGAAAAATTATTTTCGAAAGACCTCCAACATGAGAAACACATTCAGAATAATTAATATATCATGCATAAAAAAAACTCACAAAACCGTGTTTTAAATTTTTATTTCTGAAAGCTGATCTTTTCACGATAATATAAACTCTCTATTTTCTAATGAGTTTAATATATATGTTTTGACAGCCTAAAAACATTCTTATTATTAAATTACTTATTAGGTATTACTATAAATAAAGCCATTGATAAACTTTATTAATTGATAATCTAGTAAAATAATAAATTAACCTACTATTGCAGGACACAGTTTAAGATTTTCACCTCTAGAGTTAAACATAATTGCGGAACCAACAATTTCACTTTGAAAAAATAAATACACGAGTATTTTGTCAAAGAGGGTTTGAACTCAGTTAGCTCTGCGCTTAATGTCACATTTATATATTCTCAGCGGACATCACTTAAGTTTTTTTCTGAATATTTTCTCTCCCCGTGACTTCTTTTCTCTCAAATTTCTTCCTTTGTAATTCCATTTAGTCCACATCTACTTTGAACTTCTGACTGATATCTTTGAGAATCGAAATCGCTTCGTGCCAACTTTATTACCCATAAAAGCAGCTGAATTAGGTGAAGACAATAAATACCTTAGTAGAAAACGTTACATTTGGCAAAGTATTGTCACTTTAATTTGGCTTCGACTTATTAGACTTGTGGTACATGTGTACTGCTTGAATAAGACTTCTCCATCTACTCCAAGAAATAAATTGGCATATACGGACTTCCCATCTAAAAAGGGCATAATAAAATTAAAAATGTTCACGTACCTTAGATTCACGTGTTGCAATGTTAATAAAAGGACAGCAATATTGATAGTGTTAAATTTATTTATTAATCTAAGCTCTTACTAATCTACAAACTTTCGTACCTATAGCCTATGGGATTTGCTTTTATAGTAATATTTATTTTATAGTAGCACTTCGTTTTGGCACACCAATAATATTCACATTATATTTATGCCAGTTTTCTTGATAAAGCAAAACTCTTTCTCCAGGGGCGTATCTAAGGGGGTCATCGGGTTCACGTGAACCCATGCTTCCCTCCCAAGATCATATATAATAGTGTTATATTTTTTTTAAAATATTGAAATATAGATGTGTGATCTCATACTCGGAGTACCATATTATGTGACGATGATTGGGTGCACCTCTCCAAGTAAGGTTAGAATTCTGAATCTTAAATATGTATAGGATATATCCGATCAAATTTACATCTTAGATCAACCTTCTTACAATAGTGCACCCCTCATCTCGAAATCCTGGATATGCCTCTGTCTTTCACATGGTAACAGCAATTCGGATGTATACCATTGAGCTTTGACTGAAGCACTCTCTGATCGAAGTTGAAAAATGGATTATTTTACTTACATACGTAATTCTTATTAATCGAAATCCCAAAATTGTTGTGAAGAAAAAAAATGTGATTATAAGGTAGATGAAATAAAAGTGTTTGATTATATTTGATTAAGAAATAAAAGTGTCATGTCAAAATGAAGTAATCCTCCACCAGACATGTTGACGGTGCATGGAAAAAATGGTGTGTTAGGTGTCATTGTTGTACGTACTATGGTTCTTTGTCTAAAAAAAATTGCAAGCAAATTAATGCACGTAAAAGGTGGTTAGCAAAGTCGTAATCTAGCCCACCCGTGATATAACAAGAGTCGAGACGTGGCATTATATAAGAGACCAAAATCTTTTTCTTTTGATAGATGTGTATATATGGAACTTCATTGGCCACAAAAAAGAAAATTATATTATAACGCCTTAAAAAAGTTAAAATATACGTATCATGAACTTGCATCGTAATAAGTATAATGTCAAGTGGAATTTTCAAAATACAATGGTGTAGCAGACATTAATTTAGCAAAGTGCATTGAGTTTAATCTCAAGGAGTGTTTGTGATCATGTTTGCGGTGGAGCACGAATTGATGAGATTAATAGACTTCTAAGTTTTGACAAAGTTTTGAAAAAATAAAATGAATATTGATATTCAGTAAATTTTACTATAAAAATAGAGAAAAAAAAAGAGTAAAATGTGGTATAAGTAAGCGTACACGTACGTTAACATGAAACACACATTTTAAGTAGCTCATATATATATATATAATTTAATTTAGTTTATTATAGGATAATTTTGTAAAGTTTCTCACAAACACTCCTACATATTTGTTTGTGATTTGGATAAAACTCGACTCAAGTCAAAAAAATGAATCAAATCATTTAAATAACTCTATTTTTATTTGATTTGATTTTAATTTTGTTAAAAAAATTGAAGGAATAATCAAACAGATCAATTTATATATATATATATATATCAAATCATTTAAATAACTCTATTTTTATTTGATTTGATTTTAATTTTGTTAAAAAAATTGAAGAAATAATCAAACAGATCAATTTATATATATATATATATATTACTTTTTATGAACAATTTTAAATATCATATATATGTTTTCATTAAAATTTATTAAACAAATCCAAAAAGGCCGAAACAAGTAGTTAATAAAAGGACCAATATACATATTGGGTTAGCTAATTGTTGATTAAAAAATTGGCAAACACGAAAATAATGGTGCTAGTTGCTCAAGATAAATGATGTTTCATTAAACTAAATGACACTGTGAAGTTAAATATAATTAGTGTTTGGTATAAGAATTATAAGATCCAAAATGACATGACGATAACTCATTTCTTTTAGAATGAAATTGTTACTTCTTTCTCCTTTGAAACGTTATTAATAATCGAACAATAAAGTAAATCGAATCAAAATCAATTAAATTAATTTGATTTTAATTTAAAAAATTAATAACTGATTAAATTGATTTAGAATTTTAACTTATAACCAATCCAAATCGATCTTTAAGCACCCCTGCCCCAAAATATGAGGCACATCGATCAGATGATATTTTTTTTCTTATATGGGAAGTCAGTGAAAGGACAAAGACGTGGGAAGCGGCGACATACAGAGTTACAGACCATAAAATAAACATAACATAATTAAAACCACTTGTATAAACTTTTACAATTAGTACTTAAAAAATGTTCATTTGCTAACCAAATGATAAAAGTCACACAACTCCAGTTTTTTAAATTTATTTATTCGTCGGTCTCCTACTTCCAACGCCATACGCACGTCACTTTTATTTATTCCTAGACGTGTAATCTTTGATAAATTGTGATTATTCTCATAAGTAGATTACTTTTTCCGTTTCATAATATTTCATGTTTTATTTTATGAGAATCGAATTAATTGACATTCGACCAATATATGAAATAAGAAAAATTATAATTTATATATTTTTCATGTACATTTTGAATATTTAAATCTCAATTTTAAAATATTGAGAAGAACAATTCAGCAGTAGGTTTATCTCTGTATTGACTTTGATGACTACTTGTTTCTTTTTTATTTATTTTTATATAAGGAACTGTAATTATTCAATTATGTTCAAAATTTTTTGGACCTAGTACTATTCGTTTATATACTTCAAATTGCTAATTAGTTAATGTTTGACAATTGACATAATCAAATTTTGTCTTAATATATAATGGAATTGTCACCACTTGCTTTTAAATCAATTTTCCACATATATTTTCAGTTATTGGATAACTTTGACTATCTTCTTTTTTTTTTGGTTGAAATAACTTTGATTATCGAAATTATAAAAAGTTACAACTTCTGGAGTTAATTAGCACGTAATCACCTAATTTCAGATAAACGTCGCATAAATAAAAGGTCGTCTCTGATTTAAAATTTAAGCATTGCAATTTTTTATTTTATTTCTATAAAAAAAGGTTTAAATCCCAAATAAACATATATCTCCGAAGGCACTATCCAAAAAGATAAGAATGAGATTTTAATATTATGTTTTGTACTTAATTATATATGAAAATAGTATCAGCATATTTTATAATATTTTTATACATAATTATATTCCTTTCTTTTTGTGTCAATTTTTAAAGTATTTTCTCTTTAGAGTAGTTGGTGTTAGTAGTGATGTAGATTGAGAAGCAAAACTTCATATAAAAAATTAAGTGCCCTTCACCAGATGTGTTGCATGCGTGGAAAAATACAATAGTGTTACCTATTTTTACATATATTTAATTGGATAACTTATAGAAATCTCACTAGTTTATGAGTTAATTACTTAGATACACGTTAGTTTGCAATATCATGAATCTTACTAGATTTTGGTGCGTCGAGATATGTCCAGATATATGTATCTTGAGATACATGGGGTCAAAACTAGGTGTAATTTGTTTTATGTAAACTGTATCCAAGTAGATTCGCATGTATTTGGAATATATAGACAAATCTCGCTTGCCTCCCCCCATTGGGCTTGCCACTATCATATCTCACTCGCGTATCTCGAGATAGATAAAATAAATAAATATATATATATATATATATATTGTGTATCTAGTGTGATTCGCATGTATCTGAGATACATAGACAAATCTCGCTCACCTCTCTCCTATCTCTCTCCTATCTCACTCGCCACTCTCATATCTCACTCGCGTAACTGGTATCTCATATACATGCGAATCACACAAGATATATGTATATATTGTATATCTAGTGTGATTCACATGTATCTGACTTGAATTCTGATATGAAATTATTAAATCATGAGATAAAATATAATTATTTCAAACAGGGAGAATTGTAAATATAATATGAATAGTTATGTAATTAGATAATTATTCAAAGCAAATGTGTCCAACTTTTTTTTTTCTTAATGAAAAACTAATGGGCAGTTATCAAGGTCTACCCTAACTGGTGATATGTTATAATATAAGTTTTTTTTTTAGTTTTTCATTTGGTCTTTCAGTGTCCGTATTAAAGTTTGCTAAATTTAATTTTATATCGAGATGATAACATAGAGTGTAAGTGATTATTTTTTTTTCTAATGACAAGAAACCGTAACAATTACTTTTTAAATTTCTATACAAAATAAATTTTGCTTCGATATAATCACCAATATATTAGACAAAAGAGATAAATTCTATTAAGCAAGTCTCATATAATGAACTCGATAAAACATCCATACGGGAATTTCAAAACTCGAGACCCATCATTTTAGACATGATGCTCAATCAATTTGATTACCCTGCGGATGGATAAGTGATTGTATAATTTATAAGTATATATTATTTACTTTTTTTATTAAAAGAAAAAGTCCACGTATAATGTGAACAGTTATCACATATTTTTACAGGCGCCACAGTCCATATAAGTTCGTGGAAGGACACAAAATGTAGGAGGCGGCATAAAGATCATAAGTTCATAAAACAAATAAACATAGTAAATTCCATTTATTATTATTTTTTCAATTTCGGAGAATTCGTAATCGCTATCTTTTTTGAGTTATATTAAACATAAACCTATTTTTATGCGATAGCTTATAAGGTACATAAAAAATATTAATATACTAAATAAATTTAATATAACAAGCTCTACTGAAAAGACGTTGATCGAGTAATAAAAATCAAATTTTATACAATAAAAATTATTCATTGGAACACCTACTATTTCCATGCCTTGTGACTTTCTATTCTACCATCAATGTTATAACATATATAAGTAGTGGAATGAACCGGTGGTCATATTTTTAATTAGAGATTTCGATTTGAGATTTGAAAATAATTTTCTTTTGGCAGAAATTACATAATATCTCTTTTTTTAGCAGCCCTTAAGACTATTAGACAATTCGATAAATTCAAAATAGCAGATAATTATACTAAAAGAAATGTTCAGCTCTATAGTGATTGTGCCCTCTAACTTTCCAATATTTTCCATTTTTCCTTTAATTGACTATTTCCCCTATATGCATTTGAGAAATTCTCGTGGATCATTATTTCACATTATTTTCTTAATTAGAGAAAAAGATATTCACATTAGAAATTTCTTTGTACCAACTTTGATGTGTACTGTTTTTCTATTAAGAAATTTTGGTTGACAAGATATTTTCAAGGTTGGGAGGTTCACACACACTATTCACAACGACACCCAAAAAAAAAACATATAACAGACACTAAAGTACAAGGTGATATTTTAGCATTTTTAAAACATTAAGATTTATGGCCAGAAGTATTACTAAAACATTGTTTAGGTTTGCTCATTCTTATTTTGGAAATGCAGAGAAAATTAAAGATATACGAAATGTAATTTCATTCATGACCAAAAAAAAAAAGAGAAAATTTGTGCTCCATTAACAAGTTGGATAGTAGTCGATAAACTTAATTCATAAAAATATAAAAATCGTTCAATTTACTCAAGTTTGAGTTATTTATTGACTCTGTCTATTTAATATTTCAATCCATTTGAGCTCAAACACATTTCAATATGCAAATCATATTGATCAATGTGAAATTTCATCCAAACATTTTGGAAAGTATATTTTTGGAGTATTGACAAATGACATGTCCCTGTCAAATTAAGCCTAAATCTCTTCATTTTTTCCTATTTGTTCCATTTTTGTCTTTTTCTTCTATTTTTATCTCCCTTTCATTCTATCTTTGTAAAATCTCTCCATTTTCCCGTCTTTCATTCAATTTTCAGAAATCTCTCCAACTAAAGTTGATGTTTCATCAAAATATATTTCATATGAATATGTAATGGATACCAATTTTAACTTAAAATATGCTATATACAGTACATAGTGATATACATCGTATGTATACTACATAATGTACCTCAAATAAATGGATTTTTTTATACATATTAATATTTATTAGTACCCATACATATTACTAAAGCTATACAGTAGACAAAATATGCATACTAATTATATGTATACATGTTATTCCAGTTATACATATTAATAATATATACCATATTTTAAAAAAACTTTGTATACTAGTGTGCAAAAAAAAAAAACAATATATATTTATAGAATGACGGATTTGATTAATAGGAAGGTTTTAACTTTTCATTTTCGAATGTCGTAAAAGTGTGTCGAAATTCTTTCTTCAAAGTGCTACAATATAATACATTGAAGAGATTGGAGTAAAAATTAAGATATTCGAGACAAAGTGAGAGTGACTTTCGTAGTGAACAAATTAAGAAAGATAAGATTGAGATGACTGGTTCGGACACGTGTAAAGGATATGCACAAATGTCCTAATGAGGAGGTATAGATATTGATTATGATGGGTACGAAGAAAGGTAGAAATATATCGTAAAGTATTAGGAAGGAATGACTAGCCAGGACATAGAACATCTGCAACTAACCGAGGATAGATCTTAGATACGAAAATATAGAAGTCAGTGATTAGAGTAGAAGGTTAGTAGGTAGTCAAGTATTGTCTAGTTTCATTACAAGTATTGTTATTTTTACTCGCATATTGTTATTGTATACTATTCTTCTATTTTATTATTATATGTTGCTTAATTTTCTTTATTTCTGTTATTGTATTATTTATTGTTGCTATTGTTTCATTTTTCATTGTTAGCATGACTCCTTCACATATTATTAATTTACATATTTGAAGTGTTTTATAAGCGTAAGATTGCACGAACACCGTTCTCTTTCGATTATTTAAAAAATTATCTTGTATATATTGTTGATTTTTTGTTGTACTATTATTTGATAATTTTACTACTAATAAGTAAAATTTGGTCCAAACAAATAGTGTTGAGAATTATTTTCTTAAAATAAAGCAATAACGTTAGGTTAAATTTATTTGCGTTTCCCATGACTTCGATTTTTAACATAGTGCTCAAAAGATAATTTTTCTAAATATATATTTGTGGCTTTAAGGTACCTAAATACCAATATACTAAATCATTGGTAGTTAGGATCGTTTGATTCGCAGATAAAAATGATTTAGATATTATAATTTTGAGATTATAATAATGAAATTAATTTATTTCATTTGAAAGGTGAAATAACATGATATCAAGTAGAGTGAAATATTCAAGATTAAAATTGAGACTAAATTTATAAATTTAATTAAAAGTATAAATTTTGTCACAAGCTTAATATACACTCAACTAAATAAAATATAATTTTAATTTCAAATTTAATCGTGCATATTTCATCATATCTCGGAACCAAACAACTGTAAGACACAAGTCTCAACTATACCCTGCAAAATAATGGGCGGGTGATTCGACCCGAAAATAGAAAACGAGAGGATCCGAACACAGGATTTAGGGTTTAAGTTACCGCGCATCTGCAAACTTTTTCCTCTCTCGCGCTTGGCAGCACCGGCGAATTTATCGGCTTATTTGTCACCGTTCTCCGGCGAGGTCTAATAAGCCTTATAGCTCAAGTAATTTTCTTCAGGTTTTCAATTTTCTTTACTGTGTTTCTGTTTTTAGCAGCAAATTGCTTGACGTGTAGTATGATTATGTAAACAGAGATGGGTGTTAAAGCAAGGAAGAAAGCAATAACGAAGAAATTGAAAAAGGGAGCAAGCGATTTTTCTGCTTCTTCAGCTTCTAAAGATGAAGCACGTGACTTTCTGGTACGTTATTTGTTCGTGAGGCACCAGCCTATGAGCAGTCCATCCACTTTCTTCAAACTATATATATGCATATAATGAAAACTGAAAGAAAATACCTCAAATTATGTATATATAGTTAGTGGTGAGCTAACTCTCTAGATTACTGTTTCTTTTCCTCGGTAAGAAGCAATTGTCTCCTTTATCGGGATTTCGTGGTGGTATATCTGTATATGTTTTAGTTTTTATGATTTTTTGTATTATATGCACTCCCTTAATTCTGCAACTTGCTTGGTATATGCGTATAAACATAATGTCTCAACGGTAGAGAATTAACTAAGGAACACAGAGAGCTATAGTTTGATGTCTGGTCTGTGATGCTTTGGGTGGGCAATGGTATTGTAAAGATTTTAGCTAACTTACAATTTATGTTTAGTCTATGTGATACTTGAAGTGGGCAATCCTCTTCGTTAGAATCATTACTGTAAAATCCACCGTGGCAATTAGTGTGCTGTATATGACTTGTTTTTGTCCTTTAAATAAATAGCCATTAGAAGGTGGGCCAGCGCAGAAGCTTCCGAAGACTGAGGTGAGGGAAAATAAAGCAACAGTGTTATATATCGGGAGAATCCCGCATGGATTTTATGAGAATGAAATGGAAGGTTTGCATTTCTCTCCTTAAATTTGTTTGAGAATGAGCCTATTTAGATACTTGATATTTTCCTCTTATGTATAATAGTATGAAGTTGAGTAATTGTGTGATATACTCTAAATGTGGTCTTCAGGTTTCTTTAAGCAATTTGGCACAATCAAGAGGCTTAGAATTGCAAGGAATAAAAAGGTTAATTTTCCAGGCCAATTATTATTGGTCAAGTGTTCATCTGTTTTTGTTAGAAATTTCTTTCATGTTTGCTCTTTAACTCTCTTATTTGATGTTTTATGGTTATTGTTATGCATTTGACTTACTTCATTCTCCATTAAATGGTACTGTGCCACTAATTTTGTAAACCATTGGTCAATGATGTTTTACTTGAGTACATCTTAACCAATTGAGGTGTAACCCACCTTGCTTGCATGGTGGCAGCCTCCTTCCCTTTTTCTTTTGGTTGTCTCCTTATGATCTTGTGTAATTTTGAAGAATCCCAAGCAATCAGCAAACCAGAATGCTTCTTACTGGGAAAAAAAATAATCAGTAAACTAGATGCTTCTTTAACCCTGACAGAACAACTCTTAACACTTCGAATCCTCCTTGAGGACAGTAAGGATCTCTCCACCCCGTCCTAATCCACAGTGCAATCTTGTTTCTCTCAATCTGGGGAATAGACTTTCTCATGGAACCCTCAACACAATCGTGCTGGACATCCCGGCTACTTTTTTTTTCTTCCTTCTATTTCCTCAGCTACCAATTCTCTGTTCCACCTTATGCTCTCTGTACACCTTCTCTTAGTATCTCATTCGTGAGTGTATTGATAGATATTTCATCTTTAAGAAACAATAGAAGTCTGATCAGTAAAGCTAACATCTGCCTGAAAATACCTTGATTTTTACTTTTGGATAAAGGAAATACCTTGATTATATCATCTGTTTTCGAACTTTATGAAGTGTTTTTCATCTAGAAAAGAAATGAAATTGTAGGCCTTAATCATGTAGTGGAGTATGGTGATTCATTGCCATTCACTTCATTTTCATTTTTCAAACTACTCAATTCATTTCTTAGTCCATTGAAAAATTTATTGTTCTTTTCTTGTTTGCATGCACTGCACTCCTTTAAGCAACACGTCATATGTTAATCCACTGATTTACCATTATTTTCATTTAAGCTAATTTTCTATTTGTTCATTGACTTATCCTGGGTTCTTTTCCTTAACAGACAGGAAAATCAAAGCATTTTGGCTTCATAGAATTTGAGTCTCCTGAGGTAGTGCTTGTCCTAGTGGCTTTGTAGTGTCATAGATATGCTTAAAAAAATCTCTCTGATCATTATCTTTCCATTTTCTGCTTGTCTTTTTGGGTAAATGCAGGTTGCAAAAGTTGTTGCGGATACTATGCATAACTATCTCTTGTTTGAGCACTTACTGCAAGTTCAACTTATTCCTCCTGAACATGTACATCCAAGATTGTAAGGACCCCCCTCCCTCTCTTTTTTCCAATTTGATGGAGGGAGTGGTAATTTAATTATTTTATGTCCAAGTGTGAGGAGATTGTCAAATTTCTTTGGTTTCTTCCATCTTTTTCTCTTTCTTATGCTTATGTTTAGGCTGTTTTAAGGGGGTGCTTGGGTGGGTGGGGGTTCAGTGGTCTGAGAGCTTCTTGTTGTGGGAGGTTTATCGGCACTTTGTAGTCTTTCGTCACTATAAATTGGAACAACAAGCAGATCTTTTTTTTTTTTGACTGGATTAAACTTTAAAGAATATATTGACCTGCGAATTTGCTCCTGATTATATATTGGGATCTCTGCTTTATAAATTTCATGCTGCTAAATGCTAATGACAGAAAACCTCAAGTCTGATAATATTCTTAATCTTTTCCTTACATTATGAGTTATAAAATGAGTTCAGCATTGCATTTGAGATGCACAAGTTATCTGGTTTCGTGATCTAATGGTCGCTGACCACCTAATCTCATTGTAAGGGAGCAAAATATATGTTTAGAAGCACGGCATTCTCCTGATTAATTTTTAACTTTACAAGGAGTGTGAAGAGTTGAAATTTAGTGGGTGGGTTTATGATACTTTCTTAGCATGGAGACACAAAATTGGGTCTTTTTATCTGTTGGTAGTTAACAACTTTGATTTCTACGTAGGTGGAAAGGTGTGAACCGCTGGTACAAACCCTTGGATTGGGTTAAAATTGAAAGGAAGCGTCAGGACAAGGTAATATTCAGTGGGATATAACATTTTTGAATTTGTGTTATGCTAAATGTGGTAAGTAGTTTAGTATTATGACCTCTGATTAGACTTTGCAAACATAAACTTGTTGAGTGTTAATAATCATCCAGGAAAGAACACTGGATGATCACAATAAGTTGGTCGAAGGAATATTAAAACGCGACAAGAAGAGGCGAAAGAGGATTGAAGCTGCTGGAATTGACTATGAATGCCCAGAAATGGTAAGACTTATATGGCTTTCTTTAGTCTCAATCTAACTATCTGACGATGCAAATACAGCCTTATCGCAGCGGGTTACTGGTTGGAGTATGGAAACCCTTCTATTTGGTTAATCTATCTAACTGTTAATTAACTATAATTTGCACTAGATGATATTAATAACAGGATTGTTGCGTGTTTGGCTAGTGTTATTCTATTGAACAATAGTTGAGTAGCGTTTGACTATTTGTTACAAGAATGCTAATTACTTCCTAAATATTAGAAATAACTAGGATTAGGGAAGTGACAAATGACTTGCACTGAGCACACAATGAAATATTTTTTAGGTTAAGCTGAAATTACGAACACTCCATCAGGAGATTACATACGATGGTGCATGTCATTTGCAGGTGGGTTCAATTCAGGCTGCACCAAAGAAGATCAGATTTGATGCAGATTAGATCTTTCCAGCAGAACTGAGACAGCAAGTAGAGATTAGTATATTGGCAGTTTGCATTTCAATTCATGGTCGTGGCTCTGGAACTGTGCTACTGATGGGAAGCTGTTTGCTGCTTAAATGTACTAAATTGTCAACGAAGGTGGAAGATTGCTAGCACCTTACATTTCTTCTGATAGAATTAGCATTATCATAGACGACACCGAGGCTGTAAGACATTCCAAACATCTACTTGTAATAGCTTCAATTTTTGTAACCCTGACTCAAAATATCAAAAACTAGTGGAATTCTTTGGGTGATAAAATGAATTTTGTCTAGGCTTTGGCTAGTAATGTATCTCAATCAAGTGTTTGGACTTTGATATGCCAGATTTGTGGTTTCTTTTGGTCATTATGCAACATTTCCTGCAGAAGGTACAGTTAGTGAATTACATAATCTTAACTTTGTGAATCTGCGTTTTATATTTAACATCTTGTAAAACAAAGCGTCGTGGGGGACCTGTTTTTTTTTTTTTGTTTACTTACAAATTTGAAGTATTACTCACTGGATGAGCGAACCAATCCTGTTTAAAATGAAAGGTGATTTTTTTTCTTTCAAAGCCAATGGAAAATTGGAGCATTTTATCGCCAACATAATAATTTTTGGTTGATCATGTTCATGAAAAAAAGAAAATCTACCCATTAACCAACTTGGACTTATTGCAGAATGGGCCTGTATGTTCTGTAAATTTTCTTTCAAAAAATTACTAAAATGTACACCTTTAAGTATATTATTTTCCATTTGTCCCTATATTTTTTAAAAATAACTAAAATCTCTTATTTTAATAATGTATCCGTATTAATGTATTTGTGCTTGTATTAATGTATCCGCGCTTTCATTAATGTATCCGGATTGAGTTAATTTTTATTTTAATAATGTATCCGCGCTTTCATTAATGTATCCGGATTGGGTTAATTTTAAGGGATTATTGTAATTAGAAAAAAAGTAGGGATAGATAGTAATTTCATCTTTACACTATGTGATTTATGTAACTTACCCATTTTCTTTTCCTAGAATCAGTAAACCTTCCAGTGGGAATCTTCATGAAGATATATAACATAGTACTAAGGACCCGTTTGGCTCCAAGAATACTTGGGAAAAACTTGGGAAGCGGTGTTTGGTCATATAACTTGGCAAATATATTTGCCAAGTATCCCATGTTTCCAAATACTAGAAAAAACTAGTATTTGGGCCAAGTTCTAATATTTGAGAATTTTCAATAATTCAAAAATTACCCCAAATTTTTATATTTTATAAAAAATACCCATTATATATTAATTTCAACTAATATTTGTTATTTATTATCTACTACGAAAAAGTTTGAGTTCTAATTTGAGCGATAAAATTGAGAAAAAAAAACAATTTGTGTTTAATGGATTATAATTATAACTGGATCAGTGATAAGTTTGAGTATGCGATTAATGTATTGTCTTGCCTATATTGTTATTTAATATTGTTGATTGTTATCAATTATATTATAAGGTTATATTTTAACGGAGCATATTCATTATAAAATGATAATATAAATTTATGGGTATTTTTAATAATTTTTAGAACTTATGAGTATAAATCATATTTTTTGAAATAGTCAAATATTTTTGAGAAAATTTGGGGCCAAACACAAGATAAAACTTCACCCAAATATGATTTGCCAAAAATATTTGAGAACTTGGGACTAAACGCTAGCTAAATATGTTACTCTTTAATAGTTCAATTATACAATAATAGGAGATAGGTCATAGGAGTATTCAATATCAAACATGTTGCTGGCTCTTTGAATACACTGCAGGCATTAATTAGACTATTTGAATAAGTTTCAGTTAAAGCAAAATAAGACTACTATTGGGTGGGGGGGAAATGATCAAAAACAAAAGGAAACCAAAAAAGAGAAAAAATACAGTCAATAAAGGATTCTTCTTTCCTTTTCTTTTATCCAAGTAAAGTAATGAGTACAAATGTAATTAATTAAAGCTGGAGGGACCATGTTTAGGACTGAAATAAAATACTGGAGGAGCTTTGTGTAGGATAAAGCAAATAGTATCATAAATATGTTTGTTTCATTCCTTAAAAGTGCATCAATTCTGTGGACTCAGCTTTTTCTGTTATTTCATCTCTTTTGGTAAGCAAATCAAAGGTCTCTCACTAGTAAGTTATTAGATATGTGATTTGGGATTATAAGTTCGTGTCAATATTTGAACAAGTGATTTGAGATCATGGTTTTTTAAATCTCAAATTCTCTAAAAAAATAAATAAATAAACATTTGAGATTCTAAATTGTGATTTTACTTTTTTTTAAAATGTAAAACTTGACACATAAGTTTATATTTTGTAAAAAATGACTCATGCTTGATGTGAAGAGATTGTTATATCATGTGAAAAAATTATATTGAAAAACGGCTAGTTACTACTTTATTTCAATTAATATACCTAATATTTCTGACACTGAAAAGTTAATATTCACTAGGGAAAAGGGTCAAAAATGCCCTTACACTATGAGAAAGGAACAAAAATGCCCTCCGTTTGTAGTTTGGTCCAAAAATGCCCTTGGTGTCAATACTTTGGTCCAAAAATGCCCTTATTGTTATTTTAATGGGTCAAAAATGCCTATTTTCCAAATAAATATATTATTTATTTTCTTTTTAACACATTCTTTTTCTAATAATATTTTTTTTAAATTAGCAAATGTTTATCCTACTTCAATTAAAAAAAATAAAAAATAAAAAATTTCTTATTTTATTATAATTATTTTTTATCGTTATATAAATAAAATTAATGATGGATATACTATGATCTTATATATATGACATATATTATCGGTCGAAATGATACATGAAGTTATTTTATTTTATTTGATAAAGTGAGATTAAGAAGAAAAAAATTATTTCCTACATTTTTATTTGTTAAAGTGATTTTAAAAGAAAGAAAAACAAGTATAGGATTTTTTTAATAATATTTTAATTAGGAAGAAGATGTGTTCAAAAAGAAAATAAAAAATATATTTATTCGAAAAAGGGCATTTTTGACATATTTAGTAACTGTAGGGGCATTTCTGGACCAAAGTATTGAATACAAGAGCATTTTTGAACCAAAGTATTGATACCAAAGACATTTTTAGACCAAATTACAAACTGAGGGCATTTTTGTTCCTTTCACATAGTTTAAGGGCATTTTTGACCCTTTTCCCTATTAACTAATACTGATACTACACTTCTGTTGGAAGAAATTAGTGTGTGCTTACCTCAAAAGGGTGAATCCCTTATTGGTCAGGAAGAGCTTATTTTTCACTTACAAAAAAAATTGAGCTACAAGGTAAAAAGGGTCGATTTTTCTAAACCAACCAGTTGAAAAATAGCTTATATATACGCGATATTGTGGGAGAACAAGATACAAATTTTCACTTTATAACTAAAAGAGCTTATTAAATTCTGAGACATGTGTCAAATTTACTTATTTAGTCGTACTATAAAGATAGTGTATTCGGACGCCTCAAGCTAAATTATATTATTCATACTAATATTTGTCTTACAACTTGAACTTGTAAATAATAAGCTGACTATTAATAAAGAAAGACAAAATTGACAACATAATACCATTAGTGGGTGGTGTACGTAGAATATTTAAGAATCAATGTCGATATTTATAAAAGAAAGGATAAATGTTTAATTAACCTACTTATAAGTAGGTTATATCCTTGATTCGTTGGTTTACACTAATTTTAAGCTAGAATAGGTCTTAAGTTCAATACTACTTAATTTTAAGCATGAGTATGTTATATTTTGCAAAAAATTGCTTAAGTTGTAATCAGTCAATAAACCAACACGCCAACAGGTAACTTTTGTCAAGTAATATCATTTCGTTAAATATATATACCTTTATGCGTAGTATTAATCTATATATATTTAGTAAAATTTTTCAAGAAAGAACTTGATACCCCTTCACTCAACGAAGATCTGCTCCTACATAGTACATACCATACCTCATTGCCAAGCAACAAGACATGGCTTTGTTTATAGTTTATACCTTAGCATCTCAATAGAGACAACACATTCTTTAAGGAATATTTCTGTTTCATCAACTTTTGAGAAAGAACAAAAGGAAGCGAGCTGACTTTCATAAACACAACTTTCAATTGCATTTTTTTTCCTTCCATTATTTGCTGCAAAAGAACTGATAAAATTGATATTAATTTGTAATCTGAAAAACTAAAAATAATAATAGTAATAATTAGCTACTACTCTTTGTCCTAATTTATGTGACATTTTCTGTTTCATGAAAGACAATTTGACTAATTTTTGAAGCTAATTGAATTAGATCAATTCTATATTATATAATTAAAATCCAGATACTCAAAAATTATACAAAAAATATTATAAGCTGAAACTCTGCCATGTAGTATGATGAAAAAACACACTTTAATATGTTAATCAAAGTTTATATATATTGAATCTCGAAAAGCAAAAAGTGACATATAAATTGAAACAAATAGTAATTAATTACAGGTTAAAACACACACACAAAAATTGTAATACTTTCTTCGTCCATTTTTACTTGTTCAATTTTAAAATTTTAAAAATAATTTATGATTTAGTTCTTAATTTATCTTTAATATTAACTATAGTCATTTTGAAATGCTTTTATAAAATATTAAATTTATTATATTAAAAAAATAATATAATAAAATTATCATTTTATTTATTTTTTTAAAAAAAATATATCAAATTAATATCAAACAAATAAAAATGAACAGAGAAAGTACCACGTGAATGTATGAATATGATATAAGCAATGAGCATATTAATTGCTATACTTGAACTTGTTAAAGCTGTGGAATTTTGAATTCTAATGACGACCCTAGCCTATAAGTAATTAAATTACAAGCTCAGAAGCATTAATGAAGAAAACCACAAAAGTTAAGTCTTTGATCCCATTTCTTTTTATTTACCAACGTTCAACATATTTATATCAAATTAATAGATGTATATTTATATTTATATCAAATTAATATATGTATTTCTAAATATATTGTACATAATTTTTTTTCACTTAATTAGGATAAATTAATATACATTTGTATCTTACTAAATCGCTTAATCATAACAAACTGATCTGATTTGTTGTAATCATGCACATTGATAAAGTTTTACTACATATCCTTTCCAATCGTTTTAATTGTAATTCAATTCACTTAATCATTTATTTTAATTGATGAATTCATTCGTAAAACCATATGATTCATCATAAAATGGCATAATAGTTACTTTTTTTGTATTAAATTTCTTCGAGATATTTTTCATTAAACGGTTTATACGAATCATTAATTTTTCTTTTTTTGGAGTTTCTCCTTCATTTATATAATTCCATATTTTAAAATATTCTAACTTTAAATTAAATAACTGGCCCTAGTTATTTTCATTCCCTTGCAACTACATGTAGAAAAATATTTAATGTAATTTGTGTTATACGTTTTAGAATTTTGTACAGTAATATAGTTTGTTCCTAACATGATAAGTTTTAAGAAACTTCTTGCTAGATACATGAGAACAGAGGAGAGAAAAAGAAAAAAAGAAAAAAAGAAGAAAAAAGTCGGTATTAAGTTAAAGTCAATAAATAGAATTTATTTATCACAAAATAATGATATTTATTGTTCTATCAATGCTTTCAAAAAGATCGAATATAGCATATTTCTAACTACGTTACTAGTACATTATGTTTCTAATTTATAGACTTTAATGGAAAATGATTCGTCCTATGTTTGAGGTGGCTTTTTTAAAAATAAAATAAAATCTTTATAAAATGTATTTCCTTCGGTATTATATGATATTTTTCATTTAATCATATCTATTAAGAAATTTACTCGCCTAGAAAGTAAATATATTTTTATTTAAGAACGGGGCAAGACAAGGCGGGATGGAGCTTTAATGGAGCGATATGGGGCAACACAAGATAATTTTAAAAAAATTGTTAAACAAGGCAGAACAAATTGAATAGAAATCTTAGTAGATCAAGACTTATCTCATCCCACCTTATTTACATTCCTATCTACAGTAATAATCAACCTATAATAATAGATAACAATAATAATTTCGTATAAATAATCTTTTAAATTCACTTCAAAACTATCATCACAATTTAGCAATCTTAGATACTCCATAGACCATAGACCATAGTCCATAGTCCATAGTCCATAATCCATAATCCATAATCCATAATTCATAGCGCACGGTGTCTCACCTCAAACTATCATCACAATTTCACCCAATATTTTGTGCACATTTTAAAATTTGTGATTAAGTTTTTTTATTTTATAAATAAAACGTTCATTATCAAAAAAATAACTCTATATCAACAACAACAACAATATAATCAGTGAAATTTCATAAGTGAAATATGAGGAGGATAAAGTATATGCAGACCTTACCACTACTTCTTGAAAATAGAAATGCTATTTACAAAAGACCATCAACTCATATACAATAATCCCAAAATAAAAATAATTATATATCAAAATATTTTAATACATTTGGTATATATTATTGCATCATTTTTTTCTAATTTCATCAAATATGACATATTTTATGTGAGTATTTAATCGTTCGTCACAATATTTGAACTTTGGGGGGCAAATTGGTTAGATGAGCAAAGTCACGTGTTTGGGAAACTGAAAAGTTGATAAGAGGAGAGCGCGTGGGACCAGCCAAAAGAAGGGCTCAACTGATTGACAGTTTCCTGCTTTTCGCGCGATGACCAAATCGAATAATTGCTTATCACCAACTCATTGGAAACCGATGAATAACTTCCCCACGCCTTCTTTTCTACTATATTGTCCTTTATCCGTACATATATTAATTTCCTTCCTTTTATATTACTCTACTCGTATTGATCTGACATTTTGTTTTAAATTATTTTAATTAAAGATATATTGTATTAAATTAATACTACAATTCTAAATTTAAGTGTTCTTATTTTAATTTAATATTTAATACTAAGGATTAAAAGAAGAGAAAATTTCAGAAATAGCAAAGATAACATACACAATTAGACTTTATATCTATAGTTTCGGTAATTACACTACATAGTTATAGTTTCGTTTGTTATGGAGGTTGCAGTTTATATATTTCGCTTGCGAATATACAAACAAGGTAAGCATATACAAATTCTCGATTTATACAATCAAGAATCGAATTATACAAATTATGGGTTTATACAATCAGGGATCGAATTATACAAATTATGGCTTTATACAATTAGAAAATTGAAGAGCAAAATTTTGCTAAATTGTAATCATGAACTAAAAATAATCGAAACTATAGCTATACAACATAATTATATACTCTATATGTTTGTCATTTCGCGTAATTTTTCCTTAAAGAATTTTAATTTCATAAATTGAAATAATTGAGTACTTATTTTAGTATGAGTATCAAGCAATATGAAATGAAAGAAGTACACACTCCGTTTTAAAAAGAGTGATTTATTTATCTTTTTAGTTTGCTTCAAAAAGAATGATCTATTTCTTTTTTTGGACAATATTTTAATTTCAGCTTTCTGCGTGATATGTTTAATACTCTAAGATTAAATGGCATTTTGAGTCATTTGACATGACTTTAGTTTAGGACCACAAAATTGAAAATTTTTCTTTATTTTTCTAAAATTTTGTGTTGAGTCAAACTAGGTCATTCTTTTTTAAACGGATGAAGTATTATTTTACCGTTTACTTTAATTTATCCATGTATAAAAATAATTTTTTAATTTGTTTTTCTTAAGCATATTAAAAGAATGATGCATTGTTAGGACATTCCATACGTCTAACACAATTATAGTTATGAGACATTTAAAAGGTTAAATACTCCCCCGTCCAACAATAGTTGTCCACTATACTATTTTGGGATGTCCAACAATACTTGTCCATTTTATGAAATCAATGAATAATTTTACACTTAGTTCTTAATTTATCCTTATCATTAATTATAGTCATCTCTCTATTACATTTTTCAATACATTGTATTTATTATATTAAAAGGGTAATATAGTAAAATCATCCTTCTATTTATTGTTTCTTGAGGGGTCTGTCAAGTCAATAGTGGACAAGTATTGTTGGACAGAGGGAGTACTAGTTATTTTAATATGTTTGATTTTGCTATTATCTATAAAGAATATAACTTGAATTAGTAAATCACTCTAGGGATTACCATAAGGCGGCATTTGCTTCAAAATTTGGAAGATGAACACTTCGTAAATATTTTTAAGAAGAAAGAAAATATTGTCTTTATTTTAATTTATATCGCATAGTGAAACTTTCGATACTCGAACTTTTAAATTTTGATCAAAGTATTTTGATATGGAATTTTTTTGGTTTTTGAAATAAAAGTTATACATTAAATACGTAAAAAATAATACAAATTATAATAATTAATAATTATAAAACATATAAAAATAATTTAATCAAAGAAAAACTTTATTTACTTTCAAAATTTCAATTGTGCCACATAAATTAGACTGAAGGAATATTATTTTTTAATATAATACCAAGTAAAACATCTTCTTTTTTTTCTTCTTCTTCTTTACAGTTTTGCACGGTTGAAAAACAGTTTTTTAAAAAGGATAATCTTTCGTAAAAAGTTTTTCAATTTTTTTGAAATACAAGTCAACTGAATAATTTTTTAAAATTATTTAAAATAAATCAGATAAGAGAATTGGTGGTTTCATTTGTCGTTTGTGGATAAGGGCCCACTTGAGTCCTCGTAAGCAAAACTGATTTTGTCTTATCTTCAGGCAGTTACTAACATTCGAAAAGAAAAAAAATGCATCCAATTTTTTTTTTTAATATTTAAATTATCTTCAAAAAAATTATTTGAAACTTATCCATATTTTCAGTAGCCGGTTGGTGAATATTTAATTTTTTCCCAATTTAATTTTAGTGTCTAATTTATTTTAATTTGTCTTGCAAAAAAAATGTCTCTTATATATTTATTAAATTATTTAATTTTGATATTATACATGATGAGTATAAGATCACATTGACAAAATTTAAAGGGCTAAACTCATATTTAATTTTAAACTATAAGATTTAAAGTCTTATTTTACTTTCTCTGTTCACTTTTATTTGTCGATTATTTAAAAAATATATTTTAACTTTTACTTGTCACTTTTAATATATTAAAAAAATATTTTAAAGAAAATCACGTTTTACCCTCAGCATTAATTACCATAAACTATTTTTCAAGACTTAATATTAAAAAATCAATTAATAGGAATAATGAGATAAAATAATTACGTCAATCGTTAATTTTAATGGTTGTGCCAATTCAAATGTGATAGATAAAAATGAATGTAAAGAGTTTTAGAGTGTATTTTAAATTTCATATTCAATCCAATTAAGATTATTAAATTAAAACGTAAAGAGTAATTAAATTGTAGTTTAAAAAAAATGAATGTTTAAAGTGAAGTTAAAAGAAGCGTATAGATATAAATTGTGCTTGAACATCATTTTTGACAAGAAGCCATGCCCACTATCAATGGTAGCAAGTATTTTACTTAAATCAATGAGCATTTATTATTTTTGAGATACTCCTTTCGTTCAATAATATTTGTTCACTATACTATTTTGATATATCCAACAATATTTGTCCACTTTATGAAATCAATGGATAATTTTACACTTAGTTCCTAATTTACCCTTATCATTAATTATAGTCATCTCCCTATTACATTTTTCAATACATCGTATTTATTATATTCAAAGGGTAATATAGTAAAATCACCCTTCTATTTATTGTTTCTTAAAGGGTGTGCCAAGTCAATAGTGGACTAATATTGTTGGACAGAGGGAGTAAATATTTTGTAGTATATGAATAGAGAGGAAATCTAGAAAGGAAAATTCAATCATTCATATAAATTTTTAAGTGTATATTATCACAAACAAATTCAGCGAACGACTAATAATCTAGTAATACAGAAAGACGTAACTATTATGCCTTTTTTGATGAATCACTGTATAGTTCTACGATTTCATCGATTAAAAAGTTATCAAATGAATTGTGTTTACGATTGAAACAATAAAAAAGGAAATATTGTAAAAAAATTATCTACATGCACGATTATAACAAATCATATCAGTCTGTCATGATTAAATAATTTAGTAAAATACATATATATATATATCTTGATTAAGTAAATTGTGTATTATATATTAATTGTAATATAATTTGATATAAATACATTGAACATTGGTAAAATTTTACTAGCAGATCAGCAAGTGTGAAATAATTTCCTCTAATTCAAGTTTTTTTTGAAGTTTTTAATTTGAGTTTTAATTATAAAATCAACTTTAATGGAAAGCATTTTACATTTAAGGTAAAAATGAATAATATGTGAATTCTAATTTAATCGAATCAATAATCAAATGTGGAAAAAAAAAAACTAGCTAGGGCCCACGGGACAGGCCATTATTCTGGTGACTGTTACTAGCAGACAGCAATATTATATTTTTAGTGTTGTATCCTAAATTATTTACCCCTTATTATTCGACTGAAAATTATTTGTACCTCTTAATTTATTTTAAAAAATCTAACTGTCTTAACTATTAATTTTTTTTTTACTTTGTACTAATTAATTTTGTTAAATGTCTAAAATATAGATTAAAAAACTAGCAAGAGCCCACCGATCAGGTCACACACTCGTAGATACATATACATATTTAATTCATATAATATTAAAATAACATTAATAAAAATATATAGATTAAATTTTGTGATAAATTCATATAAAGATTATTTTATTTATAGTATTGGTGAGCTTAAATAAAATTTGTAAATACTCAGGGTAAAGAAGAAATAATATCTAATGTTCATGATTGAGATTATAAATGATTTTCACTTCTTATTATTAGCATGTTTAAAAAACATCATTTTTATATTTAAAAATAATAATAATTTTTTATTACTATACACCTAGCAAAATTTGTATGCTCATTTAAATGTCATTACCTTGAAGCTTACATTTATTTAATGTATGTATAGGAAGTCATTTATTTGAGATTTCTTACTAATTTTCTAAAATGCTATATATTTTATATGACAAAAATGATTTATGATTAATTATATGTGTAACTAGAAAAAACTTTGAAGTTCAACCTATCTTTACACACGAATGAATAAGAAAAAACAAAGAAACAAATTTAGGATCAAACTTGAAAAAAGAAGATTTATTCTTTATTGCTTGGAATTTAATATTTTTTTTATCAATATTACCAAATCCTACATTTATTTTTTAAAATATTAGGAAGACATCTAGTCAAGTTTTGTTACTAAATTATATTATAGTCATTTTGTTTGACTAAACGTCTCTTCTAAAGTGTTGTATATTTACAAAACTATTGTTAGAAATTTAATATTTTAAAAATAAAATTACCAAATTTATTTTATGTATATCAGGAAGATATTTATTCAAATATTTTTTACTAATTGCCAAAAATCCATTCTATGATATATGTGTTATTAAAAAAAGTTTTGAAGTTTGCCTATTTTTACATATGAATGAATAAAAAAACAAATTTATGGTCAAACTTGAAAAAAAAACGATTTAATTTTAACTGCTAGAAATTTAATATTTTTCAAAAAATAAATTACCTAATCATTCATTATTTTTCTAATTGGGAAGATATTTATCTGTGATTTTGTTACTAAATTATACCATAGTCATTTTGTTTGACTATTCGTATTTCCTAAATCTTGTACTCATATTTCACAAATAAATAAATAAATTGTATGAATATTTGTAATTAAAAAGTTATTTGAAGTTCAACTTTCCCTTATATATAAAGAATAAAAAAAAATAAAAAAAATAAAGGACTAGCCTTCAAAAAAAAGATTTTATTTTTACTGTTCAAATTTAATTAAAAAAATTTGTTGATAAATCACCAAATCTTATATTTATTTTTCAGTATAGAAGGGCAATTAGTTGGATTTTGTTACTAAATTGTATTATGGTCATTTACTTGACAGTACGTGTTTCCTGGAGTGTTGAGTATTTTACAAAAATTATTGTTTAAAACTTATATTTTTTAATCAAATTGCCGAATCTTACATTTATTTTATGTATTAGGAGGATATCGATTCAAAATTTGTAAGTACTATTTTCCTAAAATGCTATATATTTTTTTTGTATATAAAAAAAACACTCTATTATATATGAGTAATTAAAAAATAACAACTTGAAGTTCAACCTTCTTTTACATATGAATGAATAAGAAAAAAACAAAGAAATTTAGGATCGGACTTCAAAAAAGAAAATTTATTTTTTACTGCTGGAAATTCAATATATTTATTTTTTACTGCTGGAAATTCAATATATCTTTAAATAAATTGCGGAATTATACATTAATTTTTTGTACTAGAAAACATTTTTTCGAGGTTGTTACTAAATTATATTATAGTTATATTGTATTGTTTGACTATGCGTATTTCCTGAAATGTTGTACGTATATTTTACAATATTAATTTATTTTTCACTTTATCACATATGTATAATTAAAATAAATTTCTAAAGTTTAATCTTCTTTGACATGTAAATGAATAAGAAAAACCTATATACAATTAAACGACCAGGGTTGAAAAAATATATGTAATTCATAATTGGACAACATTTATCAATACAGTTAGTAATTATTTTAAAAAAAACACTTAACATATGTTGTTTAATTGCCAATTCATACTTGCTATAGAATGCAGCATATGTTGATCTCAAAAAAAAATAAAAATACTCCTACGTTAGTAACAATAAATTAAAATTCTTAATTTTTGTCAGCATGGAAAGTTAAAAACTAAAAGACTGAACATTTTGGAAGCTACCTAAACTTAATACCATCTTTTATTTAGACACCTTAATTAAAATTTATACTATTTAAGCACATGTAATAGGGTTCGATTATGTCATTCTTTTTTTTTTTTTTACGTCAAGGGAAATCCGCAGCTGCTACCCTTTGGGTGACCATAAGGTAAAACCTCCGCTTCTATGCAATAGCTCGCAAAACACACAGGAAAGGTAAACTGCACTAGGCAAGTCCGGTGCAGACGAGCTTGACCCAGAAGACAAACCCCTTGCTTTCGCTGGCAAGAGATTTCGAACTTGAGACCTATAGCATGGAAATCCCAAGCCAAATTACTGGGCCACCCCGATAGGTATACTTATCTGACTATGTCATTCTTCTTCTTCCGTTTATTCTTCTTCGTTATTCTTTATCTCTTATTGATTCCTTATACTTAAATTATTATATTATTTTGTTATAGTTTCAATTTTTAAACTATTTTTTCGTTGTTATTTTTTGTGTTTTTGTATTTTTGATGTTCATTAGTCGAGGGTTTATTAGAAACAAGATTCTCTACCTTTGAGGTAGGAGTAAAGTATACGCACAAGGTATTTTCTGGCGAGAAGCATGTGAAGTTTGTTTAGAAGAGGGAAGGATGGACCGGGTAGGTAGGGTTTCAAAATATATTTTTTTAAATTTAATTTAATTTGTTGAAAAATATTTTCTTTTCTAACGTGTCTTCATTTAATTCGTCATTTCAACGTGTCACTATCGAGTGAGCTATGCACTCTTTGCACGTGTGTCCGCGTCAACAAAAAACATTAAAATGACACAACCAGGTCCTAATACATTTTTCAACCACGTGTCTTCATTTAATTAGCTAGTTAATGTGTCATGACGAATGTATTGCACACTCTTTACATATTTGGTCGAGTCGGTGAAAAATGGTAAAATGACACAATTTGATTCTTATATAGGTGTTTAAATGGTAAAATCCTAGTAGATACATCCAAGTGAAAGATGTTGCCAACTCTAGGTGTCTACAGATCGATTTAACCAACTTAAATTTTTAAGGGATCATTGGTACCGTGAATGAGATAAAAATATTTTGGGACTTCATCAAACATAGAACAAAATAATCATTTTTCACTTTTTTTCGAGATTTTAATTTTATAAAACACATTTTGACCATAAAATTTTTAAAGTCAATTTCAAATTAAATTTTAAAATTTTCAAAATTCTTAAAAACAATAAAAATTCATTTTCACTTTTTTTCCACTCCAAATTACTCACAAAAACCAAAAAAATAAAAATTCCAATTCATATTCATGACTAAACACAACTTGTCAACTTTTTTCTTTTCTTTTCAAAGTTCATAATAAAAATAACCAAAGAGGACATTTGTTACATTTTTCCACAAAATTATTATTGGTTATCACTAGTTCCAAACAATCCTTTGATGATAAAAGAAAGAAAAAGGAAATTACTGCGTGTACTTGAAAATAATTAACGTTGTAGTTGAGAACCGGAGAGTAAATAATTCCCCTCATTTCCCCCTATATAAGACAGTACTAACATAGGTCTTCTCCACTTCTTCCGCTGTCACTTTTTCATCTCTCTCAAAAATCAACTTCTTTTCTGATTATTACTCTTTTTTTCTCTCTCGATAACAATGTCGGAACGTGGACGAGGACGTCGCGGTGGTTCTCCTTCTGGTAGCAGCAGAGGCGGTGGCCGAACACCTCCTTACGGTGGGGGCAGAGGCCGTGGCAGAACACCTCCTTCCGGTGGTCGTGGCAGAGGATATCAGTCTCCCGGTGGTCGTGGTCAAGGAGATTATTACAGTAGCGGATCATCGAGTTTCAATGATCCTCCGAGTTCCAATTCTCCTCCGAGTTACAATGCTCCTCCGATGTATCATCATCAACAACCGTCAATGGCGGTTTCATCGATGACTCGGGAGGTGGAAGAGAAGCTTTCGCTTCAAGCTTCCACATCTGCAAATCCTCCTGCTAGGCCTCAGCCCGTGCAACAGTCGTCACCGCCTGCACAGCCTCCTGTTGCAATCATCCCTGCGCATCAATCGGGACCGTCGACTTCGACGCAGCCGCCAAGGCCGCCGCCTGCATCATCTAGGAACATTCGGACTCCGCCGAGACCGGATTACGGAACATTCGGGATAAAGTGCCTTGTGAGGGCGAATCACTTTCTCGTTGAGGTTGCTGATCGAGATCTACATCACTATGACGTAAGTAAAGACCATTTGATGTGTTACTTGATGATTTGTTTTGTGTGTGCTTCTCTCTCTATTATACACACATTTGGTGTGTTGTGCAGGTGTCTCTGTCATTCTTACACTCTGAGTGCTTTTATATATATATATACACATGAATCTTCTGTATATACGTATATATATATGATATATCTGTTCTTTTATGTGTGTGTATATGTTATACACCTGAATCATCTGTGTATATGTATATCTGTTTATGTACATGTATACATTATATACCGGAATCATCTGTATACATGTATATATGATAATTTATGATGTGGGCGTATTAAGTTCCCAAGTGTCTTCGTGTGCCTATTTATTTATGTTTTTTGTATGCATTTATACATATACACATATATGTTTATTTTAGTACTTCTACTAGTCAAAATAAATGAATTTCAGCACATTTTAATGATAATTAATTTTTTGCATATTTGTTTTTACAAATAAAATCCTTCTCTTTAATGGGTTATTCAACTATATCTAGTTTTAAAAAATGTAATATGACAAATTACCCTCTAAAAATTTATTTTTAATTTTTTATACCATCTGGAAGTTGATAAAACTTCAAGTTTGACTGAAATTTAAGTTTTAAAATATTAGTTTTGTTATAACTATGCTTTTTTTTAGATATAGTAATAATTTTTTTGATGTGTGTAATTATGGATCACAGCTAGAGTTTGTTACAGTAATGGTTAAGTTCTTCTTTTAATTTTGAATCAGGTTACAATCTCTCCTGAGGTTTTGTCAAAGAAAGTGTGCAGACTAATAATCAAACAGCTGGTTGAGAGCTATAGACATTCACACTTGGGTGGACGGTTGTTAGCATATGATGGTCGAAAGAGTGTTTACACTGCTCATGCGCTCCCATTCGCCTCCAAGGAATTTGTTGTCAATCTTGCTGATGATGATGGTGGAGCAAGGTAAGTTTGCTATTAGTGTTTGCATATTTCCAAGCACAACGAGTCATATGTTTGTAATTTGCTCAAGCCCATGGGAATACTTTCAGTTTCAAGCTCATTAGAATTCAAAAGCTTGAGCGGTAGATTAATATTTTTTTGTTGATTTACCATGGTCGTGTTTTTATTTATTTATATTGTTTCCTGTATGAACTTTGTTGCACTGTTTTATTTTTTCAGGAGGGAAAGGGAGTTTAAGGTTTCCATTAAGTTTGCTTCCAAAGCTGATATGCACCATTTGAGACAGTTCTTGCAAAGTAGGCAGTCAGATGTGCCGCAAGAAACAATACAGGCTTTGGATGTGGTGCTGCGGACAAAGCCATCGGCAGAGTATGTTCCTCTCTGTTCGTCGTCTTTTTTTTTTTTTTCCTTTTTTCCATTTGAATGATGATTAAGACACCTCAAACTCTTATAACTGCAGCTATGAAGTAGTGGGGAGATCGTTTTTCTCTACTTGCTTGGGAGACAATGACACGCTTACTGGTGGGTTGGAATACTGGAAAGGGTATTATCAGAGTCTTCGACCAACTCAGATGGGCCTTTCTCTCAATATTGGTATGAATCTGCAAGGAAGTCTGGGATGGGGATTTTACATTTTGTGTTTGGTGTCTTTTTAATTTTTTTACTTCTGTGAGACTAATTGGATTACGTTCTCTAAGATGTTTCTTCTCCTGCTACTGTGCTTGCAGATATATCAGCCAGAGCATTCTATGAGTCCATTTTAGTCTCTGAATACGTTTCTAGGTATTTGAATCTCAGGGATCTTCATAGGGGGTTGTCTGATCAGGACCGTTTGAAGGTACTTGAGAAGTGCTTATTTGTAGTCTGTCGTCTATCCTCTGTTTATGGTTTGCCACAATATGAAGACCCTGAAATATGTTGGTAAAAGAATTGAAGATTTGTTGGATGATGGTGTTTGTAGATGTCCTTTGCTCAATATGAAAATGCATTTTTAGATGTTTATTCTACTTATCTGAAAAATGTTTTAAATGTTCATTCTTTTCACTTTTTTTTTCAGGTCAGAAAGGTTCTGAAAGGTGTTAAGGTAGAGACGAGGCATCAAGGTATTAGACGCTACAGGATCTCGGGGGTGACTCCTCTACCATCATCGAGAATGATGTATGTTACTAATTTGGGGCTGTGACTTATATGAGACCATTAGACTATAGCTTCATAATTTTGTTTTTGATGTTATACTGGTTATTTTATGGGTATGCAGTTAGTTGATGCTTTTAACATTTTGAAGCTTTTAAGCACACAAACGCTATCATCAACCTAATGTAATATCACTAATTCATCTGTATATGTTTTTATAATGCATTTTTTTAATTTTATCTTCATAGGATTGGATTGAAATAATTTTTCTTATATGGTTGTTGCCTTATTAATTAGTTTCATTTTTCTTGTGATTGTTGTTACAGTTGTATTCTTGGATTACTTTATGTTCTTCTAGGAATGTCTAATTATTTTTGACAATCTCAAATTGATTAAGGTTTTCTGTTGATGGCACCGAAAGAATGATATCTGTTGCTGACTACTTCCGACAGAAGTACAACATTGTACTAAGGTATCCTATGTTGCCTGCGATTCAGTCTGGCAGCAATGCAAAGCCTGTGTATCTGCCTATGGAGGTTACTTACTCTTCCGTTTTAATTTTATTTTCCACCTTTCCTATTGCTGTTATCTGACTGCATGTACTAGTTTTCTCTTTTGATATGTTTCCTTTCAGATTTGCTTAATTGTCTCTGGACAAAGATACACAAAAATGCTAAATGGCAGGCAGGTCACAGAGATGCTGAGGGCAACCTGTCAGAGACCAAATGATAGGGAGGAGAGCATTAACCAGGCAAGTAAACATCAGATGTATAGAACATGAAACCGGTTCTTGTCGAAATTAGTTACACATGCTTTTTACATCTTGTATTTGATTGGATGGTTCTTTTGTCTTGTAGATTGTGAGAACTAACAATTATACTGCGGACGACTTGGTGAATCAATTTGGTATTGGAGTTGAAAGGGAACTCACCACCATTGAAGCACGGGTGCTTAAACCTCCAATGGTACCTCCTTTGACTATGCTTTGTTTGATGCATTCGTTAGATCTTTAATTTTATGTGAGCTTACCATCTGTGTCGTTATTGGTCTTGCAGCTAAGGTATCATGAGTCTGGGCAAGAATCACTAGTGGATCCCAGGGTTGGTCAATGGAATATGATTAATAAGGTATTTCAATAGTCATTTGTCCTCTTTGAGTAATTCTGGATTCATATGAGACGTTGTTACCTAAAAATGATAACTTATTCCAGATACTATTCTAGGGCTTTTTGTTCTCATTATTTTCAAGTTAATGGGATGCTTTTTGTTATTTCCTAAATCTACTTTATGAATCTTGTGGGTGTTTATTTTCCAGTGTCATCGCTAACTTAAATTGACATATGCATCTCTCTCCTTTTTGTCAAAAGCTGTCATATTGAATGGTTAAACGATCCTGTACTTTTTAATCAGTGACATTATACATTGCCAGTTTAGGAGGCTCAATCCATCTTTTTTTTTTTTTGATTAGAAATTGATTAATGCGGCCCATGTATATACATGGACGTGTGTTAGCTTCTCCCAATGGGTTGATCCAGCGCGTCTCTGCCATTCACTGCTCGCTATGTGCTCTAGTAAAGGGATGGTAAGGCGATATATTTCACTTTGCATAATTGTGCAGTTGCATGTGCTTATCAAGTCGCATGCTCTGTCTTGATATGTTTGGTTGTAGACGTTCAGTAATACTCCTTTGGTGCCGTTTCGCAATGCTCATCCTCGGGAGATTGAGAACACTCTTGTTGATATCCATAGAGAATCTATTCAACAGATAAATAAGGGGAATCATAAAGCGAATTATCTCCAGCTGTTAATTGTTGTTGTTCCTGACGTTCCTGGACAATATGGTGAGTGATACCAGATTGTTGATTTATGAAAATGAAGTAGGTAGTTCAATGCTGATTTGGTTTGGATGATGTCTTGTTTTTTCAGGAACGATCAAGCGTCTGTGTGAAACAGATTTGGGAATTGTTTCCCAATGTTGCCACCCAAAGAATTTACAACCGCCATCTAACCAGTATCTTGAAAACCTCGCTCTAAAGATAAATGTCAAGGTTTGTCACGCCTAGTATTGCAAAGATGTTAAAAGAGTTTCCAAAAGAGTTTCTGTCATCTTAATTTTTGGTGTGCTCTTTTACTTCAGGTGGGTGGAAGAAACTCTGTTTTGGAGCTGGCAGTTAGTAGAAAAATACCTTACCTCACTGATATTCCCACAATTGTCTTTGGTGCTGATGTGACACATCCGCAACCTGGAGAAGATTCTAGTCCCTCTATAGCAGCTGTATACTGAATATTACTTCACACCTCTTATTTTGAAATTTGTTATTGAAAGCTAAAAGGCTCTTCCATGCTCAACTAAAGTGAACTGGTAATAAGTTCTCCTTTGCAGGTGGTCGCATCAATGGATTGGCCTGAAATTACTAAATATAGGGGCATTGTTTCTGCACAGCCCCATAGGCAAGAGATCATTATGGACTTGTACACAGAGAAGGAAGATCCTAAAAAAGGGATTGTTCGCGGTGGAATGATAATGTAAAAGTCCTTAATTTTGTTCCATGCTTGCGCCTTCTATATCCAAGTTCTTCTCATTATACAAATTCATTCTTTTTCAGGGACTTGCTGAAAGCGTTTAGAAAAGCGACAAATCTTAAGCCTGGCAGAATAATCTTCTATAGGTCAGTTTTTGTTTTAGTTGGTCATGTTAGTGATTTTGTGCTCCTTTTTCCACAATATAGTCAATCAACCACTGTCAAATGACAGAGATGGAGTTAGCGAAGGACAATTCAATCAGGTTTTATTGGAAGAAATGGATGCAATCCGCAAGGTATACAATCCTGTCTGTTGTCCTGTACAAGGCCTTAGTGCTTTCTGTATTGTTATTTTGCAAGATGATGTTTCTTTTATCTTCTTACTTTTATGTGACTTGATGTTGTAAAATTAGACAAATTTGATATAGATGACTATATGAAGCCACACGTTTATTTTGTATGTTAACTGGTGTGTACTGTTAATGGAATACACATCTGAGATGGTATGGATTACATCACAATTTCCAATTTGGTCTTTGTTACAAGCCTAACGAACGTTTCTTTAGGCATGCGCTGCCCTGGAAGATGGTTATTTGCCTCGAGTTACCTTTGTGGTAGTGCAGAAGCGACATCATACACGTCTATTCCCTAACAATCATAATGATCGTCGTAAGACAGACAGGAGTGGAAACATTTTGCCAGGTTTCAGTTTTTTGATAGAATCATTCAAAAGCATATTTCTATGTGCGACTACATTGATGAATAATAAATAATGACTGCTATTACTTTTGCAAAATAGGTACTGTGGTAGACACCAAGATTTGCCACCCAACCGAGTTTGATTTTTACTTGTGTAGCCACGCTGGGATCAAGGTAATTTTGTTAAATTAGTTCATTTATACTTGAACAATCCTTCACGGTGTCTCTTGTATGTATTCATTAGGGTACCAGTCGTCCTGCACATTACCATGTACTGTATGATGAGAACAATTTCAGCGCAGATGCCATTCAGAATGTAACAAACTTCCTGTGCTACACGTAAAGTCTCTTGAACTTTATTTACTTGGAAGAAGTAAATCTTTTTATATTTCAAATATCATATAATCATCATCTTTTTCATCTCACAGGTATGTAAGGTGTACACGATCAGTTTCCTTAGGTTAGTTTCACCTGTTTGGTGGTTTTGAAAATTTGTGTCTTACATTTATTGAATTTTCTCAAGTCGTCTGTTGCTCAACTTATTATGGTGTTGTTTACGCAGTGCCACCTGCCTACTATGCACATCTAGCTGCCTTTCGTGCACGCTATTACATTGAGAATGACGCGCAGTTAAGAGCAGCTAATGAAGGTGGTGAGGGAGGAGCAGCTAATGAAGGCGGTGAGGGAGGAGCAGCTAATGAAGGTGGTGAGGGAGGAGCAGCTAATGAAGGTGGTGCGGGAGGAGCAGCTAGTGAAGGTGGTGCGGGAGGAGCAGCAACCAGGGTGCGGTTGCGGGCAGCAGCACAATTCAGGCCACTTCCTAACATTCATGAAAATGTGGCGAATGTCATGTTTTACTGCTGAACAATTCACTGATCTTCGATCACTGGAATTGAGTAGGAATGTTCTTTTGAATTAAGTTATAAATTAAACTATCAGTCTTTTTTTTAAAATTGGTCTGTGGGCTTTACAGATCACGTTCATGTTTTTTGCAACTGCATGTTGTGTTTCGAAGTTATGGTCACAACAGACAGTAAACGTTCAATTATATTTTACTTATTTCAAGTATATTTACTTGGGCTTTGTAATTTTCTGTCGAAGGTTTATATACCTTTCTATATTTCAAGGAAAAAATACATTTGAAATTATCTTGTTCCTTTTTCGTACATTCAGTATTTTATTCTAATACTTAGAAAAAAGATCATGCAGTATGGACAAGTATTATTCTAATGTCTACGTGGCAAAAGGAGTTCAAATAATAAGCCCACTATATGCACTAGCCACTTGACAATTATTTGCTAGGCTTTCTGATCCACTTCCTATTTTGTACTGTTAGTCCAGTGACTGATTTGCTCCCTCCCTAAATCTTGCCTATATAGTGAGGCCTTTTAGTGAATGCTTGTGATAATGCATTCCTACTTTTCTTATTCGTCGAGTGAATTTGCTGCTCCCTCTTTCAGTAAGTCTTTTTTTTTTTTTAGCATGATAACTATTGATAGCTTGGATTCTTTCTAGTGTCCCTAAAACTTGTATGATAATGTTTTTATGGAATTTTCTATTATAAACTTCCTTTCCTAGTCCCATCTTGTATACATCTGTTTTATCTTTTTCCATTATAAGTCTTCTTCAGTGATAAGAATACTGTTGGCTTGGCTTGTAGTGTGTGTGCATTTGTTTCTAAGAGCCCGTTTGGATTGGCTTAAGATAAGTAACTTTTAAAAAGTTACTTTAAAGTCATTTTAAAAATAAGTAGTTATGTGTTTGGCAAACACGTGTTGAAAGTCACTTTTTTTTATCAAAATGTCTGAAATACCCTTAAAATTGTTAACATTATAAAAGAATTAAGGGTAAAAAAGTAATATACTTGGTCAAAGAATGATTTATAAGTTAAAAAAAATCAGTAGGGGCACCCTACTTTTAACTTATTATAAGTTACTTTTGACTTATTTTAAGTTATTCTTATAATTGCCAAACACTCTAATAAGTCAAAAACTGATTTAAAAGTTAGTTTGACCAACTTAAAATCCCATCCAAATGAGCTCTAAAACTTGTCAATTCCCCCTTGATTATGAAAGCATATATACTATGTTACTGTTTCGGTTAAATTGAGTAGGTTCAGGCTTATTAGATGCTGTTAATAGGCCTTCTGTCTATATTTTATGTTACTGTAGTCTTTAGGAATCAGTAACTTAGTGAATCTGCTTGAATTGACAGGATATATGTAACCTACCTAATTAGCCTCTGTGACAAAGAGTGCACTTTATTTGAGACTGGATGTTCATGATGCATGCCTTCATTTACTAGCACTTCCATCAATTTGTGTAAATCTCTCTGACTTCTTACGGTCAATCATCTTAGTGATGTTACTTTTAAATGCTTCCTGATGAGCAAAGCTTCCTTCACTAACTTATCACAATACATGTCAAAAAATCCACAAAAAGAGAAAGGAATATTTATTGGCAATAATACGTCGAGCACCAGTCAATTTCCACACACAAAAAACACTAGTAGAGAAAATCGGGAAAACCTCATTTATTCCCACATCCTACTATCTTAGGGAACTAAGCACGGAAAGGAACTCAACAATAAATATGGTACAAATTACTAAGGCGATGCTAGTGTCTAAATCGCACAAGCTCATCATACATGCACACACCACGCACAATTATGGTACAGGAACAAAATTAGCAGATATTTAACCTGTAGCTGTGGTACACAAAATACATCGCATCCGCGGAGCACCTGAAGAGGCATCCTCTTCCTCGTCCTCGTCCTCATCCTCATCCTCATAATCATCGTGAACACCATTAGCATATTCATCATACGGAACAGTCCTCTGGGCAGTAACTCCTGCCTCTTTATTGCCACCAATGGAAATGGTGGACTCCATAAGACATGTTGTATGATAGGCATGACAACAAAAGAATGCAATGATTGATACATTCAGTATAGAAAATGGATCAAAACATATGCAGCACCTTCCACCTCCCCTGGTTTTAGACTTAACCTCAACAGATTTCATGCTCATCGTTCTCTCTCTCAGATGTGATGCACTCTTCTCACCCCGTCGGGAAGATGCATCATCTACTTCATCACTCAAGCAAACACCACGCTTAGCTTCTTTGTAATATTTAACCAACAAATTCATGCAATCAGCCTGGAAGTAAAACCCAAATTGTCAAAAAACTCTCCCTGTACAACTTCGAAGATAATGCAAATCTTCCATAAGATACCATGGAAGGTAGGTAAATTAAATAATGTACCTTGAGTATATCATTGCACCCATGTCTAAGAGAGGTCTCTGTCCTGTAGTCTGTCACAATCTTGACCAGACGATCCCTCAGACTGCAAATGCGAGCAATGTTGCAATTACATTCAGTTAGTTAGCTATAAATGAAATGCAGATCAACAAATAGCATTCGGAATTACAGAATATTCTAGCACTGTGCAACTCATTTTTGTCATACAAGTACAAAGATGTATTGCATGCAATTTTGTAGAAAGCAATGGCCAATTTGCAGATTAGAACAGAAGAGTGAGTTTTCCTGACTAACTTACCGAGGTATCTCCAGGTCATTGGGTAACATATTGACAATGTAAAGGGGATCAAGATTGCCTACAGTGTGCTCTAACAATACACCAACCTGTAAAAATTAAGGTGAGCATAGAAAAGGAAATTTAATCCAAAACATAAAAGAGAAGTGTCTGTTTCATCTCGCTTTGCAAAGGTAACGGGAGAAAAGAAAGTGATGAACTTTACCATTTCAGGCTTATGAAAACTTTGCTTTATCAGTTCTTCCCAGAGTTCATCATCTTGTTGCATTCTTACAAATTCTATGGCCTGCATGTATTTAGTTATGGGGCTTGGCTCATCACCAAATTTGAAAGAAAGGTGAAAATCATAAAATTAGGTTCAAGTACCTCTTCTATATCTCCTAACCTATTAATAATAACAGCAAGCGCTTGCTTTGCGTTCCCCATTCTTCCAAGGATGAAAACTAGCTCTTTCAGTAGATCTTTCTTCACACAGATTTCATAAGCCTGACAAATTTTTTCTGTAACAAGGTGAATATATGTATAAATAAAATAAGAAAGACAAACCAAGCACAGATTGAGATTGTCAGCCATTCATTTTAACAAACCTTCTCCAATGTATAATGCTGGCTGCTTCTAAGAAATGTAAGCAGCATCTTAGGATCATAGTCAGCATACAGCTCAACCTATGGCAGTCATACAAAAACTATCAAATAATAGAAAATATAGGAAAAACCATCAAAGGATTTCAACTTTTAAAAAGGTGTTGGAGCATCCACACCAAGATTAGATGCATATAAATTAGAGAATACGTGAATAAAAAGCAAGGAAAGGCACAGTAAAGAACTCGTGTTGTCTTTCCCAGCATCATATTTTCTTGGAATTTACAGTTAAATGTTCTCTCTCTTATAAGCTCATAAAGGACAGCTGATTTGTTTTTAGCCTCATTGGTTACAGTCTTACAGATACTTGAGTCAACCAAAAGATCAGAAAATCAAACTGTTGGAACATTAATGTAAAATGTGGTTGGATTTTATCTTTTGTGGTATGGGATGAGAAAGCAAAACCAGACATAAAATATGGAACACTGACAGACAATTGTTTTCATTATCAAACTACTAATGTGAGTAGGTAAACATAACATAGCTTCTGTTTGAGCTACTTAAGGCTTGTACAAATATTGATAAAGAAGCCACCCTGAAGAATGATACCAAAACTAACAGTTACATTTTTATTGATTGAATCAATCCAAATTGCTCAATTACCATATTTGGAATGATTAAACAGTTTAAAGTTTGCCAATGGCTTGAGGTTCCCGTGTAATGTTTTGTAAAGTTATTCTAAACTATAGTATTAAAATTTAAGAGAACAAATATGTCGAGTAATATTTATCGAATGTGCCCACCTAAAAATTATTACAAAGACACCATCTCTAATGTCAGGTAATATTAAAGCAGAAAACAGTCCCAACTAGAACAAGAAAAGATATATTCTCGCTTGTGGAAGACATCTCATGAAATCAGACAATTTTACCTCAAGACCTATTCAGGTTTCGAGTCAACACTTCTAAAGTCAATTTATACAAACCTGCATGTCATGGTAATCCTTTCCAGCATGGGGATTCACTTCAAATAGTGAATGAAGATAGAGATGCAAAAAGTATCGGTAATCACACTTATCCCTTGCAGCAATAAGCTGTGATACCACTTCAGATGGCGGTATTAAGTCATGCTGCTGGATTAATAACAGTACTGCACGCTTGCAGTCGATCATCATTAGTTGGACTACCTATCAATCCATGTCAAGGGAATTAAAACTGATAAGCTCAGGAATTAGTGCTGAATTTACCAAATGAGACCAAATATACCAAAAAAAAAGGGGGGCTTATTTTTCTACAAAATAGTGAAATGGTAACTGTCCTACTTCTGAAGAAGATAGTCTATAACAACGGAAAAAGAATTAGACTTTGCACTCCAAATAAATTCGAGTTGAGCTGAATTCCATCACTCTCAAAGCATGAATTGTGTTAATAACTTCAGCCAGTCCAGCATAAAACCATACCTTTTCACGAACAGCATCATGCAAATTATGCTTTTCAATGAAGTCAAATAGATCCGGTTTCATAAGCTGAAAACATCATGGAATAAAAAAAATTCAAAGTTAAAACACAGAACCACACCCTGCTTTAGAGTGATGCACTTTAGTACATCATGATGATTGTTTTAAGTGGAAGAGGAACTTACATCAGCATAAAGAGCAAAAGCTTTATCGTGTTGTCCATCAATCACATATAACTCAGCTAGCGCCTACATGGTATAACTAGCACATTGAGTGGATATTTAAAAAAACATTTTGCATATAAGTCAGAGATTCAACCTCTACACACTTACCTCTTTGAGTGGATCAGTCATAGATGAGGTATTAATCTGAGGTTCAATAGCGGAGAAAACAGGCGTTGTAGAATAAATGCGAGGTGGCCAAAATTTGACCGTTGATAACAGATCCTTGTGGAAAGATGGATTTGTCGCCAAAGCAACAAGAGCTACCTAAACCACAACAGATACTTTACCAGTTGAGTTTCTTTAGCTGCAAAAGAGAAGTCATTTCAAGAAGTGAAAGAACAACCATCACAGTAATGTACAGACCTCATAAGCCGTATCACGTAATCTTGGGTTTTCAGTTGGGATATATGGAACCAAAACTGGAAGCTGCCGGAGATGTGCAAAGTGGAAAACCCATCTAGTACAATACCCAAATAAAATTACCAAAAGTATACTTCCTAAAGATTGTGATTTTAACTACATTCAATACCTTTCCCATGCGGAAGCTGATCCTCGCAACAACTTTGGACACAAAGATGCCGCTTCAGCATATTTTCTTTCAACAATCAAATGATCAAGGTATCTTGAACCAACCTGATTGAGAGAGAAACAAACCACCATGAGATTTGTAATTGGTTATGCAAAATTTTGATCACACACAAAATGAAATGAGAAGATCAAAATTTTTCTTGACATAGCAATTATCTTTAGATATTGAAAATGACGACCAGTCAATCCAATTGGGATGCCCTGGACCTGAGTCCTGACATGTCACTTGGAAAGAGTAACATGAAGCTCATAGTGTAGTCAATACCACCCAATAAAACGGAATTGATCTATGGTAACGAATCAAATAAAGAGAATTTAATTGCACCTTGTAAAAAAGCTTTCTATTTTTCGGAATGAACCACTTCCTTTCTTATTGTGCCAAAATTGAGCAACTTCCTAAATGAATCCTCGTCAAGCATGATTTATCTCCATTAAATACCCCAGAGGTGAAATTCAGTGCAAACCCAATGACTGCCCAATCAATCACTCTGTTAAGAGTTATGGGTAGTTAATAATTTCTAAAGTGTACATGGTTTTAATTGGGTATAACCACTGAACAATTCTTCCCGTTGATATCAAATTATGATCACCATAAATGCTTTTCTTAATCTTTCTAACACTGAATTAATAGGAGAAGATATCGGAGAGCTGGGAATCCCTACCCATTGCGATCGGTACTCGACTTGATTGAGTGCACACAAGTAGACTGCTATTTTCTGAATCAATTTAACCATCTTATAAAAAAAGCATGCAACCAAGGAAAAAGAATCCTTCCCCTGAAGCATCCCAATCCTTTTATGCATAAATACAAGTGAAGAAGCAGTTGAGAGCTATTTAGAGCATTATAGCTGGAAATTAACCTTACATTCAGCTGAACTTATATTAACATTAGACCCTTGAGGATTAGAAACAAAATTCAAATTGAATACCTCATCAAGTAGTTCACTCTGACCCTGATTGGCTTCAACCGCTTCTAAAGCTTTCTCATGCCATCCATGCTGGAGAAGCCAATTGATGTGATCCTCTGCATCCCTAACAATCAATCTCAGAATATAAGCACATATTAAAATGACAACATTTGCCAATCTGCATTCCTATGTCCGGAAAGGAAGAGAAGTTTCCATTTTTTTGAATAGAAGAGTTGTTACAGATTTAACATCCATCTACAGAAACAGGTACAAAATCAAAAATTTCTAGTAGCACATTCAACGTAAGTAATGAACATGATTTCATTCTCAGCTTTTGTTCAAATTAGAAGCCCTGAAAAAATTGCCATAGCAAGGATCAGGAGCTTGGATGAAAATTAATCAAACTAAGAACCTTACATCTGCAATTGACCTTAGTAAAAATAATAGTTCCCACTAGGATTGCTCTATTGGTGAATTTTTTGGGAAGGGTATCATATTTTATGGAGGAACTACATAATTGAGTTGGGAGTTAGTTTGCCATGCCGAAGTGGAAGTCTGGGATAAGAAAAATTGGTTTGTTTTATAACAAAATGACTATCTTTTGTGAAGACTGCAACTCAATAAGTGACTAAATTAAAGTAAGCACTTTATAAGAATAATTGGATGCAAGAACTGAAAGTAATGCAAGTTACGCAGTCCGGATAGTCAAGAATAATTTTCTGTTAAGGCGAAATAGAGATCTGATTTAGCTAAGGAGTGTCTTCATTTATTGGACATTGAAAACTATAGGTGTGCAAACATGGTCAGAAGTTCCTTTTACAAATCATTGCATGTTATGTTGACTGAGGAAATGTAGTCCCCCCCTTTTCCATACTTTATAACATTTACTTTATTTTTTTGAAATCAGTAACTTACTTTATTACTAATAATTATCTATTTTATTCAAGAAAATAAAAAATATGCAACAGGAAAATTACCCTAAGAAAATACCACTTTATCTTAATGAAAATAAAACATAATAATAATGTATGTGACAAAAATTTCAAAACCATATGAAGAAACAAAAAGAGCTTACACACCGTGGTTTTGCAATAACCACATCCTTGGGGGACACAATATAGTATAAGGGTTCATCACCAGCAGTCCACTGACCTCCTGCATAGCTGCTACCTATAAAGGTAATTTGGACATATTACCTTATCCCATAAAAGCTCTCATTGCAAGCCCATGTGAAAAGAAGACGAAATTGAGGAAATAGCTAGAGTCAAGCAAACAGTACCAGAGAATGGAGCATGAGCCAGCGAATAGTCTTTGGCCTTGTAATGCTCAAAGCCGTGTACAGGGAGAGCGTCCGTTGCGAGCTCATCATTATTCCATGTCACAACTCGCACTTCTGGTCTTTGGGCATTTCCCTGTTAGATATTCAAAAAGTTCAGCAACTATTACTATAGAAACTTGATCAAAAAATAAGGATGTTCGTAGCATCTAGTGTGCAAAACTTGAAGTTCAGCAAAATGCCCTCAACTCTTCAAGAAAAACGCATATACAAGTGAAGGAACAGAATGTCATATAGTTCATTCATTCGCATATGGTTTCATGTGTTAGAACACTGCAGACATGACTATTAAGATGGCCAAGGTTTACAAGTCTAGGGTAGTTGAATGCACTTTCCTCTATTTTGATTATTTAATTTTGACACATTAGCGCTCCTCAACTTCTAATATACTCGTAAGTCCTTCCAATCTATGCATTGAAGTGAAACCCAGAAAGTTTTTCATCCAAGTAAACAAAAGTGTATACATAACCCATTTTCGTTTTGTGAAGCAGGAATTCCTACCAAACTGATCTGCATGTGGACTAGATTATCCTTCTCACTAAGGAGACCCCTCTTCAGTGCAGATGCTCCCAGTCCAACCCTTCCACCAGAAAACTTCACCCACCCTGACCCCTATCAACTTAATCCAATCCTCTTTCCACTTTTATTTTTTGGTTTTGAAAGTTAAAGAGTTAAATTGCAAAAACTGTCTTTTTAAGAAAATTAGGCTGGAGTTGAAGTTTTCGAATTGATAAATGAATTCCAAAATGCTCAATTTGTGGATCGTGAATCTTACCATAACAGAGGATGCCAAAGAAAATTATGAATTGCTTAAGCTATCACATTCTGTTCCTCAAGCCTTTATCCTAGTCGACAACAGTACTTGCGGTTGAAAAACTCAATAAAGGAAATTACAAGTACGCAGAAGTAGCATAACAGCACCTTCATCACTATCTCAATTGCACATATATGTTGAGCATATGAGAGCATTTCACCAAACATTAAGTAGAGCAAGCAATCAGATTGTTCCATACAGGAAAAAGGGCCAAGTACAAAGCGATTTGATCTGCGAGTCAAGTTCAGGGTCAAAAAAGCAGTAAATGAAACAATTACCTGCCTGGAGGGAATAGTGCTACTGAAGTCTTTCTCTCCATCTTCTTCACCCGGAATATAAGCTAGAATAACCAAAGAATCACCAAAGGGAGCAATTCCTGAAATGAAATAGCTGGTTTGAAAAGATGCCACTATATCCACCTGATTCAGACTAGACATAGACATATGCTTGTACGTCCCATTCACGCCTTTGCTTTGAGTCGTTCTTATCAATGCGATTTTCACGGATGTTCCCCAACCAATGACCAAAAGACTGTCATCCTGAATGTCATTGTAAAACAAGAGAATGGCCAGAATAATCAAAAGTAAGACGCATGATAACTGAGATCCAAGAGAGTACAACTACGTTCTTTATTATTCAAAAAAAAAAAAGATTAAGAGTACCACTATAATGTTATTCTCCATTCAAAATTTGTAGGAAATGCCTATGCAAAGTAGCAGCAATAAATTGCATTTTCACATGTCTTGATCGTCTTCTAAGTAAGAAATATGTATAACTCAAATATGAGTACAATCCATAGATATGGTTGGTGATCATAAGCTGCATGAGAGTTATAAAGTGAACCTGCCAAACAATATGTGGGAGCAGCAGTTCAGGGCGTGGAATCCCACGAGGTCTTTCAATGAATGTTATACGCTGATCATTGGAAGCATCATAGACTTTAACTCCTGTATCATTTGCCCAGGCAACGAGGCTAGTTCTCCACTTCACCGCATGAATTGGACCTTCACCAGAGTGCAAAACCTGCCAAATATAAGTACACTAGGATTGATCAGAAAACTCCCCAGGTAATTGTCAAATTTTTCAATATAGAAAATGCAGGTAAATAATTACCACAAAAAGGTATACAACAAACCTGGTCACGATAGCCTAGCCACTTCTTAACATTTAAATACAATTGACCTGCCAAACCACCAGTAACAAATCTTCTGGAAGATGTTCTTGCATAGTCTGGGTCTAGAGCAATGGCCTTCATTGGTCGGTGATACTCAAATTTCATCCTCTCATCAGTAAAAAGACTATTTATTACAACAGAGCCATCATCAGAGCAGCTACCAACGTATTCTCCGTCTGTGTCAAAGCAAAGGTCATTGACAGCAGCAGTATGAGCAGCAAACTCCTTAACCTGTAGTAATTAAAGTTGCAAAACAATCAAACAAAAACAAGTGAATTCTTGATTTAGGAAATTTTAAATCAAAGAAAAGGAAGCTCATTTTATACATAGATAAAAAAGAATATTCTTAGGTATCTTCTGAATAAACCTACAAGATGATGCTTTTAGAAGCTGTATTACCTATTTGTTTTATGATATAATATCAAGCTAGGCTGAGCAAAAATATTTCTTTGAAAGTCGGGAAAATCATTAACATATTTAACAGAATAATCTGAGTGATACATGTTATTGTTGATAACATAGTATAAGAAATAGGAAGCTTTTCTTTTTCAAGTAGCTCAAAACCTCCTATATATGAAACCATACTGTATGATGTTTTTTTTTGAAAATTAAAAAAAAAAAAACCTCCTATATATGAAACCATACTGTATGATGTTAACCAAGAGTTGCAAAATAAGTTTTTATTCCTTGTTCTATCTTAACATATGGTCTAGAAGCCTGTAGAATATTGGTAGTCAGAGACGTAGGTAGTTTCTGTACTGGTGACAACCTTACGCCAATCACCAAAGTTCTTCTTTCCATAATCAACTATTCTCACTTCTTTCTAAAGACTCTGACAGCACTGTTTTTTCCTTTCGACGATCACTGAAATGATTTAAGCATTTGCAGATAGGGAATCAAGAACAAAATTTTTCCATAAAACAACGACAACTACCACACCTCAAAACAGGTTCCTTAAGGCCTCCCTGTGACAGTCCTCAGCTCTCCAAGTAAATCTGCCACTAAAATGTAACTTAACTAGACAACTTGAACTTTTAGATAGCGAGAATTTGTTCTATTTGATAGTGTCTAACCATATGTAGAGGAGAATGATCCTGTCTAATACATGATCAGGGAAGAACAGAGCTACTTTGAACGCAGCAACATTTTAGGATAAAGCAGAATTTGTTACTTCTCTAGATGCAAACAAAAGAAATGATAATCTTCAACTGACAATAAACACAATGAGGCAGCCAGCTGAAACCTTCAAGTGGCAACAAAGTAACCCGCGTTATCAAAACCGCGAAACCAATAACCCATTAGTAACATTAGGCCCTGCGGCAGTCCTTTCATAGGAAACATCATAAAATTTGCTTTTTAAATATTGACTTCTGGTTCGTCCAATAGCTTGTATTCTGGATAACAAAATATTTTAGCTGGTAACTTTTATGCAGTACACACTCTAAAGTGTGTTTTGGAAAAGTCAACCATCAAAGAAGTTCCTATCATTTTCTAGGCCTCCTAGTGTATATTTCCCAATGGAATCCCTACCCTGAGCTCTAGAGCCTAAAAGATAGACCGAGGTGTATCTAAACAGTGCATTAATACCTCAAAATTGTCTAATAGAAATATGCTAGGACTATCAAATAACAAATAGACTGAATGAAAACAAAGCAAAACCAAAACTCACTAGAACTTAAATATTACAGAGACTAGAATGAGGGGAAAAGTGATCTTGTAGGTTACGACTGATCAATGCATCATAGACAATTGAAACAAATTGAGTAGTGACTTTTGAACAAATTAAAGTCCGAGTAGAACTAAAAATTCAATTCCGGAGAAGAATCAATCACCTGATTACCAAGGAAATCGAGAATGTGAACAGCTCCACCGTGTGTACCAAGGGCGATCATTCGTTCAGCGACGGCAATACAAGTAGCAGCATCAGCAGACAGAAGCGACGGCACACTTGCACCCATTCTCTGATACTTCAACCTCGGCTCATCCTCTTCATCTGCCTCCTCCTCCTCCTCTTCAGTATCTTCTTCTTCTTCTTCGTCCCTCTCATCGTCGCCGTCGATTCCATTCTCCGATGGCTTTGGAGACATTCCGAGCACTATTCACCGCCGTAGAAGAATGATTGAGAGAGAGAGAGAGAGATTATTTAAGATCTGTGTGGAAAGTGGAAATTGAGCTTCTTTGAAAAGAAGAAGAAACTTTTTTGGTGCCAGTTAAACAGTTGATTAATTATTTAAACGGATTAATAATTTATTTGCAAAAAAACAAAAGGGAAGCTGACGAAGTATGATTACCACCTGTCCCCTTGTTTGTGCTTAATCCTTCTTAATCAATTTTAGATAATGGGATGTAGGAAGTTTCTTGTTTGTTGGCAAATGTCTTTTTCTTTTTGTCAACTAGAGTAGTCGTATCAGTTAGTTTAATTAACTTTTGGTAATGCAGAATGAGTTAATATGAGGTTTATGTTACTTTGACAAGATAATAACATCAAAATATGAAGCGGACTTGGATTGAATTGAATTGATTCATTTTTTTTTTATATAGAATACTAATTGAGTCATCTTTTCATTTTTGGAAGGAAAAAGAAGATGCCACAATCCAGGATACTTAGGGTATTTTTGATCCATTAGAACATTTTGGAAATGAATTTTTTTTAAATAAAATAAAATTGAAGGTAAGAAAATTATGAAAAATCAAACGGTTAGTCAATAAATTGAATTACTAAATTCATCCGAAAATGACCTTATTTTGGTCGGAGAATATGGTCCAATTCAAAATTATGTGAAATTTATTCAAATCTCTAGCCTAGTTCTTCCAAAGTGTATAAATCAAGTAATTGATTCAAATACACATACACACAAAAAAGGTATAATTTACATAAATCTCATAGTGTAAAGAGTTAATTACATTATTTTCCTACTCCTTTTCAAATTACAAAAATCCCTTAAAATTTATGGATGTCGAATACATCACTAGACTTCCGTATACATCATTGGACTTCCGGATACATCAGCATACATCTGGATACATAGGTGAGGGATGTATCAGAGAGGATATAGGACATCCGGATACATCACTGGACTTCCGGATACATAGGTGAATGATGTATCTTAGAGGGGAGGAATGTATTCGAGAGGGGGAGAGGGATGTATCAGCAAGAGGAGAGTGATGTATCTAAGAAGGATTTTTGAAATTTTTTTGAATGGTAGGAATTTTAGAGAATTTTTTTTTTAATTTCCAACTTTGATCATTGATATGGGCAAAAGTACAGCTTTGAGTTTGCCATCCCAAACTTTGACATGATTATGGGGTAGTAACAGTGTAGGACTGTTTTACTAAGTATCACCAAAAAAAAGAGGGGGGTGTCCAGATTAGCTCAAAAGCTAACTGAACACGACATACAATTTAACGGGGCTCATAAATGATATTGGCAGGTCTTATTGGTTTAGTTCTAAAGGTCGGGAAATCACATCTATCCATATTGGAGAGACTTCTAACTTACTTAGGAAGGGCCGGAAAAGAGTTGAAGAGATGAAGTCCTTCAATGCCATGACTCAAGGTGGCAAGCTTGTCAGCAAGTTTGTTAGCCTCCCTAAAATAATGACTAATAAGGTAACCATGATCTTCGATTAATTTCCTGGCATCTTGAACCATACCATTAATCTTCCACGACGAGTCACATTCTTTTTTAATACATCTGGTTAACATCATGGAGTCTGTTTCAACCCAGACATTAGAAAAGCCTCTACTAGCACACCATTTAAGGCCATAAAGAAGAGCTGTCATTTCCGCATGTTGCTCGTACCATGTCCCAAGTTGATGCAGTAAGTAAATATGAGGTTTCCCAATGAGTTTCTGATCAGACTACCTCCACCACAACGGCCTTGAATGCAACTACCATCACTGTTGAGTTTTACAGACATATCAGGAGGTTTTATCCACTTAACTATGGCAGGGATTCTGTGGTGAATTTCGGCATCCAGAATGTACTGGATATTTCTCCAAGACTCTAAAATGTTAGCTTTGCCAAATTTCTTCTTAGTAATCTGCACAATGGTAAAAAGAATGTTAGCTATGGTTCTGTAAACAGAAGGCTTAATAGCATCAAATTTGTTAGAGCATCTTGCTCTTCATATCTCCCAACAAATTATTAGAGGGAGAACATGAATAATAAAATTAGCAATGGGGTTCTTTGTAACAATATTCCACCAATTGAGGATGCAGATTTTATGAGAGCTATAGAGATTATGATTAAATAAGATGTGTATTTAAGTAATTTTTTCTTTAAAAAAAATGTAAAATTTACCTAACTATACATCATTTTTTATCCTATTTCTATTATTCCTTACCATTGTAAAAAACTACAAAAATCTCTCTTTTCACGTAATTTCTCTCACTTTTCCGGATACATCACAATAAACTATCACCCCAAGATTTTTTTCCTTTTTTCGCGCCTAAAATCACTCCATGTATCACAAATTATTTCCATCACTCTATTTTTGGATTTCAAATCTTTCTCTTTCTGATTTATGATTGAAGTTATTGAAAAAGTTGTTCTTCTTCATCCATTTTTTTTCTTTCCACTTCATCATAATAAATTTTTTTTTTTAGCTTTTTCATCTACAAATTTAGTCGAGTCAAAGAAGGATGCACTTCAACTTCAAAATTGATTGTGAAAAAAAGGCCCAAAAAAAGGAGGAAAAGGTCTAGTTATTGGTGGCTCGGGTAAGGGCTTTGGGTCGAGATCTATGGGTGATGCCATTGTTGAAAGTGAAAAAAAGTTATGGGGGTTGATACAGAGCAAAAGAAAAAGTGTAGAGGGATTTATTCATCTTTTTTTTTTTTTTTTACCAGATCAAATTGTTGATTTTTTTTTTCGATTTTTTGTTGTTCATCTTTTTCTAATACATATGGGTTCAATTTTTTAATGTATCTAGTTGTTTTTGTTTCTTAAATTAATGTATAATGCATTCGTTTCAACATCATGATACATTACAATTTTATCAAGAGTTGTTGGTGGCTCCGGTAAGGGCTTTGGGTCGAGATCCATGGGTGACATCATTTTTGAAAGTGAAAAAAAGCTACAAGAGTCGATACAGAGGAAAGGAGAAAGTGCGGAAGGATTTCTTCATCATATTTTTTAGCATATCAAATTGTTGATTTTTTTAATCTTTTGTTGCTTTCAGCAGATCTTTTAATGTATCTAGTTGATTTTGATTCTTAAATTAATGTATAATTCGTTCGTTTCATATTTATGATACATTACAATTTTATCATGTATAATATATTGTTTTTAAATATTAGTTTTGATACATAACACTAATTTATTGAAACACAAATTAGTATGTATCATGTACATAGTTATGTATTAGATACATAACTATTACAAATTTCGTTATCTTTTACTACCGATACATACACCTAGCCATATTCAACTAGTAGAAGGCTATGTATATGTAGACTATCAAATATTACTGTCGATACATAAACACTATAACAAAATCAGTTTGTATCATATTCACAGTTATGTGTTATGTGTATAACCTAGTTATGTATCAGATGTTGTGATGTATCACATGTTGTTAAGTATTTGCAACATTGTTTTATAAATAAATCATTGTATATCATATTCATAGGTTCTTTTTTGTTTATGATACATAACTATATAAAATATTCATTTTTTTTAATCTGTTACGATTTGGGAGAGATTTGAGAGAAGAAAATTTGAAATTTGAATTGTTTGGAGTTGTTATTTGGGAGAGATTGACATCAATTTGATTTGCATGATTTTGGGAACTGACATTTAATTTTATATTTAATTTCCTTTTTAATCTCAACAAACTAGTAGTATAATGTATCAAATGTGATGTATCCGGAAGAATGGGATGTATCCGGATGACAACAGTTTTAAAGGATTTTTGTAAATTGAAAAAGAATAGAGATAGGATGTAATTTGCTCCTTACACTATTGGATTCCTAAAATTTTTACAAAAAAGTACTACCTAAGGTTGGCTGTCAAGATAGCTTAAATGGGCTGGACTATACTCCCATGAAAACACGCGGCCCAAGACTATTTGGTCAAAGGCCTTTCAGGAAATTACAGCTAATAAACTTAGAAGTCGATGGTCTTCAATAGAAAAACTTGAAATAATAAATAAACGTGTCATTTAATTTGATCAGTGTATAAGTAAATACTTAAACTAATATAAAGTTAAATAAGTAGGATACACACAATCTACATGAAATAATTACGATATGTCAGGTAGAACGGGATCAGTCACGTAATCGCCCCCAGCCCTTTCCTTACGATGATTCATGCCTTGTTCGTGCCGTAAGAATGTCGTATGCAAATGAATTCACTTTTGGTATAGAATAAATGGGCGAAAGCCCGATGCAGCAACTTGCGAGGGGCTGTGCTTTGCTACTTGCTTAGGTTTCCATCTATTGTATTTATCTACATGGGAATGAATTCGTCCGTCAAACCCGCATACTACATGGCATAATACAAATCAATTCGATTTTATCTCACGAATTACTAAGTAGCACGGGTGGGTTTATAACTACTTGTTCAACTTAATATAAATTTAAGCGTCTGCTTGTGCACATTCAAAATTGGAGAATATATATTCTTGTTGAAGCCCAAGTTAAAGGGCACATTTATGTATTATGCCAAAAACTTTTTAGATAAGTAGTCAAAACTTGTTAAATATAAAATTCTGCTCATGAGGCAAGCGATGTCAAAAGTTCAAGATCACCCACTTCCAAGATCATTCTTATATATCACCCAAGTTGTACAAGTATAATTAATCATTTATCCTTTCAAACAACATCAATGTCGAATCTAATATTTGCTCATATATTTCTCAATCCTACAAAAAAAATATTAATTTATCGTTTTACATTTGCAATAACTTATTTTTTCATTGAGATTTTAAGTTAGTGATCTGGATGATTCATAAGTTGCAAGAGAAATGAAAAATATCAAGCTATGAACCACAATTCAAGAATAATAAAAAAGTTTATCTTCTATTCAGAAAGCTTGGATTAATTATTAGGTGGAAGAACTATGGTGATGAAATAGTTGAAAAATATGCTTGGCCTCTTCTCATTCATAAACGTAAACCATTGGATTCTAATACATGTTGGGTTGTGATATGTGCATCTACACTTGGCCCACAATAAGGGGTTTCCAATGCTCTGAGTATTGTATTTTTCCTAGATATATTACACAAATTATTCCCCTTTTGTCAACTATATATTATTGTTTAGTTAGCTAGTACGTGGTAGAATCTTTAATGGAATAAAGTTATTTATTTATTTGGACTTAGTACAATTAGGGTAAAGATATAGAATAATGAGTACCATACAATCATTATTTAGCTTGGTTTAAGGATATTACGAGGATCATCGTGTTTTTATAATGGATATATGGGATTGAATTAATAAATAATAATATATAATTTGTGCAACTATTTCGATAGTGATTATTGGATAATAAAACAACTCATGAAAATTGACGTACGAATTGCCAAATTATTTGCTCTTGTCTGTCTTAACTCTCGACATACATTCCTTCAACCACAGAAAAAAAGAAAGAAGGATATTAATCTATTGACGTTTGGGTTAGTTGATGAATGGACTTCGTCTTATAAAGAAAGAAAGAAGGAGAGAAAATTTTCGATTATAAATAGAAAAACACTTTATCTCCATCTAGACTTGGAAAGATAGCAAGTATTTGCGTGTTATCGCTCGACTTCGACTTCGATTGAGTGATTTAATTAATTGATATAGCTTATTTTTGTAATAACAATTATTTTTCAATAACAGATGTATCTAAATGAACAAACACTTATTATAAATTCAGAAGGCATGTCTCAAATTTTACACGTTGAAATTCGAATGATTCCTCCCTCTTCTTTTCCATTGTTTTTTTTAAAAATAAAAATAAAAGTAAGTAGCAACCGTTGTTTGCAATGTTCTTCGAGTTAGCCTGAAATTATGTAATTTGAAGTGTCATTATTACATAATAGTTTACAATGTTCTAGAGGAATTAATCTGAAATACGTGACAATAACGAAGAGATTAAAATTTCTCAAAGACACACAATATAACGTATTAACGTATGAGCTCAAAATTATTTAAAAGTTAATATTTATTGTTTAATTACAAAATCTACTTTATTAAATCAGATGGAGAAAAATAACACATTGAATAACACTCTAGTAATTAATTTAAACTCTCGAGTTAGATTAAAAGTTCTTTCATTTTTTTTCTTTACAATGACTGTTGTGTTCAAATTAACTTATGCACACCCTAACTTTTTTCTTTACATGAATATCGTGTTCAAGTTAACTTATGCACATCCTAATTATTCAATTTGATACATGTTGACATGAACATCAAATAGTTTTGACCACTAAAATTTAAAAAAGATGACTATTGCTAAATATGGAGGCATAATAAGGATAGAAAGAAGTGAAAAATTGATGTGAATTGTATCAACATCAATATGAAGAGGGATTTGGTGTAGAATTCCAAATTCCGAAATGGTATCCAATGCCATGCAGATTGTAATATATTTAATTATTCTTGTAATAAGGACAAGTTGCAAGAAAGAGACAGGGTCAAGGAAGAGATAAGAAAGCCACGGTGCCCGTAAGATAAGGGAGACACCTATTTATTTTCCTGCTAAAACTACTGCCTGTCTCTCTAAAATATATAAATTTTAAAACAAAAAATTGTTAGTATACGGCTTAATTTTGGAAAACAATTATTGCGATGTAGATTCATAGCCCAAATTTTCAAATTTTATTTATTTTGAAAAATACTTTTGAAAAAAAACTTATGGAAAGTTAGAGTCAATAATATAATTGTAGTCGCTACGACCTCTATCATAACGTTTGCTCTTTGAGTGAGCATTTTGTGTGCATTGGGTAAATTCCACTGTATAATAATCTGCCAATCACGCAATATAAAAAATGTAAATCGCATTAAGCAGAACCTATTTGTGATAGGCTCCATTCAGAAAATATTGAGGGGAAATCGATCCCCAATCATACTTATAAATAACTACCCTCCAAACCAATTGAGCCATCTCAAAGGGCCACTCAATATAAGTTGTTGATCAATTATTCAAATGTTATCATACTTAAACAAATTATATTGGTCGTGTGATCCTTTTTTTTATAATTATTTTTTAACCATTTTATCGATTAGATGAATCTTTATCCGTATATATTAAAAAATGAATACGTCAAAATATTCAGGAGAAAAACGGAATAACCTTATCTACTCTTTTAAGGTTATTTGTCCTAGGCTGTTCTATATTTACAAAAGTCTAAATTAAAGCCAAGTATTATTATACAGTGTCGATTCAAATTCAACTTTCAGCCAAACTAATTTACTGTTGTGCATATGTACATCTCCCATGGTCAAAAGTTATATAATTAATGTTGTGGTATTCCTTTATTCCAGTACACCCATTTAGTTTTAGTGTTTTTAGAATGGCTAATAATGAAATATATGTCATATCTTGAGCTATATATATATATAATTTTTTCATGTACACCTTTACATGTAAACGTGGATCTGCCTCTGCACGCTATTAATAAAATTTAAACCTTCCAACTTAACTGTAAAATTCAGAGAGCTAGCTATACCCTTAAGCTAGTCGGAAAAATTCCGAACATGGAATGATTAGATTAAAATAACAAAAAAGAATAAAAAATGTCTTTAAACTAAATAAAATGAACAAAAATATCTTTCGTTAATAATTTGGTCTAAAAATATTTTTGCTGGTTAATCCAAAAATATCTTCCGCTAATAGTTTGGTCTAATAGGGAAAATTTTTGGACACAAGTATTAACAAGAAGAGAATTTTTGGACCAAACTATTAATAGATGACATTTTTGTTCAATTTTGACATTGTTTAAAGATATTTTTGACTCTTTTTCATAAAAATAATAATATTGGCTGTCATATTTTAAGGTGAAAGCACTGTGAATATAGACGGAAATGGACATTATTGATTGAAACAGACTACATAACGAAAACGTAACGAATATTATTTATTATTAATTTAGAAACGAGAAGACGTAATTTCCTTTAACAAGATAAGGAATAAAATAAAAAGACAAAAAATTGAACCAAACCCCCCTCCCCCCCACCCCCCTTTCCATCTCCATCTATTTTCAACCTAGCTACTTTTATCATTTTTCATTTCATCCACCAATATTCCATTGCTAAAAAAAAAATTAAAATATCCCTTATTAAACTTCATGTCAGATCCTCAAATTTTAAATCAAGTTTTCCCCAAAGGACATCATGAAGAAGAAATATTAGTACTAAACAAAAACAATAGTACTAGTACTAGTACTACTTCTAGGCATAATATTGATGAAGATTTGTGTCGAACGCCAACTTGTCGGAAAAATAAGATTCCAATAGTCGGAACCTGTCCTCCCCCGGCTCCGAAGAAACCGAGGAACTTATTGCTGAGTAAGAGAAAGTTTTCACAGTTCGAATTTTTTGAAGTTGGTCGAAATGAAGAGTTGGAGAAGTTCTTCATATCATGCACTGAAATTTCTCGAGGTATGGCTGTTAAGAAAAGACTTCTCATGAATTAAATTAGTTTTATTATATCAAAAGTATATTATAAGACATATTATAGCCCTTAATTTTTTTTAGGGTTAATAAGTTCCTTATTCACGTTATATTTATATTCTCTGTTTTTTTATCGAATAGATATATAGCTAGGTGATGAAATAAAATGATGTGTGGAAATAATGATATTGTACCATAGTTGATTATGTATAAAAAGTGTTGCATTATATATGTTTCCTTTTTACTATGAATAAGTTGTGCGAAAAAATAGCTTTATTCTTTTTGATTTTGAAATAACTATTGCGCAAATTAAGATTTTATTGAGAAATTATTTTTTTTAAGTTTTCACCATTGGTTAATAATTGGGCTCGTATATAGTTTTGATTGGTTAGAAATGCTCATTAAGGTAAATCATGTGAATCTATTGAGATTTGAACTCTTGTCTATGTAAAAGAAAATAGATCAAAGTTTCAATAATGAGTATTGTTTCCATCTCAACAATGTTAGAAAAATAATAGTAGGAAATATAATTGAAGAAGATGACTTTGAGGCGTGAAACACTTTCTTTAAAGAGATATTGCCCATATACATATTGGGGTAAATACATACAATTCTCTTCAAGTATATAACAAATCCCTTGGTTTATACATGCAGATTTTCTTAGGCTATTTCTAGAGAGTCTTTATATTTATAGAACTTAAGAGATGACTCTTCATAAGAGTTATGTTCTTTTATAAACAGATATGTCATTTCATAAGAGTCATGTTTTTTCATGAATAGATGTGTCTTTTCATAAGAGTCATGTTCTTTCATGAACATATGACTTTTCATAACAGTCGTGTTCTTTCACGAACAAATGTGTCTGTTCAATTTAAGACCTCTATATATTACAAAATATCCAACAATCCCCCACTAATTTGTAATATTTCTCATAATATCATGCATACCAGAGAGTATCTTATAATAGATTTGAACTTTCCGTTAGTGTAAGTACTTTAAAGTTCTGACAAAGTAATTGGTATCTTAAAAGATTTGAACCACAACTCCATGTGTCAAAACCGAAAATATCACACACGTAATATTATTTGTAGCTTAGAAACCCCAGTATTTGCTTTAGCACGCTTATGGCCATGTGCTCATCGTGATTCATAAATATTTACAAGACCAACCCTTTAGATCTTGCTTGAAGCGGCACCACTTCAATATACATATAGGTGAAATTAGCTACTATATCTCTGTTACTGTAGACATTTACTAATTTCATTAAGAATTAATTCAACCTCCCTGTGACAATCTGCACTATGGAGTTTGTCACTATGCCCCTGTTATTTTAAGCATTTAACAACTCTTCAACTTCTCACATAACAGTATGCAGTACACTTGAATCAAGCTCTAAAAAGAAGACTCGTGCTTTAGCAACACAAAGTAACTTGTTATTACCCGTTGAACTTGTATTGTTAGAGTGTATACTAACTCAAAGTTGGGTTCCCATCACTTGTGTTTAGTTAAGGATTTTAGCCTTATTCATTCACACATTTATTATACTGCATTTTTTTTTAAAACTAAATTTTACAAGATTAATATAAACCACAAACAAATCTTTCACATAGGCATATCACATATATCATCATTATCTCAATAGCTTAGAATGGTTGCATCAGTTGTGGCCACAACATTTCAAAATCATATATTTTTTCGAACCATTACATTTGTTTTCAAGCATTTATATGTTAAATATATTCTTATTCCACTATGGAATTCCAGCCTATTTTGATGCAAAATTTATGACATCTTCATACATGTTACAAAATCCAACTTATGAATAGTCATATCTATACAAAAGGTATCTTACAACCGATACTTCTTTTCACGAAAAGTCACAACACTTCAAGTGACACTACTTCACAAAATTACATAATATTTTTTTTGAAGGCTTATAGCCTAATCATCACATTGGTAGTTTAAACAACTAATCATTGCTAAAATTGTCAAGTTGTAAATGTAAGTACCATGTCAAATACATCAAAGATATATCTAGCGGATGTTGAAGAAATAACATATATCTTAAACTTCTTCAAATTTTATTGACTATTAATCATAATCCAATCACCCCCGCACTTTGAATGTTTCAAATGTCCTTTTCATAACTTTTGTGGACATCTAATTAACATCAATAAATCATCTTGTTATCAAATTTATAGCGTTCCAATACTATAACACATGAACATTTAATAAGAAGACAAAATCTTCAACCTTTAATGAACACAAATGATCTACTAAAAAGTAATCATTTCTCTTAATTCAATTATTCTAGTAACTTTCAAGTATAGATATTATCCGTCAAAATAAAGGAATTTATATATATCATCTCACAACTTGAAAATACAATTCACATGATCTTTATGCAACACTATTATGCCATAATAATTTTCTTTGTCCCAAATAACAAATTTATAATACGCATACCAAATATGTTATTCCTAAACTTATTTAAAAAGCATTTCAAGATCATCACAAGTGAATTAATTTATCCTAACATTTATGAAAAATCATTTATCAAAAATTTCAAAGAATAAATCTTCATAAATAAATAATAAGAGAAGTTAAGCAGAACCCGATATATGTCATTTCCTTCGTGATCCATTGTTGGCTCACTTTTTCCATATGACTTGCTGCCTTAGAATCATACTTTAAATCAGTCGAATATTTTTTCTTACAACACTACTTCCTCAAGAATTCAAGGATCTTGTCTCGTTTATCTTCTTCAATCCCAATATCTCTTTAAAATTGTTAGAAAAATAATAGTAGGAAATATGATTGAAGAAGAAGATGGCTTTGAGGCGTGAAACACTTTATTTAAAGAGATATTACCCATATACATATTGGGGTAAATACAAACAATTCTCTTCAAGGATACAACAAAGCCCTTGATTTATACATGCAGATTTTCTTAGACTACTTCTAGAGAGTCTTTATATTTATAGAACTTAAGAGATGACTCTTCATAAGAGTCATGTTCTTTCATGAACATATATGTCATTTTATAAGAGTCATGTTCTTTCATGAATAGATGTGTCTTTTCATAAGAGTCAGTTCTTTCATGAACATATGACTTTTCATAACAGTCATGTTCTTTCACGAACAAATGTGTTTGTTCAATTTAAGACCACTATATATTACAAAATATCCAACAAACAATTGATGTATTATACTCCCTCTGTTCATTTTAATGTCCCGAAAATATTAATTAAAAAGATTATTAAATTAAATTGCTACTATTCCTTGACCTTAACTTAACATTTATTTTTATTTTTTTTCATTACATTTATAATCTCTCTGTATATTTTATTAAAGTAAGAGTATAAGTAGAAAAAATAATTAATTCTCTCTTAATTTTCTAAAATGATAAATATTATTTCAAATTAAATATTTATAGTAATTATGACAAGTAAAATAAATAGGAAATGAGTATTAAAATAGGAGTTAAAATATCTAAGAAGAAGTTTAACAATTGGCTAGCAATTATTGTCGACGAAATTTTTTGAATGCGCTAGGTGAGTTTGGTATGGAGGGAAAACTTTTCCAAAAATATATTTGTAAATCTTTTCATGTTTGATTATTTAATTTTTTTTCTAGAAAACAAGTTTTTCAAAAATGAAAAAATAATTTTCGTGTTAAAAGTAATGAAAATAAATTTAAGTGTAATTCTATATTGTGTGTTTCCTTTCCACCCTCCAACACATCCATTCAAAAATACATATTTTTTTATGAAAACATTTTCCTTTCTATTAAACACACCCTAAGTTACCCCGTTTTTGACAATCAAATCATCAAATAATGATTTTCAATAATTTTCAAACGATTTGTGTTGATAAATTAATTTAAAAGAACTATCTATATTCTTCAACTGTGGTTCCTAGCTAACAACACTTCCATCGAAATTCTTAACAATGACTTTTTCTGTCTTTAGAATATGATCGACCAACATATTAACTAACTAATTATGATAAATTGGATTAAATTTAATCTGTATGAACTCCAACGCAAGCTTGTAAATGAAAATTATAAATTCTCATAGCAAGAGTTCATAAAGTCGTAATTGGGTTGAATTAAGCTAAACTAATTAATTTGAAGAGGAATGGTGATTTATTGCATTTAATTGCACGATTTGTCTTTTAAATGCCTTTTTTAAGTGTGCAACAATATGATTTTATATATGCTTCTCAATACAATTATTTGTTTTGAGCGAATATAATTTAAAGACCTACCCAAAATATTGTCAAAAATGTAAATGACCCGAGTTATTGACTTATTGTCCATATACACTCATGTGGTAGTATGGTTCGTTATAGGTTCATTATCAACCAGGTAGCAAAAATAGACTCAACGAAGCAAAAATATTTCTATTTAGACCCATTCATTTTGGTTGACCTAAAATAGTACTGTAAAATTAATAATTCTATTTTGTTTTTTATAACATCTGAAAGCATAGAAGAGAGAATATATATATAATGTTGGAAAGTCTTTCTTTAGAAAATTAACAAAGGACATGTCCAAATGTCTCAACCTCTTAACAACTTTTCTGTGGACCAATTAAGGATGTGACAATATATGATAAGCAACGCGAGTATTTAAAGCGTAGTCAATCATGTAGAATCGCGCGACCATGTGAGTTATGACTCCTTAGTACAATTTTATCGTATGCCTTAGAATGTTGCACATTTCTAATATGGTTACAAATTAAAGTCACCTTCAACATCTCTATATAAGTAATGGATATATGTATATATCTTTCAATGGCAGAATCAAAATTTTTATTAACGAGATATAAAAAAATAAATACACATATAAAAAACTAAAAGAATTCAACACTTACTATATATACATATATACTTTAACTGCGACTGAACTACTTTGGATGGGATAGACAAGAGTTGTTGACTGTATTGTATATTCGTATTGGATGAATAATGTCCATTCTTTCTATATATATACTTATATAGAACTATGGTGTCAACTGTCACCGCTATGGCCCAACGCATTTGTGTGTGTGCACATAGTCCAGTGGTAGTATGGTCCGATAACGTTCATTATCCTAAACCAGGTAACCTAAAGATTCATTGAATCAATGAGGCTGAATTAGTTAAAGCTTGTTCAATATATAGGTGAGAATTGTTCAACATCGTATAAGGGATTCAAGTGCACATCTTAGTCTATTGTAATGGGACTCCAACACTCTTTGCTCACTCATCACTTAGATATCTAAATCGTGTGCATTGTTATACGAGAGGCCCAACATCAGTGATAAACAATAAATTAGATAAGTTTGACTCTATTACCATACTAAAAAAATAGTCTCGAGCCTAACATTACTGAAAAAAGCTAACTAATCAAAAGGTGAAAATTACTCAAAGTGTGAACAATACTCCACATGGTTATCCAATTAATTGTCTCAACCCCTAACCACTTCTCTGTGGACAAAAGGGATGTGACAGTGACACTATCATAAACAACGTGAGAATTAGCTCGAACGCTATTCGCTAATACAATAATAATTTAGTTTTATCCTAAACCATGGAATCTTGCAAATTATCTCAAATGAATGTCATTTTCAAGATAGAATTGTTTGATAGGATATATAAGAATGAAGTTGAATATGATATGTTAGTAATATTGTTATTAATTATTTTTGTATTAATTATATCGGTATTATTTTTTATGGAGTGTTAAATTAAGTATATTAAAAATAACATATATTACATAATTTAAAAAAATATATTTATTTATAAAAATATCCTTCACGAATACAATGAAAATAATGTAGAAAAGATTTTGAGGGATAATTGTGCTTTAATCATGCTAATGTATATACTAAAACCTCTTGCATTGTGAAGTATACAATAATTAGTACTTAGTTATGCATAACATAATAACAAATAGATTGTATATGACTAATACTTGCATTAATTTTTAAAATAAATTGAAGAATCAAACCTTTATCATCGAGAAAGGTAACAAAGTTTAAGCAAATTCGATCCCTATCGCATTCTCAATAAATAATTTTTTTAATATAAATTTCTCAATTAATTAAACACAAATTTTGTACAAAAATTACGTAATTCTCACGAATCCACTTCCACCACCTACATGAAAAGAAACAAAAATTAATCCAGTAAAGAATGCTCTGTATTCTTTATTTTTATTTTTCTCATTGTAAATTAGCTGCTCAAAATTTTAAAAAAAGAACAATGAAAATTAAAAAGAAAGCTAGAATCTTCTTTACTCTTCGGTTTTTACCCCACGTATCTTGTAACTTCCACTATTTCAACACTTGTCTTCCACGTGTCCCTCTCTTAGAAACCTCTCAACAGTGAAAAAGCTGAAAATCCTCCTCTTCATATACTACTTCCACCGTACATTCTTCAAAACACACTCCAAAAAAGAGAGGGAAAAACATAGAAAAAAAATCGAAAATGGCGCCAAAGAAGCGTGGAGGAAGGGCTCGTGCTGCGGTGGTCACCACCCGAAAAGTGGTGGAAGAAACCGTCTCCGTCGTCGTAACTCCGGTCGCCGGCGAAACGGAGACCGAAAATCAAACTTTAACTGAAGAAAAATCAATCATTCGAAATACTAACTCCACCTCCTTCTGAAGAATTGCCTACTTCTAAGAGAACCATTAACATTCAAGACAAATCCGAGGGAAAAAAGGCCCAACAAAAAAAACCCGACCCGGCCCAACAAGTAGATGAAGATGACACTCAACCAGCTGAAGAACCAGAAGAGATGCCTACGCCTCCGAAAATGGAAGCGGATCAAAATAAGGCCCAGAAAAGGAAACCCGACCCGGCCCAGAAAGTGAAAGGAGAAGAAGGGGGAAAGAGGAAAAAGAAAAGGGCGAAAGTGGGACCCAGTGAAGGGTATAGAAGGTATGTGTTTAGAGTGATGAAGCAAGTTCATCCAGATATGGGAATTTCATCGAAGGCTATGACGATTTTGGCTAATTTGATGGGTGATATGTTCGAGAGGATCGCCAATGAAGCGGCGATCCTCTCGAAATACGTGGGACGGGCCACTCTGGCGTCGGTGGACATTCAGGATGCGGTGAAATTGGTGCTGCCTGGGGAGCTAGGGAAGCATGCAATTGCTGAAGGGACTAAAGCTGTTGCTAACTATGTATCTACAGTTGAAAAGTCCAAATCGAAACCGTAATTCTTGTTGGTTAGGTAGCTCATGTGAATATTTAGCTTTATGTTTATTTCATTTTGGTTTACTATCCTTTTGTATCTAAGTGCTTGATTTGGGAAAATCACTGCATGCAAATTTCGTGTTCTTTTTTTTTGTAATAGTTTCAGCAGTTCTTCCGGTTTCCTCGATGAATTCGCTTTTTTCTTATTTGCATGCATGTGAAGTCGCTGTATATGGCGATACGGATGTATGTTAAAATTGGCTAATATGATTTCTCATTTGGATAGTAATAGCTCAATCCTACTGAAAATGAGTATAAAATAATGGATCATATAATTAACTAACAATATTTTCTATACTTGCAGACACGGGCGGAGTCACGAAATTCACGGTATTAAAAAAAGTGAATTACTGCTAATGAGATTTGAACACATGAAAAAACAAACAAAAAAAGAAGAAGAGGGGTGTAAATCTTAAGGCGGCTGGAATGGCGAATTAAGGCCTTCCATGGCTTTGTCGTCCTCTCCCCAGCCTATCTCTCAGGCAGAGCCAGCACTAAAACCTACATATGCTACACAAATCATATGTAAAACAATACAACTGAAATCGATCAAATATGTTCCTATGTAAAACGCCTGCACAATCTGTGCCAAAAACACAACTGAAATCGATCAAATATGTACATGGAGAGCCAACCCTACAATTCACGTTTAAAAGGAGTTAGACGAGTTCAGGTTAGACGAGTTCCCTACTGAAGAGGGACTTCACCAAGCCATTGTGATGAAGTTCTGGTATGGTGCACCAGAAATCCAAGAGTTGCGAAGCATTATTTCAAAACAATTTGCTATCAAAGGTCAATGTTTAATTGGGTTACTTGCTACAAGACATATTTATTCCAAAACAATTTGCTATCAAAGGTCAATGTTTAATTGGGTTACTTGCTACAAGACATATTTTAATTCGTTGTGCCCAATATGAGGATTTTATATCAGTTTTATTGCATCAATCTGGTTATATTCAGTTTAATGGTGAGCACTATGGTTATAGAACTTTCCCATGGACTCTTTTACCAGTTTGTTTGCTAGGAAATCTCTTTTATCAATTGCATCGGCAGCGGGGCGGCAATTGCAATCGATAAAGCAACTCAAGTTCGATCAAGACCTAGCATAGCAAGAGTAAAAGTTGAACTTGAACTTGATCTGTTGGACAAGCACCCTAAACGAATTAAACTCCAGTTTTTGGCCGAGAAATCTAGTAAGATTTTGGAGCACTTTCAGGAGATTGTTTATGATAATCTTCCTCTGTACTATACTAATTGCAAGCATCAAGGTCATGCCGAAACAAATTGTCGTCTAATCTTGAAAAAGAACATAATCCATGATCAAGAAGTAGGTGTAAGAGAAGAAGAAACTGTGCGTGATGTCGAAAAATATAAGGGTGATGCAAGGGAAATTTTGAATGAGAAGAGGGGACTGGAAGAAGTTAGTCAAAGAGACGATGACAAAAATCCCAGTACGTACACCAAAAACAATGTATTGGTGATAACTGAATCATCAAAAGCTGTCGATGCAATGCGCAATAATTCCAGTCCTATTTTGGGTCAGAAAAATCCTCAAGCTCAATCTCAAGTAGACATAAATTATGATTTGTTGACAGAAAAAACATCTGATAAAGATGCACAAGGTGTTGTTGAGGTCCAAAATAATCTAGTTAATATCAAAACAACGGTTGAAAATCAAATTGTTCCTATAAACAATGTTCAACTAGGTATTGCTACTATTGGATTTGATCCTAATCGCAAGGAGATATCTTCAGTAGCTATAGGTATTGAACATGAATCTGATAAGGCTTTGGGGGTGCCGGGGTGTGCGTTGAAAAACAGGGGCATGTCTCAACTTTGGCAACGGTTGAAACATCACAATCAGTTGTCGTTGAGGATAATCAAAATAGGAAAAAAATTGATTCTTCGACATCTACAACTGCTATATTGAATGTATATCATGGTGTATCTCAAAGATTGGAGAATACAAATTCAAAAGTTGGGATTGATGCATCACCAGTTGATTCTCGCCAGCAGCTAGGTGATGTTAATGCACATGAATCAGATGAAAATCATAAGCAGCATTTAGTTGTTGGACAGGGTAAACATGCTACAGAGACTGAACAAGAGGCAACACAACGAGTTGAAAAATCTAGTGGTGAGGTCTCTGCTCAACATGGCAGTAAGGACTGGAATGTGTGGTGGTACCAAAAAAAAGCAGTAGCTACTTCGACAAATAGTTTGATGACTACTAGTGGGCAAAAATGTGTTACAAGTGAGAGTCGATGGGCGAATACGGTAGAAGAAGAGGATGAGCATGTCACACCTCATAGCAAATTGAGCCCTGGAGCACCAGCCTTTGTGCCTAAGGGTAGTAGCATTGCCCATGTTTCATCTCAGTTACATCCGGGGCAACAGTTGATTTTAACAGGTTCTAATGTTCAAAAAAAAATTGTTAGTGACAAGGGGCTTATTGATGCATTGGGAAGTTCTAATGTCGAAAAGTTGATTTCTCTTACACCTATTAACACTAACAAACAATTACAAGTTGGTGGTAATAGTACTTTCTCCCCAAATCAGTTTGCTACCCTACAAGATGAGGAAGATGACGAAGAGGATTGGTTGGATCACTGTTTTGCGAATGCAGCTAGGGATGCACATATTTCTCCTAGGCAACAGCGCAATAGCAAAAAGTTGCATGGAAGAAAGAATAATTGGGATGGCAAGGTGACTGGGGAGTTTGTTCCAAGGCACCTACCGATGCGACTGGCAAAGCAGAATCATATGATAGTATCAACAAATTCAGCAAGATCCAATAATTCCAAGAAGAAGTGATGAACTATCAAGTGTTGTTGGACATATTTGAAGAAGACAAAAGGAAAATACTTCGAGTTGCTTTAGATGGGCATACATCTCTTTTTAATTCATGCATCTTTAAGAGGAAGTTTGAGGTCGATAACTCAACCTTCTTTTTGGTTGTTATTCTTTTGCACTATTTAAGCATCCTCATTTGTAATATCATCATAGAGTGTATTACAAACTCTGTGGTGATCACAAAATACCTAGTTCTCTTTAGCTCTTATTTTCTTCATGCTTGTTAGTTAGTAGAGGTTTGTTACCTCATTAGGGATTGGTAAGGTAATACCTAGCCCTCCTTACTTGTACTTATCCCTATTGAGATTTTTTTAATTTCTAATAAAAGTCCTCTAGACACTCTGTCTAGTGGTAAATTTGCCAAAAAAAAATAAATTTGAACACATGAGCACCTAAGCGTTGGTTTTTTTAAGGTGTCTAAAATCATCAGGCTACAATATCTTATCAAGAATATATTATTTATATTATTTAGCTATTTTGTGTATCATTTTACTTATATAGGGTATTGCTAGTGAGATTTGAACCTACAACACCTTATCAAGAATATATTATTAAATTACTTTCATGTATCATTTACTTATATATACGGTATATTGGACACTCTGACTAATATAGCTACGCCCCTGCTTGCCAACCAATAACATGAAAAGATTAGAAGAGGAAGAAAAATAGATGACACATCTCACATTGTACGAAGTTGGAATCGAGTAAAGTCCATATAAACAGATGAATCTATTCAGCACTTGATCATAATTTACATATGGTGAAAAAGAGATTTTATTTTTGATAATTGAGAAATCTCCGAGGGCCAACTAACGCATGGTTAGAAACATCATGGATAAAATGACCTGCACTTCTATATATCCTTCTCTGTATAAGCTTCAACAAGTCTATCCACAGCACACTGAATATATCCACTACATCAAGGGAACGTAGTCGATATAGATGAAAATTTTGGACTAAAAGATTTCACCCCCTAATATTGGTTTTACAAACATGACATCTGCAAATAAAGTTCTATGTTAATGAAAATATGACGGACAAATTAAACATCATAAAAAAACACAAAAAGATTGTCACAGAGGGAAAGAAGACTTACCCAGACAAACTAAAGCAGCAACGAATGCACTCTGCTTTACAGGTATTGTTTAGTTTTCTACCAGCTATGTACAGAGAAAGCTCAGATCACCTATTATTTGATGGTGCCCGTGGGCGATTTTGGACCTTTTTCACATCACCGGATCAATTTTACTGGAAATTTGAGCATGTGCACATACCCAAATTACGTCCTGCACCAACATTACTGTATAGAAAAAGCTCGGATCACCTCAATTACTGGTGCCTGGCACATTGGACATTTTCTGTTCTGTTGGATTAACTTTTCTGCACATTTTAAACATGTGCACATGTGTCCACACCTGCATCCATTTTGAACGAATAATTCTCTTGAGCTTACGAATTCAAACATCCCAAAAACAGAAAAAAGGAAAGGAAGAGGAGTCTCTAAGACTGCTCAAAAGAGAATCATTGATGCTAGAGAAATAAATGGACAAGGATGTTCATATATATAGTTTACCTATACAGTAATGCATCTATGCTGCTATTAGAACACAGGCAACAAATCCCTTTTCTCACATCATCCCATTTGGTTTCATCATTTAGCAGACTGTCCTCACATGCATCAATATCTGATCAATCGAACATGAAATATCATTAGAAACAAAACGAAACTAATTATTCTAAATTCATCTCCATTTCAGGGAACGGAAAATTGTAACCATAATGTGGATACAAGAACCTATTTTTAGATGTGAAATCTAACCTGTTGAACAAGCATATCTGTTTAAGGCTGCAGAGACATTTTGATGAACCGTGCGTTGGAGCTCAACTTGCATTTCCATACACTTTTTGAACATCCTCTGCATATTGTCCATCCTCTGCTGAAGCCTAGTCATGTCATTCTTCAACTCATGTATGATTTCCCAATCCTGCTGTACGTGAAACGAGTATGAAGTCCTTTAAATCTTGTGGTCTTAAACTTGCCATGAATGGCGTTGGAATTGGAAAATTTACTAAATATAGAAAGAGGCACACTTTTTTGAAACAGACTAAAAAAGAAAGTAAAGACACTTAAATTGGGACGGAGAAAGCAACAGAAATGACTTCTCTAATTAAATTCAAGTAGAATTGTCAAGGAATATAAAGGTGAGCTTACTGTTCCTATCAACTGCAGAGAAGGTGCCACATGTAGTGAAGTCATGGGAAAGGGACTAGATTCACTATTTATCTGAGGCCCATCTTGATTGGCATATTCTTGAAGCAGCTCGTGTTCCGAATCATCAGGGGATGATGATGTTCCATCCATATACCATTCAGAAGCGTGTCCTTGCCTTTCAACGTAAGATTGTATTAACTGGTCTAGACTCTCACGGAAACCACTTTGAAGCAGATTAGAGACACGCCTCCTACAGCATTAAGGAACCATTTAAATCGCTTAAGCATCAATTTTTCGTAGAAAATGAATAATCCTGTAGTAACGAGAGTCCTTTACCTTCTTAGAAGTTCGCGAAGTTCAATATTGTAAACACTATCATCATCAGGAATATAAAATGAATCAACCCGTCTCATGGATCCAGCATTCTGACTAGAAGGCATATGTAGCCAATCATTACTCTGCCAGTCCTCATGTTGTTCTTGCTCATAGATTTGTTCTTCAGTATCATTTTCCGAACTGTCTGGGTACCAATGGTTTGCAGCACCTTCCTGCCAACTTCCACTCATGTCTGCTGTAGGATCGTTTGTCGTTTCATTGTGTTCAGAAGAAGACATTTGCTCACTTTCGCCATGTTCAATAACTAGTTCATCTGGCGCTTCTGATTGTTGCAAGTTGCTTTCCTCATGATCCGTGACAACGTCCTGTGGATCTTCTGCCTGAATTAATAAAACTTGCCACTCATAATCCTCAAAAGTACTTCTCATCAAGCCATGAGAATGACCATATACTTCATGAGTATCACTTGCCTCACTTCTTGGTGCATCATTATCATGAAAAGGTTCATGGTCTTCTCGTACATGCCCTCTGTCAACAGCTGCACCATTCTCCGTCAAGTTCCTAATGTCATTATTCTCTCTTTCAGGTACATTGAAAATAAATTCAAAATTTGACGTCTCTTGCTCAATATCCTCCTTTCCTCTGATTTGATCTGAATGTTCAGCTATTTGATTAACAGAATTTTGCTGGTTTACATGCTCAGATGTAATGCTTACTGAGTTCCTGACTACACGACATCCGTCAGTCTCCCTCTCTTCACTATCAAGTTCAGATTGATCATAGGATTCATCAATTATCTCTTGTTCATTATTTGATTGAGACTGCTCACTTTGATGATGATGATTCAGGTCATCTGTAGAAGAGGCATTCAGGTGCACATCTTTTGTAGAACTACGAGCATTATCGACCAATCTGGATAAAATCTCTTTCCTGTTTCACACACAATTTTAAGATATAACATGACTTTTGGGCAGAAGAAATTATTTGCTAGATTTCTGTGCCCACTTAATTACTTAAAAAAAGTAACAAAAGAAAAGACAACCAAGCAGTTTCTAACAAGGATTGGTAGACTAAGGCGAGAGCCATTAATTTCGATGAAGCAAAAGAGAGAAATTAAGTGAGTTACTGCATTTGAAGCAGGTAATCCATTCGCAGGTTAAACAAAAAGGCAAACTTTCAAAAGAAAGATACTTTGCTCTACCTTAAATAAGATACAGTATGACTTTGTCTCAGTAAACCCAATTCACTTGCGGCGTCTGATGTAGGTCTTTTATCACTGGTCATCAATCTCTCATTCCGCAGAAATCTACCCTTGAGCAATGACTACAAGAAGGTTTTAACACTATTAGGAAAAGCCAAATGTTGCACACAAATTTCCATGAAAAGTAGATCAATCTACATAATGCAAACTATCACACATCAAATCATATCCAATCCAATCAAATGATCTTGTTGTTCATATTCACTCCACTCAATTAATTAATATTTTGTATGTTTATATTATAATCCTTAATTAATTAAACTTTCGCGAACCAGGCTTGCTCTTTCTCGTCCTCTTCCTCTTCTTGAGCTCATTTTTCATAGATGTTATTTAATAGACATCTTTATCATGAAATTCTCATATATGACTTATAAACCCATTTTGATGCCAATAAGTTTGAGGTTTTTATTTTTAAAACTACATATTTTTTATTTTTTCAGAATATTAATAACAGGGGAGTCATTGTACCACCTAATAGCCGTAAAACATTGTCAAGATTACTTGCAAAAAAATAAACAAAGTCTATCAGTCTGGTTGAGTGCGTCTAGTCCTCAATCTGTCTTTCCTTTTTCCTTTCAATTAATTTACAAATTAGCCTATAAAGATCTTTATGAATCCAACAGAAAATCTATAGCCATAATGATATAACAAGAATATACTAAAATATTAAAAATGCACATACCATAAAAAGCATTCTCTACTCAAGTCTTACCTGAATCCGGTTGCGGTATGTGAAGTTTGATACAGGCTTACATTCCAATAAGCCCTGAATTTCTCTTTGCCTTTGCATTTGAAACTTCATCAGCAAATCAAGAAGAGCTTTTCTGCCGCAATACATACGCACAGGTTTTCTCTCTCCATTTTCAGAATGATTGACCAAAGATCCATCACGCACTTGTTCGAATTGAGAACCAATATCAGCAGCGCCTTCATCTCTTGGAGAACCCGCGTCACTTTGCTGAATGTTGATTTTCACCCACTCTCTTATGATTCTCACCCTTTCTCGTTCATTTTCCCCTAACCACAGTGCCCCCGAGCAGTTGCTCTTATTTGAGACACTCAATGATTGAGAATAGTCCTTTACACCAGTGCTCATCCACTCCTGAAAAACCTGCCTCACTCTCTCGCGTTCAATTTCCCCAAGATCGCTTGATTGATCTGAGAGAACACTATGGTTATCCTCGGATTCATTTTCCAAACCATTCTGTCTTTGAGACGTTATACGTCCATTACAACCCTCATTGGCACCGTCAAAGCTAGCATTTCCCATAACAATTCCCTGATCATACAATAAAAAGGGGCCTGTACTGTTTGAGTTTTCAATATCAGTCCTCTGTTGTATTTTCCTTTCTCCACAACGAGCACGGGAATTATTCACCCCATGCTCACACTCAAAATTTCGCCACATTTGCAGGGAAGTGAATATACGGATGCTCACCCTATCTTGTTCACTCTTTCACCTTGATACCAGAGACAGCCACTCTATAAAGAAAGAGTCAAATGCATAAACTCATTAAACTAATAATGTGTATAATCGTATATAATCTATGTATACCGGCTAGAAAAACGTATATAGTAAATCTGCCCGCCTATGTGTGTGAAGATCCCATAATATTTATGCCAAGAGCCAAACATTCACTACATTCAATCGCTTAAATTCTTAAACATGTTGGAATCTCCTGGACCTACTAGACAGCTTCTCATGAACTGATACTATAGCATTGCTGCTATAGTCAACAGATACATAAGTAAAGTTTTAATGAGAAGCTGTCTAGCTATAGTCAACAGATACATAAGTAAAGTTTTAATGCAACAAAATCTATATAACTCATAATGAGGAGATGAAAAAGAAAACAGCGACTTGAGTCATTGCATTATCCGTTATGCATTAGGATCCAACGTAAATATATCAACACACATCGAATCAAACAACATTTAACTTAATCACCATATAAACAAAACAATGGACCAAAACTCTCAACAAAAAACCCAAAGAACACTCTTTTTTGTGTGGAAATAAAGGGTGAAAGTAAAATTAAAAAATCTAATGTTGAATTAATTCAGTGAAAAAGAAAAAAAAAAGTAAATTACACCCTAGATGTGCCATGTGCCCTAGTTGATCAATGAAATCGATTTCAGGTTTAAAATTCAGCAAAAACAAACACACTAGGGGACTTTTCATTTGTCCAAGCCTTGATAGACAGACAGATTTACTGATCAACGGTACATGTGCTGGTGAGAGGTAGCAAGTAGACATGGAAGGTACGCGCAAGCTGACACATACATCAAAGTTATAAAAAAGAAAAGGCAAATTATTCTCATCCATGATCCACGTACCTACAATCTACCAAACCCAGTAAAGTAGAAAAAGAAAAACTGAAAATCAACAAAGAGCAATATTGATTCAACAAGATTAAACAATGGTTAATAACCAAATGCGAAAGCAGCAAAAATCAATCGCAAAATTACAACGAAAATACGATACTAAATGAAGAAAAAAAAAAAAAAAAAACTTGCCTTCAAGTTGGAGGTCTATCAAACTCTTCAATTTCACATTCAGAATCAAAATTTCACAAACTCCCAAAGAGGAAAAAAGGATTGCAATATCTTTAGTTAATTGTGAGAGAGAGATTTTTTTTCAGTAAGAGGAAGAGGAACGACTGCCACGTTTCACATTGCTTCAGCAGACTTGAATTTAACGGTAAACCGCTGGGGTTGGAGCGACTTCCCACGGCGTCGTTTCGGCTTTTTGGCGCGCCGCTGTTTGGCCATGAAAAAAACTTGTTTGTTTTTACTCAATCTCAAATTATTTGTCGTGTTTTTCTTTTATGAGTCTTTCAAAAGTAGATTAAGAGCCCATTTGGATGGAATTTTAAGTTGGTCAAACTAACTTTTAAATCAGTTTTTAACTTATTAGATTGTTTAACAATTATAAGAATAACTTAAAATAAATCAAAAAGTAACTTAAAATAGTTAAAAGTTTGGTGCTCCTACTTATTTTTTTTAATTTATAAATCATTCTACTTTGACCAAGTATATTACTTTTTTAACCTTAATTCTTTTATAATGTTAACAACTTTAAGGGTATTTCAGACATTTTGATAAAAAAAAGTGACTTTCAATACTTTTTTGTCAAACACATCAATAAACACATAACTACTTATTTTTAAAATGACTTTAAAGTAACTTTTAAAAAGTTACTTATTTTAAGCCAATCCAAACGGGTTCTAATTAAAAAATTTATCCTCATTTATGTCTTCTGAAGAAAAAAAGTTTTCGTTAAGAGTGTTTCATATGGTGGACAAGCATAAATAGTTTTGAGATAAACTTTTAGGCGGGATTAATCCATCGATGACCACTAAAAGTCGACACCAATCGTGCCAATTCTCACTAGGCACCTCAACTAAGCATTGTTCATTTTATCCTTTGTTTGGTTATTTATAATGGTGTAAATGTCAGAAGGCAGAATAATATTATTAGAATTAATTATCTCAAAAAAAATAATGAAAATGACAAAAGAAACACAAAGGTCCCTTAAATATTTTTTCTACTAAATGAGGTAGAGGATATTTAGTAAACAAATAACTCAAAATAACTAATTTCAGCATAACAATTCTCAATATTACTTATTCATACAAAACTAATGCTAGAATAACTATCTTCATACCAAACGATCCCTAAGTAATTACTATATTAAGATGCTTGTAGTTTTTAAGATCAATTATAATCAAGGATAAGATAGATTAAAAAAATATTTTTTTCTTGAATTTTTAAAATAACAAATAATTTGAGTCAACTATTTTTAAAAATAACGACAGGGAATGATTCCCCCAGCACCCCAAAGAAAAAGTACCAATATTGTAGGATTTTTAACATTTGTATCGGATATGCGATTAACCAATAATTTGATCAAAAATTGACGAATCAATATTTTATTAGTTTTGACAGAAATGACAAGCCCTGACTTATAGACCTATAGTTTAGTTAACTAAAACTGAAAGAGCCAGATGATCATATATTAACCCAAATTGAGATTTAAGACCAATAATTGCAACTTTTACTAATGATCCACTGATTGTTCTTTTCTGGAAAGATCTTACTATAATTACACTTGAAAAGATATAACTCGTTCTTTTTTCAAATAATTATGATGAAATGTATGCTTTGAGTTTTGGATTCATATTATATATATGGTTTATGATATTCGAATTGAATCCTATTAAATTTAACTTCACATGGCAGTCTCTCAGTAGAATAATTTTCATTCCTAGGAACTCTGATGACTTATAAATACAAATGTGCCTAGTGAAGCAAATCTCAAGTCTTAAGACAAAAAAATTGTACTAATCATTCTAGATTATAAACATAGTTTTATGTTCGAGTCTGTCCATCAAGACAAAGACATGGAAATTTAGTTAAAAATTAATTATGTATACAAAAAGATACTCCTATGATCGTATGTGACTAAATACATTATACATACATATGATATACATTGCTTCGAGAGTACTTTGACGAGCAACAACATTCATGAATTAGTTAAATTTTATGGAGGTTAACTAGTGGCTTAAATTAATTATTAATTACTGTACCATTTTTTATTTTTTTATTTTATTTTTTTGCAGACCCCAAATCTTGGGGCAGAAAATATATATCATAAACCAAAGGGAGAATATAGAGGGGGACAAAAGCCTTACCTCTTACAAAAAAAATTTTAAAAAAATAATAAAAATTACTGTACCATATATCATATCATATTAAAGTGTTTAAGATTTCACGTTACGTAGTAACCCCACTAATTGTGTTGGTAGTTGGTACAACACATAGTTGAATTTTCCATTAATAATCAAATCACTATAGAATGAATTTTATAATAATGTTGGAAAAACTTTCTAATTTTCTGTTCTTTAAAAGCACAACAAAGCACGAAACTAACGGATGTAGCCTTTTGAGTTCATTTAAATCCATAATTTTGGCAGTATATATAGATTAAAATTTTTTATGGATATAATAAAATATATTTAAAATTAAAATTTTAAATATTTAATTCACCTAATTTAAATTATGAATTCGTCTCGTAGTCCTAGAAAGCTAATTAGTAGATCTCTTGGATCTTGAGAAGACTTCCCCCAAAGCCGCTCATGGTTTTTGCATGGAGAAATGAAATTTTCCGTGTTCTTTCCTAACACATGTGGTGGCTAAGATAATAAAACGGACTTAAGAATTTGAACTTTATGAATTTGAAATTAAAATTTTATCATAATTTATGATGTTCGAAATTAATTATTTCTATTTATTTAATACAGTAAATTTTTTAATACACATGTATATGGTATGAGCCAAAATTATTGAATTTAAATGAATTTATAAGTTGAACTTACTTATTTTAATACACCATAGATCCCTAAAATGCTAAAAGCCTAAAAGGTGAGAGAACAAAAATTGTTACTAGAAAATAAATAATTAAAAAATATAAGAAACCAACGTTCGTTTAGGTATGCGCCTTGTTGAATTGGCCTAAAATATAATACTACTACTACTAATAATACTTAATAATATAACTACTTTTCATGCAATAATATACTATTGTACTAGAACTTAACGCCTTTCATCTAATTTTTTTAGTTAATTTTTTATTATTAGTAGTAATTAATAAATGGTTGATTTAAAGTTGTTACCCCGACATTCCTCGCTCAATATATATTATTAAACGGAGATAAGGGTATTAGGGTGATCTCCAAAGCGATGTGTTTAGATATATACAAAATACTTCTAGGAGTAATACAATTAGATTTCATTATTATCTGAGTAGTGTAATAATCGATACTCCATCAATTAAGAAAATAGTTTTGGTTATCTAAATTCTAAGATGGTTTGGGCATGTAAAGAGTAGATGAATAGAATAATTGAGAAGATGTGATTAGACAAAACATGACGTAATTTTAGTTTACTGAGGACATAACGTCATAACCTTAGATAAAAGGTTGTAGAGGCCGACATGAATAAATGTGGAAGGTTAGTAGGCAGTAGAGCATATATTGTCTCGCTTATCTTTCCTCACTAATAATCATAGTATTATCCAAAGAGTTTATTGTCCTTTGATGTTTGTTAGAATTACCTATTGTTTCTTGAACTTCGATTATCATGTTATTTTATTATAGTTAAATTTCTTTTTTCAGCATGGTTTGACATTGTTTTTTACAGTATTTTGACATGATTTCTGTAATCCTGTTAATTCTTTCTTCTTGAGTCAAGGAGAGTATTAGAAACAATGTAACCTCTGTACCCCAAAATAGGAGTAAGATTTGTGTACACTTTTTCTTTTCAAACCCTACTTATAAAATTATGTTGAATATCCTATTTACAGACCTTATTTTCCTTAATCCTTTGCCTATTTTGAGGCTTAAGATGAACACAATTTATGATTCGTCCACTGGAAAATGACCAAGTAAAAAAACTTGGAGAAACTGTCTATATAACACCTAGCTAATTTATATATATATAATTTTATCTTATGATTATTTTTATTATAATATATTTTGTCTCTTCAAACAACAACACGCCGAGACTAAATCATTGAAACATTTGATTCACAATGTAATATCAAAATTTGATAAATATAGCCCAATAGGAAAATTTTCAATACAACAATATTTTAGCATTTAAGAGGATCCCTTGTCAACACTTTTAATATTTATTTAAAATGTCAATATTTTGGTATGTTATAAGGCTGACTTTTGTATTTATTTATATTATTTAATTTGAAAGAATACAAATCTTTAACAACAGAATGGAGAAAATCATGGGAGAGAATATTTTTAAAAAGGTAAAAATCTCTTAAATCTCTAAGCAGTTACAATTGAAAAAAATATGAATTGTCATCTCTCTCTTATTCTTTCAATTATGATGACTACATAATAATAAATTAATACAGATTTGTTGGCATTCAAATTGAGAATGGAATACAAAGTGATAATGAAATACAAACTAAGCACGATAAATACTCATTTCAATTGAAAAGTTAGACCATACAATACTAAACCTGATTGTATACCATTAAGACGAATACTAATTCAAATCTAAATACAAACTATCTGGTATACAAAGTGATATTGCAAATACAAAATAAGTCAAATAAAATACAAAATCTATTTTACTAATGCAATTAGTATGAATACATATATAATGAATAGGTAAATAAACTGCATTTTGGTTATTTAGAATTGAGAATGAATACAAAATCAAATCTAAATACAAACTATCTGGTATACAAAGTGATATTGTAAATACAAAATGAGCAAAATAAAATACAAAATTTGTTTTACTGATCCAGTTAGGATGAATACCTATATAATGAATACATACATAAATCGTATTTTGGTTATTTAGAATTGAGAATGAATACGAAATCAAATATAGATACAAAACTTGATGGTATACCATTAGGACGAATATTAAATCAAATCTAATTACAAACTATTTGGTATATAAAGTGATATTGAAAATACAAAATGAGCAAAATAAAATAAAATGTTTGTTTTACATATGCAATTAGGATGAATACCTAAATAATGAATACATAAATATACTATATTTTGGTTATTTAGAATTGAAAATGAATGGACAATTAAGAACTTTGATCCGGTAATTGATTCATCAAGTTCCATGGATTCGAGAAGAGTCTTTTTGGAACCATCTGTAGAGCGGTGGCGGAGATCTAGAACCCGACAGGGAAATCGCCCGAACCCCATAAGCAGAGAAGTTGTGGAGCAGGTTCGACTCCTGATCAGACGCAGGAGAGAGCAAAATTGGATATTATACCCCAATTTGCACGAAGAATTGCCTGAAGAATTTCTTAAACAAGTATAGGAGATAACAATGATGGAAACGGTAGAGAGAGAGAGTAGAGAGATTTGGGTAAAAACCTAGAGAGAATATTGAAATGTGAGGTCTTTTTTTTACTTTTAACCAGATAGTGGAGTCAAACTAAATAATTGTGGACCTGATTTGAGAAATAAAATAATATTAAATTAATTATATTAGCATACATTATATTTGCTAAAATAATGACATAATGATTTTTTAATAATTATTTAAAGTGTAGTTGTTTTAGCTAAAGAATCTTTATTATAATATATATCAAGATTTAAGCTCTTTTTAAAATAGACACACAAATTCCCACTCTGCGAATTTGACGGCAGTTGCCGCTACTTGATAGTGGCTGAGAGGGATATTAATAATAATGGATTAAACTTATATATTATTATTTCTTCGTTTCCAATTGACGTGCCTTCGTTTGACTAGAGTCAATTTTTTAAAAGAAAATAAAAGAGTTTTTCCAATCTTATAATCAGTGGGGGAGCTAAAATTTTTAATAAGGGAGTTCAAAGTCTGAAGAAGTAAAGACACGAACTAATCGATGGGGTTCAACATCCACTATATATACATAAAAAAAAATTAACCATGCATAAATGGTAATATTTTTCACCGAAGGAGTTCATCCAGGGTTCGAATAAACCCCTGTATGCTGGCTCCACCCCTGCTTATAATGTTTGTAATATATATCAAAATGACATATGTTATTTGAATCTTGTAAACTTAAACAGCACACGTAATATAGCGATTACGTTTACTTATAGTTATTGTCTTAAAAGATTTAATTGTGTAAAAATTATATTAAGCAATGAAATTAAACTGTAAGAGAACATGGACTTATTATATACACATTCCCAGTTTCTAAAATGTCTGTTATCGGAACGTACGACAGTTAAACATACGGAACGTGCAGTAGAAAAGTGTGTCAAATTGATAAACAACACATGCGATACACATTCCGGAGACGACAAGAAAATGATTTTCTAGTCTTTTATCAAAAAAAAAAATGAAAAATAATTCTATATCTTTTTTATAAGATTTCACTTTGACATATAAATTTTATTTTATTTTATACCTAAGAAATTTAAAATATTATTACTTTCAACTCAAATTTTAATGAGGAAATTTCATAAATAGCTAGCAAAGAGATTAAACTTAATAAGCCTCCTTAGCTAGAGTTTGTCTAATTACGTTTCATAGCTATAGTTTCGTTTGCTATGGTTATTTCTATTTGTATAATTCGTCTGCCAATATACAAACAGGGTAAATATATACAAATTCTATGTTTATATATTTAGAAATTTTTAAGAACTTATACAAATCAAATTCATCAACAAGATAATTATATACAAATTATGGTAAGCATATACAAATTCTAGATTTATACCATTAGAAATAGAATAATACAAATTCTTAATTTATATAATTAGGAGTCGAATTATATAAATTGTGGATGTGACCCACATAAACATGGTTATATGTTAGTGACAAAATATAATTTTTTTCAAACTATAATTATATTAAATAATTAACTAGTATATATTTACTTAATCACGTAATTCCACCGTTCAGGTTTCAGCTCCTTCCCGTTCATGAATCTTCTTATTTTAATTCCTAAAGTGTTGTCCTTGTTTCTTCCTTTTTCTTCGTTGTTTTATATATGTTTTGTCCTTTTCTTCTACTTCTCGACTTTTATTTTTTCAGTAATAATGGTCACTATTCACTAACCCTTTTTTTTATTTTTATTGTGAAATATCTGTCTATCCTTGTCCATCAGATTTCATTATATAGTTTACTTGCAGTATGTTAACATTGTGTCCACAAATCATTTAGTATTTGAAACCTTTTCTTTTAGCTTTTATGGAGCTGCATTTTTAATTTTTTTAAATAATTCGAACTCATAACTTTAGAATTGAAATTTAAAAAATACTTACTTTCTGAGTAATCCTCGTGCATGTTGGTTACCAAAACTTATCATTCCTGATCCAGCTATTTTATCCACGCAGAATAACTATTCTTGCTGATGAAGTAAATTGCTATATTTTTATCAAAAAATTACTTTGTGTGAATAGATTACTATACATTGTATCTCTTCAAAAACATAATTGATTATATTCAATTCTTTATAGTAAAAATCTTGATTCGTCCACTCTGGTATCTGTAATCATATGGACAAATGGTGGTACGTAGGACAGGAAGCAGGAGGGGGGGCTTGTAAGCATAAACCTAGTTTATAGGATGTCTGTTATAAAACCGACAGAAAAACATAGGGATTAGAAAATTAAAGTGTGTTTGTTGGATTAGATATGCTTCTTTAATTTCAACACATTCTGGTGCATGAATCATCTTATTTTAGTTATAAATTTTCCCTCTTTTTTGGCTTGTATTTCAACAATGGCCATGTTGTTTTAATTTCCATCAAAGGATCTTTTCACATAACGTAAAAGGCAAAACATTAATGACTTTTTATGTAAATTATTTACATCAAACTTCATTTTCATGTTTATCTTTAGGGTCGCCAATCGCCATGCATGTCAAGCCTCCAACTAATAAAGATTATTTTATTATTATTTTTTGTGAAATATCTGTCCATCCTTATCTATAAGACGTGATATAGTTATAATTTCGTTTAGAAGTAATTAATAGTAGCTTCGTCGATAGGGTAAGCGTTCATTTCGTTCTTATTTGCTTTTATTTTCTTATGAAAAAGATATTATACGTCTATTCTCTTTGGACAAATTATACTATAGCAATGGTGAGAAAAATGGTTGAATATACACGGGAGACACCATCAAGCTACGGATTTTTTTTTTCTTTATAAAAGAAAAGGACAAAAGAGATGGCTTTCTAGAAGTCTATGTAAGATACAGTCAGATATTTTTATAATAATATATTTCACTATAACAATTATGTTTTTTGTGAAATTGATTTTTTTATGTTACGATGTATTATATGTTCTCTATAATAATTAATATTTCACTATAACAACTAAAAAATTAAAATAAACTACATATTAATAAAAAGATTTGACTGTATAACGATGGAAAATAGCTGAAAAATTAATAATTTGTATTGGAGAGACTATATAAGAATGATTCTAGACAAGTTTCTAGATACGCAAATAATTTAACAATTATATATATATATATATCCCGGATCAGATTCAACATCTTGGTATGGATTCAAGAAACTCATTAATTTTTGCTCATATATATCTATTAAATACTTATAAATATTTGATCATACGTGGATGAAGTAATTTTCATATACAAACTAGAAATCGTTATGCAAAATCATAAATTTAAAATCTTGAATTTGTCTGTCAATCTTTATATTCTTTTAATAATATCTTCTTTAAATATCTAGGACTTCAAAATATCTATATATCCAGACATTTTGCAAGTACAAAAAGGGACAAAAATGGTCCCTGATGCTAGAGGCAGCTAGGGTGTGCCAGAGGAGATTTGGTTTACATTTTCTTTAATTCTTCTTGATGACACTCACACGGAACTTTAATTTGCTTTATTATAGATCTTGAATCTCTACTCTAGCATGTGATGAAGAACTTTTTATTAAAAGTACATTGGTATTGACATATTAGAAAACTACCAGACCAATGTGATAGATACATATGATACCACTTGTTAGTCTAATAATTTCTCATCAATGCAATTGCAAATGCAAAGCTAACTAACTTAACAAAGGTAGAAAACTAGTTTGAAGTCATGACTAGGCCCTCTGGATATCCCAAATGAGCTAAAAAGGGTATAATAGGCTCAGGGTACAAGTGCGTGTTAAATTTGACAAGATTCAAGATGAATTAATTCTTCATTGATACAAAAGTCAAGATAGTAACTTTGTAGGTGAAATTTAGGTAAACCATAAAATGGTTTCACAAGTTAAACCTTGACATTTTGACACATAGTGATGTCATGAATGACATCAATAGGAAGAATTTACTCCTATAAATAGGTAGCTCTTATTCATTTGTAAAACACACATTTTACTTGCCGTCTCATCTTCTAAGGCATTTGATCTTCTTTCTCTCTTGTAATATTTCACTTGTACTCTTTTAGAGTGAAATAAATATTGATTGATTGTGTCCGAGAAGTAGGCAAAAGAAAACAAAATATTGCCGAACCTCGTAAGTTCCTGGTATTCTTTTTATTGTTGTCTCATTTACTATTTATTAGCTACCTTTAGATATAGCAATTGTGATTCCATCACTCTCTATATATTCGGCTTCCGCAACAATTGGTATCAGAGTCAAGGTTTTATCTGAGTATGCTCTATGGTTGCAGCACAGTATGAACTTCTACATCAGAAAAGATTCACTTTGGTCTTTTACATTGTTAGCTAATAAATAGTGTTTGTAGCAAAATGGAAAACAAGAAAAATGATAAGTCCACATCGAATGTCAGTAATACGTCATCGTTGGCATCTTCGCTTATGAAAAGAATTGTGTTTAATGCGAAATTTGTAGTTGAAATTTTTGACGGATCAGGACATTTCAGAATGTGGCAAGGCGAGGTCCTTGATATCCTTTTTCAACAAGGGCTAGATATTGCCATTGAAGAAAAGAAACCAGACAGTGTAGGAGAAGAAGAATGGAAGATTATCAACCGTGTTGCTTGCAGTACCATCAGATCTTACCGCGCAAAAGAACAAAAGTATCCATACACAAAGGAAACTTCTGCAAATAAATTTGAAGTGCATTTGAGGAGAGATTTTTGAAGAAAAACAGTCAAAATAAACATTACCTGAAAAAGAGACTGTTACGCTTCACTTATATTCCCGGTAGCACAATAAATGATCATATCACCAGCTTTAATAAGTTGGCGACAGATTTACAGAATATGGGCGTTACTTTTACAGATGGAGATATGGCCTTAATGTTGTTAAGTTCACTTCCCGATGAATTCGAGCACCTTGAAACTATTCTACTTCATGGGAATGATAAAGTATCTCTCAAAGAAGTTTGTTTTGCCTTGTATAGTTATGAACAAAGAAAGAGAGAAAAACAAAAAGGTGGAGAAGCAGAAGCAATGATCGTGAGAGGTCGTTCTCAAAATCAGTTGAGAACGAAGAAAGGAAGATCCAAGTCAAGATCCAGACTCAGCAAACATGAATGTGCCTTTTGCCGAGAAAAAGGGCACTGGAAGAAAGACTATCCAAAGTTGAAAAGCAAGGCCAAACCAAATAATGGGAAGGCTATCATGGATTCAAATGTAGCTGATTGTGATGACTCTGATTACTCACTAGTTACAACGGAGCCATCCAATTCATCTGATGTATGGTTGATGGACTCAGCTTGTAGCTATCACATGTGTCCCAATCGGGACTGGTTTGTTGATTTACAAGAAGGAGAATGTGGAGTTATTCACACCGCAAACAATAATCCTCTTACCGCATATGGTGTTGGTTCAATCCGATGAAGGAACCATGATGGATTGAGCAGAACATTAACAAATGTTCGATATGTACCGAATTTGAAGAAAAATCTCATTTCTGTAGGATCCTTAGAATCAAAGGGGTTCAAAGTCATTGCAGATAATGGGGTAATGAGAATATGCTCCTGTGCACGGGTGGTAATGAAGGCAATTCGAAAAAATAATATCATATACCACTATCAAGGTAGTACAGTTATTGGGACAGCGGCAACAATACCCAGTGACGACAAGGAGGCAGAAATGACCAGGCTATGGCATATGCGCTTGGGACATGCTAGAGAAAAATCTTTGAAAACTTTATCAGATCAAGGATTGCTAAAAGGAGTAAAAACTTACAACTTGATGTTTTGTGAACATTGTGTCAAGGGAAAGCAGACAAAGGTTAAATTTGGAACAGCTATCCATATTACTAAAGGTATTTTGGATTATATTCACTCTGATTTTTGGGGTGCTTCCAAAACACCTTCATTAGGTGGGAAACGCTATTTTGTAACCTTTGTTGACGACTTCTCCCGAAGATTTTGGGTGTATACAATGAAAACTAAAGATGAAGTATCGAGAACTTATCTCAAACGGAAGGCGATGATAGAGACTCAAAGTGGTAGAAAGATCAAGTGTCTTCGCATAGACAACGATGGAGAATACAAAAGTGATCTTTTTCAAAAAGTTTGTGAAGACAATGGCATCGTTAGACAGTTCACCGTCAAAAATACACCACAACAGAATGGAGTGGCAGAACGCATGAATCGAACTTTGCTGGAGAAGGTTCGGTGAATGTTGTCCAATGCTGGTTTGGGCAAAGAATTTTGGGCTGAGGCAATAACATATGCATGCCACCTCATTAATCGTCTACCATCTGACGTTATTGGTGGTAAGACACTATTAGAAAAATGGTCTGAAAAACCTGCTGAAGATTATGGCTCTTTACATGTATTTGGCTCAATTGCACATTATCATGTAAGAGAGTCAAAATTGGACCCAAGAGAGAAAGCTTTATTTATGGGGATTACTTCTGGAGTCAAAGGATATCGATTATGGTGTCCAGAGACAAGAAAAATTATTTTCAGCAGGGATGTTATCTTTGATGAATCTGCCTTGACAAATAAGGTAACAGTTAAAGATGTCAAAAAACTAATGGTGCTTCAAAGCAGGTAGAGTTTGAGGGGAAAATAATTTTCCCAACACAAGGAGCAAACGAGGAAACAACAGAAGATTTTCCTCTGGAAGAAGAGCCAGTCAAGAGGGAGGTTCCATCTCAAGAACTTCAACCACAACTTGAATCAATAGCAACCAGCAAGCCAAAAAGAATAATAAGAAAACCTGCTCGACTCATAGATATGGTGGCTTGTGCAGACTCAATTGCAGCTGATGACATTCCTACCACTTATAAAGACGCAGTCTAAAGTTCAAAAGAAGATAAGTGGAGGATTGCCTTGGATGAAGAAATGCAGTCTCTTCATCAGAATCATACATGGAAATTGGCCAATCTCTCGGCGGGCAAGAAAGCAATTGGGTGCAATGGGTATTTGGAAAGAAAGAAGGATTTCCTAACCAAGAAGATGTTCGCTACAAAGCAAGATTGGTGGCCAAGGAATATTCTCAAAATGAGGAAATTGATTATAATGAGGCGTTTTCACCAGTCGTGAAACACTCCTCCATTAGAGTTTTGTTGGCTTTGGTAGCACAGTTGAATTTGGAACTAGTTCAGTTGGATGTAAAAAATGCATTTTTACATGGAGGCTTGGAAGAGAAAATTTACATGACTCGGCCAGAAGGATTCAAAGTTGTTGGAAAAGAAAATATGGTATGCAAACTTGAAAAATCGTTGTATGGATTAAAACATTCTTCGAGACAATGGTACAAACGATTTGACAAGCTTATGTTGCAGCAAAGGTACATAAGAAGCAAATACGATCATTGTGTGAATTTGCGCAAGCTTGAAGATGAATCATTTATATATCTTCTCCTATATGTTGATAGCTTCTAAAAGTCAAGAAGAAATTGAGAAGCTGAAGATTCAACTAAGAAAGGAGTTTGAGATGAAGGATTTGGGTGAGGCAAAGAAGATTCCTGGCATGGAGATAAAAAGAGATAGACATTTAAAGAAAGTCTAATTATCTCAGAAAGAATACTTGAAGAGGGTACTAAACCGATTTAGTATGAATGAGAAAATGAAATTGGTTAGCACTCCACTTGCTCCTCATTTTAAGCTTAGTGATGTTATGTCACCAAAGAATGAAACTAAACGAGAATATATGTCAAAAGTACCATACGCAAATGTTATTGGTAGCTTGATGTATGCAATGGTTTGCATAAGACCAGATATTTCACATGTTGTAGGAGTTGTTAGCAGGTACATGCATAATCCTAGAAAGGATCATTGGCAGGCTGTAAAATGGATTCTACGATATATTCATAATACTGTAGATGTTGGTTTGGTTTTCGAGCAGGAAGATGGTCAATATCTTGTTGGATATTGTGACTCAAATTATGCAAGTGATTTGGACAAACGAAGATCAACTACTGGTTATGTTTTCACTATTGCAAATGCACCAGTTAATTGGAAGTCTACTTTGCAGTCAACAGTTGCTTTGTCTACCACTGAGGCAGAGTATATGGCAATTACATAGGCTGCGAAAGAGGCAATTTGGCTTCAAGGATTGCTTAGAGAGCTTGGTATTGGACAAGAAAGAATCACAATATTTTGTGATAGTCAAAGTGTTATTCAATTAGCAAAGAACCAAGTTTATCATGCAAGGACGAAGCACATTGGCGTCCGATATCATTTTGTACGAGACATCATAAAAGAAGGTGGAGTCATAGTGCAGAAAATCCATACTACAGATAACCATGTCGATATGCTGACAAAAGTAGTGACTGCGGTCAAGTTTCAACATTGTTGAACATTGAAAATTGAGGTTGAAGACACAATCAAAATTGTTGTTGAGAGAAAGTTGAAATTGGAGAATCTTGCCAAGGTGGAGATTTGTTAAATTTGACAAGATTCAAGATGAATTAATTCTTCATTGGTACAAAAGTCGAGATAGTAACTTTGTAGGTGAAATTTAGGTAAACCATAAAATGGTTTCACAAGTTAAACCTTGACATTTTGACACATAGTGATGTCGTGGATAACATCAATAGGAAGAATTTACTCCTATAAATAGGTAGCTCTTATTCATTTGTAAGACACACCTCTCACTTGCCTTCTCATCTTCTGAGGCATTTGATCTTCTTTCTCTCTTGTAGTATTTCACTTGTACTCTTTTGGAGTGAAATAAATATTGGTTGATTGTGTCCGAGGAGTAGGCTAAAGAAAACAAAATATTATCGAACCTCGTAAATTCCTAGTGTTCTTTTTATTGTTGTCTCATTTATTATTTATTAGCTACTTTTAGATATAGCAGTTGTGATTCCATCACTCTCTATATATTCGGCTTCCGCAACAGTGCGTTCGTTAACTATAAAAAATATTTTATATATATTGAAAACTATCGTATATAATTAAAGGACCCCTTAAATATATCTGTTAAATGAGTTATTTGTCCAGTGGGACCCTGCGACTTGAGTTTGAGTTTACGCTACATCATTTTTCGTTTTTAGCTAAGAATTAAAAAAATGCACACAAAATTTATAGATAACAGGTTTTGAACAGGTAACCTAATGTATGCAATTTGATGCCTGAACCACCAAGATTCCGAGCGAGCAAGCTTCATTCGGTTATTTTAAGACGAGAGATAGTATGGCATGACATTGCTTCGAGCCTTCAACCAACTTGCATTTGCGTTTTATGGTGCTCCCATGTCTTCAAATTATAAGTCCGCCTCTTCGTACACTATCCCATCGAGAGTCCGGTGCATGAACGTTCATATTTAGTTACAATAAATTCTCTTTGGGGCTTTCCCTTTTTCTTCTAAGTTTTTTATATGTTGTGTCCACATCGTGCTGATTTTTGGCTTGTATTTCAATAATGGCCACGTTATTTCCATCAAATCAAAAGGTTCTCCCACATAACGTTAAAGGCAAAACATTGAAGGGTTTTTTGGTAAATTAATTACATTAAACTTCATTTTCATGCTTATCTTTAGGGTAACCAATCGCCATGCATGCCAAAAACTCCAAGGCTTTTCTTTTAGTGAAATATCACTCCAACCTTATACTTCCTCTGTTTGGATTTACTTAGTCAATTTTTGACTTGAAGCATTTATTAAAAAATAATTATTAATATAATGAATGTATTATTTTATATCTATTAATTGATGGGATTCATGACATATTTATTTGCTACATTTTTTAAAGATATTAACTCAATATGTAAATAAATTGAGGGGTATAATAAAGAAAAAATATTGTACTTTTTTTATTGGTCAAAAATGATCGAAGTTTCGCCTTAATAATTGATTAAAACAATAAATAGTGTAATGTTGATTTTTGAGAAAAATAAATAAGCAAACAAATAACGCAAGGTTGATTTTATACAAACTAAATTCCTCTATATAAAAGGGTGGATTTAGTAGAAAGGAAACTAATAAATCAACTTCAAACGTTTGTAAAGCAGAGAAAGAATTATCAGTGACGTTTTACTTAGGAAGTCGTTTAACATACAAAAAGCATAAGTTAATCAAAATGTGAACAAAATCAATGAAACAGAACAAATTAATAATATAACGTACACAAAAAAAATTATTCTTTCTATATTCAATTGTTATAGAATTAAATTGTTTTAATAACAACTAAAGCTATTTGACGAAATTAGGAATTAATTCAAGGGAAAATGGTCAAAAATGTCCTCAATTTGTAATTTGGTTCAAAAATGCCCTTGGTGTCAATACTTTGGTTCAAAAATACCCTTGTAGTCAATATTTTGGTCCAGAAATGCCCCTATAGTTACTAAATGGGTCAAAAATGCCCTTTTCAGAATAAATATATTATTTATTTTCTTTTTAAACACATCTTCTTCCTAATTAAAATATTATTTAAAAATCCTATACTTGTTTTTCTTCTTTTAAAATCGCTTTAACAAATAAAAATGTAGGAAATAATTTTTTTCTTCTTAATCTTACTTTATCAAATAAAATAAAATAACTCCATGTATCCTTTCGACCGATAATATATGTCATATATATAAGATCATACTATATCCATCATTAATTTTTTTATATAACGATAAAAAGTAATTATAATAAAATAAGATATTTTTTATTTTTTATTTTCTTTGAATTGAAGTAGGATAAACATTTGCTAATTTTAAAAAAATATTATTAGAAAAAGAATGCGTTAAAAAGAAAATAAATAATATATTTATTTGGAAAATGAGCATTTTTGACCCATTAAAATAACAATAAGGGCATTTTTGGACCAAAATATTGACACCAAGGGCATTTTTGGACCAAACTACAAACTGAGGGCATTTTTATTCCTTTTGCATAGTTTAAGGGCATTTTTTACCCTTTTCCCTTAATTCAATTTTTAAAACTCAGATTTCTAAGGAGTAAGAATAACTAATTCTAGAAATATTGAAATACGTTTTCTTTGCTCTCTACACTAGAGCGCACCAGAGCTAGTTGCAAGTCACTAGGCCCATGGGCTATCAAAATTGGGCTAAAATGTGCAATAGGCCCAATGGACCAATTCTCAAAGCAGGGTTAACCAGCCACCATTACCCCCCATCATTGACACTATTATTTACTGTAAAAAAATACATAAATTTCATAGTGTGAAGAGCTAATTATATCATATCTCTATTATTTCCCAAATTACAAAGTTCCTTAAAATTATAGGATCTCGGATACATCAGGAAATCTGTGGATACATAGCTCACGGATGTATCGAGAGGGATAGGGATACATAGCTCACGGATGTATCCGAGAGGGGAGGAATGTATCTGAGAGGAATAGGAATGTATCCGGGAAGGGATAGGGATATATCCGAGAGGGAATTTTTGTAATTTCTTTAAATGACAAGAAATTTTAAAAATTATGATATCTTAAGTTGTGTATTATGTAATTTTTTTCGTATTTGTAAATCATGAATATTGAATACCATCAATCACCACCTCATAACCAATATTGCTAATTACTATCATCATACCACCTCATAATCAATATTGCCAACTATCACCAACATTAGCTAATGAAAAGTTTCATCAAACAAAGCAATTACTATCCAATATTACATATATTACACTATTTGACAACTGTGATGAGGAGAATATTGGTTTACATTAAATAACGCAAAGTCCTACTAAACATTTCTAAGGAAAGATCTAGCATACAATAAATGTAAGCATAGTTTACGAATCACTAATGAAGAAATAATGAATATAAGAAAAAACATTTTAAAAATAACAAAAAAAATAACAAAACGAAACGAGATTTATGAGAGTAAAGCCATTCATCAATTTACATTAACTTTAGCCATTCTAGTTAACATCATACTCCCTCTGTCCAACAATACTTGTCCATCATTGACGTTGCACATTTCATAAGAAACTATAAATAAAAAGGTAATTTTACTATATTACCCTTTGAATATAATAAATACAACGTCTTGAAAAATTTAATAGAGAAATGATTATAATTAATAATGAGGGTAAATTAGGAACTAAGTGTAAAATTATTCATTAATTTCCTACAGTGAACAAGTATTGTTGGATATCCCAAAATAGTATAGTGGACAACTATTGTTGGACGGAGGAGTAACAAATTAAGGAACACCACTAAATTAAAAATCAAAACAAAAGCATTTTATCTAAAAAAGATAATAAGACTGAACATATATTGCCTGCATCATAATATTTTTTGAACATTCAAACACTTCAAGAAGAAGAATACAAATTAAAAAAAAGAATAGTCTTGTTAGAACTTTTTAGCATCTATACCATCGTTTTGAGAAAGAAATGCATGCCTTCTGTCATGTTCTTTATATCAATATAAAGAACATTATTGTGTGGATCCTAAAAAGTAAGAACAACTGAACAAGTAGTTGTTCTCTAATTTGTACTACTCTTGAAGAACTTAAAAATTCAAACAAATATTCACGTCGAAATAATAATTGAAAGTTAGAGAAAATTCTAAGTTATTTAGGGTTTATAATTTATTTATTTTTATTTAATTAATGTCTAATTAGAATTTGTTTTGTTTGTCCTAGTTCGAGCCCGTTTGGATGGGATTTTAAATTGGTCAAACTAACTTTTAAATCAGTTTTTGACTTATTAGAGTGTTTGGCAATTAAAGAATAACTTAAAATAAGTCAAAAGTAACTTAAAATAAGTTAAAAGTAAGATGCCCCCTACATATTTTTTTCAACTTATAAATCATTCTATTTTGACCAAGTATATTACTTTTTTACCCTTAATTCTTTTATAATGTTAACAACTTTAAGGGTATTTCAGACATTTTGATTAAAAAAAGTGACTTTCAACACTTTTTTGTCAAACACATCAAAAAACACATAATTACTTATTTTTAAAATAACTTTAAAATAACTTTTTAAAAGTTATTTATTTTAAGTCCATCCAAACGGGCTCTTCATATGGAAATAGATTTTCTAGTTCATATAGAAACAGGTTTTCTAATACTAATTTAATTTGATTTATTTGTTTTGTTTGTCCTAATTCATATAGCAATAGATTTTCTAGTTCATATAGAAATAAGTTAATTTGATTTCTTATTATTATAAATAGAGAGGTCGCTGGTTATTTTTGATAAAACAAAAACAAGCGAGAACAATAGAGAGAACTTGAATATTTTGAGCTGAAAACGAACTTGAACGTTTTCAAAATTTTCATCTGTTAATTTTTTGTACATACAATTATGCTGTCGTTACACTTATTTTAATTCTGATGTTAGTTTGTTAATCCAACTGATTTTCTCTCAATTTCTAGAAAGTTCCTTTCTGCCAAATATCAATTTTCTGTTTCCAAAAAAATTCTTGTTTAATTTATTGTTGTTGAAATCATGGTGACTGCTAAACCGCAGAGGACGCCGGCGGAGATCGAGGATATAATACTTCGGAAAATCTTACTTGTATCTCTAGTTGATTCAACGGTAAACGATAAACGCCTTGTGTATCTCGAGATGACTGCGGTGGAGATTTTGAGCGAGGGTATAGAATTAAAGTTGTCTAGGGATTTGATGGAGAGGGTTTTAGTCAACCGACTTTCCGGCAATTTTGTATCGGCGGAACCACCTTTTCAGTATTTGGTTAACTGTTACCGTCGGGCTCATGAAGAGGGGAGGAAGATTGCGTCGATGAAGGATAAAGATGTTAGGTCTGAGATGGAATTGGTGGTTAAGCAAGTAAAGAGACTTGCTGTATCATACTGTAGGATACATTTAAGGAATCCTGATATGTTTCCCAATTGGGATATGGCACCAGCAAATGTATCTCTGTTGCTTCCTTCGTTGTTTTCCGAGTTTTCGAGTTTTGTGGATGAATTTGGTGGGAGCAGTGGTGGTGGTGGAGTTTCAAGTCCACCTGGGTTTTTGGATGAGTTATTTAAGGATGGAGATTTTGATAGTATGGTCCCAATACTGAAGCAGTTGTATGAGGATTTGAGAGGGACTGTGCTAAATGTTTCAGTTTTGGGTAACTTTCAGCAGCCTCTTAGAGCTTTATTGTTTTTGGTTAAGTATCCAGTAGGTGCAAAGTGTTTGGTGAATCATCCTTGGTGGATTCCAAATAGGTTGCATATGAATGGAAGAGTTATCGAGATGACGAGCATTTTGGGTCCTTTCTTTCATGTTAGTGCTTTGCCTGACCATACAATTTTCGAGAGTCAGCCGGATGTTGGCCAGCAGTGTTTCTCTGAATCGGCCACACTTCGTCCTGCTGATCTCTTGTTTTCTTTCACAACAATCAAAACTGTTATGAATAACTTGTATGATGGCTTGGCAGAAGTCCTGATGTCTCTTTTGAAAAATTCAACCACTCGTGAAAATGTCCTTGGATATCTTGCAGCAGTTATAAACAAAAATTCGTCAAGGGCACAGTTGCAGGTTGATCCATTATCTTGTGCGAGTTCAGGCATGTTTGTAAATCTCAGTGCGGTTATGCTTCGGCTCTGTGAACCTTTCTTAGATGCCAATTTGATAAAACGGGACAAGATCGATCCCCAATATGTATTTTCTAGCACCCGTCTGGAACTGAAGGAGTTGACTGCTCTGCATGCATCATCAGAAGAAGTCTCTGAATGGATAAATCAAAATAATCCTGCGACAGTTGACGTCTCTAAATACCCCTTCATATGTGAATGCTTCTTCATGACTGCACGGGTGCTCAACCTCGGCCTCCTAAAAGCATTTTCAGATTTTAAGCATCTTGTTCAGGACATTTCAAGATGTGAAGATGATTTGTCGAACATGAAAGCCATGCTAGAACAAACACCCTCGCAACAATTGCAGCAGGAAATATCTCACTTGGAAAAAGATCTTGAGTCGTATTCACAGGAAAAATTATGCTATGAAGCCCAAATAGTGAAGGATGGAGGGCTTCTCCAGCGTGCATTATCCTTCTACAGGTTGATGGTTGTTTGGCTGGTCGGGCTTGTTGGTGGTTTTAAGATGCCTTTACCTTCCCCTTGCCCTATGGAATTTGCATCTATGCCTGAGCATTTCGTTGAAGATGCCATGGAGCTGCTAGTTTTTGCTTCTCGAATTCCTAGGGCTTTGGATGGTGTCTTGCTGCACGACTTCATGAATTTCATTATCATGTTCATGGCAAGTCCAGAATATATCAGAAACCCTTACCTTAGAGCAAAGATGGTTGAAGTCCTAAACTGTTGGATGCCCCGCATAAGCAGCTCTGCTGCAACGTCTTCTTTGTTCGAGGGGCATCAACTCTCTCTGCAGTACCTTGTGAAAAATCTTTTGAAGCTTTATGTTGACATTGAATTTACAGGTTCCCACACGCAGTTCTATGATAAATTTAATATCCGCCACAACATTGCTGAACTACTTGAATATCTTTGGCAAGTTCCAAGTCATCGGAATGCATGGAGACAGATCGCCAAGGAGGAGGAGAAGGGTGTTTATTTGAATTTCTTAAACTTCTTGATTAATGATAGCATCTATCTTCTCGATGAAAGTCTTAGTAAAATTCTTGAACTAAAAGAGCTGGAAGCTGAAATGTCTAACACAACGGAATGGGATCGAAGACCAGCTCAAGAAAGGCAGGAGAAAACCCGTATGTTCCATTCACAAGAGAATATAATTCGAACTGCTATGAAGTTGGCAAATGAAGATGTGAGCCTGTTAGCATTTACTTCAGAACAAATTACTGTCCCTTTTCTTCTTCCTGAGATGGTGGAAAGAGTTGCTAGCATGTTGAATTACTTCTTACTACAGCTCGTTGGTCCACAAAGAAAATCTCTTCGCTTGAAAGACCCTAAAAAGTATGAATTTCGTCCGAAAGAGTTGCTGAAACAGATTGTGAAAATATATGTGCATTTAGCGAGAGGAGATAAGGAGAATATCTTTCCAGCTGCAATTATAAGCGATGGTCGATCGTACAGTGATCAGATATTTAGTGCTGCAGTTGATGTCCTTAGAAGAATTGGTGAAGATATGAGGATCATAGAAGAGTTCATCGACCTTGCTGCAAAGGCAAAAATTGCAGCTTCAGAAGCCATGGATGCTGAGGCTGCTCTTGGAGACATTCCTGATGAATTCCTTGATCCAATCCATTATACTTTAATGAAGGATCCTGTCATTCTTCCCTCTTCGAAGAAAACAATGGACCGGTCTGTTATTCAGCGGCACCTTCTTAGTGCTAGTAACGACCCATTTAGCCGGCTTCATCTAACTGCGGACATGTTGATTCCCGACACTGAGTTGAAGGCGAAAATTGAAGAGTTCATCCGGTCCCATGAACTGCAGAAGACTTAGGATTATTTGAATTTGCAACACACAAAAACAATCATACTAACCCCTGATACTTCAAATTTGATAGAGTAGGGATTTCTCTTTTTTCTACATTTACCCCTGATCATTGTATTGTATTGAGTTTTTTTTTTTTCTGATTTCTTCTTACAGAAATAAATAAATACTCCAAAAACAAATTAAAGTTCTTTACTTTTCTTTTTATTTTTATTGTGGGAGGGAATAAGAAAACAGGGAATTGAATTCTCATCAACAAAATAAAAGCTTAAATAATTAATTAATTGAGCTATTAAAATTCTCCTAATGTGAAGTCTATAGTCCAATTCATAATTATTTTTTTCATTATCCAAGTCATTATAATCCTCCATTTTTATCCGTCCAAGTTCTTCAAGTAAAAAGAATAAAGAGAAACCGATGTTTTCACAAGTTCTTTAAGTAAAAAGAATAAAGAGAAACCCATTTTCTTAACATGTTCACATTAGGGACTTCTCATATACAAATATTTATAGGTGAACTGAATTTGGTTGGCCAAAAGCTATTAGTGCTGATACATTGTTCATATAATCATTTACTTAGAACAACACAATCATGCTCTGTATATAAATTCAAGATAAGGAAAAATAACACCAAATTTCACAAGAAAACAACGAAACAAAATCAAATCCAACACAGTATTTCAATAGAGATTCATTAGCATTCATCTTTTTAAGGCCAATTACAATTCAAAATCAAACATCCTTTACATTGACCCAAAACACAAAAAATCCCCAAATTCAAACCCTAGTTGCTAGTGAACTTAGTAACAGCCTTAGTCCCTTCTGAAACAGCATGCTTAGCCAATTCACCAGGCAAAACAAGTCTAACAGCAGTCTGAATTTCCCTAGATGTAATCGTAGGCTTCTTGTTAATCCTAGCCAATCTAGATGATTCCTGAGCAAGCTTTTCAAATATATCATTAATAAAACTGTTCATTATTCCCATAGACTTGCTGGAAATACCGATATCAGGATGCACCTGCTTGAGCACCTTGAAGATGTAGATCTTGTAGGTTTCAACGCTCTTCTTTGCCTTCTTCTTCTTCTTGTCGGCGCCGGCATCCTTCGGGAGCTTCTTTCCGGCTTTCGGCTTCTTCTCTGCTGGAACTTCCTCAGCCTTCTTCTCCTCTACTGGTTTCTTCTCAGCTGGCTTTTTCCCTCCTGTCTTCGGTGCCATGGTTGAGAATTTTAGCAGAAGGAAGAAAAGGAATTTTGATAAAGAGAATGCGTGAGTGATGAGGTTGGGAAATTGGGGAAGTGAGATTTATATAGGGTTTACATTCTGTTGTTTTATTGGTTATTATCGGTTTACGCGGATCGTGAATGTGAGCCGTTGATGAAGGGGAGAATGGACGCTCAGTATTCTCTGTTTTAATAATTGTTTACAAAGTGAAAATGAAAAGATATACGTAGAAGATAAAAAGTACTCCCTCCTTCACCTTTGTTTAACAAAACAGAATTTTAATGGCACATAAATAGATAAATACTTTAGAATTAATAAGACATACATTAGTTAAATTACATTATTGATTAAAATTCTTATTTATAAGGATTGTATAAAATTTTATTGTGACAACTGTAAACGGAGGTAATATTATTTTTCAAATTTAGTAACTCTATACACCAATTAATATATAGATACAGTATTAAGACACACTACATTCCAGTCTATTTTAGTTTAGCTACACGTTATTTGTTTATATTCATTAGATTGTAAAGGATTTAATGTCGATTTTGATGGGATCAAATGATTGTTCATGTACCTATTTTCTTGGAGTTTTAAGTAGAGGTCCGTTTACTTATGTTTTCTCATATACTCCCTCCGTCCAATTAGTGGCGGATTTAGAATTTCAATTAATGGGGTTCGAAAAACCTCTAATCTTACATTTAGGAGGTTCAAAATTAATATATAGACATAAAAAAATTTTAAAATATCTTAAATATATAATGTAATTTTTTGAGTTCGGGTTGCTCTAGGTCCGCCCCTGCGTCCAACAATAGTTCTCCACTATACTATTTTGGGATACCCAACAATACTTGTCCACTTTATGAAATCAATGGGTAATTTTATACTTAGTTACTAATTTACCTTTGTCATTAATTATAGTCATTTCTCTATTACATTTTTCAAGACATTGTACTCTCTCCGTTCCTTTTTATGTGTCATCCCTTTCTATAAATAATTGGTCCATAATATTTGTCATTTCATAAAATCGATGCATAAATTATCATATTCTTCCTATTATACCCTTGATAGAATAGTTAATTAGTCTTGAAAATATATACTTTGAACAACCTTAAAAAAACTAATAAGTAATTAATATTCATTGGAGTAATTCATACATTGATTAATTACTCTCTCCATTCACTATTCTATAAAATCTGATTTTGAAAAAGAAATCTCAACAAACAAATTAAAAACAAAAGATGAAGAAAAATTCAAAAAGAATCTTGAAAGTTGAAGCTTCAACAAATTTTTTAAAATTTTGGATCAATTGGTGAAAAAAACTGGCTCCAAAAATAAACTCAAAAATTTAAATAGTCATTCAAATGCATTTTAATTTTTGAAATCTAGCATATTCATCATTTATTGAATAGTTAACTTAAGAAAACATTAAATAAGGATAAAAGGGTAAAGTTACTTAATTTCTTAACGCAAGTGCAATCTAAAAAGTTGACATATAAAAAGGAACGGAAGGAGTATTTATTATATTCAAAGGGTGATATAGTAAAATTACCTTTCTATATATAGTTTCTTAAGAAGTGTGCAAAGTCATGAACAAGTATTGTTGGACAGAGGGAATAGTATTTTATCGATTATTGGGGACCTCATTTTTGTACCAACACAAGATATACTTATTGAACTCTATGTATTAACGAGCGGAAATTATCGAGGTATTAACTTATGCATCCTCCTGCAAAAAAAAAATTATTCCTAAGAAATTAGAGATTTTAAAACTGATTTATCATTAAGAAATATCTCCAAAAGTATGTAGTTCTTTAGTAATTTTTTCATCACGTAAAACTCTATTTAAACAAGCATAAAATTTGAACAACATTATTTTTATTTTGTTAATTGTTGCTTGAAGGAACAAAAATGAAGTAAGAAATTACAACCAAAAGGAGGTCTTTTTTCTCCACAGAATTAAACTTGCACGGATTAGAAAACTAGAGATATTCTTTAGGTTCATCCAAAAATGACTTTAAATACGTTTTTATTTCGCTTCAATATTAAATATCAATCAAATATGCTCATTATTTTTCCATTTAAATTTTGTTTCTCATAGCAATTAGCACATATATGTTAATATTATTTGTATCATTTCAAAGCATTTTTATAGATTAACATGAGAACAAGTGCAGCTGATAGCCAAAAGTTTAAAAACGTTGATCATAAACTAATACTACAAACACCATTTTTTAGAGTAAATATGTATCTGAAATTATTTGAGAAAGTCACTCAACTTAGTTTTGTATCAATAAAGTCATTCAACTTATGAATTTTCTTTTATAAAGTCATTCAAGTTAAACTAATTTTCTAGAAAATCATTATAACAAAAAGATAAAAAGAAATAATTCCACAAATCACCCTTCAAATTTAGTTTTCTAATATTTACTTCCATTTTAATTTATAATATTATGTTTATCTCTCCTATTTATTTATTTTTAAATAATAATTGTCTTAACTTAATTAATAGGGATATATTAATATCATTAATTTTATTTTTGATATTTTTATATTTAAATATTAATTTATGGAACAGGAACCTAACAACGTTTTTTATTAGCCTATAAACAATAGTCTTACAAAATATTTTCCATTTAAATTAATGTTTTCTTTTATTTAAAAAAAAAAGAAGATTAAAAAGGAATATTTTTTGTAGATATTTTCACGTTTGTAATTCTAATGCATTTTCTATTTTCCATTCTTATTATACGATTCTATCAACAGTAATAATTCTTCCTTTTATTTTTTTATATCTCCACATAATATTTTAAAAATAAATTTATGAGCACAGAAAGTGATTAAATAATGTGCAAAATTAATATTTGAATATAAGAATATAAAAAGAAATCAATGGATTCAAAGATTTGTAGGGAATATCTCTTCTTACCAAAGTTAAGAAATTATTTGTTCAAAACTTATTCACTTAATTATGATTATGATATTGATTAATATGATATAATCTTGACCTTTAAAATTTAAATAAGACATATGTCTTTCATCTAGATTTGTATTTGACTAAAGGAAAAGAGTAACGGAGGGGAGCCAAATCCGTATTTTTATATTCATAATAATTAGGTTAAGAAAATAATTATTAATATAAAAAATAAGAGAGGTGAGTATAATATTATAAACTAAAATGAAAGTAAGCATTACAAATCTAAACTAGAAGGATGGTTTTATGCAATTATCTCTTTTATCTTTTGGTTATAATGATTTTCTAGAAAAATAGTTTAACTTGAATAACTTTATAAAAGAAATTTCATAAGTTGAGTGATTTTATTGATACAAAATCAAATTGAGTGACTTTCTCAAATAATTTCACATACTTGAATCACCTTTTGAGATATTTACTCCCATTTTTTCATAACATTAAGTTCCTATTATGAGAGTATCTTATATGATGGAAGTTGTTTTTCATCAAAATTATTTCCCTCAAAAATAATTTAACTAAATCAACATCTGGAGACATAAAGCTCCTTTAGAAGGCAGCTAGTACGGGAGAAAGATTCACTACATGAAATTAAAAATGCAAAGCTGGTATGGGCAAGATAGATACAGACTAAGGGAGATGAATTCTCAATCACAAGGAGCTATATTGATCTCAGAGGGTACCACAGCAGATCAATCATTGCTGCATGTATTTGGAGTACAGTGACTCAACCCCAAACATAGATTAATCCTATGGTTAGCTCATAGCTGTCCAAGACATATTGTTACCTAAGGAAAGGCTCGTGAAAATGAATATCTCAGTAAAGGAAAGTTAATTGTTATTTGTGTGATGCACAAATACTAAAGACAGCCAAACACTTTTTCAGTGAATGACCATGGGGAGCCAGCATATTGTTAGGGGTTCATCTGAACCCCTTTGGCGGAAAATATTGCAATTTGTACATGGTTAAAATTATTTTATATATATATAGTAGATGTTGAACCCTTTCGATTAGTTCGTATGTTTGTTTCTTCTGATTTAAACCCCCTTGTAATAAAACCTAACTACGCCACAGGAGTGTTGAAGAGTAGACATGCTTGCAAATACAGCTAAAAGAGGTGCAGGAAATAATGCTGAAAATTAAAAAGAAGAAATGGAAGCAGTTTCAGAAACAAGTGGTAACTCCGACTTAAGGGGTAATGATCTACCATATTTGGAGAGGCCGAAACTGGAAAATTTACAAAGGAGTACATGTACAGACAATGGAGATACACACACAAATTAAGAGGGATAATTTAGATAGCTTGTAGATGTCGTGGTTTTTTTGCAAAGACTGAAAGTGTAATTAAGATTTGTGTTTTGTTGGAGAGTTGAGATGCAGTCGCTGTGCTCAAGGGCTTTTTAGGTGTATGGTTCTGTTCTCGTAATGGTAACGTTTACATGGTTACCAAAAAATATCTTAACATAAAGATATGCACTTTCAAGAAAATCAAAAAAAATAAAGGATAATTAACTACATTTCGGATTTAAAATATCCACCGGTTCATCAACTAATCAACCTTAGTTGTTGCTTGAACTTCTCAGGAAAAAATATTTCCATTATCGAAAGAATCTGAAACACTACAGCTGCAAGGGGCTAATTTAGTGTTGCAAGTTAGAAATGAAGATTCAAAATTTCGAAATTCAACAAAAATGTTACCACGATTCATTCTGAAGGCATTGTTTCCCTTTGAGCTATGCCATAAAATCTTAGGCTTGAAAACATAATAATCCATTTTTGAGAGAAAATATGCACATGTGCGACATGGATATTCAGCTTTAAGGAAAGAACAACAAGCACTCTTAATACTCCTAAATATTTCTCTATATAAAAATAAATACTATTCAGAATAATAGTTCAAATTAACCGAAAAGAGTTTTAAACCTAAGTAATTTAAGACACTCGTGCTCTGTTTACACAAATTCCAGAAGAAGAAACACAGAACACCATTCGGGTCTACCAGATAACAACAAAAAAAAATTTAAACAAATCCAATACGGAATTTTAATTGGGAAAAGCTTCGATTCATTAGAAGGTAACATACTAAGGCCAATTACAGATCAAACGTCAAAAACTACCATTCTTTACATTGACCCAAAACCCAAAAGATCCCCAAAATACAAACCCTAATTGCTAGTAAACTTAGTAACAGCCTTAGTCCCTTCAGAAACAGCATGCTTAGCCAATTCACCAGGCAACACAAGTCTCACAGCAGTCTGAATTTCCCTAGAAGTAATAGTTGGCTTCTTGTTGATCCTAGCCAATCTAGATGATTCCTGAGCAAGCTTCTCAAATATATCATTAATGAAGCTGTTCATGATACCCATAGACTTGCTGGAAATACCGATATCTGGATGCACCTGCTTCAAAACCTTGAAGATGTAGATCTTGTAGGTTTCAACGCTCTTCTTTGACTTCTTCTTCTTCTTCTCAGCACCGGCATCCTTTGGGAGCTTCTTTCCGGCCTTAGGCTTCTTCTCCGCTGGAACTTCCTCAGCCTTCTTCTCCTCTACGGGTTTCTTCTCAGCTGGCTTTTTCCCTGCCTTTGGTGCCATTGTTCAGAACTGAAAGAGACTAGAAATTTCTTTTGCTTTGGTTGTGAGATTATGTGAGTGATGAGAAGGGTTAATGAAGAGTTGATTTATATAGGATTTGGGGTCTGTCATTTGATTGGTCAATTTCAGCTAACAAGGATCGTGATCTCGAGCCGTTGATGAAGTTGAGATCGGACGTCCAGTATTAGCTGTAGCGTGAAGTTAGGATCCACGTGGTTAACTGTGATTCGCTACTTATGGTCTTCGCGGATCGTTGAATTTTTGCGAACCTGCGATAATTGTGAGTGGGAATTTTGAATTTTAGTTTTCTATATGGGCGGGAAAGGGAATTTGCTGCTTATTTGAATTGAATTCCTTTGGTGAAAAAATCTGTACTTTATTTGATTGGTATGATTTCTGAAATAAAGAAAAAAACTAGCTTCGATACATTACTAAGCTTTCAATTTATAGCTACAAACTTTAATTTTTTTATGTTGTATAAAAAAAATTATTAAGATTACGTACAAAAAAAATCCATAAAACATATGTCACGTCTCAAATTTAAATGATTTTGTAATGACATTTACTTGTATATGTGAACCATTATTATAGAATAGATTAATCAAAAGGTCACGTTAGTATGTAACATTGCCTAGTAAATCACTTTAACTTATGTTTGTATCAAAAATCATTTGATTTATGAATTTTTGACATAAGAAATGTCATCTCTAGTCATAAAAATCTTATCAATATAGTTTTTTCATGAATTTTTTTTTTTTTCATGTCATGTACATATTCTTCTCTTTTTTGTTTCTTGGTTAAATTTTTATTTTTATGAAATTATACATGTTATACTCTTTTTGTGTATTATTAGCTATCACATAATAGAAGTATTGTTGGAATGCATAACTTGTCAAGTGGGTTATTCTAAACCCTTTCACTTATTAGGTATGTCTTGCACTATATCCTTATTCCTTGAATATAGAGGAATAAAAAGGGTTGAGTTTACTGCCGTAGATCAATACTCCATAAGTATTATAGACTCTTTTCACTAATAATGTGGATTCATAAATTCATTTCAACTCGATTTTATAAACTTTCAGTAATAATTGCATCAATCGCATGATTTAAATAAAATCATTGGATACCATTTCAATTGAATTGAATCATCAAAATCACTTTTGAATATTTAATTTAGGGTTAAATATATATTTTTATATTTCACCAAGAGTACTATATCCTTACCGACATAATATCCAAGATCAACTAGGTGATCAACCCAACGGTGAGTAGTATATATATATCCCACTTGCTCATATCGTCTTATCATAATGTTGCATGAATTATCTCAATCATTCTATTATAGTTCATTGTCAATATCCTCTCATAACAGAATTTTGTCGCCCTTAAATAGAGTCTAACCCTATACTGACACATGTAGTTTCACGACGATAATGATAATTTTTTCGAATCTAATCTCGATGAACACAACTAACTATTCCAAATAATATTTAAATATTATTTTTTTTAAATCGTGATCTAATAGCCTAAAAATATGTACTTTTATCAAACCATGCCTTTCATAGTCAATTCAGCCCATTTAAATAAAGTTCAATGTAAAATATTTCAAATCATTCGTCTCTTAAGTTAAAACGATAAATAAACAATGAATTTGAATAATTTAACCGCACTTTAATGCAATGTGTTTGTCAAATTCGATGTATTCTCCAATACACCCAATGTAGTCCAATTATATATTACAACATGTATATATGATTAACAATTCATTACTCGACCATTCGATGTAACAATTGTCTTATAATTTGTTTTTCTTTAGTAGTTCTATTCAATTAATATAATATAGTCAATCTCTCTTTGGTTATTAATGCTCTGGTATAAGTTTTTATCAATTTTAATTTATTTTTCCATTGAGGTGTCACAACAATAGCAATTGTTAATATTATTTTAAAAGCAATATGGACATTTTGAATGTATAGATTAGAATATGGAAAAATCACACCACATATCTATTTAAGGAATAATATTACGGGTTTTATATCTATTTTAAAAATATTACTACTTATAACATTTTAATCACAGGTTATAACATATCATTTTTTATTTATAATTCAGTTAATTTCACTTTATTAATTAATTTAGTCCTTTTATAGTTATATTATAATTAATACGTGAGATAAATAAAATTAATGATAATTATAGGTTACACTATTTTAGGGATTTTTTACCTTTTCACATACACCTTTTAATTGCTTTTTTACTGTTACACGTAAACTATCCCACCATCTCCACCCCCACCAATCGATTTCTATCCTATACCACACGCCAAAGCAGTCCCCCCACCCCCACCCCCACCCCCGCGTTCAAACATTAAAGATTTCTCTCTCTCCATCCTCAATCGGCTTCTTCCCGTAAATCTCCCACTGATTTTCGAGTTTCTTCTTTGTTTACTCAAAAAGATTATCAAATTTTCTACACAATACTAAGAATCTAAATGTCGAAGAATAATTTTTTTTATCATACGCCAAGAAAGAGCCCCAGATTCAGAGAAGCGATGCCTAATGTTGAAATTGAGGCTCTATCTTTTAACATATTGACTCAAACGCCGTCGACCAACAACAACCCAATTCCGGCGAACAAAAGTCTTACAACTCCCAAGAGGAAACAAATCAAAGCCCAGTAAAGGAAAAGAAAAGAGAAAACAAAGAAAATTTCAACTACTCCAAATCGAAAGGGTCAAAAGAGAAAAGAGAAAATGGTGGAATCCCCTCCATCGGAGTATTCAGAATCTGACCCAGATTTTGTAAGTGAAAAAAAGTAAAAAATAAATAAAAAAATCAACAAATGTGGACATGGGTCAGTCTTCAAAACTCACAAAAAAAAGAGCATCATTGAAAGATGATTCTGAAATCCCCAAGTCAAACAAGGGCAAAAAGGTTGCAAGGGTAAATTTTTCATTTAAATTATTTTATCAATTATTCAATTTTTATATTATTCATTTGTTAATTGTCTTGAGTTTATGGTTGGCGTGGTGTATTTTGATTTTGAATAATCTGAGTTTTTTCATTATTTTTAACTTGTATTTGTGTAGTATGAAATTTTGGATGAATTTTGCATGTTATGAATTTGAGGATAAAATTTGGATGAAATTTGTAGGATATAACTTACGAAAAATTGTATTAAATTTGAGTATAAAATTTGGATGAAATTTGTATTATATAACTTATGAAAATTGTATTGAATCTGAGTATAAAATTTGGATGAAATTTGTAGGATATAACTTACGAAAAATTGTATTAAATCTGAGTATAAAATTTGGATGAAAATTGTATTGAATCTGAGTATAAAATTTGGATGAAATTTGTAGGATATAACTTACGAAAAATTGTATTAAATCTGAGTATAAAATTTGGATGAAATTTGTTTTACATAACATATGAAAATTGTATTGAATCTGAGTATAAAATCTGGATGAAATTTGTATGCTATAACCTATGTAAATTGTATTAAATTTATATGCAATGATCAAATTAAATATATTTTGTTGGAATGAAATTGGTATACTATTTAGTTGGTATGATATTATATCAATATATGTTTGCATTGGTTTGAAAGCTGTATAAATATTGTATGACTTTTCTGCAATTATATTTAAACTGTTTCACATATGAAGTTGATTGAATATGGATAAATTTTATATGATATTTGTATTATTTAGTTAATCATATATGTTAAATGGATATCCAATCAGTTGTATTAGTATAGCTTTGGCATGATATTAGTATGAGTTTTTTCATCAATATCCATATGTATTGACATGAAATTGATATAAATTTGGAGTGTCTTTTCCCATTTTTGTATCAACTTTGTTGTCTCAATGAAGTGTATGAAATGCTACACTATTTGAATTATTTTTTTTCAATATGTTTCATCATTCATATTTGTATTAAACTGCCTGCATATGTTGACAAGCCTCAATCCGACCCTCTCAAAGTTGTATTTATGGATGATGTGCCTCAACAGGATCCAAGTCCAAAGTATGTATTCATATCTTTTTGTGATTTGTTCATAATAATTATGTCACTTTCTTGCTCAAAATTAATTGTTCTTCAATATTTTTTTCAGTGATTGTGGTTCGTACGCATGTCTATTTGCTGAATATATTAGCAATGGAGTTTTTGATATGGATTCCATTGATATCCATGCAACGTACCATCGTCAAAGGTACACCACTATCCTATGGCAATATGGAAGAAGCAAGAACGATGATGGTACAATTAGTGAGAGTGAAGTAACTGGAACAGTTGCTAGCAAATTTGGTGGACCCCGCATAGCAAAAGAACATGCTCCGATACTACCAATTATCCTACACCAAGATCACGAAAATCAAAGTTGAAATAGTTGATTGCAGTTTAGACTTTTTAATTATTAAATATATTTTTTGGGTGATGTATATTTGTTTTTACTACAGTTTTGACAGCAATATAACATGATCTGTTTTACATTGTCAGATTTATTCATTCCAGTTTTATACCAGTTTCATGCCAACTTCATTTTTAAAATTTTTTAACCTTTGTCAGCATTAACCAATTTTATAAATTTTCAATTTGAATACAAAGTGTATACAAATTGGATATCTCAATTAGATATTGATTTTTCTATTTTCACAATGGTATACCAGTTTTATACCAAATGCATACCAATTATATACAACAATAAATACAATCCCGTGCAAATATCAACTACATCATGTTGTTTCTATTATTCAAATGGGATATCAATTAAAAACCAAATGGACACCAATTGGAAATTACAGTTAATAGTTGTATGGTGGCTTACCATGTATCCTATTGATCTTCATATTGAAAATTAAGACTGACACTAAATTGGTATCCTATTAATATAATATTGGTATCCATCTTGATAATTTAAGTCAAAGACTACAAATAAAAATGAATTAAGTTTGTATCCAACTGGTTCATAATTGTAATTCAAATACTACTTACATCTTTTTAAATAAATTGTACTTCAGTTGCATACCAAATGGATACTATAATTACAATGGTATACCAGTTTTATACCAAATGTATATCAATTGTATAGAACAATAAATACTATCCTGTGCAAATATTAATTACATCATGTTGTTTCAATTATTCAAATGATTAAAAACCAAATGGACACCAATTGAAAATTACAGTAAATAGTTTTAGGGTGGCTTACCATGTATCCAATTGATCTTCATATTGAAAATTAATACTGACACCAAATTGGTATCGTATTAGTATACAATTAGTAACCATGTTGATAATTTAAGTCAAAGACTACAAATAAAAATGAATTAAGTTGGTATCCAACCAGTTCATGATTGTAATTCAAATATAACTAAATTGGTATACTATTAGTTTAAAATTGGTATCCATATTTTCTATTTATATTTGAAAACCAGTGAATACACAAAAAGATTAAGTAGTACACATAATAAATGTTCTGAAATTCTAATTCATTAGCTTAAAAGACAAAATAAGTCAAAACACGAGTTTGTCACAATTAAACAACCAAATCAAAATAAAATAAAATTATGTTTTTTTTGGTGCAGGGTAATTTGAACATGTCTTTCTGTCGTGTCCCTCCTAACGACATGTACTGCATGTAACTTTAGACTTCTTAAATTTCACATCAGCAAACCCCTTCCAACGTTCAAGATGTGGTCTCCCTACCGTTCTTTTTGAACCAGGCGGCAACAATTTATGCTCCAACACATATCTTGGTATATCCCACGTACTCTCGCATGGAAGAGGTTCAACAGGGATCGCATACGCATCTTGAAAATTCTTTAAGCTATAAAAGGGGGAGCAATAATCTATTTCATGCAGTCTTCTATACCTAAGAACAGCCATTGCATGTCCGCAAGGTATTTCATCATGTTGAAATCGCCCACAACTGCATTTATTGTTTTTTATGCACAATATGTACTGCTTAGGTCCATCAACGACGGAATGCAAAATAATTGTTGATGGTATTACCTAAAAAATTGTTGATGGTATTACCTAAAAAATAACAACAATTGCGTTAAATCAGTATACAAATTTCATACCATTTTTATGCACATTATATATACCGATTTCAAGCAAAAAAGTCATCACTGATTCATACAACATTCATGTCAAAAAAATATCAAAATTATACCATTCCTAACTAGTCAATTTTCATTTATTAAATAATCAGTATACAATATTCATACCAAAATAATGTCAAAAAAAAAAATTAAAAAATTTCAATCAGTTTCACTCGAATATAATGCAAAAAAATAATTGTTTGCTCATATTAGTTTCACTCGAAAAAAAAACAGTTTAACAAATCCCATAAATGTGTGCTATAACTAGTATACAAATTTCAATCATACCACTTTAATTTAGTTTTTTTTTTCCAGAAACATACCAAATAACGGAAAAATGTACACACAAAGAATGAAGAAATTTCATGTTCATACCAACAAATAGAATTTTTTTCTACTATCACCGAATCATTGTATCAATTTTTTAATGTTTTGTTTGTATAAATTATAAATTATTCGTTTACAATAAAACATTATCAAATATAGCAACAAAAAAAACATAAAAAACATACCGGAAGCATCCCATCGACCACCATACTTTATCAATACTGACAACAAACCGTCCATCACAAGAAATCTAGATTATTGAATTTAACGAATTTCGAACTAGACGTTAGTGATGACTAGAAAGAGAGAATATGGAGAAGACAGAGAAACCGAAAGAAAAAAGTTTGAAAACCAATCTGTTTGGCGTCCAACAACTGTATTGAGTTAAATAAGGAAAAAAAATTCCTTTAGTTATGGATCTCATATTTTTATGCCTTATATTAACTATCATTAATTTTTTCAAATTATTGGTTATCTAAAATCCTGTTTTTAAAAATTACTTTTAGGAATAATTAATTTTTTCTGTTTTTAAATCCTTTTTTTAATTAACTAAAATGTTACAACCTGTAATTATTTATTGTTACAACTTGCAAGTTAAAGAATAATGTTATAACTTGTAATTATTAGTCCTATAGATATTATATATAAAATTTTCAATATCTACTTATATATTTCTCTTTACAGTTTCAATTCGAAAATAAGTCTTTACTATCAATATCAGAATAATTATTACGTTTTAAAAAAATGTTCAAGATTAAGGCAATTTTTTTTTTTTCTTTTCAATTCTCATTTGATCTTAAATTTTTATCACTAAAAAGTCTAAAATATGAAACAAAGTACCCATCAAGCAAAATGGGCCGAATAGCTTCAAGAGTCAAAATGGGATGACATTGTTTAGCCCAAACCGCCCATCTCAAGTCGTTGGGTCAGCTTTACGGGTCAAGCCCATTTATACTCTTTTATAGTTCTGTTCAGATTTCAGTATCAACGGGATTAGGATAAGTATAAGACAGATGATTGAATATTAATCAATAGACATTTGTTTAGTTGCCTCTGTGTGATCTAGCTCACGAGCTCGAGCACTAATATTTGTATTGAAATAGATTGTCTATATCATATTCCTTGAGGTGCAATCCTTTTCTGAACCTTGCTAACGCGAAATGTTTTGTGCATCAAACTGTCTTTTCTTTTAAGGCATTTAATTGAGGATCTTAATTACAACAATATATAATATGTTATTTTACGAGATATGTCTCTATATATGTAGGTGCTAGCTTTTTTAATATATACAACTATTTAACATGTCAGCATATATGATGTTCCCAATAGATACCTTAAAGTGCAAAGTTCTTTCTTAGATAATTCATGGTCTCAATAAACTTGATAAGGAATTCTTATCCATAAAGCCTCTCCTTCACCCTTTCAATTTTCAATTGTCATGTAGGGAGGATAACATAATTTTTTTTTTAAATGTACACATCAGATTGAGACTCCACTAATGGACCCCAAAATCAGATAAGTTTTTTGTTCTTTTATTTTATTGTTCATTCGTGGTTGAAATTTGTATTAAGGTTAATAAAATTCAAATTTTCGTTAAAAAGTCTTATGCACATTGGGGCATGCTCCCTAATAAATGTGAATGCATATTAAGTTCACCTCTAATTAAGAATGAATGGTTTCACTCTATTACAATTTTAATTATTATTTATATGTACTGTTAATAACAATTGTAATTGCATATATGTACTTCTAATATCCCTATTTATTTCCTTTTAAGTTTCTCAATTCTTTTTATTTACACTATTATATTCTATTTTAACTATTATTTAATAAACTTGACATGAGTTTTACTGTTTTCCTTTAATGTCAAAGGAACTACAGCTCATAGCTAGGAATATCCAAAAATAAAACAAAATAGTTAGTGATATAGAGACTAGAGTATCTGACTAACTTGATTAGTGGGTTAAAAACTGCTTTGTTATTTATTGCTCTCAGAATTTTTCAAAAATAGTCTATCTACCTCTACGAAATAGAAATAAGGTATGTATATATTCTACTCTCCTCAAATTTCACATGTGCAACTATATTGAATATGCTAGTATTATTTATGTTGTTGGTTGGGTTAAAAAGCAGTTAAACATCAATTACTAATAAATTAGTACAATATAATCCTTGATATGATGATTTGACTTGGAGCATTAAACGTGTGTTAGTTCATTCATATCACCATAAGTGAGATTAGTTCAAACTTCAAAGTAGTAGGTATACTTGTTTTATTTGTATGTGGGCATTATATTCTCAACAGCCATAGAACTTGAACCGGTGGTTATATGAAACAAAAATAAAAAAAGTTGACAAGTACTACTTAATTAAAGACTCACCAAATAATTATTTCTATTTTAGTACTTAATTACAGGTGTTAATCCATTAATCAATTGTATGCACTATTCTGGAGTTCTTGAAGTTGGATTCCTAGTTGATCAACTAGCTTTTGAAATTATTAAGGAGTTTAATTAGGTGATCAAAATTCAGTAATTGGAAAATAAAATGTTCAAAATGTTTTTTTCAAGGCATACTAGTTATAAAGTCAATAATATCAATCAAAATTACTAATCTACTATTAAGCTAGAGGTAGATCTATATGCAATTTATGGGTTCACATTGATTTCTATAATTATTACTCAAAATTAGTGACCGAGGCAAAATTTTATGGATTCACATTAATTTCTACAATTATTACTCAAAATTAGCAATGGAAGCAAAATTTTCACCAAAGACTTAATATACATAAATAGGACAATGTGATAATGTATTGCTGGTATAATGGCAGGCAAATGGCATAATTTTGGATTGCATCATAACAACCTGCATCTCCTCCCCTCTCTTATCTAATTCAACTATTCTTAATGTTGTATACTATTTAAGTATGCAAATTGTGAATTATATACTCCAAAAATCTACAATATATATAACTATTGTTTTATAATTTTTTTAAAAGATAACTTTTTATAAATGAATACATGCGAGTAAATATTTTTTTTCTTATGAATAGTTATAAAAGCTTCGATATAACTAGAGACAAAGCTAGTATTTCAATAATATGAATTTTGAATTTTAAAATGACAATTCCGATACCCATAATTAAAATTGGTAAAATTCGTATATGAACTTCTACCTCCATCCCGTATCACTCTTTGTTTGGCGCCCACAAATTTAGGTTCTTGAACTACCTTCCTAATTATATAGAAAACAACAGAAGTGCCAAATGAAAAGGGGCAGAAAAAGGAAAAAAAAGGAAATTACCTAAAACTCTTGGACTTGATTTTTCAGTGGATTTTTAGAAGAGGAAAAAAAAGAAGAAAAAAAGAGCTATCGAATTGAGTAGCAAGCCACGTGGAAGAATGTATATATTCTGGTGAGCTGGCCAGATGATGTTTCCAATGAAGTATGAACTCAATTTAACCACAAATTCTATGTTGCTTCACTGTCACTTGCTTATGCTTTGATCATCACAAATTACACTACTCTTTTGTAGTATAATATAAGCTCAAATAACAAATTTAATTCCGTTATACGTCAATGTATATAAATACATTTGTACATAAAATTTATCATTTAACAAGTGTTAATTGCTTCATTTATCATAATTTATATGACGTAGTTTGATTTCACACGAAATTTAAGAAAGAAAAAAAAATTAAATTACTAATCTAAAATATGTCATAGATGTTTATGTGACTATAAATCATTTTATTAAGAATATAATGAGCATTTTAAAATTAAATTGTTACTAAATATAAAAACGTATCATTTTCTTAGACTGATTAAAAATAAAAATGAGTCATATAAATTGAGACAAGAAGAGTATTATTTTCTATGAGTTTATGTAGTGCTTTTCACTTTTCAAAAGTAAATTAATTAATTTTGAAGCTAAATTTGATCATAATTTAGATCAATTCAAGATTTTAAATCATAAAAAGTACTTTTGGCTAAAAAATTTCTGATATCAAATATAATAAAATTACATTTTACTAATTGATGAAAATTTAAATGGTTTGAGTCTCGAAGTAAATATATCAGAAGGAATGCTACATATTTTTACTTTATTTTATCATACAATTATAACAAATTAATATAATTTGATACGAATATTAGTTTTAGTATGTATTTTCTTTTTTAATAGCAACGTGCATCATCGTACGCCGTCACTAATACCTTCAACTATGGACAGGTAATTAAGACACGTTGACAACTCGACGGACTTCTCAATCTCTAAATTAAAATTATTCAACATACAATTGTAGCATTGACTTTGCACTCATTCGGATTCGAGTTGAGTAGTGCCTCACACTCTTAAAAAAAATTTATACTCAAAATTCAACTCAAAACCTCTGGTGAAAGAAGAAGCAACTATATTCACTTCATCATATTCGTTGATGATACTTTGCTATTTTACTTCTTTGCTATTCCATATATTAAATTGTATTATTTTATTAATTCCATTTATTTATATTTTGACGGTATAGAGAATTTTTTACAAAATTTAACACAATCTATCTAGCTAGATCCAACAAGTCACAAATGTATACACAATAGTAACAGGTTTAACTAACTTAAGTTCTTCCAAATTCCATCGATTCTAAATAGTTGGATATAATTAGACTTTTATGTAGCTCTTTTGAATTGTCACTATATATATATAACTAAAAATGTTTGATAATAATTGTAATTAATACAAAAACATTTAGAAGTTTATATTGAATAAATAGTCCCCCACTACATGTGCAAATCTATAGGAAGCTTTAATTTTTCTCTTCCCCACATAGACACACATTGTATTTGGACATTATGTCTTAACAAAGGTACCAATGTATCCACATGCATAGCTTAGTTACCAATAATTACCAAAACGTGCACATAACAAACATCTTTAATTACCAAAAAGTTGCCCCTAATTTTGAGTGTATAATTAAAGGTTATTTAGGTGACTTTATTTGCATTCACTTGCTAGATTTGTAGTCCTCTTGTGTTTTTGTGTTTGAAGTTGAATTTACTCGAATGTAATAGAAAAATTTATGATAATTATTCGTCTATATAGTGTTGTATATTATTAAGAACATACAATATGCGAAAATAGGTATAGCACGTGCCAACAAATGCTATATATACTGGCCTGAGTAGGGCCAAATCTAAACAAGGCTCGATGTCATAAACAATGGTACTTGAAGAAACACGCACTTGAAGTAGAAAATATTGGAACTCTTTTTATTAAACCTAATGAGGCTACTATGTATTTTAAATTATAACTATGGAATTCGTCTTTATTGTTTATTGATCGTATATATTACTGGTGCCCTAATTACCTAAACCACATGAGACTCTGGAGAATTTTCACTAATCTATAAAGCCCTAGTTTAAAAAATCACAATTATTAGATATGGTGTAAACTTTAGACCTTATACCCAACTGCTCGTGACGTTTGATTTACAATGTTTATTATTTATGATATGATAAAGTTTACCACACAAGTAAAGTCATTTTTACTAGTTAAAAAAGAGTAATTCAATGTACAAAGCATCTCAAAAATGTATGACGTAGACAATCTACTTAATACAAATATTAGTGACAATTTTCACGACTCGAAGCCCTGATCACAGGGAAGAGTGAAGACGACTTAATTTTAGTTGTTAAGAAGCTTGAAAAGTAAGGGACAATTAGATTAAAAATTAGGTGTGATGGGTTGGCTAAGAGCTGCTACATCTATTTCCCTAATACACTGAATGACATTATGTCTCTAATTAGTGATAGCAGATAGGACAGCGATGAAATTATGATTATCTCTAAATAAAAAGATTAATGGAAAAGCTATTGAACACTGCGACAAAAAATAATAACATGTGAGCACTAATTTTGACACCAAATTTTAATACAAAAATTAGGGACAGATCATATCATAGTACTCGAAGAAGAAACAAATATATTAAGTGACTTAAGTAGGTTCTAAGCTAGATGAAAAAAACAAAGACAAGAAAATGTATATACAGATGGCATTCACATGGTATTGGCAGTTACCCATCCTATCCATTTTATTGAAAAAAAAACAACACAATAAGTAGCTGTTTTCTGCTAGTAGTAATCACAAAAAAAAAAACATGAAAAGAACCTGATCCACAAACTTTTGGTTGGCCATATTCATATACGTTCAACTGAATTCATTATTTTCGATATGAAATACAAATATATAGTAAAAATCATTAAATTTAACTATATACGTTCTATAGCGATAAAACTCATCAAGTTTATATTCTAAATCTGTTTTTGACTATATTATAAAGGGAAAAGGGTCAAAAATACACCTCAACTTTGTTTTATTGGTTGACTAAGCCCCCGCCGTTAAAATTAAGTTATTTTTATCCCTGCCATTACTAATTTCATCATTTATGCCCCTGTGTTGACGGAAATCCCCAAATCAACTTAAATTAACCCAAATACCCGGTCCCCATTTAAAACCCATGCCCCGATTGCTGGTTATCCCTGCTTCCTCTACAAGTTTCTCATCCTCACTTCCAATTTCTCCAACAATGATAAGCCCATTTTTTCACTAGAACCTTTAAAGGGGAACCGTTTTTTCCCGGAAAATCTACTCAAAGATGGCATCGCTTAAGATTCAACCTAAACCCATTCATTCATTCATGTAAACAAACCCAATTCGGTTTCTGATTTGAACTTGAACTCTTCTCTCTCAATTTCTAAGCAGATTAACAATTTTTTGGTTTATAAATTCATCATCTCCTTTAAAGGGAAACAACTTTTTGTTCCGGAAAATCTGCTCAAAGATGGCATCGCTAAAGATTTACCCTAGAACCCATTCATTGATTCATGTAAACAAACCGAATCCGATTTTGGATTTGAACTTGAACTCTTGTCTCTCAGTTTCTAAGCAAATTGGGAAAAGGTTTTCTTCTCATTGTGGTGTTTTTGCTTCTCTGTCCTTATCAAAATCAGGCGGCGGAATTGGAGGAGGAGGAGTTATCAAAGAGGATAAGAAAGCGGAAGGTGTATTGTCCGGAAAGATTGACGAATGGATGAAGGAATCAGTTTTGGATATTGTGAAGAACTTGAAACAAGCGCCGTTGTTGGTTCAGATATGCGATGATGATGGAAAAGGAGAAGTGATGATCAAGACGGAGAGAGCGGTTGAGGAAGATTGGCCGATGATGAAAAGTGAATGGGAGAAGAGATCACCAGATGGGCTTATCTTTGTTGGAGAAATTGGAAGTGAGGATGAGAAACTTGTAGAGGAAGCAGAGATAACTAGCAATCGGGGCATAAGTTTTAAATGGGGATCGGATCGTTTTTTTAATATTCGGGTTAATTTAAGTCGATTTGGGGATTTCCGTCAACACAAGGGCATAAATGATGAAATTAGTAACGGCAGGGCTAAAAATAACTTAATTTTAACGGCGGAGGCTTAGTCAACCCATAAAACAAAGTTGAGGGGTATTTTTGACCCTTTTCCCTATTATAAATGTTATTGAAGCCCTCTCCCTACTCTATACCCCTTGGTTTTTTCTTTCTCTGTTTGTGGAGTGTCAATGTGTTACACATCGCTCTCCACTCAAGAAATAGGGACGATATGCAAAATAGATGCCTTTCTTTGGATTATTAGTATCATCGAAAACAATTTTTCTATCCAATAAAAATAGGAGTAAGGTACATCGTCTATAGAGTAATGTGATCCCTCTTCAAACTCTACTCGTGGAATTACATTCTCTTCAAACTCCACTCGTGAAATTATATTGCGTGTATTATTTAAAGATGCCCAATCACTTGCCCCTTTTCGTGAATGAAAAGCAACCGTGAACACTAACCACTTCAAAGTAGTAAAAAACTTCAAAAAAAAAAGAAAGTAGATGATCAACATTGGTGAAAACAACTTGTTCTCCATAAAAGGATATATACATAATCTTCAATAAAATTTATGAAGAATATACAGTAATAACAATTATAAATAGCAATAACAATGATTCTAAAAATTATAGTAATGACAAAAAAAAAAGAAGTAAAACTGATCACTTCGGTTTAATTAGTAATGACAATCCACCAAAGCCGCAGCGGAGAAGACAAGACTTTGCTGGTTAGCTGAAAATTCAAAATTATTATTATTATTATCTCGGTGATGATCATCTTCCGGTGACGCCGGTAGGTTCAGATCAAGCGATAAGAAGATTTTTGGTTTCGCCTTTGAATTCTGATCATCATCGTGCAATGAATTATTTGAAGTGTTGTTGCTTGTTTCATCAACAGTAATTTTAGTGTTTGTTGCTGTAATTGTTGGAGGTCTATGTCTTCTCATGTGACCACCCAAAGCTTGACCCGATGAGAATTCCGCCCCACAAATTGAGCACTCATGAATTTTTGGCTTGCTATTGATGATCAAATTGCTATGTGAATTCGAATTACCTTTGTTGACTATTTGAGTAGAAGTGACAGAAGCCGTGATAATCCGATTGAATTTCTCCTCTTGTTGTTGCTGATGATCGATTGAAGGTGAAACAGAATCAGCAGTAGATTTTTTTTCTTCGGTTTTGATTTTTTTGTGACTTGTTCTATGCCCACCAAGTGCTTGAAAAGATGGAAACGTTCTGTTACAAGTTTTGCACTCGTAGACATAGAATCCTGCTTTTCCGGTGGTTGTTGTAGCCATTTCTGTAAATTTCCGGCTACTGATTTTCACCATCTTACGTTCAGTACTTTCCACTTGTAATTTCTGGCATCGTCCACTTTGAGCTAATAGAATTAAACAATTCGCCATATCCTCATCTTCCTCTGTACTGCTCGTCGTTGATATTTGAGTAGTCGAAGTAGTTGATGATGAATACTGAACCGATGAAGAGTAATTACAAACATCCTCACCTCCAGCACCGCCATCATCACTGCCGCCACCACCACCAGCGCCGGCACCGGTGGTTGATGACGTGGAAGTAACCATCGCCACCGCCATGAACTGCCGTGGCCGCTTACTGCGCTTTCCTTTGAACACCAAAGTCCGATCGATTGATTCTTCGGAGAATTCCATTAGAGAAGAAAGAGTTGAAGTAGTGAAGCAAGTGACAAAGAGAGAAGTGTGTGAAAAAGAAAGAGGAGTGGTGAGATAGCCAAAGTGCTTTAGTTAGTTATATATATATATTGTGTATGTAGTGAATGATACGAAAATTGTTTGGAGAGTCAAAATACCACCCAAGTGTTAAACTAGTGGATGAAATTAATGAACGAATTTTCAAGTGTATTGGCCAACCAATTTTGCCTAATAGTGTATCCATCCAATGTATGATATCTTTACGGGGTTTTGACTAGATCAAGATAACAAAGGTAAAATAATTCATTGCATAAGTTCGAACTTAATATCTCTTGTCAAGAAATAGTATTTCCTAACTTTTCTATGTATTCTTGGAGTCTCTTGTCTTGAATTTCATAAAATTAATTAGTTTTAATTGATTTTCTATGTTGTCATAGTTAGGTGCAAGTATGGTTATAAATATCACAACAGCATTGATTGAATGTAATTTACTAGAGTTAATGCCATGTATGGAGACAAAGGTTTACCAAATTATATTTATGGAGGTGAAATGTATATACTTTGGAGATAATTTCAAGTTTTACTAATACTTACTACACTAATAAGGTGAATGAATGAGTTGATTAAGCATTAAAAAGGTAGAGTCATAACTCATAACTGAAAAAGAAAAGAAAAGAAAAAAGCAAAATAAAGAGAAGTAAGAAGAAAGAAAAGTAAAAATACAGACAGATCATGAAGGAAAGTTGGTGATAACTTGAAGTTTGGTTTCCACATTACACTCCTTTTTAATATTATACTGCTCTCTTCGTTTTAATTTGTTTGTCTTACTTTGACTCGATATAAAGTTTAAAAAAGTAAAAGAAACTATTGAATCCCGTGGTCTTAAACTAAAAATATGTCATTATTTTATCTTATGGTCTTAAACATGTCATGTGAAAATTGAAACCGAGGATGTATTTCTTATGTGGTTTTGTTAATTAATTTATTATGGCTAACTAACTAATTTGCCAGCGAAAGTCAGGAAGGTAGATTCGAGTATCAAAGCAAATGAGGATTGCACGTCAAAAGCACACTCCATCTCACTAATTCCATACAAGTCTTCTTAGACTCAAAGGAAAGTAGTAGTAGTAGTAGATGAAGAGATGCAACTAATAAACTAGTAACCCAAACTACCTAAATTCCATTGCCTTTCAAGCAAACATTTCATTTAACCCCCCTTAATTTTATGGACGCGCAAATAGTGTGTAATTTGTTTTTTATATCGCGAACGAGGTATTAAGTTGATTTACAATAACATGTAACGGTCCATGACAAACTTAACAAGTTAATTTGAAAAATAGAGTAATTGCATGTTATCACGTTGTACTGATAGTTTAAAAATTCTTTATAATGTCAGAATAAGTATATAGTAGAGTATAACTTAAATTAATTAAGAATATTGAATTTCCGCCACCCGCTCTCTCGCTTGCTTTACCCACTCTCCCTCTTTCACTTTAAAACTTAAATTGTGGTCCTCCACTATTAGGCCACTCAAGCATGACAAATTCAAGCTGTACTAAATTGAACTATTAGTTTTTATTTTTTAAAATTAAATTTCTTATTCGGTATTTGATACTTGATACAATAACAATAATATATCCAGTGTAATTTCCACAGGTTTTGAAGTCTGATGAGGTGGCCGGTCATGTGTACTTAACCTTACCCTTATCCTTGAAGATAGAAATGTTGTTTCTGACAGATCTCGACTTTTGAGACATTTAGTATTTTAATTATTTGTATCTAAATTGTGGCTTTAGTTGAATAAAAGTAAAAGGAAAATAAATGGGAAAGATGTTGATGGAGTCATGACTATTGAAACCTTTAGAGTACCACATGTCCATGTCTCTATCACTTTTGTTGTCTAAAATATAGAAATACAGATATATGTAAAGCAAGAATAAGGAGTTGTAGGGACACTAGTGGAGTGGTGACCATGTCAAGTGGGATTAATTGAAGTAGTAGTAGTAGTATGAATATGAGAGAACTGTAGACCATACAGGTACCTTTCCTTCATATTCATTTTTATATATATGGACACAAATTTTAAGCTCGTGAGTATGGATTGATGAGTGCTCACACACTCCTAGTGGCTGACATGTTCACAGAATTTGCTTACAACAATTAATCCTCTATATCTGTTAATTTAGTTTTTGTTTGGTCCTAATATTCTTTCTAAATTTATATGATATATATATCATAGGAGTGAAGAATGTGAAATGGGGAAGGGATTACGAGATCGATGAGGAATCGAATCCTCGCTAGCTCAACTACTAAGAACTTCCCTTTGTTTGGTTGGTCTATTGGTTACATTATCCATATATTCTATTATTTTCCTATTTTTCTCATAAATTTGTAAGTTCAAAGGGGTGTAGGCCGCGACAAAGTAGTTTGTGTGTTACTTGGAAAAAATGTTTGGAGCACATTCCAAAAAATGTGGCGTGTATTTGATATAGTTATATCATCTCTTGTTGAAAAATAATAAGAGTTACTTTGGTGATTGATCATATATTTGAGGGGTTTTTACGTAAAATTATATTTATATTTTTGCTTTTCATTATTATTGCTTTCAGTAATCGTTATCTCATAACATAAATTATGTTTACATAAATTGCACATAATTCGAAGTTTGTAGCATAATCTGTGATAATCATGTTTTAGAAAAATCTAGACAACTATAATTATAATTGTATATACTAGAGTGAATGGAAAGATTATTTCAAATTTAAATATTCTAATTTGTATTAAAATGTTACTATGAAAAAATTTGATAGTCGACTTCACAAAGTAGGGACAACTTATCTAAAGGAGGTTGAAAATATAATTGGTGAGACGGAACAAAGAAGCAATTAGTGGGTTAGAATGAATTTTCATGTTGTTGAGGTGGTTTTAATCATGCTAAAGTAGTAAAATTTACTATTCATTTTTTAATTATTTATAAATATGATATATGTGGAAGAGGGAAGGGGAAATGTAGAAATGATTACAAGATTATGATTATGAATCGAACTCTCGTCAAAAAGGTGAAAGTGGCGATAGAATTTAAGTGTAAGTTAAATTTGAAAAAATTATACTAATTAAATACTGATTGAAAAAAAAGTGAATAATTTTCATGACCAAATAAATCCTAAATTGCCCTATCGTCCATGATCTATTATGTGCTTCAGTTTTAATTTTTAATAAAAGGTTATTCTCTAACATGTCATTAATTAAAATTTGAAAACTAATACTTTAGAATGCAGCTAGAATAAATCTTTTTAAGGATTTTGTGTTTTTTTTTAAAAAAAAAATGTGTGAGGAAAGATCCCTAAGAAAATGTCAAAAGTCAAAATCCAAATAAAAGAATGTGCTTAGCAGATCATTTCCTCCAAACATATTTTATATATCCAAAAATATGATTCTTTCTATCAGTGATGATAACTGTGTTTTCAATTTTATATATTCCCATGCCATTACCCTTGTTATTTTAATATGTATTACTTTGAATAACCCAAACTGGAAGTCAGCTCTCCAAAGGTGTAAACCAAATTTGATCACCTTTTCTTTTTTATTTTTAAGGGAAAATTGAACTTCTAGTCCTTGATATATATATAAAAAAATTGTTTTTAATTCTTGTAATAATATTTGACTAATATAACACATTTGCATTTTAATTTATAAAATATATGTTTTTAATCTCTTTATATGTAGAAAATAAATTATATGAATTAAATTATTTTTGAAATTATATTACCCTCAAATATTAAGTAACTAATAAATACTTAACATTATACATAGTTAAGTTAGTTAATTAAATGGTCAAATAATTGATAAATTCGATAGATTTGGTAAGAGTCGCAAGCATAAGGTTGAAAAGTGCATCACCTCAACTGTGGAAAGTTTAATGTGCTTAATTGGATATCTTGAAGATTAAAACCAACATTATCCCCTAATTACTTCAAAAATTAAATATTAAGAGGAGCAAAGTAAAATTTATCAATAACTAAAGAATCAAAAGTGCAATTATCCATTTTTTCTTATTTATTTACTTGAAACGACTATCATAAATTCATAATATTATAAAGTTAATATCACTTCCCGGAGTTTCTCACTTTAATCAGTTAGGGACCATAAATTAGTTGACATGTAATTGGGGATAAAGCTTAGTCTTTTTTTGTGTATTTGATCAACTCAATTCATTCTGGTGTCGTTTTATTTGGTTATGGGGAAAATTTCAAAAATAGCGGTACTTTGAGTTTTTATTATCAATTATGACGATAATTTAGGTAATTATCAAACCTAATAATTTATAATTTACTTGAAAAAAGCTCACGAGACAATATAAGGATTCGTTTTATATGACTATATCAATTGGCTTTATATCTATTGTATATGTTCACTTTGTATCGTTTCGTTTATAATACAAAGCAAATTGATATACTAATACATAGCGAATTGATACAACTCTAAGCAAAAAAATACAAGATAAAACTAATATTTTAAAGTCTTACTATTTCGAATAAATACATGTCATATATTTGCTCGGTCGAGTAATATTCTCATCTTTTTACTCCATGGACTTCCCATAATTCGCCAAAAGACAAGTGACTTGTAAAAGAAAGAAGAGAAAGAGTAAAGAAAGAGGAACAAAAAAGCAAGGAGAGTTCTAAAAATGGGCAGCCGAAAGTCAGCAAAATTTGCTGACGGCGGATTCTTGGCGTAACAAATTAATGTACTAGTAGCGTTAGCTAGGTTGGTTATGTCAAGCACGTAATACTATTTCTCTAATAAATGTGGGCAGTGGAGTGGGAAGGGGGTAACTCTCCCTAATGCTATTGTTTAAATAAATTTAATAGTTCAACTTACAAGAGTTAATATTCTTTAATTTGACATCAATTTGAAGTTTGAGCTTCATTTGAAGCACAATAGTGAAGGCAACTTGCTAGATTAATAGGGAACTAGGGATAGCAAAGCATACTTTGATTTATTGGAGGCCTATAAGGTAGCAACCTTTCATTTCTTCAAAAGTTAATAAAGGCATAATAATCATAGTCTTTAAGAATACTTCTAATTTAGTATATGAAGGACTAGTTCCTTTTTTTTTAAAAATTAATTTGTATTTCCCCTTTTGAAGTTGCAAGACTTTTGAGTTACTCAAAACGACATGTTGGTTTTCTGTTACAAGTTGCAATCAAGAATATAAAATGACAACCACCACTCTCTTTAATTTCTTATATACACTGCATATTTACCAAGGAAATATACTATTTTCCAGTACATATGTAAGTCTTGTTTCATGAGAATTTAAGTTATATATTCTCTAATAATATAAATTTTTTAAATTATTTTATATTTTATCGTATCATATCAGGCTTGCTAGGAAGAGTTACTTGTTATTATAGATTAACTTAATCTAACTTTATATCCAATCAATGCATAAACTATGATTAACACAACAAAGTTCACTTAAACCAAATATACTAAAATGACATTTCCTGTTTATAATTCCCCGGGTTCTAAAATATGATTGTTATGAATTGTGATTATTATCACAACAAAGTCCACTTAAACCAAATATACTAAATCTACTAACTTTTGACTACAGACTGTCAATATGATTAACACTTAACATAATAGTAATAATTAATTCAAATTAAAATAATGAAAGATTATATAAGTGGCTTGGCCGTCTAGCTGAATATATGTATATCGTTCACCAATTCCACATTTGTGTTATGAGTTTAACTTATATACTTATACACACTTGTTTACATCATCAACGAAAATAATTTTATAGTATGATGTCACTTTAATGATAAATTTGCTTTCAAATATTTTCATAGAAAACATTTCCCTTTGTATCGAAGTTCGAACTCACCCTTAATGATAAATCAACTTTCAAAGATAGAGGCACCAAACTTGCTTAATATGGAGGCTCTACAAATTTAAAAGAAACCTAAAAAAGTTTGAGATTCCGAGCATCTTTTTTCAACCACAGAATAAAAATAATATATACCCTACAAAGTAAGCCAATATTCATAATTCATATCCAACACATGAGGAAATAGTCTTCTCCACAAATATTTGTCTAAAGTTAATAAATATTCTGATCTCCTTTTTTGGACTATCTAGTCTGTGTAATAAAATTGAGAAACGAAACCAATCAATCAATGGAAAAATAATAATGAATAGACCAGGCAGCCAACGTATACCCATTACCTTGGCCGTGGCCCCTAGGCACGACAACAAAAATAACTTTTAGAAGTAATAAATATGCACATTAACAAAGAGTGATAAAACTTTTATCGGCATTAGTTAATTGCTATTGAATTCAATATCGCTATAGACTTTAGGGACATTCACAAAGAGTGTTAATAGCCGTTAAAAAACATATTAAGCAACAATTTTCCATGTCAGTCAAGGATTTCAGGCTGGGTGTTGTTAAGTTTTTTCTTTTTTCCTTTTTTGGGCCTTTGGTGCAACTCCTTTTCTATGTTTCTTTTTGGGTCTTTAGTGCAACTGCATACTGTTTGGTAAAGTTTCTTTTTCCTTTCTGTTTTGGGCCTTTAGTGGAGCTCATGTATATATACAAGTCATTTTAGTTAAAAAAAATAGGATAAATTACGTAATTACACGACTTAAGATAACATAATCTCTAAAAATTTCTACCATTTGAATTAATTATAAAAATCCCCTTTTTCCTTCTCTCTCTTAACATCCGGACACATCACTCCACCTCTATCATAGTTCAGATAGATTACAACTTTGTTTGTGTACAATGTATCTGGTACAAATGTTATTGTTGTTATATAAACCAATTATTTCAAACCCAAATCAGTATGAATCTAGTATATGATACATAATTTATATATCTGATACATAGCTTATGAATCGTTTGCTATGTATCGGGCGAAGGAGCAATGTATGTGCGAGTTATGAAAAGTTCAGAATTATTGTAATTTAGAAAACTTTCTAGATGGGATGTAGTTAGTGCCCAAATTGTTGGGATTTCTGTACTTTATACTAAAAAAATATTATTTTGCTGATGGTACATTTACGTAAGAAGCCCAATTTCAAACACACTTTTATCAGGCCGCCGAAAACAAGTTTGTAGACATGGGCTTTCTTTTTTGGACTATTGAATTGTGTAGCCCATTATGATCCTTAACCTTAGCCCAGTCCATAATTTTAGTTCCGACTTGCTTCCCGTCGTACTTTCTCGTCTTCGACGTTTCAACGCCATTGAGTTGACGGAAAACCATCAACAAATATTCTCACCGCCGGCCGCCAACTTCCAACCTCCGACCGCCGTCGACTGACGCATAGAGCTGTTTCTGCTTAGAGTTGAGAGGACATTGGTTGCCGAATTTAGGTTTGATGGAGATACTGTTAATTTTATAAGCCAAGTACACAGGTGATTCTTTCTGCTTTCGGTTTCCATGGACTCCTCAAAACCAAATCCTCAGTCCATGCGAGTCCTAATTCGACCTCCAATTCCACCTTCTCACTCTCAAACTTCCCCTGTACCTCCTAGCCACGCTCAAGTTCCGGCCCCTTCTCCCCACCTACCCCCATCAACCTCATCGGAAGCACCAGCCACCTCCCCCTCTCCATTAAACCCTCAAAGCGGCGTCGTTGTGGTTGGTTTCATTGGAAAACGCCACGATGACGTTGCTTACCTGATGAACCGGATTATCGATTCTAATGTGTTTGGTTCCGGGGGTTTAGATAAACCAATTTTTGTTGATAAACCGGATGAAAAGACGGAATTTGCTGTAACCGACGATATGAAGAGTTGGTTTGAGTTTAGGAATATAAGCTACCATCATGATGAGGAAAAGGGGATTTTGTTTTTGCAATTCTCTTCAACTCGATGCCCTCTGATGGAAGGCAATTTGGAGTCTAAGATGGGATTTGATTCACTGTTGGAAGACTACGAATATGACGATCTCCAAGCTATGCTATTTATGTTCTCTGTAAGTTTTCTTCTTCTTCTTCACTTTATCTTGAAATTTCTGACAAATTTGTGTGGACATTAAATACTAATGAGGCTTCTGAAGTATTTGAAAGTACAAAACAGGATTAGAAACATGGGCATGCATTGGGTTGGGCATGGTTGTAAGGTGTCGTCTGTCCTCAACCTCAAATTAGTTGAGGTCGGTTGAATGAATTATCAATATCTATTCCACTTCACTTGGACCTGTTTTCATTCATTTGGGAAATATAAAATGATAACAACAAGCACAAGAATAAGGCTGTTTGTCATTGCATGAAGCGCTTAAACACAATTTATTTTCTATACAGAGACTTGATCAATAAAACTAACTGAGAAGTGGATGGGTTGGATTGATGTAGTTGTTTGAGTCACAGCTGTCTGTAGTGTTAACCCAAATGAGTTTTCTGACTCACTTATTTTACTCCGGAAAGGTTGCTTCTTGTAACTGCGCAAGGTTTTGGATTTGTAGTTGTATAGAAGAACTGTGTGTAGAAGAATTTTGTATCATTTCCATGAATCTTTTCTTTCTCATGCATCAAAATGAGCATGTAAAAATTGTTGCTTAGTTGTCAATTTGAGATGACATCTTCTTTACTAATGTGTCCAGTTCTTCTTCTTACCTGTAAAAGTCTTTCCCAAATATTATTATTATTAGTGCTAATCATATTCTTATTTGACAAGGAAGGGAAACCTACCGGTAAAGACCCTCACCTCCAACCATAAGGCTGAGGATTTTAGTCAGGGTTATTGGGAGGGCCACCATTGGGCTCCTGGGTATGGGTTTGGGAGGAGGAGTGTACCATATGGGATTTTCTTTTGGAGGCTTTCCATTTCATATTTCATACTTCCCCTTGTTAATTGTAGAATGCTACTCAACCATGCCTAGCTATGCAGGTTTGCCATGTTGTAGTATTTATCCAAGAAGGGCCACGCTTTGACACCCAGATACTGAAGAAACTTCGCCTCTTGCAAGCAGCTAAACAAGCAATGACTCCATTTGTTAAGTCACAATCTCTGTCACCCTCTGTGTCTGGGTCACCTTTTGCATCTCCATCACGTAGAGCTGCATCAGGAAGATCATCTAACAATCCTTCGCCTGTCAAAAGCCGTGGCATTTTCAACCGAAATAATTCAGCAATTACTCTGATGTCAGGTTTAGGTTCATATACCTCTTTATTACCCGGGCAGTGTACTCCAGTTACACTTTTTGTTTTTCTTGACGATTTTGCTGATGATTATCCTAGTTCTAGTGAGGAGCCAGCTGATATTTCCTCGGGGAATCAATCATCAAGTGTTGGTGCCTCGGCTCGGCCAAGCTTGGCTCCAAAAGTTTCTGGTTCTGTGGTTGTGCTTGCACGCCCGATGAGTAAATCTGAAGGCGGGTTTAGGAAGAAATTGCAGTCTTCTCTGGAGGCACAGATTCGATTCTCCATTAAGAAATGCCGGATACTGTCAGGTTCTGAAACTGGTCATACAGGTTCAAGAAGTGGGGGTGTGTCAAATTCTGCAATGCTGTTTTCCCTGGATGCATCAAAGGCTGTTGCACTTTTAGATATAACCTCTAATAAGAGAGGTGAATCCCTTGAATTTGCCACTAGCCTTGTGGAAGATGTTCTGATTGGAAAAGCGACCTCAGATTCTCTTCTATTTGAAAGTCATAGCCAGAGTGCTAATAGAGAAGACTTACTTTCTATCAAGGAGTTCATCTGCAGGCAGACTGATATATTAAGAGGAAAAGGGGGTGTGGTTTCAAATACTAACAGTGGTCCAGCTTCTGGTGTTGGCATGGTTGCTGTTGCTGCTGCAGCAGCAGCTGCTTCTGCTGCTTCTGGAAAGACAATTACTTCTCCTGAACTTCCACATTTGGAGAAATGGTTATCTTCTAGTCAGCTTATTCTGCAAGCAATCCTGTCTGCAAAATATGCCATTGCAGATGAGACTGAGATTAGTAAGAGGAGACAAAGAAATTCTGTTTCACCACCTCATGAAGGAAATGCTTCAAAAGTTTCAGATCCACTTGAAATTGCAATGTCTTATTTGGCAAGTGGTAGAGGGATAAATACTAGGTTTTCTACTTTATGGTGCCAAAAGGCCCTTCCAGTAGCTAAGGAGACATATTTAAATGAGTTGCCTCCGTGCTACCCAACTTCTCAGCATAAGGCCCATTTGGAGAGGGCTCTGCATGCTTTCAATTCAATGGTCAAGGGACCTGCTGTGCAGTTATACTTGCAGAAACTGGAAGAGGAATGCACATTCATTTGGACTTCTGGCAGGCAGCTATGTGATGCTGTTAGCCTCACAGGAAAACCATGCATGCACCAAAGGCATGATGTAGAAATTGGTGGTTTATGTTCAAGTGATGAGATTAAGATACATTCCAGTGGGTACGTCTTCCTCCATGCATGTGCATGTGGTCGTTCAAGACTCCTGCGGCCAGATCCTTTTGATTTTGAAACAGCAAATGTTACTTTTAACCGTTCCATGGATTGTGACAAGCTTCTTCCCACAATTCAGCTACCCCAAGGAAGTGATACAAGTGGGCCCATTCATTCCCCAGCTTGGAGTTTAATCCGAGTTGGGAATTCAAGATACTACCAGCCGTCTAAAGGCTTGATGCAGAGTGGCTTCAGTTCTACCCAAAAGTTTCTTCTAAGGTGGACTATCCTTCTTGAGAAGCCTAAATATGAGAATGGGCTACTATCAAGCAATTCAGAGCAAGCAAATATAAATAGGTTTAGTAGCAATGCTTGGGATGAGCCAAACACAGATTCAGGCACCGAGAAGGCTGGTGATTTGAGTGTGCAAAATGGATATCAAATCCAAAAGAAGTCTTCTGCAGGATATATCAAAACAGATGATAAAGTAAATAATTTAGGTAAAGGAGTTTCCAACTTTAATATGAGAAAAGCTTTTTCTGAGGTGGTAGCTGGTTCAACTGCTGCAAATTCAGGATTTCCTCCGCTACAATCAAATAGACAAATTATGTCAAATTCAGAAAAGAGTATTAAGCCAAAAAGTGCGAGAGGAGGAGGTAGAGAGAAGGTTAATGGGATTAGTGATGAACAAGTATCAGAAAAAGTTACACTAATTCCTGCTATTCATGAAGTTAAGAATGATAGTACTATTGTTTCTAATGATGTCACTAAAGGTAATCAAATTTTCCAGATAGGTACACATTTGGATTCAATGAAGATGAATAGAATTGAGAAGACCAGACCAGTTACCTCTTCTAAACATGCAACAGTTTACGTTGGATTTGAGCATGAGTGCCCCCATGGGCACCGTTTTATATTAACTGCAGATCATCTCAACAGACTTGGTTCTCCTTATGCATTGCCTGTTGAATCCGTTGTCCCTTCATCTTTGGAAAATATAGATCATAAGGGGTTAGGTCCCTCCCGAGGGGGTAAGAATAATGGCCATGGCAAAGGTCGCCGGCTGGCAAATGGGATGACTTCTACTTCCTCTAGGAAGCTCAGGAATCTGGAAAAGTCAAATGAGGGTTCAGATGACGGAATTTCAAACATAGAAGGGCCAGCTCAGTTTTCCAGGCATCCAGTACATGCTGCACCAGGAAAAGATCTTGAAACCGGTCTTCAATCTCTAAATCTCAATGACTCTGGCTATGCTACCTCCTTGTTAGATAGAAGTTTGCCCATATACATGAACTGCCCCCATTGCATGGAATTGAAGAGTAAGAATGACCAAACAGATGTGAGATTTGCAGGAACCATTTCACAGCTCCAGAGGATCTTTCTGGTTGGAGTCTTACTTCCCTGAATCTTTATGACCTCCTAAAGAAGTATTTTGTTTATGTGATGTCAAATTTAAGTGCTTATTTGATTCGTTGTTTCTACTAATCTAATGAACATGCTTAGGTGATATTGTTTAATGTTTTTCAGTGCCTAAACCAATTATGAGTGGATTAAGAGACAACTCATAATGTAAACATGTGTTTTAAGATATCTGCACTTAACCTGTTTTTGTAAATTCATTTGCTCATTTTCACCAACTCCGTGGACATATCAGCAATCTATTCATGGCTAAGGCTGCGTATGAGGAAATTTAAAGGAAAGATAAGATATTAGAGATCTTTTTGTCTTCTCTATTCAACTTATAGTAGGATACTGTTTAATATTTTCTGTGTAAAAGGGACCTATTTCTAGTGAAATACAGTGAAATGTGACATGTTAGCTAGTACATTGAAATTGTGGGTAACTGGAGAAGTAAGTTACTTGCAAATAACATATCTTAGAAATTGGTACCTCTTCTGCATATTTCTCAACTCGTATGGTTTCCTTCCATATTTCTGAAAGTTAAATTATTAGAGAAGTTATTTTGATGGTTACACTTCTCAAAATTGAATCAACTTTGCTGTATGTTTCATGTCCTGTTGGTACTTATATACGTAACATTCAAGTTGTATATTTATTACCATCCACTTTGACCTTTATTTAATCTATAATCTTTGTTTTCTTTTGATAGGTAATCCAATAATCTTTGTGAATCCCGGAAAATAAAATATACTTTCTTTGCCAGTTGTAATGAGTATGCTCTTTGTCATGCAGGTTACTCCTCACTTCCCTATCATTTTAGCAGCAAACCCAGTCATACAGTTTGAGGTATGCGTTACTTACTGGAACTTTTGATTTTCATTTACCATTTTCTTCATTGAATTAACTTATCTTTGTCCACCTAGTTCTAAGAAGCCACTTTGGGATTGTTTATGATCTCAGGATTTTGCATTACTCGTATAACCTTTGATTATTCATAAAAAAACTGTGCAATATTCATTAATTGTTTGGTACCATTTCTTTAACGTATGTATTATTTATGTGGGATAAAAGGGGAATAAGAATGGATATTGGGTAAGAGCACCCAAAATGGCAAAAATACCCTAAAAAGAAGGTGCCCTGTAAGTTGAATTTTCAGTTCAAACTTGAGAGCACATTTTGCTTTATCAATCTCAAAACATATTCCCTCAAAGCTATTACTATAACTGCTACTCTGTCAGAAAACATGTTTTATTGCACTGGCTTTGTTCTTGGAGATAAAAAAATAAGTTTCAACTGAAGAGAGGAAGAAAAACAAATTTTTCCAGAAAATAATGAACTTTCCAGTGTAGTAAGCAGTAACATCCTTGCGTTCTTCTTTTCTGACGTATCTAGCTGCCAAAGAGTGAAGTGAACTTCCTGAATATTTCATGGATGGAGCAGGTGGTTGAGGTGCTTACCAACAATGTTAGGATCTGGATCTTATTGTTGAATTTTTGTTGACCACCTCTATAATCTAAACTATTAGAGAGAACACACTTTATTACATAATTATATCTTTAAAACACTCCTCGTGTGCAGGCTTGATTCTTTTTCATGGGCCTAGCATGTAGATTTTCTTTTTCTGATAATTGGTGTGGCAGTGAAATTTGAGCCCAAATGAGGGCTTACTTTGAACTATGTTGAATTATGTGACACCTCATCTAAAAGCTCAAGCTGTTAGAGAAAGTGCGCTTTTATTACTTTACTATGTCTTCAACACTCACCTCAGTATAAACTACAAGTAGGCTGAAAATGTTTTTAGCTCCTCCTTTCTCAATGTAGTTGCCATTGTTGGAGGGAGTTCTCCCATTGGATCCCCATTCAATGGGATGCTTGACTACTTGTACTTTGTCATATCTTCAAGTATCTTTTTTAGATGTTATTTGTGTTGTTTTCTTGTTGGTGCATCTTTGGAAATAATTTTTCAAATTATTCTCTCAATTGCTGATAATTTTTCCTATTTTGACTTTATAGGAGTCATGTCTCCCTCCGTCTGTGCCAGACCGTAAAAAGAAGTTGCAGTTTTGTCTTGGATGTCGAGTAATTTTACCCCCAGAGAGTTTTCTGTCACTTAGACTACCTTTTATTTATGGTGTACAGCTGGAAAATGGAAACCTCCATCCTCTCATGCCTTTTGAACAGCAGCCTGAACTCACTGCCTGGATAACCAAAGGCACAACATTGCAGCTTGTATCCAAAGATAGCATTCATGAGGAGCTTTTCACATAGTCCAATGGATGAGGTCTACTCTAGATGGTGCTGACTGAATTTTATTAAGCATCTTGAACAGCAATTCTTGGACAGTTCTCTGCCATCAGGTAAGCATTTGATCCAGCATGTTCAGTTTTGCTTTTTATAGGATGAGATTTCATGATTGTGGTCATAGAAGGGCAAGACGGAAAAAGCATCTTTTGCTGCAGCTTTTAGAAACATAAAAGGAAGAACTATGATACACCTTTCTTAAATAATGGTGTTTAATAATTGACGTAAGTGTGTTAGATGCATGCTGGTGTATTCTATTGCATTTTGAAGTGTACAACTTATATAGTGTTAAAGGATCAAGTATTCATCTTATTTTGATATTTGGAATAAATATTAAATATCATGTAACAATAGAGCTGTAAAAGACATTGTATATGGAGTAGTCATCGTAGAAATGTAAAATCTTCTTTGACCTGTAAAAAAATATTTTTATATACAAATCATTTACTAGTGGATGAAATGGGCCAAGATAGAGCGGAACGGACATAGAGGATTCATATTGTTGACAGTAACTAGTTTGGTATTGAGTCCTAGCTGAGTAATATTGATTGAAATTGATGCAACTTCAACAGCTTTCCAAGGGAGTAATGGCTAACGGCAAATACCTGGTCATTTGTTTCTGGGGACACCACCTACATGAAATTGTTTGAACTTTTGTTTCCTTTTGTTGTTAGATGTTTGCAGGATAACCATCTAAGTTTTATTCGTTGTAAAGCTGGGAAGGCAATTGCCCAAATACATGGGAGTTTCTTCCACTTAGGTGAGGCACTGCGGCTGATTACTGTTATCTTTCTCATGGCAGGAATGCCTGTGGAAGGTGATTCACATGACACCAAATCGTGTCTTTTTTGTGCCCAGGTGGGTTTATAATGTTATCTCTTGGCAGACCTGGTGATTAGCTGGTTCATCATTAGCAGGAGGTGCTTTGGAACTTTTTGGTATGCACTTTTTCATCCTTTAAAGATGTGCATCAGACAAACGCAATATGAAATTTTAGGGAATTTTACAATTCTGCTTAGTGTTATGATATTGCATTTAATTTTTAGGGATAATAGCATTTTTGATTCCTCGGTTATTGATAAATTCTTATTTTTGTCCTTGTGATATATGACTTAACACATTTAACCTTCAATTAATTAAAATGTGTTCTTTTGGTCTCTTTTATAAGTAGAACGTTGTTATATTTAAACTATTTTTAGAACTATATTACCTTCAAATATGGAATAACATTACAAACCTAATGCAACACATGGACGATTTAATGGTGGAACGAATAATAATTCCACAAATTGTGAATATCCACAATCAAAAGTGCATATTACTGTTAATTGAAGGTTTAATGTGCTTTGTCAAATATGCACCCAAGGGTGTGGCCTAGTGGTCAATGAACTGGGTTGAGAACATGAGGTCTCAGATTCAAAGAGACAAAACCACTAGATGATTCTTCCCATCTGTTCTAACCTTAGTGGACAAAGTTACTTCGTATCTATTGCTAGCGTGAGGTGACAAGTATCCCGTGGAATTAGTCAAGGTAAGTGAAAGCTGGCCTGAACACCACGGTTATATAAAAAAAAGTGCTTTGTCAAATATCACAAGCACTAAAATTAGAATACTTTATTAATTACTTTGGACCAAAAGTGCTGTAAAACCCATTTTTTATTCAGTCCATAAATCATGGGATTAAGGGGATTGGAATTTAGACTGAAGTCCTGTGATAAGAAGACCCCTGCGAGGCAGTACCAAGTGGTCTAGCAACGTTTATCCCAAAATGGTGTGTATACAACAAATCAACAATTGGCTTGAGACATAGTTAGGTTCAATAAGTAATAGTGCTGTACAAAAATTACTTATCAGACCAAAAAAATAGTATAGTGCATGCAATTGGGAACAAAATAAGCATTTTTTTTCTCATAAACATGAAAAATAATATTTGATATGATTAAAAAAGGGAAACGATAGCCAAGAGATATTTGTACTTCAAAGGAGAATCTTTCCTTAAGATAGTTCAGACTATGATGACTGGCATCCTCACTTACGCAACGAAATTGAGTTGATGGAGTAGAGTAATCCGTAGGTGTGGCAGGCGGGAGGCGAGGGAGTAGGGGATCTGGGTTAGAGTGTGCATGAATTTTTAAAATGTGGGTTAGGTAGTTAAGTCGAAACTTGTGTGTTTTGGATTCTTAGGTTAGGAAACCACTAATTCTTCATTTGTTGGATGCTTTAAGTCACGTCAAATGAACTCTTCACTTTGCGTTGCCTATATGCACCCATATCAAATGGGTAAGATATTCTATGGTCTAAATATTGAAAATATCATGTTACATAACTGAGCCCTAGCTCATTGAGAGACTGAATTAAACGTATCTTCTTATCATGAAATCTACATTATAAAGTAACAATTAAAGAGCCTTAGCAACTCCTATATAATGGTTAGCTAAATTTAGTCGACATTCTTTCTTTTTATTTTAAAAGAATTGATATATATTTGTTGAATTTACTTTCCTTGTGAGAGTTCAGGTTGGTTTATTCCTTTCTTTGAATGATTAGCTATGGTAAAACTCCGTACAAGATTGCCGAATACCAAACATATCAAAGAGCCCCAGTGAGCATAACAGCCAATTTTAATTTGGCGGCTCTAAAACTTTTCACAAATGTGAAGCAAGCAGTTTGAAGTCTTTAATCCATCTACTTAGTAACTGATATTACTGTCTGCTGTAACTACTAAGCTAAGGTTCTAATCGTCGTGCCATTTGTGGTTTGGTTTTTTCAGTTTTATGGGGAATGTGATACTGTAGTTGTCTTGTCTCTTTACTTTCCTTTGACAATGTAAAAGGCTAAAAGCTTTCATTCGTTACCATGCATGCTTTGAGTTAAATCCGCTGTCATAAGAAGGAAAATCAGTAGTAGTAAGTAATGTTCTCCTTTTAATTTCTTTTGCAGTTGAAATTCCGGGATCACTGCACGGTGTCTATTCAACACTGGGCATCCGATTATCTCGGGCTTTAGCTTTTGGTTCAGCTACAATAACTAAAGGGGAAGAATTCACCATCTGTAGAACCATTCTCAGGAATTCTTTGAAGAATGTATCTCTAAACAATCAGAGATCTATGTATACATGAAGCCCTACCGCTGTTACAAACGCTTGTAAGAAAGAAAACACAGTGGCGTGAGGTGAAAATATTAGGATTGTGACCTGCTAGTAGAGCTCTTATTTTGCAGGGTGATTAAATTCCACTACAAGTTAATTAAACGATGTTAATTACAGCGTTATGGCTTCCGTATATTATCTAGATGGATGGTAAGGCTACGTAAATTGAGGTTTATTCAGAACATACATTTTAATTTTGCGCGCGGTTTCTGTTAGCCTGTGGAAGAGTTGGAAACTTATAGCTGAGTAATAGCTAGAGCCTATAACATGTAATCTACGCCACTTCCATGAAAAGGGAGAATTATGTTGTTTCTTACGAAATGATAATGGTGCAACTGAAATTGATATTGTACATAACTTATAGCTGTTATGTACTCGTTATTTGGAATACTAGTTTGATCGCCAGAATTTGTAAATTTTTGAACTTAACATTTGAAAAACTTGTTTGATGAGTAATTTTTAGTATATCCTAATGGTCTTGTGTCATGAGGTTTCAACTTGTTTTGACAGATGACTGATGAGATGAGTTCAAATATGGTTACAACTTTTAAATATTCTTGCTCAAGTTAAATCCTCAACTGAATAAAACACCTATTTGATGTTTTCACAAACTGTGGAGTCTCTAATGTTGTATACATAGATAAGAGTGCAATATGTGAGAAAAGTGGGAAATCACTACATAAAAAATCTGGCAATTGCATTTTCAGATTTAGAGAAGGATAAGGGAAGCAAAAAGTGTGGCTCAACTTAACCTAACATGTACATCCAAGGTGATGATCAAGTAATTAATGAAGTGAGTTGATGATTAATGAAATATTAGTAGTTCTTTTCTAGAGTCTTGTCTTGGTGGACAGAGTTACTCAATACATGTCTTGATGGAAACTAACAGATAATCGTGAAATTAGTTGATGTACTTGTAACCTGATCTGAATATTACTGATGAAAGATAGCATATACCTCATAAATTCATTAAGATATGCACAAATTGATCCGTTATAAATAAAAAAAATTAAAAAAAATGGGCCTAACATGTGATGTGAGAAATGGTAGTTGTAGATATCTGCCCCTTTCCCCAAATCCTATTTTGTAAGGTTGTCACATGGCAATAGGAATCATCCAGCCTGCCTTTCCATTAATACTGGATCATGTAGGGTATGGTCTGTTCCAATGAAGATATTACTTGCCATAACTTTTTTTTTTTTAATTATTTTTTCTGTTTTTAAAAAAAATATCTTTTTAGGTGGGTCATGTTGTGAAGAGGGGATTGGGAGGACAATAATGAAAATTCCAACCCTACATTTCAATGACAGTTTGGTAATGGCCCCATAAATCAGAAATGTGCATGTTATATTTTGCATGACTTGTCCACTTCTTAGGCACTTTTATGAATTCTGCTTCTATTTTTTTTTGTTTCTGGACAACTCATTAGAAAATTTGGGAAATAGAGTGATTTGGAGGAGTACCTATTGTTCAGTCTTCATTTAAATATAAATTGACCATTGTAGTTTGTTTGGTTAATCTTCCAATATCAGCTTATTTTGAAATATATATATATATATATATTTTTAAAAGTGAATTTAAAAAAAAAAACTTTTAGTTAGAAATAGTTTGTGTTTCATCGATAATTTTAAAAGTATTTTTGAGCAATAATTAGTGTTTGAATAAGCTTTTAAAAACAACTTTTAAGTGTACTTCTTTCAAATAAGCTTGGCCAAGCAAGCTAGTTTTTGACCGGCCTAAAGTGCTTATTTTTAATAAAATGAGTAGCAAAAATTGTTTTAAGAAGCTAAAACAACAACAGTTTTTGCTTAAAAGCATAGGCAGAGCCAGTGTTTAGGAGTTTGTGGGTTCTAAGCATTTTTACTGCGGGTTCACAAGTTAATATACATATATATTTATTTAATTTTTTAATACAAATACAAGATCTACGAAAAAGCTAGTGAGTTCGTCTGAACCCACAAACTCCCACCTAGCTCCACCTCTGCTTAAAGTACCCTTTGTTTTTTTTTTTTAAAAAAAAAAATGCACTTAGAGATACTTTTTAAAAAATGTAGCCAAAACACTAATTGTTGCTCAAAATTACTTTTTATATTGCAGCAAAACAGAAATCATTTTCTCACCAAAACTACTTTTTTTTTTAAAAAAAATATCTCATTTTCTTAAAATAAGATAAAACATGCATAAAGTATGCATTTGCTTCATTAGTGACTGCAAAAAAGTTTAGGAATCTTGACATTTTTGGCCATGCAGCTAGAATTCTTTTTACTCATCTAGTCGTAATTATTTGTGGTCGTTGTCAATATATACTCAATACATGACAAGTGTATAACTAGTATATACGTAAATACATAATAAATATATATTGATTATACATATATCATAACCGCTAAAATTTGTAACTAAAATAAGGATGAGAATTTATTTTTTTTGGTAGCTTTGTTGGGTTATAATTGTTTAAAACAAAATTTTCCTTTTAACATTGGAAACAATTTAAAGCCAGCTGAAAAAAAAAGAACATGTGTGGAAAAAAAAAGTTATTGGTGTAAGGTATTATTTACAAAATATAGCGTTTTCTATTGATGTAACTAATCATTATTTTTGGAGGGCCTCTATGTCTATGTCACATAATATAAAATGTATATAATAATTAAAAGAGTGGTTATGTATTATGGAGGAATCCATGACTAAGGGAGACTAATTAGTACCTACTACCAAAGTTTACAATCTACAATATTTGTGGATTAGATTGGCTAATTATATAATTTTATTTTCAATTTGGATTATCTATTCGAAAAGACCTACTTTCGATTATCTAAAGTGTATTATTATCTTAAGGGAACAGGCTTATAAATATCCCTTACCTATGGAAAAAGGCTCATAAATACTCCTCTTTCAATTTTTGGTCCATAAATACCCTCAATGTATTTTTTTGGCTCAAGAATACCCATAACCTATTGGAAATGGCTCAAAAAACCTTTCTTCCACCTTTCGGTCTAAAAATACCCTCAACCTTTATCTTTGGTCTAAGAATACCATCCTTCAACCTTTTAGTCTAAAAATACCATCAATCCAAATTTAATTTAATTAATTTTTTTTACTAATTTGTTAATTTTTTATTAGTTTGAAAAGTCAATTTTTATTTATTCAAATTCTTAATATTAACCCATCCCAAAATATTTAAAATATTTGAGTCTAACTATATAAAAATAATGTCCTTTCAAACAAAAAATTACTAAAAGAAACTAGAAAATTTGACCTACAAAATAATTTGATTTATAAAGCTCAAACTTTGAAAATTTAGTTTTGAAAATTCTTTATTTGAAATAATCAGCAGTTTTAAGTCTGAGTTAACAGGATAAATTAATTAAAGCAATGAACATTAGAATTAGGTAAAAAATGCTTACTCAATCCGTTTACCGGTACAATATGCATGCTATCCTACATCCATTCTCCCCTTATTTTTAAATTTTGCTTGCATTTCAATAACATCAATTGAGTAATGGCAAAAAAGAAATATCAGTAATATAAAGCAAAAAAATTAGAATACTAGAATAATGATTACGCATCACATAATTTATTAGATCTTTTATGCTCGCTTCTGATAGTGCTAATGTCTTCGAAGTATTACTAATAGTCAGTATGTTAGAAAAAATAAAAATTTGTCTTTTAGAACAAATAAAAAAAATTTAACTAATTAGTAAAAGAATTTAATTAAATTAAATTTGGGTTGATGGTATTTTTAAATTAAAAGGTGAAAGAAGGGGTATTCTTGAAGGTGGAAGAGAGGTATTTATGAGCCTTTTCCCATAGGTAAGGCATATTTTATGAGCCTTTTCCCTTATCTTTTTAATCAATATAAAATTTGTTTTGCTCCATAGACTAAGAAGGAGACAGACACAACAATTATGTGGACCACTTTGTATCCTTTTAATTCCTTATTCTTTGATCTCTTGTTATATAATAAAATATCATAAGAAAAAGAAAGAGATTCATAAAGATATGAATTTATGAGCGTCTTTCGTAGAAACAAATTAAATGAGCTTGCGTATATTATATTTCATTGGGAGGAGATCTCCGAAATTATTTGCATTCTAAAGAGTCTTTTAAAATTAACTATTTCGATTAAAGTGATATTAACAACAACAATAACATGTCCGTCCGAAAAGAGGGTAATGTGTATGCAATCTCATCCTTAGAAGATAGGAATATTTTTTCAATAAATACTCGACTCGAGTAAAATATATGAATTATTATTTTGAAATGTACATAAAATCAATCAATATAATTTCAAATTCAAATTCCACTCACAAATCAAATCGTGACAAAAGGTCGAAACTTTTTTTAAAAATAAAATAAATCACAGCTTAGTTGTCAAAGCTACAGTTGTACATGGAGTATTGTCAATTAAAGGAATAGTACAATAATTACATCTTTCTGGAGGGAAAAATAATGTGCACGTTTTTCAGATAAATAATTAAATTATTGGCCAAACAGAAAAGGCCGGCATTGCACCTTATCGGAAATTCCTCTTCAAACTCATATTTAAATTGTCAAACCCACTCTAAAGTCATTATCCCTTTTTCTTTTATTTCGTATTTAATACATGTATTGAAATCTTAATCAATATGAATTTATTTCAAGTAAGATTTTTTTTTAAAATTAAATATTTTTTAATAATTTTTTATATTTAAAATTCGAATTTAAAATCTCTATTAAAAGATAAAATTTTCTATTTATCTCATCACAATTTTCATGATTGGAGTCACTACCTTCATTATTATACCAAAAGATATCATATCTCTAATACTTTTTTTTGTCATTTCTTTTCATCGACCTAATCGATTCCGAAAATTTAAAAATTACACCTTTCTGCTTTTTTTTTTTTTTTTTTTTTTTAATATATAAATTGTAAGCCTTTATTGCAATCATTTGCAGTTGTACACGTACCACAAAAACTTCAAAAACAATTAAAAGTTTGATAATCCCACCACAAAAGTTAGTAGGAGTAATTTATAAACCTCGCTCTCAAGCGCTTGACCTAGCAGAGAAATTTTTTAAAAAATTATAAAGTATTAGGTTGAAATTTCAATTGAGACAAAAATATTAAGGGATTTCTTTTATTTATTTATTTAGGCCTTGATAAATATAATTATGTGGATATTGATAACTGTATTGGTAAGATATAATATATACTCAATAAAATTAATCAAAATTTGTACAAACTAATTCAAACACCACACAGACGTGATTTATACAAATGAAAGTTGTGATTTAACCGGAGAAATAATTGACATCTAAGAGAAGAAAAGAAAAATCTAGAATGAAAGATTAAGAACCCTAGCTAGTTCCAGAACACTCCATGGTCATTTACAATTGATACGGTCAATGAAGTTGCTCTTCTCTTAGGTTCGAGTCTTGATAGGAGCGCTATCCTAAATGGGTTCTATCCATTGTAAATCTAAATTAATAGAATTTCATTGCGGATACTGAACATCGGAGAAAAAAAATAAAAAAAGGTACACGTACCTCGAATTTTTAAAAAAAAATTAACGGTTCTACCACAAAAGTGAGTGATTAACCTGAGCAATAATTGTCATTTGAAAACAAATTAATTAATTCTTTAATAACATATTAAAAAAAGATTAGAAGCCCTAGTTCCAGATCATTCCATGGTGCATGATTGCTCCGACCGAAAGCAATAACAGGGGGTGGGGTATACAGTACTCCCACTCTTTCATGTCTATATCAAACAGAACCTATATGACGTGGCTCTTTGTCATCATATCCATGTGTCATCACCACATCAAATTGGAGGTGAATTCTTAGCTGTCAATGCAGGCCATGCGACCTCTACGGGACCGCTTGCCCACAAATTTTGGTTTGAATCTTATTATATTATGGTCCAAATAGTAACCGGCTACCTGCTATACCCGGTACCTAACCCCTCATGCAATTTACCAATTTCACAATATAAATCCATGCAAATTTTTCCTAATTTTTCATCACTCCCCAACTTGCCCCTTAGTACTAACACTAGAGATAATTTTCATTTTTTTAATTGTTGATTTTCTGGTGAAATGCCGATCCACCAAATTACTATTGGAAGCCATGAGGAACTCCGCCATCCAGGGGCGCTTAAAGCGGCCTTGGCGGAGTTCATCAGTACTCTGATCTTCGTTTTCGCAGGTCAGGGTTCTGGTATGGCTTTCAATAAGCTTACCGACGGCGTCGCTACTCCCGCTGGTCTTATTTCCGCCTCCGTAGCGCATGGCTTCGGGTTGTTCGTGGCTGTTGCCGTTGCTGCTAACATCTCCGGCGGCCACGTCAACCCGGCTGTTACTTTCGGTGCTTTCGTTGGTGGAAACATCAGTTTGTTCCGTGGGATTTTGTACATCATTGCACAGTTGCTTGGATCCACTGCTGCTTGCGCTCTCCTGGAATTCGCCACTGGTGGCATGGTAAGCATATTAACGTTGTTTCGATTTGTATGTCTTGTTTTAATTTGATACGAGCTTTAAAAAATGTAAAAATCTTATAATCTTAAATTTTAATTTCGGGTATCAAACTATCAATATATTTTTTAATCTTATAATAATAAACATGTCAGGAAAATAGTTGAATTATAGAGTTGTTATTCTTTTGTCATATGCTAAAAAAAAACAGGTAACTCATGACTGACCTTTTTAAGTGTCCAAATAATGTACGTATCTCTCTAAATATTCAATTGTATTATTGTTGGATTTAATTTCGTACGACTTTAGGCTTGAAATTTTAATTATTTTTTACTCTAACACAATTAGCGTCAATAGGGACTGTATAGTCATTTACTCTACTAGAATGTGTGACAGTTTGAAATACAACCACAACATACCATGTGTAACAATGTGAGATGTAATAAATAATTTATTGTTAAACGGATAATGAACATGATAGAAGTGTGTGAGAGAAATATTGAGCTTTTGCAGATCTTCTAGGAAGTATATCCATTCGTTCAACCTCCCTGAAAAGCAGTGAAGGAAAAATTATCCACGTGGCTATTTTTAATTAGTGTTAGTAGGGAGAGTATGGTCATTTACTTTTCTAATGCTGACTTGTGTCAGATACAAAAAGTAATAAGTATGTACAGTAATTTTTAAAACTTTGATCTTATCTTAAAACGGATAATGAATGGTAGAACTTAGAAGTATGAGGTTGTTAGGACTTGGGAGTGATTAGTATATCTTTATATTTTATTTGAGGCGTTGGGTTTGAGTTATTTAGTTATAGAGTTGTCTTTGTTAAGAAGTGTTTTATTTTTTAATGTAGGAATTTTCTGATACAAATTTAAATTTAATGGGACTCCAATATGAATAAAGGAAAAATACACATTTTTCCGTCATCAGCCATAAAATGAAATGTTACGCCCTTTTAAAAAAATTGTCCTATATTAGTATATGGAGTACTTTTTTTTACCATGGATATTTTGCCTAGCTTGTAAAACAAATTCTATTACTGAAATTTACTCTAGTGGAATTAGTAGAATACATTAATAAACTATACTTTTATACCATATAAATTAAGTATATCTAAAATAGAGAAATGACAGTTGGAGTTGTCTAGAACCAAAAGTCTTTTATCTTTGGGAAGGTTCTAGTCATTGTTTGTTGTGACACTCATCAGATTATTTTATAATGCATTAATTTGAAACTCATAGTTGATTGGTTAGAATTCTTTTTATATCTCCTTTGAAAGAGACTTAATTTGTCCTCTCATTATGTAAGATAGTAATATGATGGTGGCTTTATTTAAAGCAATTAATATAGTATACTATTTATGAGAGCCAATTTAATTACTCCACCTTACATAATCATGTCCGTTAGGTAGCTTTGAATAGTGAAAAAAATATTCCTATGTCACACATTTCTTTGAAAGGAATTTTAAATATTTTTACAATACTAACAATTGTGATGGTTAAAAATCTACGCAGAGCACTGGATCATTTGCATTGTCAGCTGGTGTATCAGTATGGAACGCGTTTGTATTCGAGATAGTGATGACGTTCGGTCTCGTTTACACTGTTTACGCAACTGCAGTTGACCCAAAGAAGGGAGATTTGGGAGTGATTGCACCAATTGCAATTGGTTTCATTGTTGGTGCTAACATTCTAGCTGGTGGAGCCTTTACTGGAGCTTCAATGAACCCAGCTGTGTCATTTGGGCCATCTTTGGTTAGCTGGACCTGGACTCACCAATGGGTTTACTGGGCTGGCCCACTTATTGGTGGTGGGCTTGCTGGATTTATCTATGAATTCATCTTCATTAGCCACACTCATGAGCAAATCCCAAGTGGAGATTTTTAAGTAATGTGAAATTTTATCAACTTGTTGTTTAATTTTAATTTTCTCTTTGTAAACTTCTTGCTTGTTTTGTGTCTATGTTTAATAGGCATTGTTGATTTGTACTTTGTGTATTCGGACGGCTTTTGTTATTTATTTTCCTTATTTTGCTGGTGGTAAATAAGGTATTTTGAATTTTTTCAAAACTATTGCACCTTTTTTTATCATCTTGATTTTTAAGATTTTTTTTTCAACGGCTACATATAATTGCAATTTGCAAACTTAAAAAAGAATCTAATATAAACACAAGGATGTGACTCAGGAATTAATAATATTTCTGTATATCTTTTCTTTGCAATGTGTTTGGAGAAAATGACAATGATCACTCTAAATTATAGGATGCGTTAGTTAGAAAAACATAGGGTCCCTATTAAATTATGTCTATTATCTTGGCATGAAGAAAATGTCAATGATCATTTTATTATAAAGTGGTTTTTATGGTACATTACATTATTTATAGCCAACAAAAGGGGACCTTCTTAAATACTACAACTATGTTTATCTAACTTTCTAACTTCGCATTTGGTATTTGATGTTGATTTGCTGTCTCATTAATTTAAATTTGCGTCCCTGTAGATTAATTAGACATGGAAAAACTAATTTCCTTACCAAAATTTATTAGGGGTTAGAAATCTCAATCCAATCATTTGGGAGTTGGGGAGGGGGGTTATATTGTCTAGATTGCATTTTTAAAGTTCGGACATCATTCCATTTCAATATGTAAATACAACCCTTTCAAATATATCAAATACCATATCGTTAGGGATGGAGGATCATATTTATCCTTCTACAAACTTGGTAGGATCGGTTAAAATGAACTTACGTCAAATATTTAGGTATAATTACCTTAATTATACACCCTCTATCCCAATTTATGCATGTGACACATTTCTTTTTTTGAGAGTCAAACAGTTTAAGTTTGATCGAGAATTTGCTCATGGAATCTTTAATTTTTTAAAAATGAAATTTATATATTTGTAAACTACGTAAAAAAAATATTATAAATCACAATAATTAACAATTCAAAATATTTAAAAGATATATGAAAAAATTATGGTCAAAGATACAATTGTTTGAATCTCAAAATTCAAAATATGTCACATAAATTGGGACAGAAAGCGTAAATTATATAAATATTTTGTACATGTCAGTCATATAACTTAAAATTCTTAATATTTTAGGTCACCATATAATGATCGTTATACACTTCGACTAGTCACAAAAAGTAAGTCTAACAGAGACCATTTTTGAAGAATTATTGCCCATATAGACCCTAAAAACAAAGATTCTCTCTCTAGTACAATGATTGTCGATGCCACTATCTAATTAATCATTTGTACGTGATAGCACAAAGTTTAACTAACTTAATTACGTAAAATATATATTTAACTCTAGTATATTAAATTATATTATCAAATAATTTATTCTCGTATAGTTTGTGTCATGTAAGAAGCATTTCTTTAATGAATTGTTAAATATTCACATCAACTAGGCTACTGGGCAAAGGCTATCCTCTTGTAACAAGCCACTCATAACTCAATATTTTCGATACGATGCATAATTATATACAATATTATAAGCAAATATAGTCTCTTGATGTCGGATTCATCATAACTAGGACTTCAAAATATATTAGATTTGAATTGATAAATTTTAAAAATATAATTTGGTATTATAAAAATCTTAAATAAATTGTTTAGTAGTACATGTGAGGCAAGAGTTAACAGCTGAAATAGTAGTACAAATAATTTGTCTTTTTAGGTTTTTTATCACTTTACATGTGATATGTTTTTTAATTTATTTTTTCAGGTACACTTTTCTGGACCACTTATATACAGGCACATACATTTTCGGAAAATTACATAGAATGACAAATCTTACTAGTTTATTAGTTATTAAAGGTACACTTTAATTTATTTACATTTAATAAATACAGTTTAAATTTTTTTGTCATTAACAATGGGACCCATATGAATTAACTCTTCCTTATATATATATATATATATATATATATATATATATATATCATTATATACAATTCAACTTTCTCTCTCATAAATTCAAACAATTAATTTCGCCATTAAATGCGGTAATTGATGATACACAATCTCATAATTCAAGGAAATTGTGTCAATTAAATAATTCTTGTTCCAATAAAAAGAGTTCTATTTCGATAGAAACTCCATATGAAAAATCAGATTTTTCCTCCCACCCACTACTAAACCATAGGATTAAGCAAACCTATTGTATATTGAAGTGCAGGTAATGTTTTAGTTCATTTAAAATTCATGGTTTTTCCTCTTTCTCTTTTTTAAGTGGTTTTATTTGAGAGTTTGAGGAGACAGAGCAAGGAGAAGGGAGTTAATGGAGAAATCAAAAGCTTTCCTTGAACAAACCCAGGAAGAAACGGATCGGGTTTCCTCACTTGATTTCCTTCCTATCCAAACCGGCGCCGAGTTTAGTCTCTACGAGTGTTATGCCCTCAGAGGCATCTGAGTTGATGGACGATTCGACCCCATCTTCTAAACTTGTTCTAGAGTAAAAATCTATTGAAGAATTGAGATCGAAGAGAAAAAATGACTATGTATACTTTATGCTTAATTCTCAATTCTATGATGCCGTTTGTATATTTTATTTGATATATACAAATTGATTGACATATATATATACAGAGTTTTGTATATTTAGTTACTATATACAAAATTGCATGCAGTATCTGTATATTAGCATATATAAGTATTTTATTTGATATATACAAATTGATTGACATATATGTATACATAATTTTGTATATCTAGTTAATATATACAAAATTGCATGTAGTATCACAAGGTTGTATGAATTATATCTATATTTTATGTTCTTCAACTTTATACTCAATCTTCAATGCTTTCTTATTCACGTCAACTACAATCTGTGTCGCAATTGTTGTATAAAACTCAAGAAAAGATGCTTGTTCTTTAAATACTATCCTTATTTGTATACAAATTTGCAGATTTGTATATTACAATTCTATATACTATTCATTACAATTATTTCTAGAATTTATACACAATATAAATAAAATTATACAAATAATACAGAATCGTACTATATACAAACTTTTTTTGACTATTATAAAGTCTACACATAATGTATATACACACACGTTCCTCATTCACACACAAATTTATATACAAACGTTCCCAATATACATATAGAATTTATATATACAATTCACATACAAGTTTTTATACAATTAAAACTTGAAAAAATTGTACACAAATTTTATCAACGGTACAATATACAAACTTTTTTTGATGTGGGAGGAAAAATCTAATTTTTCATATGGAGTTTCTATGGAAATAGAACTCTTTTTATTGGAACAAGAAGTATTTAATTGACACAATTCCCTTGAATTATGGGATTGTGTATCATCAGTTACCGCATTTAATGCTCATTAATTCATAAAATACAATTTGTATATTACTGAGTCAAGAAACAAGTTATATACAAAAAAAAATCTTAATAGCAAACTAAAATATACCCATAAAATGTAATTATATAAACTACACCCATATAGTGTTATTTGTTTAAATGCATTTGCCATATATGTAAGTTTCCCTATTTTAAATAGCTGCTTTGGTTTTATCCCATATATACTTAAATAAATAGTTCAACTAAATTGGATCTAGTATTTCTCTACACCTTTTCTTTAATTCTACTCACTCAATTTGTTTCCCTTTTAAGCGTGGTATAATTTTGTCTTTATTGTTGTACTTTCATCTTTCTTATCCAGTTGGAGCTAGCGTGAAATGAAAATAGGAAGCAACCATGGTTATGGTTAGTGGTAAGTACTCATTCATTCTTAATTAGATATTTTGGGTTCGAGTCTTTCTAATAACAGAGTTGTCTTTGTTAGGAAACACTTTACCACCCAATGTGGAATTTTCCAATATGAATCTGAATTTAGTTGTGCTCCCATATGGTATCATAAACCGGATGAAAAACTAGGGGTGTCAAATGGGCGGGTTGAGTTGAAATTGGAGATATTAGAATGGATTGAAATAGAAATTGGGTTGGGTTCTAACCCGCCCAAATTTACTTTGGGCTCAAATGGGTTGGGTTCAAATGAGCTGAAAACGGGTCGGGTCTTGACATGCTTAATCTCAAAAATTTCAACATATTGATATTTAACTTTTATAACCATAATTTGAATTTCAACTCAAGATTATTTTTTTAAAAAAGTTACAAATGGATAGAGAAATCCTAAAAGATATTAAATAGATAATAATTTATACTTTCAATATACGAACATACATTACATCAATGCAAATAAAGAGTCTTAAAAAGGGTTGAAATTGGAGATTGAATTGGGCTCAATTGAGGATTCTCTTAAAATGGGTTAAGACTTGAATGAGTTGAGATTGAACCCAATTCGAATTATCTTGAGCCCAACCCTTAAAATTTTGGACGAATTGAGCAGGTTACCTATAGTTAGGCTCATTTTTGACACCTCTATGAAAAACCAAAAGAAATGAAAATAGGAAAGAGAAAACACATTTGTCCATGTTTCATTGTAAAAAAGAAATCAAAATGGAAAAGGAAAGTCTAGGAGTTTTTCAACTCTCAAGTAAACTTTTCGATAAAATTTAAATTAATCAGATCTCAAAACGGATATCGAAGACCAAACACCCAATGGGATATCCAAAAAACGACCACAAAATCAAGTAAAATCTATAAGGGGCCTACTTGAAGTACGTAGCGGAACATGATTGTCAAGTGGGTAAGGATAAGCTCAATGTTCATGCTTGAAAATCATATTGTCATTTACTACTTCACATGGTGTAGGCCAGCTTTTATATTTTTAACTTCAAAGATAAAAACAGCCTTTTGAATAGTACTAAATGTCTATTTGAATTTCCTTTCTCGTCCGTCACTAACATAAAGTCTGGGGTTCGAATTCGAAATCACCTTTGTTAGGAAATGTTTTACCTTCATGTGGAATTTTTTGGCACGAATCTAAATTTAATCGGATTTCAATATAAGTAACGAACATCGGAGGGAAACCAAAAAAACATTGTTTGGCCATACAAAACACACTCAATATTCACACATTCTTATCCAATTTACTATCAATATCAATGTAATGTTCTAAAATATTCAAACAAATTATTACATCTTTAGAAACGCTTAGAATAAATTTTGAAATTTGATGTTTTAAGAAGCTGTAAATTTAGCTTCAGTTGTACTATTTTGTCCTATTGTTGACAGTATGATATGTATAATTTAGAAAAAAATGTTTTAAATTTTGTGTCCAAAACAAATTGTATTTAATATGTGTAGTTTGGTAGAGGCTATCATACAATATGGGGCTTAAATTGTGGACTTAGAAAGAAATAGAATTGGATCATTGAATAATGAGTAAATGGGCTGTGAAAAAGTATGGAAAAACAAGGGCCGTTAAAAGGATTCTGCTGGTGTTTTGTCCAACCCAAGAGAACACTTCTTCAACTGTTTAGTGACGAATAAAATAGGTATAGTTTAGACCATAATTATGAATAATGATTATAGTTTGTCTAATTATAATTCATAACAATAGTTTTAGAGAAAAGTGAATCATATTTATATAGAGAGAGACGAGTTTGGAGAGATGCTAGATATAGGAGTTTGGAGCCAAAAGGGCAAAAAAATTGAGCCAAAATTCCAAAAGGGCAACAAAAAAATAGTTTGAAACCAAAAGGGCAACATTTAAACGGAAAGGGAAACGGAGTTAAAAATAGGACTGAAAGGCGCAGGGCTAAAATAGCCTTGTAAGGCGCAGGAGGTACAGAGACTTAGCCTTTCTGTTAATATACAAAAAAAAAAAAAAAAACCTCTGCAGTTTTTTAAGCCTTTCTGCCAAGTAACTCGTTTTCTTTTCCATTTCCAAGTTAATAAGTGAATTTTAACTTAAATTCATAATAATTTGGTCGATTAAAGAAAAAAATGTAAAATATTAGTTAATGTTAATTTTAAAATGATTGAATTATTAAGTTCACTCAAATAAGGTTAACTTAATGTTAATTTTTTTTTTTAAAAATCAGCATAATAGTTGTGAACTAGCATTGAGATATAGTTCATAAATAAATGAAATAATAAATGTATCCAAGTTGAAGAAGTAGCATTTGTACTAGTTGATAAATAAGCTATAGAAGGAGTAGCTTTTTGACTTGATAATTCGAAGGGGATATTTATGGTAGTGATGCTAGCGCCATCTTCAAGAAAAAAAAGGACCCATAATAACCAAGAAAAAAAAATGCAATGGAATAACAATATCAACAACGACAAATTTAGCTTAATTTTATAAATGGGATCTAAAGAAAATAAGATATACGCGGCTTTATTCTTACTTTTATGGAGCAAGCAAACTGTTTTTAATTAACCTTCGATAATACTTCTTTTTATCTGAACTTAAGATTGACAATGTAAACGAGCTTATGCGGCCTTTTCTTGAATTGCTTTTACCTCTTATTCTTCCCGTGTGAACATGATCTCTCAAGAATCCACCTTTTCATTTTTGAAGTTTAACAACTATTATACAGATTTTTTTTAAAAAAAAATTAACATTAAGTTAACCTTATTGAGTGAGCTTAATAATTCAATCATTTTAAAATTAACATTAAGTAATATTTTACATTTTTTTCCTTAATCAACCAAATTATTATGAATTTAAGTTAAAATTCACTAATTAACTTGGAAACTGAAAAGAAAACGAGTTGCTTGGCAGAAAAGCTTAAAAAATTGTAGAGATTTTTTTTATTTTTTATATATTAATAGAAAGGCGCAAGGCCCAATACGCCTTGTAAGGCGCTGAGACTTGTAAGTCTCTGTACTTCCTGTGCCTTACAAGGCTATTTTAGTCCTACGCCTTTCAGCCCTATTTTTAACTCCGTTTCTTTTTTCGTTTAAATATTACCCTTTTAGTTTCAAACTTTTTTTTTTTACCCTTTTGACTCCGGACTCCTAGATATAGGTTGCATCTCAGATACAACCTATGCATGCCGTATCTCAGATACAACTTGATACAATCTGTACTTTGTATATTGATACAACTTGTATTTGTGCGTTAGTTTATAATGACTGAGCCCGTCATATATTTTGTTTTTGCCATAACACCATATTTTGGAAAATATCAAGTTCTATTACGATTGAGAAAAGATATGGGATGATTAAGCTGCAATCCGCTTAAATAAATGTGGCGATGCAATAATTGAGTGATCTTTCTAGCTTTTTTGGGTTGCAACTCCAAAGTAATGTTGATATGGACTTTCAACCTACTTCTGATTTTGAAGGCCTATTGACGAAGATCTTACCCGAAGTAATCACTAATCGAATAAATTACCTTCTAAAAGTATAATTTATTTATTTTTCTAATATGCTTTTATTATATTGTTATTTACCCACGTAAACAGTGGATTATTAAAGAACTAGGTTAAACGCGGAAATGAATATGGTGTAAATTAAAAATAAGATAAAATTACGTGTGCTACTTTCATTTATTAATAAGTCCAACATGTCACCCATTATATCTTATTAGAGTATAATAATAGTATATAACAAGGCTGCATCAGCATGCAACCAGCTTTGCGTTTATGAATTAGTTTTGTGAAATTATGTTGTTAAATATTATTCTTTTACTTATTTATGTCCTTTCTCTCATAAGACACGGCAGTAGGCAAAGAAACTTTATTTCCATTGGTGCCTAATTTGCACAGAAGACTAGTCTATATAACTAGCGAAAGACGCTCCTTTGATTATATCCATATGTTGGGTACTTATATAAGCATTTTAATATTATATTGATATAATGAAATATTAAAGTGCATAGTGTTGCACTATATATATATAGTTGTGCTCATTTTCCATTTCATACGTTAGAGCGTTTGGAGTACAAGTTGACATTTTGATTTTTGACAATTATTTCTTTTATATAACTGTTGTAATCTCTAACTTATTATTATAGTAAATATCTTTATGCCTTGTTATTCATAATTCATGTAATATTTAGGTTATTCATTTACCTACTTTATTATCCCATATAATTTTTCACCAACACCATATATATCAATCATTGATAAAATGTTATTCATATTTACACCAAATTAATAAAGGTATGATATGTAATTTTTTTATATATACATTTATCACTTAATCATTGTTAAGCGGTCGGAGGTGGATTTGTAGTTTATTATACATACATAGTAAATTTCTCAATAAATAATAAATAAACAAATTTTGAATCAATTAAAGTTAGTGAATTTTGCTAAACTTGGACTTTCTCATTCCAACTCCGCCATATGATCAATGTTATGCACTCTCACTCTAAATTTTAGTATCTAGTAAAGTCACATTACTTGATTTTGCGTGAAGACTGAGTGCCAACAGAATTCCTGATTATTCAAACTTAATCAAATCATATGTACTAAGCAATATATTCACCTATTCTCGGCGAAAATTCTGATTTATTGTCAAAAAGGCGAAGAAATAAGTATTACGAATAAACTACCCAAATGGAAAGAAGTTTCCCATCAGCATCTGTGAACTTTCTTCCCATCATTATTATATCGACTTGGAAAGCTTCAACACCCTGTACGTGTTCAACTTTCAAAATGTGTTGTTGAATTGTTAAAAGACTTCACAATTATGTATCTCATAATAAGAAGATATCGATCGAGCGTAATACCTTAAAACTTTTCCAATTGCCAATTTTGTGTGATCAGCCATATATATGGATTCCCCTCAAGTATATTTTTTGCAGTCTCATACTATATCAGCTCCATCGGGCTTACAGTTGGATTTGGTGTATTACTCTTATCAAACTTTTATTGGGATCATCCATCATCGAATGTGATCTTATTTGCACTCACATATTTGATGCTTCTGTTTACTGTGATTTCATCCGCATATGCTTTTGTTCTCCGTCCATCGTTAGAAAACGGATTGCGTTATATGCCAAACATTCCACCGGATGTTATGAGAGATAGGACGTGGTTGGACGATCAAGTCTTTGATCGGATAATATATCTCATGGTTGGACCGCCTTTCAATAGAATTGATATAACAGGGTTTGCACCTTTGATTTTAATATATTTAATGCGTACCTGGTTTTGCTGTTTCCTTATTGCATCTATTGTTCAGTTTGTAATAGTTTCAGATCCTATCCGAGGGATTTACTTGTTCCTCCCTATAGCTATATTATGTAGAGGCATTGGTCGAGGCCGAGACCCAGTGTATACTTATTTATTGGTCAAGGAACGATTTAGCAGATGGGGTACATGGCCTCCTTTCATGTGGATTTATGGGATTAGGAAAATAATGAAATTTGCATTGGGAATGGTGGGGACTATACTTTTTCAGTACTATTTTAGATTCGCTTCCACTCATCAATTAGTAGTCTTCTTGTTACTCACGGTGGCTTGGCTTAGGAATCTGGCAATGGTTCAACCTTCAACTGATCTTGGAATTTTCAATTTCTTACTTGTTAATGCTTGCTTAAGCTGTGCAGTGGATCTTTTCCATCTCGATGATATACGTACTTGGCTCGTATTTGCTGCTAGCATTTTGTTATACTTTTTGCGTGAAAAATTGGGTTCAGTGACCTTGAGATATGACAGAATGTTTACACATGAGCAAGATCAAGTACCTTCACAGACACCACCGTCTTCCATAGATGATGTTGATGTTGTCCCCAATTCATCATCTGCAACCCTTACTCGCCAACCAACTCTTGAGGGAACCTCCACCAATTCACCCTCTGCCACCCTTACTCGCCAAACAACTCTTAAGCGGTCCTCCACCAATTCATCCTCTACCACCCTTACTCGCCAACCAACTCTTGAGCGGCCCTCCACCAATTCACCCTCTGCCACCCTTATTTGTCAAACAACTCTTGAGCGGCCCTCCACCAATTCACCCTCTGCCACCCTAATTTGTCAAACAACTCTTGAGCGGCCCTCCACCAATTCACCCTCTACCACCCTTACTCGCCAACCAACTCTTGAGCGGTCCTCCACCAATTCACCCTCTGCCACCCTTACTCGCCAACCAACTCTTGAGCGGCCCTCCACCAATTCACCCTCTGCCACCCTTATTTGTCAAACAACTCTTGAGCGGCCCTCCACCAATTCACCCTCTGCCACCCTAATTTGTCAAACAACTCTTGAGTGGCCCTCCACCAATTCACCCTCTACCACCCTTACTCGCCAATCAACTCTTGAGCGGCCCTCCACCCTCTGCCACCCTAATTTGTCTAACAACTCTTGAGCGGCCCTCCACCAATTCACCCTCTACCACCCTTACTCGCCAACCAACTCTTGAGCGGTCCTCCACCAATTCACCCTCTGCCACCCTTATTTGTAAAAGAACTCTTGAGCGGTCCTCCACCAATTCACCGACCGCCTAGGGGTGGGCATGGTATGGTATATACCGAATTACCATATCAAATCGAAATTTTCAATACCGTTATTTTGGTATTATGGTATTTGGTATGATATATGATATACATTTTAATTTTTTTGGTATTCGGTACGGTATTTGGTATTTAGAAATAACATACCGAAATACCAAATATCATACCGAAGTATATAATTACATAAATAACATATATATATATATATTATTAAAATATGCAACCTAGTATTAGTATAAACTAAATGTGTAGAGGTTGAACCTTTGACTACTCTATTTTGATTGAAATGTAATTGATTAAAAACAATAGTTGTTTGTACTTTATTATGAATATATATTTCTACATGTGTAATGAGTTAGTATGATACAATTGAAACCTTTTTTTTAATTGTCGAAGTCGTCATAATACTCTATTATACGAGCATATATTAGTCGAAGTTGAACAAACTATGGTTACCGATTTACCATACCGTAGAATACCGAAACTGAACTTCAAAATATCGAACCATACCGAACTAAATTGGTATGGTAATGGTATAATATTTTAAAAATCGAATACTGAAATTACGATATAGAAATTTTCAAATACCATACCATGCCCACCTTAGCCTGATCCATCATTGCAGTCCATCTCCGACTCCTCAAGTCACCTCAACGAAGTATGTCAGTTAAAGTTGTGTATTTATTCCCTTTTTAAACTTTACATGTATAATCACATTGAGTTTGTTGTTCATGTAAACTAGGCCTCTATAATAACATTGAGTTGTTTGTTGTATTATTTGGTATGTAAATTTGATGTTGCTGAATTTTGATTTTGTAAATATTTGTCACACTAACTGTTTTTCAAGTTTTCACAACTAGACTGAAATTTTTATATCTTCAAGTCAAGTAATAAATCAGAGTAGAAAATCACAAGAATTTTAGTTTCCAAAATAAGAACAAAAAATTACAAAAAAAAATTAGTTTGAGAAAATTTGTTACATAGATTATAAAAATAAAAATTTATGATTTTAAAAAAGTAAAAGTAGAAAACAAAGGTTGAAAATATAAAGGGTGAAATAAGCGTTTAAAAAAGTCAATTACGAAAAAGGGGAGAATGTCTATTGTTCATAATTGAGTGAGGAGTTCAATTTCTAAAGCAAAGTTGGGGTGTGTAAACGATTTTCACTCATTTATAACCCACACAAGACATATTTTATAAGATATAACTTAGTGCCTATAGAGCTTATGCTTATTTGAGCTAGGTTCAGTTTCAAAATTCATAAAGTTATGCCTTAAGATGTGTAACTTATTTCTACATAAATTCTTCCAAACAAAGCAAAAGTTCTTTAAATTTATGTCGGACAACCTTGCCAATTAGTACTACAAAATTTATGTTGAACAAGAAAAAAAATTCTATAAATATTTGCGAAATTAAGTCATAGTTAAAATTATTTTAATTTAGCCCATAATTTTTTATTGAATAAATAACCAGACAAAAATTAAAGACCACAAAAATTAAAGTTCATTCCAAAGTAGGCGCAATCATGCAAAAATAAATAGTACTCCTAAGGAAGCGACATTTCTATCTCTTTGGCCGCAAGTTCAAAGTAATCAAACAAAAACCTTCTAAAATTATATATATGATTCATTTTTATAATTTGATTTTATTAAATTGTTAATTACCTACGTAACCAGTGAAATATTAATTAACTAGGTTTAACGCTAAAATGGTATGGTGTAAAATTAAAATAAGATCAAATTAGGGTTGCTACTTCCCTTTTTTGTTTTATATAAGTCTAATTACAAAATGATTTATAAAAAGAAGTCCAATAAAATGTCACTATTGCAGCCCTAAGTATCATAAATAACAAGACTGCAACATGCAACTAACTCCGCCAAAAAGTCTTTACGAATTAGTTGTGTGAAATTATGTAGTTATAGTTTTATTTATTCATGTCATTTTTTCCATAATAAGACACGGCAAAGAAATTTTATTTTCCTGGCCATTCATTGGTGATCTAATTTGCGCGGAAGATTAGTCTATATGACCAGCGCAAGAGGCTCAGTAAACTTCTCAATAAATATATAAGACATGAATAAAAGTTACTGAATTCTGTTGAATCATACTTCTCACATCCTAACTCTGCCCCCCCTCGAAGATATGCAATTTTTCTCTAATTTTTAGTAGCTAGTAAAGTCACATTGCTTGATTTTGTGTGAACACTGAATGTAAATATGTACTCTCTCGATCCGTTTCCATCTATTTGTCTTACTTTTGACGGACGGAGTATTACAAGTAAATTACCCAAATGTTAAAGAAGTTTCTCAGAACTTTCTTCACATAAATGCACTTACCTATACTTGGAAAGTTTCAAGCAACCAGTTCAACTATGACAAGATGTTATGAATATTGTTAAATACCCCGGCGGTAATGTGTTTGGGATCGATGCAAAAGAGTAGTAATAATTAACAATTTCCAACTGTCAATTAATTTGTGTTATTCAGCCATATGGAATTTTCCTCAATTCATTTTTTGGGACTCACTTACAGCTTCAGCTCCATCTATTCATGTGAAGTAGGATCTGGTATTTTATTCGCTTCGAACTCAAAATCAGGTCACCCGTTACCATATGCAATCATATGTGCAGTCACGTATTCGATTACTCTCTTTACTTTCATTTCATCCGCATATGCTTTTCTTATCAGACCATCGTTAGAAAACGGATCACCTGATCATTGCTTCACACTTTTTGATGGATACTTTGATGTATTTGCTATGCCTGTTTTCTGTGAGTTTGGAACTACTCTGTCCTCGGAGAATATATCTTTTCTTCTCGGAATCAATAGCTTCTCCATTCAACCACATCTTAATGAAAATTCCAACGTATCGTAGATTTATTAAATATGAATATTCGATGTCATATACACCTTTGATTCTAGAATATCACCTTCATACCAGTCAGTGGGTTCTCCAAAGTTTATTTAGTATTTATATCATCAGATCTTTATCTGGGGAGTTTCTTGTGTTTGGTGGTATGTTTACTGTTTTCAGTCATGCATCTAGATTATTCTAGGGCCAGTGTCTACTTATTTATGGTTTAAGGAACGATTTAACACAATGCATCCTTTCATGTGGATTTATGGGATTCGAAAAGTTATGAAATTTGCACTAGAAATGGTGGGAAGTATGCTTTTTCAGTACTTTTTTAGAATTGCTTCTCCTCCACAAGTAGCAGTGTTTTTGTTTTTGGCCATTGCTTGGCTTGGGAATGTAGCGATGATTCAACCTTTGCCTGATTTTGGAATCTTCAATTTCTAACTTGTTAATGCTTGCCTGGGCTCTTCAGTCAATGTCTTCAATCTCGGTGTAAAAGCTTGGTTGGTATATGCTGCTTGCCTTTTTTTTATACCTTTTGCGGTGGAAGTTAGGTTCAGTGACCTTGAGATATGACCAAATTTTAAAATACATTATACATGATCTGCAAAATCCAGTTCTACCGTCGGACGTTGGTGTTGGTGTTGTCGATGATCCAGTACCGCCACATTTACCGTCCATTACGCCCCATCAAAACTTGCAACGAGAGATGAAGGCTATTTGTATTAGAAGAAGCAGTAGCACTTCAAACTTGTAACAAGAGATGAAGGCTGAATCAGCTGAGGGTAATTTGGTCTTTTCCAGATACTACAGGATTAACTATATATAATCATGATATAGTTTGTTAATTAATGTCCTAAAATAGTTAGTCCTTAGTTAAGTATGTACTTAATCAATGTAAATTGGCTCTTATTTCTCTCTCTTACAATCTGCATTTTCTTCTTCCTTTCTTATTTCATGAACAAAATATTACTTCATAATTTGATGTTAGTCTAATTATGTTTGATTTTGTAAATATTTGTGACACTTTTGACACATATGCCTTATTTCCATTTTTCTCACGGTCAGTTTTTACAATAAGTTTACAAATTAATGTATAATTTTTTGAAAAAGTATTTAGTATTTACAAATAGTGGACGCCGGACTCTGGATATATTTCTTTTTCTTCAGAATCGCGACCCATCAAGAAAAATCAACTCTTTAATGTCTTTCAGAAAAGAGTTTAAAATAGGTATTTTGCGTAAATGTCAAATGGTTTTCATTTTATTTAGTTATTTCACAATTGTTATTTCACCTTCAATTCAGGATAAAAATAATATTATAATTTCGAGATGACTAATTTTGAAATAAGTTATTCCGCAATTTTATTCCAATCGAACATGAGATAAACTCACTAAAATTAATCTCGAGATTAATTATCTCATATCTCTCATACCAAACGAGCCTTTAGATATTTGAATATAAAGTTATGTTTGGTTATGTACAATTAGAGTATTTTAATTGGAACACTTTTTTCGAATTTTGAATTCAACTCGAATTTGAATTTTAATTATTATTTTTATAATAAAAAACTAATCTTGAAATAGAGTAAATAATGTGGGGGGAAAAACCGATCTTGTCCAAGTAGGATATGAAGACATGTTGCATATGCGACCAATTACAAAGGGTCGCTTACGGAATGACAAGCAAATATCTTTGAGGAATGAAGTCGGATATAGAAGGATTCTGAAACCCACGTCATCGAGATCGGTGTCTCATCAACATAGTCCGTCTAGCTTCGGAATAAAAGTTTTAATTAAATTAATATATCAAGCATAAGAAAATTTTAAAATAAAAATGAAACGACTAAACTGAGTTGATTTTCTGAAGAATTAATATCTCAAAAGGTCACTCAACTTTGAGAATTTATCTGACAAAGTCATTGAACTTTGTTTTGTATCATTAAAATCACTAAACTTAGACCTTTCTATCAATAAAATCATTCAATCAAATTTATCATTAAAAAAAGTATTGAAATAACAAAATAAATTACTATTTTATATCATGTAAATATGAATCCCACAAATAAATAAAATAAAAGAAATCCCATTAAGGACTTTTCACTTCCTCTCAACGAACTTAAAAAAAATTCAACCAAAATGTATGTCCAAACACAATTTCAAATTTCAAAAATTATTTTTCTAACGATTTTGAAAATTAATTTTTCAAGTTTAAACAAATCTATGTCAAAATGTTAGCGAACCGTGGAATTACAAAGGAAAAGTAAGATATGGCAAGAAACATCTAAATAGATTACAAGCCGAAGAACTTAATAAATACTTATTCTATTTTTGACATTGGTTTATTGTTTTTCTTCCTGTTTTTGATTCAATTTGTTGTTTAGCTTAAATACTTATACTCATTTTTTATTTAGGAGGCCAACTAAATATTATGGTATTACAGTAATACCAAAATATGTTTCACTTAGAAAAAAATTATTTATTTATTTATTAAATCAAGACATAAATTATAATATTTGTTTCCGTAATTAAGTTTGTCCGAATTTTTTTTAATGAGTTTTCTTTAATTTTATTTATTTGTGGCATGTTTACATGATATAAAAATAATAATTTATTTTGCTATGTCAATACTTTTTTTAATGATAAATTTGATTGAGTGATTTTATTGATAGAAAAGTCTAAGTTTAGTGATTTTATTTATATAAAACAAAATTCAATGACTTTACTATATAAATTCTCAAAGTTGAGTGACATTTTGAGATATTAACTCCTTTATGAACTAGTAGGCTTCTCTTTGTCAATATCTATTTACGACTAAATCATATTACAGTAATGTTAAGAGTAATTTGCTCTAAAGAAAAACCTTATATCTTAAAGGGAAAAAATAAAACAATAGAAGGTGTTTCATATAAATAGATTATTTTGAATGAGAACCCAAGGAATGTTATTTTCTAAAACTGTTTTCTACTATGTAGAATGCTATTTCTTTTGCTTTTATATTAGTTGTCTACATTACTAAAAATAATTATTTTAAATTACTTGTCAATTTACAAAATCGAGAGAGAATTAATTAATTTTTTCTCATTTTACCTTACAATTTTTTTTTTAAAGTGTACAATAAAATTTCTGAAGTTCCAAAAAAGTTTCTCAAGGAGCAAATTAGTAAAAGTATTTCTTTTAAATTAGATGGAAAGCAAAAAAGTAAACAACTCATATGAGAGGGAGATGGTAGAATTTACATAGTTAACAATACTAGCTAGCTTATCAATAAAGAGAAAATAGTTGGTTAATATAATAAATGTATGTGTGACTATACATGCAACAACCGACCTTAGCTCAGTTGGTAGAGCGGAAGACTGTAGTTGGTGAAATGCCTGACAGATAATCTTTAGGTCGCTGGTTCGAATCCGGCAGGTCGGATTTTATTTTTTTCCCTAATTTTAACCAAAGGAGTTATTTTTTATTTTAACGAAAAAAATTTGTAAATAGAAAAATACAAAAGGACAATTGCAACTCTCAAAAGCTACTACAACTCTACAATAACAACATACTAGTGTGATTTTGTACGCAAATCTTACGCCTATTTTATGAGATAAAGTGATTTTGCCGATAGACCTTGACTCAAGATGAACTATCTTTAATTATAATTTTCGTGGAGAAGAATCTCCCTCCCTCACAGTAGTCGTTTAAAAAACAACTTGGTCTTTGCTTCTGACCTTGGAATGCAAGATAGTATAGTTTGCCTATTAGGTGGAGGAGTGACCCAAAACTTGACAGCGGGATGAAAATAGAAAATTGAAGAACATTTGTTGAAATTGAAACATTGCACTTAATTCTCAAGTAGCGTAGGATGAGATTTGGTGATTTGCAAGACAACCAAATCTCCCCAAGACAATTAAGACATTCACCTTTTAGATTCTTTCAATTTCATTCATTATTTTTTTTAGTTGAGTTCAAAATTCATAATCTGTTGAAGTTTTTAGAACTTTTCTTATAATCATATACATTGCAAGTTAGCAACTCGAAACAATAGTTACTAAGTTCGATTCTAATATTAACAAACTAGATATTATATTAATTTTATGAATTTTCTGAGTATTGTATATTGATAGTAATACTTATTCTAGCAAAAAAAATATTTTTATTGGAAGTATCTTATGGCCGTCTAACTTAAAGTTGACTTATTTATCAATAGTATTTTTCTAAGATATATTTCTTGTCACATGCATCAAACACTTACGCCTTGTTTGGAGGGTCGTTACGCATTGTATTGTATTGTTTTGTTAATTTAAATACAATGTTTGTTTTGATTGTTACTTAAATTCTATTGTATCGTATTGTTTAAATCCATTGTTAGGTAACGACCCATTTTATGTAACGACCGATTTGGTGTGGTCGCGTGTTACCTTAATATTTTCTTCTCATTTTATCTTTATTTATTATTTAATAATCATATTTCATCTTTTATCCTACATATTCATAATATCTCTATCCGTACCCTACTTTTCTTGTAGGTTTATCACTCAAATTATGAAATGACAATATGTAACAATATGGAGAACGATACAATCTATCCAAACACTGTATTCAATAAAACAATACAATACGGCACAATACAATTCAGTACGATACATTATAAAACAATACGTAACAACCATCCAAACAAAGTGTTAGTGGAGTAGTTCGAATAAATTTCCAAGTCACCAATATCTTTACCGTATTACGTATATATCATTACCAACATAAATCATCTACGAGAAGGTAGAAGCAAGATCTGTCTCCAGATAAGATATGAAGATTTTTTAAAAAGTCCTCTCAGTATTAATGATAATGCTATATATAGTGACAATGTTGGTGACTTTCGATGATGATAGAAAAAAGGATAGTAACGAACACTACTCCATATATACCCAACAGAAAAAAATTGATGGTATCAACTAACTGAAACAGAAAAGTCATACTTTTTTTAAACACACCATTGATAGAAAGGGTAGAAGGAAATAAGAGGTTAGATAGAAAAGAAATGAGAAGACATAGAAGAATAAAGATGAGGTGATACACACTTCAACAATATTCGCATAACCCTCAATTGCTCCACGACACTATTTATCATTATAATCCATAACTTAATACTGTGTTGGGCCTCTTTTGATAAATTGATTAATATTGATCCAGATCCGATCCTAACAAACGTTGATATAGTTGAGTTTTTTTTTTCTCATTCGGTGTCCGGTACTCACATAGCCTAACTAAATTTGGATTCGCTCCGGACAGGGGCAGACCTAGGAGGGTGTCAGGGTTCACCCGAACCCCCTGGTGAAAAATTACATTGTATATATGGTAAATTTTCTATATGTACATATATAACCTTTGAACCTCTTCAAGCAAAAATGACAAATAGACCAGCGGTATTGGGTCTTGCGATCCAGGGTCTATTCTGGCTGGGCTCATGCTACAACTATTTTTTTATTTTTTTTTAAAAAAAACACTGAAATAGAGATTTTTAATTTCAAAAATTAAAAGACCCAATCCCAAATCAAAAGAGAAGCCTTGGAATGGAATAGGGACTCCCAAATCCCAAAATCACTTTCTTTTCCGAACCCCTTGAGTGAAAATTCTAGATCCGTCACTGGACCCGGAAAGTCCCATATTGGGGGAAAAGCCCTTTCTAACAGAAATGACTCCGTACCGAGGGAGACTCAAACCCAAGACCTTTGATAAATGATTAAGAATTACTTCTCACTCCACCACAATTCTTGTTGGTGGAATTGATATAGCGAGTTAACGTGTTGTTCGACTTAAATGGACGAAATTAATAGAAAAAGGGCAAATTTGAGTTTAAGGACATATATGGCCTAATAATTTTAAAACCATTTTCAATATATAGAAACAAATATGATCATTTTTCCTAAAATAATTATAGCTCAAAAATTAAGGTGTTTCTATGTAGGTAAAATAAAACATCTTCCCTTCGTTTTATATTATTTGATATTTATTGATTTGACAAATATTTTAATTTTCTTTTAATTAAAAATATAATTTACTAAACTAATATAATGATTTGATATTATAAATTTAATAATTACTATTTTTTGTAATTATTTAATACTTATTTATGTATAGTATATAAAAAAAAAACTCTCTTAATTTTGTTAAAATAAATAAATAAATATTTTTGATAAAAATGAGGAACCAAAAAAAAGAACAAATGGAAACTTCGTAATCCGCCATGTCAGACTTCAACTAGTATGACGACCGGAAACTTCATATCTCGCTCTTGCTGCTTTTCTATTACGTGCCTTTCTGATCATATTTCCTTTTTTCACTCCTCATCCAAGTCAATTAGGTGAAAAAATAGTTGAATAAATATAAATCGTAAGGTTTTCTTAGGTTGAAAGTGGACCATCATCAAATTGTTAGAGAAAAACGCAATTGGATTTATTGTTCTTCGATCTTCAATTGAGTGTTTTGATCAAGGGAAAAATGGAGAAAGTGAAGAATATATTGAAGCCGAAACCGAACCCTCAACAGCTATTGAGAGATTGGCAACGTCGCCTCCGTCAAGAGTGCCGAAATATCGAACGCCAAATTCGAGGTAAAACTAATTTTGTCCCCTAATTACCCTTTCTGTTTGATTTTCAAGTTAAGGAAGAAAAGGGTTTCTTCTCATCTGTTTTTTTTTAGGGTGATTTGAATGTTTGATGATTATTGTTGGTGGGTCTTGACTTATTTTTTTTGGTTTCATGTAATTTGGGGTTTTTATCAGATATACAGAGAGAGGAGAAGGTTGTACAGAAATCAATTAAAGAAGCTGCTAAGAGAAATGACATGGGTTCTGCTAAGGTAATTTAGAACTGCTGTGATTTAGCTTTTCACTTTGAAATATATTTGCTTATTTGACTTTTAGTCTTCTGCTGAATGCTGATGATTGCTTTTTTTGTTTCGTAATTCTTTGATATTAATTGATAAGGAATATCAGCTGTGAATATTATTGTTGTTAAATATGCTCTTTGAGAAAGTTTTGTTGTTCAGGAATAAGCCAGTTGATCTGAGATGGAAATTTGAGCTTTAGTTTTTGTTTGTGATGCTTTTACAGTTTACCATTCATAATGAGAGAATTTGCATGAAGCACACTTGTATTTGGTGTATTTTAAAGTTCGGTGTCATCTCTAAAGAGTTCTTCATGCGTAAAAGCATTTCATCTTGTAGTTGCTATTGTTTTCCCCTCCTCCTTGTTCTTCCAATTCAGATTAATTAAATTTAAGGGTCTTTTCGCTGTAGTTTGTTAGCTTGACCTATGCCTCTCTCCTGCTTCCCGGGGATATCCAAATAATATGAGAAAGTTAATTCAGTATTTGGAATATGTTGCAAATTGCAAGGCTTTTGTGGTTTCATTTATTGTTTTAATTTTCCATTAAGTTGCTTATTTCATACATTTTTTATGAATGTTATTCTCTAGTATTTGCTGAAGAACTTATGAAGTTTTATTAGGATTGTGTTGTTTTATTTAGATGAGCTTAATTGGAGTGACATGCTCAGTGAGAATTCATATAGCCGACCTTAACTTGTGAATAGAGTTGGTGAAATGATAGAGAGAAGCACGGATATTGTTGTTGTTAAGCTAGATCTTGTAAACTTTTGATTTCGGACCTAGGAATAGAGTTGGTGAAATGAGAAAGAGAAGCTTGGGCCGAATTTCCCTTCCTCCATCCCATGTTATTGGATAGAGCTTGATTGGCATAAAACCTAAGATGTTATTTTGAATTTATATCAAGTTAGTGACAACTGCAGGAAGTATAAAATAGCAGCTGAAAGTTTGATTTGTTGAGGTTAGAAAATTTAAAATTAATGGTTAAACGACTTTGCAATCTTGGAATTTGTAATATAGAATTCCATAATAAGTAGAGCATTTTGGAGCATTGCATCATACACTAGGACTAAAAGTGCATTTCTATCTGGGTCTTTTCAAGGAGTTCCAGGTGTTTGAATAATGTTTCATCTTTATTGATTGATGTTTGGTTTTCTTTTGTGGTCTTTATTCAAGAACCAAGCACACTATCTGGGGCTTTATTTGGTAGTTTGTCATAGAGAACTCTATTTTTTGATTTCTGGGATTAAAGAGTTGTTTTGTCTATGTTGAACATATTAGGGCTTTCCAGCATTCCAGGATAATCATCAACAGTTATTATGCCTTCTGATTTCATGATTTTATGTTCTATTGCTTATTGACATTTTAGTTTTATGTTTTGTCATAGTCACTGGCCAAAGAGCTCGTGAGATCTAAAAGAACTGTGAACCGATTGTATGAGAACAAGGCGCAGTTGAATTCGATATCCATGCACCTTGGAGAAAGTGTCGGTATGATACTCTTACTCCATCTTGTATTTTTTCGTTATTTATTGACAAGTGTATAATCGCTCCTCTAAGATCTTTGAGGAGCAAAATGTTGGAAGCACTGTATGTATCTTCTGAAAATGAAGTATTAATTATTCTTGATGCGGATGAAGTGATGCATTCTCTCTTATCTGACTCTTTAACATTTTAGGATGTAGTCAAGTTCACTCCTTACATGCTTCTCAGTTTCCGGGGTGCAAGTATTGTTTCAGGAAATTTTCAATTGGGTCCCTGTATATATGCCCTCGATTCAAACTAAATGTCCTGTTGTACTTTTGCACCCTTCGAAGGAAAAAAAATACGTCGTATAATTTCATTGGGTTCGAGTTTCAAGATGTGTATCCTATTGACTTGAAGATTAATTGTGAGGTAATAGATTACTTTTCGATTTGCAGATGTGGGGAAGTTAGAATTAGGACTCCCAAAATTTCTTATACTTCTGGTGTTATATGATAAGAGGTGAAATATTCTTTTCGGGGGGATAGACGATTGGAAATATTTTGGTAAACAAAACTATGACTCTCATTTGAGTTGATACAAATGAGTCTTTTATGTTTGACTGCATTGCTCTCTTCCCTGCTATCATCATTATCTTAAAGATTGCCTCGTGCTCATCACCACTGGAAGGAGAAACTGGACATCCTTCCACCATTTCATATTATCTGAAGTTTCCAATAGAAGGAATGGCCATCAATGGCAGTGAACACAGCAATGATTTATCCATTGACCCACTTTGAGTTTCTAGTTCTTGCTATTTCTTTCTGGTTCCATCACCCGCCATGTTTTATCTGAATTGTTCAAAAATATTGGAAAGGGAGCTTCTAACTAATCTCTCTATCCGATCATAATATGTTCACTTTTATCCTGTTTGGTCCTCAGTTACCCTTTGGCTGCCATGATAGTTGGTAATGGCAATGATGACAGAGCTTGAGATGTAAGTAAAAGGGGAGGAGGAAATACTTCCATGAGTCCCTGTCTCACAATCACCCTTTCCTACGCAACCTCTGTTTAGTCCTGGTTGTTGATCTCTTAAAAGGGTCAGGAAGTCTTAATGATCCAGAAAATGTCAGAAAAACAAGAAGTCATGCATTACTTTCTTCCCATACGCCGGAGGAGATTGAATAGTGTTACAGCATCAGTATAGTCTAGTTGCATCTCTAATATGTAATCCCTAGTGCATACCACTGATGAGTAAATATACTCGGCAACTCTGGAGCATCTAAACAGGAGACAGAAGTAATTGTCTAATCTGTAGCCCCATCTTTACCTTTCTAACCACCAGTATCTGATTAGTTTCTTAACATAGTAACTAATAAAGTTAGCAACCACCTTCATACTCTTCTCTGAAATTCCACATAAGAACTAACTCAATTCATTTTTGTTTGTTCTAAAGGAAAAGAAAATCATTTGCTTTCTAGTTACTAGAATGGACTTTTGGTAAGTTTGTTATAATTATTTGAAGCATGTCGCGTGCTTTATATATAAAGATATTTTGTTGTATTAAGATTTTAGTGTAGTTAAAGATAATAAGTTAAGCCTTATCTTTATGCTTAACAAGAAACTTTTCTATGAAGGGTGGTTTCTGATAGTTTTATTAGTGTCGGTAAGACATTTGGCTAGTAAAGGTTCAGAGCAGACATTTGTAATTTGTAATGGTAGAAGTCAATTGTATTTTCATTATCACCTTATATCCCGGCATGAAAGAAGAATCCTGTCATATCTTACACCTAGCTTTGTCTAACACTTTCCGAGAATGTTTCCTCTTGCTTAGTTCTGATTTTGGATGCTCACATTTTGCTAATATATCTTGCAAAACTGTGTGTACACACATTTTAAATGCTGGATCTTTTCTGTAAGACACTTCTGATTGAAATTCTTCTGCTCCATTACATGCTACAGCGATACTTTCCTTGAGATAACTAGCAGCAGTGTAAATTTGTCTTAAACTGCAGCTAGACAATCATATTTTGATTGCTTAAGCTGGATAAACGGTTAAGGCAGACATTGCTAACTTTTAAGCCGCATTCATTTGTATGTTGAATGCCTTCAAGTATCTCATAATCTTCTAATTATGCTTGCAGCTGTCGCTCGCACAGTGGGGCATTTGTCCAAAAGTGCTGAGGTCATGAAGCTCGTTAATAATCTTATGAAGGCTCCAGAAGTGGCTGTTACAATGCAGGAATTCAATAAAGAGATGACCAAGGTATCTATTTGGCATTAGCTTTTTAAGCTCTGAAAAGGCTTCTGAGTTCTCTTTTGGTTGGTGAATCACCTTTGGACTTGTCTGCGTCTGATTTTCAAATATTTTGTTAAGCTCTATGACGTGCCATGGTCATATTTTGTTTTTCTGTACTCTTGCTTCTTCTGCACTTTTATTTTCCTTCCAATCGATTAGCCATCCTTACTATGAGAAAACGAGGACAAATTCTGCATCTTAACTTTTGAATCAACTGGCCAGCCTCTACCACAAGAGAAATGGGGAGGAAAGAAACAGGAATATTTATACCACTTTTTTTTTTTAGTGTCTCTCTTTCTACTTGAAATGGAATTCAGTCCCTCTACTTTGCTTGCAGGCTGGTGTCATTGAAGAAATTGTGAATGATGCAGTGGACAGTGCATTGGATTCAGAAGACATAGAGGATGAGATTGAAGAAGAAGTTGACAGGGTCTTAACTGAACTTGCTGGTGAGACTGCTGCGCAACTTCCTGAAGCTGTCCGAAATGAGAAGCTAAAGCAACCTGCCCAGGCAGATGCAGAGGTATGTCACATCTATAATCCGTTGCATAGAAGTGTAATTGATCTTTTCAATGATGAAATAAGGTGATATGTAATTCTTTCAGAATGCTGATGACGAGGAAGATCTAGAAGAACTAAGGGCTCGTCTTGCTAAAGTAAGATCATAAGTGATACTTCAACTGACTTCCAGTTCCCGAGGGTTCAACTATAAAAGGGCAGTATGTGAAGTGGCAGACTCCTTGTCTGTTCTGCTGTGGCTGCATCTTCTTTCTGGTTGAGGAAATAGTAGAGTACTCTCTGTATCTTTGTATCAACTTCTCCGTGATGTCATATCAAGCTCTTGATACCATGTCCAAATCTAAGATTTTACTCTCTCAAGCTATGTGTTATCGGAAATGTGATGCTTTTCGATGTATGTAGTGAAACACTATGTTAATGACTTACAGTCTTACACTTGCTGTCTAGCAGAGTTGGCAGTTCAATCTATCTACATAGGAGTTCATCTCCTCTTTTTTTTTTCTCTTTCATGCTTCAAATATTTTCTATGTTGATTGGCCATCTTAAAGATCTTGATATGTTCAATTTCTTTTTTTCTCCATCACCTCTGCATTCTTCTAACTCGAGATTAAGCGGAATATTTTGTTGATACGTTCCAGCCTAATTGTAGTTGTATGATGATTATTCCATTGTTTGAAAATAGCGCCTGTATACATTATTTGTATGTGGCAGTAGTCATTGTTTTTCGAGTCCGTGACTAACCCCATGGTGATCCTTGATTTAAAAAAAGTCATGGTTTTTCGGTTCATTAGTCACCTGTGGGCTCTGGAGCTTGATGTTTTGGTTACTATTCCTAGTTAAATTTGTAGGATCTGCTGGAGTTACAGGGTTAGCTACCAAGGAAACCCCAATGTTGTCTTCAATGTCAACAAATAGTACGAACAAAAAGTCTATCTTCCCTTTCCTCCTCCATAGTGATCTAAGGGGAAATGCTTCCTATCCGGATATCTCTATTCTCAGAGTTTAGACTTGAGACTTTTGTTTAAGGGCGTTAGTTGGATTTGTTTCTTTAGTGGAAACAATTCCATTCCTTTTGGTAAGATCACATTGTATTTCCCATAGAAAATGCAACTTCCTTATCTCACCTTCGGTTATAATAATATCCAATATGTTCATATATACATATTGTCCTCCACACATTTCCACGCTTTGTCATGCTAGCTATTGTTTGTTTGGATATTTAATTAGTTTAACACGAAGAACATGGTGAACAGGAGAGCTCAGTGACGTAAAATAATCATGCACCAATCTTAACTCTTACTACTACTAATTACATTAATGATGGCATACCAACTTGTAATTCTCAAGTATAATTTCCCTATTATAAAATGTAAGTATATCAAAACAACTGAAGCTATATTTGAAGATACACATGGCTTTCTACTTGCTTTGGCTATAGTATTAAAAGTCCAGTAAAATTTCTTGAAAAAGTAAACGGAGGAATTCCTTATAATCAATATTGTATAAGTTTTCTTAATAGGTGTTTCAAATTTTTTAACGACAAATAAAGTCATAAAACCATTTTCACAATTCATTCCACACATTGATCGGGAGTTAATCATACACAAATTCCTTGTTAAAGATATTTACTCCTGCCGTTCTAAAAGACTAGTCAAATCTATTTACAAAGCGAAAAGTGCAAAATATTTTGGTACAAAATCGAATAGTACTCCCTCAATCCCTAATTACTTGTCCATTTTTGAATTGACATACTTATTAAGAAAATAATGATTGACATAGTGAGTTTACCATTTTACCCCTATTAATTACGAAATGGATGAATTAAAAACTTAAGATTTTCAAGAAGTTCAACCTTTTTCAAAATAATTAATTGAGGGTATAATAGATAAAAAAAAATTGTTCTTTCTTGATTTGTCAAAATGGACAAGTAATTAGGGATAACTAAAAAAGGAAAAGTGGACAAGTAATTAGGGACAGAGGGGAGTATTATTTGGGTTCCAACCATTAGCTATAGCACATATTAAGAGGCCTGTTTGGATGGATTTTAAGTTGGTCTAACTAACTTTTAAATCAGTTTTTGACTTATTAGAGTGTTTGGCAATTATAAGAATAATTAAAATAAGTCAAAAATAAGTTAAAAGTAGGGCGCCCCTTACTTATTTTTTTTAACTTATAAATCATTCTACTTTGACCAAGTATATTATTTTTTTACCCTGAATTCTTTTATAATGTTAACAACTTTAAGAATATTTAAGACATTTTGATTAAAAAAAGTGACTTTCAACACTTTTTTGCCTAACACATCAATAAACACATAACTACTTATTTTTAAAATAACTTTTTAAAAGTTACTTATTTTAAGTCAATCCAAACGGGCTCTAATTCCACAAAAATTAATTGTTTTAGTCTTTTATGGGGACACAACAAACAGCACTTGCATTTACGTTTCATATTGGGCCACCAATATTTCCCTTTTAAGTAACTTGTTTCGAAGCCTGGATCCCTATTTCTTACGGCTAAACACACAAACGTCAGTGCTAAATGATACCTTCAACCCAAAGACAAGGGAAATACATTAAATTCCATCACTTTCGGACTAGTTTTCTATAACAACATCACATAATTACTTTCATTTCAGCTTATTTAATCCATATATTAAAAATATTTCTTTTAATGATCAAATGATATTTACTATTTTCTTTTAGTATTATCATAGTATTTCATCTGGTCCATTTTACTTTTCATGTTTTGTTTTGCACATACCTTAAGAAAAACATTAACTAAAGGGTAATTTAACTAAATTATTCTTATTTAATGTTTTTCATTTTTTACGCCACATTAATGTCTCTCCATATTTATGATTAAACATAATGATGGAAACAAACAACTAATTAAACCTTTTTAAAACTAAAAACTATCTATTTTTTTCAAACTAAAGTGTTCATAAAGTTATTTTCGTCTTTTATTGCAAAGAAACGTTAAGTATTAATTTTAATTCTCAACTAATTTTATCTTGTATTTAAATATGCCTTCACAGGTGAAATGACCACCCCATTGTTTGTCAATTGTCATTGTCACGCATATTTTGGCACCATTCGACGAATTCATTAACGAAATGATTAGTTAAGATGATATTTTGATTCAAAAAAAGACAAATATCCATCAGCTTGAAAGAGTTGAAAATTTTGTATAGGAAAATTTTACTCTTTTCGTTCCTGGTATTAAAAATAGATTTTCACTTTTACTTGTCTTGTCCATTTTAGTGTAAGAAAAAAACTTTTTTTTTCTTTTCGTATTATTCTTAACATTAACTACTCGTTCGTTGAATTGTTATCTAAGTTTAATAAGACAATGCACCAATTAATATAGATAATATAATAAAATAAACATTTTATTTATTATTTTTTTTGAAAAGTGAAGTTCAATATGAATAAGTAAAAATAAACGGCAAAGAGTACTTCTTATTTAGCACAAAAGGCAAGAATTCTATGGATTCACGGACCGTGATTAACTGATGAAAGAGGTCTCTTTAATGAATTCATATGATTAATTTTTAGGCTAACTAACACTCTTCTTTAGCAAAGGGAACACTGATTTAAAAGGTGGAAAAAGGAGAGGACCAGGGTAGGGAATTTGTTCTTTTTATGAATAATGATAACGTAAAAGTTTTATTTCATAATTAAAGCAAAATGCGTAATTAAGATTGAATGTAATTTCTAAAGAATAAAAAAATTAGGGATCGTTTGATTTAGAGACAAGTTATACATAAATTAATAATATAATAATTATTAATATAGAAATTTGTTGAATTATAATCGTAGAGGTTAGTAATATATGAATTATTCCTTTGTTGAATGATGGTAGTATATTTTAAATTAGTATACAATGTATGAAGTAAAACATTTATGTAATTTTTAAATGCAATAAACGAATATACTTTACTAATACAGGGTTTAGTTATGTCACTTAAGTACGACCCATTGTAATGATTTAGTATAAAAAACTATAAGCAAATATTATGGGCTTTTAGGTAATTAACATCATACATTTATATTCATTAAATTTGTTTTATACTCTTTTCATTTTAAATGTTTCAGTTGTCATTTTTTAAAAAATAAAAAATAAAGGTCCATAACATTTGTCAAAAAGTTAGTCAAATCGACATTAATGACTTTTTCCTAATTCCATCATTTCTACTCAAAGAAGGCATAAGTATTAATTACTTATTTAATGAAGATATTACTAGAATAATTTAGTCAAATATCTTATAACTAATGATATTAAGTAGTTTTTTTAAATGGATATTCAACACTTTAAACTACAAGTAAAAAAGGATATATAAGTCAAAAAAATGTCTTAAATTTCATATTCTATTTTCACTTTTACTTGTCCTTATTTTTTTTTAGTTGTGAATTGTGTCATATTGCACTTATTTACTTTTACTTGTCCTTACTTTTTTTTAGTTTGACTAACTTTCAAAATTAAATTGGATTACATTAATTTATTATTTTAAAATTAAAATTAAAATATTAGAAAAATAATATATATTAAAAGAAGAATCCTTCTTCTTGACCTTTTTCCCTCCGAAGAATTGGCACTTGACAACTTTGTCCAAACCGCCCGTTTCCCTTCTCAGTTCTCCCACTTTTCTCTCTCACCTATTTATGCCCATTTCACACTCCTCTCCCTTCTTATAAATCTCAACTACATACAAATCCATTTCTTCACTGAACACCAAAAAAAAAAAAAATCTCTAAAAATGCCTTCGTATTTCTCTCTTCTCTTTCTCACTCTGTTTTTTCTATCTGTTTCATCAACTGTAAAATCTAATGATGCTGATAATTTCTTATCATCTGCTCAGAAATTTCCAATTTCAATGGCGGAAAAGCTAATCAGACAGCTTAATTTATTCCCTAAACATGAAATCAACAAGGCAACAGAGGATTCTGCAGCAGCTATTGAACAGGGTCTCTTCGAGAAGAAATTGAATTTATCTTATAGTGGTGATTCTGGAGCCACTGTTGAGAATTTGGGCCATCATGCTGGTTATTATCGTCTTCCACGCACTAAAGATGCAAGGTTTGAATTGAATTTAATGCTAAAAAATGAATCATTGGTATTGTTTATTAATGCTGAATTATCTGTTTGAATTAGAATGAATATAATCTCTCTACCTACAAAAGTAGGTAGATGTAAGGTTGGCATATATCCCACTTTTTTTAGGCTCTACTTGTGGATTACGCTGTGTATATTGTTGTTCATTTTTATCGAAAAAAGAATCATGGTATTGTTAATTAGCGTTAAAGTATCTGTTTGAATTACAATAAATGTGGAGAGTCTATCATAAGTAGTTTCTCTACCACACAGGTAAGAGTAAGATTTGCGTACATTCTATCTTTTGTAGACTTCACTTGTGGGATTATATACGTTGTTGTTGTTTGTTTTGATTGAAAAAAGAATGATGGGTATTGTTAATTAATGCTAAATTATCTGTTTGTATTGGATTAAATGTTCATTTTGTCCCAAAAAAAAGAATCACGGGTATTGTTAATTAATGCTTAATTATTTTAAAAAAAATGTTTTGCAGGATGTTTTACTTTTTCTTTGAATCGAGGAGCAAGAAGAATGATCCAGTTGTTATATGGCTAACAGGAGGGCCAGGATGTAGCAGTGAATTGGCTGTGTTTTATGAAAATGGACCTTTCAAAATTGCAGACAACATGTCTCTTGTCTGGAATGATTTTGGCTGGGACAAGGTTTTTTTTTTTTTGGTCTTCTGTTTTTTTATTTATCTATTTATTTATAATTTTATAGATTTTACCCAACTAAATTTCAAAACGCTAATTAGATCTTTTAAAGATGGTGTAAAAGAATTCCCTCTATGTTTTTATTTGATTTTCAACCTTTCTCCATCATGCAAAGTACCTTTTCACCTATTTTGGAAATTCAAAAGTAGTTCACCTTATTGACATTAATAACTAGCTTTTCTTGGTTTAAGTGGGCATATAAGACACCTACATAACGACAAGTTAAAATATATTGATAGAGTTATTTATTCAATAACACTAGTTTAATTGCAAATTGACAGGTATCAAACCTTATATACGTTGATCAACCAACTGGAACTGGGTTTAGTTATAGTTCCAGTGAAGATGACATTCGTCACGATGAAAAGGGCGTAAGCAATGATCTCTATGACTTCTTACAGGTTCCTTCCTATTCTTTTTTAGCTCGTTTAAATCTTCCAATTTATAATTAACTTATATTAATGTTGAAATAATTCAATCATTTTCAAAATTCTAAATGCTCATTCTTTTGATGATAATGTATATAGGTCTTCTTCAAGGCACATCCTCAGTATGCAAAAAATGATTTCTATATTACTGGAGAATCATATGCTGGGCATTACATTCCTGCATTTGCTTCTCGGGTTCACCAAGGAAACAAAAACAAAGAAGGAATCTACGTAAATCTCAAGGTGTTTTTCTCTCCCTCCGTCTCAAATTAGTTGTCATGTTTCACTTCTCGAGAGTCATTTTTGACTAGTCTTCAAAGCTAAACTGGATAATAATTTAGTTAAATATAGACATTCAAAAATTATATGAAAATACTACAAGTTGCAAGTATTCTCTTGTTAATTTGAGGGAAAATTGCATTTTAAAATGTTAGTCAAAGTTCACCTAGTTTGACTCTCGCGAAGTGAAATATAACAAAATTTGGGATGAAGGAAGTTACTAATTGTCTCAATATACCATCCTTTTGCTTCATGGCCAGATACTTTTTTGTCTGAATTTCTTAATTATCGTGCTAACTTAAGCAAAATACATTTGTTTAGGGATTTGCCATTGGTAATGGACTCACTAATCCAGAAATCCAGTACAAAGCCTACACCGACTATGCTCTGGATATGAAATTGATCAATAAATCTGATTACAATACCATAGAAAAGACATATCCACAATGTCAACAGGCAATCAAGCTTTGTGGTAATTCCTTCTTTTTTTATTAATTAAAATATCACAATAGCTAGTGTTGACATTGGCTATTTTTCGTGCAAATAATATCAGGAAAAGATAGCAGCGGGGTTTCTTGTATGGCAGCATATCTTGTTTGTACAAGCATATTCAACAAGATAATGAATATTATTGGTGATAAAAACGTAAGAGCTAGCAATCTCATTTTAATACGATTAGTAAATTTTAACTTGCTGTAGCAGGTTATCTGTCTTATTTTCCGGTTAATTACTATAATGTATATAAGTTGAACTCATATTATGGAATGTGTAACTTTCGAGGTACAGTACTATGATCTGCGGAAGAGATGCGTGGGTGATCTATGCTATGACTTCTCGAAAATGGAAACATTCCTGAATGATCAAAAAGTTAGACAGGCCCTTGGTGTTGGGGATATTGAATTTGTTTCATGTAGTTCTGAAGTATACCAAGCAATGCAATTGGACTGGATGAAGAATCTTGAAGTGGGCATTCCTTCACTTCTTGAAGATGGTATCAAGCTACTTATATATGCAGGGGAATATGACCTTATCTGCAATTGGCTCGGTAAAGAATCATTTCACCCCTCACCTACGTGATAATTTTTCATTTTACGTATGGTCATTCAACTTTTAGTTTATTATATGGACAGGGAATTCAAGATGGGTGCATGCAATGAAATGGTCAGGGCAAAATGCCTTTGGAAAAGCCCCATTAGTTTCTTTTACAGTAGATGGTGTAGAGAAAGGAGTTAAAAAGAATCATGGGCCTTTAACTTTCCTTAAGGTCCATGATGCAGGTCACATGGTACCAATGGATCAGCCCAAAGCAGCACTGGAAATGCTTCAGAGGTGGATGCAAAATAAATTGACTAAAGAAGATCATCTTGCTCCTATATGAACAAGCTTCAAATAGATTGATTACAAAAAAAATATAGTTTCATATGTCTCAAGAAAATTAATTATAGTAATCATGTAAATCACAGTTTCATGTTACGTTACAATATATCAATGAAATGATTTTTCTTTGAGGAAAATAAAGTTATGCGAAACCTACTACCAACATGTTTTTAGATCATAATAGCACATTATACATCTGCGCGTTAGCAACAGAGGGTGTTTGATTCCCATTATAGACAACATGATTGAAATAGATTGATTCGACGAGATAGACTTTACAGATTTAAAATTTGTTGTCTATTTTCAAGAAGAAAAGACTTTTTATTCTTTCAACACTCCATCACTGAATGATTTACTTTCAAGTTCTCGCAGCCAAATGGGAGAACATAAGGTCAAACCATGCCCTGATCTGCCTAAATGGAATGATATCTCTTTCATTTAACTTTCTATCTTAACTTCTTTTTTTGGTTATTCTGTTCTATCGTCAATGGTAGTATTAGGGACCTAGTAAATTACAATCAGTATCAAATGATTTTATAACCATGCCAAATTAAACCATGAAATCCGTTATATCTACCGAGCAGTAGGGGCAGAACATTACTAAGTTAACAATATCCAAGTGAGTAATCATGTGTAACCATATATATATAATTTAGGTCAAAGTTATGATCATTCGTAGGTTCATGCTCTAACATTTAATATTGCTATTACTACAAGTCACAAGTTGCAATAATTGATAATTTAATATACTTATAAGATATATAAAAATTTATAATAAAAGAAAAAAATTATTTGAATTTAAAAATATTAAAGCTAACCCATAAGAACTATATATCTTTGGATATTTTCCTTTATTTTTATGAAGAAGGGCTTTTTCGTGCTTTAGATTTTACTAAACATTTTCATGGTCATGACTCATGTTAAATGGGTAAATTTAATGATCTAGTGTAATCACTTAACTCTATTAGTAACAATTAGTCAAATTAAGCCTTCTACAAGAACACTAGGGACACGAGGAATCCATTGATGAACGATAGCACAAAAATTCCATCACTTCAGCTGTGACTTGAGTTCATCAAACATTCATTCTTCAATAGGGTGCGGACCCCACAATATACTCTGCAAAATGCAATTGAAATCGCATCAGTTATGGCGGGTATACACTACATACAGTTACGCAGTTGCAGACGCACAGGCACAAAACACACACTTTTACCTTTCTCACTTTGCATGTGATCTTTCTCTCTCCAACTATTTATATACAAAGCCTTCTCACTTCAAATTCTCTGCAACTTCAGTGCTGAAATCTCCTTCTTCTCGACGGCAATATGTTCTACTCTCATCAGCTTCTTGCTCGCAAAGCTCCGCTCGGCCAAATATGGTGAAAATTGTCCATTGCTACTTTGTTATTTCGATTTTTTCCTTTCTAAATTCGTTATGTTCATATGAATACGCTACATTTTTTGAGTTTCTGCGTTTTTACTTGCATATATTGTAAATCCTGAGCTAGATTTTCGTTTCCTGGTTTGGTCGCTGTTTAATGATATTCAGTAGCTCCTTCACACGATTTCTTGTAATTTGAAGTTCCAGATGAGTTATATGTTAAGTTGTCACTGTTCAAATTGGATTCGTTTCTGTTCGAAAAATGCTTAAATTCTAATTGTTTGTATTGATCCAGTTTCCTGCTCGTAAAGCTCTGCTCCAAATATGGTGAATTTTTGAACTACAAAAACTTCTATTTCGATTTTTCTATTTGAAATTCGTTACATATAGATAAGTTACATGTTTTGAGTTTCTGCGTTTTTAAATTCCGTATATCGTTATTCCTGTAGTTGATATTCTTTTCGTCTTTTGCTTTCTGTATCTAATGTGTTCAGTATTCGTTGAAGCTCCTTCATAGGATTTTTCGTATATGTTTAGGTTTTCACAGTTCATTTTGGCTACGATGAATGTTTAAATTGAAATTGTTTATGATCTTTCTCTTTTGTTTGAAGGATGGCGGCCACTCTGCACTCGAAACTCAATCGGAAAAAGCTTAGTAAACTCAATATTATTAACATCTGGTGAGGCGTTTTCTTCCATTACTACGTTGAACTGCACTTTTTTCCTTCTTGATTTTGAGTAATCATCTTCTGCAATTTCTTTTGTCGCAGTGAACAAATCTTAAATCCATCGGTCCCGATGGCTCTGAGGCTCTCTGGAATTCTCATGGGTATAATTCGAAAATCAATGATTAGCCATTCTGTTACTGCTTCCGTTTAGATATTTTATCGTCAGTTCTATCTCAGGTGGAGTAGTCATTGTTTACGAACGCAAAGTGAAACTCCTCTACGGTATGAATTACCATGACGACTTCATCATTTCTATTTGAATTTCACGTCAATTTCTTTGAATGTTACTCCTATTTTCCCCTTCCTTATTGCTTCTTTTTTTTTTTCTTTGATGCTTTCTTTAATGCAGAGGATGTGACTCGTCTCATGGTAGTAAAATTGGTCTTCGATCCCAATCAACTTAATCTCTTTCTTTGCTCTGTTTTCATTAAATTCAGCATTTATGATTTGGTATTTTCAGGTGCAAATCAATGAAGCTTGGAAGGTCAAAGCAGCTACCGATCCTACGTTACTTCCCAAGGGTAAATCGCAAGCCAAGTGAGTAACTCATCTCCACTTCGATTGCAGAGATTGTAATGGCGAATTTTAGCAACTGTCTAATCGTTTCAGTTACCTCGAAAGTGCTTCAGTAAATTAACAACTAAAGTATGAGCTGCCACCAATTTGTTGAATTATTAACTCAATTTACTATGGTTAGTTTCACTCAATGTTTTGGTCAGTTTCATCAATGAATTATTTAAGGCCAGCTTATGCTGGTGAGTCCTTTATACCTAGGACTTTGGTGCTTAAAAATAGGTAGTTTAGTGATGAATTGGTTGTATAAGCTAAATTCTGATTCCTCTTGTTGTTTTTCCCAAGGTTGATACTTAACTTTTCATTCCTCATCTCAATTCCTGTAGGTATGCAGCAGTTACTCTGCCAGAGAATCCGGAGGAAGAACTCCCTGAGATTGAACAGACATTACGAAATCCAGATACTGTCACAATGATGGATTTCGAACAAACCTCCTATTTCACGATGGTACATTATGGAAAGCACTATCACCTCCTCAATCCACGAAATAACTTCAAAAGCAAAAAACAAAAATTGTTAGGAATAGGAATTTGTTGGAAGGTTGGAACTGATCTGATAAGACTATTGAGCTTGCTTTAGATTGTTGAATGAGTCGTACTTCATTGTTCAGCAAGATTGCAAGCTCAATCGTTAGAAAGTTAACAATGATAAAGTGGTTTGATTTCCCTTCCCTTTCTTTTGGTTACTCCATATGTTTTGTAATTTGTTCTATGTTATTTCCATTGTTTAAGCTTTTTGAGAGACTATCAAAAGTTATTTGGGTTTTGTCAGTGTTCATGACCTTGTTGAGCAGGCAATCTTATCTGATACCAAGTACAAAGTGAAAATAAGATCATAATTAGTAATTTCTACATAACAGTGCAGCTAAACTCGTGGATGTTCAATGTGCAGAGACTAGATAATGCTGATCTCTACGATAAACCCAATGCACAGGAGGAACCTGCCAAGGACTTGCATCAAGGTATACCTAGATCCCACTATCAGCATAGAGCCATAGATTATGCCAATTTCACCATCACAGTAGAATATATAACTGTATCCCAGTCAATGCTACTTTGTTTTCCAGTTTTGTCTTGTTGTGCACATCTCTAAACAATCCTGAAACCCTTGTTGCAGTTGATCCAGATAATATCACCCTCGCTGAGCACTTTGAATCCCATCATACAGATATGTTCAATCATTTTGAGAGGTATCATGATGAACAGTTAATAGGCTCTGTATTTCTAAGTTTATATGGTCAGCTAGCATAAAGACTTCACGTGAACCAAACTATCCATCATTAAATCACAGGAGGCTAATTATCCTCATTTTTATTCAACTGCAATGCTTTCTTTCTATTATCCTCCTATTAACTTTTAAGCATGAATTACTCCGCAGGTTTGATATTGAAGGGGATGAAGAAACGCAAATGAATTATACCCAGCCAGAGGATGCTCAAATCCCAAGTACTCCTGTGCCATCTCCACCTCGAGAACAAGCCCATCAACGTGAGAATGTGTTATTATTTTCTACTTTAGATAAATGAAGTTTTTTGAGATGTAAATAGTAGATGGACTTAAGATGATTCACTATTTCACTTGGGGCTTTAAGGGAGACTTTTCTGATAGAGACATTATGGCAATAAACCCTTCCTCTCAAAGAGGAACATGGATGCAAGTCATACTTACCTACTATCATATCAGTTAAAATACAGGCTGCTTATCTTTAAACTTCCAGTTTACATATGTAGTTCCTTAAAGAACAAAGCTCTATTGGATTGAGTTGAGCTCGTAAAAGTCTTTAGATTTCCTTAGGTAATTACTTATTTCCGAAAATTGGTTGAATGGAGTGAAACTTTATTGCAGCTGATGAGATCCCTGACAGACATCCAGAGGACCAAGTGAAGCAACAATCTGATGAAGTTGAAGAAGCTTTTGAGGTAGAAAATCCACAAGCAACTGAGCTAGAAAATAATGTAAAGAAAAACTGTCAGCACTAATCTTATGTCTTGACATGATTTTGTAGCAGCGGCAGGACCAACAAAGACCAAAGCCAGCTCGACGAAGAGCAAGAAAGGCCACAGGTCTTGCAATTGATCATGAGCAAACTATTATTTCTGGTGACATATATCAATCCTGGCTTCAGAGTTCTTCAGATATTGCATCAAGAAAAAGGAAAAAGAGAAAGGTACTCCCACACCTCCCAAGTCTAGATCTTCCCCATCTCAATTTTTCCATTCTGTGCACCTTAGCAATTAAAATTTGACAAGGGTCTTATCCTACAATAAAGCATGTTTACCTTTGACATCAATGGCTAGTCTTTGAATATCCCAAGAATAGAAAGTGCATCTCTCTTTGGAAGGTAACCTTGACTAAACTAAGATGCAGCATCATTTATTAGTAACCTTAAGTTCCTGCTCTGTGCAGACTTTGAGTGTCTTACCTTCTACGAAGATAGCCAGAATCATGGAGGTGCCTCCTATTGCATTACTAGAAGGATTGTTCACAAATGGAAATAAGGAAGTTCACTATCCAGCACCGCTCCTAAAATTGTGGATGAGGAGTACCCAACCTCCGCATGATTCACCTTCTGGTCTGGTTTTTCATCCATGATATTAGACTCTTAGTTGCCAAAACTATAAACAGATGGTAATTCCATTTGACATGCAGGAAAGACCTCTCCACCCTATCCTCCTGAACCATCCTACACATCTCCAGGTGAAAGGATGGGTAATATGGAACCTGTCAGATATGTAAGGAACTTATGATTCTCAATTTGTTTTAAATAAGAATCACCTTTATTTGTTTCTGATTGGGCATTTGAATGTGAAGCCTTTCGAAGATTTCCAAGGCGGTGTAGGCTCTCCATCAGTAGGAATCTCTATAGAGAAACAAAGGGCGAATCTCAACAATAACAAGATTCCACCTGAAATTCTCATGGAGGACCTCAGAACCAATCTTACAAACATGGGACTGCATCCAACAGAGGCTAATGGAGTGAAAGAGACTGATCACATGGCCACACCTGGCTCTGGTATATCAATTTTTTTTAATGAATATCCCTATCTCCATCATTTGTTGGTCGATCTGTTATGGTGGTATAACTAATATTTTTGTGAATCTATAGGTGATGAGCCTAGATCCATTCCAAGCTCAGGATCTGGTCATGGTTTACTATCACAGAATTCTGTAACCAATTCAAGCCGGTTAGTACTAGTAGTAGATATATATGTTGAGGGATATTGTCTAAAGATGAACCACTTGAATCATACAGACAATAACAGAAGAAATAATGAATATCGTGGGTCTCGGTACCATAGGATACTTTAAATCTTTGATGCTGCTTCTTTTTAAAATTACGAAGGTCTCGCCGTATAGCAGCATCTAGTTACATTGATCAAAATTGTTAACTCTTCAGGTCCAACAAAAAAAGACCACATTCTTCATCGAAGCACAGTGGCAATGGCCTTCAACCGGTAGCAGAAGAGAACCCATGGCACGATCCCTCTCCAAATTTCAAGTTGACTAGATTATCTGAACTATCCGAAAATGGTTTTACACAAGACAACGGTTTGTGAATAGTCAATAACTTTCCCATTTTAGTTCTGGTCATTCTCTTCAATGTGGTTTAGTTTGCTGTGAACCTCCCTCTACTCTTTCTGCAGAGATATTGATGGAAACCGGACCAACACAAACTCAACTTCCATTTATCACTCAACCTCTTGACATGATGACTGACTCTATCAGGATGTAAATCCTTTTCCATTAGTTCCTAAAACTTCCTCCAGCTTCATTATATATCATCTGACTAATTGATTTTTCACATAATATACTGATGCCTACAGGCAGCTAAAGAGTCATTTTGACACTCCCGGATCGGCTGAAGCAGAATGTTTGAATGAACTAACTCTTGGGATGACAAAGAAACAAGCAGCATGTCTTTTTTATCAGACTTGTGGTATGCATATTTCTTTCATATCTTTTACTCTGCATTGCAGCTCGGAGAAACTTCTTAGTTTATAGCTTTTCTCATTAGAATGTTTGCTCCATTCTATGTTCAGTTCTGGCCACTCGAGACTTCATAAAAGTCGAACAGGAGCTTCCATATGGAAACATTCTCATTTCCAGAGGTGCAAAGATGTGACCACAGTTAAATCAAGAAGATGCTAAGCCCTCACAAGTCTTATAGGTTCATCTATTGTTATAACTGATGCAAATTTGTCTTTCGGTTAAGGTATTGGAGAGTTCAGGCACAGATTTATAGCTCGAATTATTAGGAGAAATATGTTTATTGTTAACCTATCTAGTGTTTAATCGTAGAAGCATAGTTATCTCCAAGAGAATATAGATTGTTTTAAAGAGTGTACGAAGGTCAAATGTTGAAGCTAAAAAGATAGTCACACATGGAAGTACTATGAACTTCCAGTCAGACAAAAGAAATCATACCCGTTCACTAAGTCATTGGACAACTTCTCTGCAATGTTATCAACTTTCTTTTCTTTTGCTTTTTGTATAACGACATCATGCTGCAATGATAAGATGGGTTAACTCATAGAACATTGTTGGTTTTGAAGTGATGTCCCGAAATCTATTTCATTTGAACAAAACTACGTAGTGCAGTAATTAATAACTGTCTAGTACGAAACATGTTCAGTTATAGGCAAATCTTAGATCGAAGCCTAATAACAGAAACATAAGACACCTTTCTACAAATGCAGTGTGTACACTGACATGACTAAAGAACAATATTCAATAGTTGGCTCATCTGCAGTCACCTAAAATTTTTACATGATTGAATACAAACATTTCAACAGATTAAAAAAATCCAATCCAGGTTTACATTCTGTCTTCCCTCCTCCTTGGGGCACATGTGATGATTTCATCAACCCTTAGTATCATCTCAGCAGACTCGGTTGCAGAGAGCAACACCGCCTGTTTGACTTTGAATACCTCAGATATTCCTAGCTCTGCCATATCTCCAACCTGTCTTAAAAGCCAGATAAGGATGATTAGATCTAGCAAAATACTAACTCCCAATAAGCAGCAAGAATCAATTATCTGCACAGGATTTGAATTGTGCTTGGAGAAAAAGCAAAAGTTTGGCTTTCTTCAGTATGACTTTACTAGAAAGAACAGTTGCAAAATAAATGGAATGAGTTCAGTTTCTCTCCACTTTATGATAAAACTATCTTTCCATTTCCTGCTTTGGCAACAGAGATTGGCTGTTTCAGTATTTCAATCAAACCCATATCGTTATTTTTTCTTCTTAAAGTATGATTCAGTTAAACCAAGACAAAAGAAAACGTAAATACAAAGACCAACACTCAAGCACACCATATGAAATGAATCTCCTCTTAGCTGAAATCTGCTGAAAGAAGGGATCATATTTCATACAAGATAAATCATGTTTCCTTTTTAACTTTTGGGTACTTGAATTTTCACCCTGAAAAAAACAGAAAAAACTATTAAGTTATTGCCTTTCTTATTGCAAAAAATGCATCCATAGGGCACCACTTTATATTTTCCTCCAATCAAATTAAAAGATGCTGATCAGAAAATATTAAACAGAGTTGCCTTATTATGAGGACCATATCCATTGAAAGCATGAAGCGATCAACTATGCAGTTCAGGTAACATTATCAGGCTTCCTGCTAAGTCTGTTACCAGTGTTGCATTGACTTTGATGCAGAAAAGCAAGGGCAAATTTGAGCAAGCAAAACAATTCAGAAAGTTGATTTCATGAACACAGTGTGTTCTGAACTCATCGCAAGATAGCATAATTAATTATTCCGACTTTTGAGTGGGTTTACTCACCTGTCCAGTGTAATGACATCTATCCCTTCATTGCTTTCTTCCTTGTGGTGTTCTGTACGAAGCTGGGCAACCAGCTCAGCACTTTCCAGACCAGCATTGTCAGCACTCAGCAATGATGGTCGGAATTGCCAAAAGCGCCCAGGAGAAACCTCAATTGGATGAGACCTTTTACCAGGAGTCTTTTTAGCCCAGTTCATCCACTGCCTTTGCCATCACCATCTCAGGCCATCCGCCTCCAAGTAGAACTCTGCTGTCATTTACTGTCGTCTGTCTTAGACAGTACACACAAGGCATCATGCAGAGATCTTTCGGCTTCATCCAGTACATGAGGGCTGCCAAAAGAATAAGAGAAGGCGTTCATATGAAAACATTGCACCGAATTAAACAGGCTTCACTTTCAACCGACTAAAGATGAGATTTTCATCAGCACATGCATGGGCCATCACGGTGACCAAAGAGAACTTGATTTTAACACACCTTTATTAAATATTCATTTCCCAAGGAACAAAAATCACTTGATGCATCATAGTTAATCCCCAAGTAAATTTCAAGCAGTTTAAAACCTTCACGAAAATCAAACAGATACTAAGCTGGAGACGAGATGACGCCATTCTGGGGAGACCCCTCCTTAATCATCCTTCCTCCAAATAAATGGCAGTTGAAGACAAAGAAAGAGTAAGACGCTAAAACATTCCTTGCACCTCTCAAGACAATTATACATGCCTGACTCAGTTCGAACCCAGAAAAGTGGATCAACGTGTCCTCACCAATCATTGTTTGTTCAATGAGTTTGCAGTGTCCCAGCTTGACAGACTCTGCACTATCAAAGGTAGATGCAATCTCTCCACCAGTAACCAAAGCCAGGCGCTCAATAAAATCAAAATCAGCATGCTCGATAGCAAGCATCCCTGCATCCACAAATAGCTCCTCAGGGAAATAGTAAATCAGCTGTCGGTTAACAAAGCAGTTTATTCCATGAGAGATGATCTTTTGCACCTTCCCCCTCATTTTATCCTTTTCAGCTGCTTCTAGCTAAGCAACCTTGACCATTACTCAGACATGTGCACCATAGATTTTAGCTTTATTGGTATCAATGGCCGTGTTTGCCACCAAGATCTTACCATTTTCAATACATTTCGGTTGGCCACCCCAATCTTTTTGTCCAAAATAAACCTGCAGAAAAGTAATGATTTAGAGAAGGAACTCAAGGAACTTATATTCCTTCTTAAGAGTAACCCTGTAGCCTATAAGTATACCAAAAAATAGAGAACTTAACGAACAATATGGTTCTCGAACAATGACCTCTGGTCAAGTGGTTTGGGCTTGGGACTTCCATGTTGGAGGTCTCAAGTTCGAAACCCCTTGCCAGCGAAAGCAAGGGGTTTGCCTTTTGAGTCGAGCTCGTCGCACCGGGCTTGCCTAGTGCGGATTACCTCTTCGGTGTGGTTTGCGAGCTATTGCATAGGAGTGGGAGTTTTACCCTGTGCGCACCCAAAGGGTAGCGGCTGCGGGTTTTCCTTGTCATAAAAAAAAAACATCTATACTAGTAGGAAGCTCCTGGGTGCACTAAAAGTTATTCACAAATAACAGACATGCCCCAAGCTGTACGAGTCATACTCCACCCTTTCAAAAGTTATCTTATTTCCTTTCCTTTCCTTCCAAAGTAGCCACATAAAGTCCAATTAGTTCTATCTAAACCCCCAAACACATCCCTTACATCAATCAAGATGATACATAGAAAACAATTACTCTACCCAACCATACACAAAAGGTTTTGACAAGTTCTTCAAGGATTTGCTAGAGCCAAGAAAAAACCTCCCAAGGAAAAACATACGATTCACGAACTCCGAAGTACATACACAGAGTAATAGGTAAACAAGCTTCTTTCTCATTTTTTTTTCTCACGGATTCAGTATTAGAAAATACTTACAGCGCAATGTATAAGGACAAAGCATACTAATCAACCATGATTAAGTGTAAAAGTTTATGTAGATTACATATTTCATGCATCAATGTATTGACATAAACATATGTAAGTATTTTCCTTTAATATCAAGTCACAGAATCACAAACACTGATCAATACTGCATTATCACAGAAACTACAGAATTGGTTATGAACATTGACTAAATCTGCTAAATTTGAACCCTCACTTTCTTCTTACTAAAGCCAGTGCTAGGGCTCAATACAATACAAACACAATTCAATTACTCATCATATATATGAATCATCTCTTACATTACACTCATTTTAGTCATAATTTAATCATCTTTCACCTAGTAGATCATCTACCACAATCCTTCTCGTTTATCCGGCCCGGGATCCACTATACTTGCGAAACGCATATAAACAGAGTTCATGAAAAAGCGAGTAACTAAAGAGGACGAAGAACCTTCTATTACAACGCTTTCGACGGCTGCGCCGCAGAAGAGAAGTTACTGAGAGCAGTGGAGAGGTGTCAGTAGGAAAAAGAAAAATCTGGAGGGAGGGAGAAGGTTTGCGAGAATGGAGTAGTGGAATTTGAAGGTTTAAATGGTCTTGAACGGTATTTTTTTACTTTGCTGAGAGTATATTTGTCATAAAAACTATGGGCTTCCTTTGTTGATCTTTATAAAAACTGGTCGGGAACTTTGAGTTTCTGTACGAGTTGGCCTATTTCTCGTTAATCTGATGATCTCTAATTTTTGTGACATATAACTTTTATATCTTGTCCCGTATAAATTTTATAATGACTAAATTTTCTGACATAAATCGTATAGTATATTTTTTTTTATGACAATAAATCGTATAGTATATTTTTTTTTATGACAATAAATCGTATAGTATATATTCATTCGGTATAGATTTAAAAAAAAAATTGTCTTGTAAAACCTAAGTTATGGACAGAAATCTTGAACTAAGCTATGACGTAATTAGTGTAATATTATAATATAAAAATATAAAATTAAATCTTCTCATTTTCTTTTTCTTTTTTTAATATTAGGAATATTTTTGTTACTAAAAATTAAGCGCAAAAATTAAAAGACCACATTTAAGTCCACCCTAAAACCACGCCACTCTCGCCCGGTCCAAAATCAAATGCCCTACATTATCTTATCTTTGAATTTCTAGAGTCTAGTCTCCTTCTCACAATCGCAAGAAAATCACTGCTGTAAAAGTTAAAGGCTCTCATTGTTCCGACGGAACCATGGCAATGACGATGACCATTGCAATGGTATCGCCGTCGTGCCGGCTGCTTATCGACTCTCGACATAGTACCGTTGGCACTATCTCCAAGAATGTGGTAATTTACCCAGCAACAGCAATTACAAATCAGGGGTTATTGAAGCACCGTATATTCTCGCAAGGATGCCTAAGATCTCTGGTGAAACCAGTATTGGCTGCTAGTTCAGGGTTTGAGGCAGATTTGGGTGATGATGAATCTTTGATACGCGTTAAAAATGCAAAGATAGCTGTTGAATCCGAAGACGATGAGAAGATACAAGTCAGAGTAGATGTGAACGAGGAGGACACAAAAACGGTTTTCGAAAAAGTATTGACAAATTTAGCAAAATCAGCGCCACCTGTTCCAGGCTTCCGCAGGGAAAAAGGAGGGAAAACATCAAAGGTTCCTAAGGATTTTCTACTGCAGATACTTGGTGAAGATCGAGTTACCAATTTTGTAATACGAGAAATTGTTACCTCAACTCTTGCTGATTTTGTGAAGAAGGAGAATTTGGCAGTTAAGGATAACAAGATTAGCACCACACAAACTGCGGATGAACTCAAGTCATCGTTTGCTCCAGGAGCTGAATTCGTATTCAATGCCACCTTAGAGCTTGAAAAATCAAAAACTGAAGCCACCACATAAACCCACTGAAGAAGATGTGAAACTTTTTCTCACTGTTTAATCTCTTAGAATGACTTTTAGAATAGAATCAGTAGTTCCTGAGGCCTATAGATTGAAGGATCCTAAAATCTATTACTGTTTGGCTTACTACTTGTTAAAATTGAAATTGAATTATGATTTCAGTTGGTATTTCTTGGAGCAATACATGTGAAGAAACTTTTGTGGCCAGATATTTTCATTTTTTTTGCTTTCATTTAGGATATATCTTATCATCTGCTTTTTTGGCATAAAGATAGTTGATTAATGTGGTACAAAAGAAGGGTATTTGAAATGCTTAAAGTGATCCTATTTAGTGATAATAGTAGTGACAACAGTTAATTAACAAAGGTTCATGTGGATCTCTTGCTTCACAGTTTGCAACAAATCTAAGAAAGGCAGAGGGAGATACAAATTTTTACATGTGGACATGAAAACTAAGACCAGAAGTAAAATTCCCATAGTCATTCCAGGTACAAATTTTGTAATTGGCAGGCTATAATTACAAAAACATGGAGAAGTAGTTGAAGGTAAAGGTAACAATTTACTTTCAATGTCAAATTGACTTCTGTGTTGCACGTTTTATTTACTTCCAATAGCTTTACATATTTTATTAAGATAAACTTGAAACTAGTGGTATGCGAGAACATGTGTTGCAAGCTCTTGTGATAGACACTATGCAAAGGCTTTTTAGAGCATGGAAACTCGATTCCAAGCTGACCACTCCTGCTATGCTACTGATGAAGAGAGACCTGTCCATAGGCCGGATGATATTACACATGATGATTGGGTGTTTCAGGTAGAACTTTTTAGAAGTCCCGCATTCAAGGTAACTTGATAATAAAAATGCATGATATATTACTATTTAAACGTTGGTCCTTAATGTATTTATCTGCAGGTTATGAGTGAGAGGAACAAACTAAACCGGTGAAAATAAATGACTAAGCACTCATGTAGCTCAAAGTCATTTGCAGAAGTGAAGGAATCCAATGGTACAAATCATTTTGCCAAAATGATAAAGCTCAAAATAACCATTCAAAATGACAGAAAATGAACAAAGTGAATCATGAAAAATTTTAGCATACAAGAACATGAAAGAGCATTAGCTTTAGCATAAGGAGAATAGTCATATAAGGTGAGTGATTTTTCAGTGGAAAGCACGAGAGCACTAGTTTGTTCACAGATTCAATATCAGAAAGTACTTACAGAGCATACTAATCAACCATGATCAGGTGTAAAAGTTTATGCAGATTACATATTTCATGCATCAATGTATAATGTATTGACAAAAACATTAACATATACAAGTATTTTCCTTTAATATAATCACCATCCATACTCCATTATCCCAGAAATTACAGAATTGGCAACGATAGATGACCAAATCTGATACATTGAACCATCCCTCTCTTCTAACAAAAGCCGAACCTAGGGCTCAACACAATACAAACACAACTCAATTATTCCTCATATCTATGAATTGTCTCTTTACGTTACACTCATTTTAGTCATAATTTAATCATCTCTTACCTAGTCGTCCACCTACCACAATCTTTCTCGTTTATCCGGCCCGGATCCACTATACTTGCGAAACGCATGTAAACAGAGTTCATGAAAACCCATGTAAACAGAGTTCATGAAAAAGCGAGAAAAGAGTAACTAGAGAGGAAAACGAACCTTCTAGAACAACGCTTTCGACGGCGGCGCCAGAGAAGAGAATTTACTGAGAGTAGCGGAGAGGTGTCAGTGGGAAAAGAAGAATCTGGAGGGAGGGAGGGAGATAGTTTGCGAAAATGGAGTTGTGAAATTTGAAGCATCAAATGGTCTTGAACAGTATTTATTTGGTCATAAAAACTATGGGCTTTGTTGATCTTTCTGAAAAGGAGCACGCGACTTGAATGACCCGTTTGGCCATAGATATAGCAAGTAGTTGTTTTGGGTGGGGCAATTGACAAAAATTGTTTTTTGTCAAAATTTATATTGTTAAAGAATTTGTTAATTTTGGTAAAAGATTCAATATTCCAAAAACTTTTAAAAAAGAAAAAGAAAAAAGAAGAGTAATTTGTAGCTAAAATCTAATCTATGAATTCTTTTAAAATTTAAAACATATTTCGTATGTTTTATTATATAAAAAAGAACCCACTAATTATTACTCCAACTTCAACTATAATTATCTCAAACTTTTATATTTTAAAAAATTAATTTGTTTTTGATATAATAATTGTGTTCATTCTATTTATTGTTTCATAAAGAATGTGTCAAGTCATACATATAAAAATAAAAGAAGAGAGTACAAAAATGACGAAAGATAAAAAATAAAGAACATATGTTTGAGGTAGGGGCTTCTTATCGAGCGAATAATTTCGCTTAACAATTAGTTCTATCGGTTACTAATTTTTTAATGTACTAATATGCTAGCCAACTGATAAGGTATCGATTGATTTGATAACGAATTAACAATTATCGAAGGATTATTGGCCAACATATCGACTACCCTCTATGATACCTTCTTTTTCGATGAACGCACCTTACATTATACTTGCATGAAGCCATGAACATTGCTAATCCGAAATCTGAAATTCTTGGATTCATACCATCAAAGAGAACATTGCTTGCCTTTAGATCTTGATGAAGGACCCTTAACACTTTTGTTTGGATGGTTGTTACATATTGTTTCATAATATATCGTATTGTATTGTATTGTATCGTACTATATTGTTTTAACGAATACAGTGTTTGGATAGATTGTATCGTTCTCCGTCGTTACATATGTCACACACCCATAATTTGAATGATAAATTTACAAAAAAAGTAGAGTACAAGGTAGAGCTACTATGAAAAGGTAGGGTACAAGATGAAATATAGTTATTAAATATAAATAAAGACAAAATGAGAAGGAACTATTAAGGTAACGACGCGTCCACATCAAATCGATCGTTACATAAAGTGGGCATTTTCGTTGTTACCTAACGATGGATTCAAATGATAAAATACAATAAAATTTAAGTAACAATCAAAACAAACATTATGTTTAAACTAACAATACAATACAAAGGATAACAACCATCCAAACAAGGTGTTAAACAAGAATCACATTGAAGAAAAAAAAGCTCTCGATCAATGCCTTGGATCATGTAGAAACATTTATAGCAGAATTTTAAATGGGGATTTAGCCTTTTGCATTCATAATATGCACTTTATATATTTATATATCTAGGGCAAAATTGTAAGTATGATAACTCTTAACAAATTAATGAAATTGAGTAATCCGCTCTAGATCCGGTAAAACATCAATTATAAAATTTTAACTCATTTCTAAATCATTTATTTGATAACCAAATAGGCCAATACCAATAAGCTAATAAGTCAATTTTACAATTGTCTTATGATTACTATTTGATTTTGGACACCCTAGTTTGAGGGGAAAAATTAACGATCACCCTAATTTAGGGGTATTCGTGTGAATGACCCGCGCTACTGCCGCCCCGTGCAAAATCAAATGCCCTACATTATCTTATCTTTGAATTTCTTGCGTCTGGTCTTCTTCTCAGTTCTCACACTCTCAAATTGCTGTAGAAGTTAAAAGGGCTCTCATAGTTTCCGACGGAACCATGGCAATGACGATGACCACTCCAATGGCGTCGCCGTCTCGCCCGCTGCTTATCGACTCTCGACATAGTACCGTCAGCACTATCCCCAAGAATGTGGCAATTTACCCAGCAACAGCAGTTACAAATCAGGGGTTATTGAAGCACTGTATATTCTCGCAAGGATGCATAAGATCTCCGGTGAAACCAGTATCGGCTGATTGTTCAGGGCTAGAGGCAGATTCGGCTGATGAACGCCTTAAAAATGCAAAGATAGTTGTTGAATCCGAAGAAGATGAGAAGATACAAGTCAGAGTAGATGTGAACGAGGAGTACACAAAAATGGTTTTCGACAGTGTTTTGACAAAATTAGCAAAATCAGAGCAACCAATTCCAGGCTTCCGCAGGGAAAAAGGAGGGAAAACATCCCAGGTTCCTAGGGAATTTCTACCGCAGATACTTGGTGAAGAACGAGTTACCAATTCTGTAATACGAGAAATTATTAACTCAACTCTTGCTGATTATGTGAAGAAGGAGAATTTGGCGGTGAAGGATAACAGGATTAGCATCACACAAACTTCGGATGAACTCATGTCATCGTTTGCTCCGGGAACTGAATTCGGATTCACTGCCATCCTAGAGCTTGAAAAATCAAAAACTGAAGCCACCACATAAACCCACAGAAGAAGATGTACTGAAACTTTTTCTCACTGTTTAATCTCTTAGAATGACTTGTTAGAATAGAATCAGTAATTCCTGAACCCAATAGATTGAAGGATCCTAAAATCTATTACTGTTTGGCTTTCTACTGGTTAAAATTGAAATTGAATTATGATTTTAGTTGGCATTTCTTGGAGCAATATCATGTGAGAAACATTTATGGCCAGTTTACCAACTGAACAATTACTTCCTTGGAAACTATCATCTGAATAGTAGTGAGTTTTGAAATAAAACTGAAACAAAGATTAAAAATCTTCCATTTTTTTGCTTTCATTTAGGATATATCTTATCATCTGCTCTTTCGGCATCAAGATAGTTGATTCAAGTGGTAAAAAGGAAGGGTACGTGAAATGGTTAAAGTGATCCTATTTAGTGATAATAGTTGTGACAACAGTTAATTAACAAGGGTTCATGTGGATCTTTTGCTTCACAGTTTGCAACAAACCCAAAAAAGTCAGAGGGAGATACAAATTTTTACATGTGCACATGAAAACTAAGCGCCGTAGTAAAATTTTCCATTGTCATTCCAGATGACATTGTGAGAGTTGTAGTTCCTGGGTCTAGAGATATTGTTAACTATTGTGGCTTGATTATGCGGCACACTATATCGTTCAGAGATATAATTGGCAGGGAATAATTACAAAAACATGGAGAAGCAATGTAGTTGAAGGTTAAGGTAACAATTTACTTTCAATGTCGAATTGACTTCTGTGTTGCTCGTGTTATTTACTTTCAATATTTTTACATATTTTATCAGGATAAACTTGAAACTAGTGGTATGTGTGTTGCAAGCTCTTGTGATTGACACTATGCAAAGGTTTTTTAGAGCATGGAACACTTGATTGCATGCTGCCTACTCTCGCTATGCTACTGATGAAGAGAGACCGTCCATAGACCGGATGATGTTCCACCTGATGACTGGATGTTTCTTGTAGGACTTTTTAGAAGTCCCGCATTCAAGGTAACTTGATAATAGAAATGCACGATAAATTACTAGTTAAATGTTGGTCCTTAAGGTATTTATCTAATTGCAGGTTATGAATGAGAGGAACAAACTAAACCGGGAAAAAGAAACAACTAAGCACTCATGTGGCTCAAAGTCATTTGCAGAAGTGAAGGAATTACTAGTTAAATGTTGGTCCTTAAGGTATTTATCTAATTGCAGGTTATGAATGAGAGGAACAAACTAAACCGGGAAAAAGAAACAACTAAGCACTCATGTGGCTCAAAGTCATTTTCAGAAGTGAAGGAATCAATGGTACAAATGCATTTACCAAAACCATTATGTAATTATTTGTAAGTCATTTATGTTATTATGAGTTTATAAATATAAATATCGTTGAGAGATCCTGATAATGGAACAAAGGCAGCATGAAATTGAGTTTGGGAACATCAACACACTCGTAAGAATGACAAAAGAATTGGTGCGGTCGGATCCACAGTCACAGCAAATTCATATAATTTTCTGATATAATTGAGATCCTGATAATGGAACAAAGGCAGCATGAAATTGAGTTTGGGAACATCAACACACTCGTAAGAATGGCAACAGAATTGGTGCAGTCGGATCCACAGTCACAGCAAATTCATATAATTTTCTGATATAATTGAGATCCTGATAATGGAACAAACGCAGCATGAAATTGAGTTTTGGAACATCAACACACTCGTAAGAATGACAAAAGAATTGGTGCAGTCGGATCTACAGTCACAGCAAATTCATATAATTTTCTGATATAATTGTTCTATTATTTTGTTATGTGCTTTCTATTTTATAATATAAACTGTTGCCAGGGCTGGCTTCAGGAAATGTGTTTCAACAAGACAACAACAATCTGAAGAAAATGAGCATTCAATCAGTGCAGATGAGATTTTAACCACTCTACTTGGTAAACAAACTAGCTATGTTCATGCAAAAGGGTATGGAAAGAGGCCTGCAGAAAAGAGTTGTGTGCGACAGACTTAGAGGCAATTATGTCCTCTACAATGGGAAATATGCGAAGAGATCCAAGTGGAAACGGAAAGAAAATTGCAGGAAGAACGTGAGCAAGTGGCTGCTGAGTTGCAAAGAAAGTTAGAAGAACAATTGACTTCTGACTTGCAAAGGAAACTAGAAGAGGAGTGTGCCTGCATATCATACAAGTTGACAAAAGGACAAGTGAAGATGGATGTGTTTATGATCAGAATGCAACAGGTAAATATGTATGTTTTGCGTATTTGGATATACAGCGAATAAGTCGTTTGAAATTCGGACCTTTATTCTCCCTGTTTACTTACTGTTAAGCGTCTGATGTATCTCTGCCATATAGCTTTGGTTATCTAAAATTATTATTTATTCATTTGGTCCTGTCACTGTTTTGGGTTATATATGATGCTTCAAGTTGGATTTCTCAAAGTGTGGTGCCATTCGGTGTGTTTTTGGTATAGAGGAAATTTTTTTTCAATTTTTCCATGGTTGATCGGTCAAATGTAGGAATACAAGTTCCTAAAAAATGAGGAATATGATTTTCTCAGTAGAAGTAGGGCAAACAAATTTTATAAGTGGCCTTCCAAGCTCATTGTCTGCTCTCCATCCCCAATGGCCCCCAACCCCCCGCCACCCCCAAACTCCAACTCCCCACATATGTTACGGAGATTTTAATTTCCTTTACAGGATTTAATCAGAAGTGCTATAAGTTCCTAGCATTTTGAGTATTTTTTTCATGAGGTGCATCGCGGATTTTTCAGTCTCTATCTTTTTGCTTCTTCCTTACTATACGTTTGTAAATGATGTACTACATACCTGTTAGTTTGTCCCTGCGTTGAAGGGGATTCCAGTAAACTAATACAACAGAATTTCCTTTTCCAGATACTTTCAAATGTCTAATCCTTATTTCTTCTTTTAGTATCAATGTTATTCATCGATTCCCTGGATTTTCTGGCTTCCCTTCCGGCATAATCTCGAATGTTATTAGTTCGGGGGAGCATGTGGTTCAATTCAATGCAAAACGTTGCAGGGTGAGAAAAAAGCCTTTCCCTGGATCCTGGTAATGAGAAACTGCAGTTAGTAGTTTTCCCATTTGTTCATTAGTAATGAGAAAAGTTGTTATTCTACTTGTCCCTATGCATTAGCCTTGAACCATGTCCAAGTGAGGATTCGACCTTCCCAGTAGTACTTCGCTTAGGATCTGCAATTTTTTACACATGCATGTATTAATGATATTTATCCTTCGTTTTCTTAATATCAAAGATAAAGTACTCAACAATGAGGAAATGAAGTTGCTCAAGGATTATTTTGAAGACATTGGAGTAGTTTGGAAATGTGTGGCTAAAGTGGGCAATGAAATGGGAGTTGTACCATTTTGTGCCGAACTGATGGCCAAATGGCCATACTGTGCTAAGTTCTCTTTATTTATCTTGTCATCTTTTCTGCAAAGCTATCAGTGTGATTGATCAGACAAGTATCAAGGGGCTTTCGGTAGACTTCTTTCATTTCCGAAGTAGGTTGCAAACTAGTCCTTGCATTAGTATGAGTTTGTTGACCGCATAAAGGCAATTCATCTTGATCATGTAAACCAGATACCATTCTAAGTTATTACTTTTAATTCCTTCAGCTATGTTTCAAGAAGATGAAATATATAGATATCCCTTAAACTTGCCACTAACTCTCAAGTAGAAGTGTTTCTCTGGTAATTAGTATTGTTAAACCGTCTACGTGATAATTGATAACGAGTTTAAGGAATTATATATGTATTTCGCCTTTCAAAAATTGCATTGTCTTGTGAGAATAAAGCCACAGTCATGTATTACAATAAAATATAGGAAGAGAATTATGGCATCTACAGTGAACCCAGAATAGTGAAAGTTATTCTCATTAATTCACTATATGATGTACTTGTTTCCCTTCATTTCTTGGCTTCATATAACGCACAGAGCATTGTGTCCACTGCTATTGTTGGCTTTCATTCTTCAGCTATGCTTAAGCTCTCTCACTCAAACTATTGTACCTTATTTTGGTGTGGGTTTCTAAAGTAATAGGGTATCTAATATTGCGAGTGAGTTATTTGATGTCGTGCTTGACACATTTTTCTCTGTCAAAATTATGGACAAATTTATGTCAAAGTATAATAAAAGCGATATATTTGGATCGTAAAGATAAATAGGTGTTAAATTATTTCTAATAGTACATGAATATTTGACTATTTTTCATTTTTCAAAATGTCTAGTAGTTAACTGTGAAGTTTCAAAGGTCAAATTTACCTTTAGACTAGAATGATCTAACTTTTTCATTCAAACTACTATTATTAGTTCGGACAAAATCGAGCCACTTTAATAATAAGTGGGCTAGAAACGAAACACTTCTTTAATGGGTGATTTACAAAAATAATTTTGAAGGTGGGTGAACTTGAACTTTTAACTTCACTTACTCCATGAACAAAATTTAATGTTTAACAAGTTTTAACCAACTTTGAAGATTTACTAATGAAACAAGTGAAGATCAAAAGTTAAAACAGCAACAATAAGCAGTTGCCCAATATAGTCCAATAAAGTAGGTAAGTAGAGGATAGAATGTATGCCGACTGAGAGATAAACAGACTAAAAACATTGAAGATCAAAAGTTAAAAAGTAAAAAAGGAGGTCTATTTTGGGATAAAATTGCCCCCTGGGGTCCACACATATGACATATGAACAGAGATCCATATTTATAAGGGCAACAAAAAGAGCAGTGAATTGAGTAAGGGCAGGTTTAATTTGGAGTAGTGTAATACACACACGAATCTCAATGTCGATTTTTCCAGGCATTATATAATGAAGCTCAGGGCTTATAAAGCACCACATCTAGGATGAGATCCACCCACCCCATAGTCTCTACATTCAAAGAAAAATTTAATACACGCAACTTATGTCATCATCTGACACAAAATCTTAGTTAAAACGCCTTTGACCTATTTGTGCCCACAACCCCAGCTACTTTAAGGGATCTTTTGGTTTCCACAATGAGATATTTCAGAATTAAGTTTGGGATGAAATTTATATGCGTAATATATGAATGTGTCATTTAATTTGGCTTTAGCTGACATCTACAACCTTCAATTTTGAGTATACACACATAAACACTTAAATTTGTATAAAATTGAACAGATAGACACATGCGTCTTACATGGCATATTACACATAGGACGCTATGTAGGATGCAAATTGCCACATGAGACGTCATGTAGAATGCTTGTGTCTATTTGATCAATTTTGTACAAGTTTGAGTGTCTAATTGTGTACTCCCAAAATTAGAGGACCAAGATGTTAGTTGAAACCAAGTTGAAGGAGATAATATCTCATATGGTCACTTAACTTTGAATAGTTCACTCAGAAAGTCACTCAACTTTCAGTTGTTCACTTAGAAAGTCACTCAACTTTGTTTTATAACTCAAAAGTCACTCAACTATTAATATTTTACTTAGAAAGTCACCCAACTATTAATATTTCATCTAAAAAGTCACCCAAACAATTTAAATAGTTTTTTCATTAAATTATATTGAAATCTAATTTTTATTTTAAACTATTTTTTAAGAAATAATAAGATATCTATTTTAATTATCTTATTAACCCATTCCAATTATTTAATTATAGTTTTTTTGAAAAACATATGGTAGCAATTGAGAAATAAATAAATATTTTTCCGTTCTAGCCTTACTGGAATAAAAGATGTTGAAAAATGATCTTAAAAAAAAAGAAGGTTGGAATTGATAAGAATAAGAAGTAAAAAAAAGTGCACAGTAGCAATATTTTATCTTTTTTTTTAAAAAAGTATAAAATAAAATTGTATTTTAACAAAATTCAATAAAATAATGAAAATGAGAATCTTATTATATTTTTAAAATAGTTTAAAAAAAAATGTATTTCAACAAAATTCAATGAAAAAATTATTTAAATTCGTTGGGTGACTTTTTAAGTAAAATATCAATAGTTGAGTGACTTTTTAAGTGAAATATCAATAGTTAAGTGACTTTTGAGTTATAAAACAAAGTAGAGTGACTTTCTAAGTAAATTACTCAAAGTTGAGTGACTTTCTAAGTGAACTATTCAAAGTTGAATGACCATATGAGATATTATCTCCAAGTTGAAGGACATATTTATGTATTATGCCAAATTTATATTATATTTAGTTGAACAGTAAATTTATAAGATATCAATTAAATGTTTATAAACTTTATACCATATGAACTAAATGTTTATAAATTTTATATCAAATTTGATCTCATTCAATTTGAGATTATTTTATCATATCTTTCGGATGAAATAAACTAATATAAAAATTATTGTTTCAAAATATAAGCTCACAATAATTTAGTGCGTATACCAAATTGCCCCTAGTATTTAACTTTGCCTCCTCCGATCCTCATTAATTCATTATTATTTGTCGCGAACACAAAAAAATGGGAGGACATTGAGGAAAATAAATAAATAAATTAGGAGATGGATTTACTAAATACGAATAAATGGAACAATCAATATCAAAAAAAATTGAAATTAGATTCGAATTTTATTAAAAAATTGTCGCTAAATGAAAACAGACAGATACTCAAATGATAAACATCCTTCACTAAATAAGCAGAAAGTGAGGGAGCTAATAGGGCAGAGGAAAAAGAAAAAGAAAAAGCCGCTAAATAGTTACTCCAAGAGATAACAGAACTTTTGACGATATATCACTAATTCATTGCTAAATAAGATTAGTGATGAATTTTGTTATTTAACTATAAAATTTATCCGTTGTTAGTTTTTTATTTTTTATTTGATATTAAATATAATATACAATATGAAGAGGACAATTCTAAACCTAGTTTATGGTCTAAAAGAAAGATGACTACCATTTATATATGTGAGGAATTGCCTATATATGGAGTATGTTTTTTAATGGCAATAAGTTCATCCACCATATATTAACAATTTATTTATTTTGTCAAAGGTTCCCACAGTGGGGATTTATAAAAAAATCAAAAGAGTTACAAAGGTTGAATGTTTCTTACTTTTGACAATTATTGCAGAATTAAGACAATTTCTTGCGATAGTAATTAATTGCAAGTTGTTATCTGTTAATGTCAATTTTATGTTTTTTTCAAATTCAACGTTGTAAACTTTAATATCTACGTGAAAAATACTACATTGGAGTGGGTTACGTTGAGTCAAAGCGTTTGTCTATAGAGGTTGTAGCGATAATTAGAATGAACTTTACCACAAAGTCAAAAGATATTATATGGGGCAATTGACTTTAAAATAGTCTATCAAACTAAGTACTTCCTTCATCCATTTTTATTTTCAGACTTGGCATATTCTTACGAAACAATATATAAAATGACAATTTTACTATATCATTCTTTTAAACATTTTAGAAAATTACTATAGTTTGTAAATACTATAACAAAAACAGTTTTTGGCGACAATAAATATGTACATTAACTAAGAGTGTTAAAACTTTTACCAGTATTAGTTAGTTATCATTGGATTCAGTAACACTAAAAATTTTAAGGATATTTACCAAGAGTATTAATTATCTCTAAAAAATATATATTTAGTTATAATTAAATTATTATCGTTAATTAGTTGTCACTAAAAATATTTTTAATGTGGTATAACTATATAAGTAAAAATGACATATATGTTTGTTTGATAATATAGTGGACACTTTTAGAGTGAACGAATAGAGTTAAAGATAAGAACGCCTATAATCATTGATGACGAAGTGGAAGGCTTGAAAAGGAATCAATTAAACATATTGAGGAGCTTTCACAAAAGCCAATTAATAGTCGACATGTGAGGTCACTATCTTTAACTCTTTTTTATCTACTTGAAAGTTGGTGGGTATAAGACTTTCTTCAATGAAATGTCTTATTCTCACTGCAATTCATACAATTATAAGAAGCAACATTTGAAGTAAAAGTAAAGCTATAGTTAAATTCATAATCACTCGGTTTCATATTACTTGGTCCCTATTGATCTCACATATTTATTAAGAAAAATGTATTTTATTAAATTAACTTTATTAATAATCGATACTTTAAAATTCTAAATTTGACTATTACTATTTTCTATAGCTATTTAACACTAACAATAGCATGGGAAAAAAAACTCTGTTGATTTACTAAAATAGACAAGTAATATAAAATATCTATTTTTATACATGATCAAGTAAAATGAAATGGAGAGTACAATTTTCCACTTTAGTTTGCCAACCGTTGAGAAGTTGCAAATTGCAAGTCCACATCTTGGCTGTCTCAGAGTCAATGGAGACTTCTATATGTATCCACCTTCCTTTTTTTGTACTATATATATTTTTTATCATATGATCATCCACAATTATTAACAATTGAATATGTTTTTAGTGTCACAAAGTATTATATATAAGAGTACGCCCTTTCTATTATATTTATACTTATGTTTTTTCCAAGTAAAAGATTCCATGTTGCATGATAAAAGACAGATATGTATGTTCTTATTTATTTCTTGTACTTTGACAATTATCTATTTAGCTTTCGAGCTGTTCTTATATAATATAAGCTCCAAAGAATCAGTCGTCTTTACATTATAACTATAATATAAATGACTTACCTGGCAAATTTAAAAAGTAAAACTACAATTGCAAATAAATCATTCAAGATCAATCCTTATACTCAAAGAACAACAAACAAGCCAAAATGCACCACAAAAATAGATATTTATTATAGAGATCATGAAAATGACCAACTTCGAAAGAAAACTTGGTTGTTATAGTTATGAAATATCGTTATAAAGTATAATTAATATAAAAAGGTATGATTAAGTAGATCATAATTTAGCTTTTAATTAACTGATGATCCATGGATCTTTTTGTCACATTCATTCTTTTTCACAGTGCACACACTGTGAACTCAAGCTAGAGTACGCATCAACATGGGTTGTGGTACAGTACTGAGACTGCTCCATCCTTAATTCGAGATTTTGAGTTTGAGTTTAGAATATGGAGAAAATTATGTTAGAAGCGTCACTCGCAAAAGAGCTGTGCGGTCAGAAATCTAATGCGGATACGGTAGAAAAAAAACTGGAGTGTGCAGACACGCCTAATGATCAGTAATCGGCCAAATCATTGATTAATTTTTTGTTATTATTTATAAATAATTATTGTTTGTGTTTTCAATCTTTCAACGCTAGACACATGTCCTAGGTGTGTTTGGTCAATTAATGGAACTATCTCAACTATCTAAGTCTTGATATTGGTGCATGGAAATTAAAATTACATATTACAATATGCATTTTGGTTTTGTCAATGAATGAGACACTTAAAGTGAAACAATGATTGCAACATTATAATTTATTTATTTATAGAAAAATAAGAGGGTTAATAATAACACTTTTTAGTCTTTAGGACCACTACTTTTTATGAAAAGAGGGAGTGAAAAACATACACTTACATGATTACCGAGGGAATCAAGAAGTACAAACCTAATAATTGTTATATACGTAGACAAATCAAAATTATTTTTTTGAGGATAATAATAGTACTTTAATTTAGTCTTTAGGACCACACTACTTGTAATAAGACAAAATGCAACTCAAGTATGCTAGCTTAATGCATAATTTTCCAACTTGGCCATGTTTTCTAGTCATAATAATTAAGTTTAATTACATATTTTATTTAATTATATCTATCAAATTAACAACAAGCATATATCCAAATCGTTTTTTTCTTTACTTCGATTAAGACATTATTGACATGCCAACGACTAAATTGATTAGTTTATATATTTCATGGTGTACGAGTTAGATTATATATCTTTCAATTTATAATAAATGTATTACGACCAATGGTGAGCAAAATGCATGGAAGGTTGACTCAAGAGGTTAAATACTCACTTACGTACGTCTCAAATTATTATCCATCGGTTCCACAATAATTAAGTGTTGCTTTAGGAAATAATAATTGTCCCAAAAATGATTGTTGTTTTAAGAATTGAAGACAAAAAATAGAAACGATCCCTGAGAGATGATATAAGGTGTTGATATCCCATAATTAAGCTTGAGTTACATTTTATCCCAGACATAATTATGAGATATCCCATCTTATTCTACATATTAAACGATTCCTGAATATATTAATAACTTCTACAACACTGTTTCTCGTAACATAGAAATCTTACACCTCCTCCATCTCGATTTATTTATCTTATTTTGACTTGACATGAAATTTAATAAAATAAGGTAAATTATTAAATATGTCACATGAAAAGTTAGGAATAAAAGGTAGTCAAAAAAAAGAAAAGACCATTCTTTTTTAAACGAACAAAAAAAGTTAGACAAACAAATTAAACGAAAAAGTACCGTGCACCAATTTCTTTCTATGACATACGCGAATTATTTTTTTACCTACTTCTCTCCTGCAATTTGCTCATGATCAGTCATGCTGTTGTCAAAATTCATCTTTTTGTTCTTTTCTTTTTCTGGTATTAAAATAAAATTTTACTCATTAATTTTAAATATTGTTTTGTGCATTTCAATTTGTTTATCCTAATTACTCTTCTTTTCAGCTTTTTTTAAATAAAAAAATTAATCTTTTTTGACAATTTTAGCTCTAACTTTTCATATTAGTATATGTTTTAAGGCCACAAGATTAAATGATATATTTAGTACACGTATCTTTAGTTTAAGATCACAAGATAAAAAATGACTTTATTTTCTTAAACTCCATGTCAAATCAAAATCAGACAAACATAATTATCATTAATTTTCAATTTATCAATTTTCTTGAACACTCCCTATGCCCATCAAAAAAACTTTTTTCGATCAGTCTTTTTTGTAGTTGGTTTAAATTTCTTATTACAGTACACTTAAGGTACGTTCATTAATTGGCTTTTGAAGAGTTGAAATATTGCAGTAAATATAAATTTGTCTGTAGCTAGATAGCTTGTGAGTGTAAAAGGGACAATTCAAGAGATCAGATGTATTGACGAGTCAATTAATCCGAAAGCACCTGAACATTCATTTAAAACCAATGAACTAATTTACTGATAAAGGAGAGAGAAGGACATAATTATTTTGATAAGTCACTATACAAGATCTAACATGAACAGTCGAGTACAAGGAGTTTACGATAAAGGTTAAAGAAGAAAATCTATTCGTATATATTTCGACATGTGCTGCTTGATACATATATTTTCCACATTTTAATTTGGTACCAAATTTTCAAAAGTAAGTAAATAAATTGTAAACATGTCATGTGAAAAGCTAAAATCAAGAAGTTGACAAAAAAATGAAAGAGACATTTTCTTAAAACAAAAAGGTACTTAATATGATAAATCCAATGTCAGACATTATGATAGGCCATTTTCTAATTTGATAAAAGAATCTAGAAAACCAAACCCATTTTCTGATATAGTCGAATCCATCAATTTTGAATCGATTTAAGGTAAAAATTTATGATTGTTCGTCAATTTTAGCCCTCAATTTTTGATTTTTTTTGGTAATACATGTATAAAAAGTTTTCAGTTAACATCAAAATTAAACTAAATCTCAACTTTAATACCATAGATTAAAAAAAAAAATTGAACTTAATTCAACATCAAAAGCCTATTTTCAAAATCACATGAGGAAGCACATTTCTCTATCCTACATGAAAATAGGTTAATAGGGATACACATGCACAGGCTTTGTACAGTGTGTGACTTGTATTTTTTTTCCCTTTAGGGGATATATTTAGTTTTTACCTGATATATATGTGTACTATGCTGCTAATTAATTTTGTTTGGTAGCTTTGGTACTTCTATTAATGTGTACATCTACACTGTCTAATAAAACAAGGCCTGTTAGCATATGATTACAACACTTACTAGAAATAGTTACAAATAATATAGTACTACTACTTTGGAAGATGTCAAATTAATCAAGGCACAGCCAACAATTAGTTAAGCAGCTTTATTTTATTTGAAACACTTGGGATTCTTGAACTTCAAGGTAAAGATTAATGCAAAAGTTTTGTAAACTAATTAATTAAGACCTGTTTAATAGTATTTGAGATGAAAATTTCAATCAGCTGCTACTTGAAAAAAGAAATTAGAAATAAGGCCTATCCATTTGACTTGTGTACCTCATAATTAATTAATTAAATAAATAAATCTATTTTTTTTTTGTTTTATTTTAAATCCCAAGTCAGTACTCTTTAAATAAGACAAATAACATAACAAGAAACCTTGTCCATTTCTCTATCTATAAAGAGAGCAAAGCTAGAAAACTTCCAAGAAAATGCTTAACTAAAAATCAACAAAATTAGAAACAAAGAGAGAAAAGAAGAAGAAGAATTAAGAGAAATGGGAAGGGCTCCTTGTTGTGATAAGAATAATGTGAAAAGAGGGCCATGGTCACCAGAAGAGGATGCTAAGCTTAAAGAATTCATTGAAAAATATGGAACTGGTGGAAATTGGATTGCTCTTCCTCAAAAAGCTGGTAAGTTCAGTCCATCTCAGTAACTTATAGTTCAAACCTTGTATTTATTTTAGAAAATTCACTCAATATATATGTACATCTGAAAATACAACAACAATAACATATTCAATGTAATCTTACAAATAAGTCTAAGGAGGATAGGATGTTATACGTAAACCTTACCCCTACAAATGTTGGGAAGAAAAGTTGTTTTCTATAAACCCTTGACTCAAAAGAAAAGAAGAATTTGAAGCAGGATTGCAAGAAAATTAGACAATAAAATACCAGGATACAAAGCAAATGAAGCAATAAACAGTAATAAACGCTAAAGAAAAAGTAATTACACGATTACTATACTAATAAGGAGGTATATACATCCGAAAATTTTGAACCAATAAAGTTCAAATCTTGACTCCGACTATAGATTGATGTCTGTGTGAAATTAATGTATTTCTTTTTTATTTGTTGTTTATACAATTTGATGAGATTATGGTTTTGGATCAGGATTAAAGAGATGTGGAAAGAGCTGTAGATTGAGATGGCTAAATTATCTAAGGCCTAATATAAAGCATGGTGATTTTTCTGATGAGGAAGATAGGGTTATATGCAGTTTATATGCCAGCATTGGAAGCAGGTATAACAAAGTTTTTAATTAAGTCCAATTTATTTAACAGTTTTTCCAATTTTTTCCTGTTTTGGTCACTAATTAATTATCTACTACCACCTTTGGTGCCCCTTAAATTTCTTCAGTTATCATGTGTTTACATATGACTTTTGGGACTAAAATAAATCCCATAAAAAAAAAGTTGAAAGAAGAACTTCAATGGTGTAGAAAAAGGGGAAAGATTAATATTAATTAAGACTCAAAAGAAAAGTACTACTAATTTAATTTGTTGGGTTCTGACTGAAGATTATACCATTTATGGACATTTCATCTGCATGCATGCCAGGTTTAGATCTAGGATCAATACTTTAATTACAGCTGTTAGGACACAGTCAAAAAAATGTTAAACTATTCAATTTTCTGGATAAAACAACTTAAGTACAGTATATACCGTCAAATTTCTCTCTAATAATATTCATCTTTAATTTATAACAATATTCTACTATAACAGTCAAGATAATTTGGAATCGATTTTCCATGTTAAAATAACAATATTCTACTATGACAGTCAAATTTTATAATAATGCTTTTCTAAAATAACTAAAATATATCCAAACAAATAACGTTATTATAGAAAGATTTAACTGTATATATTACAAATTTGAGTTTAAATTTTCTATATTGATATTTTACATTGTGTTAAGTTGACTTAAAATAACATGTAACTTTTCGTAATAAGTTTGATATACTTATAAGCTGATTAAATGGTATAATAACCATATATAGATGGTTAAATTAAATTAAAAATGTAAAAACTATTTATACAATGAATATATATAACTTAAATGTTGTTGTACATTTGTTTCAGATGGTCAATTATAGCAGCTCAATTACCGAGAAGAACTGACAATGATATCAAAAACTATTGGAACACAAAGCTTAAGAAGAAGCTCATGGGTTTTATTCAGTCATCATCTAATAACCAGAGAATTAAATCACCTAACTTATTATTTCCTCCAACAAGTACTCTTCAAACAACTTTTCAACCCCAAATCCAACCCCAATCCCAAGCATCAATTTCAAGTCTTTTTAGAGATTCATATGGAGAGCTCATTCCACTAGTCCAACCAAATTTCATGTACAACAACAATAACATGATGAACTTTCATTTAGGTGCAAATAATCAACATTCTTATAATTTTCATGATCAGAGCTTAATGAATCCCATGCAAGCAATTAGTGGTTGTTCTTCATCTGATGGGCTAAGTTGCAACCAAATTAGCTATGGAAATGAGGAAATAATGTGTCAAACTCCTTTTGAAGAAACACAAAAGTTTACACTTGACAATTATTGTAGTACTTGGGCTGATCATCATGATCAAAAGGCAAATGGATATTTTGGGAACAACTTTCAAAGTAGTCAATTCCAGTATGATCATACTAATATTGAAGAAGTTAAGGAGTTGATTAGTAGTAGCTCTAGCAATGGCAATGGATGTAACAATGTAGGGTACTGGGGTTAATTTTATTTTGTAGATGTGAGTACTTGTAATGGAATTTATTCATGGAAAAGCTTTTATTTTGCTTTCACTGAATTATTAGTACTAGCTTTTATCTTCTTTTCTGTAGTGATGATGTAATATATCAGGATCATTGTTAACTAGTACTTACTTTCTTTGTCCCAATTAATATGAGTTATTTTCTTTTTTTGTCGGTTTCAAAAGGAAATGATACAATTCTATATTTAGTAACAAACACTAATGACTTATTTTAAATTATTGTAAATTTAAAAAATCATTTTTACGTTCGTTAAACTTTCTGTAACGTTAAATGGTGTCAAATAAATTGAGACGGAGAAAGAGTATGTGTTATGTACTACTACTAGTAGTGTGTTTTTGTCTTCTACCTCTACTTTCCCTATCCTTATTATATAGTCTCCATCATATCCCTAGAAGTACTCTCAAAAATATGTAAATTTAGTTCATGGTGAAAGTACTCAAGAAACCTATCATATCATGATGCAAGAGTCAGAAGGTGAAAGTCACTAATCAAGCATCCACTGTTCGTTCTTCAATAAAACAAATACTCAATTTTTATATGAGTTAGTTTAATTTGTGTTAGGGTTTTGCCTGATTTTCTTACCTTATTTGAAGTTTATTTTTTCCTAAAAAAAAAGTCAAAGTATTACCATAAATGCTTTAACTTTTTCTAAAAGGAAAATGCATATTTTTTTTTCCATATTTGGCTTCTTTCTTCCTAAGAGGAAAAACTTGGAACTCTATAAATTGAAAACCCTCTTCTCATATCAAAACACAATAACATTCACAATATAGACGCTTAAGAGTTTAGTTTATGGGGAGATTTTCTCTCTACAGTTTATATGTTTTTATTAGTTTTTAATTATGTAGGTCAGTTGGTCATATCGTATAATAATATTATGTCTTTTAATGTGTTATCTAATTTATCGACATATGATTTGCAATTGTAAGCTTCCGCATGACACGCTTAAGAAAGAAAGAAAGTCCTTTTTTTAACCTCTCCCCTCGGAGCTTCTATCTTTTTGCTCTTTTGGTGATTCGAACTCACAACCTTAAGGTTGGAACTTGAAAGTGAGTGTGCTTACCATCCGAGCAACTCCCTCTTGTCAGATGTAGAAATGTATCTTTTTTTTTAGATTGACTAAAAAAAAGTAAGTCATATAAGTTGAGACAGGAGAATAGTAATATTTTGGCACTATAGAAAATTAAAGAGTCAATATGCCAGCAAAAAGAAGATAAACAATACCTACTGCAAGGAAATCTTTAGGGATTGCATTTTTAATTTAGCTAAAGATATGAAAATGACAGGAAAAACAAATTCAGAATCTCTGTCTTATTCAAAAAATAAAATAAACCTTTACAAGTTATATAATATTCCTTTGCCATATAACACGTTGGTTGGGACAGGCATCAATTGCTGTACAACATACGTAATATAAAATTATGCATTATGCATCGATCGAGTAATGTACATATAATGAGATGATTAAGATATATTCCTCTACCACTTAATTAATCGGACAACGTCGTGTATTCAAATTTTGAAAATGAAGAACCTCTTAATTAGTAGGAAAAATTTCAACCTCATTATGAAAGATAGTAAAATTTCGGAATTGAAGGCTAATTTCAGTTGGTGAGCTTCCTGCCTTCCACCGTTGAAGTTAAGACCGGTCTAAACTTCATTTTCCTTTAATAAAATTAAAATGATAGTGTGTTGAAGTGTTCATTTCTCGTATTTTTAATCATTAGTCCCATAATGGATGATGGGATGGCTTACGATTTCATTGATTGATCATTGACTATTGTGTTTTTTTTTATGCGCGGGGGGGGGGGGGGGGAGGGGGGGGGAGGGGGGATATAATTAATATTTGAAGTGTCCCCATTAAAGTTGACATTGCTTAGCAATAGTATCACCTTATTAGGTAAGCCATACTTTGTCTATAGTATGCACAAACCAAGTACTCCACTTGGAAAATAAAATGTTCCCTTTCTTTTTTTATTTTCCTTATATATAATAAGCTTATGTTAAAAAATATATTAAATTAATAGTTGGATTTAACTAATTAGTCTGGTTGACCAATAATGTGAAAATGTTTGACAGTCATATAATTAAGTGTCATTTGTCAAGACTTTTCTTCCTTATTACTATAGAGTAATAACCTAACCTATCTCTTTTCAGAATTTCCCAGAAGGCATTTGAATAAAGTCAACCCTACAACAACTTGGGATCATAAGCCAATTAATCTTAAACACAAGTCCACTTATATGTATTAGCAAATTAAATTATTATTATATATATATGTAACAAATAGCTTTTATCTGGCATATTTCTACTACTTAAAACACTTTTATTTTCTTCCTGCTTGTTAATTAGGAGAGGATAGTTACTTCATTAGAATTGATGAGGTAGGATTTAGCAATTTGCTTGTATTAATAATCCCTATTGAGAAATTTTTTATTGGGAAAAGGGTCAAAAATACCCCTCAACTTTGTTTTATTGGTTGACTAAGCTCTCGTCGTTAAAATTAAGTTATTCTTACCCTTGCCGTTACTAATTTCATCATTTGCGCCCCCTCAATTGGATGGAAAACCCCAAATCAATTAAAATTACCCTATTTTACTTAAATTACCCAATTTTAACCCGATCCGACCCACCTAATAATATAACCCATTTTGTTCATCTTCATTTCTGTTCATCTTCATCTTTAAACTTATGTTTCTTTTCAAAAACAATAAAATCATCCGACACAACCCAATAATATTGAAAATAATGTAATAATGACTATGAACCCAAAAACACAAGAACACAACAATGGTTAAATATAGTAATTGGAGCATTATTTTCCAGTCATATCTAAAAATTGTCGGAATTACTGGAGCTTCGAGCTCTAATTCGTCGTTGTTGATTTCCTCCGGTCTACCGGAGTTGGGATTTCACGGTGGTGGCTGGACTCTGTTCGCGATGTGGGTCTGGAGGAGGTCGAAAGAGTGGGTTTTGTTTACGGGTTGTTGATTGGTTATTTCGGATTGGGTTTTGTTACCACCGGAGTCTTGAGATGGAGCGGTGAAGGCGGCGGTGGCGAGAGGTATACCACGAATTGTTGTTGTGGCAGTGGTGATGGCGGTGGAGGGAAGTGGACTCCCAGCTATTGGTAGATTGGATCAAGCTCAAGGCAAGCCCTCTATGGAGCATCAACACTCAACTGAATAAACTGCACAGAATCATAGCTCGACTTCACAATTTCAAATGTATCCATACATTCAGAGAAGCCAACTTTGCTGCTGACTCACTCTCAAAACATAGTCACAAGCTCACCAGCCTTCAAGTTTAATTTAACCACCAGCAACTTCCAAAGGAGACAACAGCTTACCATCAGATGGACATAACAGGAATGGCAATTTTCAGAAGAAGGAAATTGAGATCAGAAAATCCAACATAGCCTGGATTCATTAGTATTAGAGTTTGTAATTCATCATTTCCTGCTTGTATTTCTGAATTTTCATGAAAATAAGATGCAATTTTTTATTCTTTTTTATTTTTCCCCCTCAAAATAACACCAACTAATCTGAAAAATAAAAATAATTAAGTTAAAGTCAAGTCAAATAAGTTCACATATATCATTTTTTTCCAAAATACAAGGCAAAACATAATTGTTAGGTGGGTCGGGTTAAAAGATGAACAAAAATGGGTTATATTATTAGGTGGGTCGGGTCGGGTTAAAATTGGATAATTTAAGTAAAATTGGGTAATTTAAATTGATTTGGGGCTTTCCATCCAATTGAGGGGCACAAATAATGAAATTAATAACGGTAGGGGTAAGAATAACTTAATTTTAACAGCGGGATCTTAGTCAACCAATAAAACAAAGTTGAAGGATATTTTTTACCCTTTTCCCTTTTTTATTTCTAATAAAAAGGCGCTAACATATTTTGTCTATTAGCATAAATTTGCTAAAAAGAACTACTAATTATAACACTAATATGAATACTATATAGAAAGTATTTCCTTGGAAAGAGCCCAATTAAGACGAGTATGGGATGACTTCCTCATAGACGTGTTTGATTGTATTCCTTAACGAAGGAAAAAAGAAGAAGATTGGAGTATTTTTATCCATTATGGTTATGTGTTGAGAGTTCAGAATAAAATTTGGATATTTGATTTTTAAAACAAATGTTAAGTCATATTCACTCAACAGTGTTCTCAAATAGTAAATATGTAATACTACAATTTGTTATTTGAGTTACTCTTAATCTTCTTATTTCTATCGATGAAAAAACTATTAAGTACTATTCATTTATTAAAGAATTATGAGGCTCAAAATTGTTAACTAAATAATTCGACACATAATTTATGCTAGATCTATTAAGCAAACTTCGAGTATTAGACGTTAGACATGTTTAAAACGTACAGTCAAATGCTTAGAAAGTAAGCCTCACAGAACTAAACCCCACATGTAAATCTTCGGAAGCACTCGTTAAGTAGAATTCAATGAATTTGGATTTATAATTTGTAGCTAATAGTGTTGTTGTTTAAAAAATGGAAAAACTACTTAATAAGACAGACTTCACTACCATATATACATATTTTACCTCTAGTTTTAAAATTTTACATGTAATATCACTTTTTCATAATTATACCATATATTTTAAAAAGTTAAATCCGATACACAAATCCTTTAAATATGGCAATGAATAATTATCTTAAAGTCTAATCTCCTTAATTAATGGGATACTAACAATTCAAAATTTTCTTTCTCTCACATTACACCAATCGTTTCCCTCCCCAATCTCATTATCGTATGTATCTAATCCTCACCCCCACGTAATTCTCACACATCCACCTTTTCCATTTCTTCTTTAACCAACTCAATACATGTTTGCATGTTCTAAATTCATAACTACTTCTTGATAATCACCATGTTGTGATCCCGATCATGGAAACCGGTAATGGAGAGTTGTTGGGGCCCTGATCCTGCTGAGAGGCCATCATTCTCATAAATCTCTTAGAAATTCAGAACTATGACAGCGTCAATAAATGTCAAATGATACTGTTTTAAGACTTACCATACTCGCTCCATCCAAGATAGTTATTTACATTTTGTTCAATTTTTCGCTCATATTCTAATGTATCTCGATTTTCATCACTTTTATGTATTTGAGTATTGTAAACTTCATATTCTTCATCAATTCCTTCCTTTGTATCTTAAAGTTTCGAATATTTCGTCCTTGAGATACATGTATCATTACTTGCGAGATACATGTATTCATCGATTTTAAAAGTCGAGACACGTAATTTATTACTTTGAATTAAAGGGTGTAACTTATTTCCTTCTATAATTTTCGTATTCGATATCAGAGATCCATGAACCCGAATGCCTCAACAATACTGTGATTTTATTAACTTTCATGTATCTGAGTACTGTATATTTCATCTTCTTCATCAATTCCTTCCTTTGTATCTTAAAGTTTCAAATATTTCGTCCTTGAGATACATGTATCATTACTCGCGAGATACATATACCCATCGATTTTAAAAGTTGAGATACACAATTTGTTATTTTGAATTAAACTTATTTCCTTCTATAATTTTCATATTCGATTTTAGAGATCCATGAACTCGAATGCCTTTACAATACTTTGATATTGACCATTTGCAAAAAAAACCTCAAAAATTGAAAATTCAAAAGAAGGAATTGATGAAGAAGATGAAGTTTACAATTTCAGAATTACTAATGTTTATGATTTAGGTTTCATATTAAAACTGATAATAGTTGATACAGAAGGATCCACTAAATCCGTTTTGTTTGTTAATTTCCCATCATTTGCTACTTTGATTAAGGAATTAAGTTATAGAATTTAATTTAAATCAATTAAATTATGTATCTCGTCCTTTTAAATCTGCTAGATGCATTTATCTAACGGCTTATGATACATGTATCCGATAGCCGAAAGTGGTATAGAAAGTAAGATTAAAAACTAACGGGATTCCTAGTAATTAGGATCTAAAGTAGTGTGATTTATGTAGTTTACCCTTAAAAAAATGAGTAGCAGATCTGTCACGGATGCTGGGCCCAGCCCAAATTAATTAGGCCCAAGAAATTCAAAGTTGTAGCAAGGTAAAGCTTACGTGATGGCTATCGGCCCTAGCCCAAACAAAGGGAAAATTAGCAAACTTGTCAAAATTCCTAACATAATTAGCTAAAACATCTACACTTTAAAATAATTATTAAAAATGTCATTATGTCATTATTTTAGCAAATATAATGTATCCTAATATAATTAATTTAATATCTTTTTATTTCTCAAATCATGCCCACAGTTACCTAGTTTGACTCCACTACCCGGTTAAAAGTAAAAAAAGGACCCCATATTCCAATATTCTCTCTAGGTTTTTACCCCAAATCTCTCCATTCTTTCTACCGTTTCCACCATTGTTATCTTCTATACTTGTTTAAGAAATTTCTTCGACTTGTACGGTTTCAACATCTGGCAATTCTTCGTGCAAATTGGGGTATAATATCCAATTTTGCTCTCTCCTACTTCTAATCAGGAGTCGGAAATGCCCCACAACTTCTCTGCTTATCGGGCTCAGGCGGTTTCTCTGTCAGGTTCTAGATCTCCACAGCTGCTCTACGGATGGTTCCGAAAAGACTCTTCTCGAATCCATGGAACTTGATGAATCAATTGTCGAATCGAAGTTCTTAATTGTCCATTCATTCTCAATTCTAAATAACCAAAATACAATTTATTTATGTATTCATCCTAATTGCATATGTAAAACAGACTTTTATTTTATTTTGCTCATTTTGTATTTTTAATATCACTTTGTATACCAAATAGTTTGTATTTAGATATGATTTCGTATTCGTCCTAATGGTATACCATAAGTTTTGTATTTATATTTGATTTTGTATTATTCTCAATTCTAAATAAACATAATATAGTTTATTTATGTATTCATTATATAGGTATTCATCCTAATTGCAACAGTAAAACAGATTTTGTATTTTATTTTGCTCATTTTGTATTTTCAATATCACTTTGTATACAAATAATTTGAATTTAGATTTGATTTTGTATTCATTCTCAATTCTAAATAACCAAAATACAGTTTATTTACATATTAATTATATAGGTATTCATAGTAATTGCATTAGTAAAATAGATTTTGTATTTTATTTGGCTCATTTTGTATTTTCAATATCACTTTGTATACCAGATAGTTTGTATTTAGATTTGAATTTGTATTCGTCCTAATGGTATACAATCAGGTTTTGTATTGTATGGTCTAACTTTTCAATTGAAATGAATATTTATCGTGCTCAGTTTGTATTTCATTATCACTTTGTATTCCATTCTCAATTTGGATGCCAACAAATCTATATTACTTTATTATTATGTAGTCATCATAATTGAAAGAACAAGAGAGAGATGGTAATTCCTAATTTATCCAATTGTAACTGATTAGAGATTTAAGCAATTTTTATCTTTTTTGAAATATTTTCTCCCATAATTTTCTCCATTTTGTCGTTAAAGATTTGTATTCTTTCAAATTAAATAAATACAAAAGTTAGCCTTATAACAAACTAAAATATTTACATTTTAAATAAATATTGAAAGTGTTAACAAAGGGTCCTATTAAATGCTAAAGTATTGCTATTTTGAAAATTTTCCCATTAATAAACTCTAGCCTTGACGAGACACCTTAAATGTGCCCTAGCCCTATATCCATGAATCCATAACTACCTAATCAGACAAACACTTCTACTATATTTACTAATTATTCCTATATTTTGAAATAATTACACACTATCTCACTAATTAATAATTTCATATCAGATTTTAAATTAGATACACCTACATACATGTATTTTTGCAGATACACTAAAATAGGAAGAGAGACGAGCTAGATAAGAGGGAGGTGAACGAGACATTCTATGAATATGAAATACATACAAATCACACTAGATACATTCTAAATTACAAATACATAACATATGGAGAGAGGTGAGCAAGAGAGTCAAATTTTTGATATCTTGATTTAATTGGATTTATGAATTTGGTGCAATTTGTCGATTTTCTTTGAATACCCTTTGTTTCGATCCAAGATAATGTTTTTCGATCAGTCCTTTTGGTAATTGGTTAACTTCAATTTCATATTACAGTAGAACTTTTAAGGTACGTTCATGCAGGATCAGGAGCAGTAAATATAATTTGTCTATAGTTAGCTAGCTTGCGTGTGTAAAAGGGACAATTCAAGAAATAACGTTAATTCATGAGTCAATTAATCTAAAAGAACCTGAACATTCATTTACGACCAATGATGTCACGATCCAATTTCTCAAGTCATGATGGCGCTTACCAACCCACCAGTGGGCCAGCCAAAATTCTATCCCGGTAACGGGACTAAGGGTGAAAACTAATTCATAGCCAAGTGGAAGCATACAATAAGAGCACTCACGAAAGCTGAAACGGAACCAAAATAATATATACAACACCTCCCAAAACCTGGAAGTCACAAGTACAGAACTACTAAAAAGAGTACAAGTTCCGAAAGTGGACCACTGGAACAACTGTCTCAAAAACAAAAGACAAGTCAAAATATATAAATAGAAGGAGACTGGTAATCCAAAAACGCCAAGTGCTCACCCTCGTCTCCTGAGCAGACCGCTGCAAGCTCGATATCAACGCTGATAGCTGGTGCTCAGACCTGCATCACGAAAACAGATGCAGAGTGTAGTATGAGTACCAAAACAACAGGTACCCAGTAGGCATCATAGGCCGACTGAGCAAGAAAGGTAAAAACAGGCAGACAAGATAGAATCAGCACAAACAGAGGTTAATAGAATAGGAAACGAAAAAGCTGAAAGGAAACACAAAGAAATAACTAAAATAAACCCAGTTGAGCCCCCCATAAGCCCCGCTGGGAACACTCGTGCGCAAGTTTAAATAAAACCTGAACGGACCCCCAAAAGCCTGACAGGTACACAGAAGAACTATTCTACAGAAACGAAGGAATAATCAACTGAAGAACAACACCAGGGCCCCGCCCAATCATTACCATCAGAGCCCCACTCAGTCAAAAATATCAGAGCCTAGCTCAATCATAAACATCAGAGCCCAACTCAGTCATAAACATCAGAGCCCAGCTCAGTCATCAGTCACGAACTGGAAATGCCGGACTCTAACCGGGTAACCTCAGTCTCGGACTGGCACAAACAGCCCACACTCGACAGTCTAACGCAGGAAATACTAGTTCCACCGAATACGTCAGTCGCGTAGCTGGGACTAGTAGCCTATGCTCTACAGACTCGCACTGGAAATAACGGGCTGCAATCGTGTAACGTCAGCTGCGGATCAGAGCGGGTAGCCTACCCCCGTCAGCCTAGCGCTTGAAATCCTGAGTAATAACCGAGTAACGTCAGCCGCGTACTGGAGCCAGCCGTCACAAACCGGATAAGCCACAAAAACAATGCACTAAGAGACTAAACATCACGCCCCCCCTCCCCCACATATATACCAACCGAAGACTCCCAGCCTAACACAATCCAGCGGACAATCGGCGCAACAACGGCATCTTCCGGCAGCATCCCAAAAATCCCAACAATATGGGGCAAAGAATCGGAAGGTACGAAAGCCACGAAAATGCCTATACTAAGACTCATAATCTAACTCAAGTCTGCTATATCAGTCTACAAGGATCTAGTCCATTCGAAACGACGTCAGATACATACTCAAATCAACGAGTTACATGAGACTATGTCAATAAATCACAGCTTATTCTAAGGCAAAATCAATATAATCAGTCAATCATCAAACAGATTCAACCGGACCCACTCATGCAACATCAGATAACCACCAACAGATACCCCACGGCATGCATATCAGCAAATCAAATCAACAGCCCAACCTATAGCATGATACTAGCTCATAACAACCCAACAACCAACTCTAAACTGAGGAAATCGGGGAACAAGGGAAACAATACTAACTAACCACCCCAAATTCACAAATACCAACCAGCATTTACACAATCAGGCTCAGTCTAGAAAGAAGGGAAGTCGTAACCTACTAAAAAGCCGATCACGCGCTCTCCAAGTCACTAAATTGGAGATTTATCCCTTCCGAACGGCCTCAGACTTCTGCCACGCTACCAAAAATAGAATCACAACGTCAATACGGTCGTTTAGACACCAAAATTAACAAATTCGGAGACACACCAATTTTTGGGTCAAAATCGGGTAAAGTGGGACCCACTCCGGATTTCTTAGAATTGACTCCGTCAAAAGGTCCCAAATCCTTCCCCCAACACTAATCCTAAACTAGTTTATCAAATAGGGGTCGGATCCGCTCCTAATCAACCAAACAATAACAAATCTAAAACTAACAAAAATAGGCCAAATAAGGGGTTTACCTCCGATTTCACGCAGAACAAGGTGCACCCATCGAACCCCAACCTCAAATCCACGAAGCCAATGAAAACCCAAACACTTGGGACTTTGAATCATCAAAAATGGAGCTCTAGAACTCGAGATATCAAAATTTAAAATGAAGAAGAAATCATAAGTTGATGGCAGCAGCTTCGAGCTGAATTTCACCACAAACGAGGGTTCACCAACACATTCCGATCACTCCACTGCGTAGCCAAAATCTCCACGATCATACAGGACTTCGAATCACTCAAATCGGAGCTCGGATGAGTGAGAAATCGACATTTGAAAATGAGGGTGAAAGCTGAAAATGAGGGTGAAAGCTAAAGGTCTGCACCAGCAACCAGATTTTTGCTATTTTTTTAAAATCTCCGAACGGACCCTCGGAATTCGTTCGGGACCCGATGAAAATAAACCAGATATGCTACCCCACTAAATTCGACATTCCGGACTCAATGGTGCAGTTGAAATTTCCATACGAGGTCGTTTCGACAAAAAGTGGGTCCCACACCGATTATGCCATTTTAACCAAATTCTACCAAGGGCCTCGGATTTTGATCGGAAGCTCCCGGTAATTCTCGAAAGATCGTTCTAGACGAAACTCGGCATTCCGGAACTAACCGCGCTATCAAAATTTTCATCCGAGTGCCTTTTCCAAGAAAGTTGACCAAAGTCAACCTTAGGCCAACTTCCAAAGGTTAAAGAGCTAATCGGCCCCAAATTCACACCGGAAACCCCGGGACTCATGCGAACTATGTTTCTTGCCTAATTTAGCCTTTTCGGAGCTGATGGAACCGTCAGAATTCTCATATGAGGTCGTTTACATGAAGTTATGATAGAAATCAACTTTTCAAGGTTCAAAATCTCCAAAACAGAAAAACAGGCATAAAACCCAAACGAACGACCAGGAGACCGAACAGTCAGTGCCAGCAAGTCATAAATGACTTGGGGTCGCTATAGGAATGCTCTAAACGACAGAAAGAAGGCATTAACACATAAATGACATGGAGGGTCATTAGAAATGAGTTAATTTACCTGGTATCAATATGACCAAAGGAGAGAGGACGATGTAATAATTTGGATATGTCACTATACAAAAGGACTCTTCAATAAAGGTTTCGCAGAAAATCTATTTGTATTTTGACAAGTGCTTGCTATTTCATTATCTCATACTCTCTCGTTTCAATTTGTTTGTTTTGTTTTAATTTAATACAAAGTTTTAAAAAAATTAATTGAATCTTGTGTCCATGAACCAACGGCGATCCGAGTTTTTGAAAAATGAAAACTGTGATTCGCAGATTTTTCAAGAGCAAAACTGCGGTCGCAGATTATAAATTAAAAACAATAGAAATATTTCATCAAAGAGTACATGGATCTAGGGGTTGAATTGTTCAATGTCGTACAAAATACTTGTGTTCAATTCAAAGTTGCTACACTTTTTTTCATGTATATTTATGAAAAACGGACAAACAAAACATACGCTATCTATTGTTTTTTCCAAAAAACTTATATCAAATTTTAATCTAAGGAAATCGATCCTTAAAAGAGTTAAAACTGACCCGCCATTTTCCTAACGTAGTCGAATTCGTTCATTTTGAGTAAAAAATTGAGGGTCCGTTGGTTTTGACCCTCATTTAAAAACTCTTTTTGGTAATGATATATATAAAAAATCAATTTACACCAAAATTAAATTAAATCCTAACTTTAATACCATGATAAAAAAAAAATTAAATTTAATCCAATAGCTTAAGGAGAAATTTTTTAAAATCATATGCGGAAGCACATTGCTCCATCCTACATGGATTACGCATACGTTTTGTACTGTCTCTCTTATATTTGGTTTTTACTGTGATATATATATGTGTGTGTGTGTTTGATAGCTTTGCTATTATATTAATGTACACTGTCTAATAAAACAAAGTCTGTTAGTATATGATTTTCTTACTAGAAATAGTTACAATTAATATACTTTAGTACTACTCTCCCCCTTTTAAAACAATTGTCACGCTTCACTTTTCAAAAGTTAATTTTACTACTTTTCAAAATTAAATAATTTAATTTGGTTTATTCAATATTTTAAAACTAAAATTTAGATATTCAAAAATTATACAAAAAATATTATAAATTATAATTTTTTATATCTTAAAATATTAATCAAAGTTTATATTGTTTGACTTCCTAAAAAAATTGTGACAAATATTTTGCAACGGGGAGGGAGTACTTTGGAAGATGCCAAATTATTCAGTATTAATCAAGCAACAACCATCAATTAGTTAATCAGATTTATTTTATTTTAACACATGAAACACTTGGGATTTCTTGAACTTCAAGGTAAAGACTAATGCAAAAGTATTATAAATTAAGACTTCCAATAGTGTTTGAGATTAAAACTACTTGACAAAGAAATTAGAAATAGACCTATCCATTTGACTTGTGTACCTCTTAATTATTAAAAAAAAAAATGTACCTCTTAATTAATTAATTAAATCTCTTTATTTTGTTGTTTTAAATCCCAAGTCACTCTTTATATAAGACAAATAACAAAACAAGAGTCCTTGTCCATTTCTCTAGCTAGAAATGGGAAGATCTTCTTTTTGTGATAATATTAATATGAAAAAAGGGCCATGGTCACCTGAAGAAGATGCTAAGCTTAAAGAATTCATTGAAAAATATGGTACTGGAGGAAATTGGATTGCTCTTCCTCAAAAAGTTGGTAAGAAAACCAAATAAAAATATTTTCTTTTTATTTCCTCATCCCTTTTTCTCTCTCTCTCTCTCTCTCTCTCTCTGTTGATGACCATGCATGGTGGAGCTACAAGAGAGTAAGCCTATGGATTCTGTCGATCCCAGTAACTTTTATTTCAAACTTTGTATTTACATTAGAAAATTCATTCAATATATGTACATTCGAAAATATAATAACATATCTAGTATAATCTCATAAATGAGATCTACGTACGCAAACCTTACCCTAACATTTATAGGATAGAACGATTATTTTCAATGGACCTCGACTCAAAAGACAAAAAGCATTAGAAGTAGGATTGTAAAAAAAATAAGACAACAAAATAACAGGATACCAAAGCAAATGAAGTAACAGACAATAATAAGTACCGGAAAAAAAAAAGAAATTACACGATTACTACTTAATAGTACTTCTAATAAGGAGGTACATCTGAAAATATTAGAACCAATAAAATTCAAATCTTGACACCGATCATGTATTGATGACTATGCATGTGGAAATATATTTCTTTTATATTTGTTTTTTATATAATTTGATGAGATCATGGTTTTGGATCAGGACTAAAGAGATGTGGAAAGAGCTGTAGATTGAGATGGCTAAATTATCTTAGGCCAAATATAAAACATGGTAATTTTTCTCAAGAGGAAGATAGGGTTATATGCAGTTTATATGCCAAAATTGGAAGCAGGTAACAAAGTTTTTAAGTCAAATTTATTTAACAGTTCTCCATTTTATTTTATTTTCTGTTTTGGTCACTAATTAATTATTTACTACCTTTGGCGCCCCTTAAATTTCTTCAATTATCATGTGTTTGCATATGACTTTCGAGACTAAAATAAATCCCATATAGTTAAAAATTGAAAGAAAAACTTCAATGGTGTAGAAAAAGGGAAATTAAAAGATAAATATTAAGACTCAAAAAGAAAAGTAATACTCCATGGACATTTCTTCTGCATGCATGCCAGTAAAATACGCCAGTTAACTTAATATGTTTTTTAACGACATTAAAGGCTATTGCCGTTAGTTAATTATTACTAAAGATCACAAGTCCAAAAATGTTGAAACTATTCTAATTTTTTCTTTCTTCAGGATTTTCTTCTTCTTATATATGTATTCAGTTATCTGGATGGAACAACTTAATTAAGTACCTACAATCAGATTTGCCTATAATAATCACCTTCTAAGTATAACAATATTCCACTATAACATTCAAGATTTTTTTATTTGAAATTGATATTTTATATTATGTTATATTATATGTTCTCCACAACAATACTTAGCTATAACAATTAAAAAAATATCTAAACAAGCAACATTATTACAGAAAGGTTTAACTGAATATCTTATGAATTTAAGTTTAAATTTTGTATATTGATATTTTACACTATGTTAGGTTGACTTAAAATAACATGTTTTATATACATAATAACCATCTGTAGATGGTTAAATTAAATTAAATGTTGTTCATTTATGTGCCAGGTGGTCAATTATAGCAGCTCATTCACCTGGAAGGACTGACAATGATATAAAACACTATTGGAACACGAAGCTTAAGAAGAAGCTCATGGATTTTATTCAGCCATCATCATCTAATAACCAGATAATTAAATCATCTAATTTATTATTTCCTCCCACAAGTACTCTTCAAACAACTTTCCAACCCCAATCCCAAGCATCAATTTTAAGTCTTTTAAGAGATACATATCTAGTGCCAATTCCACTAGTCCAACCAAAATTCATGTACAACAACAATAACATGATAAACTTCCAGTTAGGTACAAATAATCAATATTCTTATAATTTTCATGATCAGAGCTTATTGAATCCCATTCAAGCAATTAGTTGTTGTTCCTCATCTGATGTGCTAAGTTGCAACCAAATTAGCTATGGAAATGATGAAATAATGTGTCAAATTCCTTTTGAAGAAACCCAAAAATTTACACTTGATAACTATTGTAGTACATGGGCTGATTATGATCAAAAGGCAAATGGATATTTTGGGAGCAACTTTCAAAGTAGTCAATTCCAGTATGATCATACTAATATTGAAGAAGTTAAGGAGTTGAATAGTAGTAGCTCTGGCAATGGATGGAACAATATTAACACCAACTTGTTTTTCTTCAATGATGAAAACAAAACTAATGTATAGGTACTGGGGTTAATTAATTGATGTTGCTGTTAGTATAGTACTTGTGATGGAATTGATTCATGGAAACCTTCTATTTTGCTTCTCTTTTGTGCATTTTGTTTTTAGTGATTGATGTAATATATCATGATTATTATTAATTGGTACTGTTTTTGTCTAAATTGATGTGACACAACCTTTGTTTTTAGTTTCTCCTAAAAAAAAAGTTATTTTTCTAAAATTAAAAATAACTTAACTATAAAAATTTTCTTTTATTTTTAATGTAATGATTTAAAATCGTATAAATATCTAAAATTTGTTTTAGATCAGCCACAAATTGTAAGTCTTTTTTTCTTTCTTTAAATGCAGCGTCAAGTCAAATAATACCAAACAAATTGGTACGAAGAGCATGTGTTGTGTACTACTACTAGTAAAATTCGTTGCCATATAAGACGTTGGTTGGGACAGGCATCGGATGTTGTACGACATGGGTAATTATAAAATTATGCATTATGCATCGATCAATTAATAGTGTAGGTATGATGAAATGATTAAGATTCCTCAACTATTAATTAATCAAAAAGTTTTGCAATCAAATCCTGAAAAATAAAGAACCTCTTGGTAGAAAAAATTTCAATCTTTAATAGGTTTTATTTACTTGGCGACCCCCTTCCTTCGAGTCCGGAGCCGAAAGGGCAAAAAAATTGAACAAAAATTTTAAAAGGGCAACAAAAAATAAGTTTGAAACCAAAAGAATAACATTTAAACGGGAGGAAGACGGTATCTACATTGGGATAGAAAGGCGTAGGTCCCTATGTGCCTTACAAGACGCAAGGAGATGGAGACTTTCAGGTCGCAGTTTGTCTGCGCCTGGTAAGCGCATTGGGCCCCGCGCTTTTGTCTAAATAATAATTTAAAAAAATTTTAGCCTCTAAAATTTTCCAGAATTAAAAAGAATAAAACAATTTTTTAAGAGTTGCCACCTAATTTTAGGAAACCAATTAACTAACTAACAATAAAATAGTCTACGAAACTAATAGCTTCTAGGTAAGGGGTTCAAGTGATTCCGAAGGAAAGGTATTAGGCATCCTTCAAAATCCACAACTGTGGGTCCCGATTGAATTCATTTTTTTCAAATTGAGGAGATAAAATATAATGTACAAGTATAATAAAATGCAATATACACAAATAATAAAATAATAATATAAGAAACGACATATGTTTTGCCTAACGTGAATAATATACAATAACGAATAAAAAATATAATTTGAACTCCATTAGAATAGCTTCAATGGGAAGCGACTCTGGGGTGTACCTGTAAAGACACTTAGTAAAAGTGTTAGTAACAAATAAATATGAATAAAAATAAATAAATCAAATAATAATTTTAAAATAAAAACCCGTCTTATTAATATGAAAGGCCTTGGAAATCGACGGTAATTTCTTCATCGGCCAGTTTAACATGCAAAGAATATGAACCTAAACTAAATCTTTGTTTTTTACCATGGGGAGGCCTCAAACACCAACGGAGAAATTTTTTCATTGGCTATACGTTTATTCACATCAATTGAAAACAAATAAAAATATAAAACATTCTAAAGCGACAAAGAAATAGGAAGCAATGATATAATGAACAGTAGCAACATCAACAGATATTATAAAACAAAATTATAGCTACACATCATCTATAAAACAATATTATATGATAAACAACGTGAGTAATGACAAGTATTTCAACAATAACAAGCATGAAAATATAGATACTTGAAAGATATCTCATATTCAAATATTTAGATAGAGATAAAACAAAAATAACTAAAGCAACCAACACAACATAAAATGGAGTTCACTGGAGTATGGCATTTTCCGGCCAAATCTGAGAATAATACTAACAACAATAAATAATTCAACACAAAACAACAAGAGATCAAAGATAGTCAAGGTCTAAAATGCAACCTAACAGCACAAGAAATATAAAGAAAAATTCATCAAGATCTAAACTATTTAACAGTGAGAAAATAATAAGAAAAAAGGGAAAAGAGACTGAGTCGGTTGTTCATAGTTTCACGATGGTTTGGAGCTCGGAGCTCACGGAGGTTGCTGAGTTGCGATGCTTCGCCGGAGTTCCTGGTTGTTGGCGCGTGGTGGTCGTGTTTGGTGAGTTTGTTGTTGCCGTAGAATGGGTGAGTTTTGGTGAGCTTTAGGAGCTGCTGGAGAAGAAGAGGGTTGCTTGGATTGGTTGTTTGTGCGGTGGTCCGGTGGCTATTTGAGGTTGGAGTCTTGGAGAAGATCTGGTTGGTTGGTCGAATTCCGGTGGTGTTTTGGTGGGCTTTAGGAACTACTGGTTGTTGTTCGGGTATGGTTTATGGATGCTGTTCGCTAGTCAGCAAGTTGCTGGCAACAGCATGAAAGAAGAAGAAATGGGGGGTCTTTTGGTGGTGGGAGCTGTTGCGATGGGTTTGGTTGGGTGCTTGTTTACTGGTCGTTTTTGGTCAGAAAATAGAAAAGGAAAAGGGGTTTTTGGGTGGTGGACTAGGCGGAGCTCCGGCGAACTCTTCGCCGGAGAAGACAATGAGACCCTTTCTTAAAAAATCTGAAAATTATAAAACCTTCGTCTAAAAATTTTATTCAGCCCCACTAACTTAGTGACCAAGCTATTGTTTAAATAGAAAATCGAAAATCACCTAGTGCACAATACCATTATCTTAAAATCCTGGGTCAAAACCACCGATCAATAAAATATATGTGTATGAAATCTTATCCAGTTAATAAAATATTTGTGTATGAAATCTTATCCAGTTAATAAAATATCTGTATATGCAAATCTTATCCATATTTGAATGAATTTCTAGACTGCGCAAAATATCAAAATGAAAAATTACAAATAAAAATGAATATTAACAAATGTCACGAATAAAATCAATGACATACAAAAAAATGTAATTCAACAGAAAATTATAATTTAATAAAACTGACACAATATTCACAACATATTCAACTGATTGTGATAAAAATAATATAACCAAAATTAACTAAAATTCAAAATAAAGTAATAAAAATCTTAATATTTTGAAAAATAAGAATAACTATTGATAGATTTATTTAAAATTATAAAAATGTATTTTGAACAATTTAATAAATAAAACATAAAAGTTATGAATTTTGAAAAATGTTAAGCCAAAATTGGGTGTCAACAGCTGTAAGTCTCTGTCTCCTTGCGCCTTGTAAGGCACATAGGGGCCAGCCGCTTTCAACCCCAATTTAGACGCCGTCTCCCTTCCGTTTAAATGTTACATTTTTGGTTTCAAACTTATTATTTATTGACCTTTTGAAATTTTTGCTCAATTTTTTTATCTTTATCGATCCGTTCCCCTTCCTTCTACCATTGAAACTAACAACTTGTAATCATAAGCCTATTAATTTTAAACACGAGTCAATTTATATGTATTGATAAAATTGTCATGATGCATCATCAATATTTCGTCACAAATTATTGTTATTCTTCTTATGTACGTGTTAGTACTATCTGTTGCAACAAAAACAAAAACAATCATAAAGGCCATATACCAGAACTATTTTCAAAAGTATTAATCACTTATTAAAATTCTTAAGTCTCAAATATCGGAGGGAAAAACTTGAAAATTAATTAATTATTAGTTCATGAATCACTTGTGAAGTTTTATCATTGATCATACTACGAAAATCATTTTTATCTTATTAGGCGCTACTAGTGTCAAAAGTGAATTGAGCTAAGTTGAACCATTTAAATTAGGCCGGATATATTGATAACTCAGTCGCAATATTTTATTTTGAAACTTGAACTATGAGAAAATGCCTCAAAATTTTGAATTTTTTTTTGCGCATCTTCAAAAGCACGAATTCTATTGAATTTGGGTTTATAATTAGGGAAAATTAGGTAGCTAAGCAAACATATACTACTTAATTATCTACCATAGTTATAGTTTGCATTAATTACAATTCGAAACTAACTTTAAGGTATAATTTCATTCTCTCTCTCGCCTCTCTCCTCTCTTCCTCTCTCTCTCGCGCCTCTCCCCCATCTCTCTGGAATTCTCGCTCGCCACTCTCCTCTCCCTGCCCAGTCTCTCTCTCTCTCTCTTCTCTTCTGCCAATCTCTCTCTCACTTTATACAAACACAAATGTATAATTTGTGTTTGTATAAAGCGAGAGAAACGGGATATACAAATACATATACATATCTCTCCGCCCTATACACTTATAACTATACATATACAAATCTTCCCATACCCAGTTCTCTTTTGTCTTTACTCTCTCTCGCTTTATACAACACAAATGTATCATTTGTGTTTGTATAAAGCAAGAGAGATTGGATCTTGCCCTGCCCAGTTCTCTCTCTCGCTTTATACAAACACAAATGTATAATTTGTGTTTGTATAAAGCGAGAGAGATTGGATTTTGCCCTGCCCAATTATCTTTTGTCTATCTCTCTCTCTCGCTTTATACAAACACAAATGTATAATTTGTGTTTGTATAAAGCGAGAGAGATTGGATATACAATACAAATGTTTTAACTCGATTCAATTGCATACGAATTCAAATTATATGTAGATATACAAATACAATACTTGATACATATAAATATATACAATTATTTTGACATATATACATATGTATAATTCGACATACATACATATACAATTCGCCCCTCTCCACTCTCTACCCTCTCTCACTCGCCTCTCTGCATTCTCTCCCAGTATCGCTCGCCTCTCTCCTCCCTCTCCCAGTCTCGCTCACCAGATATACAAGTACATATGTATATCAGTTACATTTATACATTATTTTGACAGTTATACATATACAATTCGTCTCTCTCCACTCTCTACCCTCTCTCACTCGCCTCTTTCCTCTCTCTCCCAGTCTCGCTCGCCACCCTCCTCCTTTAACATGTAGCTATGAATTGTAATTATCAAACTAGAGCTATGGAGCATAGTTAAAATATTTTGAGTGGCTATATGTGAAAGTTCCAAGGTAAAGCTTACGTGATGGCTGTCGGCCTAGCCCAAATTAATAATAAACTCTAGCCTTTGATGAGATCTCTACCATAAATGGGGCTCAAATAAATTCAATATCGATAAATCAATAATTCTATTTCAAAATAATAAGGAAGGAATATATATATATCACTGTTGAAGTCGTGAAGTTTAAATCATGAAATCACCTCTATTAATACACGTGGCTAATCATAGGATCAAATGAAGTGTAGAGTTTCAGACGGTTGGGGCTTTGTTTGCCCCACCCCCAGCTCCACCACACACACACAAAAAAAAGATCGGAAAAGAGTCATATTTGCCCTTGTACTCTTAGAAAAGGGTTATATTTACCTTCGTCATACTTTTTTGATATATTTGCCCTCACCATCCAACTCTTGGCACATATATGTCCTTAGATGTTTACTCTCATATCCCACCCTTATTATCTTATATTTTTATCTCAATTAAAATTTTTCTCAATATGATTTTTCTATCCGTTTCCTAATAATTACCACTTCTATATTACAATTACACTTAGCTTCAACAGATTAACCAAATGAAATAATGATTTAATAATCCTAGAGGCTTCGATGGTAGATGAAATCGTTGTTATCTGGATCCGATAATGCACCAATAAGATCTGTTGCTAAGCTATTCATGATTAGGCTTCTATAGTCATAAGTAGCATCAGTCATTGGTTGCTGCTGTGTATCAGTTGGACAGTAATTCTCGAAAGAGATCCATTAGAGCCATATTAAGATCAACCGCTCCATTTGGTGCATCTGCCATTCCAACAGAGCTATATAAAGATGTTTTTACAATTCGGTTGTAAAATCCTATCATCAAAGACAGTCATTATTCCCAGTATTTTACTCTTATCTTTTTTCATAATCATTCAATATCTATCTGGAACCACTGTCCGACTAATTCTAATTCTAATATAGGGATTGGATTTATTGGGTTAGGTAGAAGAATTATATTAGAAGGAAATTTTAATTAGGATACAAATATATCCACGTAGGCGCCACACAAGAAGAGTTAACATTTCAAGGGCAAATGTGTGCCCAAAGTTGGATGGTAAGGACAAATATATTAAAGAGGAACTTTCACATATAGCCATTCAAAATATTTTAATTATGCTCCATAGCTATAGTTTGCTAATTACGATTCGTAGCTACATGTTATAAGAAGGAAAGTGGCGAGCGAGATTGGGAGAGAGAGGAGAGAGGCGAGCGAGAGAGGCGAATTGTATATGTTTATCTGTCAAAATAATTGTATATATGTAACTATTATACATATGTATTTGTATATCTGGCGAGCGAGATTGGGAGAGGGATGAGAAAGGCGAGCGAGATTGGGAGAGGGAGGAGAGAGGCGAGCGAGAGAGGGCAATAATTTGTATAATTCGCATCTCGTTTGTATAATTCGCGGGTACGTTTGAATAATTCGCTTATTTTTGTATAATTGAGCAATACAAAGTCTGGAATTATACAAATATGATAAAACTCGAAATAACGAATTGATACAAGTATAAACATATGAACTTTAAACAGTTATACAAATTATATTATACAAATTACATTATATAATTATACTATACAAAATCCGAAAACTACACGTTTATACAAACTTTAAAAAGTTATACAAAAAAATATTGAATGTATATGGTGATAAAACTGAAAAACCAAAGGAAATCATCGTCATATACAAATACAAACCATCGTATACAAATACAAATCAAACGACGAATTGTTAGTTGCGAATTATATAAATATGGCTAATTATACAAACCTGAAGTCAACCTACATAATTAATGGTTAATGTTAGTCGTGAGTGGTAATTATAGCAAACTATAGCTATGATGACTAATTAAGTAGTATAAGTTTGCTTAACCGCATAATTTTCCCTATATTAAAAAAGTATGACGAAGGGTAAATATAACCCCTTTCTAAGAGTATTAGGGCAAATATGACCCTTTTCCGAAAAAAGATTTGACTTCTTATACCTTCTATGTATTCAACGAGCACACGATTAATCAGAATACATGAAATTGAAATTACTGCAATAAAGAAAAAATCTTTAAAAGTGTGATCAATTTAATTTGAAGTACTTATTTATTAGTTTCAAGTATGGAAACTTAGTTTGTAGACTATACACCAGAGATGAACACATCTTGCAATTATTGGTTCTAAAACAATCATATATTATATGATAAAGCACAAAGATAAATAAGATCTTATTACATATACTTCCAATATTTGACAATACTTTCTACTCGACTTGCCATTTTAACAAAGCCCGCAATATTGTGTGTATATATATTACTGGTTTGATTTAATGGTTTTTTCAGTTTGTAAATATCATATATTGATAATCAAATCAAGAAGATATTTATTACTATCGATTGATCGATTTTTGGGTTTTAGCAATTCAATTTCAGCTTTACCATAAAAAAACTGCTCATATATACAAGATGCTCTCTAGCTATTTTATTCAATCTTCTACGTACGGAGAAATAAAAAAGTTATTAAATATAAAAAGCTATATAAGGCTATAAAAAATCTGAAAGAAAACATCAGTACATCATCCATACTTGTCCAAAAGCAGAAACAAATGGCTAATTACCATGCAGGCTGTTGAATCTCCATACTAGTCTGTTTCTAGCTAACTTGTTAATTATCATGTCTGATCAAATTGCTCATGATCGAAAGTAATACTAAAATTAAAAAAATAGAATAGGATTTGTATAATGTTATAAAAGTCATTATTATATAATTAGGTATAAAATAGTAATTTTAATATAATCTTATTGATTTATCGATTTAATCCTTAACCAAAATCAAATTGATAATCCAATAAAAAAATGTTACAAAACTCTAATTCAATAATCCAATAACAGTATGCCAATAATATATATATTTTTTCCATTCGGTCTATGAAAGAAAAGATAATAAGCAGCGGATTTCTTATTTATGTAAAAAATTGATCATTATTATTTATCTCAAAACAATCCATTACCTTTTACTAGACTGGCCTAATAATTACATCAATTTCAATTACTAGGTGGCTTTTCAAACATACCCTTAATATTTTTAATGCAAAATATAAATTTATGTGTAAAAATATTAAGATTGCAATAATGAGCAGATCTGAATTCGTAGCCTTTAAAATATATTACGTGCTAAAATTTAAATTATGTCATCCCTACCACTACAACATAATTAGCAAACAAACATAATTTCACGAATTTAAGTGATAAAATATCTCATAAATATAAAAATTCTAGTTAAGATTTGCATAATTATAAGGAGAGGAGAAAAATCAACTGCATACAGACTACAGTAGTCCCCCAATTCATACTAGTCAAGAAAAACATAATTATAAGGAGAGGAGGAAAATCAATTACTTACGTTAGTCCCCCAATTTTACTTTATGTGACATAATTTAAGTGAACACAAAATTTAGAAATTTTCTTTTTTAATTTTAGAAAATTATAGTCTTAAATTTATCATGATATTTACAACAATAATAACATGTCATTAAGAATAAAATAAAAGGTATGATCTAAATAATATTATATAGAGTACTTAATTAGGTTATGGAAGATGAAAGGGAGACTAATGAATGCTACATATTTATCAAAGAATTAATCACTTGTAATAAGAATTGTGACCATTAATTGTAGGAAGTACCCTCACAAGTGGGGCGGATCTAGGGGTTGGGAAAGAGTTCACTCGAACTATAAAAGGTTCTTATTTAAATATTTCTTTATGTATATAGATAGGTTTTGAATTTTTGAAACACAAGGCGAGAGGTTGGTTCAGTGATTTAGGAAATTTTAAATTTAACTTGAAGTTTCAAGCTCAAATTTAGACATTACATTTTTATTTTTTTTCAACTCTCTAACTTTCTAGATTCGCCACGGCAATAGGTCAACAATTATTAATTTACAAACGGCAGCTAGTTTATACTGCTAATCTAATCTAATCACATAAAAGAAGGTTATAAATTATAATTAAGGACAAGAATCAATCATGAATGTGCGATAAAAGAAAAAGTAATTTAGCCCAGCTTACTGACTTTTTTGCTGATTATTAGTCAAAGATCAAGATACCTTTTCTTGGTCTTCACTCTTCAGCAGCATCTTTTTGCAAAAAAAAAATCTATTCCTTTATACAATAAAAAATCCATATAACAATATCATTTGTTCAGATATATTTTACTGCAAAATGTTATTATGTGTAGAAAACATATAATATAGTATAAACGTAAACAATTGAGAACATATAATATTATATAAACATAAAAAAATTGATTCAATTTTTTTTAATTATTATAATAAAATATCTTTATAAATGATAGCTATTATGAAGAGATCAAACGGTGCGTAATCACAAAAGAAGAGGGTGGGTTTAAGTAGTCTTTTAGATGTCTTAATCCCTAAAGACTTTAGGTCCCAATCCCTCAAAGGGAAAATCAGATCAAATACATCTGCCCTAATTTAATTATCTGACATTATAGATCTAAATAAATCAAACGTGCTGATTGATTGTTGATCTCCTTAATTTTGTTTGAAACCCTGACAAATTTTCAGCATGAAATAGAGGAGAATTAATTAGATCAATTGCTTTTACGTTACTAGTAATTAGGGAAGACCTTAATTAGTATTTACATTTGCTTGATCTCGGGATACACCGTATATATTATTGTTATGTTTCTTGATCTCCAAGAATCGGAGATCAAAATTACTGATTTTTCGTTATAGCAACCTAAAAATATTTTTATTGAAACCTGCTAAGCTGAAGACTATTGTCTTTTAAAGACCTAAATATATAGGGCACCACTCATCATTTCAAGGAAAGACATAATTATACGGTTTGAAGGGGTTTAATTAAATCTCATTCGCTGAAAAATCATACAATGCACATAGCTAGAGTTAAAAAAAAAAAATCTTCCTATGAATATAAAAACAATTGAATCCTTTTTCTAGTGAATCGTAAAAGTGGCTCGAGAATTACCTTGGGTTGAATCCAAAGTGTGACGCTCAAACATATTCCTAGCTCCTCTGTTTGAATTTCTAGCTTCGTCACTATTCAAAGTTATCCAAAATGGCATTCGTCTGCAATTGAACCTGCACCTCTTTTCTCCAGCTTTCCTTTCTTAGGTGAAATTAAGATTTATTCGCTAAAAAATCAATTTGAAATATAATTTGCACTTTTCAAAGAAATTCAATAAATAAATAAAAATATTTTAAACAATATAAATTGACGAAAGAATGTCAATTGACACCTATTGAACAAGGGTAAGTTTCGGACTATCTAAATATTCAAGCTTTTTTTACTTTCTTCTTTTTTTTCTGTATAAGAAGATAGAAAAAACAAGAGAGAAAGAGTAGAGACATATAACAGGTGCAGGTGCAAATGCAGATAAAAGGCAACATTTTGGTTTCTTCACCATTCTTTAGTAGAATTTTTTTTAGTATATTCTGTGATCTCTGAGCCAGGTGCTATATATAGGAGTAGAAAGATTCGTAGTCATATCTTATACAGCTGTCTTCCTATTTTATGACCACTCAATAAATAAAAGGTTTAACTTATTTACATTAAATAATAATGCTAGTTTTTTTTTTTAATTATTAAATCAATTAAAAGATACATTATAGGCAATGTATTATTGAGTATCCGCTGCGTTGATTAGAAAGTTTTTGAACCGAGGTGTATCGAAAATAACCTTTCGAATTGTAAAAGGTGCACCATTAAAAAGAGTAGAAAAAAAATACATTTTGTGAGAATTGTGTTTGTAATAAATTTTAAAGTGAAAGAAATAAATTGCAATAACAAATAAAATATGAAGAAACATAGTTCAATTGACAAAACGATGTGGGTACAATTCTGTCCTCCCTTGATTCTTCTCTTTTGTTCTTTGTGATTCGAGGCCGTTATTAGTGGCGTATTAATTTCTTAAACTAGAATGATATGAGGCCGTTATTAGTGGCGTATTAAGTTCTTAAACTAGAATGATATGGATATCTTGATCTCTTTATGGATATTCAAGAGTTTATCTGGATATTAGAGATACCGTTTAATTATATATATAAGCATGAACTAAAGTTTTGGATTGAATAGCCTGTAAGAGCCCTAACTGAAATTGAACACGTCTTATAAAATCTCCATTAGAATTAAACACGTCTTGTAGAGTCTCCATTGAAACTGAACATGTTGTAGAGTTCCATAAAATTTTGATGTCTACAAATTGATCCCAATTTTTTTTGAAAAAATAACTCAACATTCAATCAAGTGTACTATTAAGCTCTTTTAGAGTATAAGTGCCAACAGATAATATCAATTAGATTATTTCTAAAAAATGAGTACGTATAGTATCTAATTTGGCGAAAAGATTGAGTTTACGTGCACTATAATTTGTAGCGTAAATTTGCCATTGTCTTCACCCCACAAAGATAAAAATCATATATATCCTATCCTCTTCAAACTTCATTTGTAAAACTACACTTAATATGTTATTGTTATTTGTATTCTTCATAAGAAATACAATTAGTAACTTAAAAAAGAAAATAAGTTATTTATTATAAGAGATTAAAATTTATAAATCATAAGTAACAAGAATTCTTCACACAATCATCTGTCAATATTTACTAGATGCATCGTATACCTATAAGGTCAAAAACTTAACTTTACTAAATAAGCCAGAAATACTCTTTTTATCTCATTAATCAGGTGTGTCAACTGCAAATCACTAGCATTTTCTTATGTGATATATAAGATTTGTGTACCACTAATATTTTATTACGTGATATATAAGATTTGTGCACCTACTTTGATCAACAAACTTACGATATAGCACGGATTGAAGTCCTAATATTTTTTTAAAAAAATTATCAGGATAATTTAATATGCTAATACAACTTATTACTCTATTTACTTAAAATATTTATTAAATCCTTCTAAGTAACTATGGCACAGATAAATAATTTAGTGAGTCTACTAGGAGAAAAATGCGTTCCTCAGTTTTGTGGATGTTTCATTCTGTCTGATGAAATGATGAATCAAGAAAAATGAAAATTTTCAGAGCTTGATCTTTTTCTTTTCTATTCTTTTTTTCGAAACAACGTCATCAAATCGATGGCATCGATTAAGACATCCTCTTGGCTATGAATTGTGAAAAGGATGTGCAAATCTTTTTGTCGACACTTTTTCAATTTGATATCAACCCTAAATTCATATGTATCGATTCAATTATCTTAAATAAGACGATGTATATGTAAAAGTAAATCATCGTTCATTTTTTCCGTCTGGAATGAACTTTCACTCTACATTAAGAATGATTTTTAGTATTAATTAACGATAATAATTTAATTATCATTAAATATATTTTTAATGACAATTAGCACTCTTAGTAAATGTCTCTAAAGATGGTAGGGACATTGAATCCAATAATAATTAGCTAATACCGATAAAAATGTTAGCACTCTTTATTAATATGCATATTTATTACCGCTAACAAGACTAATTATAAGTTTAGACTAAGGGGCCAACCGGCCAACCCTCACTAGAAGTCAGTTTTCCTCTAATTGTGTACAAAGTTATTTCTTCCGTTTATTTTTATTTGTCACATTTTTCTATTGAGAATCAAATTGTATAAATTTTGATCAATATTTTAAAATATATATTTTTATTATATTAATATAAAAAATACAATTTATAATATTTTCCATGAAGTATCTAAATTTAAACATTGAATTAATCTAATTCAATTAGTTCCGAAGATCGATCAATATTAAGGGATCGTTTGGTTGAGAACAAGTTATTTCCGGATTAATTATTCTGGGATAACTTATCCCACCATGTATATGGGATAACTTATTTCATCACTATGGTATAAATAATGGGATAAATTATCCCAAACATGATAACAAAATCAGACAATAAAATTTTATCCCAAAACTATTTATTTTTATCCCTCACACCAAACGAGTCTGAACGTATAAAGATGTGTATTTTCATTTTACTAGTGACTATTATTTTAAGGAAAAATGTACTAGTACAACAACTGGAACACCTTATCCATAATCCATGGCATGTGGGTCCATGAAGCATGAAGCATGCAGCAGCCACGTGATATATGTCATCTCTCCTCGTGGGGATTTGATGATTCAGCTAACCACATATTGACACGTGGATCGAAAACACTGAACTGCCTCGTGGGCTTATGAATTCCGGGGCCCTTTTGTTTGGAAGTCCAATAAGACTTTTTACACGTTTTGACAGAAAGAGACATTACTCCACTAATAAACAGAGTAGTGGATAAATTGGATCGAGACGTATCTATATAATTTTAGATATTTATGAATTATATATATACTTTTTACATGATACATGTCGTTGGTATGATTTGCATATATCTGAAATACAAAAGTGTGATAGGAGAGAAGCAAGCAAGGGATACATACGAATCCACTTAAATATAGTATATTTAAAACACATTTTATCATAGAAATAAAGTTCAGTCTTTTTTATCTTAACTTTTAATTATATATGCCATAGTCTAATTACTTTTATCTGAACTTCTACCCACATGACTGAATTCAATTAGTTTTGCTTAAACTTAATCATATATAATTTCAAATACTTTTATCTAAAGTTATAGATTGTTTTAAAAAATAAATTAAATAATGATATTCAAATAAAATATCTCTATACAACTTCTACGTATATATTGCATAAAAAAAGTTGGATTGTACGTAAAACGGGCCCTCGATCTTCATGGGATGCGTGTAGAGTCCTCTGCCTCAATAGGATCTGTGGATATAATACTTGCTTTGTCGTGTTTTTCTTTTTTAGGTTTAAAACCATCGGTCCCACCATTATAATTGACACAATGCAATATACCTGATTATAATAAGTTATTACGCTCTCGGTTTACTTTTAGTTGTTAAGTTTGAACTTCATATGTATCTTAAAATAATGATGAACATGAATTTTTTATCATCTTATTTATATTAATTTATGTTTAATTTTTTATCTTGAGAAACAATTTAAAGAATATATAATTAATGTTAAGAGTAAAACATGAAAAAAAAGAAGTCATTTAATATATTAAAAGTGACAAATATAAGTGAAAACATACTTTAATATAGTGCATAAATAAAACTGCACAAATAAGGTTTAATATAGATACATCTTTGGTGCAAAAGAAATAGATTCGCAAAAAAACAAAAGTTAAATTCGTGTCGTTATCTATGTAGGCCGTTCTCATAAACTATCTTGGATTGTGGTTGGCTTATGAGATTTAGAATGAACATGACAATTTTGAACTATGTTAGACTGAAAATATCAACGATATAATAGAAATAAAAACAAGAAAAGAAAAAAATATATATTTCATAGAAGTATATACATACTTGTAACGATTACTAACTTCTTTTAATAAGTGTGTTTAGATCATATATTAATTATAGATGATTAAATACATATTAACATAAAAATTATACTACTACTTGTATTATATATTCATAAAATATTTTTAGTTTTAAGTAGTTGAATGAATGGCTATAAGGTGCATCTGCTTGAACAGTAAATAGTATATTATATTTAAAATATACGTATAATTGTGTATTATCAGTGTTTAATTCATATATATCATATAAGAAACTTAATGATAAATTTAATCTGTTATTTGTATCAGAAATCTTTTTTTCTTATTTAATTTAATTTCGAAATTAATATCTTTATCTCACATACCAAACGACCATTAAGGTCAAAGTTATTCCCCTCTGCAGTCGTAGTTGTCAAAAATAATTGGGATAAAACAATTTCGTCACAAGAATTTGTGACATAAGATAAGAATAAATTCATTACAATTTGATACTCCGCCTAGGGGTGGTAATTGGGCGGGTTGGGTTAAATTTGGACGGGTCAAAATGGGTCAAGAAAATAAACGGGTCAAGACCCAACCCAACCCAAATTTGTTTGGGTCAAAATGGGTTGGATCAAAACGGGTTAGGTAACGGGTCATAACCCAACCAACCCAATTTTTACTAAGTTTTAATAGCTTTATTTGTTATTTTATAAGCTTTTAAAACCTAATAAAATTATTATTTTTCTTTATTATAACTATGTATAACATATAAAATAATAATAAAAAAAAATTAATAATATTTTCACAAGATTTCTCAAAATCTAATTCGGGTTACATATCAATTCAATTTTTAATGGGTTGAAATGGGTTGGATTGAGATGGGTTGAACTTACTAATGGGCGGGTCAATAACCAACCCAAACCTAAATGGATTGGGTCGGGTTGGGCTTGATTTTGCCACCCCTAACTCCGCCACAACTTCATGTTGGATTTGTCCGTCACAAGTGTTAGTTTTCTTGTCGAAATAACAAAATTGGCGAAGGAAATTATGTAAAATGTACACAAATTTAAGCTGATATACCATATACATTATAATTTATATACATGGCGAGGTACCTTTATGGCAAGAGGTGTTATCAGACACTCTGCTTTACTATTTATTTTTTTACGATATATATATAATAATATGAAAACATAAAAAATAAGTATAACTTGTTCTTACTTGTCATCTTTCTTAATTCTCTTACTACGATCTCAATAAAATTGCGGTAAATAATTCGTTCTTATTTGTATTTTATATTTTCACGAACTCAAACCCCATATGCAATTGGTAAATTTATGAACAGTTCAGCCCAACAAAATCAATTATGTATAAGTTGTTTACATCCCTACTTTATTCAAAGAAAGCGAAACGTTATGGTAACTCAAAAAATAATCTAATTTAAAAGAATGAAACAATTTTATAGAGTCGCCACCTAATTTTAGGAAAACTAGGAAACCAATTAATTAACTAACAAAAATATCTACGAAACCAATAGATTCTAGGTAGGGGATTCAAGTGATTCCGAAGGGAAGGTATTAGACATCCTTCAAAATCCACAACTGTGAGTCCCGATTGAATTCATTTTTTTAAAATTGAGGAGATAAAAATAATATACAAGTATAATAAACGTGCGATAGACACAAATAATAAAACAAACTATAATATAAGAAACGGCCTAAGGTTTGCCTAACGTCAATAATATACAAAATAATGAGTATAAAATATCATTCGAACTACATTGGAATAGCTTCAATGAGAAGCGACTCTGGGGTGTACCTGTAAAGACGCTTAGTAAATGCGTTAGTAATGAATAAATAAAAAAATAAATGAATCAAATAACAACTTGAAAATAAAAATATGTCTTATGAACATGGGAAACCTTGGAAATGCAATTTTAACATATAAAATATATAAACTTAAACAAAATTTCCTTTTTTTTTTACAATGGGGAGACCTCGAAAATCAACGGAGAGATATTTTCATTAGCCAATTTTATTTTTCTAACATAAAATCATATGAAGCTAACTAAAGGACAATATAAAATAAAATACAACCATCAAACTATTAGAACATAACAAAATAGTAATATAATAATAACAACCACCAAACTGTTAACAACGTAACAAAATAATAACAATTAAATAATGATAAGGTAGGAACATGATTTCTATAAAGTCATACGTGAACAATATACAATAAATAAAATTAATCAACTAAATAAAATATAAAAGAATTCATCAACAAAAATACAAACAGTGATAAGCAACCATTGAAAAATATAAATATAAAGTAGACTAGAGCAAATCATGGCAAAGAAAAGCAGAATCTATGAAAACGAGCATGGAGAACAACAATATAAAATTGAGACAACGAAAACAATAACTAACGCCTATACCAAACTGTGAAACTCACTGAAAAAGAGAAAAATCAGCCCCAAAACTTAAAATAATCAACAACAAGAAACATATGAACTTATGCAAAAATATAAAGAGATCTGAAATGCTTAAAGAAGAACGAAGGGAAGTAGTAGCAATAAAAAGGTAAAACACAAGGATTATCTTTTTGCGAAGCTAGTGTCGGCATCCAATGGCATGCAAAAAATGCAATTCAACAGAAAATTGTAATTTAATAAAACTGACACAATATTCACAACATATTCAACTTGTGATAAAAATAATATAATCAAAATTAACTAAAATTCAAAATAATAAAAATCTTAATATTTTGAAAAATAAGAATAACTATTGATAGATTTATTTAAAATTATAAAAATGTATTTTGAACAATTTAATAAATAAAACATAAAAGTTATGAATTTTGAAAAATGTTAGGCCAAAATTGAGTGTCAACATAAGTTACATAAATTACATAGTGTAAAGATGAAATTACTATCTATCCCTACTTTTTTTCTAATTACAATAATCCCTTAAAATTAATCCAATCCGGATACATTAATGAAAGCGCGGATACATTAATACAAATACATTATTAAAATAAGGGATTTCCCAATCCGGATACATTAGTGAAAGCGCGGATACATTAACACATTAATACAACAATCCGGATACATTAGTGAAAGCGCGGATACACTAATACAAATACATTATTAAAATAAGAAATTTCCCAATCCGGATACATTAGTGAAAGCGCGGATACATTAATACATACAGATACATTATTAAAATAAGAGATTTTAGAGATTTTTAAAAGATAAGGAAATATGAAAAATAGTTTACTTCAAGCTGTGTAATTTAGTAATTTTAGATCAATTATTCCCCTCTTGGACTGGGTTTTCTTCCAGTGATTTATTTAAAGGCCCACTTAAGCCCAACTTATTTCACGCCAGACTATATCGGTTTGGGATTTTTATGGGAGAAGTGTAATAGACAGGATTTACCAGTCTCTTATTTTTTTCTTTCCTTCAAAGACCAGATCTTAATCCTGTTGAGCAATTTAGATTTTTGTAAATGTAATTGCTTCGGAATCAATTTTAGACTTACGAGACTAAGGGAAAAAATCAATTTTGTATGAGTGATTATAATTCAATTCATTTTCAGTCCACCCAAATTCAATCTTATCCTCCCATTTGCCACCCCCTACTATGTCCAATTAACGGATAATTTTTTAATTCCTTAATAATTAATTGGTTAATTATCTCAACTTTCACCTTCTTGACAAGGCACAGTTCTCCTTTACCATTGAGTAAATTTTAGGAATAACAAAGATAAAAATCATATTAGCACTCTATAATTACAATTTTGCTATTTGCGCTCTATAGCCAAATTATGTTTGCTATGGAGTATCTGATTTGTATAAATCGCGGCGATTTGTATAAATCGGACGCTAATTCGTTTGTGTCTATGAAAATTGCGGTTGTATATGTATATGTTTTCTGTGTAAGGCTAGAGTGGCGAGCGAGATTGGGAGAGAGAAGAGAGAGGTGAGCGTGAGAGGGCAGAGAGTAGAGAGAGGTGAATTGTATATGTATATCGGTTAGATAATTGTATATGTGTAACAACTATGTATATGTATCAATGATTGTATTTGTATACCTACATAAAATTTGAATTCGTATACAATTGAATCGAGTTAAAACATTTGTATTTGTATATCAAATCTCTCTTTCGCTTTATACAAACACAAATTATACAGTGTATTTTGTATAATTTGTATTTTGTATAAAGCGAGAGAGAGAGAAAAGCAAAAGAGAACTAGGCAGGGGAAGATTTGTATTTGTATAATTATAAGTATATAGGATGGAGAGATATGTATTTGTATTTATATATACAGTCTCTCTCGCTTTATACAAACACAAACAAAAATTATACATTTGTGTTTGTATAAAGTGAGAGAAGCGAGAAAGAGATCGATGACTGAAAAAGAGGAAAGCGACGAGCGAGATTCCTGAGAGAGGTGAATGACAAGAAGTTTGCTGCGAATTGGAATTAAATAAAACTTTAGTTATAACATTTATTTTGAATTAATAGTTTGGTATAATGCACAATTTTCCTTTTACCATTGGCTTCCCCCACCCCAATTTGGAAAAAAATGTTCAATTAACAAGCAATTTATCTTATTTTAGTGTTACTAATCTCATATACTATAGTAAAATAATTTTTAGTGTAATTACATTTAAATTCTTTTGATCCCTTTGAATTTGGCCTAAAGTGATAATATATGATCAAATAATATGCATATATATGCCAACGTGGCTACCTATGACCACTCCGTACATTGCCGTTCCACTAATCCACAATCATCCCATACTACTGCGCCATTTCTTCCTCACGCTACCTAGCCCCACCCCCTTATAAATACACTTCACCCCCTTCTCTGTTTTTGCTGGAACACAATGGGGAAGGTAAGGTTTTGAAAATTGATTCTCCATTTTGATAATTTCTCTCATAGTTCTCTATCCATGATTTTATAAGGCTAACTGACATTGTGTGAGATTTGCAGAATAAGAGCAGCAGCAAGAATATTGAAGGCGAGATGAAGAGCGAAGAACAACAGAAGGAGAGGAAGGAAGGAGGAAAGAATGAACAAAACAACCGAAGTGTGGTTTTGAAAGTGGAATTTCATTGCGAAGGTTGCGTCCGTAAGATTCTCAGAGCCGTTCGAAGCTTTGAAGGTAAAAATCATCGTTATGTTGCTCTGTTTTGTTCCTTCTTTTTGCTTCCAAGTTAGATTTTAGACAGATTATTGTGAATGTTGCTCTGTTTTCTTTCAAGCCGTTCGTTTCCTTGTCTCTGATTTTCCTATTTTCTGGTTTGTTACGGCTGAAAAAGGTGTGGAGAACGTGACCTGTGATAGCGAAACCAATAAGGTGATGGCAATCGGAGAAGTGGATGCGTTGAAGCTAAAGGAGAAGGTGGAGGGAAAGATGAACAGGCCTGTACAACTTATCTCTCCATTACCAAAGGATTGTAAGAAAGAGAAGAAGCAGAATGAAAATGACTCAAAGAGTACCAAAGGAGACGACAAGAAAACCAAAGAGAAAGTGGTAATGCTCCTCGCTGCATATTCTCTGTTCGTTACTCTGCACCTATCTGTTTACGTCGTTTTCATTCTGTTGCATTCTGTTTCTGTTTTCTTCTTCTTTTGTCTGCTAATGCATTTGGCTCAGTTTAGCCTTATATTCAAAATTTACGTGCGCAAATGATGGTTTTCCGATGAGTATTACTTACTGATTAATTATTCATGTAGCCTCCGGTAACCACTGCGGTGCTGAAATTGCATCTACATTGTGAAGGATGTATCCAGAAGATTCACAAAACTATCACTAAGAACAAAGGTGAGAATATTGATTAATCAACATTCTTCTTATTCTGTCCATTTTAACTATAGTTAGTTCCTGAATGGAATGTTCACGGCCAATGCAGGTTACAAGGACATGAAAATTGATCACGACAAGGAGTTGGTGACAGTGACAGGTTCAATGGACATGAAGGAACTGGTGGAGGCACTGAAGAAGCAGCTGAAGAAAGATGTCCAGATTGTCCCGCCGAAGAAGGAAGGGGGAGAGAAGAAAGAAGGCGGAGGAGGAGGGAAGGGTAACGAAAAAGGGAAGGATGGGCAAGGCGGTGGAGATGGCGGCAACAAGAAGGAGCAGTATGAGTATCCAGAGTTGGATGCAACTGCAATTCAGGCTACTCAGCTTTTCAGTGATGAGAATGCTAATGCTTGCAGTATTATGTGACAGTTTTAGAAAAATGAAGATGAAAATTGTAAATAAAAAATAGGAAGGCTGGAGATGATTATTGTTGAATTGGCTTAATTATGAACAGTTCCATTCCCTTTTTACTAGTAAATCTTTTGTATGAAGATTAGTGAGTGTCACTGAGGTTAGTAGGAGAAATATTTTTATATTTATGTTAAATATGGAGTACTTGATTTTCTACTGTTCTATTGTCTACTTATGGTATCATTGGTGTATATTGATTCATTCATTTGGTAGAAGGTGAGTGATTAGTTTCTTTTCCATGCTATGAATAATACAAAATAAAGTAGGATGCCCATTTTCGAAAAATTCCAAAATGTTGTTTACACAATTTTCACTTTAAATCACTCACAAAAATTCAAAAACAACTTCAATTTGTTTTGTCCTACCACAATTTCTATTTCCTAATATCATTTTCTACTTTGTTTTTTTTTAAAAAATTTCAGTCTTTATGTTCGAATGCCCACTAAGTCTTGCAACCTTAGCTGCACATAAAAACAGAGTTGTTATTATCAAGAGACAAGAGGAGGACTATAACTATCATTGCAACCATGAATTTGGAGTTATTACACCTAATGTTACGTTCCTGCAAAGAGAAAAAAGCAGTGAGACAAGAAATCTCTTTTTAGAGTGGAGGCAATTGCTTGTGTGTAGACAAAAAGAAGGGAGACTCAGATGCAGACAGACAGACAGACTGACGGACTCTATTTCCACTTTCCTTGGCCTCTTTTTGAGCAGTTTTTTCAATGGTCCCGCTCTCTCAATCTACAGGAATTGAATCTACAAATTTATCTCTTATTTTCTATACGAATTTATCTATCACGGAGGCGATCAATCCGAAACCATGAACTTCTGTTTGACGTTTCTAGCTACCACTTGAGAAACGTGTGAAGAAGTTAAAGAGGAAAGAATCAAGGGAACAACAAAATTTTCAACACTAGAAAATTTGTTGCAAACATATTTTCTCAAAAAAATATAATTGATAATGTTTTCTTGTTTAATAAATTTTAATCCAAACATTCTCATTTTTCCGTTAACAACCTGACATTTTACTTTCTTACGTTTGTATCCTATTAAAACTAAGACATATAAAATAATAATAAAAAAATTATATCGTTAATCCTATTGAATTTTAGCTTGTCTTTTTTGTTTTACACGAGAACAAATATAATCATTTAGATACCAAATCATATACAATTAGCAAACATACCAATTATGGAATTGAGTTAAATTTTCCACATGTTGCGATTATGTGTTTTAGTTGAACACCTCCTTAGTCCTTACGTGGAAGGTGGAAACTAAGTATTCTTTTGATGATGAATAATAAAACTGTTAGAATTTTAATTTAAAATGAAATTCTAAGAAATCGCAAAATACTTCAATTTAATCATAAAATTCAAAAATAATTTTAATTTACATAAATATTCAATAAATCTAATTTTAACTATTATATTATATTTAAATTTATTTTTAAAAAATCACAATTTTTATTTCCAAAAGCTTTTAAGCGTGACATTTCCAGTCCTAGTCAATTTACGCAACTTAAATAAGAAGAGAAGTCGAAATTCTCGAAGCATCACCGATGACATTCTCCTGAACCTCAACAGTAAACCGACACGTGTATCATCTTCTTCCCACACTCTTTCTTATAAATATTCATCCAAAAACATCTCCTTCTACCCTCAAAACCCTCACCTCACGGAACTGTAATCACAGAAAAAAGAAGGTTAACACACATCTGATTATTGCAAAATCTTCTGACTAACATATACTTTTACAAGGTATTTTTTTTTTCGATTGAATTACATATTATTGTAGTTTTGGCTTTCTGATCGGAAAGTTTTTTTTCCTGATAATTGATAGATGGTGTCGGATGCGAGTAAGAAGAGAGAGGCGCAGAAGAAGGCAGCAGCAGCTGCCAAGAGAGGAGGGAAGTCTAAGGCGGCGGCGATGAAAGCAGCGGCAGCTGCAACAGCTTCTCCGGCGGAGAGTAACGGTGTCGATGAATTGACAAATGGTGTAGGAGAAATTCAGTTGTCTGATCGGACTTGTACCGGTGTTTTATGTTCACATCCACTTTCCAGAGATATTCGGGTTAGTTCCTATGGTTCTGTTTGATTTTTCTGGAATTGAGATTTTGAATTCATAATTGTACTGTTGGATTATTACCTTGTTAAGCGCCGGAAATTCTAGTTTGATTAATAGGAGAAAAGCTTCGGTTTAATTATTAACACAAACAGTTGTATGTTTAGAAAATTGAGAGTATTTTCAAAGTAAAAAGACTTGGAATTGAAAATATTTTAAGTGGAAATCATTTCAATCAATTTCTAAGATGGTAGCTCCCTATTTCAAATTGTTTGGCAACTATGATTATCTTACTTTGGGAAGTCAAACTATTGTTCTGTTAATTATAAAAAGCTTTGATTTTTAATACATTTATGGAGTTTTAAATGTACGGTAGGGTGTACATTAGCTCCTTTCAGTTTGAGTTCTGTTGCTTCAGGTTTTTTTTCTGGATCTTAATTGCTTGCTTCAAATTAACAATATTTGCCTTGATTTTTGTAGAAATTGTCATATTATTGCCAATAAATCATAAATCTAAAAAGATATTATGAAAAAAGTATTTTTTTTTAAAAATAAAAAAACATACTAAAATTTTGAAAAAATTGAGGTGCAAGACTGGCTAAAATACCCAAAAATCTCAACAAGCTGAATTATGAACACACCGATGTCTGGTCTTGGATGTTTTTTGCAATACACTCTAAATGCTTAAATAAATGATTTTTTTATTCATGGGTATATGTCCTCTCATTATTCGTCATTGCTAACTTATGACACCTATGATCCTTTGATTGTTCATTTCCTTGATTCCTTTGCACTAGAACAATCACTTGGGTGTTTTTGTGCATATTATGATATTCCAAATCTTGGTATCAGTCTATAACTGTGGGCTTTGGTCTAGCGGTAAGAGGGCAATCCACATGTGTGGGTTAGCTGCACGTAACGGTCTCAAACCATGTGCCACTAGCCCTCAGAGATTTCTCGATTAAAAAAAAATCAGTCAATAGCTGAAGCTATCCCATATTCACTTAGTTATGAACAGGGGTCTTGATTGGTGAAGTTGCTTATGGCTATCCTTACTCATGAACAAGAAGCACCCCTGTTTATGGTTTTGGACTTACTGTAACTATAAAAAAGATTATTACCTAGAGGAAGTTCTCTTTCATACAAGACCCACAGTTATATTAATTCTGGTATTCTTTGTTTGCAGATAGAATCTTTATCACTTACTTTCCATGGACATGATCTTATAGTTGATTCTGAACTGGAGCTCAACTATGGCAGGTAAGGTTTGCCATCTCTTTGTGTGGCTGTTTCCTTAGTATAGCTGATGGTCAAATCCTGTGATATTAATTGTACAGACGTTATGGTTTGCTTGGGCTTAATGGCTGTGGGAAGTCTACTCTTCTTTCTGCTATAGGATGTCGTGAACTTCCCATCCCAGATCATATGGATATCTTTCATCTAACGCGGGAGATTGAAGCATCTGACATGTCCTCACTTCAAGCTGTTATTAGTTGCGATGAAGAGAGGTTGAGATTGGAGAAAGAAGTTGAAGTCTTGGCTGCACAGGTATTGTGCCCTGAATAATAAACTGACAATCTATTCCATGGGCTTGATCTTCTCTTATGGGGCGAATGTGATGACTCATTTTGTGTGTATCTTTAGGATGATGGTGGTGGAGAGCAACTTGAACGCATCTATGAGCGTTTAGAAGCTTTGGACGCATCAACTGCTGAGAAGCGTGCAGCTGAAATCCTGTTTGGTCTTGGATTTAACAAGAAAATGCAAGAACAGAAAACACGAGATTTTTCTGGTGGATGGAGGATGAGGATTGCTCTTGCTCGTGCCCTGTTTATGAATCCGACCATTTTGCTGCTTGATGAACCCACCAATCATCTAGGTAATCTTCTTATGCATTTTTCTAGTATATAAGATATTGTGTTGCGACATGCTTGGTTGGAGACATTGTTAATTACATTCTGGACGAATGAATATAATGAAAACTGACGTTACAGAATTTAATATGGGACCTTAGACATGTTATTTCACTCTGGTCTCTGGTTACAACATTTCTCTTGGTGTGTCTTTCTGTGACGGTTTCCCTCTGCTAAGTAGTGATGCGAAGTTCACTCCTAACAGAAAGGAAATACAGGGATGACATAGTATATTGTCGTTTCTTCATTCTAATGGATCTAATGGAAGGTTTGCTGAATTCTTCACTCACAGATTTTTAGATTTGACATGCTTATGATATTCTTTTCCTGAATACAGACCTAGAGGCTTGCGTGTGGTTAGAAGAAACCTTGAAGAAGTTCGACCGTATTCTGGTTGTTGTTTCACACTCACAAGATTTTCTAAATGGTGTGTGTACTAACATCATCCATATGCAAAATAAGAAGTTGAAGCTCTACACCGGTAATTATGACCAATATGTCCAAACCCGTGAGGAGCTGGAAGAAAATCAGATGAAACAGTACAGATGGGAGCAGGAGCAGATTGCTTCAATGAAGGAGTACATTGCTCGTTTTGGACATGGATCTGCCAAACTAGCCCGTCAAGCACAAAGTAAAGAGAAAACGCTGGCTAAGATGGAGCGTGGAGGGCTTACAGAGAAGGTGGTGAAGGACAAGGTCCTGGTCTTCCGTTTTCCTAATGTTGGCAAACTTCCCCCTCCTGTTCTGCAGTTTGTGGAAGTGACATTTGGCTACACACCCGATAATCTCATTTACAAGAACCTAGATTTTGGTGTAGACCTTGATTCAAGGGTAGCACTGGTGGGACCTAATGGAGCTGGAAAGAGCACGCTACTTAAGCTGATGACAGGGGAGTTAGTTCCCCTTGATGGCATGGTTAGGCGGCATAATCACCTGCGGATTGCACAGTTCCACCAGCACTTGGCTGAGAAGCTTGACATGGAATTGTCTGCTCTTCAATTCATGATAAAAGAGTATCCTGGGAACGAGGAGGAGAAGATGAGGGCATCAATTGGGAGGTTTGGCCTTACTGGTAAAGCTCAAGTAATGCCTATGAAGAACTTGTCAGACGGTCAACGTAGCCGGGTAATATTTGCATGGTTAGCTTTTAGGCAACCTCACATGCTGCTTCTCGATGAGCCAACCAACCATCTCGATATTGAGACAATTGACTCACTTGCTGAGGCTTTGAATGAATGGGACGGTGGCATGGTTCTTGTTAGTCATGATTTCAGGCTCATAAACCAAGTTGCCCACGAGATATGGGTATGTGAAAATCAAACTGTGACACGGTGGGAGGGTGATATTATGGACTTCAAGCTACATTTGAAGGCGAGGGCCGGATTGGGTGATGAGTGAAGCAGACATTCCAAGTTTTAGTACTACTAGCAAGTCATAATATGCCTTCTTCTCCTGGCTAACAGTTGAGTCCGAAGAGAAATTGGTCAACATCAGCAGCAGGCCAGTAGCAGGTACAGTTTTAGTGACACCATGCCTAGTTTTGTATGTCATAGAGAAGAAGTAACTGTGGCCACCATATGACTAGACTGGCTGATGTTTTGTTTGGTGCAATGTTTTCGCGGTCCAATTCATTCTGGCCTTTCTCCATTATCATAGTTCATGAAGCGATCGGAGTAACGGACTGGCAGCAGCCAGCTTGATGCATTACATAAACATTACCACTTGTTATATCTATGTTGTACTATTGTATGTTCTTAAGAATTTGGGATTTCACTGCTGTAGTGGATTTACCTTTTCATTTTAAGAGTACTACATATGTTTGCCAAGTTATGTCATTGAAGTGGTGTTTTCGACATATGTTTACCTGCACAGATACTTCGTCATAGTTTATAACTTTATATAGTAGCCTCAGCTGAATATTCTTGCACTAGCCTATGGAGGCATTTCGGGTAGATTTCTACTCTATGAAAAGGCAAACACCTATGAAAAGGGGAAGTATTTTTTTCTCTTTTTTTTACTCAGAAACCCACCAGACAACAACAACAAGAAAATAAATTGAAACATCATAAACAATCTACATAATTAGTACTCCTTTCGTTTCTATTTAGTTGTCACCATTTTAGGTTTTACGTTCCTTAAGAAATTAGGTAACTTTATCATTGCACCCTTATTTAAGTGTTCACTTGAAGTCAAGTTTTCAATAAATGAACATGAATTAATTATTTAGTTTTCCTATGTTGGTCAAATACATAATTTCAAGACTAATAACTTTCAAGGGTAAAATAGAAAGAGTATTGTCATTTATACATTGATTTTGTGAAATGATAATTATTAAGGATCATCTATTTTTAGTGAGGACGACATGTAAATAAGAACGGAATGAGTATATTTTAAGAAAAGTAGTACTCCCTCTGTCCAACAATAGTTGTCCACTATTGATTTGGCATACCCCTTAAGAAATAATAAATAATCGGGGTAATATTACTATATTATCCTTTGACTTTATTAAATTTAATGCTTTGAGAAAGTGTTAGATGTAAATAGTATTTAATAGCAAGGATAAAATAGATACAAAAGTAAATTATCTCTTATTTTTTAAATTAGATAAATATTATTGAATAATTATTTTTAATATAGTGAACAACTATTGTTAAACGGAGTGAGTACTATATATGAACTGCACAACAGCACAAGTAAAGGGAACCGAGCCACCGGCCACGAACAAAAGAGTATTGAATTTGGAAAATGGAATTTTGTATTGGGAATGGGAAGAATGAAAGATTGCGTGAGAAGGACTGACGTAGCTTTCATTGCAAAATGACAAGCTTTAAACTTCGTTTTCTGATTAAGATGGTACGTTGAAATAACCAACTTGTAACCATGAAAACTACTTCTACAATAATATGAAAATATCATAGTTAGATAAAATGTATTTGAATGTAAACGAATAAAATAAGCATTTCTTGCCTGAGTTGTTGACCATCACCTGGACCCGTGCCGAGTGATTCTCCTCCAAAAAAGTCTATATGTGATGTTTCGAAAACAGAAACATGTGATGAGTAAATTAGAAGTTATTGTGCGGTGCAACCAGGGAACAACTATCAACTAATTGGAAAAATTCTTCCATTTAGTAATAGAAGTCATTCATTGTCACTTTCTAAGGAAATGACAGACATGCTTGAGAAGGTGGACAATCCTTCAGTGAAGAATGAGAGGCTGAATTCAAACACATTCAAAATCCACAAAAATCGTACGAACATCTATGAAGAGTAGTAAAGAACCTTGGCTTCATCTCTCGTCGCCTCACTCAATCCTAAAACGGAAACTCGAGTCGAGGCGCTGCAAGCGAATAAAGAAACACTTCTTATAACCAAAACAAAAATCTAATGGATCTGGCAAAAAAGAAGAAGACATATTTTGACCACGCCACTAAATTGAGACTGCCACCTTTGAATCTTCAAAATAATAATAGTACCATAAGATGTGATGAGATAAGACAACATGTGATGAGGTCAATAAAAGAAGTGTTGAATTTTGAGTTCACATTTTAGATTTTATGTCACTAGCAAGAGTAAATGCATCAATCAACTTTTAACTAGGCATCATTTTTATTGGGATGTATGTATAGGGATATTCCACTAAATTAGATAATTAATTTTATTAGTTTAATATAAAATGGTTTTCGAGACTAATTAATAGCATAACTAAAAGCAGAGTATAAAATAATTCAAAATTTATTTCGAAATTATTATCTTTATCCTACCAACCAAATGAATCTAGTATTTCACTCCGGGCTAGTATTAAAGTGGTCAAATACATATTTATTGAACCCTATAATGCTGATGGGACAAAATCTGTGTTTTCTACTCAAAATCGAACGTGTACAGAAAATGTCTTCATAGAAATAAAATTTTATATATATATATATATATATATATGAAGTTTTGTCTAAAAAATGAATTTCTATATTGTCTTCCTCTTTTTTTTCCTTTTTCAAATAGCCACATTTTAATATTTTGTCATTCTCTTCTCTGTTTTTTTTCTTTTTGATCGATGTAGTCATTGACTTATTCCTCATTTTCTCAGTAGTCATGTTTTCTGTCGAGTCTCTGATGAATCAGACTACCTCCAGCGACGACGAAGTCAAGATTTAAAGTTTATGAATTTGGAATATTAATTTTTTATGTTAGTGGCCATTCTAACTTAATAATTTTTACATATTCAATGAATTTCTTTAACACAAATACAAATTTTGAAATAAACCTACTAAATTCTATTGAATCCATAAATTGTACCATTTCAAGAGCCCAATAAGTTGGAGCCTACAATTATAGATGTTTGAAATAAACCTACTAAATTCTATCGAATCCGTAAACTGTACAATTTCAAGAGTGCAATAAGTCGGAGCCTACAATTATAGATGTCTAAAATGAATGAAGTCAAATAGTCCTAGGAACAATTACTGGTATAGAAGTAAAAGAAATGGTTTTTTTTTCGATTCCCCTCCAGTATCTATAGTGGAGTCTGATTAATTCTAATTCACTCCGGATAGAGCTCATTTAGGTACCGCTCCTTATAAAAAAAATATTTGCATATCCAAGACTCAAAATCGAAACTTTTAATCAAGAAAAAAATATTCCTGCATCATATTTTTGACGGTAAAAAAAGGAATGAATTTGGCAACAACCAAAAACACAAGTGGATCCTCACATATTTACTGTGTCTGTACCTTGAATAGCTAAGCCTGTCACATTAAATGAGTTACATTTCAGTTTTTCAATCAAACATCTTCTCATTCACACTTCTCTCAATAAGCTTGTGCATCATGGGCCTAACGTTGCCTACCCGGGGTACAATAATTGAAAATTGGGGCATTCATGATGGAAATGAGCACTTTTTGTTTAAAATTCAAAGTAAGGTCTTAAATAGTTTAATTCTATAAATTTATTTAAAATCATTTAACGAATTTTGTATGTTAAATTTGATGGAATTGTGTGTGTGAGGGGAGGTGGGGGGAGGGGGGGGGGAGGATTTAATAGGAAATCATATTTGAATGTGCTGGACATTGGACATTGGAGCTCGACTAAATCTGGATTCGTGTGCTCCCTCACAAATTTAAAGAACTACTTTGAACCTATGTTATCAAATTTGATGGAATTTTGTGTGTGTGTGTGTGGGGGCGGGGGGGGGGGGGGTTTATAATAGGAAATCATATATGGATGTGCTGGACATTGGAGCGCGACTTATAAATCATATTTGGATGTGCTGGACATTGAAGCTCGACTAAATCTGGATTATTCGTGTGTTCCCTCAAAAATTTAAAGAACTACTTTGAACCTATGTTGTCATTTTTGCCATTTTCTCTTTCTTGTGCAACGTTTTGTCACTCTGTGGGACTTGAACCCGAGACCTCTGATTAAGGATGAAAGATTACTTACCACTCCACCACAACACTTGTTGGTTCGTGCAATGATTTTAAAACTTCATTTTTATGTAATCTTTTTGGCATAATCATCCAAATATTGGAGGTAGATCTAATATTGCTCAGAAAAACTACTTGACATTTTAACCACAAAAAAAAATAAAAAAATTCTTAGCTCCCTCCATACAATGATAAGTCAAAAATTGTGGGTGTGAACCTATAACTGTACCTTGTTTTACTTTTACCTTTGTGTACGGTTCGTAGTTCGTACCTATTTGTACTTAACTATGCCTTTCCTTTTGAATTGTAATTTACCTTCATTAACCTTAAACGTCTAATCACAAGTAATTTCTAATTTGTCAGTTAAGTACATACATCATATGGCCAGTCAATATTCAGAAAATTTTAAAAAGAATATTGATTGCTTCATAGTCCGATACTCCGATCCGACTAAATCCAAATTCACACAGAAAAGTTTCGTATGGAGGTAAAACGACTTCATAACTCAACTGAACTCGAACTTAAAATCTCGAATTAAGGAGTATTTATCATTCCATCACGATCCTTATTGATAGTCAGTATTCACCAATGATAGTACAACGTACATATCAATTGACATCCGGCAATATGCACCGCCCTTGGGGGTACGGTTTGTTCCTCTGCACATGACTTTCTTCAAATAGTTGCCCCGTGAATTATTTTTTTTAATGAAATTTTATGTGACTTTTTGTGTATGATACTTTAAATAAGATATTATCTTGAGTTTAATCAATTTATTAAAATAATCAATAATAATCTCAAGATATCGATGTAATTTAACTTTAATAAGCATCAACATGCAAACATCACGCCAATTTTTAATTTCAATCGGAACAAATAAAACACCATTTCTTATCAAACAAATTTAGAACAAGCAGAAGTATATAGCACTAAAATGCACCAATAACACAATAAATAAAAGGGCATTTAAAAACTAAATAGTTAGGGGAGAAAAACTTTATTTAATAGCTAAAATCACTCACTTCAACTATTTTTCCTCCACTTCAAAATTGAACTAGAACTCTTTCTCCACTCTACTATTAAAACACACATTGTACTACATCAACATGCAATATGATAATACAAATTCAAAACCATGACCAAAACAAAGAAAAAAAAATTGGAATATTGAATTAGATTTTGGAAATGATCGACTCATATATTACTATGACAACTGGTATCAGAACAAGTTTGGATTCATCATAACTTCCTTCTTTCCTCCTCTTCTTATTCTATTAATGAGAAGTATCCAGTCGCAACATCTTACCAGTAAAAAAGAGTTAAAGTTACTAAGCTTAGCAATCACGTGCAAACTCCATATATATTAGAGCCAAAATCCTCTCCATCTCACTAGGTCTACATGGTAATGTAAGTGCACCTTCATGATCAAAACCATATACCTCTGCAGCTTGTTCCAATAGCCTCAAGAATGAAGGGTGTGTTAAGCAACTCAATGGAATTACAAATCTCTCGAGCTCATCGTCGTACATCGCAATGACCGCGAAATGCCCTTCCTTCACGTCCTCCGGGACGTCCCTCGACTCATTTTCCGGTTGATCGTCCATCGAAAATTTCTTCCCTAGTAGAAGACTCTTTCGTAATTTCTTCACTATACCATTCTTTTTATTTTTCTTTGTTCTATCCTTTGACATTATAATAGAAAAAAATAATAAATAACAAGCTACTATTTTTTTTTTGTGCTTTCTTGGTTTAGAAAGTTTTTTTTTTTGGTGGTACGTACGTGTTGTTAAGTGTTATTTATAGTGTGAGAAGGCATTGAGGGTAAGAGGTAAGGTTGGTAGTTTGATATGGTTGGAGTGTCTTTAGTGTAAATATTGAGAGACAAAAGCATGTGATGTTAATTGGAACTTATGAAGTTCAAATTCATTATTTGAAAACATATATATCTTTTAATTAATGTCATATCTGCCTCTTATTTTCCAATTATTACACGTGTAATTATATGATTAATTTAAACTTCCCTATTTAGACTTATTAATAAATAAATTAAATCACTATCAGAGTTGCCATTAAAGAACCTACCCAAAAAGAGGGGAGGGGGGGGGGGGGAATGAAAAAAGAAAAAAAAAGAGCAGAAGACAGATGTCGTTGTAAGCTTAAAAATGGAAAAACAACAAGGTGAGATATTTGCTATATTATGAAAAAGAAATTCTTGTCATTATAACTCTCCATAAAAGTAGGAGTTGTAATTTTGAAAATAAAGCATGTTATTTGTTATAAGGGGTAAAAATTCTTTACATCAAGGAGAAACGATTGTTTAGTCCTTTGCAAAAAAAATGTTGTTTTTAGGAGAAATTTTTATTTTTTGAAAAGACCATTTTCTACTATTCAATTTATAAAAAGACAAGAAATCTCATTTCCTCTCTGTTCGAAATCCCAATTAAGGTCTTACCACCATATTTAAAACTTAGTTCTGTAAATTAAATAAATGTGTTCACCGACGGGCTAAGATTGGTCTCACCAGTTAACATTTGTTGTGTATGCTTTTAGGATCGAAAGACTAAACCAAGACAATTCAACAGATTTCTCGAGAGCACTAAAATGATATACATACACCTTATTATTACTATGATATTTTTATTCGATTCTTAATCAAGAAGATTGAGTTATTAGTAGCACTTCGAATTGATCACGAGGAGGGACAATTACTCATGTTGATGACTCGATCCATGGTACTATTGCACATAAGTTAGAAGCATGTAGTGACGGAGTTAGAATTTTCACTAAATTAAAGGAGTTCGAAATATAAAAAGTAAATATATGAAGAGACCAGAAATGGTGAACATCTTCTATATATACCTAAAAAATAATTTTAACTATATATATAAATGGTGCAATTTTTCATTGAAGGGGATTCAGATAAACCCTTCAACCCTTGCTAGCTCCCCTCCTGATTGCTGGCCTAGTGTACACAGCACATTAATTCTGATGAGAATCTTAACCATAAAAAAATAAATGCAGATGAGATTAATTGACCTCACAAGAGCAGTACGTACGTACTGTTTGGAATTTACTAAGTAGAGATTATTTGGCACACTCAAAAATTGTGTGGAAAAATTAATCGTATGTATAAAAAATCTGCATGCATCTGAGCCTCTCTCTATGTCCAATTGTAATATAATGGACGGTGGGGTATCATCTTCATATATATGAAGCTTACGCTGGCTGAGATCTAGATCCTACATGTCTAATTATATACTTTCTCCATCTCAAAGTAAGTGTCATCCCCTTTATTTGACTATTTGAACTTATATACATTCTAATCTTGCAACATGAGTGAAATACACCCCTAAATTCTTGCCAAGTTTAGAGGTGTTTTCGACACTTCTCTTAGCTTTTTATTAAGAGTCACATGCTCCTACAAGAGTTTGAAATTACTTGTTATGTCATGTGGCAGATCGGGGGTGTCAGGGGAGTATCTAAGTTTAGTTAGTCAAGTAAAGGGGTGTTTTTAAGGCTGTCAATAGTTCGGGGACGAAACTAATAATTTGCGTCAAGTTCAGAGGTGTTTTCAATACTTCTCTATTAAGGAATCAAAGAATATAATGTGTAGTTTACTAAGCTACTAATAGTTAATATATATATATTTGAAAATTGAACTCTAGGAAGAAAATAGAAATATAAAGATATAAATGAAAAATATGCTATTTTTTATCTTAAATTCCTAAGATGATACTTATTGTGGGATAATTTTTTTTTTCTAATGTGGGAGTATTTAGAAACCTTTCTCTCTAGTCACTGTATATATTAATATGTATGTCAGAGTTTTGTTGGTATTCTAAGCTAAGGTACTGTTCCAAGTGCACGCTTAACGTTAAGTGATTTCAATTTAACAATTGCATGAATTTTGCTCCTCTAGGTGCTATGTTAAGTCCGATGGGACATGAATTTTGCTCCTCTAGGTGCTATGTTTAGAGGCGGAGCGAAGATTAGAAGTTTGGGGTTCTAAAGAAGAGAAAATATTGCGAAGCATGCTTACTTTTGATAATAGTGGGGTTTAAACCCACAACTCTAATGTGGAAAAGTGTTTCCATGAAACCTTCCTTGCCACTGAGTCGGCAGTTAATTTTGTTGAGGTTTCACAAGTTAATATAAATATATATCTATTTAATTTTCTAATACAAATACAGGATCTACGAAAAACTACTGAGTTCTACCAAACCCCAACCTAGCTCCGCCCCTGACTATGTCCTCTCATGGTTTTTATTTTGAAAACACTAGTTCAATTCTCGTAAGGAATAAATACACATTCTTAATTGTTTTCAGTTAAATACTAAATGATCCCCTGCTATCTGACTGGAAAAGATAGTCGCAAAGCTTTCTCTCCCCTAGCACTCCAATACAAACATGAAGACGAAAAATCAAGGAAAAAAATAATTCTTATTTTGAAAAATCCAAATATAAGAATCACATGGAATTCGTGCTAATATTTAAATGTACAAAATACAGTTTGATCATTTGCTGTTAATGGAAGGAATAAGTAAAACATTGAAATATCCTTTGAGTGCCTGTTAGGTTTGCGACCAAGTACTGAATTATAATGTCGGAATTGTAATAGTAACAGAATTATTTAGTGGAAATACTTTTTGGATAAATACTAATCAGTATTTTAATCTCAGAATAGCTACATATTCCATATTAATTATGGTAAGAAAGTAATATGATAATTCTTACATAATTAATCTCAAAACTAAAAAATTCAATCCAACACAAAATAAAATAATCTCATATTTTATTTAAAAATAATTCTCTTATTCCTCCAGCCAAACGACAAGTTGAGGAGAGGCATTTTAGAACTCATTTCAGACAAAAATTAAAGAAAACAATGTTTCTAGACTTTTTTGGCAAATACTTAAGTAGAGCATCTTTAAAGAGCACTATATATAAAGAAAACTTTCACATCTATGTAGTTTATTAGCAATATAATCGAACATACATGTTTATAATAGTCATTTTATATAATAACATTTTACTAAAACGATCAAATTTTCCTTAGAATCAACTTTCACATTATGTCATATTCAGACAAATGACACTGCTAAATTTTTTTGGATATATTATCACCTCCTCGAGGGACTTCTCTTTGGGCTTGGAGAGATAATCACCTCTAGGAAATAATATCAGTAAAGAATTGTCACGTCAAACGAAAGGTTCAGTTTAGTAGAACCAAAATAGGGAAAACAACAAGAAATGTTTGAAAATAATAAAGAAGGGGTCCAATATATTCATTCATGTGTAGTTCTATCATCATAAATAACCCCTCTAACGTATATACCTTGTTTGTAGCAAGTGTTTTTAAGAAAAATAATTATAGGTTGGTTGAGTTTCTAAGGTAAGATTATTCATATTTATCAAATTAAAATTGATAGTATTTGCTTTTTTAAAACTTAAAAAGAAATTATAAAATATAGATTTAACACAAAATACTGATTTAAGTACTTTCCAAACTAGTTAGACAAATATGTATATGGCTACTCTTTCAAAAGACTTTTTTTTTATAAGGGCAGGGTAAAATCCTCACTCCTATGCAATAGATCGCAAACCACACAAGAGAGATAATCCTAAGCAAGTTTGGTGCGACATGCTCAACCTTTCTGATAAAAAAACTAGTACATATCAAGCTAATATGATTTCACCAACTACACCAAACAGACATTTTAATATTTTAAGAAAAAAATTATATCTTAAACTAATACGATTTTATCTTTTAACTCATCTTAAGAATTTTTCACTAACTCAACTCTACGATCTTAAAATTGAAGGTGAGAAATGTTTAATGTCAGAGCAACTCACAGTTAGACACGATCGATCTTAGTAATAGTAGTTTTTTTGTGAGACAAGCGTGGTACAACCGGACCGACTGGCCTGTTTGATGACTTATCTTTTCAATTTAGTCCTAGAAGAAAAAATGCTATAATCTTTTGACTTTTTTTTATATAGAAAAAAACACGTTTTAATTAGGCACGTGTATAAATGTAATTATTAAATTATTTAGTAATATCTTCTAAACGGCTTCAATTTTCTCCCCTCATTTGCTTTCAATATTTCTCTTTTTCTTTTTTCCCTCCCGACCCCAATACTGGTTCATTAATGAAAGACAAGGACATATATAATAATTCATGGTGCACATGAAATCTTCTTATTAATATATTAGTAGTGTTTATTTTTTTTAAAATCAAAAATAATTTCTAAACTTTAGTTTTCAAATCTTTCAAAAACTCAAAAAACTAAGTCTGTAAAAATTGAACTTGCAGGACCTCAAACAAATGTTACTACAGAATTTTTTTTCTCGTTTACAAAATGGTTCAACTAATAGACTAGTAGATAAGTGGTTCGACTCATTTACAGATCATGGAGACATTACTTTAGTTAATTCGAACTAAAGCGTGATATAAAATCGATCAATTTCCATTTTTTTTAAACTTTATTTTTTTAGTGGCGTCACTAAGCTGAAAAACATTATTTAGGCATTAATTGGACGTAAAAAGAGCAAAAAGTTCATGATCAAAAGATTGATGTTGAAGATATGAGGAGCTATTTTTAATGTATAATTGACACATACTTTCGAAGAAGTATTATTAAATTAGTTTATTTTTAAAGTTTAATCTACAAAACAAAATAATTGAAAAAATCGTTCGTAAATAGTAATCCACGAGGAGTAACAGTGTACTAGTCTGTACTCTGGAGCATTCTAACATGGTGGTGTACCCAAAAAAACCAACTCTAACGTGGTGGCACACAATAAACGTCTTTTCGTATTTTATGTAATCCTTACGAAGATATACTATCCCTCCGTCCTAATTTATGTAACATCGTTCGAATTTCAAATATCAAATCAAACCAATCGGAGGAACCTACAAATTTCAGGAGGCACTTATCCAACAAGTTCACTACTGCTTAAGTTCCCAACATAAACTGTTAACAGAGCAGACACTTTCGTTAGCTCTTATCAATCTACTTCACTGGCAGGCTTGAACTACTGCTCATTTAACCTAACATGGAAATCTCGATGAATACTTTTCCCAGAGTGCCTGTAAACGCTGATAGATTACTGTAATATTAATTTACATCCATACCGTGGGAAGGAGGATGAAGTATGCAAGACAAAAGTTACAACTAAAACATATCAAAAATAGTTTTACTTCTGCCTTATAGGAAACAAATTCTACATCTAGATTACAAAAAGAGTAGCTTCTCGCTTTTTCTCCTATCAACCTATTGTACTTTTTTTTATACCCTTCCTTAGGATCTCCCACCTTTTTGTTTTCTCGGTGACTTAAACCCACAACCTTAAGGGTTGATGGTGGAGAGTGTTTACCATCCGAGCAACCTTCTCTTGTCACCTATTGTACATGTCATGTAACTCTACAGCGGTAATATCTACAAAAAGAATGTGTGCGCTCAAACGAGTACTGTTGAAAGATCAGCATTTTGTCTTCCAGAAAAGAAGTGTAAAGTTCAGGCCAGCAGATAGGTGTTCACAGACAAAGGAGGCTATAGAACACCAGAGGTATGAAGGCATTATCCAGTTGGGCAGTGTAGGCTTCCAACAGACCACTTATTGTCACCGCGAAAAGAAGAGAGAACCAGTTCTGCATAATTGCCAATACAGTATTAAAGATCAACCACAAAGATCAATGAACGAGATTATTGACAATAGTTGGCTTTTATATTAGGAAAATTTGAGAGGTTGCGCAAAGTTCACATGGTTCAGTGCCTACATTAATGTGAGGATTTATCCCCAAGTAGACATGAATTTGGATCACTAGGGGCCATCAAAGAATTAAAATGAGGTTCATTATTCATAAGGAAGGAGGTTAATTTTAAGGTGATCACAGAAATTTGCCTCTTTCAACATCATACAAAATAAATTTAAGCTGCATAATGGCAAATAGTGTAGAAGCATGACCATGTAACTTTCTTTTCTCATAAATACGCACTTATGGGAGCCTTTTTTGGTCTGAATGGGTATGCATGCCGACACACCTTTGTACACGTGCAGAGAGAGAAAGAGAGAGAGAGAGAGACCTGAACGTATCTGGTTGTAGCTAGAAGTGGAAGTAGAATGGAGCATGCAGCCAGGACAGATGTTATGCCAGCAGCAGTGCCTTCAATTGTTTTCTCTACCAAAGAGAATTTGTATATTCAGATGGTGAGGGGATACAAAAGAAGTAATGATGAAACAAGAGAGGGAACAGAGACATACTGCCAGTTTTGCTCCAGCGGAGGACCCCATACTTGTATCCAACCACTGATGCCTAGATAGAAGAGTACAAGTAAAATTAACTGTGCATAAATGACAATCAATATGATCCAACAGCAAGGAATAGCAAGTTTACCATTGTATCTCCAATTCCAAGGCTCAAGATCCCAGCAAAAGGGGCTAATGGTCGGTCATTGAAACCAGAGGACAACCAGATAGGAAGCGCACATCCTAATAAGAGTGAAAAATGGCTGAAAGTGAAGGAAGGCAAATGGTTAGAGTTAACAAGAGGTATATGCTGCAACTAATTTCATGCTATGAAGGAACTATTTCAAACCTGACAACAAGAAGATCAGTGTCACGATGATCTGTAAAAGCATTCATAAATTGGTGCACAAGCTGTCCCAAGGGCCAGATTCTCCATATCTGTCTCAAAAGGGATGATAAATATTGTGAAGCATCATAAGTTGTTTAAGCATTGCCAGAAATTATAAGAAGTTACCAAGAACTTAGGTAACATTGAAAAAGAAAAAGAACATTAGAACAAGTTGCATTTACAAGTATATATACATACTTCCATGTCTGATATGTAAGTGCAACAAACTAATCAGACTTCAGTTATATTACTGATTGATTGGTGTTTAATGTTTCAAGAAGCTTCATCAAAGTCAAAATGAAGTGAATATAAGATATGTTTACTTCGCAAGCTTGGCTTCATTTGAAAAGTGTGCATAAGCTTGAAAGTGAATACAATCTTACCACCCTAATTGATCTACGTGACAGACATTCTGTTTTTATGTTGTTTTTCCCAGTTACAACTGGGAATGTTCTTTTAATTCGAACATTCTTTTGAATTGCAATATCCAGAAACAAATATGAGAGTGCAGGGAAACCTTACTCGTATAATTTCCAACATCAAGAAAACAGCCAAAGCTGCACCAAAAGCCAGATCAAGAAACTTCGGCTGCAGAAAGATACAGATGGTCAACAACTCCTATAAAAATAAACAATAGGCCCAAAAGAAGGAAAAAGACTTCCTAAAGAATTTCAACTCAAATCACCTGAAGTATGAGAGCAGGAACAAACATTGAAACAGCCATTAAATGGTAGTATTTTCGAAGAAGAATCCTCTCAATCTTACTGCTCTTAGAGATGTTGTAAAATCTGATAACTGATACATAAATAACAACCAACCAATAGATACACAGCGACAACCTTTTAAGCGGTTCTGACAGAACAAAATCTAATACCCTGCAGCAATCAGAAGACACAGAAAACCAAAATATAAACAAAAGATAGTAACACTTTATATATGTCTTGAGGTAAACGATATATGATTTAATTCATAGTAATGTGATATGAGATAGTCACTGTATGAATGAAAGAGCTAGTAGCTGAACACATTGAAATTAGACACTGCAAAGTTCTTCTCTACCTTGTTATCTTCTCATTCAGTACCTATTTTTTAAATAAGTATTATTTACCTACTAGCTATATGTCACACACAACTTCTTGCATCATATAAGGTAACAGGTAACTATGTTTTTGGTTTTTTTTTAAATCAGGTAAATGCCTGTGTCTTTTTTTCCAACCGGCAACTAATTCCACGAGGTACTAGCTACCTCCCACTGGGCAACTGTGTCTATCAAGGCTTGGATAGCTGGGGAAAAATCACCCAGTGTTTTTGCCTCCAATGGGATTTGTTCCTATGACCTCATGGTTCTCAACTCACTTCATTGACCACTAAGTCATACCTTGGGTGCTAAGGTAACTGTTTATCAATATTCAACATTTGAATATTAGATTGACCTCTAGAATAACATACACTTACGATTTACATGCATAACGAGGGTGACGATCACAGACCTGACCAGAGGTCATGCAGCAATTATATTTATCATGGATCAAATCTCCACATGTTTTTCAAGGTCTATCACATGCTTGCACGTCCAGTTCAAAAAGCCTAATTGTCTAACACAAGTGATAATCAACCCTACAAACCACTAAACCTCCGTTAACCAAATCACGCAACATAATAACAATATGCAGCATAATATGTGCAATTATCCAAAAGAAATACGTTCTGAAGGGAGGCTTACCATAGAAAAGGGTGCACATGAAAATCTTGGACAAGCTGCATCCATGATGGTACAGCTATAATGAGAACACACGCGAGGGAAATGTAGAACACAAAAGATCGCCTCATATGATTATCTGCAGTATCTCTAGAAGATGCCAAGCTGACTCGCTCAAGAATTTGAAGCACGTATTTGAACAGCATAGGGAAAAGAAGAAGGCCAATAATCAATCCCTGGAACACAGTGTTACATTTCATGATCAATACCGTGAATTAGAAAACTTTTACTCTATATCACCGAAAGAGGAGAATGGTCAAGAAAGTTAACAGCATGTATAATACCTGAATAATAACGCTAACTTCACTTCTTTGGATTCCATATGGTACAGTCACTACCTTAGATGTAGTAAAGTACCCATGGGACTGTTAACGGAAAAAACACTGCTTGTTAGGTATCTATATCATTTGCTATCAGAAAAAGTAAAATGTGAGAAACTAACCTTAGCAGCAGTACAAGCTAGCATGTCCCCAAAATAGATAACAAGCCCAACAGTAACCAGTAGCGCTTCTCCTAAGAAGAGAAATAAGAATGTAAATAACTGTACAGAGGACTGGAGGACCAGTCATCAAACAAAGCCAACCAAATAGGACATATCAAATGATTTTGAGGCTTTGATCTCTGAAATAACAAGAAATAAAGATTGTCTGGAATGAAAACATGCTCTTAACAGTGCAAGATTGTGTGGAATAACATATGTTCTAACAGTGCAACTTAATATCTGGTACATTGTTCAAAGTCGTCAAATTAGAGATATGGTATCAGAGGGTCTTTATCCCATAGATTGGGCATAAAATGTCTCGGAATTCTCTTTCAAATGTCAGATAAGATAACATCAATGAATACAACCCAATCCTACAACATAAAGACACTACAACACCCAAGTAGCTTTAATCTTCTCTAATAGGCGAGAGATGTTTCCAAATAAATATCAAGGTTTAGAGCCATTATACAAATTTTAAATAAAAAAACATATTACATTCAACACAAACCATACTTCTTTCTTAAAGATAATCAATGTGTATATAACATTTAATGTAAATCTAAGATGACATATATAACAAAAAAAGATCATTATTATCAGAAAATAGTTTAAACTCTCACTATCAGAACCCAAAATATGAGTAGACCTAAATTAAGCACATAAAAAGAGTTTACGAAGCCTAAAGTTAACTTTCAACTTTTAAATCTTTTTTAATTTTAGACTTTTCCTTTCTGAAAGATCAACTACAAAATATCACGAGAAAAGAATACGAAAAACAGGTAAATGGGCAGAATGAAGCTCTAGATAAATAATTGTTGTTTCATATTGTCTATAGCAACATGCCAAAAAATCATAGTTTTGTTGCGTTTAGAGGAGAGTGAATGTGAACTGAATTTCCACACAACAGAGAGGACCTTCATATCAAGTGTGCAATTTAGTGGTTTGCGATACTAGAGATCTAGTAAAGTGAAAAATATAGCAACATGACCAACCAATTGAAGCGCATGCTGGAAAAGTGCGGAGAATATTCTGAATTAATTTTACTGCTGCATATCCATGAGAGAATAGCCACAATAAGATAGCTGTTGTATACCACCCTGCAGGAGAAGTTCACCAAAAGAGTTGTTAAGGAGTATATAGCTGTCAGCAACTTACTAGGTTGACCAATGAATCAAAAAGGGAATATAAAGAAAGAGAAGTTGACCTACCACTATGAGTTTTCACAGCAAAAGACAAACAGCAGACTACAAAATACAATGCTATACAACTTAAGCTACATCGAGAAGTAGCACAAATCTTGCTGTCTGATTGATGGTAAAAAATGAAGCACAGGTAAGCTAGCACCATGTAGCAACTTGCAGATGTCACCCAATACAGTAGTTGCAGATTTTCAAGCTCTGTTAAAATGTCAAAACTAAAAGAAGTCAGTCATACAGGTGAGGCAAGGGAGGATTCAACATAATTACTGAATACAAATCGCCAACACTTTGAAGTGACTGATAGAAATCTACCCATTAGGTGAACAAACATAAAAAAATAACCACACTTCTTCTCAGCTACACAAGAAGAAGCAAGACTACACATTTCCTCTACTAGACAGGGTTTCTCCATGTAGAAACATCACAAGATGGAAAATAAAATGACAATATTTGAGATTGGAGATTCAATAGTCAGTTACATAAATACAAAAAATAGTACTAAAAACTTATCAATTTACAGTACAATTATCCTTCTTCATACGGCACTTTCACTGTCATTACTGCTTCATTTGAAATAATTTTTTTTATAAAAACAGTGCGTCATTTGCTCATCAATGAGTGTTATCCTTTCAAGAACCAGTTTATGATGATTTTTCAAGAGGTTTGAACATAGCATTTTAGAGATGGAGGGTAAATAATAGCAAGTTTTTTTTTTTTACCCGTGTTATTGTATTTTTACCCGTGTTATTGTATTTATGCAACAATTACAAAAACAAGACTGGTAAAAACTCTAACCATGGAACCACCAAAGTTCATAAAAAGGTTAAAAAGCTTAGCTCCCCAGTACTTCTGTTCCTAAAAATTTTCCAGATCTGGGCATACTAGCAAAAAGAAAAATCACGTGCTGAGAGGCATATGATGACTCAAAGAGGATGGGATCAATTTGACCTGCCAAAACATTTGGGGCTATAGCACAATACGATAATGCTCTAATCCATGTCTTCGCTCCCAAAGGCTGAGAAAAAGAATAGATGATTGCAACCAAAATTATAGCTTGAATTCTCCTAAAGCTGAAAATGGAAGTCCTTTGTGAAGACGATATGCTAAACCAATTACTTCAAGCTCATAGCTCACAACACTAACACTTTTGCATTGCAAAAATTTTAATATCTGAGGAAGTTTAACAGTGGTGGAAGCAGCAACGATAGCATAACCAAGGAGCTTGGATATTGAAAAAAAGCAAACAATCCTTTTCCAGGAATTCTTCTTTGCTAAGGGTTCCCACAACACAACCAAATCCATTCCAAGAAGCTTGAGCTCAACCATCTTGATGAGATCAACAAAATTTTATGGTCTTATTGTGGAACTAACGAATTGGATTTGATTGAACGAAGAGCTTTGAGATAATACACGAAGGATAAATCCTTAAAGGGAGAGCTCATTTCTGAAACTTCTGATCAACGTAGGTTGCCTTGTTATTGTGGTCCAGTCCCCAATTATTTTCTCGGAGGTGGGGATGGGTAAAATTTGGTCCCGATATAATAATAAGTACTCAAACTACAAAAGATCAATTTGCTCAAAAATGAGTGTTCTACCTTCACTTCCAGATTGATTTAAAGATACTGCTGTTGACATCTGAATTAACTTTGATACCATAACACCAGGCAGCGTTACTGCCCCCAAAAATATCCCTGATGAAGCACCAGGCCTGAAAAACAGTACCAAGACTATATAGATAAACCAAAAACTGTACATTTAACAAGAAAAAAACACTCAATTCAAAAATTAGCCCTGCTCAACCCCAAATTTCCAATTTAACGAATCAAAGGGGGAAAACTATGTAAAATTGAAAATTGAAGATGCAGCCTAGTGGTTGCAACTTCAAATGTTTCACTCCCAAGCTCTTCTACCTTTCATATTTCGATCCGGCCCACGCTCACCTAAAAAATCATTCAGTATAACAATTGCAGTAAAACTAACCTGGTTTTGAAGAAGTGAGGGAGGGAAACTGAAGAAGAGGCATCGACGGAGATCTCGACGGAGAGAGCGAGGAGCGAGAGGAGAGAAAGGGAGAGAGATTCGGATAGGAGAGATTGAGGGACGGAGAAGACAATCCGAGCAATGAATAGTGCTACCACAGCTCGCTCGCCGGTGAGAAACGACGATGAAGCCATGGGATTCCAATGTAAATGTATCAGTAGCTGAAATTGAAATTCAATTGAAAAAAATCACACATTTTGACCAGTGGCGTAAACCAGAAGAAATCCGCGGACCCGTGTGAACTGGGAGGAATTCGGTCGGTTTGGCGCGCACCGGGTTTTTATAGGCTGTTGAACATCAACTGATCTACGCCTTGAAGTTGTCAACGGATTTTCCTCTTTTTTTCTTTTTAGGATTGCATAAAGCCCTTTTTCTAGATGGGGAAGTTACATAATTGGCCATACGTCCATATTGATCAGCTAAATATAAAAATTATTTTGTAAACAAATAAATAAATATTATTTTAGTAAGCATCTATACAGTGCAATTTTCCCATCAAAACGAAGAAAATAAGTATTTATTATTCTTTTTCGGTCAGCAGTCCGCTATCATGTTAGTCTCCAACTACACACCCTCACTACGTTTAATATATATTCACTCCGATTCATTTTACTAGTCATATTTTTGTACATCTCTTAAGAAAACATTTACTAAAAAGAGTAATTGGTCAAATTATTCTTATTTACTTTGTGATCTCAAATTAATACTAATCTCGTTTTCACTATATTAATCTCTCCACATTAATTAAGGTTAAAGGTGATAACTAACCATTAATCTTAGTTTTTTTTAAATGACAATTATTTTTAAATAGCACGATAACTATGGACCAAAGGAGTAAGGAATAGTTAACTATGGACCAAAGGAGTAAGGAATAGTTTTCTTTTAGAAAAGCATCAACTATAAAGGTAGATGACACGCTAAGGCATCTCCAACCCTGTACTCCATTTTACTCTCTAAATATAGAGTTCTCTAATTTTTCAGACAACCAACTCCAACCCAATTCTTTATTTTACTCTCTAAACAAGAATCTTCTTCCCTCTCTTCAATATTATATTATTATTTCTATTTCTTTCTTATTTTCTTATTTCATAATATAAATCATTTTTTTTCCAAACAATCATTTTTTATAATTTTCATGTGATATAATATTTTATTTTTCAAATTCTTTATGTACTAAATTTTTAAATAACATAAATTGCAAGCAAATATTATATAATATACAAATTAATTGACAATTCAAATAAAATAAATCATTAATATAATACAATTACATAAACATTACATAAATACTCAACTTTAAAGATTATGACGTTGCTTCCATAAATGCTCTATTAATGCATTAGGAAGTTAAAAATGAACATTTTGTCCTTAATTTTTTTAAGTTTAGCTAAAAATTATTCAAATCGGAGATTTTCAAATTATATTAGTGACAAAAAATTTTAAAAAATTAAATATTATTAATTCGGGATGAAAATATATAGTATATATTAAATAATATAATTTTTGAAAATATTATATTACATTTAAAAAGAATTACAAATATTAGATATTCAATTAATGACATTATATGTAAAATAATATATTCATTACAAAATAATAGAAATAATATTAAAAATAAGGAAAATTGAAATAGAGAAGTGATTCATCTCTATAAATAGAGAATGGAGATTAATATGGAGGGGGTTGGAATGCCCATTCTCTATTTTACTCTCCAAATATAGAGAACGGAGAGTAAAATAGAGGTGGGTTGGAGATGGTCTAATCATACAAGGTGTATGAAATTTGTGGAAAAAAGAACTTTCATGCTCTCAATTGCCAAATTTATAAGCAATAAACTCCAAGAAACTGAAACTGAAACTGTATAGCATCTATTTGTAATCCTTTCTGTTTTGGTTACAGCGGAAAAGTTTGTGGACAGAGTGGTTTTTTCTGATACAACACTTGAGCAGAATAAAAACAAGAACTTTGTATGCAACAGCCATAACAAACAGCACCAGTAAATTTTTCCACTTAGAGTTGCTGTCATCAGATATATCATATACATTTCCCAGAGCCTCATAACCAGATATGGTTCTCACCTGCCCCACTGCAAAAGAAGTTCCGATGTACTCGTTCTCCAACAGTCCCTGGAAAAAGAAAATCCATTAATATGATTTTTCCTGATAGATAACCAGCGATCAAGAACATGAATGCACTTTATTATGACTTCAAGCCAAGTCTCAAACTTGCCTGGATAGAGTAAGTATGAAAAGCAATATAAGAAATGGGGTACATCCATGCTGGTCTAGGCAAAGCACTTCTGATGCTAAAAAAGCCAGCGGAAAGCATCATTATCACCTGAAATATGAGATACGATAGCCGTTGAATGAAAAAGTTAGGACTAAGTCAACATGAAATGAAAATTAAATAATACTCCTACTACAAGAATTCTATATAACACTAGAATTGCAAACATTGCAGATACCCAACTTCCTTGATTCCCCTTATGACAAATTAGGAATACACACAGCTACAATCACTGCATACTTTCCAATCAATAGAATATGACAATATTACACCAAAGAGAAAGGGAAAGAATGTAATTCATCCCGTAGTAAATCATATCTTGCAAATTAAGATTTAAGGCAGAACTTACATGTATGGACACAAAACTTAAGATGCTCCAGAAGATATTTTGACAAATGGAAGCAACAAGCAGTAGCAGCCCCTCATTTACCAATAGACACGCAAAGAAATTCAGCACAAAGTACATCAGCAAGCTGAATTCATCTCGCAGCCCAATAAGAAAATAGAAGACCAGACTCGATGAAATGGAGATGAGAAACAAGAAAGGGATGCTGGCAAAAAGCTGCCCAAGTAGGAAAACAAATGCCCCAGAATACTGGTTTGATTCTTCATAGGTGTATATCTGCAAAGTCATCATGATGTTGATTAGGCTGATTTTTGAACTGGATGAGGATACCAATAATAACGCATTATCAGGGCGAATAACGAAACCAAACTTTCTAAAAGCAAGTAACAATGATAAATTGAATGTTTTACTTGATTTAAAGGGGACATTCACTATCTAAGTACTCTATTTTAAGGAGGGACAAAATACAAGGCCTAGATGTCATGGGGTATCAAATTTGCCGCCTTTGCTATACATCTTAGTGCATGATTAGGTTATTACTGAAAATTAAATCCATAGCACAACCACATTAAATGCAATGCTAATTATGAATAGTTTATCTTAAAAATTAAAGCTGATATCAATATTGCACCTCATCAAACATCATACTTAAAGGCAGTGGCGGAGCCAGGATTTCCAGTAAGGGGGTTCAAAATCTGAAAAGTAGACACACAAACTAGCCGAAGGGGGTTCGACATCTACGATATATACATAAAAACTTATTTTAACCATGTATAAATAGTATAATTTTCTGCCGAAGGGGGTTCGGATGAACCCCCTGAACTCAAGGTGGCTCCGCAACTGCTTAAAGGTTACCAGCTTCTTAGAGAAATCAAGTTCAAAAGCTTACTTGCCAGGACTGATGAGATTGAAACAGGAATATGATTTAATAAACCAAGCCAGAAATGTCCCATTTCTAGCGATAAGTCCAGATATTTCAGCTATTGGAGAACCCTTGTCCTGAGAATTTTAGCCACTTCAACTCCGTATTTGTCTACATTTCACCCCACTAATTTGAACAAGAAGTTTGAATGATGATACAATAGTCCTTTGGCGACAGAAAGATTACAGTAAGAGTGCAATACGGAGATTATGACACACAGGGTTAAGGGGGAAACTGTTGTTCATGAGACTGAAGAAAAGACTAGAATGAGGATCACATTTCTATGAAGAGAATGCCTAGCACATACCAAATGGCCATAAGAAGGTGTATAGTCCACTCTCAGCCTACAAAACAGCCCTTAATTCTTAAATACACACATGTACTGGATTCAATCGAACATGGGTGTTCACATATATTAGTTTCACAGAAGCATGCTTGTGCATTATCCAGAGGAAACACAAATAAGTTACTGGCATCACCTTGATCTCTTTCAACTGTGAAGGTACACCAGCGACGCCCAGCAGAGAGGTGAATGAAACAAATACAAATATTGCTGCTACTCTTCTCTGCATGGCAAGAAAAATATCATTGTTTGCATCCTGAAAAGAAGAGCTAGTAATGGCAAATATTTACCATGAGGAAGAAAAACAGCAATATCAACTCACTCCATGATTATTTCATGGACTGTGTAACCAGAAAAACTGGAGGTCTGGTGCACAAACATCATATTGATGGACTACTGTATTAGACAAATGCAAAAGGAAAGAGACAGGTTTGATTCTTTAGTTATTCGCTTACCATGACAGAAAACAAGGAATGCCCCAATCCAGAAAACACAGTGCCAATACAAAGGGCAAGAAACACATAAAGAATCAATCTTAGCCAATAATATTTCCACTCCCTCGACATAATCAATAAAGATCTCCAAGTCAAAACTGCAACTCGTGTTACAATTCCTGCCATTCCCTTTCTTTTGAGTGATGGACCTTCCTGCAAGGACGGAAAGCAGAGAGAAGCTCAGGCAGTAAGTATAGTCGTTTGACCACTAAAACTTTTACTATTGAACACTCCAAGGCTTTATAAGACATTTTTTTCTACTTGACAATGATTTTATCAAATATTCCTTGAGCTAGTTCTAATTATAAAAGATTGTAACTTCCAGTACTTTTTATGTAGTTTTTTTTTTTTTGAATAAAGACTTTTTATGCAGTTTCTCAATAGAGAAATTATTATTTTTAAAGATTATAAATCAATGAATGAAATAGAAGTAAACTAAATCGTATGACCCACTTATTCCAAATTCTGTTAATTCTTTTTGGAGTAGAGGGAGTAATGCATCGAGTTTAAAAATACTTCAAAAGGCTGTCAAATTGCCTCTACTGTTAAAGAACTTTGGTATTGCAAGGCACAGAGATTGGAGGAAAACCTAACTTGGACATTGGCATAAATAACTCTTTATGGGGGTACTAACACAATAGCAAGGACTCTAAATTGCTTTAGTATACAAGGACTAAGGAACTAAAATTAATAGCATTTGAAAATATTGAAATGGACAGTGACAAGACTTCTGCTCCATTCTAGGCCTAAAAGAAACCAAAAACTTCAGTTCACACAAGAAGACAATGATAATTGAGGAGAATCTAGTTTTTCAAAACAAACCAAAGCCAATAAGAGCATCCTTCAAGAGAATGCTCGAATTATATTACTTGCCAGAGCACGCAGGCTTAATAACTTATGAGTTTATGTAGTTAGTTCATATCAAAATTGGAATACTTCCTACTACCTAGTGGTCCACTAAATTATGCATCTGCATAGATCTACTTGACACTTAGAAAAGTTCTTGGAAAAAGGTTGAGAAAAGTTGATAGTATTATCCATGTGTCAATAGTGACAACAGTGAAAAAACATACCTTCTCAGTAAGTTTCATTATTACAAACATACCTTCTCTTTTTCTAAGATAAATGTACCTTCTCAGTAAGCTTCACTATCATTGATTCAACAGCAGCAGCATCTGCTGATGATCTATAAGTTGTTTCAATGGTACGTATAGCGATGGCAGTATCCATGCTCACTGATGATAAGTCTTCATGGTTATCCTGTTGAGATGACAAAAAGACAAACTTTAAGGAACATCTTTCCTTTTTGTGTTGGGAAGGGGGAGGGGATAGGGTGGCCAGAGAACAGCGAGAATCGTTGAACTTTCATTTTGAATCTTATAGCAAAAGAATCTCTTTTTGTTTCTTTCTCAAAGAGCTTTCCCCGACACAATAAAACAATAGCACAAATACGGAGAAAAGAGTTAGCACAATGAACTGAGTTGGAATTGTTCCAATATCCTAGCAATTTTTCAACAAATCAATCACTATCTTTAACCATTATAATTGAGTTTTTAAGGGGATAAAACAGAGCTTTGAATATAAGCATATACCTGCCAGCTTTTGCACATCGCAATAATCCTGTCAAATTCTGTGTTTATAGCACGCAAGAAGTGATCAGAAGGACTTTGCATAATTGGGCAAGGAAATCCAGCATTCGAGAAGTGCTTCACAATTAAATGATATGTTAGTCTCTAACAATTAGTAACATAAAGAACAAAGTATGATACAAAACATAATGCCAGAAAATAAACATCTTAAGTGCTATGTATTTCTAGTAGCATTTCATAACTGTGCACACACTTGGGGAACTGATCTTCCTCCATGCCCTCATAAGTAAGTTTGTCCAGTCCGAATCCCCGTTAACATTGACTGATTTTCCACAGGACCTCCTATTCTTTCTTCCGACCACAATCCATGGATTCTGAAACATTTAGTCCATTGGAAAATTTGGCAACACTCAACAGTATTTCTCTAGACAACTTCCTCTTTATCAGAAACCAACAAACTGAACTTCTGTTGATTTATTCCAGTGTGTAAGGAAACCGTATAAGAAGCAATAGGGACCTTTCTTGGGCAATAAGCTTCTAAGCAACAACTTGGACTTTGAAACCTGGACTCTCGCACTTCAAATATGTCCTACTGACACAACCTTATCCTGCAAGAATTTACTCCAATATAAGACATGTTCCCTAGAGTAACCATCCTAACTTGAGTAAATATTTACTTCAACATTGCTAGACCATTCTTGGCTTCTTCAATACAAAATGAGAATAAATAAAGAACGACAGCCAAATCAACTGCATGGGCTCATTTTCTCTCTTAAAATAGGTATCATCTGACTAACAATTGACTTCTTTCTATTCAGATAAACCACAGCCACTTCTGGGTTTCTCTTATTGAAGGAAAAACCAACAAACCCTTATTGCAGCATAAAATATCTTTCATTATCCAATGCCTTTGTTTGATGCAGACATGACTGTTAAGAAAACCAATGCCTTCCCCTGAACCAAGATGGACAGTGTAAGGAATCAAACCAAAGTAAAATTACCTGTAAGCAAGCCAAAGTTTCACCAAAGAACAATGTCTTCCCATTTGAGACCAGGCAAATTCGGTCAAAAAGGCCAAATACTTCAGTACTGCTTTGGCAAATGGTGAATATCAGAGTGCAGCCAGAGGTGGTAAGCTTCTTCAATGTAACCATCATCAGAAGTGCAGAAACGCTGAGCATAACAAGAACTAAACATCAGCTAAATTACAGTAGTTCATAATTTTTGACAGGAAGAAGATATCCAAGAGCATCAAGTCTCAACCACAAAAAATAGCAAGTCAAAAAAACGAGAATTAATAATGAAATAGAGAGTAGGGAACCAGGATATTCATTCAGTTGGAAACCTACAGTTGGTTTTGAATATGCAACAAAAATCAATTTCCAGAACATCAAATAAGAAAATCACCATCAATCACATGTTCTCCCTCAACCCTTACATTGATGCTTTCATGTATGACACAGGAAACATGTAAAGATATGGCACTTGTGCCTAATTCAACCCCAAAAGTTAGCTACCCAAGTCCATATAAGGAGACCACAAATATGTTACCCAACCAATGTGGGACTCTAAAGTCTATCCCACTCTAACAAGTACCAAGCAACCAAAGCACCCACCTTCACATTCTCTTCTGGTAGCCAATTCCTAGAAGAGACCTGCATGCACTAAGCTAGCAATCCTTAGTTTAATTAGCAGGTCTTTCCCAAAGAAAGCTAGCCTTTAAACATTAACACAGTTCGCCCAAAATGCTGAAATATTTACTAATTGACCTTTCTAATCATATAAACTTCCAGCATGATTTGACATATACCAACTTTAGTGACATACTTCAATAGTTCAATGAATGATATGGTCTTTCTCTGTCACCACATGCACGTACTATATAAGACAAGAAAATCAATGTTTATGACTAATTAACTCGTCAAATAAACATGGAGCATTAGTATCTTTTATGCTTATAAGGACAGAAAAACTAGAACATACCAAATATTTGGATGTTAGTTATTTCAGCAGCTACAGAGCATAGTACACAATTTGACAGCTATTGTGTGCTACTAATTCAAGTAATCTAGTCACTAAGAAGATCACGAATGCAGTTACGGATACAGAATATGTCAATGTAAACTCAATGAAGTTCAATAAAAATTGTTGTGATTTTCAAACGAGAAGTAAGAAGAGAACCTGTCAAGATAATAAAGGGGTTCATCAATAAATAAAATATGTGGGCTCATAACAAGTTCCCGGGCAATGCTGACACGCCTTCTCTCACCACTTCGAAGACTTCTCATGTAACAGTTGCCACCTATAAGTTTATTAGCATAATCTCCCAGTGACATAGCATCTATAGCATCCTCCACCACACTCCTTCTCTTACAAAAGAAACCAGGAAGCTGGAGCAAAGCTGAATAGTATAGGAATTCACGCACAGTTAACGATCCAATAAGAGTAGTTTCTCTGTCAACATATCCCTGCAAATGAGTACATTTTACATGTCAGAAGGCACAAGCTGACAAAACAAGGAAAAATACTGCCCCCTTTCTAATTACTTCCTCCTGTCCAAATTAATTGACGTTTTAGCCTTTAAAAGTTGGTCCAAAATAATTGATGTTTCACAACACAAAGAGGTTATTTAATTTGTTTTTTCCAAATTTGCCCTTGATAATTATGTCAACCTAAAAAGAAAAGAAAATCATAAATAAGGGTATTTTAGTCAAAATCCCCCTTAATTTTTAGGAGTGAGTGAATTCCTTAATACATGTGGCCAAGCCTAAAACATCAATTATTTTGGACCGGAGGGAGTACTTGATTCAATTGAAGTTTTCTTCCAAAAAGCTCAAAAGTACCAACACTTCTTAGCCCAAATTCAAACCAAATACACTAGTCATACTTTACGTATTTTAATATTAACATTAACATGATGGTTAGCCTACCACCTTCAACATTTGAGCTATTATTTTAAATGTCTATACTGGATGATGTGAGTATATGATTGTAGACGCGCTCAAACCTATGTAAAATATGGTTTTCAGAGCCACTTGGGCAAGAAGGACCATTGGTTGAGATGGAAAATATGATTTTAATCTAAAGCTTAGGAATTCACAGGCCTAAATTCATACCTCCAACTCCTAACTCAACCAGGGAATAAGCCACATTGCGCTACTAAAAGGGGGTAAAAAAAATGAAGAAGGGATTTCCAAACATCAGTTACATGAAATTATGCCACGTCATCAGAAGCAGTTGCACAACTGTTTTGCTTCAAAATGTAACATCTTCTTGCCAAAGGAACACACATACCAAAGGATTGGTCGATGAATTAAAGAGAGAAAGCAGGAGCAATCAACTCACAGAACCAGTGGTCATTACTAGGAGAATGATTATGATTTTATATTCCAAAAATCAGTTCAGAGTGAACAACAGCTATATATTTTTGTAAACTATAAAACAAAGATATCGAAGTCCACAGTCCAGACCTATATCTTTTCGTATTAAGAATACAAGCATGACCACAAGCGACAGTAAATGCTTATAACATACATAGGAACCATACGGCATGTGCCTTTTTGTCCCGTTTACAAACACCTCACCATACATTCTCGCTGAATCAGGTAACCTTCCTAAAGAAGAGAAAGAAAACTAGCTCAGAACCATATATAAACAACTGGATGTTTTTCTAGAAACTGACTACGAATTGAATACCACAAACCTGCAAGGGCTCTCAAGAGTGTTGATTTCCCTGACTTGGCAGGACCCATGATGACAGTCATTGTTCCAGGTAATGCATAACCATGCGAACTCTTAACCACCTTATCTGAGTATTTTCTTTTCCCCTTTATAGTTACAGTCAAGTCCTTCCAGGCAATAGAAGCTCCTGCAATCTTCCTTGTAATAACTTCCCTCTCTAGTAAAGAAGGAGATGGCAAGGAACCACTATTGATCTTTGACAGGGAAGGAGAGGGTGGTGTCGTCGCAGCATTAATAGAATCACCTCCTTCGTCCACTTTGACCTCTATATCTGTCTCATCCCAAACAGGTGAATCTTCAAATGAAATTGGTTGTCTAAGTGCGCCAGGTTTCCTAGAGTAGAAGAAATTACTTGATGGCACCCTATTAGCTGGACTACTCACTGAAGAAGATGGAGACCTATAATGATCTGATTGGGATTGTATTTCTTCCATTCTTTGGAATTCTCCAATTCTGTCTAGCTACTCCGGAATGGAACTCTGAGCTGAAGGTTTACAAGGAAATCAACATATCATAACTGATTCCTCCTTAGACCAACTTCACCAGTTTTATAAAACATTTTCCAACCCTGTAAAAATAACAATAATTAACAAGCACCATAGATAGCTCGTTCTAGAAAGAACAGCAAAAGACAATACTTTTAAAAGAAATTCAAAAAAAAATTAACCACCAGGACAAATTCTTCGTTTGAACCTACAACATCAACTATGGTTGCAAAAGGATCAAAATAAACTAATCAATCAATCATAGTTGGGGTCGGCTATATGAATCTTCTATATCTATTTCTTCTACAGGTTCAGTATTCAGAAGATTCATCATAGTTCAACTATTCTTAGGCTGACTATCACCCTATTTTTAGGTTAGCCAGATCCTGCAGCAACCCTCCTCCTTTCCTATGCTTAGAGAAAGCTCACATAGGCTGAGTTTAAAAAATTCAAAAGATATTGAAGAAAAATAAAAACAAACAACTGTCTATCAGAAGCTGGAGCTATAAATAAATCCTACATACATGAAAACATTCATAAAAAAGAACCTTTTTTTCTCTTTTTCTCAATAGCAACTTTAAGCATAATTTTGGCCATTTGGGGACTGAAGAAAACATAAAGCACACAACTTTTCAGCTCTAACAAACACCTTTGACAAACAGAACACAAAACTCACTTAACTTCATAAACCCCATTAACCCCCAAAGCGAAAATACAGAAGCATACCAAGAAAAAAAAAGCTGAACAACTTCAAATGCTAACAAACACCATAGAACTACTGAAAAAAAAGCTTAAAACTTCATATGATAAACGCCAAAAAGCTGCAAGTAGGCTCGAACTTCAAGATGGTAAGTCCCAAAAAAGAAAAAAACAAGTGAAGTTGTTGAACAAATAATGAAGATGGACAGCAGAAAGCACGAACGTGGATCCGAATCACAACAAATGATGAAGCTGGTAGTGGAAAACAGTAGAAGTAATAAGGAAGAGTGATACTGAAGTGTCGAGTACAATTATGAGATTGATGGATCCTTTTTTGACCCCGGACACAAACAAATAACAATGCGGTGCTATTTTTTTCTACACAATATATTTGGTCCAATTAAGAATTTTCCTTTTTGATAACTTTTTTTATTCTTTCAAGAAAAAAAAGAGAGAAAGTGATAATTGAACTTGTACATAGTGCACTATTAATAGATTTTCACGTTGATTATCAGTTTTAACTTTTAACATTTTAAGAAAAAATATAATAATTATTTCTGAAGATACGTGTAAAATTTAAAATAAATGATATTACCGCTAAATGGTATAGCAGCGAAAAACTCTGTTTTTGGTCCTCCTTGTAAGAGAAAAATGACGAGAAATTATTTCTCTAAGTCATTTTCAAATTAAATTGAAAAAAAATAGTATTTTTAGATTATTTTTTTCATGTATAAAAATAAAGATTTTCTTAAATAGATGACAGAAAATAAAAAAAATAAAAAATTACTTACAAAATCAATTCTCAAATTCATTTACTATTTGAATATGTTGAGTTGCATATTTGACAAATGCCAACTCAATAAATGCATAGCCCAATATATTGTCAAAAAGAGCATCCTTTCTTTTCATCCTTTTCTCTCAATGTCTTTTTCCATATGTTGATTTGTTAGGTGATTCTTTTTCAATGAATTTCAATTATCAACAATATATTAGGAGTGTAAAAATTCTGTTTATTATAATTTATAGTAAGTGTAATTGGTTAATTGACATATTTATATGGTTAAAAGTTCTGGAATTTGTGTTCACATTCATAAGATTTCATGGGTCTCTGATGGGCAGGGCAAACATGGAAACGTAAGGAATAGACAAATAATTTGTAGACTTTTGTTGGCTTCCACTTTATTTTTAGAAGAAAAAAAACAGTTATTGTACTTGTAAATTACCCCTCAAGCACTTATAAATTTATTTGCACGAATCCGTAATACTTTGATTAAAGAATCATTTAATATAGAAGATAACATCACAACAACATATTTAGTGAGATTAAGTTTAACGAGGTTCAACCTAGAAAGAAATACACACAAAAATTGAACGGAGCTCAATATCTATTATATACTCCAATAATGTAATTTTTCGTTGAATGAGATTCAGATAAATTCACGTGTTCTTACTAGTTCTATCTTGTACACAAACCTTACCTATTTTAATTAATAGACATGTTGTATCTGATAAATCCTTAACCTAGTAGAAGTGTAATTAAATGAGGATTATTTTTTGTACAAATCCCAATAATATTTGATCACAATTCACAAGTTTTATAAATATTAAATTTCAAAATAGTGGGTTCATAATGTATATTTGATCTCCTTTTCTTTGTTTACTTAAAAAACCAAATATTGTCCAAATACGGAATACCTCTTTTTAACCCACCGAAATACGGTATTAGCTACATTATAAAATCGTCCAAATACAGATAGAACGCCAGTTCGTATTTAATTTTTATCGTGTTTTTTTTTTTTCTCCGTCTAATAAATAGGTAATTCACTTCTTCCATATCCCTTTCTTGCACTCATTGTTCTCTTCTCCAAGCAAAACTCCAGTTTCTCTCGGCTGCTCTACCCTGATCTAGATCTCCGAACATGACTAACCAGGCCGAGTCATCTGACTCGTAAGTTCTCTCTCTTCTCGATCGGTTAAACTACTGCAGTTGTTTCAACTCTGGAAATCGTTTCTAGAAAGTTCTGAGATTTGTATTGTGATTACTGATTCTTACGTTTTTTTGTTTTCAGAAAAGGTGCGAAGAAGGATTTCTCTACCGCGATTTTGGAGAGGAAGAAGTCTCCTAATCGGCTTGTTGTTGATGAGGCGGTCAACGATGATAACTCTGTTGTCGCACTACATCCTGCAACTATGGAGAAGCTACAGCTCTTCCGTGGAGATACAATTCTCATTAAGGTTTTATTTTTATCCTACTTTTTGGGGTTTTCGCCTAAATCTCGAGTTTTTAGGGTTTCAATGTGGATAATCTGATTGCATAAGGTTTACAATGAAGATTACTTTGCTAGTAGTTGATTTTTTTCGTTGCTTAGGTTAAGTTCTAAGTTTTTCGGTTATTTGTCGGTGAATCTGGTGGATTGAGTAGTTTTACACCTGCCTATAGATTTTGAGAGATATGATATTAGTGTTACTACCTTTTGAGGTGGTGATATTGTGACAGTGTGGTGTTTCTTCCTAAGTTGCGCAGACTCTTCACTTTTGATGCTGCACCTGTGTCAGATTCTCCAAAAATACACTACTTTTGGCGAATCCAACACGCACCCATTGACATTTTTGAAGAGTCCGTGCAACATAGGGGTTTTCTGCTTGTTTGATGATGGGACCGACAATTTTATGGGTTATGGCTGTGACATATACTTGTTTAAACTGATAAGCAACTTATTATTATAGATGGTCACAAGCTGTAGAAGCATTCTTTTGAACTTGGTTTTCTGCGAAGTCAATAACTAAGATGATCTGTCAGTAAAGAGTCTGTAATGATAAATTATTCACGAACTTGTAACAACTGTGTTTCTAGTCCAGAAACATAACCTGCTCGTATGGCTTCCTACACTCTTGAAATTGGTGTGGATTTTAGTAAGAAGAAAATATAGCGGAGGCTAAGGATCCATGTAGCTATCCCAATTGGTTGATTTGCATACTGCTACTCGCTTCTTATGCAAGTGGATTTTGTGATGCGGTTCATAGATGGCCCTCTTTCTTTATGTTTTAGAGTCCCCATTTATTTCAAAGCTATGTACATTCAGAATTTAATATTAGGTTAGAGTGCCAAATTGTTCTCATAGTGGACTTCAATTTCGTTTTCATATATCACAATTCACATTGCTTATTTAGTTTTGTAGCTCTCCTTGAGTGTGACAAAACTAGCTTGTCCCAGCCACTGCTGGGGATTATCTATGTTCCTAGCTTATGCTTTGTCATTGAATTAAACTCTATTGATCCTTGATGAGCACAGATGCCACGGGTTCTATATGTCAATTGGTAATTGGCTATATTACAGTCAGGGAAAAGACTTTCTAAATCATAGCAATGAATTGACTCACTTCATAAAAAGGAAGACTTTCAGAATCATAGTAGACATATACCAGTTTGACAATACTGTCCTTTAAAGTGATGAAATATGGTGTAGTTATGCTCTCACTTTAAATAAGCGTGTGCTCAATGAAAGACACGTAATATGATTCCAATGAGAAACAGTTTGTTCTGAGTCTCAATAATGAGCAGTTAAATTAATATTGTGAACTATTGTTATGTTGGATGTTTTAATTAGCTACTTTAATTGAAATTTGATTATAACTGTACTGCACTCATATATGTGTGTGTGTGTCGACGCATGGTGCTTCTAATTTCTCAGAAAATTGTGCGCTTCACTTCAAAAAAGCATGTGCTTTACTTATCACTTTTCACTTCAAGCCCCAGTGGCCCACTGATCTTGTTGCATTTTTCTTTTTGCGCTCTTTTGCTTTTAGAGACCATGTTGTAATTTTCTCATGGTGAGTGTGGCTTAATTTTAACAACTATTTAAAATGAGGTTACCTCTATGAGTCTGTTTATATGTTTTTCTGCCTGTCTATCCAATTGACTCAATAGTTTTGTGCTGCATTTAAATCCAGGGAAAGAAAAGGAAGGATACTGTCGTCATTGCTCTTGCCGACGAAACATGCGATGAGCCGAAGATTAGGATGAACAAGGTTGTCCGTTCAAATTTGAGGGTCCGTCTTGGAGATGTTGTGTCTGTGCACCAATGTCCAGATGTTAAGTATGGGAAGCGTGTCCACATACTTCCTATAGATGATACAATAGAAGGTCTCACCGGGGATTTGTTTGATGCATTCTTGAAACGTAAGTGTACTGACACATGCAATTACTTTCCAATTGAATAGCTCAAGCATGATTTGCAGTTTGGCTACTTTCGTTTTATTCTCTGTACTGTTGTGGTATAGGAATTTCCAATTCATTGAACTTTTCATCAAATCTAAAAAATAATTAGGGTGGGTTGAAGGAATAGGGTAGTAGTGATAATGAAAAAATGTCAATATCATTGATATTTGATTTTCACAATCACAAACAATACATCTTACTCTCTCTGTCTGGTTTTAGTTTTTGTTCACTGTGATTATATTTGAATTCTGAGCACCCTTAATTAAGGAGACAAGCCCGGTGTCTAATTAGTATCTGGCACCATAATGCTACCAACATAATTCAGTATACTTGCTTCACAATAAGTATAATTAAAACCTAATAGCTCTTGAAGGTAAATGTTCTTCCAGTAGTACTGTCAATAGGAGACACCATCTATAAGTGCAGATTTGAAGTTAGATAATTTGTGCACTATGCAATTCAACTGGTTTTGGACAAGCTATATATCAATAATTTGATTTTTCCATCAATCAACTTGATTACACTGGGTATGTTGTACTTGGGGAACTCGTTATTGATGGGCCATAAATGCCATTTTAAGTTTGTTCTTATAGAACTATAATTTCTGTCTTGTTCTTCTGGTGATAGTACAACCTTTGAGATGATAGTCCAGGAATTCTAGCTTTTTTGGAGAATGTGGAGTTGCAGCAGTTGCCTACCCTCTTTATTGTGCATCTGTTTTGGGATTCTCTAGTATTTTTTAAATTATCTCCAATTCACGGTCTTTCCTTGATTTTGTACATTCTACTCTTTGATTTTGTCAATTGTCTGTGAAAATTAGAGGTGAAGGTTGTCTTCTAAGTTAGTGAATTTGTGTCCACCTTATCTGTAAGCTCTGTTTGTGTTGGCCTCAATTTTAAGCATATTTTATTTTGCAGCTTACTTTTTGGAAGCATATCGTCCTTTGAGGAAAGGGGACAATTTTCTTGTTAGAGGAGGGATGAGAAGTGTGGAATTCAAAGTCATTGAGACTGACCCAGGGGAGTATTGTGTTGTTGCTCCAGACACTGAAATCTTTTGTGAGGGGGAGCCTGTTAAAAGGGAGGATGAGGAGAGACTGGACGAAGTTGGCTATGATGACGTTGGTGGTGTGAGAAAACAGATGGCTCAGATTCGTGAACTGGTGGAATTACCATTGAGGCATCCTCAACTTTTCAAATCCATTGGTGTGAAACCACCAAAGGGGATTTTACTTTATGGACCCCCTGGTTCTGGGAAGACCCTGATAGCCAGAGCGGTGGCTAACGAAACAGGTGCATTTTTCTTTTGCATTAATGGACCAGAAATCATGTCCAAATTGGCTGGTGAGAGTGAAAGTAATCTCAGGAAGGCATTCGAAGAGGCAGAGAAAAATGCTCCATCTATTATATTCATTGATGAGATTGATTCAATTGCTCCCAAGCGAGAGAAGACACATGGTGAAGTTGAGAGAAGGATTGTTTCACAGCTCCTGACTCTGATGGATGGACTGAAATCTCGTGCTCATGTCATAGTTATGGGAGCTACCAATCGTCCTAACAGCATTGATCCTGCTCTCAGAAGGTTTGGTAGGTTTGATAGGGAAATTGACATTGGTGTTCCTGATGAAGTTGGACGTCTTGAAGTTCTTCGTATTCATACCAAGAATATGAAGCTTGCAGAAGAAGTAAGCCAACTTATTGCATTATTCTCTTTTTTTTTTCGGGATCAAATTGTCACTGTGGCGTAATGGCGAGTATTTGATTCTGCAGGTTGATTTGGAACGAATATCAAAAGATACACATGGTTATGTCGGTGCAGATCTTGCTGCTCTTTGCACTGAAGCTGCACTTCAGTGCATTAGAGAGAAAATGGATGTCATTGATCTGGAAGATGATTCTATTGATGCTGAAATATTGAATTCAATGGCTGTCACAAATGAGCACTTCCAAACTGCTCTAGGAACAAGCAATCCATCTGCATTGCGTGAAACGGTAAGTAGCCTATTACGACCCAGTTATATAATGTAGCTTGCTACCTGATCATTTGCAATGTTCTTGTTGCTTATGATTCTCCTGTCATTTTGTCTGTATGGGGTTTATGGATGGAATAGATGGGTTGCGTTTTTTTTTAAGTTCACAAATTTATTGGGTTCTATTGTGAAAACTATATGCAGGTTGTTGAAGTGCCTAACGTCTCATGGGAAGACATTGGAGGTCTTGAAAATGTCAAAAGAGAGCTTCAAGAGGTAATTGAATTCAATAATTTGGTCTTGATGTATTCATATACGCCACTAAGTTCTGTCTTAGGAGGGTTTCATCATTGTTCTTGTTTCATATTATGTAGACTGTTCAATACCCTGTGGAGCATCCAGAGAAGTTCGAGAAATTTGGTATGTCACCTTCAAAAGGTGTTCTTTTCTATGGTCCTCCAGGATGTGGGAAAACTCTTCTTGCCAAGGCAATTGCAAATGAGTGTCAAGCCAATTTCATCAGTGTCAAAGGACCTGAGCTGCTTACAATGTGGTTTGGAGAGAGTGAGGCTAATGTCCGTGAAATTTTTGACAAGGCTAGACAATCTGCACCCTGTGTCCTCTTCTTTGATGAGCTCGACTCTATTGCCACTCAGGTAAGATAGTTTTCAAGTTTACCAAATTGTTTGTTGTAAGCAAATACAGGAACTCTTTGACGGATTATGCAGACTTAGACAGCACATATATCCCAATCTGGCAATCAAGTAGATAAATCTGTAAAAAGGAGGGAAAACAGGAAAAAAAGTAGTAATCCGTGTATCACTGCTTACAAAGAATGTTGCTTGATTTTTTTTGCAGAGGGGAAGCAGTAGTGGTGATGCAGGTGGAGCAGCTGATCGGGTTCTGAACCAACTTCTGACTGAAATGGATGGCATGAATGCAAAGAAAACTGTTTTTATTATTGGGGCCACAAACAGGCCTGATATTATTGACCCTGCACTTCTGCGACCTGGTCGACTTGACCAGTTAATTTATATCCCACTGCCAGACGAAGACTCACGCCATCAGATTTTCAAGGCATGTCTTAGAAAATCTCCCCTATCAAAAGATATTGATTTGAGAGCTCTTGCCAAATATACTCAGGGATTTAGTGGAGCTGATATCACTGAGATCTGTCAACGGGCCTGCAAATATGCCATAAGGGAGAACATTGAGAAAGTAAGTCGACCTTCTACTCTTAATTTTTTAAATTTGGTTTTGTTCTTTTAAATCTTGAGGTCACATCATCTGCTTTTGTTCTTACAGCTTTTTATCTTGTGTTGTTTACTGTTGTACATCTACTGATACTGGGGTCTTAAAGACTTTAAACTAGTGGGTGGAAGTACCACTCCACCTTGTTGCAGTGAGTGTGGACTTAGTATAAAGTTATATCAAAAATATATTCATATTCTGTGTGCTTGTGTACGCGTATGCGCCAGCACATGCTGCTGCTAAGATGGATCTGCCACTGCTGATACTTATATTGGACAATGTTTTAGTTGCTTTTGTGTCATCATCTGTGCTGAAATATTGAAATAATGGTGCTCTTCTGTACTTTGTTAATGGTTTTTGTCGTCTTCAGTTTGATGGTTGCCAAAATAAATATCTGAATTCAAATGTTTATCCCCTCTCCCTTTCTTGAAAAACAGCTATGTGCTGCGTATCTCTTACTTTAAACTGGTCTCTTATGTCGATGTTTGCAAGGGTTGCTAACCTTTCTTTTTTCAAAATGAAGTTAAATATGCATAGTTAACGTCCTAATACTTGTCAAATGGCGTTCTTGTTACAGGATATAGAAAAGGAAAAGAGACGAGCAGAGAATCCTGATTCTATGGATGAGGATGCAGATGATGAGATATCAGAGATTAAGCCTGCTCATTTTGAGGAGTCCATGAAGTATGCACGACGAAGTGTGAGTGATGCCGATATTCGTAAATACCAGGCATTTGCTCAGACCTTACAACAATCTCGAGGTTTTGGAACTGAATTTCGGTTTTCTGAGACCAGTGGTGGGGCCGCTGCATCTGACCCCTTCACAACTTCTAATGCTGGAGCTGATGATGATGACTTGTATAGCTAAAGTTATGGACTATCCTGTTATTTTGCTGCGACATCTTTCTTTTCCGTTTTTGCTATAGAGTTTCCTAAACAATTAACTTCTACAAAAATGTCTTTGAACTATTACTTTGTTTCTGGAAGCTGTAAAGCTACTCGCCCTACTGCTGGTTTATTTTGCGCACTCTTTAATGTTGTTATCTTGAGGTGTTCTGTGACATTTTAAAGAAACCTCAATAGCTTTGCTAATATAGTGGACCTTGGTTATTTATCCTCTTCTCCTCCTTTCCCCTTCTGATGAATAGCTTTCTTGTTACCAGGTTCTAAGCTGCCTTTGTATGTTAGGTGCTAATTTACTTAAAATTGCTACAGTTTCTGTAAATGAGCATTTAATTCAATGTTCCGTTGGTTAGTGTAATTGCAGGGGAAGTTTTGCTGAAATAACTTGGTGTATGTTTGAGAACACAAATAGACAAATTACGTGCGATCTCTACCCTTACTAACCTTCCAAAAAATGCATGCAGAATTTCATGTATTAGGTTTAGCATAGAAACACGTCACATTGCGTTGAAATGTTAGAAATTATGTTCTGGTATAAGCTCAACCCTGTTTCTGCCAAATTACGTAAGATTACTCTTATAATGTTTGAACTCCAGAAGAAATCTTCATAAGAACTACTAATAATCTGTCAACATGTTTCTAATTAGTGAGTCTAGTGTAAGTAACAACCGAGACCTTAGAAAAGAAATTCACAATTTACTCTGTTTAAGACTTGTACATGTAAGTTAACTTGCTATTACAAACACACAAACAAAGTGCATGATGAAATTTTTCGTCTTTCTTTCTTGATAAGCAGCAAAATATCTAGTAACGTAACTCCACTGTAGTCAAATTAATAAAGCAAAAGCCAGAAACAAAACATGAATTATTACACTAGATATAAAGAATAGTACCGCTTATTCGTATAAATTAGTTCATCAGTTATTCTCATAATAACAACATTGCTGGGCTTAGCTAATTAAGGTTGCTTGAATTGCTTGTCTTGTGAACATCCAATTCCAAGTTCACCAAATATATGATTGTTCACATATCTACTTGGACCAGATGCATGCCTGAACCCTTTTGGTAAGCAATTCTTGATTTCCTTCCCATGAAAAACAGGACGTTTATTGTGACGATTGATCAACTCAGGCTTCATTATCATGTATTCTTCAGATAATTGACGGACTCCCACAGTTTCATTTATTAGAGAAGATAGCAAAACAAGGCAAATAACATATAGTATAAGGAAAATATGTGTATTGGAAGCTGCATTTGTCATTTTAAAAAAGTTCTCTTGTGTGGAGTTTCTGTAAAACTGTGTATGTGGAAATTATAGGCTCTGGAAAAAAGAGATGTTTTTATGATGTGTGGTTTACAAGAAGTGAAAAAAAGGGGAAATATAAATAAGCTCGTGAGGAGTAGAGGCGGCAGATAGCAGAGTGACAGTACAAAACATGCAACCATGTACACGGATAACGCAGATTCTTTTCAAAAAGAACAATAACAGTCAGGTACATAAAACATCTCGTGTTAGCAGGAACCTGGGAAGACCTGCACCCGCATTAGCTGATTAAGTTACCTTATTTTTCAGGTTATTAATCTCACTTGTAATGAATGATTAGCTGTAATTATTTTGTATGTGTATAAAAGTTACACTCAACCATATATAAATGGGATTAAGGAAAGACTGGTGGCCCGTGAGTGTTGGTCATTAATTGCTTTAAAATCAACTTCTCCCTTCCTTAATTCCTCTCATTAATACATTTTTACTTTCTCTATGAATCTTTAGTAAGTCTTCGCTGTTGGTTCACTTCATCATTTAATATTTCGACTTTACCTTATTCATTTTTCATTAAAAGACTATATTTATTCAATGAAGCTTATTTGGGACCGATCGATTGCCCTGCCTCTCACCTTTCGGTTCATTGTAAGGCACAAATGATTTTTTTTTTTTGAAACGCATGAGTTTGTCATCATCATTTTGAGGCTTCTAGATCGCTACGATCTATTTTTATAGAGTTAGAAATATTTGGATTTTTTTGTTATATATATCCAGGTCTATAATTGACTATGTATCCGTGATACCAACCTAAAAACCTAGTCAGCAACACAAATAGATTAATTGTCACCTATTTCCTACATTACAATATCTAATGATCTGTCATATTCATGTGTTTTCCATTATTATTACAACTACAATCTATCAATCTGATTTCAATGTTGCCTATACCAGATATACCACACACTACCACAAAAATAGCTTTAGCGGTAATAAATATATATATTAAATAAGAATGCTAAAACTTTTACCGGCATTAGTTAATTACCATTGGATCCAATGCCGTTATAGGCTTTAGGGATATTTACAAAAAAGTGATGATTGCCTCCAAAAAATAATATATTTAATGGCAATTAAGCTATTTCCGTTAATTAATTGCCGCTAAAGATCGTTTTTAGTATAGTGGCGCGCCTATTTTATTGAGGAGCTTCCTTTAAATTCTTACAATCACTTCTCTTTTATAATTATTTTTTATCGTGATGTTTGAGTCAATTTATATGTGTATTTCAATCAGTTTGCTGAATATTCTTAGGAAAATTGGCAATCGCTATGATAGATAACTGATATAATTGCATTAGATAAATTCGGTGTGACGAACTAGACTGAAAAGTGTTGACAGGGAAATCGCTCTCTGGCCTGCTATACCACTTGTTGCACTAACACAGTCACCCTTACGGATTTAATATTCTTAGTACCTTTTCACCAATTTTATGTAGACGGCGGAGACGTAAGGCCACAGCTACCTTTATTGATGCATCAGTTGTTGGGTAAACTATGTCGTCAACTATTATTATTATTATTGTTATTATTATGGTTGCTATGAGATTTAGGTGAAGAAAGTAAATGCTTGCTTACAATTTATTGTTCCTACTACTTCATGTCAATTGTTTTTTTTTCTTTCCAACTTGTAAAAAGATTAGAATTTTTATGTATCATATTAAGTGGTTAGAATTTAAGGAGAAGTGTACCAGCAAATTACATTCTATTTATATTCATTCAGTTTTATAAGAGATCAATGCTAGGAAAAGTGGTTGATGGGCTTCAAATGTAGTGGTTTAATTTGTAGGACAAATAATGAAGGCATATATAATAGATATTGAAGGACAGACCAAGTGATTTGGATTCTCTCTGTATTGATGCAATTGCAATTTCAAGCCTAATGAATCGGAGATACTGAAATTACTATACCAACTTCTTGTTATATCATCCCAAATTAAAATTTAAGGGATTCAATCGTTAAAGTTTTTACCACTAAATCTTTTGTACTTGTTATATATATATATTTTTTTAGTATTCTTTGCGGACCACATAGACCTATATCAAGTGTGGCCGTATCTAAAATACTGAATTCGGTTGAATGAATAGCTTTGAGTGTTTGGGAGCTGAATATTCTTGATAAGTTTGGGTTGCAGACCCAGCCTATTAACATGTAAGAAAATATTAGTAATACTATTTTATAGGTAAAGTACAGGTGAAAAAGAGCAGAAATTTATTGATATGTAGTAATGAATTTAACCCATATTCTACACGATTTACGTAGATAGAAACCAATAGTAATTATTAAGAACAATGTTCATTAAGGGGGTTGGTATTGTGATTCTTTTGTTTGGTGAAATAATGATAGTGTAGTGTTAATTCTCAACAATTGATGGTCCGGATGGAAACCCAACAAGGACTAATCGACCATAGTTTCTGTGCAAACGAGCGAGTCGATCCGGATATGAATAGATTGAAAATAGATTAAGTAAAAATGACAAAATCTCTGACATCATAAATAATGCTATGAATAAAAAATAGTTTAATCAATAGATAGTTCAGTTCGATCCATTTTAAAAAAAAATTCGGTATGTCCATACCTAGCTTAGACAAAGACTTTTATGGTTAAAGTTATTATTGATTTTTTTTTATATATAAAAAAACGAAATAAACCAATTCTTTGCATGTCCACTTCTGTTTTTCTCACCTAGCTACTAGGGAAGCCTGGCGCATACATAATTCATATTTTGTGTTTATGTTAAATTAACTAATTGAGTTTTATTAGTTAAAATTTAAAGTTATGATATATTACACTTAATTATTGGTTGAATGAGAATGTCTATGAAAGGCATATAATTTGTATTTTTTTTATTTGGTATAAATAATGAGTATAAAATATATATAGATATTTTATTTTATATCTCAAGTAGCCTAATAAAACTAAGTTAATTTATTAAGTAATGCTGATGTACTGAGCCAAGTCAACTTTCCCAAAGCTTGGGATTTAAAAGCTGTACCCACAAAGACTTAAATTGTCCCTCCTTTTACTTGTCCATGCATTTTCTTTTAAAAAGATAAATAAAATATATATTTTATTATTATAATAACTATAATTATTACTAGTACATCAAAAAATTCTTGAAAAATAATTTAGAGAATTAGTTATTAATAGTGTTAATAAAATAAAATAAAAACAGATTATTCTTGTCTTGATATGTTAAAGTGGACAAATAAAAATAAAATTTAATTTTAATCTAGTAATCAAACAAAGAATTGAAGGCCAAGTTGTAAGATTATTCGTTGCCGTATCTCTTTAATTATCTCTTCTCTTTTTGAAAATTATTTTAAGTTTATCTTTTAACAATATAATTAACTTATTAAAAATCACTCGACATAGAAGTCAATTTCTGTTAATATAAGTGAGAGAAAATATTTAGATTACATGAAATTTATAAAATTTGATGTTAAGTCAAATATCTTTATACAATATCGTTAATTTAAAAACTAAAATCTGGCTCTTTTTTCTTTTTTCTCCGAAAAAGAGAAACTTAATTCACTCTTGCTTGAGTTATTCATATTTAACGAGTTAACGTGAGTTGAATTGTCAATTATATTACACTTAAATTTCAATTTCACTCTAAGCCAACTAATACTTTCGATCCCTGTACAAATTGCTACTAAGTATTATTATAAACTATAAATGGTATGAATCTTTCATACAATTTTAAGTAGCCACTAGACGAAGAAAAACAATTCACGTCCTTCTATAAACCAACTGGAATAAATGATCAGGGCCCCATTTTAGAACTCAAAGTTTTAATTATAATTATAACACACTTTTTTGAATCTAAACTCTGTAAAATAAAGGACATTGGCCTAGAATATTCTTTTGAAAACACAATAGGAAACATCACAATGTGTAATATATATATATATATATATATATATATATATATATATATATTATATACGTCAATTTAAAAACACATACACCTTAGTAGATTCCAGCGTATCGACAAGCAACATCATTTAAAAAAATTAAAATAAAATCAAGACAGATTTTGCTTATTGAGACGACTCAGCACATTGAACCTTCAATTAAATTAGAGATTCACGACTATCAATCCCTTAAAAAGATCAAACGCGATTTGGTGTCACATTTGGCGGAGTAGATACGGAACCCACACGCTTGCCACGCTCTGATCGGCAATTTTCTGCGAATTTCAAGCTGTTTTGGTGCATACCTTTTTGCCTTTCGGCGTCGGTGTACTCGGAAGAATAATAATGTTCTTCACTTCCCTTAACGGGGTCTTTTGTTGGTGGGAAAAACATGCTTCCCCATTGTGGGAAATGACAAAATGTAACAGGAAGAGTGCATCCTATGATCATGAGTCCCATGTAAGTTAGCCCTGTCGCTGTCGAGTATTTCGAGCTCGTGAAAAATAACAATTGTGTCAATCCAGAACCAAAATTTCCACCAGCCCCTGTCATTCCAGAAATAATTCCTAATGATCGTCGAGAAATGAAGGGAATAATACCGAAAGTTGCACCACAAGCAGCTTGAGCTCCGATTGAGAAAAGGATCATGAATGTTACTGCAATTGGTAGGGAATTTGAACGACCCAAAAGGACACAAAATACTCCTCCGAGTGTTTGTAGAATCCATAAGACCCAAAGTCTCCCTCTCATACCGAATTTTTTAGCTGCATAATCCGAAGAAAATCCTCCAAATGGACGAGCTAAAAGGTTAGCCATACCGAATGTGGCTGCAATAATTCCCGCTGTGTGAAGCTTTAGATCAAATCTGTAGTTTAAAAAAAAACAAATTGTTAGTTTAATCGAACGTAACAACTTTCCTAGCTGAAGTTAGGTGGATTATGAGCTACAACAGAATTGTTTGTAGAAATATTCTAAGGTTTGAACTCTTGACTCTCTACCTGTCGAAGAAGTACTCGGCAATCACGTTGTCTGTAGACAGTTCAACTCCCATAGAGTATCCGTAGAGAAGGACAAAGATCCATGTCCTGTAGTTTGTTGCAGCATACCACAATATCTGAAATTAAGAAACACGACATAGAATATAATTAGCAAAAAATTGTCTCCTTCAAAATAAAAAACAAAAGTATTAAGTCTTTTGGACTTACGTTGCCGAATTTATCTTTAGTAACAGTACCCGTCTTCTGTAACGCGCTACGATTTCCATCTGGTAAATCTTGGCCAAGAGTCAACACTAAAATACCCATGACTACATGAAGCCAGCCAGGAATAAAAAACGCAACTCTCCAAGCAGTGAACGGAGTTGCACCCGCCCTTCGAATTATATCATAAAGAAGTGGCATAATAAGTTGCGTTGCACCGCCACCCATATTACCCCATCCGGCAGCTGTTCCGTTCACTAGACCAATAATCTTACTATTAAACATAGTACTCATCCAATATTGACACGACACAAATGTCGCCAGTGAAAACCCAATCATGAACCGGACAGCTACGTACCCACCAGCGGATGAAACAAACGACATACAAAAAACAGTTGGGGCTGACAACATAATAAGAAAAGCGCACCCGTACCTCGGACCCAACAAATCACAAACCGCACCCATAGCAAGCCTAGACAAAATACTTCCAGAAACGGAAGCAACCCCAGCGTTACCAACATCCATTTTGGTTAAATTAAGGTTGTCCCTAATAATAGGGACTAGAGGTGCAGCAGCAAAAGTCGAAACGAAACAAGTAAAAAAGGAAATCCAGGAGAGCTGGAACGTTAGGCCATGAGGTTTCGAAAACGAATAGAATTTAAATTGTTTAGCCTTGTGTTCAGTATCAACTGGTACTGAAAACTTTGCCGTGGTGTCAGTAGGCACCATCGGAGAAGCCACCGAGAAAGCGAGAACGGGTTCTCTTCCGGTGACTCCATGCATAGAACTCCCCGGAGAACCTTCGACATCAGCCATTTCTTCGATAAAGGAAATAACTGATTAAAATGTGTTAAGAAGTAAAATTGATGTGTATTACTTTGACAAGGGTATGTTTATATAGGTATCAAAGCGTTGACAATGTGCAATTTGGGCAAGTGATTCGTGATTGCCAATGGTTACATTCTGTTTTTTCATAATTTAAATACTCGTATTTGATTAAGGAATCCATTCCGCCGCATCTGAATATATATGAATAGTGTTAACCCTTATGGTATATACCAAAGGTTCGCTCACCATTTATTAATATATATCTTCATTTAATTTATTAGTTGTAGTAGTATACCATATCGAAACGTTACCCTTTTGACATACAAGTGTTGAACAAGTCTTTCGCAATAATTTATCGTGAAATTTAGTTGTACGCACTGCTAATGTATTCAGGGGGTAATATCAGTTGTGTTGGGCATTAACGGTTCAAGAATACCGCTAACACGGTGTGATAATCAAGTCCACACGAAGGCTTCACACTATTGAGATTATTCAACATATTATATATTATAAGTAACTCCTTTAAAAAAAAAAAATCTAACTATCAATGTGAGACTTTATTTGCATACCCAATAATCTCCCTCTCGAACGAAGTTCCATATGACTCATTACTATGATTCACAGGTCAGAGATTCAACGTGTTTGTGTGCCACTCGATCACATCATCTGAGTATCGACGGTCACCAAAGCCCGAAGACTGCGGATGCATCTTTGAAGCTACGGGTAAGTATTGTTGCAAACTGGTCCATATATAGACTGACAAAGGCACGATAAATATAATAATGTCGTAAACTGATCCATATATAGACGGACAAAGGCACTGAGCATACACTCCACCATTTTCGTACTCGATCGTCCAACTAAATCATTGGTTTTTATATTAATTGTTGGGCTAAAACGTGTCAAGAATATTCTTAATATGATGTGATATTGTTCATTATGAAACAAACCACACAATTTTCTCAAAAAGGCTCACGCTATTTATAAGAATATCCAATATCATTTTTTTTTTTAGGTACCAATACTTTGTTCGCATGCGCGATATTTTATATATAGATAGATGCTTTGACATCTTTAATTTTCCAACGTGTGAATCTGTTGAATTTCTTCTAGTTCTCACAATTTAGGAAACAAGATTGAAATTATCATCGCTGTGGCTAAATAAATATCATCTAAAATATTTGACGTTTTAGATAAACAAGAAATATTTATAATTATTTTTTGAAATTCACTATTGCAGCTCAGTGAGACGCTAAAAAATATATTAAAGGCCGTTTACAAAAACCTTTCATTGATAAAAATTATTAAGTATTTGTTTTACAAAATGTACAAGAACTTTAAAATATTTTTCCCTCTTACCCTTATTCACTATTAAAAGTCACTATTTCTTCATTGACTTTTCCATGAAAATGTTTAGCTACTATTTTCAAGCATATGTTTCATACGGAGCCAAAAGGACAATAAAATTTATTTAAAATTTCAAAAGGGTAACAAAAAAATGGATTGAAATCAAAAGGGCAACTTTTGGACGGAATAGGAGACGGAGTTAAAATTAGGTTTTGAAATGCAAGGCATGGATATGACAAAAACCTGTAAGGCGCACAGGGGACAAATTCTTAGCCTTACATGAAGCTTGGTTTCCTGCCTTTTCTAGTCAAAAGAAATATTAGAGAAATTGGATACTTGATGTGCAAAATTGAGAAGGAATGCAGGAGGGGGAGATTTGTCTACTTTGGTGAAAGTCCTCAGTAATACCAATGAATTTTGAATTTGTGAAAATTCATGACACCGGTACAGATTTCCAAGTTGAGTATAGAGTTTCAGTGCTAATAAAATTTAATATTATTTTTTTCAAATAAAACATTAAAGGCGGAGCAATTTTAAACTTAGTAAACAAAGGATAAGCTAAAGGAGTTTTCGAGGCAAGACCAAAGAACAAAATTGTGATCATCCTAATTAGTTTTAGCTGGTACATTGTCAATTAAAGCTTTAAGTTGTGCATGGTAGATATTACGGATTCTTTAGTTTTAAATTCATATTCTTTAGTTATAGCTATAACTAAATTAAAGAATATGAATTTAAAAATAAAACAGCTAAAACGGATTTCATAATTTCGGAAAAATTATACATTAATTAAATTAAAGTAGAACAAAAGAAATAATAAAATCATAGCTAAAATAGATTTCATAATTTCGAAAAAAATTATACACTAATTAAATTAAAGTAGAACAAAAGAAATAATTTTTTCTTTCATAATAAGATAATGTATTTAATTAAATTAAAATAATTAAAAATAAATTACAAAATGCAGAAAAGAACGTGCAAGGCCATTCATATAATAGATAAATTTAAGGTTAACCAAAAAAAAAATTGTGCAGCTTAATTTTTTTTTAAAAAAAAAAAGGCAAAACGCAGGAAGCATGCTTCATGTAAGGCGCAGCGGTGGCTGCGCCTTGTAAGAATTTGTCCCCTGTGCACCTTACAGGTTTTTGTCACATCCACGCCTTGCATTTCAAGACCTAATTTTAACTCCGTCCGTCCAAAAGTTGCCCTTTTGGTTTCAACCCATTTTTTTGTTACCCTTTTGAAATTTTAACTAAATTTTATTGCCCTTTTGGCTCCGGACTCTGTTTCATACTATGCATTTTCAGTTTTTCACCAATGAACCGATTCAGTGGAAAATAAGTGAAAAAATTATATTATATATTCCACTTATTTGAGTTGGAAAAAACTTTGTTTCTAACGCGGTGATTTGAAGTATCCCCTTTGTCCAAAAATAAATTATTTTAAAAAAAAAATAAATCACCAATTCTTGCATGCCCACTTCTTGACGCTTTCCTAACCTTTCCAACTATGGAAACCTGAAGTGTATTTATTCATACTAGTGTTAATATTAAATAATTAAATCAATTTTATCTGTTAAGACTTTTAGTTAGAACACTTAATTATTATTAAATATAAATATGTGTGTGGAAAATACATAACTTACATTTATTGATTATTGGTAAATATAACTATAATAACAAGTAGGAATAATCTTTTATCCGGATTTGGCTCCTCTCCATTTTCCTTCTCTCCATTTTGCCCAAGTTCCTATTTGGATTACTGACACATGGCATAAGTTTAATTTAATGGCTAAGATTTAATTAATTAAAATAAAACTCTAACCATGGTTAGAATAATTAATTACTTCCATATATTTTCTCCAAAAAAGATTTTTACAATCTTTCAATTTTAAATTTACATTATATTTTTCTAAATTTATATTTTAATTATTTCTTTTTGCCTTGAGTAAATTTCGTAAATATATGAATGCGTACCTACACATCTAATCACTTTATCTTATTTACTCATTATAATATAATCAAATTAACTCTCCTTCTGCAATATATATTCGACAACTTATTACTGATGAATTATTTTATGCAATTTTACTATTTCTAAGAATATAATTTTATTTATATATTTCTATATGATAGTACTCTCTGCAAAAACAACTATTCAACCTGTAAAAAAAACTATCAATCAACAACATTTTTTAAAATACAATAATTTTTCAATTGTTCTATATTTGATATTCTCTAATTAAATTAATTCAAATTTATAATGAATAAATGAAAGTAAAACGATTGATATGTAATTATTCACATTTATATATTTAGAAAATTTACTCTAGGGAAGAATGAATTTTTTTTAAATATATATTTAGGAAAAATATAAGGTAGATCTAGAATTGTGGATTGTAAAAAAATTGAGAGAAAATATATGAAAGTAATTAATTATATTAACTATGATTAAGAGTTAAGACTTTATTTTAATTAATTAAATCTTGGCCATTAAATAAACTTATGCCATATGTCACCAATCTAAATAAGAACTTGGACAAAATGGAGAGAAAGGAAATAGAGAGGAGCCAAATCCCTTTTATCCCAAGTAGCCTAATGAAATTAGTTAATTAATAAAGTAATGCTGATGTAATGAATCCAAGTGAACTTCCCCACAACTTTGGACTTAATGACTTATTTTTTGGTTGTTACACTGTTTGAATATACTAGAAAGATGATTCATTAGAAAGTGGGAATTGAAGGCCAAGTTGTATGATTATTTGATGCACTATAATTTTTAATCTGCTTTTTTAATTGTTAATTTTTATGTTCTTATTAAAATTTTCATGAAATAACTTGTTGAAAATCACTTGACATAGAAGTTAATTCTATTATAAGGGAGAGAAGATGAAAATAGATCTATTTGTAACTCTTACCACAACTCCGTTAAAAAAATAATTTTCATACTTTGTAAATATTTAAATTACAGATCAAAGGTCTTTTTTAATTTTAAATTTCATGCCTACTTCACGTAATACCGTTGAAATATAAAAACTTAATACTTCTCCCTGAACAAATTGATAGTACTAATTATAAACTATAATAATTGATCTTTAATATCAATTTTAATCAGCCACTAGTAGATTCCAGCGTATCAACATACAACAAGCAACATCATTTTAGAAAGAAAAAAAAAAGGAAAAAAAAATCTATTTCCTCTAGTTTGTTGCAGCATACCACAATATCTGAAATTAAGAAACACAAGATTAAATATAATTAGCAAAAAATGCCTCCTTCAATAAATACAGAAGTATTAAGTCTTGGGAGGAATTTGGACTTATTTTAAAATTTCCAGGATTGCGATCCTGGCGATGTATGTATAAATAAAGTAGAAGCACAACAAAATGGGAGGAGTTCGCCTTAATCCCAAATATATTTCAGCGATTGTTAAGCAATCTTCGCAAAAAAGGGAATGTTTAAGCATGTCACTGCTTTTACTATTAAACATAATATTCATCCATCCAATATTGACACGACACAAACGTTGCAAAGGAAAACCCTATCATGAACCGAACAGCTACGTATCCATCAGTGGACGAAACAAAGGGCAAACAAAAAACAGTTGGGGCTGACAACATGATCAGAAACGCACACCCATACTATGATCCAAACAAACCAAAAACTGCACCCATAGCAAGCCTAGACAAAATACTTCCGGATACGAAAGCAACCCCAGCGTTACCAACATCCATTTTGGTCAAATTAAGGTTGTCCCTAATAATTGGGATTAACGGTGCTGCAGCAAAAGTCGAAATGAAATAAGTAAAGAGAGAAATCCAGGAGAGCTGGAACAGAATTTAAATTGTTTGGCCTTGTGTTCAGTAGCTACCGATACTGAAAACTTCGCGGTGGTGTCAGAAGGCACCATCGGAGAAGCCATTGAGAAAGCGAGAACTGGCTATTTTCCGGTGACAATATAATGTGCAATTTGGGCAACTGATTGGTGAATTCCAATGGTTACATTCTGTTTTTTTGAGAATTTAAATACTCCTATTTGATTAAGGAATCCATTCCGCCGCATCTAAATATGAACGTGTGTAACTCCTTTATGGTATATCCCAAAGGTTCAGTGACCATTTATTAGTTGTAAACATTACCCCTTTTGACATACAAGTGTTGAACAAGTCTTTTGCACTCACTGATAATGTATTTAGGGGAAATATCAATTGTGTTGGGCTTAAAGTAATAATCCTAACACGGTGTGATAATCTAAGTCAGTACGATTTTTCTCAAGAAGTCTCACACTATTAAGAGTAACCAATACCATATAAGCAACTCCTTTTTTTCTTATGAATTATCAATATGAGACTTTGTTCACACACTCAACAATCTCCTGTGTGCCACCCACATGTCAGAGTCTTTGACGGTCATCGAAGCCCGAAGATTGCGTATGCGTTTTGGAAACTACAGGTAAATGTTGTAAACTGGTCCATATATAGACGGACAAAGGCACTAATAAACTGGGATCCATGCCACACTATACCATCTTCATACTTGTCCAAGTAAATCACTGGTTCTAATATCAATTGTTGGGTTGAAACAGTTCAAGAATACTTTTAATATGGTATGATATTGTCCACTGTGGACCAAGTCCATATGATTTTCCCAAAAAGCCTTACACTATTAAGAATATCTAACGCCTTATTCCTTTTGTTTTCAGCTACCAATACTTTGTTCACATACCTGACATGATCATGGATTAGAATCTTTATATATAGATAGATGCTTTGACATCTTTTTTCCTAATTCGGTTTTTGGTTTTGAAAAAGAGTAACTCAATCCGAACCAAAACAAATTTGGTTTGATTTGGTTTTTCTCGGTTCTGTTATTCGGTTATGTCAATAATTAGAAACATAATCAAAGTTATATTTACAATTTGAAACTATATAAGAAGTAATAATATTGAATCTCTAAAATATATTTTTTAATGCAAATCAAAAAACCAAAAAAAGTAAATAATTACTCCAAAACCAAACCAAAAGACCAATTCAAATTAGAATTCGGTTCGATTTGGTTGGTTTTTTGATTCAATCCAAATAGTACACACCCCTAATTAGAATATTTAATTATTACTAAATAATATAAATATGTGCATGGAAAATACGTAACTTACATTTATTGATTTGGTAATTAAATGTAACTAGTACGAATAAACTTTTATCTCAAGTAGCCTAATAAAATCAAGTTAATAATCAAGACTCAAGTAATGCTGATGTAATGAAGCCAAGTCAACTTTCCCACAACTTGGGACTTGATGACTTAACATAGCTTATTTTTGGTTGTTATCTGTCTGAATATAATACTAGAAGGAGGATTCATTAGATAGTGGGAATTGAAAGCCAAGTTTTAAGATTATTTGATACACTCTCTATTTTAATCTGTTTTATTTTTTGAAAATTATTTATTCTTATATCCTTATTTTATTTTTAATGAGATAACTTGTTGAAAATCGCTTGATATAGAAGTTAATTTCTATTATAAGGGGGAGAAGATGAAAATAGATCTATTTGTAACTACTACCACATCTCCTTTAAAAGAATAATTTTCATACTTTGTAAATATATAATTACATGTTAAAAGTCTTCTTTAATTTTAAATTTCGTGCCTAATGAAATATCTTCACGTAATACCGTTGATGTTATAAAAACTTAACTTAATACTTCTCTCTGAACAAATTGCTAGTACTGATTATAATTTAAACTATAATAATTGATCTTTCCTATCAATTTTAATCAGCCACTAGGAGAAGAAAAACAATTCACATACTTCTATAAATCAACTGGAATAAATGATCTGGTCCCTTCTTAGAAGTCAAAAGTTTTATTATAATACACTTTTGAATCTACACACTGAAAACCAACCACCATTGGTCATAGAATATTCTTTTGAAAAAGCAATAGGAAACATATGAGTAATATATTATATATACTTCATTAAAAAAAAAAAACATACACCTTAGTGGATTCAAGGTATTTGTCTTAAAAGATCAACAAGCAACATCATTAAAAAGAAAAAAAAAAATCAGGACAGATTTTGCTGAGACGACTCAGCACATTGAACCTTCAATTAAATTAGAGATTCACGACTATCAATCCCTTAGAAAGATCAAACGCGATTTGGTGTCACATTTGGCGGAGTAGGTGCGGAACCCACACGCTTGCCACGCTCTGATCGGCAATTTTCTGCGAATTTCAAGCTGTTTTGGTGCATACCTTTTTGCCTTTCGGCGTCGGTGTACTCGGAAGAATAATAATGTTCTTCACTTCCCTTAACGGGGTCTTTTGTTGGTGGGAAAAACATGCTTCCCCATTGTGGGAAATGACAAAATGTAACAGGAAGAGTGCATCCTATGATCATGAGTCCCATGTAAGTTAGCCCTGTCGCTGTCGAGTATTTCGAGCTCGTGAAAAATAACAATTGTGTCAATCCAGAACCAAAATTTCCACCAGCCCCTGTCATTCCAGAAATAATTCCTAATGATCGTCGAGAAATGAAGGGAATAATACCGAAAGTTGCACCACAAGCAGCTTGAGCTCCGATTGAGAAAAGGATCATGAATGTTACTGCAATTGGTAGGGAATTTGAACGACCCAAAAGGACACAAAATACTCCTCCGAGTGTTTGTAGAATCCATAAGACCCAAAGTCTCCCTCTCATACCGAATTTTTTAGCTGCATAATCCGAAGAAAATCCTCCAAATGGACGAGCTAAAAGGTTAGCCATACCGAATGTGGCTGCAATAATTCCCGCTGTGTGAAGCTTTAGATCAAATCTGTAGTTTAAAAAAAAACAAATTGTTAGTTTAATCGAACGTAACAACTTTCCTAGCTGAAGTTTGTTACAACAGAATTGTTTGTAGAAATATTCTAAGGTTTGAACTCTTGACTCTCTACCTGTCGAAGAAGTACTCGGCAATCACGTTGTCTGTAGACAGTTCAACTCCCATAGAGTATCCGTAGAGAAGGACAAAGATCCATGTCCTGTAGTTTGTTGCAGCATACCACAATATCTGAAATTAAGAAACACGACATAGAATATAATTAGCAAAAAATTGTCTCCTTCAAAATAAAAAACAAAAGTATTAAGTCTTTTGGACTTACGTTGCCGAATTTATCTTTAGTAACAGTACCCGTCTTCTGTAACGCGCTACGATTTCCATCTGGTAAATCTTGGCCAAGAGTCAACACTAAAATACCCATGACTACATGAAGCCAGCCAGGAATAAAAAACGCAACTCTCCAAGCAGTGAACGGAGTTGCACCCGCCCTTCGAATTATATCATAAAGAAGTGGCATAATAAGTTGCGTTGCACCGCCACCCATATTACCCCATCCGGCAGCTGTTCCGTTCACTAGACCAATAATCTTACTATTAAACATAGTACTCATCCAATATTGACACGACACAAATGTCGCGAGTGAAAACCCAATCATGAACCGGACAGCTACGTACCCACCAGCGGATGAAACAAACGACATACAAAAAACAGTTGGGGCCGACAACATAATAAGAAAAGCGCACCCGTACCTCGGACCCAACAAATCACAAACCGCACCCATAGCAAGCCTAGACAAAATACTTCCAGAAACGGAAGCAACCCCAGCGTTACCAACATCCATTTTGGTTAAATTAAGGTTGTCCCTAATAATAGGGACTAGAGGTGCAGCAGCAAAAGTCGAAACGAAACAAGTAAAAAAGGAAATCCAGGAGAGCTGGAACGTTAGGCCATGAGGTTTCGAAAACGAATAGAATTTAAATTGTTTAGCCTTGTGTTCAGTATCAACTGGTACTGAAAACTTTGCCGTGGTGTCAGTAGGCACCATCGGAGAAGCCACCGAGAAAGCGAGAACGGGTTCTCTTCCGGTGACTCCATGCATAGAACTCCCCGGAGAACCTTCGACATCAGCCATTTCTTCGATAAAGGAAATAACTGATTAAAATGTGTTAAGAAGTAAAATTGATGTGTATTACTTTGACAAGGGTATGTTTATATAGGTATCAAAGCGTTGACAATGTGCAATTTGGGCAAGTGATTCGTGATTCCCAATGGTTATTTAGAATATTTAAATATTTGATAAGGGAATCCATTCCGCCGCATCTGAATATATATGAATAGTGTTAACCCTTATGGTATATACCAAAGGTTCACTGACTATTCTTAGTATCTTCGTTTATACTTTATACCATATGTAAGCGTTACCTCTTTTGACATATGCACAAGTGTTGAACAAGTCTTTCGCAATAATATAATTTGCAGAATTTTCTTATTTAGGCTACTCAATCATACTCCTTGACATCTTAACCAGGAATTTAAGTTATACACACTAATAATGTATTTAATAGTGAAGCTAGAAATTACGTTAAATATATTCAAGATTATATATATATATATATATATATAAATATTTTCGATCTATATATGTGATACAATTTCTTATATATACACAATATATAATTTTTCAACAAAAGGTTATTTAATTGACCCCTCTTTGATGATCTTTATTGCTTCCGTCACTGAATTTATATAAAGATATTTTACACATCCAATGTAATTAAGTTAATCTAATATAACACGTGAGTTACCAATTTATCAGGATATCAATTAACGATTTATCATACAGATAGATTTACCTGTACTGGCTACCTCGTCCCTACGAAGTATATGTTTACAACTTCTTCCAGGCTTTCTTTCCTTCTTCATTGTCAACTTGAATTATTTGCAAGTTGTGCATTAATACATAGTACATACTTCCTCCGTTTACTTTTATTAGTCAATTTTGAATCTTACCTGCCTATTAAAAAATAGTAATTAATATGAATATTTTATTGCAATATTCATGCTAATTGACGTATAGTCTTGAGAAATAATATGGGGAATAAGTAATTATAATGTTGAGGATGAAATATAAAATATATATGTTTCTCTTAATATATTAAAAGAGACAAATAAAAATAAAATATATTTTTAATATAATGAACGAGTAAAAGTGAACGGAGGGACTATATTCAAATTGTGAGCAGTGAGGTGTTCATAATTTCTTCTTTTCTTTTTCGAGAAGCAAAAAGTAATTAATAAGTATGTCTTCTGAATATTTTTGAAAGGAAGAAAAAGGACAAAGAGGCTTAAGTTAGTTGTGTCTTGAGACATTTTGGCTTTGTCACAAAAGTCCAGAAGGATATGATTGCTGCATACCTACACAAACAAATTAATGTCTTCCAAATATTTTGGATCAATCTTTTTAAAGCTAAAAAGTGATAAATATTAAGGATCTAAAAGAGAATATTCTTAGTAATCCAATTAATTATTACTTGAATTTTTATTTTATTGATAAGAGTTCAATTTCATACGCGATTCCCTTCCATTTCCCTTTTCCTCTCCCTTGACATAGTCTATATATTAAGACCTAAAGAAGTAGTAATAATAACATTATATATCAACATAGGTTGTGGTGCAATAGTGAGACTGTTTCACTCTTAATCAAAGGTCTCGAATTCGATCCCTAGATATAATGAACAAAATCCTATTGGAAGCATCACATGTAGACTCCGAATATAGGGTAGAAAAAAAATAGTAGCATTATACATTTTTCATGTGGGTTGAAAAGAACACTAATATTCATACATTGAATTTGGGAGAATCTAACTCCATTAAGTTTGGGCATGAGGATTTTTTCATCGTCTTTTCCTCAAAGCATATCCATCCAACAAGGTAGGAAAAGTTATATAAAAAAGAATGGCTCATATTAATCTCCAGTTTCTACCGTTAATTAAAATTAAAGTATACTATAAATTAGAACTTTTAAACTAACACAAAAGGCAAGTGTAGACAAAGCACTAATAGCCGCTTACAAAATGGTTGGTTTACTTAGCAGTCAAATTAACTACGCGGTGTATTGGATGAAATAATAACACACTTTCTTAGAGATATTATTACATAATTAGTCTTCTTAATCACGTATTTCCTTAATTAATTAATTAAATTCAGAGAGATCTCCAACAACTAGTTCCAAGGTCTAACGGCAGACTGGCATATAGTTTGCTAATATTATAATTAGCGTATACTAAGGAGATGGAGACAGAAACTATTATCATGCTCTTTTTAATTATTTAATTAAAGAAAATATCATGTTATTTTACCTTATAACCTTTGAGAAGGTCCTAGAGTTATATGTTTAGGGTAATTAAATAATTTACCAGGCTCTTTAATTTAAGACGTATGACCTGGTAAATTATTGGAAATCAAGTGGGATGACACACTTAATTAATTAACTAGTATATATCATTTCATTCTCTTATAGAATATGTTTCACAAGATTCAATTATTATTGAATAGTCCTCTCTCTTATCAGCAAAGCGAAAAAAGAAAAAAAAAGTCAAACGAGATTGTGGTGGGATAGATATGATTTCTTAATTCTTTATCAGATGTCTCAGTTTCTAGCTCTGAGTATGAATAAAATTTTGTTAGAAGTGTTCTCGGTCTTACACAACACGAATTCAGATTAGTCAGACCTCAATAGAATATCAGACACGGGAAGAAAAAAAAAGGGCACCATTATAAGTCCTAGACATGATGATCAGATGGATGGGTAGGAGACAGATAAGGGAATGTTTGACAACATTATTGGAATAATCTTTAATTTGGTTAACATGTCTATTGCATATCTATGATGAGATGCAAGCTCACTGATTGCTCATTCAAAATTACAAGAAAAAAATTGTTAATTATATTCCAGTTATTTTCAGTGATTCGAAGGGACAAATCTATATATATTATAGTAATCTAAAGATTTTAGATAATTAAATACAAAAATAAGGATGAATTCAGTGGCTTATCCACGTCTATTTAGTTTATCTATTGAAATCTATAGATTTTAGTAAACTGGGATGTGTGTGCATGTCTTTAAATAAATTCAAGGAAGAGTTATTTTACTGCTATAGGGTAAAAGTAATAGCAACGTGATCTTTATAGGATTATTTTCTTCTATTCAGGTAGTAAATTAGTTAATTTTACTATCCCTCCAAATTTACGAGGAAAAAAACTAGTCTAATTTGAAATTATTTTTACCTCCATATTACATCTTAACAAACTGAACAGGGAACATGAACAAGTTTATATGTACTTATTTCTGTCTTTTGTTTATCCCCAGTTTGAATCTGTCCATGCCCCAAATGCAATTATATATTGGTAAATATATTAGCTCGTTTGTGCTTATCTATTGTGTAGATGATAACTCTTGTAAACGATATTCTTAATTATTTTATCTATTCTGAAATTAGATTCCAAAGAATATGGCATTAGAAGAAGGTTTCATCAATACCTATGGGAAAATATTAAAGATTAAACAACTCATTGGTCGCGTGAAAATCAAATTTCATAAGTGACATTCAAGTTTATTGTTTATTTTTTCCCCATACTGCTTTACTCGCTCTATTTGAATATGAATAAACTATTGGGTGTGATATACTTTTTAAGAGAGATATTTAAAAACATTAATCAAGGGCTAATCTGTTAATATTACCCTTCGGAATTTTTTTTCAACTTTTCTTAAAAGTAGAGATAATCATTATTTGGAATTTAAAAGTAATTGAAAATTCCATTAGAAATATGGATAATTCTGGGGGAAAAAATACTTAATATAGTCTTGAACTTTGAAAAATTCATTCATTTTGAACTATAAAAAAGTATAAACAATGGGCTAGAGCGAGTAATAAATTACATATGTATAATTACTCTTGAAATAATATATTTTGCTTACTTACCTTACATAAGTAACTAGTTAGAAAAAGAAAACCCTATTTATTTTTTAAAAAAAAACATTTTCTAAACACATCCTTAAAGTCATTTGGTATTTTCCAGCGAACCAAAAAGAACCACTTACTAGTTCTGTCTTCAAACTCCTTGATGTTTGACGCTACCAATCTTAATTAGGCAAATAATGTAACATTAAGTTTTTTTTTCTCACTCGATGTTTGATATCTACTTTATGGTCTTAATTATTTTTCTCACTCGATGTTTGATATCTACTTTATGGTCTTAATTAATTCAGATTCGTGTCACTTAAGAAAAAGAAAGCTCTCTTCCAATTTTTTTTTCATTTTAGAACTCAAAGTCGAGACCTATGATAGAGAAATCCTACACCATCCCAACACAACACTCGATGGTACAAAAAAGTCTTCTTTTTTTTTTAGTTTCTTACCCGGTGTCCGGAGTCTGCATTGGAGTCTTGACTAAGTCCGGATCGCTCACTGCAGGATCCATTCGGGGGTGACTCTCCCAATAATATTTTCTCAATACATAGGGCTTGAACCCGAAACCTCTGGTCAAAGGGTGGAGCAGTCCTATGTACCACTAAACCAAACACATGTTGATAAAAAAAAATCTATCTTACTCTACTAGTAAACTCAAGTATGTCATACATTGGTTCGTTTTTTCATCAATGTCCTTTTCCCTGAGCAGTTCAACAGCTATTGAAATCATACTAATAGATTGACGAACTAAGCATTCAGTTTTTTAAAAAAAAAAAAAAACCTTTTTTTCCACTGGACTACCAGAAAATAATTGCAAAGTCAAATGTCCTTTCAATCCATGCAAAAGTTAGCTGTAATTGATGTTCACATGAGGAATACTTTTGAAGCTCTTGAATTTGGTTTTCTACTTTTATCCTATCCATCTTAGTGCAAAAAATGGCTTGTAGGAGTATATAATTAAGATAGTGACTTTGATGCAATTGGAGCTTATTGCAAATTACCATTAGGTAATTAACATGGCGCCTCTGACGGGAGGGGATTGATATTTGATTATAAGGACCGGTGAACGTGAAGGATAGGCTTCTAGACTGACATGCTTAATGTGTATTACACCTTAGGCAAATTCTACTTTTACAATATAAGATATATGACAAGTTCATGTGATATCTATACATGTTTTTTATCATGAGCTTGAGGATAACATAACCCAAGAGATAAATTCATGAAGGTCGGTTTGTTGCGTCAAAGCAAACAATATGTCTTACACGTTCCATTGGCTTGAAATGTGAGCGTTGACATATGAAAATGTTGATTGTTCTAACTGTAGTAACTTCGGAACATTTTTGTTTACAATTTGCTGCCACACTAGTAGATTAATTTTCAATGGGGAATCAGAGCAATAACATAAGAAAAAAGGATATATTAATATTCGTAAATTACTAATGAGAACTATCAACACAAACTTTTAAACAATATAATATGAATACACAAGACAAGCGTTTCTATTTTAGAAACATAAATTCATACATAAAATTTGAATCGAACCAATAATTTAGACCGAGAATTTGGTTATTGGGTTAATTGTGACATTAAAAATATAGAAGGGGCAAAAATGTAAAGTAAAAAATTATCCCTCATCAAAAAATTAAATTTTTTCATAATTGTGATTTTTATGTTAGTAGAATGAAAATTTTATAATTTTCTCTTTCAAAAATAATATTTATATGACTTTGATGGGGAAAAAATCACAATTTTGTGAATTTCTCATAAAATATACCCCATATTATAGCTTTTTATACAAATTTATTTTTAAAAATGGATAAAAGACTAATATGAATAAATATCTTTTAAATACTTGTCATATATTAACAAAATATCTTATATAAAAATCAAATTCTAAAATCGAGACTAGAAAATGTCTTAATTAACATTTGAATTAAACAAGTGTTTCTTTGATTTTTATTTTTTAAAATAAGAGGACTAAGCAGTTGACCATAAATAAGCTGACGACATCTCTATATAGTTTTTTTTTTCTTTTTTCTTTTTTCTTTTATAGGATAACGATTGAAATGACACGATTCCTAAACTATATGAAAATACAAAATAACAAAATCAAGTCAACTTTTATAGATGGTGTGTACTTGTGTCCTTTGAAAGCTCCATAAACTATAGATGATTTAATTTATCTTTTTTCTTTTCGATTTCATTTTTTTCTACAAGAGCTTTTGTCAACGTACATTATCGTTTAACACCTCGATATTGGATCCTAAGATTTAAAAAAGTCCTCGAAAATTTGATTGTGTCTCAATTAATCAAATCAGTGAATATAAGGTATGTATATTTTCGGGTATAATTTTTTTAAAATATAATGATAGTTAAACAATATGTATGTTTTTCTTAATTATGACTCTTATAATTAAATAATTTGAATTACTATAAACATTGTATTTATTTTTCCCAATTTTATCTTATAAGCCAAATTGTCGTGTTAAAGCACAATCTTACCTACACAAGAGGACATGATTAATATTGCTAATAGATTGTTTATTTAAATGAGACAAAAGAAAAAGAAATCAATAAAATTTTCATTACCTAATCATGAATAAAACAATCCGTATACATACCGTACTTTTCTTCTTGTTGTTTTGTTTTGTTTCTTAATCAAACAAATATCATATTAATTAATTAAATAGCATATATAGCTTATTTTATATAAAGTCATAATAATGAATCATTAATAATCAATTAGGGTCCACATGAATCAAAGGTTACGGTAATAACTAATATGTCTTCATAATCACAAAAGAAAATAAATTGTTGCTTGTAAAATTGTGTGAGATGTTTTTCTCCTATTCTTTTCCATTAAATAGCATTAAACAACTTCATATTAAAAGTTCATTTCTTTTGAGTTGAAAATTTTCGAAAATAACCTTTTTATTTATTTTTCAAATGATAAGAATAAGGCATGCATACACTTTACTCTACCTTCTCAGACTTTATTTATGAGATTTTATCGATTATGTTACTATATTTTTATATTGAGATTAAATTTCATTTACGCATATCAATGTATGAAAAACATAAATTGTATCAACATTTGAATCATTAAATCATTCAGTAGAATTGAAAGACAATTTTTATTATATATACATTTCTACAAGTTGAAGGTCCAACAATAAAAATATTGACTACTGAAAAATAAGAGAGTAATAGGTCGCTGGTAAAATAAAATTGTATAAATGACTTTTTCAAATAAATTTAAGGGACAACTTATATATTTCCTCTTTCTATTTTTTTTTTTTTTTTTGCTTGATCATCAGTTAACTTACATGCATGACTACATTGTGGACAGAGTTCATTAGTTCAATATAATAAAGGAATATAATCCAAAACACAGTCACAACTTATTATGCAGATATCAACGTGTGAGTTGTGGTGGAATTGTTGAGATTTTCACTCTTAATTAAAGGAATCGGATTAGCGCGCATGAGAATGGATAAAATCTTATTAGGACGCTACACCTAAAAATGAACCCTATAATACGTGAATTCAGATTTAATTAGATCCCAATGTGGATACCAGACACTGAATGAAATTTTTTAAAGAAAATACTATTACGTGTCAATTATATTGAATTTTTACCAATTAACAAAGCAAGACTAAGCTTTTACTAATTAAGTTGACCAAGATATAATATGCATATATAGCTCATCATCTCCAAATTGCTAATCATTTCATCTTATATTCTATAGGGTTTATGCAATCTCCATTAATGGAGTCACAACTTTTGCTTATTCAGTTAAAAAATAATAATAATTCAAGGCAACTTTCAATTCTATGAAGAGCTAAACAAGCAATTAATTATACATCTTAGCTTCACCTATTATTGAGATATGTTATTAGAAAATTCTAACAAGTTGTTTGCTTCATCGTGTGAATTGAAACTATGAACCTATTATATTTTTATTGTTCCCTTTATTTTTCTTTTCAATTGACAAAACTTCCATAATTGAGACCTTTTTTTATTTTATTTTTATTTTTTATGATTCATAATTGAGAGTCTCAATTGACAAAAATAAAATCTTCCACAATTTGAGACCTATTGAGATAATTTAACAGAAAATCCAACAAGTGTTTCCGATTTTATTTTTCTCAATTGACAAAAACTTCCATTATTGAGAACCAATTAGACATTATGTCGACACTGCCTATATGGTGACTACGTAGTTAATTAACCTTTCAATGGTTCTGAAAGCTTTATTTATTTTAAATATGGTTAAAGAATCTCACGTCAGATGAAAAGGGATGTATGGTTCCTTGTATAGTTTTGAGTAGTTTTTTCTTCGTGAGTTAATTTTTGATATTAAATTAGACTTAAGATTCATTTATTTTACATGGTATCAAAGTAAAAATCATTCTAATTATTGTTTTTCGATGTTGGGTCTCCATATTGAATTGCTCACGCTCTAGATGTCAAAACCTGGGCGTGATGTGGGGTGTTGAGGAGTTTGTTCTCCTTATTTGACCCCTTATTGAATTGTCCACTTTTCAGATGTCCAACCCTAAGCATGAGGTGGGATGTTAAAGAGTTTTATCTCCTTATATGACTTTGAACAATCTTTCTCTCATGAGCTAACTTTTAAGTTTGAGTTAGGCACAAGGTTCATGTTTTTTAATACCCCACCTCACATCTAGAGCTATATATATACTTAGATCGTATATATTATATATACTACCTATACAGTGTTTACATATTTCATAAAGAAAAAATTAAATAAATGACATACTTGAGAGTTGATATTACTAGTCCTAACATGAAAGCTGTAATATATACTCGGGTTCAATTATATATATTGGGTGATTTTTTCTTTTATAAATTAGTTAGGGGCCGTTTGGTTACTGGTTAGAGTTATGCAGGTATTAGTTATGCAGGATTTAGTTATGCAGGTATTAGTTATGCAGGGTTTAGTTATGCAGGTATTAGTTATGCAGGGTTTAGTTATGCAGGTATTATTTAGTTATGTAGAGATTACATTACATAAATTATTAACTATTGAATATTGAATTTAATATAAATTAATATATATTATTTACAAATAAATAAGCAAGCAAATAGTATAAATTCTCTCTAAAAAAATAAAGAAAGGAATTTTCTCTATACTTAAGTAGGAATTCTGTTTTTTTCCTCTATTTTTTAATGTTTAAAGCTTATAAAAATAAAATATTATTAATATTAAGTACATAATACTATCCTATTTTATATAATGTAAATTTCTATCAATATGTTGCATGTATTGTTAGTACATTTTTAGTATACCAACTATATGAATTATTATAAATTCACATTCTAAATAAAAAATAATAATACATGATAAATAAATATGTGGAATATATTTAGTAATATATAGTGCTAATATATCATTAGCATAAGTGTTGTCAAAATTATACATTCCGATTCATAATATTAATAAAATATTTATATTTTGATTTCAAAATGAAAACAAATAAAAAGTTGTTCGTATACAAAAAGAAATAAGAAACAAAAATAGTTAGGAAAATAGAATAGTTATGTAAAGTTTTCAATAAAAAAAGATTTAAAAATAAATTAATAGGGATAAATGTGTAATTTAACATTTTAATACATGTATAACCAATACCCACATAACTTATTCCACCTTCTATCCTGCATAACTTATACAGAGATTCCCTCATAAGTTATGTAGGTATTAATTATGTAGGATTACAAAAAATGCAACCAAACACCGTATAAAATTAATACATAAATAACTTTTATACAATATTTAAAAACCAATCAACTAGGGGTGGGCATTCGGTTATTCGGTTCGATTTTCTTAAATTTCGGTTCGGTGTTTCGGTGTTCGGTTTTGAAAAAATGTGCACCAAATACCAAACCAAAATATTTCGGTTCGGTTCGGTTTTTTAAACTTCAGTTCGGTTTAATTCGGTGTTTTTAAAACGATTTTTCGGTGCAAGCAAATAAAAAATAAAATGAAAATTTAATTATCAAAGCGTTTAACTAAATATAAAAGTTGAAAACTCGAAATAATCAATTAACATATTTAATAGTTAAAGTTTCCAACAAAGAATTAAAGAAGTTTTTTTTTTCTCTTTCCGATTTTTTGTTTCAACAAACACTCTTTGTAATAGCAGCCAACAATTTAAACCAAGAATTCAACACTTGAAATTTAAAAGTTAAAACAATACAAAGTTAAAAATGCCTTAATATTCAACTTCATTCAAATAAAAAACAATAGGAGTCACAACTCACAAACACAAGTTACCAAGTATATAATTAATAAAATTAAAATATTATTTTAAATTTAGTTAATAAAATTTCAGTTTTTCGGTGCACCGAATTTTTCTTACCCTGACACCGAATACCGAACCGAAAAACCGAAATTCCGAAAAAAAAACACCGAAACCGAACCGAAAAACCGACACTGAAAAATCGAATTAGTTTGGTTCAGTTCGGTTTTTCGGTTTTCGGTATTTATGTGAGTATTTGTTATGTAGAATTACAAAAATATAACCAAACATTGTATAAAACTAATACAAAGATAACTTTTATTCTATTTACAAACCAAACATGGTATAAAAATTAATACATGAATAACCAAGTTATTCATGTATTAACTTTGCCCTTATCCAGTAACCAAACGGCCCCTTATTGCATTGCGGATCGGATCATCCATATAATATACAAAAAGAAACTTGGCTTTTTTCTTCACTTCAGCTTTGAGGATGATTTTAGCCACTGAGGACCAACTCAATGAACAGTTGAACACCTTTGGACGGTTCTTTCTCAATCAACTATCTAACTTATTCAGAAAAGGCATTATTGTGCAGTAATTTTCCCTAACTTAAAGGGATATGGGCCGTATTGATCCAATTTTAGTTGAGGCCCATTGGGATATATTGCGAGTTCAAATGCAGGAGATCCAAATGGGATAAGGTTCCAAGCCCATCTAAATTCAACTTGGATTAACCATTAGTTCATCACAGACTCATCTAAATTAGTTCATAAAAGGAAAAATCACATAAATAATGCTTTTTTTTTTCTTCATAAAAAATCGCACGTTGGTATTTAACTTTTGTTCTTCAACAATCATATATATATGTCCAGTGGGACATAAGTTTTTCAGAAATTAAAGTTATGTCCGAACATAATATACGGGATATTATAATACCAATTGCACTCCATTGTTCTGGACTTGAACTTTATATATGTACTATCGAACAATTATAATGCACATATGATGTGTATAATTAAAAAAAAAATGGAAGCAAAGAATGAAAGAAAAAATGTGTTTCATTTTTTATTTTCCTCTTCACAGACTAATTTCATATAGCAATTTTCGACAGAGTTTAAGACAAATTAATTTCAGTATCGTCTTCTTGAATTCTATAGAGCCGTAAATGACAATTAAAAAAAACTGACCGTGTACATTTAACTGCTTTGCTCATCAAGTCTTAATCATGGGATTAGTTATATTTTTTTACTAATCACTTGTTTTTTATTTAATAAATAATAAAATTTTGTTGTTTACGTTTTTGAAAACGACAGATTGAGAGAATGTAAGATGAAAGTCTTTAAGTAGTTGTTCCAGATCTTGTGCTATGTCTACCCAATTTTGGAATCTTAAAAAAAATTAAGGTCAGAGGTTAGGTTTAAGATATCAAATTATAATATATGTTGTTGTATTAATGGAGACAGCACAAATATGTTGCTGTATATACTAGTTTAATTAATTAGCTTAATTAATTTTCTTAACCTTTCAAAGCTATGAGAGTTTCCTTAGGGGTGTTAGTTTTAAAGTACCTACTGGAAGAGGCTTTTCAGACATTATAAATACTCCCATGTTTATTTTGGACTTTGCACGTCTCTTTATTTAGAAATAATGATTAATATGAGTATTTTTGCATAATATTTGTGTTAATTTTATGTCCTATGAAATAATTTTTTAAAAAATAACTAATATTAAGGATAAAATATGAAAAATGTGAATGCGTATTTTTAATATAGTCTATAAGTAAAAGTGAACTAATGGAATAGACAATTATGATGGCATGAGAAGACTTTAAACTCTTGGCTCTTTTTTCTTTTTTAATCATTAAATTTCTTGAATGATATCACCAAGAAAGAAATTTTACTTTTATCTATCTTTAGAGAATTACAGCGTCCAAGTGTGACCTATGTATGGTGGGATGAATATAATTTTTTAATCCTTAATCAATCTTATTTTCAACTACTCTTGAGAATAATGATCATTTTATAAGTGGTAATTAAGGGTCTAATATAGATTTGGAAAAATTAAATATTTTTATCATATTTACTAACTTTCGTATACTTTAAAAATTTACATATACTCTAAACTAACCACGCGTCACTCCTCCTCTTTCTCTCTCTCCTCTGTTTCTCTCTCTCCCTCTATTTCTGCTCTCTCCTCCTTATTCGCTCACTCTCTATGCATGGATACACTAACGAATGTATCATTGCACTTTTTAATATATGTATCTTTGATACTATATACATATATACATATGCACGGATATACTTAGTAGGCTTTTGGACATGCGATCTCATGCTGATTTCATCTCATGATTTTATATCATGAGATGAAATCCCAAATTCTCCAAAACTCATGATTTGGGAATTTCATGATTTACTAACACTTTTACTAAGTGTCTTTACAGGTACACCCCGGAATCGCTTCCCATTGAAGCTATTCCAATGAAGTTCGAACTATATTTTTTATTGTATATATTATTGATATTAGGCAAATTTAAGCCGTTTTCTTATATTATTGTTTTAATTTATTATTTGTGTATATCGTATGTTTATTATACTTGTATATTATTGTTATCTCCTCCTCAGTTTGAAAAAAAAATAAATTCAGTCGGTATTCACAGTTGTGGATTTCGAAGGATGTCTAATACCTTCCCTTCGGAATCACTTGAACCCCCTACCTAGAATTTTTTGGTTTCGTAGACTTATTTTATGTTAGTTTATTAATTGGTTTCCTAGTTTTCCTAAAATTAGGTGGCGACTCCTTTAAAATTGTTTTATCCTTTAAATTCGTTTAAATTGTTTATTTTTTGGAGTTACCACGACATTTCGCCTTATTTGAATAAAGTAGGGGTGTAAACACCCTCTTGGCATGGTGAGTATTTACATCTAGTATAACATTTAATTTTATATATATTAAGTGCCACTTTTATTGTTGGACACTGATTTTATTCTACTGTTTACAAAATCGACGAAGCGGCGCGTACTTGATAGCGAAGGCGGCTATTAGCTCTCATGCGTCGTCGCTCTACTCTCTCGCCGTTATCCAGTTCAATGGCAGCTGAAATTGCTGCCGACGAGCAAGAGAAAAGCGGCAAGTGCCGCCACGAAACTATCGCCGAATATGGCGAGATTCGTTCCGTCCAATCGGTGACCACTGAGATGTCGCCTGTCGGTGGAGGTGGAGAGCAGCGGAATGGGTAATATAGTAAAATCACCTTTCTATTTATTGTTTCTTAAGGGGTGTGTCAAGTCAATCGTGGACAAGTATTGTTGGACAGAGGGAGTAATAGAAGTGCATTACCTCACAAATTCACTTAACATGGAATAGAGCGAGTAATTAATACTCCTAATTATTAAGCAACTATATTTATTATTTGAACAGAGAAATAATTAAAACTTTCACTTAATACGTGTCATCCTGTGATTCGTTGAAAAATTAATTAACCTAAACAACTCAAAATCCCAACCCAACCCGGAACCACCTATTTCTACCGCCCAACTATAATCCCTTTCTCATTAACATTTGGGTCAACTATTTCACTGTACATGTATAATCATGGAAACTTCTTACTGAACTTCGTGAGAGCAAGAGGAGCAATTACTACACGTTCCTTTAGCTGCAACGATTGTACCATCTGTTGACACCCAATTTTGACCCTCCACGATATGAATTAGTTTTCGAGCTTCTTAATTTCAAATGATTTAGAGTAAATAGTTTTATAAAAATTCAAAATATTTGCAAGTTTTTAAAGTAATTTTAGTCATCTTTATAATGATTTAAATAATAAATATATGTTTTAATATAATTTTGTATATAATTAGTATATTTTATAAGTATTCGAAAATCATCTCAAAAAGATTGTGTTTTAGTTAAAAATTTGGTTAATTAGTTTAGTTAATGAATAGTTTATATTGTTTGGAATCGAGATTGATACGGCCTGTTGTGTGTCAACGATGGGGATACTATTTTGAATTAGTTTCTCGGCTTTGTTTTAGCTTAATCAAGCTGGTTTAATCTCTGCTCGGTTGTGTCTGAAAGGGTGTGATGTCCATTTGGTTTCGATTTTGAATATGTTAGTTGTACAGTACTACTGGCTTCATTGCTAATTCGCAGTTTTGGTTGTCTTCTCTGTCGTTTTGATTCATAGTCTTAGTTGTCTCATCAATGTTGGCCTGATCTTGTAAACTTATATCTGTTCTCGTATGGTTGGGATGCTGCCTATGTCTTTTGAATTTCAGTTAATAGTTCATCCTAATCATGTTTTAATAAGGATTATAGGCTTATTGATTACATCTCTCTCGTATACATCTATTTCCTTTTCATGTTAGGACTGTTTAGGTTCAAAATATGATCGAGAATCTGTTTGCTTCTTCTCTTCTTTCCAAATAATATGCCTAGTGTATGTTTTCATAGGTCTTCTAATCTGGTTGTTGCTTTAAGTTTTTTCAAGTTTTTTTTTTATTATTGTTTAGTTTGGTCTAGATGGTTTATTTAGCTCTTGGTCGGATTGAAAACATTTTGGTATAAGCTATAATCTAAATTAACTATTTGCCTGAATCAGTCCTGGTATTCTGATTAGATGCAATCTTTTATTTCAGTTTAACATCTTGTGCTAGTAACCGTCTTGTTTGAGAATGGAAATATTGTATGGTGATTTCTTTGATCTAGTCCCTTTTGTGCCCATTTCTCCTTTTTGTGCTTCTGCTATAGCTGAGTTAATATACTATTATTTATGTATTTTATTATTACTTGTGAATTATGGCGTTCTCTATTTGGAGTTAGATAGCTGATGTATGTTGACATCAGTTACGGTTTAACAAATTATTCATCGTCGTTTGTTCATTGAGTATGAATGCTAATCCTTTTATTTTATTTTATTTTCTCATGTGAATCTACCCTCAAGTCCTCTATGGACTCCTCTTCCGTCTTTGCATTTCCTATTGGGCCATAAAGGCCCAAAGTTCATATTATTGAGTCAGCCAGCAGGGAGTCGTGGAACAAGTCATTGGAAACAGGCGTACAGGGCTGGAAATGAGTCCCGAAGAATCCAAAAATAGGCCGTATACATGCTGTATACAGCAGTATGCTTTGATATATGGGTTTCAAAAATCAGAATACAGGTTCAAAAATCAAAGTACAGGGCTGGAAGCTAAATTACAGGTTTCGGAAGCAAAAAATGCAGGAAAATGGCTGATATACAGCATGTGTATACAAAAAGGGGATTTTGAGCCACAGGTCAAAGTACAGGAATACGAGGTCTAAAAATGGAATTACAGGTTACAGGAGTTGAGGTGGGCTGTGTATATTTTGGTATACATACTGATATACATGAAAACGGGCCAAAATACGTCCTATATACACTGATATACTTCATGTGTATACAAAAACGGGAATTGAGCCCAAGGCTAAAAAAACAGCAATTCAGGCCCAAAAGGCCCAAATCTCTTCTTTTCTCTCTCTCTCTCTCTCTCTCTCTCTTTGCTATATTGCTTAATTATATTACTTGTTTATTTGATATTAATCTTAAAGTTAGGCCTAATTTGAAATTCCCAAAGATTAACTATTTTGTATTAGTTATTTGTAAATCTTGATTTCAAAACAAATAAGTAATTGTTTGAATCTTTGAATTGATTTTTAAATATTTTATAAGTTTTCCTTACTTAGTCTTATTTGAAATAAAAATGCCTTTTTTTCTAAAAATTTGTTTAAGTGTGAAAATCGTAAGCATGCCTAGTTTTTTAAGTTAGCCAAATATTTTCAAGTTGTCGGTCAACCGCAAGTTAGCGGGCATTTCGAGTGCCTAACACCTTTTTGAAATGTACATTGAACCTCCGAACTCCTTTGGTTATTTCAAATTGATTTCTTGTTTTAGATCGGTTTGAAATTAAGTTTTCTTGATTTTTCTTTAAAAATTAAGTGGCAAATCTCCTTTAAATTAACTTCTTCTTCTATAATTTAAATAAAACACCATCAATTGCCAGCATTAGATGCACAACAATCACACGAGAACCTTCGAGAAATTTATCAGGCAACTTGTTCAAGTATACAGAGGACTGAAGTGTTTCTTCGTTTCTGCTTACTCCCAGATGATATGTTTTGTTGCTGGCAAAATTGATGATACATGCTTTGTTAGAGCCAGACCAGCTCTCAAGTGATAGACAACCAATCTCTTGAAGCTTCATACATAAGCAATCTACCAAGATCAGCGATAATATTCTTGAAAATGGAGCAAAGCTTCTACTCATTTCGAAGAACTGAAACGCAGTGCTTAATCAGAGGATGTGGCGAAACAAACACCATTATTCTATCATCAAAGATCACTTTGTTTTCCAATGCCATTGAACAAATTATACTCTTCTTTCCAGTAGGATTGTTATCGAGATTTGATTCATCCATAAAGAATTCCAACATTGAATCAGTTTATTCTATGAACAAAAAAATAAAAGGAAAAATGGAGTTTCTAGTTGGATCGGATATGGACTAATAGTGGATCCGGGTTTGGGTTGAGATTTAATTTGATTAGGATAATTAATTTTTCAACGAATCACAGGATGCCACATATTAAATGCAAGTTTTAATTATTTTTTCTAACAGATAAAGATTAACACCAAGGGTATTATGGAGCTAATAGGTTAACATAGGGTATTTTTGCACCAATTCCAATAGTTCAAGGGTATTTTAGACCCTTTTCCGTTAAAAATACGAGTAGTTAGTTGGACCCCTTTTTCCGTTAAAAATAGGAGTAGTTAGTTGGACCGTTTCAGCTTGGAGTACTATTGTTTATTAACACTTTTTTTAAAAAATAAATTATTTTCTTCGTTTTAATTTACGTGACACCATTTATTTTAATATAGTCTTTTTAGTTTTTTTTTTAAATTATGATCTTATGAATCTAATCATTTAGGGAAAAAGAAAAAAAATTATTTTTTCCAATTATAAAAAATATGACATTTTTGTGGAACAAATTAAAAATAAAATATGCCACATAAGTTGATATTGATGAAATATTTAAATTTAGAGTTTTAGAGTCTTGGAATCAAGAGCTACATTATTTAAGTTTTACCGAGTTTAATATTTTAATGCAAAATATAGATTATAAGTAAAATATTATTAAAATTATAAATTTTAATTTATATTTTAAAATGAAAACTTTGAATTCATTTTTGACTATGCATATATATTAGTCTAAGATATTTATGGCTGGTTAATTTGAATCCCTTTTTACCAAATAATTATTATATACATTGCTTAAGCATTATAAAAACTAACCTTCACCAACCAAATTAAAATTGCAGAGGCATATTTATTATTTCTTTTATTGGTAATAAGCTAAAGAAAATCAGGAAGGACAAAGCTCTCCAATCTCCACGAGCTAATTGTTTTTCTAGGTTATTTGGTATGCGGGATAAAATAAATAAATAAAAGTATCACATGAATTAAAATATTTATATATCTCAAGCTTTTAAATAAATAATAATCTCGCTACTTCATAAAAATGATGAAATAAAATATTTTCAAAATTAATAATTTAATTTAAAATTATTATAAGACGTCGGCGCTCGGCTCCCTCTATTCACGTGGCTTGGCCGACTCCATTCTCCATTTCTGCAGCCGACAAATTTAAAATAATCCTTATCCGCAGCACATCTACTAGTGTCAAAAAATGAACCCTGTTGTAACCCGCCTAATTCGTCCATAATTTTTAGGGTTGGACTCATGATAATTTAAGCTGGGTTTAGTCTCAACACATTCAAGTCTTAACCCATTTTAAGAGAATCCTCAATTGAGCCCAATTTAATCTCCAATTTCAACTCGTTTTAAGACTCTTTATTTGCATTATGTAATGTATGTTCCTATATTGAAAGTATGAATTATTATCTATTTAATATCTTTTAGGATTTATCTATCCATTTGTAACTTTTTTTTTAAAAAAATTTGAGTTAAAATTTAAATTATGATTATAAAAGTTAAATATCATTATGTTAAAATTATTGAGATTAAGCGAGTCAAATTGAGCGGGTCAAGACCCAATCCGTTTTTTAGCCCATTTGAGCCCAAAGTAAATTTGGACGGGTTAAGACCCAACCCGATTTCTATTTCAATCCATTTTAATATTTTCAATTTCAACCCAACCCGCCCATTTTACACCCCTACCTATTACGTACAAATGAAAATATTAATTTTAATTTTTTTCTTTTCTTCCAACATAAAAACAATGACGCTCTTTCCGCCTCTGCCATAAATTTTTATGACAATTTAAGAGATGGTCATATCGAATCAAATCAAATCATTAATTATTTTGATAGGTGTTAAATGAATGTGTAATAATGTATATAGTCGAGGCATTTTGATGTATCGATAGACTTAAACCTTATTTCTACCTAACTTGATTAATTCAATGAGACACTCATTTTATAGTGTTCAAATCTTTGATAACATAAATGAAAAAAAATCAAAAGCGTTAGCCTCCCCTCTTTATCTCACAAAATGACGAAAGGGCAAAGACTAGTTATGTTGGGATTAGTTATAATGGGATAAGTTATATTGGGATAAGTTATATTGGGATAAGTTATGTTGAGATTATTTTTATGGTTGTTTGGTTTGTCAAATATGCATGGTATAATTTCTAAGAATTAGTTGTTTATTTACAAAAATATCCTAAAAAAAAAGTTTTTTGTTTTAAAAGAGGGTTTAAGGGGATATTTTTGTTATTTTATATTTTTATCTCGGGATTAGTATTCCACCCACGAGTAGGGATAACTTATCCCAGTCATAATTATTAATCCCGGGATAAGTTATCCCATGCTTTGTAACCAAACAAAGACTTGAGGGGTACTAAAAACTTATCCCGGGATTATTTTTCTTTATCCATTACACCAAACGACCGTTAGTGTCCCCTCGTGTCAGGAATTGGACCTCACAATAATTACTAGCATTTTGATCTAAAATTTTACTTATTCTTTCGTATTTTAATAGTAAAATATTTTTTCATGGAGCTAAGGCCTGATATTTATAATAATAATAAATAAAAAAAAATGACCATCCAATTATTTTCGTTTTACTTAATCTCTCTTCCATATATTTTCAACATCATTTTTCTTACTACATGCATTCAATTTTCATTTCATTCGGTATAAACCATTACAAAAAACCACGTGGCTGTATGTTGCGGAAAAAAAGAGAGGACAATAATAAATAAAAACTTACCATAAGTTATGGTCTATATATACTTACGTTGCAAGTACTCGTTACCCACACTGTCCCAATGGGGAATAGAACCTCATGTTCTTCACACAAATCCACGTGCAATCCACGTGAACTCTATTCCCTACTAAATCATATTGATAGAGACTTTGCCTTAGGCCCTCACCAAATTATTATCAATGGTGAACTTCCTTTTTCTTACAAACTATACAAATCTTGGGACCAAAAATATCTACTACCTATAAATGAGTTTGATTTTTATTTACTTATCGTGTCGATATTCTATTCGTATCACCAAACTATTTAAAAGATTTTTTAAAAATATGACAGACAAATATGATATAATAGTATAAGCTAAAATTAAAAAAATAATGTATAAAAATTTTGAATAAAAATATTATTTTTGACAAATGCTTGGCCTATAAAAGAGTAGATTTTTCTTTCTTTTTGTTAATTTTGACAGCAAAAAGTTAGAAATAAAATTGAAAAGAATTGCCTAAAGTGAGAATTAAAGAGAAAGGTCTAAGGTCCACACAATGAAATGGGAATAATGGCAAAGTCTATTCAGACTGTACGGACATGGGGCCGCTATTCAGCTGGAGCGTTTTCAATATAACTAACACCGTTTTAATAGTATTAAATATCCTTCGGTAGGGTTCGGATTCCAGTTCTTAATATGAAAATTTTTTTGGTAGAAAACGTTTTTCTCTGAGTGAGATTCTATATGAAGCGAATTTAAAATAGTTAGATTTTAATGTGAATATCGAATATCAGGTTAAAAAATAAAAAATAAAAAATAAAATACTGTTAATATTAAATATCCCTCAGTTTTAGTTCTAAAGTTATAAATTTGGTAACTCTTTAATTTTAGTTTTTTCACATGACATGTTTATTGTCGTAATATTAAAAAAATATTTTGATATATTTAACATGTTTTTAATTTAAAATCATAAGATTCAATTTTTTTTTTTACTTTCTTAAATTCCGTATCAAATCAAAACAGAAGAAACAATTTAAAATGAAGGAAGTAATAATTTTATTATTCCCTTCGTTTATCTTTATTTGTCCATGTTTAACTTGACAAAATTTAAAAGGCTAGAGAGATAATTTTACTAAATTATCCCTATCAATTATAAATTATCTAAATATTAAAAAATAAATAATATTTAATAACAAAAATAAAATAGACATAAAATAATAAATTATCTTTTAATTTTTCAAATAGCAAACCATATAAATAGTACTAAAATATATACATGTATTTATGATTTAGTATTAACCATATAAACACTCAATATGAATTTATTTTTTTTCCATATTAACTCGTTTGTTTTTCTAGATCAGACGTGGACAGTTATCGGCCAACCTCTCTCTCGTCACCAAAGGAGTAAAATGGGGAGCTCTTAGCCCGGAAGGGGCCTCATAAAAAAAAGGTACTACTTTCATAATCCTCCGTTCATTTTTACTTATTTAAATTAAGAAATAATTTACTATTTATTTTTATTCTTTTTAAATATCAAATTTATTATATTTAAAAATAATATAATAAAATTATTATTTATTTATTGATTTTTAAATATACAAAGAGAGTACCATTCACTGTTCATAACATAAATTTAATGCTTCCTCCTAAAGGACTTTAAAGTAAGTTTTGTGCAAAATTATAGAGAGGGATTTATCCATTAATAAGAAATTGATTTTTTGATGCAATTTAAATTTAATTGAATCTCGATATTGAGTAAAAAAAAAATTGTGCAAAGCATAGGCCAATACAGAAGTTTCAATGGAAAAAGGAAAAACAAAATTAACAACCTCAGAAAAAACACAGAAACTCAGCAGACATCGTCATATCTATATTTGTATATATTCCTTTTTCTTACAGATACAGTTACCATCTTTGTTGAGTATTGAAAATTGAAATATGCTTTTTATATTTCAACTTCAATTTTGTATTTTATAGATTAATTGTTTTTATTAATAGTTTATGTAGCTTATTATTATTAATTTAAAAAGAGAATGGGGTCAACATATCTCGTAATCTGTGAACAAAGGTCTAGTCCAAATAGGCAAATACCATGAAAAGGAATTAGTAGTCTTTATCTGATCATTTCATATCATATCATATACTATCTCCCTTTTATTTTATTGTTCTACATAAAAAACAAATATTTATTTTAGCAAATTATGAGAGCTTTATTATTTAATTATTTAATTCTTTCTTTAGTATTAAATAACTATATAAAATAATAATAATTAATTTAGAGTTTCAAAATATCATTAATAATGCTAATTTAGTAAAATATACATCTACTTAAAACTTTTTCAAGAGGTACGCATGTCACATCAATAAGGATCAAGTAATATGAAACGGAGAAAGTATGTACTCTATTTTAATCTGATAATTTTTTACCTTATTCATTACTTTGAGATGCATTCCTTCATCCGTTTCATATTAGTTGTCCATATTATTATAAATACATGTCTCAAATTGATCATGATAGAATTAATTACTTATTATTATTTTTTCATCTTATCCTTGCAATTATTTATTTATTTTTAAAAAGTGAACAAGGGAGAGAGAGAGTATTTGTGTTTGTAAAGAAATAAAATAGAGTTTGTTTTTGTCGTGTTCTTTTTGTATACAGTAAGTAGATTCTAATTGTTTGATACCGGCACGGCGTAGGCATAGCCATAAGTTTAGTCTCCTTATATATATATATATCTTGGCAAATAGTATCAAATATACAAATAAAACATATATAGATTACTGAAATATTTCTCTTACAGTCGTTGTTTGCGTATGTAGCATAATCAAGATTCACATGAAAAGTTGCAATCTGGTTATATAATTGATGGCTATTTGAAACTCATGAGAATCTTGATGATGCTGCATCAGCAATAAATGACTATTGCCCTCTCAATAAGTGTTGAAACGATAGAGAAAAAATTATTATGAAAAGAGATCAACAACTTGTAAGTATACTTCTTAGTTCTTTATTTGTATAAATCTTTTTTATTTTACTTTTTCATTGTTCTTCATCTGTTTTTTCACGTTAGAGCTACTGAATTTAAATTCTCTTAATTTATTTTTTTTCAAATTGAGGCACAACTTATAAAGGACTGGTAGTGATATATTGGAATGAGTTTCAAATATCATTTTTTTTATAAAAAGAAAGTGCATCAAGCAGGCACGAAAGTTCTGATGGTAATGGTATAGTATCTCTGTGAAGGAGAACGGAGCAGATTCGAGATTTGAAGTTTATGAATTTATATTTTGATCTCAAATTAGTTTGTAGTATTAATTGAATTTACAATAAAATATTTAGTAACTTTTAGTGTCAATATCTTAATTTGATTTAATTTATGTGTTTATTGGGAGAAAAAAGCTCAAGGTGTTATTGGAATTTGGATTGCCAAAGTTCTTGCTGGTTAGAAGTTGAAGAAGTTAGTATAACCAAAGTTCTTGCTGGTTAGAAGTTGAAGAAGAAGACATGAGAAAAGCTAGTAATTTTCAAGTTTTTTTTTTTAAGAACTAACCTGAATAGCCGTCCACCCAATCGCTTAACTAAAAGTAACAGGCAAATATATAATCCATGTATAATATTAGGAAAAAAGTAACCAGTGAATCCGATCGACTATTTGTGCACATATCCTTTTTTTCTTCTTAATTTCTTCTTCTTCTTCCTCCTTTTTGTTGGCATTTTCATGGGGCTTGATAGTCGATAGAGACACACATTTAAACTGAACAGATCGAGCACAAAATTAAGTTTTGATCATCAAAATAAGTCATATATATTTGTTTATTTTTTACTTTTGAGTAGTTCTTTGACATATAAATCTTTGATCCTTATGATTGTTGATGAAAGTAACAAAAAACTTATTCTAAATTTATCTCTTATCGGCCAGCTAATATAGAAATATATAGAATTATAGATTATACCTATCTTATTTTATCGTACAATAAAGATTATATACGGGGAGATCATATGTAAACCAAATCTCACTCGGTAATACTTGTTTCACACAAGATGTTTATATCGAGTTCTTAGGAAATTTATATTTGACTTCTTTGCACTTTGTACAGAGTTGCTTTTGTTAGGATACACTTTATCTCTCAATGTGAGATTTCTCGGCACGAATAAGGATTTAGACAAGTTTTAATGTGGATATCGAACATCAGCTAAAAATCTTGAAAATTAGTGATTTTGAATTTTTAGCTCTTGTTTGTCTCATGGATAAATTTTAAGGACAAAGGTTATTAAAATAGAAATTTTGCTTATTGAACAAATAAGATTAAAAGTTCAAGAGTACCCATCTCCGACATTAACCTCGTAAATCACTCTCTGTCAAAACTGATTTTGTTAGGGGAAGAGTCCAATGAGCTACATTTAAAAAGTAGCCCTATTATCCTAATTGTGAATTATTCTTAATTTGACCTGAACTTTATGGATTTGAAGAATCATTGGCTAAAATTAAAGACCTAAATCCGGACAATTATCTCCATAAACAGTTTAACTTCTATATTTTGTTCATGTAAAAAAGCAATTATACCATCATATTATTCAATATGATAAGATAGGTAAACTATTAAAACAAGTTAAAATATATTAATGTTGTAAACAAAATTACACCATCAGTTTATATAAATAGAATCTCCCGTTAATAGTTTAACTTTTTTACCTGACAATATACTTTTATGTCACAATTCCACCACTTTTGAGAATTATGCTTTATTTGATTAGGCAAGTCCTGCCTGTGTCTTTTTCTAGTAAATCATCGCGCTACCATTGTCTAAACTGTTGAAGTCTAAAATATATAAAAAAAAAAAAAAAACATAACGGTTAGCTTTTCGGCAAAAAAAAGTGAATGAATTCGATTCATGTCAATGTCTCAGACTTTTCTTTAAGATTCTTAATCTGTATTTTTTCATTCCACTTGTTGCCACATGTGTATTTATTAGTAATTTATTTTCCTCCATTGGTATATCACTTTCACTTCACCATTCAATTAATTCACTCAACTATATATCTAAAATTAGATGCAATTTCCTTCCCTTCCACTTTCCAAATGTCTTTTTTTTTTTAAAAAAAATAATACTCAAAATATCTCTAAACTCGACACGAATTATTAATTAATCTCCGAACTATTGACAGTCTTAAAAATATCCTTTTATTTGACTAACTGAACTTAAGTACATCCCGATCTTCCAATATGAGTGAAATACACCCCTAAATTCTTGCCAAGTTTAGAGGTGTTTTCAACACTTCTTTCGAATTTTTATTAAGAGTCTCATGTTTCTACAAGAGTTTGAAATAACTTGTTGTTGGTGTAATATACCACAAACACAATAAATTACAGTTGAAATAAAAATTAACAAAAATGAATAATTTATCATTTAAGCTGAGACGCAGATATCTCGCTCTCTTTAAGGAGATTCAAGCCCACTGCGGCATAATCTACACCGATACTTGCTATGTCATGTGACAGATCGGAGTATCTAAATTTAGTTAGTCGAGTAGAATGATATCTTTAAAACTGTCAATAATTTAAGAAAAAAACTAATAATTTGCATCAAGTACAATTCAATACTTTTTTTTTTTTCACGGAATTTCAGAAAACAAAACGTACAACCTTGAAAGAACCAAGTGCTAGCTCCACTAATATTATCTCAATTAATAATTCAATGTATCACTACAACAAACGTAGCTTTCTTTCTTTTCTTTTTTCTCATAATTTCATGAGTTATTCCTTTGATTTTTTCTGCGCGTGTGTTTAATTTTGAGGGGGGTGGGTCACTCTTATTAAAATCGATGATAAGTCACGTAACAAAATAGTCGATGCAAAAGGTATCAAAGAGACATGATAATATCTTTTATTTGTCCTTTTGACATTTTATGTCCACAAATTAGTAACCACTTTAGAAAATGAAGGGGGAGCTGCAGTAATTAATACTCTCTCCGTTTAAAAATGGTAACATATTTTAATTTCCGCTTTCCACATGGCATGTTTAAGGCCATAAGATTAAAGAATAATTTTATACATTTGACATAACTTAAATTTAAGACCACACGATTCAAAAGTTTTTTTTATTTTCTTAAACTCAGTGTCAAGTCAAACTAGACCACTCTTTTTGAAATGGAGGGAGTAGTACTATAGTGGTCCATTTAAAAGTTTGGTGGTCCGTTTGTAAATAAGATTCATGAGGTCCTTATAAAGAAATCTCACGGTACGCAAGAATTGACAGCGAAATTAGAAACACGTATTTCCTATCAGGTGCAAGTTGCCTGTTGCTGGCATGCTGCATAATAATAATAATGTGATACATATGACAATTCTCCCAAAAAAAAAAGAAAAATTACACTCTCCGTTTCAAAAAAAATGTTTTACTTCTTTTTATTCTATTTTTAAAAAAATGATCCTTTCCTTTTTTAGCATAACATTAATCTCAATTTTCACGTGATATGTTTAAAACTACAAGATTTAAAAACATTTTGATACATTTGACATTTAAGACCACAAGATTGAAAAATCTTCTTTATTTTCTTATACTCCATGTTAAGTCAAATTATGTCATTCTTCTTTAAACGGAATGACAGTGACGAGTTTCCATTTTAATGGAATAATTAGCACTAGAATTCTTTTATGGAATGGCTTAGTTTAGTTAAGTTTTGATGTTTATACCGTACGTGGTGAAGTTTGAACTCAGGAAGCAATGTTTTAAAAGGCAAAATGGAGAATCGTCTGAAACTGAATATATGATTGATGAATACTTCTTTTATACTTCTGTTCATCCCCTCAAACAGGCACCACTTTTTTTACTTGACTCAATCTTATTGTATTAATTGCTCATCGTCGTTATCATCAGTCAAATAACCAACTTTCTCAGCATGGCAAGATCATCACGCATTCACACTCCTCATCTATTGAGCCGTCCAACTGTGTGCATTAGTGCCACAAATTTTAGTAGGAAAACAAAATTGAATTATGTAGTACTAGTTAGGAAAAAAATAATGAGCACTGAGAGCCATTATGGAAAGTACGTATAATGATTCAAATGGTAGACTATAAGGGTTGAAGGTATAAATTATTCAGTTAGAAAATCAAAATGTATGATCTAATTCGCTAAGACAAAATGCTACTAAGTGTTAATGGGGATATCAAATTTGACATACAATTTGTTTGGATCTATCATCACTAAGATCCTCATAGCTGCACCAGTATCACTAGGCCAAGCTCTGATCCCAAAATGGCCAAATTGCGCAATTCGTTTGGATCCATTATCACTAAGATCCTCATAACTGCACTAGTATCACTGGGCCATGCTCTGATCCCAAAATGGCCAAATTGCAGATTGATAGATTTAGCTTAATTTGCAGAGGTTCATACATAGGTGTCCCTATTCCGCTCCAAATTGAATGATCTAAATTATATTGGGCTTGCCACTGATCCCACAAGTGGGGTCTAGAGGGCTTGCCATTGATATCTAATGTGTAAATTGGCCAAGCTTTTTCTACTGAGCCATCAGTTTCTATGAAGAGTCATTCCTCTGAATCAGTTGAAACATCCCCTTGGATCCCACACAATTGGCATCACACTGCTTCCAGTATTCATCGTCAATGATTGCAACAGTATTCGTGGTAGGATCATAAAGGTGTTGCACCTTACCTCCGTAAACAGCTGAAAACTGTTAGCATGGATGGCGGACACACTTTTATCAACATTTCTGTAGTTAGTTTTTGGAATCAAATGCTTGTTGATTCGATTACACAGATATCCCTGGATTGTTCTGATGTTCCGAATATAATTAACATACTTGTTTTATGCAGGATTTAGAGTCATCAACCATCAAATTGTTCTAAATGTTTCTCCTCATTTGCAATGTAAAAAATACATAAAAGGTATGATTGAAGGATACATCTTCATCAGTCCCATTTAAGTTATCTTCTTTTTTGTACGGGAGGAGTTGATGTTCCAGCAAGCTTATTTGTCCTACTTTTCGCCTTTTCTTCAGCAATAGCTACTGGATCCAAATATATTTTAGCATGTTGTTTTTTTTAAAAATAAAATAATTTACACCTTTGAGCTCCCATCTTTTTGCTCTTGCCAAGGCAAAGGTATTTTTCATTTTTTCCTTATATGAGTTGCTGCTTAAATTTAACAAAAAACTATTTACTTGTACACAGTTGCCTCTAAAATTTAGGACTAAAGTACTTATTTTCCCCATATATACCGCTATATATGAAGGACTAAAATGATATTCCATTTGTCCCAATTTATGTAATGTCTTTTGAATTTTGAGATTTAAATAAGTTTTTCTTTGGTCATAATTGTGATTTATAATATTTTTTTAACGTAATTTTTAAATATGTAAATTTTATTTTTTTTAAATTAAAGATTTCATTTCTGAATTCACAATTAAAATTAAACTATTTGACTAACAAAATCATGTAAATTGGAACAGAGATATTAAGGAACTAATTTTTTTTTTTTTGACAGCTAAAATAATCACTTATTCATGCATTAAAAATTGGAGTATTTCAGTTATTGATGGTCAATTTTCTGAGCTAGCTATTGGTACGGCGAATTAGGGAAATTCCAAAGGCTCAGAGTGCACACAATCTGTTTGATGATTTGTTTCAAAGAACCCTCAGATTCATATAGCTCTTAATTGCTCTTTATCTGTTCGTGTTTAACAAAATCTTTGAGTGGGTTCAATTGACCTACCATTCCGAGTTCTTGGTTTCTGATTTATTATCATTTGAACTCTATCTACAGGTGGAAGCTGGTACCCTGCTTTGCCATATTGAGAAGTTTCAATCCTCCTGAGTGACGATTTGGTGTATTGCCTTTGAAGTTTGAGGAAATGCTTATAAAACGTGTCTTTTCATCGTCCGCTTCTCCGAATTTGCTTAAAATCGGTAGCATTTTGAAGCAAGCTAGGACATTTACAGATGATGATGTTCTTGGGTATTCTAAGCTGACCCATGACGCCAATCCATTGCACTTCGATGCTGAATGCGCCAAGAATGCTGGTTTCAGTGACTGCCTTGTTCCTGGGATGCTTGTTGCTTCCTTGTTTCCCAGGATTATTGCTGCCCATTTTGTAAGTTTTAGACTCCTAAATCATGTCCCTTTGTTTTAAGAGTGATTGTTTACTCTAGAAGCTGATGTAAATAATCTGTTAAAACAGTTAACTACAACGTTCGCCATTCGTGTATCTAATTGAAATCCAAAACTTCATAATACTTAGTTAAGAGTTTAATATTTATAGAATGATAAGATAAACATGTTCTTAAGGCAGACAAAACACTGGGTGATTTCTTCCCATTTGTTTGAACCTTAGTGGACAGAGTTACCTCATACATATTGGTGGTAGAAGGTGATAGGTATCACATGAAACTAGTCGAGCTGCAAGCAAGCTCGCCCGGACACCATAGTTATCAAAATAAAATAAAAGATGTTTCAACTTTTTGTATACATAGCTAAATATGCTATATTGTTGAATGGGGAAGGTGCTATTTAGGTCTAGTTTTATGTTGAACAATCGGTTAATGTAAATCTAACCCTTGTTCATTGGTTTCTCCAGCCAGGAGCTATATATGTTTCACAAACCTTGCACTTCAAATTACCTGTTTATATAGGAGACGAGATCATTGCTGAGGTACAGGCAGTAAGCATCAGACAAATAAAAAACAAGTACATGTAAGTACCTCTTTGCTGAAGATTGATACCGACATAAAGTACTCAATTTTGTAGCTCCTAATTGTGTTGTTCTTTGTGGTCCAGCGCAAAACTGTCAACAAAATGTATCAAACGCGATGGTCCTCTGGTTATAGATGGTGAAGCAACAACAATGTTACCATCTCTGGTCATGGAACCACCAAACTTGCCAAGTACTTCCAGCTAATCGGTAACACCTTTGCTTGTCAGCAAAAACATTCTAAAGCTGCACGAGCTTCTCGTAAGCAATACTATGGGAATATCCCTGAGAACTGCAATCCTGGATCATTTGCATCTACAAGTTCTACAGCATCATGTCATTCAGTTCAAAGCCTTTTAAGTTTATGTTACAAGTAGTTAGCAAATGCTGATACTTTGTTCTTAAACATCGATGTTACATTTGATTGCGGTACTTGCTGCCAAACTATGTGCTTGCACTTAACTTTTTCTTCCAAATTCTAGATTCCCTTTATTTCCTGTACTGTCAATGATTAAACAAGTAAACTACAGAAGAAACAATTCATAAACTCCACATAAATGAACGTGAATAACTTAAAAACTTTATTAATCTTAAGAGGGAATAAGTTTACAACTAATCCCAGCACCAATGTACTTTTCATCTGAGCTCACATTACAACTAGGGAACCAGTTGAAAATAACATGGCCTTCTCTTTTAGTCCTTCAAACATGATCAACACTCATCTTTGTCCTAAATACCTGACTACTACTGTATAATTATCGATTACATCATGGGAAGTCCTTGTGGAGGAGCAAATGCTGGTGCATTAGGCATTTTCTTGTCCACGACAATCGCTTGAGTAGTGAGAACCATTCCTGCAACTGAAGCTGCATTCTGCAAGGCACATCTTGTTACCATGGCTGGATCAATGACACCAGCTTCTACTAAATCCTCATACTTGTCAGTCATTGCATTGTAACCCATCTTCCATTTGCTAGCCTTAATCTTCTCCACTACTACTTCCCCTTCAACCCCAGCATTCTGAGCTATCAAAGATGCTGGAGCTACTAATGCCTGCAACCACAATTAATCTTTAAAAAAGAAAGAAGAAAAAGAAGAGGAAACAAGAAATCTATATTGTTTTTGGTAAGAGATTTATCCTAAGGCACACTGTTCATTGAACAATACCATAAAAGACTACACTGCCATAATTTATGACCTGAATTTCTAGAGTACATTAGTTCACCGATCAATTATATTGGGAATGGTTACATTACCATAGAAGACTTACCAAGGTGCCATAATAATACTTTAATAGGTAGCATACTCACAAAAATAAAACAAATAACGAGAGAACTTCTTGATTGAAGTAACTTGGGCATTGTTTACCTTCTGCACAATGTCAGCGCCCAACTTCTCATCAGGATCTTCAAGATTGTCCTTAATGGCAGGGACATAATTTGATAGATGAACCAACGCAGCACCACCGCCAGGTACAATTCCCTCTTCAATTGCAGCAAAAGTTGCATTTTTTGCATCCTCAATTCTAAGCTTGCGGTCCTCAAGCTCAGCTTCTGTTGCAGCTCCAACCTTTATGACAGCAACACCTCCAGACAACTTTGCAATTCTCTCAGAAAGTTTTTCGGAGTCAGACACTGATTCTGACTTGTCCAACTCCTTTTTAATCTGAGAAATCCTAGCCTGTATCTCGTCCTTCGACACATCATCAGCAAGGATGGTTGTTGAGTCCTTGGTGATAGTCACCTTTCTAGCAAAACCTAGTGCTTCGACCGGGGTATTCTCAACAAGCATACACAAATCAGCTGCCTGGTACTCGGCTCCTGAAAGTATATACAACCAGCACTTCAGAAAATATTCCCTTGTAAGGTAGATGCATTTGAGACTAGAGACACGATGCTTGATACTATCGAATAGAAACAGAAAGGATAGTAACACTAAGGGGATTCTCTTAAAACAGAATTGCTAAATTACGCATTATCTAAAAATTCTACTGGCTTAACATCCCATCTACATCGGGTATAACTTCCTCCCCCCTTTCCTCCTCAAACACACATCCAAAATAGAAAATAAAAGAGAAAAAGAAAAACATTTTTTTGAAGACAATGTACCATGGTTCCTCCATTTATATAGTTCAGGAATATGCTTTCACTTTCTTTTTTTACTTTAAGATATTCTAAAGATGCCTAATCATACCAGAATGATGCTAACATTTACAACTGAACATCTCCGTTGGACAAATGCCTTCAATATATGCCGGACAAAACACAGACAGCTTCCAAACAAGTTTACTCTAACCAATATACTATTATCGCTTTGTGGGAAGTGGTACAATTAGGTTAGGCAAGTTCAACCACCTGTTACAATGGCAATATCTTGGAGAAGAGCCTTCCTCCTTTGACCAAAACCAGGTGCTCTGATGGCAGCAACATTCAGTATACCTCGCAGCTTGTTCACGATAAGAGTAGCCAAAGCTTCTCCAGTTACTTCTCCAGCAATAATGAGTAGAGGGGCTCGTAATTGAGTTGCCTTCTCCAAGAGGGGCATAATATCCTTGATTGCTGAAATTTCGTGATCTGTAACAAACACTCGAGCATTCTCAAATTCAACAATTAATTTCTCCTGATTGGTGATGAATTGTGGGGAAATATATCCCTTATCAATCTGCAAACACAATGGAGCAAAGTTTGCGTTACCATATATTACAGGCAGTGCAAGAAGCCAAGAACTATAGTTCGTGGGTTCAACAGAAGTAAAGAACCCACAATTTCTGTCTCAAACCTTATGTATGTACATGATAACCAAGTACTACTTAGAGTTAGATATATGTTTTGTAACCCACATTCTCAACTCAGAACCCGTGACATCTAAACCTTGGATCTCCAACTGATTAGAGTTGAACTACCAACCAAATAGAAAAAAAAAACAGTGGAGAATACATTCTTGTCTAAGTTGGTACATACCTCCATCCCTTCTTCAACACGAACAGTTGTTTCAAAGGAAGAGGATGACTCAATCGATAGAACACCATCAGGACCAACTTTGTCAATTGCATCAGCAATCATGGTTCCGATCTCATCATCATTTCCAGCAGAAATAGAAGCAATAGCTGGTAGGAAGACAATTATTTGCAAAATACTTATTGCCATCCATTGTATCAGTAACAAAAGAAGGAAAATTAATTACCTTTGATGTCATCACGACCTTTAACAGGCCTAGCCCTCCGTTCTAGCATTGCAATCAAAGCATTAACAGTTTTGTCAATGCCCCTCTTCAGAGAGACTGGATTTGCACCAGATGTAACACTTAAAAGACCATGCTTAATGATTTCCCGGGCAAGAACTGAAGCAGTTGTTGTCCCGTCACCAGCAGCATCATTGGTTAGGCTTGCAACCTTCACCATAAATTCCGAAGTTTCAGTACACAAATCAAGGAATATGATAAATGTGACAATCGTTCTTTTACTGTCTGTCTTTAGAACAATTAATCACATACAGGACAAATTCAAAAACGATCTTCACGGAAGAAAATAACCAACCTCTCTGATAAGGGTGGCGCCTGCATTTTCCATGGCATCAGCTAGCTCTATGGCTCGAGCAATCGTGACTCCATCGTTAACTACTTTCGGGGTATCATAGTCGTCTAAAACCACATTCCTCCCTATAGAAAAGTAACAGGTCATCAAGAGTTCATATGAACCAAGCATTACAAAAGCATCATAACAGAGTTAATCAAGTAAATGGCTGATTTTAAGAACACAACTGGTATAGCATGAAACCCACAGGATACGCTAATCGCAGCAATGCTGCCGGAGGAAAGTCAATTCTGGCTTCAAAAGGAAGGTCTCTTTTGAGGAAGAAATGAAAATTTTACCTTGTTATATTTTGGCAATGTCATATTTCTCTGTGCTTTCACACAGGAAGGATGACAAACACATAACATTAATACATCTGCTAAATGTCTCATGTTTAAAGTCTTTGCCTCCAAAAGGATGAAAATAACTTTCCTTACCTATGGGGAAAGTCATTTTCCTTACTATTATCTTAACTTATAACTTCATATGTACTTGTTTCAACTAACACTAAGACATTACTATTAATGTCTAATACTCAAAAATTGCATCAAAGTTTATGATTAATCTTGAATATACTTTTTCTACATCAAAAAATAAAAAGGACTTCCATTGATCTGGAAGATTAAGCATAGGAAACATACCCCTAGGACCAAGAGTGACACCAACAACATTAACAAGCTTATCAATTCCTGCCTGAAGAGCAGCTCTTGATTTCTGGTCAAATGCAATATCTTTAGCATTCGCCCTTACTACTAATCGGCTCTTTGAAGCCTTATTGTTGAATTTCTGGCCCTGCAATTGATTTACCCTTCTTCCTTTCAACCCCACCTGCATTAACACCCCAATAGACCAAAAAACAGTTAAAGATCACAACTTTAAGCAGATCCCAACAAATAAGAAAAAAATGACAAGTATAAAGATCCCAAAAAAGAAGATGAGAATGAATGTACCTGTTTAGAGGAAGAAGGAAGGATGGAGGCAGTGGAGATCCCATTTGCGGAAGCCATTATTAGAAGAAAGTATATACTGAAAGAGGGTTTAAGCAGCTGCAATGATATTCTTCTACTATGAGTAAAGGGGGTAGGTGGGAGCATTAAGGTTTGTAGCAAAAATAATACTCTCCGTCCCTAATTACTTGTCCACTTTTGAATTGACACACCTGTTAAGAAAGCAACAATTGACATAGTGAGTTTACTATTTTACCCCTATTAATTATGAAGTAGATGAATTAAAAACTTAAGATTTTCAAAAAATTCTTCATTTTTCAAAATAATTAATTGAGGGTATAATAGAAAAAAAAATTTGTCCTTTTTTGATTAGGGACGGAGGGGTACTATTTGAAAATTGAAGTTATACCATTTCTTTATCAGTAAAGAGTTGCTAGGATAGGAAGCACCAGAGGCAGAGACACCCTTGCGCAAGGGATTTCAAGAAACATTCCTTTGTCGGAAAATTATATTATATATAAAAATAAGTTTTTAATTTAAAATATATATATACAAATATCGACATCTTTGGACACAAGTTAAAGGTTTAGTTTAGAAGTTGTGAGTTCAAATAATAAGGAAACAAAAGGATGGAAGCTCCGAGAGGAGGGGTAAAAGAAAAAATTCTTTTTCTTTTTTTAAGCAAATTTAGACACACAAATGTTTAGTGTTAGACCTTTATCTTCCTAACCTTAATAAGTTATATTTCAAAATTCATTTTATTTGAAAAAATAAAGATAAAATTAAACCCACTTCTTAAACGGGCTATAAAGTTTTTTTTTTAATTGACCAAATGCTACACTAGTTATTTTTATAAAAAAAAATTATACAAAATTAACCCAAAAAAAAAAGAATAAGAAAATTATATTGCAATTATTTTTGCTTTGGTTTCTAACGGTTGTCGTGAAGAACGTGCGTTAAATATGAAAACGAGGGGTGCATTAAAGTTGACAGAATTCACATGCAGACAAGTATTATTTTTAAAATAACTAATAATTGAATAATATTTTTTTTTAAAATGACAATATATATTTTAAGACAAAGTTATTACTCTCTCCATTTCAAATTAATTGAATTGTTGAGATATTTTTCATTTTTCAAATTACTCTCTCTATTTCAAATTAATTGATTTGTTGAGACATTTTTCATTTTTCAAATTAACTTAATTGTTCAACCTTCAAGGCTACCTTTAAAATATTCTTCCAATTTTACCCTTCATCAGTTAGTATTGAAATTTGTTATATAATTAATGTTTAATTATTTTAATCACAAATTTGACAATAATTAACAAGGGTAAAAATGGAAAGTTATGCCTAATTTATGTATTAATCTTCTTTTCTTAAAGAGTGAAACATCTCAACAATTCAATTAATTTGAAATTGAGGGAGTAACTTAATTGTTCAATCTTCAAGACTACTTTTAGAACATTCTTCCAATTTTACCTTTCAATAGTTAGAATTGAAATTAGTTATTACTCCCTCCGTTTCAAAATAATTGAATTGTTGAGACATTTTTCATATTTCAAATTAACTTAATTGTTCAGTTTTCAAGGCTACTTTAAAAATATTTTTCCATTTTTACCCTTCATTCTATGTGATGAGTTCAAGAAAGTTTAATTGCTTTGAATTATTCTAAAGACTAATTTGACAATAATTAATAAGGGCAAAAATGGAAAGTAATGTCTAATTTGTGTCATAATCTTCTTTTCTTAAAGGGTGTGAAATACCCCAACAATTCAGTTATTTTGAAATGGAGGCAGTATAATTAATGTTTAGTTATTTTAATCATAAATTTGACAATAATTAATAAGGGTAAAAATGGAAAATTATGCATAATTTATGTTTTAATATTTTTTCTTAAAGGGTGTGAAACATTTCAACAGTTCAGTTAATTTGAAATGGAGGGAGCATTTTTTTTACACCTCTTAACAAAGAGGTCGAATCATTTTCATTATAACAATATTTCATTAAGTTACTTTTTGTTAAATAAAAAAATTAGCACTTCACTAATTGAAGTAGTAAAAGTTGATTACAAAAAACGTACAGTAATAAATAATTTATTCTTTTTATTTTTAATTTAGTTGAGAAAGAAATCGTGTATATATATATATTATTGACAATTTTAAAAGACAGTTAGGCGCAAAATTCGAACTCGGCCAGTTTGTCCCTTTCCTATATCACCTCCCCGCCGTTTCTTTTCCCCAAAATAAACCACTTTCCATTTTATCAAACTAAACTTTCCAATTTTGATTCTTCAAAAATTCTAGAATTATTATTTGAATTGATGGTCCTTTTCATGAAAAATGTGCAGACGAAAACAGTGGAATTCCAACAATGTCAGCTTTGTTTGCTTTGCGATTTTGGTTTTCATGGCGAATTTCAGTGCTGGGCAGCAAACTACGACCAACAATTCCATGGGAATGCAGCTCGTCAAGGGAGTTCTCGCATCACGCATCAAAAATTTGACCACCATTATGACCAAAAATATGAAAGGACAATTGGATTTTTGCATCGAAAATGTGTAAGTCATTACTATGTATTTTTTCTCGTTATAAATGAACGTAACGTTTTGTAAATGCATAATTTGGGATTCATAGGATCATGGTAATTCTCTTTTAATGCTATATTTGGGGATTGGGAGAAGGGGAAATGGGGAGGAGGTGTGGATCGAACCCGCACTAACAAGGTGAAAGTTCAAGTAGTCAAACAACTGAACTAATTCTGGTACATTAGTTGTGGCCGGCTATATGAATTCTCAACTTTATTTATATTTTTTTGTCAATACTAAAAAAATATTGTTTTAATTTCTACCACTGTAGCAGAAATAATAATGCTGTGATGCATATGTAGTGTCATAATGAGGTTCTTCTGTTCCTCTGTACCTCGACTAATTCTACAAGATATTTTCCGCCTCGACTAATTCTACAAGATATTTTCCACCTCCCATCAGGTAACTCTATCCACAAATGGTAGGACAGACAGGAAGAAATCACCTCGTGTTTTTATCTCCGAATTTGAATTTAAGACCTCATGATTTTTAACCATTTCATTGACCACTAGGTCTCACTGGTCGTACCCTTGGGTGCCTGGTCCTCTGTTGTTAAACAAGGAAAAACATACTGAATGAGTAAAGACAGTTGTGATTATGCCAATAATGTTGTGGTATAGGGGAATGGAATTGTTTCTCTTCTCCTAAAATTTGTTTCATTTTTGCTTTGATGATTCAAATATATGGAAGGTTATGATTTGGTCGCAGTTGATAACGTTTGATTATGTTACAGAGACGCTGAGTGGGATGCTGCTTTCAATTTCTCCGATAACTCAGATTATTTGCAAGGGTGTCTTAAACAGACAAAAGGTAAGAGGTGCTGGATAAATTCTTCTGAGATACTTATTTTTTCTACTTTGAAATCCGCTTCTCTATCTAGATTACCTTTAAAATCTTGCAGAATGATGTTACTATATAGAATTATAGTTTCTGATTGACCAAGTACGTACATAATATGCCTCGTCTTTTTTGGTAATTTGAATAATAGATTCACTTTTTCGTGACTAATCATCACTTTCTGCAATGCGATAGAGCTGTTAGTGGTATTAAAGCTCCCTTCTAATCTTTCTGTCTTTATATTCATAATGTCTTTGGTGGCCTGATAGGGGATGTTCAGCAGCGCTTGTGTACGGCATCAGAAATAAAGTTCTACTCTGTTAGTTTACTGGAAGCGACCGATGAAAGTGGCACAGTAAAAAGTTCACATTACCTGAGACCAAACAGGAACTGTAATCTAACATCATGGGTTTCTGGATGTGAGCCAGGATGGGCTTGTAGTGCTGGAAAAGACACGAAAGTTGATTTCGAAAATGAGAAGGAGATTCCATCTAGAATTCTAGATTGTCAATCTTGTTGTGAAGGCTTCTACTGTCCTTATGGTCTAACCTGCATGATACGTAAGTATCTCGATTCTGGAAGTTAACAATGACTGACAAGCTTACAGTTGCTGTAAAATTGTTTTTTATCTGGAGTAATTATTTATCTCAAATCAGTTGATAAGCAAACAAAATTTTAGAATAGCTCAAAAAATTCAATTGTTTTTTCTTGAGCTGCTTGGGTTCATTTGCTGTCTCTAAGGTCCAACAGCAAGCTGTGATTTTTGTTAGACCTTTCTGATTATTCTGTTTGGTTACCTTTTATTCGTTTGTTTGGTTTTCCAATTATTTAGCTCGAAGCAGTTGATAGCAAACCACAACCTAGTATTGCTTAAAAGACAAGCCCATATATACATATATTTAATTTTCATCTTGAGCTGCTTTCTGCATTTGTTTGCTCTAACAATTAATCAGAATCTCTGAAATTTAGTATACCTTTTGATTGTTCTTCTTCTTTCCCTCTTGTTGATTTGTCTTTTTTGGTTTTCCTTTTCTTTCCCTTGAAGCCTGCCCGATGGGTGCTTATTGCCCTCATGCAAAACTCAACACGACCACTGGTGTATGTGATCCGTAAGTTTTGTATTTCCTGCTGGAGTTGTTGTTGTTATTATTATTATTATTCATTTTACCTAGACAAACATGCATTCACTTTCTTGACCTGATATTACTGGCTGAAAATATGCAGCTACCGCTATCAACTTCCAACTGGAGTGGACAATCATACTTGTGGTGGAGCAGATGTGTGGGCTGATTTTATGAGTGCTACTGAACTTTTTTGTTCGGCAGGATTTTACTGTCCATCAACTGTCCAGAAGAATCCTTGCAATAAAGGGTATTTATTTTTCTCCCAAAAAAGTAGCTCATTTGCTTTTTTCCTCAAGTTTAGGCAGAGGAATGCAGGATATATTCTGTTGCATTCTGTGCATCTTTTTGCTTATAATCATAAGCTCATGTTAATCCCATTTACTCACCTACAACTAATTTATGAGTTTTTCAGACATTACTGCAGAGCTGGTTCAACAGAACAAACAAGTAAGTCTATCTCTTGAATAACAGTCAGCTGTATTTCAGTATAGAGTTTTTTTTCTTATCTTTTTTGTTGCTTATTCATATATGAATGTCAGAAAATGAATCAAGTTTTTTTCATCTAAACATATAGTACCGGTGAAAACCACTTGTCAAATCTCTTCCAATTTGTTGTCTCATTTCACAACATATTTCTGATTAATAAAAAAGAAAAACATACCTATATTGTTGAGGAGTGTGAAGCTTGTTAGATCCAACTGAAATACAGTTAGAGGAATTCTTGGATATTCAGTTACAAATTAGGCATGCTGTCATCTCAATAATGGTCTTTCCTTAATCTGCTGTCTACATTGCAATAAGATCAAATAAATTGAAGATATAATAATAATGGCTGGAAAGATCCAGGACATGTCAGGATGGTGAAAAAAAATTGATCTGCTTCACACACTGTAACAACTTGCTTCAAATTTCTTTCTTCTATGAGAATGGTTTATTTCAGCTCCTTGTGCTGTTGTGGGGGTGAGACTATCTTCTTATTGACTTGCTTTAAAGCATATATTATTTTAACTTCAAGACAACACTGCATGTTTTTGCTGCTGCATATCCAGTTGACAAATGGATTTATATTAAGTAAGAATCTTTGCATGTGATATTTTGTTACGTGAACATGCCAAATGATAAAAAATGCATAACAGTTATTATTCACGCGCAGGCTGCTATAGATTTGCAACTTGTGAACGTCAGACAGCAAACCAAAATATCACTTTTTATGGTCTCATGTTTTTTGTAAGTCATCATCTCATTCTTAAGTTATGCAGTTAGTGACTATCCATTTAATTGTTGTGCTTATGAAAAGATTGCTCTTGAGTTGGTTAGCATTGCATGGCTATGCAAGTTCTATTTGTTAGGCTTGAAGGGGAAGGAGGAACAACACATATTTGTTATTTATACAGACGTAAGATTCAGATTTTACACAAAAAATTCTCAACTGCTTTTTTCATTTTTCTATAGGGTGCAATCATGCTTGTACTTCTTATTATATACAACTGTTCTGACCAAGTTCTGAGCAGTAGAGAACGAAAACAAGCCAAGTCCAGAGAAGCCGGTGCAAGAAGTGCAAGGGAAAGTGCTCAGGCACAAAACAAATGGAAATCTAACCTTGCTAGCATGGGGTCTCAATTGTCGAAGACATTCTCCCGTAGAAAGTCAACAAGGCAGGACTTGCAGAAGGATAGTGATCAAAATAGACCTGGTAAGGATTCTGGCTTGCCCTTGCCCCCTGGTATGTCTCAGGCAAAAGCAAAGAAGCAACACAACCTCAAGAAGATGATCAATGAATCTGAAGACAGCCAGCCTGATAGTGAAGGTTCCAACATTGAAACTGGGGATAAAAAGTTCAAAAAGGACAAGGGTAAACAATTACATTCAAGGACTCAAATTTTTAGATATGCATATGGACAAATCGAGAAAGAAAAAGCTATGCAAGAGCAGAACAAAGATATGACGTTTTCTGGAGTAATCAACATGGCAAGTGAGTTTGAGATAAGGCCTAGGCCTCCTATTGAGGTTCACTTTAAGGATTTGACACTTACTTTGAAGGGGAAAAACAAGCATCTGTTGAGGTGTGTAACAGGGACATTATCACCTGGCCGTGTTTCTGCGGTTATGGGTCCATCTGGAGCTGGAAAGACAACATTTCTATCTGCATTGACTGGAAAAGCTGCAGCAGGGTGTACTACAACTGGTTCGATTCTCATAAATGGAAAGTCTGACTCTATTCAGTCTTACAAGAAAGTTATTGGCTATGTTCCTCAAGATGATATAGTGCATGGAAATTTGACAGTGGAGGAGAATCTTTGGTTTAGTGCTCGGTGCAGGTATGCCACGATAGCTTTGTTACTATTTACCTAAAGCTTAGTTATTGCTGACTCAATATCTTCCAAAAAGCCATATTTTCTAAACGTAAAGCAGTCCTCAATTTCAAGCTGAATTGTCAATCTTTGACTTCTATGAATAGTTTGAAACAAAAAAAGAAGTACCTCTTTTTGTTATCTGGAAACAGAGTTCTTGCTTGCAGTTTAGCTTTCTAGTTTGCCACTAGTAGCTTCACATTAATTCTTAGCTGCTCGTCAATGTTGAATCGTTCTTCCAGATTGGCTGCTGATTTGGCAAAACCAGAAAAGGTTTTAGTTGTTGAAAGAGTCATAGAGTCCCTCGGATTGCAACAGGTGAGAGATTCTCTTGTGGGAACAGTGGAGAAGCGAGGCATCTCTGGAGGCCAGAGGAAGCGAGTAAATGTTGGGCTTGAAATGGTTATAGAACCTTCTTTGTTAATTTTAGATGAACCAACTTCTGGTCTGGATAGCTCTTCATCTCAGTTATTGCTTAGAGCACTTCGTCGTGAAGCTCTTGAAGGAGTGAATATATGCATGGTGGTTCATCAACCAAGGTATTGCTTGCAATCATAGTTTCTTCTTTTCGATCTTCCAATCAAAATGCTATTTGTTTGCAGCAGTAATAGAATAAATTATATTTAGCTAGATATCGTAACAGATAGTTGTTTGTTAATTGCTGATCGCTGTCCTTGATTTATTAGATTAATTGTGTTAGCCAATGTTATATTCTCCATGCAGTAAATGACAGAAAATCTCTTGTTTCAGCTATTCTTTGTTTAGGATGTTTGACGATTTTATACTTCTAGCCAAGGGTGGCCTTACAGCATACCATGGACCAGTGTCAAAAGTTGAAGAGTACTTTTCAGGAATTGGAATCAACATCCCAGATCGTGTTAATCCTCCAGATCACTTCATTGATATTTTAGAGGGAATTTATAAACTTCCAGCAAGTATAGGAGTAAGCTATAAAGATCTTCCACTTAAATGGATGCTTCATAATGGTTACCAAGTACCACCAGACATGCTAGGTGCTTCGGGATCAGCAGCTTCTTCGGCTGGTGATAATTCAGCTCATGGAGGAAGTTCGGCAGCTATCGGTCCTGAACAATCTTTTGCCGGAGAGCTGTGGTCGGATCTCAAATCCAATGTTGTACAGAATAAGGACCATATACAGCACAGACTTTTGCCGTCAAAGGACTTGTCGAATCGAAAAACAGCTGGTTACCTCCTCCAATATAGATATTTCCTTGGAAGGTATGACTGGCTCCTTTCATTTCCAATACTATACTTTTTATTTATTCATTGATATGTGCTTGCAAGTCATTTATTTTGTTCGTTCTTCAATTCATGTGTTAGAATATTTTGAATCTGTCCATTTTGCTTTCCCATAGTTAAGACTAAACATATTTATATAGTAGCTAACATGCCCAAGAGCCTGACAAGCAGATTTGTGCTAGTATGTTCTTTGCTTTATGAATATTTCAAGTTAGTCTGTGATATTCCATGAATGGCATCTACTAACAATTTAGTATTATATATTAGTCAGACTTGGCAAGCAGCGACTGCGGGAAGCGAGGATACAATCGGTTGATTATCTTATACTATTACTTGCTGGGATCTGTTTAGGAACAATTGCTAAAGTGAGCGATGAAAGCTTTGGAGCACAGGGTTATCTTTACACAGTCATTGCAGTTTGTAAGTTAAAAACTTTGAAACAGCTGACATATGTACTTGTCTTATTTTACTGTGCAATTGGTCAATTGACTGTGTAAAGGTTAAAAAAAGGAAGTTTACAAGTTTTAGAAGGTGCATCAAATTTTGAGTTCTGCTTGAGAAATTTGCGAAATACAGATCATGATTTCTAGTAGGAGTTAATCTCTAACTCATCACTAATAAATCCATTTCTTTGTTAACAAATTGAAAGGGTTTTTGCAAATACAATATATGCTGCACTTGGAGCATAGTGTAAATTATCATATCAAGCTGGCAAACTTTTTTCTAGTCAAATAAAGCAATTCGTTGCTGTTTGTTTGAACTTCTTTTCTGCTACGTCTATCCATTCGTCAGATTGACATCCAGTCAGGTGAGCGATAGCATCTCCTGTTTACTAATAGATCTGCCGCCTCATTACTAGTCACAACATTACTACTTACAGGAAGAAAGCATCCTGAATCTCTAAAAAAGCAAGATACGACAGATACTAAGAAGTATAATAGGGAAGAGAAAGCTTTGATTAAGAACTTGGATTAATGATTAAGCATGGTATCTGTTGCTCTAAAAGTATGTCCTTTGTACATGGTATAAAACCATGAAACTTCTAAAAGAAAATTGTGTATGTTAGTTCCTTTCGCTTGATGTTACCCCATTCATTGTGAAAAGTTTTTAACTGGCAATCCTGAAACTAGCCTTTTTCATATGTGCTAAAACATTGTTCTGATCTAACATAATGTTTATTCTTGACTTCCAGCTCTCCTCGGCAAGATTGCAGCATTGAGGTCATTTTCTCTAGACAAAGTGTACTATTGGAGAGAGAGTGCATCTGGCATGAGCAGCTTGGCTTACTTTATGGCCAAGGATACGCTTGACCATTTCAGTACAATTGTAAAGCCTGCAGTTTATCTATCAATGTTCTATTTCTTCAATAATCCAAGATCCACCATTTGGGATAATTACCTCGTCTTGCTTTGTCTCACATACTGCGTTACGGGAATAGCTTATTGTATGGCCATCTACTTTGAACCTGGTCCAGCCCAACTGGTGGGTGTTTTGAACTTAAATGGTTATATAATATGAACTGGCTCTTTACTGTGATTCTATACTTACAAGCTAATTTTGTCTGTCCAGTGGTCGGTGTTGCTACCAGTTGTTTTGACTCTCGTTGCAAACCAGGACGCTGACCCACTTATAGCAAAAATAGGAAATTATTGCTATCCTAAGTGGGCTTTGGAAGCATTTTTGCTTGCGACAGCTAGAAGGTTCGGTGCATTCTTTCTCTCTTTGTATCTAATATGTTGAAATGGTTTATTTCTTTAATGCTTTATAGTTGTCTTGCCTGGCATGATAAATTCCTGCTAGGTTTACACTTAGCTTGTCATTAACCATCAGGCATTCAGAATCAAATGTATCTGGTCTTTGGCACTAAAAATGTTCTTTAAACCAAGTCTGGACAATGTTAAAGAAGTCGTTCAAGCATAAAGTTCTGTTCTTTTTAAAAAAAAAAACTGTTTTGCTTCCAGGTACTCTGGTGTGTGGTTGATCTCAAGATGTGGTTTACTAAAGACAAGGCACTTTGATCTTGGTGACTGGTATCCTTGCTTGCTAAAGCTCATCCTTGTGGGCTTTCTCAGCCGTTTCGTGGCATTCTTCTGTTTGGTGATGTTCCAGAAAAAATAAGTCATCTCTGTTCTCTTGTTTCATTGCTTGGCATTCCAGCACAATCACGGTAAAAATGCAGGTTTGCAGAATTTGTACAAGAACTTCGTATACGACTATCTTCCATCCACAATGTAAATGCAGTAAAAATGGTCTGTGGTGGCAACTGAAGTCAACAATTTTGGCAGAAATGTAAATGTACATATGTGCTAATTTTAGTTTCTTTGGAAGTGTTACCTTGCTTCCTAAATCTTGTAATTAGCTAAGACCCTTCAAGAGAAATGGCAGAATGCCTTCTTGATTACTATTCATAATTTTTCTTCTTGACAAGGAGATCATTGTTCAATTACTGCTCAGAAATTTTGAGGGACGAAGGTACCAAAATATTAATGTGAATTCTGGAAATACTATAGTTTTGAGCTGGTGTTTGATTCTCACATTGGAGTCTGATTAAATCTAAATTCGCACTGAAAATTCCCACATTAAGGAGTAAATCACTCTCTAACAGAGGCGACTCGAAACTCTTAAGGATACTTTATTTTTAAATTGCAGTTACCTACATGTGTTACAAGGTTAAATGTAGACCACTTGTGTGGTTTGGAAAGCATTTTTTGTTTTTGTTTTTGGATTTAAGTGATTTCTTTTTTTGACTAGGTGAGTTTCTTTGGTCAGCAACTTTTGTATTACTATATCCACAATCTATCATTATGCCATATTTATAAAAGTCCACTTTCTTTTATTTGACCCATAAGATTTAGAAGACATTATTAGAATATTAGATGGAGGTAAAAGTGAAGGGAGAAATTAAGCACATCATCAAGTGGGTTATCGTAACATAAACAGTTTATTGGATATGACATCTACTAGATAAGTTCAATCCATGATTTTCAAATTTAAAAGTTCATTATGAATATTTTTTTTCCAGACTACAATATTATCAAAACCTTAACTTACAACTATAAAAAAAGGAATATATATATTTTACCGAAGGCACATCTTAAAAATCTCATAAATCTTAAAAATACTCACGAAAGTACAATTAGACACTTATTGACTAACTTTTCAAAGATTGCATGTGTTGGGTGCCCATGGTACACTTTTTTGCTATTATTTCCTTTAGTCAAAAGGTGAACAAGAAGAACCTTTTGCACTCCTTTTCTTAATCATTTAATTACATCTTGACACTGTTTATCATAGCGTTTACTAACTGTGTTGTGAGTATATTGTTGAAAATGAATACTACTACTTCTAATCCAACATGAAACCTTTTGACAAAATTGGAACTCTAAAATGTCAATTCACTTTTGATAGGCATGACATCAAAAGAGGGGGGACTCATATAATTTTGATTTTTATGTGGTCAAAGTATTGCATCTCTCTAATTAATTGGTAAAGTGTTCCAGAAAATTCTTTGGCGTATTAAGTTGAAGTTATAAGGCGTGTCGATCAATTCCAAAACTTTCAAAATTCAGAATTATATAAAATAAATACTACTTCCTCAATTACGCTATGTCAATTAGTAGTTAAAAAAAAGGTGATATTTTATTAACTATTGTCATCTGGATCATTTCGAGAGATTCTTCATATGTCAATGAAGTTTATTTAAAGACAACTTCTTACTTGTAAATTGCATTTAAAAAATAATACAAACCTTAAAGTTTTTAAAAAGTCAAACTAAACTATGGGAATGTATTGTTGGTATGTACTATGTGATGCGATAATTAAAACTTTAGTTTCAAGACAGTGACCTCCGCGTATGGGGCACCCGCCGAACAAGTATTTTGTTATATATACCACCTAAAAAGATATAGTGCACTAGATGTACTGAATTTGAGTATGAAAAAAATTCTTGATAGGGAGCGTTTCCTCTCGAATGGGGTCTTGTGCAAATCCAGATTACTCGAACTTCAATGCGGATACCAAACACCAGAGGAGAAACTAAAAATAAAAATTATGCTATATATGCTCAACCTGAGTTGCTCGACTCTTCAAAAATATTATTGCATTCGTGTTAAATCCTTCAAAAATACATTATTTTTAAAGAATCTAGCACACATCCAATGTCATTTTTGAAGTGTGAACATCATAGAACACAACTATTAGAACCAGTCAACTAATAAAAGGTCCTTTCATATTAGGTATACACTCCTGTCATTTTCAGCCAAACCAGAAAAGTTTTTCCCTGTTTTCACTTTAGAATAGGAACCCAATCTGCACCTACTTTAGTTTATTAGACTAACTAATATTATATCTCCGCTAACGCAGTTGATTGGTTATTTAAATTTTCACGTGAGGGCTGATTAGGGGTGGCAAGGGGAAGGGGACGGGGACGCCGGGACGGGACATAGGGGGACGGGATGGGACGGGTCGAGGTTTGACCGGAATTCAACCGGACCCGGGATGAACCGGGCCGGGATTCGCGGGACAAATATAAGTCCCGTCCCGTCCCACTAGATTAACGGGATGGGATAGTGTTTAGGGGACGGAACGGGACGGGACGGGACACGGGATTTTTATTTTTTTTGTATTTATTTAATTGTTTTGAAGTTATATTTTTTTTGAATGACATTTTTAATTTTTATTGTTTTGAATATTATTTTTTAGCTAAGTTAAAATGCTTAAGTTTTGAAAATTTCAAATTTCATCTTTTAACTTTCAAAATTCAAATTTCAAATTTTGAAGTAAGTTTTGATAAGTAAAGTATTAAATTTAAATGCAACACAATAGTTGTATAAAAAAGACTTGAATAAAGCCTTTAAATTTATTCAAATAAAATTTAATTGCAACTAACAACTTACAAGTTACAATTTACAAATTAAATATTAGAGGAGTAACTAATCTACGCAGCCACCTTCTAGGAAGTGTTCTGTTTCAAAAAATTCTCGTATGTAAATCTAATATTTGTAACAAATATTACATGAGTAACTAATCTACGCAGCCACCTTCTAGGAAGGGTTCTGTTTCAATTAGTTCTCGTATGTAAATCTAATATCTGTATTGTCCAATAAAACTTTTTTCTAACTCTTGTATCAAATCGACGGTAACATCCTCCGGTGTTGGCAATGATGCTTGAAACTCTTGTGCATCTAGTTCATCGTCACTACTACATCCAAATATTGAATTAAAATAAGAGTCTTGTTTGGCGCTTAACTTTGGCAAATTATAATTTCTTCTCTCGGCGTTGATCCAGTCTCTAAATAAAACTGATGACTCCAAGCTTTCTTCAGCCAATGAATGTTTGTGATCTCCAATTTGAAACCTTGCCGCACTAAAAGCAGCCTCTGAAGCAACTGATGAAGCTTGAATAGCTAGAACATCACGAACCATTTTGCTAAGAGTTGGAAATGCACTACCACGTTTCCTCCACCAATCTAATACTTTTACGTTGCCCTGCTCGTCGGTAACTGTTTCCAAACACTGATTAAGATATTCTTCAAAATCATCACGGTTAGTAGAATTAAGACCAAGAAAACCAAGCATATAATTATCAATATAATCATTGTTGATAGCATTAGAAGTTTGAGCAACAACTCCTTCATTAATTTCCATAGTTTTATATTTTTCATATAAAATTTTGGCTTGCACTTTTATGCTAGACTTACAAAATTCACAACTTGGACTTCTTCCGGTAAAATTTCTAAAGTATCATAAAAAGTTTGAACAAGTCCTTGTACACCTCGTAATTTATATTGAGGGTTAAGTAAAGTCGCAGTTAAAAAAAATTGAGGAATAGGAAAAAAATATTTTAAAATTTTTCAATCATAGCTTCAATTGACGGTCTAAATTTTTCAATTTTTTTGTATGTTTGAAATTGAATTGAAATAGCACAAATATTTACTAAGACTGATGAAATAGTAGGATAATAAACTCCAGAAAACATGGTTGTAGCATTATAAAAAAGTTTTAGAAAATCCAATAGTTCTTTGGTTTCTATCCAATCTTCATCACAAATTCTTTCTAGTGGGTCAGAATTATGGGCATTAAAAACCATTTGTATGGGTCGTTGATATTCATAAGCAACTAAAAGCATTTCATAAAAAGAATTCCACCTAGTTTTAACATGTTTTGGAACTTTTCGTGGTGTAAGATTACATAGTACACAACGCTCGTTAAATTCCCTAATTCTAGCAGGTCTATGAGCATAAAAAATCCATAAAACATCATATTCTATTTTCATACAACCACAATCAAATAATGAAATACCATCTTGTACAATTAAATTTAATATATGTGCAGCACATCTAACATGGAAAGCGTTATTATCAATTGGACATAGTCTAGTTTTTAACATAGCAGCAGCGTTGGTGTTATTAGAGGCATTATCTAATGCGACACTCATCACTTTATCACAAAGCATATAAAAATCTAAAATACCTAAAACAGTTGAAGCTATATAGGCACCAGTTTTTTTCTCTACACATTCTTTATAACTTAAGATTCTTTTTTGCAAATTCCAGTTATGATCAATCCAATGTGCTGTGACAGTTAAATAATCACGTCCATTAACACTACGACCCATATCAGAAGTTATAGACACTCTACAATTTAATATGCTAAATAAACAACGAAGATATTGACAATGTTTACCTTGAAATTCTAAAACATCAGATTTAACTGTATTTCTTGAAACACCTTTAAAAGACGGATTATAAGTTTGTTGAATATATTCAATAAAACCGGGATGTGAAGGAAAACCAAAAGGTAAACCACAAACAGAAACCATCTTAGCTAAATTTTCGCGATCTCTTTCTTTATTATATTTACGTCGTGTAATTGGACCACCGGGGTTAGAAGGATCCAATGTTCCTTGTACTATGTTAGAACACTCTACCGATTGAGGAACACTAGAATTAATATCATCATCATCAATTTGAATTCCTTTTTTTTTATCGGCTAGAGCTTTGGCCGCCTTATATTCAATCGGTCTACAAAATAGCAAATGTCTATTTAAACCCCCCGTCCCACCTTGACCTCCACCGACTCTATGTATAAATGTTTGTTTACACTTATTACAAATAGCAAGAGAGTTTACAGTATCTAAAGTCATAAATTGCCACACAACAGAAGTTTTAGGGCGTTGATACTTCACCTTTCCCCTTGTAGGAGGTACAAGGGGGGAGGGGTGGGGGAGTTGACTATCTTCCTCAGTTGGAGGTGTAGTTTGTGTTGGAGCTTCCGTCGCCGGACTGGTAGGTGTTTCATCTAATTCATCTTCTTCCAAATCAACTTGTACTTCATCATCTAAATTTTCATCAACATTAAGATTATTAAAACGTCGTTCTAAAAATTCATGATCAATTTCAACATTTGTATCTATATTATAATGAGGAGTGAAAGAAGTATCATCAACAAAAGTAGAATCATTTGTATTAATTCTAACTTTAGGCATTGATTTAGAAGAAGAACCACCACATTTACTTTTATTTTTTTCCTTACTACTTTTTTTAGGAAAATTAAATAAATTGGAAACAACGGTTGCTATTTTTTTTATCAGAACTCATATTTAATAAAATGTAAAATGTAATATATAAATATTAATAACACAAAAACTAATTGCGAAAAAAATGTATAAATAAAGAAATGGAACGAATGTACCAAACGTCTGCGTTAATAGCAGACGGTTATAACCAATTCTTGAAGCTTGCTCCAACCAAATGTATTATCGTAAGTTGTAAGTTGTAGCTTCAATACTTGATAGCAACAATATAAAATATAAAATAATTGAATTATAAATATTATGATATTAATTGAAATATAAATATTATGATATAAATTTGAGAATTGAGAATTGAGAATTAAGTGGAATCAAGAATCAAGATTCAAGAATGAGAGAATATAAAATATAGAATTGAGAGAGTAGATAATTTGTGAGAAATAAAAGAAGGATAAAGGGGTATTTATAATATAAAGAGTGGACTAAAGTGTATTTTATGTAACTTGAGGGTTAAAATAAAATATTAAAGAGTAGGAGTGGTAGGGGGGTGTTTGGGACTCCCAAAATTCAAATATATCCGTTGGGGGGGCCCACTAGCCGTTGCCCCAACGGTCCCCAACGGATAAATTGCAAAGTTTCAAAAAAAAAAAATGGGACGGGACGGGACGGGACTGGACGGGACGGAACCCGCGATGGGACCGGGACGGGACCGGGACAGACCGGGACGGGTCGACCGGGACCAAATCGTGAACCGTCCCGCTACCCGTCCCCCTATCCCCCTATCCCCTATCCCGCTTCGACACGTGGGACCGGGACCGGCGAGATGGGTCTCGAGCCGGTACCGGGACGGGACGGGCCGTCCCGGTCCCCTTGCCAGCCATAGGGCTGATCGATTCCCAATTAAGAAAAATAAGAAGAATATTGGTTTTTCCACCTTTTCCTTTTCTTCATTCATCACCAAAACTCAATCCCAATTCTTTTGACTTGTTTTTTCATCACGTAATTCAATTCTATAGGATAAAATAATAAAAGCTTCTATGTTTAATAATAACTATGTCTTATTAAGTTTCATTCTTCTTTTTCTTCTCAATTATGAATTTGGTAGCTAAGCAATAACCAAATTCTGAAAATTCCCCAGTTTTGTCATACCTTCTTATGTGTAAAACGAAAATGGCAGTTGATGCTGCACAACCCATTTCACGTCCAGCAAGAAGATCCCGTTATTCATCAACTCCTAAAATCTCTTCTACACAACAAGCACAATCTTCAACATCTTCTACACAGCCAACAAAATCTGTACCCTCTAAATCCGGCCCATCAAACAGCAGCAATCGGGTCAGTTACACGTCCAACTCCGGTTCCGGGTCGGGTTCAGGGTCGGAATACCACCTTGACACCTCCGTCGCAACCACCTCCGTCTCCAGCCAGGCATCGCTAACTAGTTTCCGAGCATCGTTACCGGATAATCCTCAAGTCTATGATTTCTCCGATATTCGTGCTGCCACCAACAACTTCCTTGCCAAGCGCTACTCCTCGACCTCTTCATCCCAATCGTGGCGATGCACGCTCCACGGCAAAGATGTAATTATCTTCCAACGAAGAATCCAGAAATCCATCGAGAAAGCTGAATTGAGGACGAAATTATCAGTTATTTGTAGAAGTCATTATAAAAGTATAATTAAACTCCTCGGCGCATCAATTTCTGGCGATCACATTTACTTAGTGTACGATTTTGTCGTTGGTTCTAACCTTTCTCTCTGCCTCCGGAACCCTAGAAATCCAAGCTATACGGTTCTCTCCACTTGGATGTCACGAATTCAAATCGCTACTGATGTTGCTCACGGTCTGGATTATATACACAACACTACCGGTTTAGAGATCGATCCAGTTCACAAATATGTAAAGAGCAGTGGAATCATCGTCACAGAGCCTTCGTTCAACGCAAAAATTTGTCATTTCGGAGCGGCGGAGCTTTGCAGTAGAAGCGAGAGCAAAGCCGTGACGAATGGCGGTGAGATCTACGAGGAGGCATCAGCAGATTCAACGCCGGGGCGGAGGGGATCGGCGACTAGAACTCGCGAGTTTGAAGGCGTGAGAGGTTACATATCGCCGGAGTATCAACAGACAGGAATGGCCACACAGAAGTCCGATGTGTACGCATTTGGAGTTGTGCTGTTGGAATTATTCTCCGGCGAAGAGCCTGTGAGGTTCAAGTACGACAAGGCAACCGGAAATTACTGTAAAATCTCGATTATAGACACGGCGAGGGAAGTAGTTGAGTACGGTGGCGATGGGGAGGAAGACGGCGGCGTAGGAGTGGAGAGGCGGTTGAGGAATTGGGTGGACCGGAGGTTGAGCGATTCATTCCCGGTCGAGGTTGCTCAGAAGGCAGTCCGGTTGGCGTTGGATTGTTTACACGTGGAACCAGATGATAGGCCGGACATGCGGCGCGTGGCGGGTAAGATATCAAAGTTGTATTTGGAGTCCAAATTTTGGTCGGATCGGGTCAAAATGCCCACGGAAATATCCGTGTCATTAGCACCTCGTTGAGACGATAGATTTTTAATTTTTGATTATTTGGTGAAAATATACTTTTCCAAAGAATATTTGACATAAATCCACCAATTAGTTTAAAGGAGAATATGCTTTTAGGCTGTTAATTTTGACATTTTTTAATTAAGATTGTGACGCAACTGTTAGATGCTACAATAGAAAAATAGATTCCAGATAATGAGGGATTAGGGAAGACATAGAACAAATATTTTATACTAATGTCTTTAGTTGACCACAATTATGAATGTTAATATATGGTTTTCTTAGTACTAAATGGAAAGGAATACATTCGTTATTATGTAAGATATAAGAGTTAATAAGATTGATTTGGGTGATTTTTCTTATTAGAGAAAATCAAAGGATCTTTCGTTTTAATTTATTTATCTTATTTTTTATAGTAATATTTGTTTCCCGGTTTACCAGTGAGGTGACTTCATCAGATACGTCACTAAACTTTTGTTTTTTATTTCCAAATATCTTAATTAATCATGCTCAACCAATCATGATTCTCTATGGATTAAGGCGACTGTGATTTAGTATTCTCTGTGCTTTTTGGGCCATCATTTATATGGCCATTAGAAGGCCTCCCTAGAAGAAAAAATGTTTGTTTGAACCTAATAAATTATCGTGACATAACTTTAATATGTAATCATGTAAAGAATATGGTGAGTTGTAGAAACCACTTTTATTATTATTATTATTATTTATATCGGGAGAGGAGGAGGGAGAAAGGGGCCGAGAAAGAATTAAATTATACTATACTAATGATATGATTTGAGAAGAAGCTCACTACGTGAACTAGCCCTCAACTATATATATATATATATATATATATATTCATTTACAAATTAAGTGATTATTTATTTGCTCGATAATCAGGAAGCTAGTCCAATTGTTTTACAGATGTACGTTGGACTTGTAACACATAGTCCTAAATACTTCAGGTAATATCAGGACCAAATGTTATGAATGGGCCTAGACCGGTATTGGCTAAGCAGCCCAACACTAGATTAACTGGCTTTATGTGGGATCCGGATTGATAAATAGGAACTTGTGAAATTATACTTAGGCAAATAAAGATTGTACTTCTCATCCTCATTCTCTCTTAGTCCCCTCATCTCCTTCTCCTTTATCGTTATTGTTCGTATTCTTCATATTGTAATTGCTCTTTTACGTGTGAATCAAAACTTATTACTCCCTCCGTCCCATTTTATGTGGCACTTTTCGAATTTCGAGATTCAAACAAGTTTATTTTTGATCGAAAGTTTTTCATTCATCTTTTAAACATTTTGAATTATCAATTATTGTGAATTATAGTACTTTTTACATAGTTTACAAATATATAAATTTCATTTCAAAAAATTTGAAGATTCCATGCGCAAATTCCAGTCAAACTTAAACTGTTTGACTCTCGAAAAACGAAAAGTGCCACATAAATTTGGACAGAGGGAGTAGCTTGTTCTCTTTTGTTATTTATTGTTGAGCTGAGGAAATCACAACATTCATTTTAGTGTTTGTTACACTTGTCCAACATCTAAAACAATGATCCAAATCTTAATATTTAACAAGGACATCCATTATATCCTGCAATTGATCCACATCAAATCTTGGATGATTGATAATCCTTCTGTTTCATAATAAGTAATATTTCATATAAAACTTCTTTTTGTTTAAATAAAAGAAACTTGGAAGAAAAATCAATATCTTTTTTATTTCATGAATACCACTTATTTTCAATTAAAATGAAAAAGTAAAATTTGACAATGGGGTGCGGGGTTTGGTAACATTGCATGTCCATTTAGAATTGCATTAATGGAATATGTGATGTAGGAACTCTTAGATGTGATGGAATGTCTCTTATAACTTGAATAGATGAAAAAAAAAGTTAACTTAGACTTACTTATTTTTGGAATTACAAGTGCTAAGAGAAATTGTATGGTAAAAAATGATAATATTCACCTAATTTGTATGCTCGTTCGTTCAGTTGAAAAGATTTGATTTCTTTTAAATATTCATATTGCTTATAAAATAATATTAACATTTCTGATAATAATTGCCTCAACTGAAAGAAGGTTTTGCGATCAGTTCAGTGTGCCCCCACAGCAGTAATTATGACCTGATCATGTTAATATCTTTTACAACATGCATGAATCAATATATATAACACTTAAAGAAAATAGAAAAGACTTCAACGTAAACTCCAATAACATAACTTCAGTTACAATACCCAAAGCAAGATCATATTGGTATATACACACACTTTTACTACCATGCATATTTACATAAGGTCAAATTACATGGAGATGAACTCTGACCACAACTTATTCCCATTAACTAATACTAATAGATATTATGGGCAGTTCAGTCTACAAAACATCTTGCATTAGTAGGGTCCAGAGAAAAATCTCATTCCAAGGAGTGTAATGCAGACAACATACCCTGATACTAATAGATATATGTAGCATTCATATATCATATTCCATATTATTTTATATCATTTCAAAAGCATCTTATATAGTAGCTAGGGTTATAGATTTTAGAACTTCCCATCATCTGTTTTATCATTTTTAGGAGAAGCACCTCCACCACCATAATTGTTATTGAATTCTTCCCTACTCATATAATGATGATTATCCATTGTTCTTGTTCCTCCTTCTCCTGCAGGCTGCTGCTCATAATTATTCAAACTCCTACTTGTAGCCATGCAAGAACTCATCATCACCAACATAATGAAAACAACAACAACAAAAACGCTTCTCATTTTTTCCATACTTCTTTTGATCGATCTCCTGCATTCCATTTGATCAGTAAAAATTAAAGAATTTAACTTATATACAAAGTCGATATAAAGAATTTCTACACTATGATCCACATCATGTGTTATATACTTTCTAGGTTACGAAATTATGCATAACATAGACTAGTTATATGTTGTTGTAGTTATTTTGCCTGGTGTTGTGAAAAAAATTAAAATTATCAATGGATAAACGACGTTAGAAGAATAAACCTAAATAGCCATCCAGCGAACCTCAAACTAAAAATAGTTAGTGAATGTATGTATACACCTATATAATATGTGTATAGTTAATGTATCCCAACTAGGAAAAGTAAACATGAATCCGATTTGAACTTACCCGGATTAAGATTAGTAGAGCTAATTAAGGACGCTTAAGGTTAGTTGTGAGGTATAAAGAAAGATTTAAGGGTGTTTATATAGAAAATAAATCTAGGGTTTCATGTTAATACTGTTTTTTAAAATTAATTTTGAGATACTCCACCAAATGAGGCAATACTAAGTGGGATTGCCATATTTGCCAATCCAAATGATGGAGATAATGGAAATAATGAAATATAATATAAAGAATACCACATTACTGATAGTAGATTTTATGATATACCAAATAAGTCAACAAATCACAGTTATTTTACTGTAATAATGCCTTATTTTGATGAGGATAAAATCTCTAAATTGCTTTTTTGTCAATTTGCATGATGTGGTATAATTCTAGTCTAGAAATGTGGAACTTAGTGTTTGATTAAATTGTGTCCATTATCAAAGTAATCAAAGATTTGTTTTCCATTCGGTCTCTGGTACCCGCATTGGAGGCCGATAAAATTTGGATTTATGCCGGGAAGTCTCACATTGAGGGGTAAAACGCTTCCAAACAAAGGAGATTTCGTATTTGGGATCCAAATCCGAAACCTTTGATTAAAGATGAAAGAGTATTTATCACTTCACGTCAAGCGTTGTTGGTAAAGTAATCAAAGAATTGCATTATGAGAGGCATCATGGTGATTGGTGAATAATACTAGTATCCTACTCCACTGGCTGCTGCCTATTTGAATGACGTTTAGGCAGGGACACTGCTAAGTAATACTAGTCTATCTATTAACACAGTTCACTTTGATCGACCCAATTCAGCCCATCTAACATTGGGTTAAACTTGACTGAATTGATTCATAAGAAATTTTTAAAATTTTTTTTTGTTTAATTTGTTATATATCATAATAAAGAAAAAAATTACTGATAATCAAACAAATTATAGTATTTGCAGGTTTTGGTAGAAATATTGGGCTTACACCCATTTTGACCACACATTTATTAACTCCGTTTAATTTGACTCGCTAAAATTCATTCAATTCACCCATTAAATACCCTTATTTTTTCGTACTTTAGCTCCTATTGGAGAAATAGTTAGGTGATCAATAATTACCTTTCATGAGTTTTTAAGTCTTGGTGTAAAAAAAGATTAATTGCAAAATATTTAATAATGAATCCTAATCCTGGTCTGTTATTATAGTCAGAGTCCAAAGTAATCTTGAGCTATAAATTTTGCAGAAGACAAGTTGCAAAAGAATAATAATTGACGAATTAATTACCTAGCTAAATGTATATAGTTGTTAATTAAACTGCTTAAACTAAAGTTAAAAATAAATAGCCGACGGGTGTATAATTGACTTATTTTTATATTTGAGGAATAATATATGACATGATTTGCCTAAAAAGTGATCTAGGTACAACAATGTCAAAGCAAGAAATTTTATATAATGAATGCAATGCAATTAACTCAATTGAAGCCAATAAGGAAAAGATGAAGAACATATCTAATAAAATATATAGATATATAAAGAGGTAGACGAATTAGCTAGATAGATAGAGAGGAAGTGAAGGTGAGAATTCAAGTTTGAACTTAAATGTAATTTTTGTTTTATTTAATAAAAAATAAGGTAGGGGTTTATATCAAATTCTATCACCATTCACCACGAGAGGTGAAAGCCTGAATAGATGAAAATTAAGGGAGTTGTACATGATTAATTATCTTATAAATAGCCATATAGGATAAGGAAAATGTGAAAGATTTGAAAAAATTCCAGAAGAAGTCTAGCTAGCCAGAAGAATTAATTAGGCACTTAAGATATTTATCTTTTACACATTTAAAATTGTGCAAGTAATTAATTGATTAAAACTCGAATTAGAGACTTCTGAAAAAAGTTTTTTCTTTGAAATAAAACAACCTTGAGTTTAGTTTTCAAACATTTTGTTGTAGAAAATTATTTCATAACTCTTTTTTCTTCAGAAAATTGTCCAAAACGCCATTTAAGTAAAAGCTGCAGCAGCCTCTATCAGCAATGCCTAATCTACTTATGCTTTCGTTGACAAGAATGTTCTCACTTTCAATTTGCTTCTTTTTTTAAAAAAATAAATTGCGGCAGTCTGATTGCGGAAGTTATTTTATATTTATTTACTTGACATAAAAATAAAATACGAGTAAATTTATTTTACAGATAACCGGGGTCTTTTTGAATTAAAATAACATGACGTCATGCAAAAGCTAATTACGATTGCAAACTTTGAAAGACAATAAATCAGACAACAACAAAATATACTAAGCATATATAATATTTCATATATGATTTGGTCAATTAATCCAGCAAAACTTAATTTAAAAGAAATAATAAAATTAAAACTATCAATAAATAATATAATCTCTGCCGTAGAGTCATTTTTGTGTGTTTTAGCAGTTCTATTTCAACATGAATATATAGACCGGTCGACCAAAGTGTATCGTCAATCATATGTCAAAAATGGGCAATATGCATGCATGTGAGACATATGTATCGTTATTCGTTGGCAACTTAAAATAAATATAATTAGTAGTTCTGCTAATATATATATACTACTGATGGTGTAAAAGATAGCCAGTAGTACATATTGCTGGTGGGAGGTGATAGATATCCCGTAAAATTAGTCGAGGTGTGCGAAATCTAGCCTAGACAACACAGTCATAAAAAAAATGGCAAGAGAAGATTAGTCAAAATTACAAACTTTCTTTGGTTAGCTTCTTGTTACCTTACTCCCCCTATATAAGTATCCATGAATTTACTGAGTTTCCTCATCAACTGACAAAACATTTCTAAAGTATAGTTGAAGATATAATTATATGAATATGGTAACAATAGCCAAAATCTTGTTAATTTCTTTTCTTTTCCTTTCAAGTGCATTTCTTGCAAGATCTGGAGAAGTTGGTACGTTAAATATTGTATTATTATTAGAAATAGAACCATTTAGTGTCTTTTTAATTTGCAATATTAACATACTTATAACTTGCGTTATCTTTAAGCTGATTTGATAGTACAAATAAAATTTCTTCCGCACTACATGTATATTATAAGTTGTGATCCTTTTGGGGAATTGATGTAGATGATGAGAGTGAGTTCAGTTACAATGAAAACGCGGAGAATGGACCAGCTAACTGGAGCAATATTCATCCAAATTGGATCAAATGCAAAACTGGAAAAATGCAGTCTCCAATTGATTTTCCTAACAATAAGGTTGAAATTGTATCGAATTTAGGAATACTTCAAAAATTCTACAAACCATCAAATGCTACTCTCTTGAATAGAGGTCATGATATAATGGTACGTACGTTTAAATTTAAAAAATCGACTATTGATCATGATATTAATTGAAATTATTTTGTAATAAGTGAATAATTAATTTATAAATAATGCAGTTGAGATGGGATGATGGAGGATTTTTGAAGATAAATGGAACTCAATATCGACTTAAACAAGTTCATTGGCACACACCTTCCGAACATACTATCGATGGAAAAAGGTATTTTCAGAAAGGTATCTTACCTCTAATATATATACTAACGGTGTAAATATTAAGAATTCGCATATATCAAATGCAGGTTTGATATGGAGAGTCATTTGGTACACGAAACGAATGATGGAAAGAATATTGCTGTTATTGGAATCCTTTACGAGATTGGATTATTTCCTGATCTCTTCCTAACTATAGTAAACACAAATTTATTTGTTACGCTATCAGTATAATTTAATTGATCTTATATTTTTCAGATTCTTGATATTATTATTTACTTGTAATTATCACAGATAGAGAATGATTTAAAAGCTCTTGGAGTTACAGATCAAAAAGCCATTGGAATTAATTATCCAAATCTAATAAAAATGGATGAGAAAAGATATTATAGGTATATGGGCTCTTTAACAGTACCACCTTGCACTGAAAATGTTATTTGGACTATTGATGGAAAGGTAAATTAAACCCGACTCATTATTATCAAAATTAATATAATTACTTACATTTTCAAAGTAATTTTAATTATGTTATTTTAAAAAAAATTATTTTCAGGTTAAAACTGTAACCAGAAGACAAATTCAACTGCTCCGAGATGTTGTTCATGACGTGAGTTGTTCTGAAAACCTGTTTTGTTATATGTTGTGTCCATTTTTCATTCCGAATTTGACATGAGATACTATTTAAATCAAATATCATTCAACTTGTATGTCCAAACGCCTACTAAAATTTTTATGAAAGATTTTTCAAATCCCAAAAGTTTCTATATATATATATATATATATATTAAGCTTTTGTTTTCAATTTGTGTGAGTTTGTGACTCAAAAAGGGTGTTTCTTCAATTGAAAACTCAAGAATCTACCAATTTTAATATTTTTAAAATAAAAATAAAAATCTACTTATAAATTAAAACTTAAAAGATGACATGTTGTTGATTTTTTTTTCTTCTCAATTTCTATCTCAGGGATTTGAATACAATGCCAGACCAATTCAGCCATTAAACGGACGTCCTATCAAATTCAACAAACCTTGGTCTTTTGCTTGATTAGGGAGTGTTTAATAACCTTCCCATAATTAATCTAGTTCTATCTTTTTTATTAATAAATCGGTAGGGATCCTGTCAAACCCTCCTCCGTTACTAGGAAGCTTTATTTTAAGAAAATAAATAAAATTGTTATAATATTGTCTATTGTACTACTGGTACACGATGATAATAACGATCTTTTGAACTAGGAATAAATATGATTTTATGTTACAAATAATTGTATCATAAGTATATCATTGTATCAGTAATAAGTATAATATGTTCTGCTTATGTTACGTACGTGTGTATGCACGTTGATTTGTTGGTGCTTCATTGTGAAATTAATTAGCAAAATCCATCGTCAACTTTGGAAAACATTAGAAAAATATTTTTCTTTTCCACTCTCGAATAGTGAACACATAACAACTAACTTGTGACGAAGAAATAATTCCTGATTTAATTAGTAGAATTTTTTTCAGTTTCGTTATTAGAATTCCTATAATCGACTTTAATTTAACAAAAATGGAATGGATGCAAAAGATCAGAATCATTTAGAGCTTGTTTGGCATTACTGTTAAAAACCGCTTATTTTGCACTTTTTAAAAATAGCTTTTCAGAAAAGTCCTTTTGAAAAAAAACAATTTGTGTTTGGCTAATTCATTTGAAAAGTGCTTTTTATAAGCAAATTATATTTGACTAATCTTTTTTAAAAAGTGCTTTTGAGAGTCAAATTACGATAAAGGACAAGTATGAATTACTTTTAATATTAAGAATATTTTTTTGAGAGAAACTAGTTTAAACATCCATTACAAAAAATTAAATTAAATTTTTATTTTTATTAAATTAAAATGTTCATATTCAAATTTTCTTTTTTCTAATCTTGCAAAAATATTGTTGTTACCTTTTTTTTCTAATTCTGTAAAATAATAATACATAAACGTAAATAAAATATAAAATTTATTATATAAAAATAAAAAATATAATTATTAAATGGAACTTTAATAAACATATAAGATATGTTAATTAATTAATAAGAGATGGTAAATACATTTATATGGAAGGGATATTTTAGTCTTGAAAAAAATAATTTTCTGCTTCTGCTTTTTTTTTAAAAATAAATTTTTTTAGCTTCTTTCCAACCGCAGAAAAATTGCTTCTACTTCCATTTAAGAGCAGTTTTACAGGCTTGCCAAACACCTAATTTTTCAAAAAAGTACTTTTTTCTCAAAATAAGTGTTTCTGGACTTCCAAAAGCAATGCCAAATAGGCTCTTAGTCTAGGCTGTAAATTGTAATCAACCAATATATAGCAGTAACTAAATTAAAGTGAAACAAAGAAATTAGTCGTAATTATAATAATTTGAGACTTTACGTCATTTCTGTTGCCAGATTTAGTTTATTGGATGGGATTAAGGTAAACCATAACGTAACTTGCTAAGATTCAGAATAAACAAAGGAGAAATTGACAAATTAAAGGAGAGATTTGGTAAGAACTTCAATTAATCCATTATTACATTGGAAATTTGACACGAAAAAAAGATCATCTTTACTTGGGGAGTAGTCATGTATGTACACACATACGTAAAATATACTCATTCCGTCTCAATTTATGTGACACTTTTCGCATTTCAAAAATTTAAAGACTGTAATTTTTCAAATACATTTTATGTGTTTTGAATTATCAATTATTGTGACTTATAGTACCATTTACGTAGTTTTCAAATATGTAAATTTTATTTTAAAAAAACTTAAATATCATGTCTGAATATACGATCAAAACTAAATTGTTTGATTCTCGAAATTCAAATGGTGATAGAGGAGAGGAAGTAAATAAATATTTGGAGAAATGATCTGTTAGTAACTGCAAAACCAGTAATTATGTGCAAAATGTATACAAATATAAAAAAAACTTTTTTTTTTTTTTTATTATTAGAGAAAATCTTATAGTCATTTTCATACCGTTATTATATATAGATTTTTAAAAAGTTAACAATATTTTTACATCGTAAAGTCATCTTGATGTGTTTTAGCAGGTTTATTTCAACATGAATATATAGAGTATGGACCATAGACAATTGACCATAATGTATCATTATTCATATGTCATAAACAGGAAATATGCATTCATGTGAGAAATAAAAGGAGAATTAATTATCATCAATTTAACAGAATTTCAATTTTTAACTAACAATTAAATTCAAGAGAAGCTTAGTCAAAATTATAACTTATTTTTGGTCAGCTTCATATTACGTGACTCCCCTTATATAAGGATCTATAAATTTATTGACTTTGCTCATCAACTCACAAAATATTTCAATAGTTGAAGACCATAGACGATCGACCAGAATGTATCATCACTCATGTCATAAATTGGAAATATACATTCGTGTAAGAAATAAAATGAGAATTTATCATCGTCAATTTAATAGAATTTCAATTTTCAATCAACAATTAAACTCAAGAGAAGATAAGTCAAAATTACAACTTATTTTTGGTCAGCTTCATATTACATTACTCCCCCTATATAAGGATCTACAAATTTGCCGAATTTGCTCATCAACTCCCAAAATATTTCAACAATTGAAGACCATAAACGAGCGACCATAATGTATCATCAATCATGTTATAAATGGAAAATATGCTTTCATGTGAGAAATTAAAAAGGAATTTATTATCATCAATTTAGTAGAATTTTAAATTTTCAAACAGCTATTAAATTCAAGAGAAAATCAGTCAAAATTACAACTTATTTTTAGTTAGTTTCATATAACATTACTCCCCCTATATAAGGACCTCTAAATTTAGTGAGTTTCCTCATCAACTCACAAAATATTTCAACAGTTGAAGATATAATATGAATATGTCAACAATAATCAAAATCTTGTTCTTTTCTTGTCTTTTCCTTTCAAGTGTATTTCTTTCAAGATCTCTAGAAGTTGGTACGTTAAATTTATTAATTTGACACATTTAATTAGCGTGTGTTCATATTTTTATAAACGATTACATGTAAGATGATCTAGTAGTGTGATTTCTTCTCTTTTTTTTTGGTACCATCGGTGTATAGAGTTCTAAGTTTCTTAATTATGTCTGGATAATTGTAGATGATACGAATGATGAGTTTAGTTACGACCAAAAAGCAAAGAACGGACCATCGAATTGGGGGAAAATCTCGAAGAACTGCAATGGAAATTTGCAGTCTCCAATTGATCTTGATAACAAAATGGTTGAAGTTGTATCAAATTTAGGAATTCTTCAAAAATACTACAAACCATCCAATGCCACTCTCTTCAATAGAGGACATGATATGATGGTACGTAAGAAAATTGTATCATTGTAGTATATAGTAATATATGTTGTGGATAATATATTATCACTCATATTGAAATTTAACTTTTTAAGTTATGATAATATAATATATTTACAAAATGCAGTTGAGATGGGATGGTGATGCAGGATACTTGAAGATAGATGAAACTCAATATCAACTCCAACAAGTTCATTGGCACACACCTTCCGAACATAGTATCGATGGAAAAAGGTATATCATTGTGATCAGAGGTAGAATCAGGATTTAAAATTTATGGGGTCGGGGTTTTATTTTTTAAAAATTACTGGGTTCTAAATCTATTTTAATTTGTTTGGCTTGATTCGGAGCATGAAAGTCAAACTAACTAATGTTTGGTGTGATTTCAGACACATAGAATCTTCAATTTTTGAAATAAAACATATATATGTAGGTACTACGTACATAAAATTATAAAAAGTACTATAAATCATAATAGATAAAAGTATTTAAAAAAATTATGATCAATGAAAATATATCCTTTGACTGTCCAAATAGTAACTAGACAAACAAATTTAAATGGAAGAAGTAATTTATATATGTTCGATAAATTTCTTAGAACAAGTTCAAAATTTGAATTAAAATTGTTGAATTCGTCTAAACCGGTAACCTGTACTCTAGTTTTGCCCCTGATCGTGATGGTGTAATTAATTTTTACACCATAAGTTTGATTTAAATTATACCATATATAAAAGATTGCTTGATTTGCGAGGCCTCTTAAAGTCAATTAATTTATGAAAAAGAAGTTACTTTCTAATCTATACAATTAAACGTCGCAAAAAAGGAAAAAATAATTCATAAAAATTGAGTTATTTGAAACTTAGAAAATAAAATTGTTAGAAATATTAAAAATAAATGAACGTACGCAAAGAGAAAAAATTATCATTATTCACCAACTCATCTATATAATCTTAACCAAGATTTTTTTTTTTTTTTTTTAATAAATATAATTGCAGGTCTGATATGGAGGCTCATTTGGTACATATGAGCAGTGATGGAAAAATTGCTGTCATTGGAATCCTCTACGAAATTGGATCATCGCCTGATGATCTCCTAACCATAGTAAACACAATTTTATTTTTTTTACACTATCAACATAATTTAATCGATCGATCTCATTATTTTTCAGCTTCTTGATATTGTTTACTCATCTAATAACAGCTAGAAGGGGATTTAGTAGCTCTTGCTGATAAAAAAGGTGCACAAAAACCCAAGGGAATAATTGATCCAAATATAATAAAATTGGATGACGATATATATTACAGATATATTGGCTCCCTAACTACTCCACCTTGCACTGAAGATGTTGTTTGGACTGTTGATGGAAAGGTAATTAATTAAATTTTTTTCTAAATTCATTATTATGAAGAAAATTAAATGTAATTAACTATTCCCATTTTAGAGTTAAAACTAATTATGTAATTTTTCTTTTTTCAATTTCCCAGGTTAATAGTGCAACGGCAGGACAAATAAAATTGCTCCAAGATGCTGCTATTAACGTGAGTTGCTACGTCAAAATTATTTATGTAATTAATTAATTTTCTTTAAAGGTGTGTCACACCTTCAAAATTCACTTATTTTAGATCGAAGAAATTATATAACTTAAAAGACAATGTTTTTATTTTTTTCTTCTCATGTTTATCTCAGGGATTTGAATTCAATTCCAGACCATTTCAGCCATTAGACGGACGTTTTATCAAATTAAACAAACCTTATTAGTTTCGTTGGTTGATAATATGGACTTGACACTCGTTGACGAGGGTTCAATTTACTCGCAAAAAGTACAAAAATGTATTAGTTGCCTTGAATTTGTGTTAGCAATTGTTCCAACATCCGATCGAGAAGGAAAATAATATAGCATTACAAGTGTAGGCACGTGGATTACGTCCCTAATTTATACTGTATGAGTGCTCTATTTAGCAATAAGAATTAAGAAGTAATATATGATATTTCTACATAAATTCTTGAAGGATTTTCTATATAATAAGTTTTTTATTTATTTATTTTTACTCTTAGTAACTTTTTATTCGAAGCAAATATCATTTATTTACACCACAAATTATAAATATCTGGAAAAAATCATGCATATATGTTGCTAGTCATCCGCTTCTTCAAAATTTTCAATTAGAAAAATTAGACGTTTTTCTTAATTAATTAAGCCGCCTTGTAAAAATGCCCAATTAATTGATAAAAAATTTTATTAGACAATTTGAATTACATATTAGCATTGAGTTAAGCTAAAATAAGCAAAGTTAAGAAAAATATGAATGGGACGAAGTATGTTTTAATAGACTGTGTTTGTCACGCTACCTAAAATTCATATTTAAATGAATATATGTAACAAACAATTGAAAATTTTACATCAAGAAATTAACTTGAAAATTGGAAAAATTTAAAGAACTATTGAATTATTGAAAAGTAATTAAGCCGTAATTTCTTGAATATAATTAGAAGCTCCGCTTTCAGATTAATGTAATCCTTACGAATTACGAATTGATTAATTAATTAATAAATTATATTGAACCTGATGACTAATTTAACTGTTAAAAGTTGAACATTATATTTTCTTTCTTGGACAGAAAAACAAGAATTTTATATTTACTATAATTAGAAGCTAAATAAATGAAAACGTTTCTTTTAAAATTGAAGTTTCAACGTACCACGCCAATATGTCTTCTTCTACTATTTTTTTCTTCTTTTCCAAAAAGCATCCTGACAACAAAAAAAACATTTTTATAAGCTGACCATGCTATTTTGAATAACTTCAGAATCATAGACGTACCTAATGACAGTTGCCAACATAATATATTTACGTCTCATAGAGTATTTGTTAAAGGTCTAATTTAGTCTATATTGGTAGCTAAGAGATCACCTAGCATAGATAAAAAAAAAATTAGATGTTCTCTTGATGTCCATTCTACCTGACACATGTTGTTGGAGTGAGATAGCAAGTATCTTGTGAAATTAGTCTGATACATGCAAATTAACACGAACATCACAATTACATAAAAAAATAATTGGCATGCATGTGACATGAGAAATAAAAATAGAATTTTATTTTCAATAAAGAAACTATTATGGTGGTCTTTAATTATTTAATGCATAGAATCTCAATCAGAAGATCACGGGCTCAAGACGTAGAAACGGTTTCTTATAAAAAAAATGTAAAATAAGACTGCATATGATAGATACTTATAATTCGATATTTTTATTGATTTCATACATAACGAAAGTTTTAGTCTTTTAATCCCAACAAGCAAAAACTCAAGAGAAGAAATTCAAAAAGGAGTCCTCGATCGGTCGGTCTTTTTATTAGGAGTATATAATTTATACAATTAATTAATATTGAGAAAGTAGTAGGGTGCTTCAATTAGCCACCTGAATAAAATTTAGAAAATTCTCATGACTAGAAGTTTAGTCAAAAGCAACTTCTTTTAATTTTGGTCAGCTTCACATTACCTTACCCTCCCCTATATAAATGAATTTGCTCATCAATATATAAAAAACATTTCATCAACACAGTTAATTAAAGATATAATATATTATTGAATATGGCAACAATAACCAAAATCTTGTATTTCATTTCATTTCTTGTCCTTTCAACTGCATTTCTTACAAGATCTGCGGAAGTTGGTACGTTATATATATATAATGTGTTGTGACATGTAACCAGCTGCTTTAATTTAATTTCCATGTTACGTGACTAATTATAAAACTTCGATCGTATGAATTGTTATATATGCATGTATTTTACATGATAATGTAAAACGAATCTTTTATACTGTCATTGTATATAGTTTTTATTTTCTCGTATATTGTAATTAATTGCAGATGATGAAAGTGAGTTTAGTTACGACGAAAAAAGCGAGAACGGGCCAGCTAACTGGGGTAAGATTAATCCAGAATGGAAGACATGCAATACTGGAAAATTGCAGTCACCAATTGATCTTCTTAACAAAAGGGTTGAAGTTGTATCTGATTTGGGAAGACTTCGTAAATATTACAAATCATCTAATGCCACTCTCTTGAACAGAGGCCATGATATGATGGTACGTAAATTTATATTGTGGTCTTTCGAGCCTCTGAGGTAGTGATAAGGTCTACGTACACTCTAATCTTCCCAGATCCCACTTAGTGGGATTTCACTGTGTATGTTGTTGTTGTTTGTAGTTCAGTACTAATAATAATTAAGACCAAAATTTTTTAAATGAGTGATTATAATATATATTTAAAATACAGTTGAGATGGGAAGGAAGTGCAGGATACTTGAAGATAAATGGAACTCAATATCAACTCAAACAATGTCATTGGCATACACCTTCTGAACACACAATCAATGGAAAAAGGTATTCTATGGCATACATATATACTGTTAGTATTAACACCCCCATAGGGGCGGAGTCAGGGTACCGCACGAGATCATGTGAACCTCCTTTGTAAAAAAAGGTCTAAAAGTATTTTATATATATAGTAAATGTTGAATTCTCTGAACCTCCGTAAATAAAAACTCAATCTTTTTTTCCCCTTTATATATTCTTTGAATGAAAGCATTCAACAACTTAAATGCAGGTTTAATTTGGAGGCTCATTTGGTACATGAAAGCAATGATGGAAAGACTGCTGTTATTGGAATCATCTACAAGATTGGACGGCCTGATTCCTTCTTATCTATGGTAATTAACACGAATTTATTTATATATATCATACGGACTTAAGTTATATACCCTGATAATATTATAACAAAATTATTTTTTATACTATCAATGTAATTTAATCGGGTAAGTATTACTTCATATCACAGATTGAAAAGGATTTAAAAGCACTTGCTAATACAAAAGGTGTAGAGAGAGGCATTGGAAATATAAATCCAAAGCAAATAAAAATGGATGGCAAAAAATATTATAGGTATATTGGCTCCCTAACAGTACCACCTTGCACTGAAGATGTTATCTGGACTATGGATAGAAAGGTAATTAATCAATTTTTTCCACTCAATATTATGAAAATTAAATTTAAGTATTTCTATTTTGAAATTAATTTTAATTATGTAATTTTTTATTCCCAGGTTAAAACTGTGACCAAAAGGCAAATGAAACTGATCCGAGATGCTGTTCATGATGTGAGTTGTTATACCCCAAATTAAAATTTTAGTAATTAAGATTAATTTTCTTACCTATTTATAGTGTATGTTTCGTAATATATTTGGATCCAAAACCTACTAGTATGTTTTTTTAATAATGAATTTGTGAGACTCGAAAAGGGTGGCTCTTTAATTAAAAGATACTACTAGAAAATTAGAAAGCTAAACAACGAAAATTCTATGCTAATCTTATTTAGCTATGAATTTATAAAAAAAATCAAATAGGTAGGCGCTATTTAACAATAGATTAACTGGGGATTACCAATTGATTCCGTAGTTAATTTCATATTTTATTTTGTAGTAGTGAGAACTCAAGAATGTACTTACATAATTATACAAGTTTAGTAAATTAATGACAATGTTTTCTTGACTTTTTTTCTTGTCTTGTTTTGTTAATGACAGGAATCTGAAAGCAATGCTAGACCAGCTCAGCCACTAAACAAACGTCCTATTAAATTATACAAACCAGAACAAATAGAAGTTAATTGATGCTTTAGTTCTCCGTTATAATTGCATGTGTACTATGTATTATACTTTACTAGTACAGGATGTTAATTAATAATTATATTCAGAACTAGGATTAGTTATAAATTGAATTATGTCACATATTATTGCATTAATATATTCGTTGTTGTATTATTGGATTCATTGTATCATCATTTCATAGTAATAAATCCCAGTTTATGGAGAATTTGTTTAGTACTTTTGTGACCTCGAATTTTCCTTACATTTGTTTCAACATATGACGAGAAGTAATGAATCGAGATAACTTAGTAAATCATAGTACTTTATTTATTTATTTAGTGGACATAAAAAAAAAGTTGAAGCGACAATTAAAATGGAACGAAAGAACAGATACTAAAGTTCAACTTTCTCCAATGTGCCAAAACTGTTGAGTCCTCTAAGGGATTTCAATCCAAAAGCCAACTATAGATGATCAACTGCTTTTTGGGATTAGAGTTGCAAATATACGGTCCAATTTAACTATTATATATGGTCTAATACTACCATAAAATATTATCTTGTTATTCAATATACGCCATGTTTACAAATTAAATAAGGCGAAACGTCGTGGTAACTCAAAAATTAATTCAATTTAAAAGAATAAAACAATTTTTAAGGAGTCGCCACCTAATTTTAGGAAAATTAGGAAACCAATTAATTAATTAATAAAAAAGTCTACGAAACCTATAGATTCTAGGTAAGGGGTTCAAGTCATTTCGAAGGGAAGGTATTAGACATCCTTCAAAATCCACAATTGTGGGTCCCGACTGAATTCATTTTTTCAAATTGAGGAGGAGAAATATAATGTACAAGTATAATAAACACACGATACATAAAATAAAACAATAATATAAGAAACGGCCTAAGATTTGCCTAACGTCAATAATATATACAATAACGAATAAAAATATAATTTGAACTCCATTGGAATAGCTTCAATGGAAAGCGACTCCGGGGTGTACCTGTAAAGATACTTAGTAAAAGTGTTAATAATAAATAAATATGAATAAAAATAAATGAAACAAATATAACTTAAAATAAAATTTTCGTCTTATTAACATGGAAGGCCTAGGAAATCGACGATAATTTCTTCATCGGCCAATTCAACTTATAATTTATATAAACTTAAACTAAATTTTCGTTTTTTACAATGGGGAGGCCTCGAAACCAACGGAGAGACTTTTTCATTGATCAATTTAACTTTGTAACGATAACAACAAATATTAAGAGAAAAAAAATGAAAACAAAAAAAACAACATAAGACCAACACTAATAATAGTAACATGATTAACAACAAACAAAAATTTACGCAAAAGAGACATGCATAAATATTAACGAACTATATTTAAAGCAATATACAAAATTCATTAAAACCCATTTTTTGAACAATTATTAACAGAACCAAACGGTATAAAAAAAAAAAAAAAATTAACAAGAGTTTAAAACGACAATAATATGGTAGCCAAAACATACCCACTAGCAGAATATTGAAAAATGCACAGAAGTTATCTAAGAAAACAATAAAATTATCTTAGTAATATTAGGGAAAAAAAAGCTAAGAAGATAAACAATAAAACAAATATCTAATAAACCATAATAAACCAAATGAATTTAAACAAAATATTCTTAACAACAGTAAACACAACTACACCAACCTAATAAAATACTAACAAATTAAAAAAAAAATCAACAACATGGAAGAGCAACAGCAATAAAATGAAAATAGAACGACATAAATAATAATCTAAATTTAGAATGAAATTAATGAGTGAGATCTAGATTTTTTTACCAACACTGAGGCCGATTGGAGTTTTTTCGGAGCTTGAAACTGCTACTGGGTTTGTCGGAGTTTTGCTCGCTGTTTTCCGTTTGTTTTGGTGATTGGAGCTGGTCGGAAAATGGGTCTTGTTTGTGCTTGTTTGGTAGTTTGTTGCTGTTGTTAACAGCTTGGCGTGGATCGGTGGCTGTTTTCTAGTGGATTTAGGTTGTTGTTTTGGTGGTTTTGGGGTGGGATTTGGTAGTTGAGCGGTGGTCTGTGAAGCTGCTGTTCAGAAAATGTGTAAAAGTGGGATGGGGTTTTAGCGTGGTGGCTGTGGTTGCTGGCCGGCAACGGAAAAAATGAAGAGGGTAAAGGGTTGTTTGGGTCTTTGGTAGTTGGGTATTACCAGAAAAAATGGAGAATGGAGATGGGTTTTGGTGGTGGACTTGCCGGACTCCGGCGGAGCTCCGGTGAACTTGTTTCAGGAAAATTATGAACACTAAAATTTTTTTTAAAGACTATTAAAATCTTATCTACCAGCCCCTAACTTAATGACCAAGCTATTGTTTAAATAGAAAATCGAAAACCGCATATAATACAATACCATTATCTTAAAACTGTGGGCCAAAACCACCAATTAATAAAATATGTGTATGAAATCTTATCCTTATTTGAATGAATTTATAGACTGCGCAAAAAATATTAAAATGAATATTAACAAATGTAACAAATAAAATTAATAATATGTAAAAAAATGTAATTCAACAAAAGTAATGATTTAATCAAATTGAACAAATATTCGAACATATTCAACCAATGTGACAAAAATAATGTAATCAAAATAAAGTGATAAAAATCATAAAATTTTGAGAAATAAGGATAAGTATCGATAAATTTATTTAAAAGTATAAAAAAAAATGTTTTTGAACTATTGAATAAATAAAACTTAAAAGTATGAATTTTGAAAATGTTAGGCTAAAATTTGGTTGTCAACACGCCATTTAATTGGAAAAAAACAAGATGCATTCTTGAATAAAAATGTATAATAGTATATGAAAGGTGTTTATACACAAATAAAAGCTAAAATGGGCAACAAACTCAAAATTAACACAAAATTCAAATTACAAATAAAGTAGTCCGAAGACAATGGCTTAAAATGTATACTAACACGTCTGCTATGTACGTATACACGTCCATTTTCACAATTGACAGCAGCATTCATCTACTGAATCAATGGAAAAGGTATTGTTGCGGCACACGTGGAGGTTCATCTCCCCTGCAAGATTACTTGTTCGTCTCATCGTAGGATAGTGGCCTGGAAAAGAAAAAAATACATGTTGCATTCAACGACATGGAAATGATTGTAGAATCAATCCTCAGTTTTCTCTAAGTTGAGGATTCTAAGAAATTTCGATCGAAGATGTAAAATTCTACTGTAAACATTCTAAATGAATCCCCCAGCCACCTCTTTCACCAAAGAGACAACAAATTTAACCAAGCAAAAACAGAAAGCCTAAAGTTTTAGAATAACAAAAGCATATTTATCATGTTTCTTCATGAGTAGACTCAAGGTCATTTTACGTACAAAAAATCACTTTCTTCGAGTTGAAGCCTAAATTTGTGCTTACATCCAAGAAGAGCAAAGAAAATTGAGATCAGCATTAGACTACTATTTGTTGCATCAATCATTTGAAAAGGAAGATACGACAATACAATGAGATTTGACGATATGGAAGATCTTACTTACCTAAGAAGCTTTGAGAACAACAATGTTGATGTCAATTACTAAAGTCCTGTCACGCAGAAAGACATCGCCCATGTTAACCTTACCTCCTAAGTAGAAAAACTTCGCGAAACGTGAACTTATTAATATAGAGCACATCAACACATTAGAGGAGATTATTACAGTATTAACATTGCAACAATTTCAGCAAATCGATTTCAAACAAGAGATTTGGCAATAGAAGATGATACACGCAAGAAGACTAAAAATGATATGCAGCAAAAAAAAAGACCTTCATTAGTGAGCACCAACCTATAAATTTGAGAAAGAACTTGCAAGTTGTGATTCAACCCCATTCACCCAAGAGGAAATGAGATGATTAGCAATTGCAAAGGGCCCCGGGATAAACATAGGAGCAAGTTCCCCACTCTCCACATTGAAGTCGGAAGACAAGCTCTGTCCTCTTTCTACACCCTTGCACATTTGGTCCACTTTACCAGCAGCAGTCTTCTGTGCCTTCTTGTATTCTGCTATTGTGAGTGCCTTTTTCACATCTTCTCTGCTGTGCCATTTTGCATCTAGATCACAAGTTGATTCACCGTCACAGGAAGAAAGAAAATGCCCATAATCAAAAAATAAAGGTGGAATTTAAGCATTACAAGTCAAAGGGCGTCAATCGAAAATCAACATAATTAAAGATCTTCAAATTACCTTCTAATTCCTCCTTATCCACATTAATATCCAGTGATTTTGCATACGCAAAGAATCCCACCATAAGTTGGCATGGCATGCTGCTAGGTCCAACTGTAAAGGAAGAAACATACAGTTAACTGACAATCACATAAGGTAAAAGAAAAATGGCATGCAAGAAATACAGATAAAATCAGTAACAACTGCCAATGAGGAAAAGAAAACCTCTGGAGACCATTTCATGAAGCAACTGGTTGGCACACAATTAGATCAACAATGCTCTAAAGAAAAATGGAAAGCTGATATGCATCACACCGATATGATGTTTTTTTTAAAGATTGGTGGTAACAATTAGGAGCTACTCTGGTATTCATTCCCTGCATTGTTATTAAAAGTCATTGTTTAGTCACTACGATGCGAAGCAATGGTTATTGCTTCATGGTTGAAGTCATGTGCTTCAAAGAATGATTCGTAAAGTCATCCAACTGAAAATTGGGGTCGGTTCTTTGAATCTCAATAATGGCATTTTCTTATAATGGATGTTTTCATAAATTGTGAGATTCACTTATTCTTTGAATCTCAATTTTGAGGAATTGGATTAATAACAGCATTTTCTCATATTGAATGTTGAACTATCATTAGTACTGAGTTCATGTATGTTTACTAATTAATTTTTTTTTCATAAATTGTGTGATTCGCTTCTCTCTTTCTGCTTCAGGTTCCATAGAACTTGTCATTTTTTAGCGCTTTTCCTTGTTAAAAACACTAATTACATAATTACCTAACACCATTTAAAAAAAAGCTAGGTGTATATATAAAATAAGAAGAACCAAAAGAACGGAAGGGAACAAATACCACAAATCTGTTTCCAAGAACATTACCAGGCCATGGCTGAGAACTATGGTAAACAACTTGTCCAACTTCAATACCGGTCTCCTCCCATGTTTCTCTTCTCACAGCCTCCTCCAAACTTTCTCCTGGCTACTAATAAATTTAGATACCAATTAACATGTTTTATAAATAAATTGTGAATGGCAGGATCAAAAATCAATGCTGGCTAATTATAAACCTATTAAAAAGGAAAAGGGGGACAGCAAACCAACCAAAAAACAAAAAAGAGCTGATTAGTATTTTTTATGATAAGACAAAGTCATTTCGTAGGCCACAAGATACGAAGGTATTTTGGGCTATGTTATAAATATTTAGCTTGTGTCGAAACTCAAAACTTTTTTTCCTTGAACTCCGTACACAAAGGAAGTAAAAAAAAATGGACCATTGGCTAAAAGGAAATAAGTCAAATAACTAATATACTGATGCAGGAATGAGGTTCTAGTGGATAAAATCTCTTATTCACCACGGACACCATCCATAGGGATCAAGACATGTGAATGCTACTTTTTAACTAAATTTGGCAATTGCATAAATGAGTAAGCCAAGTTATGCAGCAGCTTGAAAATGCATTGTATGCATAATTCTGTTGATCTAAGCCTTCCTCGAAATCAAAAATATGCCACATACCTCCATGAAACCAGCTAGACAACTCCACATGCGAGGCACAAATCTTGACTGCCTACTTAATAGCGCACGGTCATTCTCTTTGTCAATAACTAACATAATCACAACCTTTTGCCAGGACAAGACATGCCAAAGAAAGTTAGGATTCTCATGTAGCATTTCAGTATGTAAGTCATAAAACCTCTTCCATGAAACAAAGAAAAACAAGTAAACCCAAAAAGTGTACAACCACAAGCAAAATATTAATCAGAGAGAACAAACATCGATCTGATTGACATACTGGATCAACTCGAGGATAGATTTTCTTCTTGCATAACTCATTAGAGCACTGTTTCCGTCTCCCGGCATCAATTAAAATGTTCTTACCTCCACAAAATCCACAAAAACGTGATACTGTATGCCATTCTAGTAATGATCTGGCCTGATAAAATTGCAAAGCCAAAAAGTAAAACGTTCAGTCAAATATGGTCACCATTTTTAGCATTAGAGTAAACTAATAAGTAATAACTAAAATAGAATGCTCCCGAATGTTTTGATATGCGCAGTTCAACATTGTAAATGATGTGGCAAAATCAAATTCATTTGATTTGTATTAGAAAAAAACTTGAGGCTAGATGGTCTCATCAGGACTCTTAGACACATCCACACTTTCTGAGACAACCCTTAAGAACTCTAAATATAACTGAGGTTAAGAATGCTTAAGATAATAAAGTTTGAAATGCACATTTACAACGTGATGTTAACTGCATAACCAGGTTGCATATGCATAAAAAGAGATCCTCTGTTAACCAGTTATTATACACAACTATTATTTAAGATCACTTAAGTAGTATTCTAAACCTACACATTTTCTTGCCTGCAAGAATCTACATAACTAAAGATAGAACTTGAAAAAAAATACTCACACTATTTCAATTTGTTTGTCTTATTTCCTTTATAAATACATTCTACGTATCTTAGTTTAAGACCGCAAGATAAACCAACGGTTACCGACTTTCTCCACTTTCCGCAACCGTAATCACTTGTCATTTCGATTAAAGTTTCTTCATTTTCTTAAACTCCATGCCAAGTCAAAATCAGACAAACAAATTGAAACGGAAGGAGTACATGGATTCAAAATTACTAGCAGGTAGTGGATAGTTTATGAAAATGATTCACTACATTAATATGCCTAGTTAATTCATGCAGCTGGTGATCACAACGCAGGCAACTAGAACATCTACAAGCGATCCAAATTCGACGAGAAATGACAATTGTATCAACGTTATACAAGAATGCAGTTTTTGAAATTGATAAATCAGAGGTGAAAAGCATATACATGACCAGCAATAGCAAGTTGTCCCATGGATGAAGCATTTTCCCAATCAGTGGCAACCATCAGAGTCCTGAGCTCAACAAAGCTAAACTGCCTACCCCCCAATTCTTTAACCAATCCATTACCAGCCTCTGTCACATCAATACCCCAGTACACAACATAAACCCCATCACCCTCAGAATCAGAACCCAGATAAACCAAAGTATCTTCACTCAAATTAACCTCAGAGTTCTCCAAGAAAGCCTTACAATCCCCAAAACTCAACCAACCCAAGTGCCAATTCGGCTCATTTGAACCCCTGACTGAACCAGCCAATGGCCTTCCCTTTCTGAAAGGCAAGATCTTGAAATTAGGAGAATGGGGTTCATGGGTATTTCCTAAAAGAAGATTTTTAAGGGTCTTGAGAGCAGAGGGTGGTGAAAATGGATCAGTTGGTTTAGGGGTTCTTAGCTTAATGGGGTTGCCTGCAAAGGCGTGTGACTTGAAGAAATTGGTGGACATGGTGGAGAATTGTGGGGTTCTGAGAATTGGGATTTTGGAGATGGAGAGGAGATGGGTAGCAGCTGAATTTGTGAAGGAAAGAAGAAAGATCATTGCTTGAGTTCAACTACCATTGCTGTTTTTTTATGAAAAATGAAGATTTGGTGAGTCGGTGAGGATGGTCTATGAAACGATGACATCTGGACTTGTGTGTCCTATGGTCACGTTGTATAATAGTTAGCCACAATTTCATTTGTACACCTTGGACTCTTCTCACAAGGGTGCACACTATTTCCCAACTTAGAAAAATATTATTCTAAAAACATTTATATATATATGTAATACAAAATCGTGAGGATGGATAAGGGTAGGGTGATGAGTGTTGTGGTAGGGGAGGTGGGGCGTGGAGTTGGGCAGGTCGGGGTGTGGGAGGGGGACAGTGAGTACGTAGGAGGTGGTGGGGTAGACGGTGAGTAGAAAGTGCTTGACCTATGAGAAATTTTATCGAATTACTTTTAAAAAGAAATTCTTTTTCATTTGATTTGTTGTATCTATCATAATATTAGGGGGAAATGTTATATTAGGTACTAAAAATTAACTCGATTTTAGTCCATTTTAGTTTAATTTAACACCTCTATCGCTATCAACATGTGATGAGACAAATGTTTTAGAGATATATATCAACTCTATTGAGTGCAGGTCAATATTGATTCCTTCTATCATCAAATATGGAAGCTCAACAATATAGTGGTTCTCTTGCTCTAGTGTTAAAAGAGTCTGTTTGAAGAAGCTTATAACGTATGTCTCGTAAACATAAGTCATAATTGACCATGAAAAACTGAATTAGCCCATTTGACCTCACAACTTTCTATGGTGATCCTATTGGACACATACTAAGTGATTGATCCCTAACTTGAAGAGTGGAAATCAAACCTTCTGCTTTAGGTAGGAGAACTTTGAATCTATCAAGATACTTGATAATTAACCTGCCTTCATTCAGTGTCTATAATGTACTTAATAATTCCTTCAATATGCCTTGCCCCAAAAATTATTGGCCCTCAGTAAATACATTAATAAAACTGTATCTTGTAGAGAAGTTATAATTTATTTAATTACCCAACTAAAATGACTTATTTTTTCTCTTTATCATGATCATATATATAGTTCGTCAAACAAAAAATTAACTTTGTTTTAATAAATATTTTGACAAAAGTTCTTATAAATCAATTTAGACTACATATTTAGTTAAAAGTAGTTTAATTTTTAGATTGTCCGAATTGAATGAATCAAAACGGATCAAGTTAATAAATATTAACTTACCAAACTTGGACGATCGAGTTGAGTGGATTATATTACGGTAGAAGCTTAGTAGCTGATAGTGTAGTGTTGACTTGTTTAGGGTGATTGATGTTTGTCATTGTACTAGTTAATTGTAGTAGTATTGTAGCTCTTGTTTTTGGTATTCATCATTGTTTAGTATTGTTTTCAATAATCTATCATAGTATATTGCTTATTATTTTTCGATTATCACGCTATTTTGTTGTTGTTGTTTTTGCTCTCTTCCGGTAGAGTTTGCACTGTTTCCTTATTACCTACTATATTTTCTTCACCCTCTCCTTCTTCTTTGTAGTCAGATTTGTTGCACTTGAACCGAGAGTCTTTCAGAAACAGATTCTCTATCTCCACGAGATAGTAATAAAATCTGCGTACATTCTACTCTTTCCAAACCCCAGTTAGGTATGTTATTGTTGATGATTCACTAATTATCTCCATCACACATTCTATAGTATAGTGTCTCATTCAACAATAATGTGTTCATATGTAAATCAAGTATAGGGCAGTATTATTGTAACTTCAATTATATGCATTGCCATCCCTTTCTTGCCAACCAAAAACTTTGGAAGAAATTAGGAACCAGAGCAGCTGAGGAGTAAATTCAAATATTCCACTTGCTGATGGCTACTCTGTTGAATTTCATCTCCCTTTTAGTCTAAACTCTAAACTGATAGAGAAATATGAATTATGATAGCTTGAGTCTGACATTTTATGTACCAAAGCCAGTACTCCTTTCTTGTGGTTCCTGTAAGAGGGTCTGCTTTTATAGGGATAAATTCAACATCCTTTTCATCCACCCAATGAATTTAACCTTCAACTAGTTAGTATGGGATTAGACTTAGTTATGATTATAAGTGACCTGTTTTTATAAATAATATAACTATATGATATAGAATAGAGTAATTATTACATGTTGAGTATACATAAGTTAAATTTATATATATATGAAGAGAGAGATAGAGCTATTACGTACCACCGAGGGTTATGATAGAGTGATAAGTAATCCTTCAATATTTAATCAGAAGTCTCGAATTTGAACCTCGAATATGAAGTTGTCTTTGGTAAAAAAACGTCTATTCCTTATACAGGACCACTTGGAAATTTTAACAAGGCACTTTCTGGCTATCTGCCTCTTTATCATTGCCTTTAATTTTGTTTACAAAATTCACTTTTATCATTTCTGGCTTTGCTTCTCAATTTTTACTGTTACTGTTGAGTGTTGACATATACTCCGATCCTTTATACTTGTTGCATCTTGCTATATGTCAGAATTAATTTGACTAATTTTCGGAGTTACATTGAATTAGAGTAATTTGATATTTATATTTTAAATTTAGATGTTTGAAAAATACATAAAAAGTGCTATAAATTATAATTTTTTTTATAATAATATGACGAAAAAAATACATTCTAAAATATTGGTCAACAATCATGATATTGCGAAATGTGACAAATAAAAGAGACCAGAACAAGTATATATATGTACACTCTTTCTGGTACCAACTCAGTGAGAAATAATCTTGCCGACGCTAGTGCATTATTATGATTTCACAAATAGAGTAGTACTTATTTGATTTGAATTTTAAGTAGTAATTAATTTAAAATATATGAACATATCCACACAAATTAAAGCTAGTGTACGTTGCATCGCTAAATTAAACCTGTAGGTAGTAGGAGAAAATAGAAAAATGTAAAGATTTTGAATAGTCATTATCCAAATAAAGTAAAAGCGACGCAAACCGGAAAATATAGAAAAAAAGATTACTAGAATTGGGAGCCAACAAATGTAAACCTCAGTACCAGAAAACTATGTGTTCCCATCCATATTAAATGCATATAATTTACTCATCCACTAATTAATGCAATTACCGACTTTCTTTTATTCCATCCGTGTTTAATTAGTTTCTGATATCTGTAATAGAGTTTGATTAAGTTGGATTTACGCATTGCCGAACCCATTTTTAAGGACGGCACTCTCAACAAAAAAAAATTCATAACCAACACTCAAACTCAAACTCGATTGAGACCTTTAATTAAAGGTGCATGTCATACCACCTAAACTCATATTGGTGAGGAAAGAATAGTTACGCAATGGAAAACTCTTCTATCCATTTTATTATCATGAAGAGGACCGGAAATAAACTCAAAATCTAGATGCCGTGACCACTTAGGTTTGATTTATTTTGTCATAAAAGAAAATTGATTTTATGGGTACATCGATTAGTATACCTCCAATATTGATAAGGTTGGGTACTGTGGTTGTTTGTCTCCAATTTGCCGCCCAATAAAATCTGTGACCAGCTAACTTATTTGATTTGGCTATTTTTTTTCTAAGTGCTTTCTCTTTAATGAGACAACAAGAACGATCACTGAGTTTCATATAATAAACAATTATTTAGAATAATTTACAAAGGATGATTCTGATAATTTGTCAAAATTATTTCGTAATATATAGATAACATCTCTTTATTTTATTTTTCAGAATTACTAGTCCAAATTTTTTAAATTTTTTTTTGAAGAGTTGATAGTAATTTTTTTTCAACTGATTTGATAGTCTTAAAAATAAATCCGCACTACAAGTCATGTATAGCTAGATGTTGAACTATAGTTTTTAACACCGTCGTATAATTGAGCATGGGTTTAGTCTTTTAGGGTGAAATTAATTAATAGTACCAGTAGTATGAAAAAACAATGCAAGTATCCATTTTTATCTTATTCTTTGTTAATCCGTTCATATTCAATCTTATCCGCCCATTTGTCAGGAAAACAACCCATATATATCCAGCCATGCTTATAGCCGTAGGGCATGGAGGTTAATTATAAGAGATCGATGCCATTATTTTCACATGCAAAATTAATTACTACTAGTGAAAAAAGTCTCCGTCTCTGAAAACCATGCAGTTTTTTCCCTCCCTTTTTTTCGGTTTAATCAATCCGTATTTGTGATTTACTAGTCTGATTAATCTAAATTCATGCGAGACACTGAGTAAGTTCAGTACTGAAGGTGTGTTAAATAAAGCATTCCTCATTCTTAAGTTTGAATTCAATCAAAATCTTTGATTAAAGATGAAGATAGTGACAAAGTTAGAATAGTATTTATTAAGAGGTACATACTGAGTAATTTTCCAACGAAAAAGAGTAAAATTATCATATGTTTTCAAAGTAATTTGCTGTTACTGTCTCAGGAAGTACCCCCACGGTCCACACGGAGTAATACGCAATATATTATATGTACGGATACTTTACTACTTGTGAGGCTCATTGACAAATACTACAGATTATTATTAGGTGGAAATGACAAGTGTACACATGGCTTAATTACACTATTTGTTCTAGTTCACAAATTAGGCATTTAAATACTTTACTCCACTTCGTTATTCAATTTATTAAAGGAGCCCAAGATCAACAACTATAGTCTAGACTCTAGATATACGTTATAATTTCAAGTAGGTGGGTGGATACACAGGGTTTTCGAGAGCCTAGTAACTTTTCTTCTGATCTTGTATTTATATTGAAAAATTGAGAGTTCGATTCATTTTAAATAAATATAATAATAAAATTGAAATTCTGAATCTGTTACGGAAAAGATGGACTACTTGTGCATTAGCAATCTCATCACACAATTACAGAAATTGAGAGAGTATTATCGAAGAAAAAATATAAATAAATTTTTGACTTCTACTTTTAAGTGTCTTTTAGTTGTGCTTGGCTAGGTTTTGCCACACTGTTACGCAATACAGATTGTGAATGCACGTGGCAATTTAATATACAATAATTCTTTATTGCTACTTGTCCAAGGGGCATGGAAGTTTATTGTATGTTATAACAAATTTGTTTTATTTTCAAAATTATTAATCGCGCAAAAATAATATACTAGCAAGTAGATGTTTCTTTAAATTGTAGCTTCATATAAGTTAAAACTTTTACTACTATAAAAGGTAGTGTAACTTGTTCCATTATTTATATTACTAGCAAGTAGTCAAGATACCCATCACTCCCACATAGAAAGAGAAAAAAAAATAGGAGATGGAGAAGGAAATAAAACAGTCAAAATTCAAGAAAATTTGTGTGTTTTGTGGGAGTAGTGCTGGAAAAAAAAGTATCTATAAGGAAGCTGCAATAGAGCTTGGAAGAGAACTAGTAAGAAAAATACTTCTCTGTTTTTTTCTCTGTTTCCTAAACTCTCTAATATTGACGATAAGCGCATACTTTATTATGTGTCGACTATATGAATTATTACTGTCCATATATATCAAGCTATTTAAGCTTGCTTCAGGTCAATAGTGAAAATGTATGTGATGTATTATATATATATATTTTTTTATAAATAAAGGTATCAAGAAAAGTAGACCTGGTTTATGGAGGAGGCAGCATTGGTTTGATGGGTTTGGTCTCTCAAGAAGTTTATAATGGTGGTCGCCATGTCCTTGGGTCAGTTATGCTTCTGTGTATATGTTTTCCTTTTTTTATTTTTATTTTATAAACATGAAAATAATGGCAACTTGCTTTTAATCTTGATATTAATTAGATAGATCACCGGGCTGTAGTATAAAATATAAACATTATTCCCTCCATCTCAGTATAAAATATAAACATTATTCCCTCCATCTCAAAATAAGTATCATTTTATCAACAAAAAAAAAAGATTGTCCCAAAATAAGCGCGGCTTTAGAAATTCAAGACAGAAAAAATAAATGTCCCAGAAAAATTTAGTAAAACTATACACTATATTTATTATATTTTTCAATGGAAATGAAATGAGCTAAAATGATAGTTATTTTAAGTCTAAAGTGTTTGATTAATCAAGATTCTCACCCCCTAAGTTAGGGGCCCTAACTAATTTTTACATGTTCTTGCCTCCAGAGTGATTCCCAAGACATTAATGCCGAGAGAGGTATGCTTTTCGTTACAATATTAAGATTTTAATTTGATTTATATACTCCATTATTAGTCTAATCAAGTGAAATAAGAAAATAAGAAAACAAATGAAATTAAAGGGTTTTTGTGGTAGCTAGCCTCTCATATTTGATGTATTTTCTACCACATTTTTGTTATCTTTTGTATGAAGTTTATTCTTCTTGTTGGTATGTGATCCAAAAACAGCAAGATGGAATTTTTGTTACTAGTATTGTATTTAGTTGTGTGGTATATTTGGTTTTAGTATTTTTGTTTTCAGAGTTTTCTTGTTCGATAGCTATCGCTTTCTTTATCCCCTTTCTTCCCTTTTGGTCCCCCTCGTTCTAACACAACAATTGGTCCTCTTTTTGGACTACTTAATTTAGACATTAAAAAAAATAGAGACATATTTCTGTTCGGATCAAACCTTACCATTATGTCAAAATTATAGCTGGTAGCAAAGATATGACCTAATTTCTTAATTACACCCGTTAAATAAGAGTCATATTCGATCATGACTTTGATCGGGATCATCACAGTCCTTTCGCAGGTAGGATGTTGGGTAAACAAGCCTTGCCATAGGCAGGATATTGACGTCACCCAATAATCCCCCCTCCCAACATGTGCCTCATGTAGCATGTTGCTCAATCTTGGGAATCGAATCCATTACCTTGACTTTGATACCACTTGTTAGAATCAAACACTTACTCATGCCAAAAACTATAATTGATATAACTTTATTTCTTAAGTAAGCCCACCAAGTAAGCATCATGACTCCTACCCAGACCACTTCAACCCCCTGGTGATCCTTGTCATAGGCCGGATGTTGACATTATCCAACACTATCTACAGTAATTAACATTGTTTGTCTCTAGATATTAGTTGTTATAGCGAAGTTGTTACAGAGAACATGTTACATAATATAACATGAAGAATCAGCTCCAAAAAAATTTAACCGTTATAATGAAATATCGTTATATAGAGAATATGTATGTGCACATATTAATCTTTTTCGAAAGTATATATAGACGTGCGTAGTTAGAGCAGAAAGCAACGGATGTAGTTGAACGTGCCGCGTTGCCTAGTATTAACATCAGTTACGTACAATAGTAGACTGGATCAGAGAGGAGGACGACCCTGCATAAAGGCTGGATAGTAGACTGGATCAGAGAGGAGGACGACCCTGCATAAAGGCTGCAATATGCATTACAAGCCTCATCGTTTTCTTTTTGTTCTTTTCCCCACTTCTCCTCTTTTTTATTCTTGTTTTATATTGTTACAAATTACAATTATGAGCCCTTGTATACCCCTCTTCTGCAGTCATAAAGAAAGACCCCCACCAATAGTTTTTGGAGATAATATGTCTAACTCAGTGACTCTATATATATCCACTTGTTGTGGGGGTATCAAAGTTGTGTCAGTTGACTTGTTGCGTGCGTATTTTTGCATTGACTTCAGTGAAATTACCTAACATATTAATCTAAATCTAATCAGATAACTGATAATATACTAAACAGAAGATAACAAATAACATATGTAACCTATAAGAGATCGAGAACTTACTTGTTCTTCACGTAGTTAGAGCATAAGAATAGGATGAATCAGGGTTGAAATTTATTGGTCTATGAAGATTGATATATTCTCTATATATGTTGTATTTTCTATGTTTTAAATTACACACCATATGTATATTTTTATATAAAAATTATTAAGACTAATTAATTACCTTAAAACACTCTTTATGGATGGATCCAAATTTCCTACAATTTTTCAATACTTTTAGGGGTCGTTTGGTTGGGAACAAGTTATCCCAGGATAACTAATTCTGGGATAAGTTATTCCACCATGTATATAGGATAATTTATCCCATCACTAAGACAAAAATGATGGAATAACTAATTCAATGACTACTTAATACCTTCAGCCAAAACATGCATGGGATAAAATAATCATATATTTTATCCTGAGATTATTATTTCTTATACCTTTCGCCAAACGACTGTAATAATAATAGTTGTGGTGGCACATGCAGATAACTGGTGAAACAGTAGGAGAGGTGAAGGCAGTTGCAGATATGCACCAGAGGAAAGCTGAAATGGCCAAACATTCTGATGCCTTTATTGCTTTACCTGGTTCCTCTACATTCTTCCCCAATTTTCACGATATAATAACCACCTTTACATATCGTATAAATAAAATTTTCAACATAAAAAAAGTTTTTAAAAAAAAATTATCTATATAATGTGATTTTATGGTTAAGAAAGTTCGTACTGGCCTCTAACTCCACCCCTGCTTTCCCCCCTATAAATTCTTCATATATATATATACTATCACTAAAATAAACAAAAGATTTTGCGGCAAATATTTAGCAATAGTAATATAATTGTCGCTATATTATATTTTATGGCATTAATATAATATGAGTATCTATTTATAACCAGCACTCTATATAAGTGCCGCTTAATATTGTAATAGCTCTGAATGCAATGATATTAACTCAATTACCGTTAAAAGAAAAAATTTATTGTCACTAAATGTCTGTTTATCATAATCAATCATGAATGTGAGAAAATGGAATGAAGTTTACTGTACATATTCACGATGATGGAGAAAATGATCCTTAATGTGTAGGTCATGGTGGTCTATTTTTGTTCTTGATATATTCACTTTAAAAAATATGGCCCTTGACCCAAAAAAATCACTTTTTTTTTTACATTAAAGACCTTATCGATCTGTTAGGATGCATATATGAAAGAACCAAAATAAACTAACCTCATTATATTAATTAAGGATCATTTTTATCATTTTCTCGAAGATGATAGAGTATAAATTCTATGTATTGTAATTCATCACTATTTTACACGATCAGATTAATGTGACATACGACAACAAAATATTTTTTATGAGTAAATTGATTTAATTATTGCGCTCGCATACACTAATTTATAACTCGATCTTAGCAAAATATATGAGTACCTTTTATTCGCAAGAAATTAAACTTTGTGGCAACTCTAGTGAATTTTTTAAATTTATTTTTTTATCCCTCCCTCTTATCATCTGAGCAATTCCCTCTTATCGCAACTCTAGTAAAATTATTGGACTCATTGGATAAATATTACAGGTGGCTATGGAACTTTAGAAGAGCTGCTTGAAGTCATTGCTTGGGCTTATCTTGGAATCCATGATAAACCGGTAATTAAATTTCATATAATACTAAAATTTTCTAAATTTATTATTCAACTTAATTAGAATTTTTCCCATTATTAACAGTAAGTTGATTGAAATAATATTAATGCAGGTAGGATTATTGAATGTGGATGGTTACTACAATTCCCTCTTGACATTTATTGACAAAGCAGTGGAGGAAGGATTCATCAGCCCCAATGCCCCCCAAATTTTTGTATCAGCTCCTAATGCCAAGGAACTTTTAAATAAACTCGAGGTAAATGATATTAGAGTAAGGTACATTTCTGTTTGAATTTCCAATCTACACTCTAGTACTTTTGCCTGCGCATGAAGAGGAAGTGGTATAGTGGGTAAGAATCTAAAATGAACTGATGAGCTGTGGACTTGGTCAATTCTCCCTTAGGCACAACTATCATATATTTACTATTTGAGTAATTCAGATTCGTGTGGTGTTTATTATTTGTATACCTGAAATACATGTATATTACTACCATTTTTCAGGGGTATTTTCCCAGTGATGAAAGTGTTGCCTCAAAACTTAATTGGGAAAATGAGGAGTCAGAATATTCCTCCAAGATGGATCTCCATGCCACTTCATGAGAAGAATAACTTTAGAACAATCAAGAATGTATAACTTACTTTCAGTTGTTTTTTTAAAAACTTTTTTTGGTCCAAAATTGGAAACTGAGAAGAGCTATTTCTCTCAATTATGGCCAGGTGTTAATAATGATTATCATGGTTTTATATTTGTTTTAATCTAGAAACTACTAACTACAACTTCCTCTGTGCATTTTTTTTAACGATATTTGATATGAGTATGATGTTTTTTTTTTATAAAAAAAATAAATTTTAAAATAAGTTATAAATATTTACTCATATGATTATAAATTAATCATCTCATTAAAAATTTTTAAAAAATAAAGCTTAAAATTACACAAACTAGGTGGAATGCTTTCTACTTGGGCATTGTTTTCAAATTCATTATGGAATATATTTTTCTAGAGCAAAGGGTATCTATAAATCTTTTTTCTTCGTAAAATCTATATACAACCCATGCTTTCGGATATATAAAAATATATTAGGCTTGTTATTTTAGTAGTACAATAATATTTCTTTCAAAATTCAGAGAGCAAAAAAATACGCAACCATTTGCTGGAAATGCCTCGAGGTTGGTATTACTCCACTTATACTTAATGTAATAACAGGACCAGGTTCTTCAGCTTGACGGCTTGGCTTGACCAAGTGATTGACTAATTCTAACTTTTAATACATTTTTGCCATATCTATTCAGAAATTTAGGTATAGGTAGGGGTGTGCAAAAATCGAACCGACTGATAAACCGAATCGAAAAAAGTGTTATTGGTTTATTGCTATTGGATTATTGGGTTAATAGTTTTTTAATGGTTTTATAAAAAATAATTATCGCGTTATCGGTTCGTTATTGGTTTTTTATATTGGGTAATTGGGTAAACCGATAACCCATTAAGACTAAAATTTACTATTTTTACCTATACATAAATATTAAATATTAATCTCAATACCTTACTAGTTTCTGACTTTGTCCTTAGCCTTCAATTCACACTTCATTGTGACTTTGAGTTCATAATCTCACATTATATAAAATGTCAAAACCTAAAGTAAGAACTCTATTCCTCTCAATTTCTCTTTGTGTTACACTTGTATAGCTCTTTTTGTGTTTGTTATTATTGTTTCTATTTTATGAGCATTTATAAAGTTACATTATTGTCTTGTCGCGTCAAATTTATTAGAGAAGTCATATATTTATTTTATAAGCATTTTATTAAATCGAAAACCGAACCGTTAAGGAGCAAAACCGATAAATCGAAAATCGATAAAAAAATATCTTATTGATTTGGTTATTGGTTTAGCGTATTTAAAAATCGAAAACCGAACCGATAATACTTAAAACCGAACCGAACCGACCGATGCACACCCTAGGTATAGGAATGAGCCTAGAATTTATCAGAAATAGTTTATTTATTATCATAAGGTATAAGTAAGATTGAGTATATGGCGAATATATCAGAATTTTCACTAAGATAATTTAAAATATGAAGAAGTAAACATACAAAAAAATCAAGGGAGGTTTACTATCTAATATATGTATACATAAAAAATAATTTTGACTACATATAAACAATGTAATTTTCTGCTAAAGGAAGTTCTGATAAACACCACAGATCCTATCGGACTCCGACATCCTCTAAACTCCACTTATGAGAAATCACATTGGATTTATTGTTATTATTGTTGTAAAATAGGTAAGTATAATTTATTTATCACTTCTATTTAATTGAATTCCTTTTCCTTACTGGACCTATAATTTTCATTGTTTAACTTGTCATATACTAGTAATTTTGAATGAGTCATTACAATATTGAACAACTAAAATAAAATATATATTTGATCCGAAATCTTAATCACACGCAATCCATTGGTCAATTAGAAACTCCCAAGAGAATTCCTAGTGAAATTTGAAAAGAAAAAAAACAAACCCTTTTTGATGAGGTGGACATCACCAAATGTGCATTATATGTAATGGCATGGTCAAAATCGTGTTGCCCGTCAAAAGTTAGCCACCCGATGACTTGAAATATAATTAATTAGTTGTTCATTCTCCAACTATGCCTAAAAATTTATTTTTATTATTTTAACTTAAAGATAAGTGTTTAAGCCTTACAAATGTTTTTTATTTTACTCAAATACTATAAAATAAATCAATAAAAATAAACTCTTAGGTGGTTTGACTTTGATCACTCTTGGAAAAGGTAAAAGAAGAAGAAAGTAAACGGATTTCTAGCACTTTTTCTATAAATCCAAAGTGAATGAAATTTTCAAAATTTAAAAATGTATTGATTATTTTTTTCCTTCCAAAATTACCTTCTCTTTAATGGGTTGGTTCAACTAGTGTATCTCTAACTTTAAGAAACGTTTGACAAAAACAAAAGATTAATTATTTTGACAAATCACCTTTTAATTAATGTCATCAACTAATTTTCATCCTAAAAATTCATTTTTTTGGGAATGAACAGTTTCATTTTACTAAACAACCTATCAAACCGATCAACAAATCTCCCTTGAGAGTTTGAAAGTCAACGTTCTATTAACCATTTCTTTATATAGTTATTTAATATTAAAGAATATTATTTTTAAAATCTAATAAAATTTTCTTAATTTATTAAAAATAAATAAATAAAATAAAATATTTATTTTTCATAGTGTGCCATGTAAAATGAAAGGGAGGGATTAGGTGAAGTTGGGAGAATATGAATTGTATGAAAATTTGAGCGTTGACCAAATAAGTATAGCTTTATTGTGAATTAGACAAACTAAAAGAAGCTTTTCTCTTATTTAAGATACTACGTTAACTTTCAACCTCTCAAGCTACGCATGCAATGAAAGTCAGCTACTCTCTTTGACCATACGTTCTTTAGTGTTTGCTTCAGGTGCTTGTCATTTTTTTAAAAAAAAAATCATTTCTCGATTCTGTTTTTTTATATATAATCTTGTGGCATTTGGCATCACTAGATTAATTTAGATTCGTGATCTTTAATAACTATTAGAGGGGAACGTTTTCTATCAAGGAGTGTTCATTCATTTTCAGAGCTTGGATCCAAAATCTCGATTCAAGGTGGAATGATACTATCCATCATACCGTAATGAAGAGTTTCACATTGAACTTACATGGGTTTGGACAATTCTTTTCTCATGAGCTAACTTTTACTAAGATAGAGTTGGACACAAAATCCATTTCTTTACATTGTATATATCAGAGCAGGACCATCACAATTAATGTCTACTAATGTTGGCCCCCAGATTAAATTGTCCACGCACCAAATGTTCAGTATTGGACGTGAGGTGGAGTGTATGTTCAATACTGAACATCGGGTGGGTGTTGCAGAGTCCTACATCGAAAGGGTGATTTCCTTATATGAACTTGGACAATCCCCTAGCTAACTTTTGGATTAAATTAGGTCCAAGATCCATTTGATTTATTTCTGGAATTAAAAAACCCTGAAATGGAAAATCTACCTAATTTGTGATAAAAATGCTAAAAGAGTCATTTTCTGAATGAAATGTCCCCCTTTTTATTTCTTACATTAGTATATACTTGTGTGAGTTAAATTAACAAGGTAGTTAAAGTAATTTTTCTTTAATTAGCAGACATGGAATTGTATGGAATTGGATTAAGGGTCCTTATTTTCTCTAATCAAGGAATGTCCTTAATCATGTACTCCAAATCAAATTCTTCAAGTCTCCACTATCTATTGCCATGCACCTAACCTGTAAAAGAAGATTATTTTTTTTTCAAAGTAATTTCTTAATAAAGAAAAAACTAAAACTTTACTAAAATTATCCCTCAATATGAAAGCAAAAAATCAGTCCATGGCCAAAGGTTTTTGACAGAGTTTGGCAAGAAGGCAATATGTATATATATATATATATGTTGCAATATGTTCATGTACTAAACCAATAAAGTCAATCCTTGCCAACCCTTTTTTTTATTTCCCCCACATATATAAATCTCTTCATTTATACGTAAACTTTTTTTAGTGTACCTTGGAGGCTTTGCTTTAGCTTAATTTGCTGAATAAGAAATTAAAGGCACATCTTCTTTGTCCCCCATTCATTTCTAATATTTCTTTCTTGTTTCTTTACTTTCAAGGTAAATGCATACTTCTGCCTAGTATGTATTCCTTTTGTTATCTGGTACTTCTTGTTGGTGGGACGTGACAGATATTCCGTGAAATTAATCGAGGTTCGCGAAACCTGGCCCGGACACGACAGTCATAAAAACAAAGGTATATATTCCTTTTGTTAGGTTACAAGAGGTGCTGTCGGGAATTTTGATGAGGGGATACAAGAAAATCGAAAAATACCATATCTCTTTAAGTATTCAAAATTTTATATATGTATCTTTAAAAAAAATTATGTTATTTACATTACAATAAATTATGTCTATCTTAATAGTGAAGTACTATAGTTAATCTGGATTTAACTTATATGCACTAATGTTGTAAATTATTTTAGTCTAACCACAAAGATTAGAGTACCAAAAGATGCAGGGGTGAACCTTCTTTTCTGGCAGCAAAGCCGGCTTTTAATTAGTGTCCTTAGTGGGAAATTATAAGAACACTAACCATATAGTTAAGGTAACGCGTTGCTTTATATTATTTGTTTAAGTGTTAATCCCATGTGACCTTTGCTGCATTTTCCTATGGCATTCTTCAACTCCACTTTATTACTTAGAACACACACTTGTCTCTGCCCAAGATCCAATGAATAAGCTCATTTAATCCTCTATTTAAGCCTATTTGTATTATGTGTTGTAGTAAGTATAACAATTTTCTTGAATTGTGAGTTCTTCTTTTTTCTAAGAATTGTTTTTCACTTCATATATTTGTAGGTGGATAGTTTTCATCTGGATGAACTTTGTTGGGGTTAGTTAGGAATCTTGATATGAGAAGTGGAGATTCTTTAGAAGGATTGTTAAGTGACAAAACTAAGATGAGACAACAAAAGAGTGGTTCTTCAAGGGTTGTTACTTTGTTAACTTGTTTACAGTTCATGTTTGCTGTTTATGCTACATTTCTTCTGTATTACATGAGCCCCTCTATAGATTTAAGGTCTAAACCAGATTTCAGTTGGACTACAAGAATTGCTCACCAATGGAAGCAATTCATAATCCCACCTCATGTCGTTAGTCGTTATAATCAGGAAGCTAATTCAGTTGTTAGAGCTGAAAGTACTCAACCAAGTAGTCGTTCTGAAGTTTGTGAGCATGAGAAGATTGATTTTGTACAGAAGAAGTCGAACGATGCTGTTATGATCAAGTTGAAGACAGAATTTTATCAAGAAGTGCTAGATTTTCAAAGCAAGTCCTTTGGTGCTGAGACACTTTCTGAGCTAATGGCGATGAAGTCCAAATGGGATTTGAAAGGTCCAAACAAGCCAAAAATCACAGTGATTTTGAATCATTTCAAGAGGAAAACACTTTGTGCTCAGCTTGACTCTTTGCTTGGCCAAACCCTCCCATTTCATCATGTTTGGGTACTCTCATTTGGAAGTCCAAATGAACAATCCTTAAAGAGAATCGTTCATAAATATAATGACTCGAGAATAAGCTTTATCAGTTCAAGCTATGACTTCAAATACTATGGAAGGTTCCAATTGGCCTTACAAACAGAAGCTGACCTTGTATATATCGTAGATGATGACATGATCCCGGGGATAAAGATGCTGCAAATGTTAGCACATGTTGCAGGAACAGAAAAATACGAGAATTCTGTTTTGGGCAGCATTGGTAGGATTTTGCCTTTTAGACAGAAGGATTCTAGTTTTCCAAGCTACAGGAAGTTTCGATCCAAGGAAGCAGGGCTTTATTTGCCTGATCCTGCCTATAACATCACAGTGAACAAAATTGTTCAGGTGGATTTCCTCTCTAGTTCTTGGTTTGTGTCTGCTGAACTTGTCAAGACACTCTTTATCGAGACACCGTTCACTTTCATGACAGGGGAAGACTTGCACTTAAGGTATGTACTTTAACTGATTATACTTTTTTGTGCCAAAATATTTCATACAGTAAATCATATGCACACTTTCAGAAAGTTCATCGATCTGTTCATTTAAGAAAGGACAATAAGTTTTGCGAGTTAGTCATAGGTTAATTAGTATATTACACAAAGTTATGTAACTTTGTTCATATATTAATATAAAAAATGTCAATATTCTTGGAATGCTCCACTTGATAATACATAGTGTACCACTAGATTGCTATCTGATTCAGATTAGCATTTCTGCAAGTTGATCATTAGAATGTCTATACTTTCTTAGGCACTTTAGAAAGAATATTCTTAATGATCAACTTTTCTGCAAAAAGTATTACTATACTATTGGAGTCCTGCATACTCTATTTCTCTTTTGTTTGATCCTTAAGTAGTCCTCTTTTTTAGCTTTTAATATGCTTCATGAAGGTAAAGGAAATTTACAAGAATTTCTAATACTACAATTAATCACTTGGGAATCCAAATTAAAGATTTGTGCATGAGAAGAAAATCCAATATAAAAATGGTTCTACTGATGAATGGTTATGCAAAGGCCTTAAAATTATGAATAGAGACCATCTTATAACCTCTGACGTGTTAAACATTTTTCTTTAAAAATTACAGCTATCAGCTTCAGAAGTACAGAAATGCAGCTTCATTTGTGCTACCAGTTGATCCAAAAGATAAGGACACTTGGGGTGACAGTGAGCATAGGCTTGCCTATGTATCCGAAACAACTGTAATTTTCAAGGACGTTATTCAAGTCCGAGATGATCAATGGTGGAGGGCGCTCTCTACTGGTTACGTGACACAATGGGCAGCGATGTATCCTCAAAAAGTTGATGTACTCTTCTATGCTCACTCTGTTGATGAAGTTAAAGCTCTTGCACCTCTTCTGCTAAAGTTCAGTACAACTGTTGGAAAGAAGGCCTATATCGTTGTTTCGGGAGGCAAGTTTTGCACTTGTGAAGATGCTGCAGCAGCTTTGAAGTGGCCTAAGGCAGTATGCAAGGAAAAAAGATTCAAGATTATGGATCTAGGAGTTGGTGCTTTATCAGGAAATTCAAATTCAGAAGTGCCTGTTGTTCAAGCAGTGTATGCTAGCATGAAAGGACTAATCAAAATTCACAATCCTAGATTGGTGATCACAGTAGCCGATACAGACTCTAACGTGAAGAAAGCTCTGAAGATGGCTACTGAAGCTAACACAAACAGTTCAACACTCGTTCTTCTACCTAAGTCATCGGTGCCAAAGGTTCTTTGGATGGCTGATATTCGTTCAACAGCATTGCCATGTAAGAACTTAATGTATTTTTTACACTAAATACTTCCCTTCTGTTCTGTGTAAATTTCTGAACAACACGTTTTTATTACTTCAGATTGGAACCGTATGAAGATTTTGGTGAATATCATCACACAGACTAGAGCTAATTCACTTGCAAGGCTTCTCAAGTCTCTAAGTGATGCATACTACATTGGTGAAGAAGTTCCTATAACTTTCAACATGGATAGCAAGGTGGATGAGGCAACTCTAAAGCTTGTCAACTCATTCAATTGGCCTCATGGACCCAAAATTCTTCGAAGGAGAATCATCCAAGGAGGTCTAATTCGAGCAGTTAGTGAGAGTTGGTACCCCTCATCCGACCATGATTTTGGTCTCTTACTTGAAGATGACATTGAAGTTTCCCCATACTATTACCTTTGGATCAAATATGCTCTCTTATCCTACCACTATGACCCTGAAACATCTCTCCCTGAGCTCTCTTCAATCTCTCTTTACACTCCACGATTAGTAGAAGTTGTAAAAGAAAGGCCTAAATGGAATGCAACAGCTTTCTTCAAACACATCCATCCAAACACACCTTATCTCCACCAGTTACCTTGCAGTTGGGGTGCAGTTTTTTTCCCCAAGCATTGGAGGGAATTTTACGTTTACATGAACATGAGATTCACAGAAGACACGAAGCAGAACCCCGTTCAAATACCAAGATCAAGAACCAATGGTTGGCAAGCATCTTGGAAGAAGTTCTTGATAGACATGATGTACTTAAGAGGGTACGTTACACTTTATCCAAATTTCCCAAATCAAACAAGCTTTTCGACAAATCACATGGAACCAGGAGCACATATTGCTGCTAAAGAAAATGTGATCAAACATAACAAAGCTGATTTTGAGGTGCCATTGCTAAAAGAAGACTTCAGAAACTTTCTGCCTAATGGGAAAATGCCTGCAGCTACAAGATTGCCTTCATTAAACCTCTTTAATCAGCCTGTTTCTCTGAAGGGATTAAAGGCAGCTGGTGCAAAACTGGGACAGGATATTCTTAAATGCAATCAAACAGAGATAGTAACTGTTAACCATGAAACAGGTGTACCTTCACATTGTACAAGATTCTAAAAATTCATTTTTTTTTTCTTTTCTTTCATTGATAGATGTTTTATTTGATAAGTTTTTTCCTTATTATTACACATTTAAGGAAAGGACTAAGAGTTGTATAGTTAATATTGTAGCTGCCAAAAAATGGCTATCTGTATGTATCCTCTTCTTATTTTCACTCTTCCTTGACCCTCTGAATTCAACTTGAAAAGCAACAACATATCTAGTAAAATCTTACAAGTGAGGTTTAGGGAGGGAAGACTGTATGCAGATCTTATCACTATCTTATGAAAGTAGAAAGACTATTTTCGAAAGACCCTCGGCTCAAGTGGAATAAATCCCGATATATATAAAGAAGAAGAAAAGAAAATCGAAACAAGGAACAAAAGTAGCCAAAACAATACTAAAATCATGTGACCAAAAAACAATGTGAGAATTTATGAGACTCTCAACTTAGTAACAAAAAAGTCATAATGGCCGGAAACCCAAGTTGATTACAGCATATGATTACTTTACTGAAAAAATCGTCTTTTTTTCTTAAATTCAATTTTGATTTTCTGAGAAAACAGTAGCCGTTTGTTCACTTGGCAAGTCCAAGAATCACTTCATGCAACTGTCACACCCATTTTAACTCATATTTTAATCTAATAAATACCTCCCCCAATTGAATCAAAAAGACCCGACCAACAAACTAAACAGCTTGTTTTATTGAACTTGTTATATTATTATTAAAATGAAAATAATAAGCAAGGATAATAAATCAGTGCTAGACAAAAAACAGATCGTATGAAGAACATTTAAGTATTGAATAACGCAACAAATATAAACAAGAAACAGAAAGAGAAAATGGAAGACTTATCAAATACTACTGTAAATTTTGTAGACCAAGAATGGCATAGTTTAGTTTATTTAATCCATAAATATATGTTGAGTGAGTTCTTGAAATATTGATTTCAATCAATTTATGCTAACAATATTGGACAGGTAGTGGTTGTGCACTTGTAGTCATATCTACTTAACCTTTCAACTTTATGTTTAGGCTTAATACATAAGCAAACTTCTAAAATTTGTTAAAAAAAATTATGTAGACACTGAAATTTGATTTATTTCAATTGAACACATGATAAAAGTAAGATTCGTGTCATGAAATTCATGAGAGGAATGAGTTTCCTGGCATGCGCATAAGGCGAAGAGCTGAAGACATCAAGGTCATGTTTCTGCGAAACACTTCTGGTTCAAATTTGAAAAAAAAGATTGCCTATTATATAAATAAGTTAATCACTTAAAATATATCACTTTTTTTTAAAAAAAAATCATACAAATTGGTAACATATTACTAACAACAAATGTAAAACAAATAATTTAGCATGAGCACAAAGTTAAAAGTTTACTATAAAACAATTATGTTGTCATCCATGTCGAACACTTAATTAATCCATAATTCGTTTTCTTTTTTTTGTACTATAGTATTGTTTTCAAATCATAGGATGAATATAATGACTATTTCTTTGGTGGATCACAGGCTGTTCTAAGAAAGCAGACATGCAATTTTTTGTGGACACCACGTGGGGACATTATCACCAAACTTTACACATGTTGGTGTTACACAATACCATGTAAAAAGAGGATGATTAAAATAACGTATGTTTTTTGAATTCGAAATTGAAAAACTTATATTCAATCACTTTATCAAAGTTTTCAATCTAATCAAAAAAAAGAAGAGGCAAAATTCAAATTAAACAATGAAAATACAATTGATTATATTGTAACAATCCTTCATGAGATTTATATGGAGTGATAATTACAAAATTATCTTCTTGATTCATTTTATTTTTATATATCCAATTGTTGGTAACCCATCATTATATATGTAGGCAGTGTGTCTCCATTCTTAAACTGAAATTCAAGTGCATAATTATAAAATCTTCCATAGTAATTAAAGACTATTTAGCCGCAATCTATTTGGATAGTTATTACTTATTATTTCGTGAGAGATATTTGGTACTATATTATTTTAATAAATACTCTCTAATTCTCTATATCTTATTTTATATGACTTTTTTTTTAGTTAGTCCCAAAAAAGGACATATTTTTATATTAAAAAATAATTTAACAATAAAATGTCAACTTTGCCTTTAGTGAAATGATTTATAGCGACACAAATACCTATCATTTATTTTAGATCACAGGTTTCAAAAATCTTTCTTTCTTTCTTTTTTAAATTCTACGTCGAGTCAAACCAACTCATATAAAATGGGACGAAGGTAGTATAATATTTGAATAGATTGTATCATTTTCTCTCGTTACATAATGTCATACATTAATAATTTAAATGATAAATCTTTAAGAAAAATAGGATCCCAAACCCCTTGCCAGAGAAAGCAAGGGATTTGCCTTCTGGGTCGAGCTCGTCACACTGAGCTTGCCTAGTGCGAGTTAACTCTCCTGCGTGATTTGCGAGCTATTGCATAGAATCGAGGTTTTACCGTGTGCCCATCCAAAGTATAGCAACGGCGAATTTCCTTGTCATTAAAAAAAATAAAATTTATTTGGATTAAATTTGTAAAATTTTAGTAGTTATAAGTATGGGATTTGGGAAGGGACAGTATGGTACGGAGTGATTATACAAATCTTCTTTCTGGGGAACAATACTTTTCAATATTTGACATTTCGTCCCAAAATAAAACCAAACATTGAAATTTGATACCCATCTCTCAGCAAGGAAATCTCTCTATTTTCGCTCTGTCAAACCATCGGGAAAACCTGTAAGACTCTCAAAACCCACTTTTTCTTCATCTGCCCATCAATTATGATCTCTTCCATGCTGCGTTTTGCATTGAGACACAGTTAATTTTTTAGAAACTGTTATTGAGTTTTAGGGATTTTTATTCGGGATTTGATCTCTTGTTTTAGTTCCTTTTTCTGACAAAATGAACTACATTTTAATAATTTTTTTTCAAAATTTGGGGGTTTTATATGTGTATTGAGTTTTCACATTGATTCCAAGTAGCATTTTTGATGTTCTACTCGCAAGTTTGAAATATTCTTGATTAATTGAAGTGTCTTAGGGTTTTTTTTATGGCCCAGATCAATAGCTCAAGTAAGATTTGTTTGCCCATTTGCTCGGAAATTAATAAGATTCATAAGTTGAAGTTATAACAGTTCTTAAACTGATATACAAGTTTTATATCAGTTGAAGAACTGTTAAATTGGTCTTTCTTTTGAGGGTTTTCAGTAAATTTTTAACTTTCAGCAATTCTGCAGTTGATTATGAACTTTCACAGTTGAAATTGCGGACAGTTTATCAAACCTTTAGTGGGATAAAATTTTAGTGTAGTGTGCAGGTATGGATCATATATACCGCCCCGAGTGATATATCTTTATCCTTTCAGGCATATCAAGTTTGCTCTTTTGAAAGTGGATGATGCTATATTCATTTCTGGGGTTGCTCAAGGAATTGGTTTCTGCCTAGTGCATGACCTTTTAGTTGAGCAACTATTATCACAATGGTAACATCTCACCGCAGGTTTGTAGACCAAAAAATGAATTTTACCAAGTTTTTGTTGCCCTTATCTCCTGGTTTTATTTCCATCAGTTAGCTTACAAAATACCCTCTTTGTTCTTTAAGGTTCACTGGGGTTTTCAAAAGATCAAATGACAGTGCCAGGCTAATAATAACAACAATCATGGGAATGGTATTTGGATATTTCATTGGCATTTCGTTTCCATCTGTTTCTCTAACAAAGGTACGTTGGCCCTACTTTTGAATGGTCTCCCTGGTGGAGAGTAATATGTCCCTGTCATTCAGTGTAATCTTGGGGCTCCTTTGCAGATTTCTTTACCGTCGAGCATTATGTCATCTCTTGATGTAGCCTTCAATGATGATCATCAAAGACTTAGTGGACGTAGTTTTCCTGAAAATCTTGGCAGTATCCCTTTAACACCTAAGGTACTTATTATCCACTTCAAGTCCTTTAAATTATGTATTCTTCCCTGCAGCTTCACTATGTTGATTCACTTGTATGCTTATGAAAAAGGTGTTCGAAGAAGCTTATTATTGATTCACTTGTATGCTTATGAAAAAGGTGTTCGAAGAAGCTTTTTAACACACTTTAACTACTAATGGTGTCAGTTTGACCAGCAAAACAATCTTTCCTTAGGGATGGATTCATCTGCATTTTTGTTGCATTTAGCGGTTGCCAAGTAAAATATTTGGTGAAACCAACTAAGTTCAAACACCAACTAAGAAAGTTTCTCATTTTTTTATTCACAAGATGAGTCACACATATTGAGACTCATTTTAGAGGAAAATAAGTTACATAGGTGATACCAATTAATCGAAAATATAATTTAGTGATGTTAATTTGTATATTTTAGGTCCCATACTTTCTAGAAGTCTTATAGTCCTACTAGTGATTCTTCTGCCAGTAAGAAATATAGAGAAATTCTACTTCTCATTTTATTTTTTATATTGTTGGCATGCGATGAACTTAAATGGGGAGTGGGGCCCTTGTACCTTTTTCTTTCTCGCCTTGTCCATTCCATTCCCTTATTTCCTGATACACTTAAATGAAAAATGCACTTGCTAATGCTCAAAGAACATTAGGGATATTGTTTTTGATCAGTAGTTGCTTGATGGTCAAGATGGAAAAAACTTACTGAGTGCAATTATATGTGACACAATTTGCTTTTTGTGAACCAACTTAGGCAACTTTAGGTTGGAGTTACGCTAGTGAACTCAATATGTACTAATAATATATGAAGATTCAGAAACTATACCGAAAATACTAACCAAATTAAAAACTCAATACAAAAGACTATTGAACGCTACCTTTCAGATCATTGATTGTTTACAAAAGTGTTCAAGAAAATTGTCATCTGTGTATCTTGACTGTCAAAGTGGATTTTTGTGCCATGTAATTGAATTTTTTAAAAAATAATATCATTGAAAATAATGTGCACTACTGATTAGTGGCACATTGTTACAACTTTATGCACTGCTAATCTGAAGTTGCCGAATCTGCTCTATTTATTGGTTTTGTTACAAGCTTAACTAATTTGGTGATTCTTCCAACTTTACAAAAAGCATGCAGACATAATTGCATGATATTTTCCATTTAGAAATGGTCTAAGATATATGTTCTAATTGCAGAGTAGATGTAGTATCCAGAGCATCGTGAAGTTCATATTCAATTACTGATGATGTTGATTTTGTTTCTTAGATATATGTTCCAACGAATCCTCGTGGTGCAGAGTCTTTACCACCAGGGATCGTGGTCTCCGAATCAGATTTCTATCTACGAAGGTTGTGGGGTGAGCCAAGTGAGGTATGATGCAAAGAGTAGCTTGTAGTCATTGAATTATTCTTATTTGTCCAAAAAGAAAAGAATGTCTGGTCAGTGCATTATTCTGCCAATCCTGAGCTGCTAGTGATCATATAGTCACATGTCCATGTTATAAAAAAAAATACAAAATAGTTATAAAAATGGTTACATGTCCACTTCATCTGCTTCCGGCTCGGTATTATGTCACAGGGAAATGACCAGTTTTACATCTGATATACTTTAAATTTAATAATGTGAATGATTTGAGAACTCTTCATTAGAAGTTCAGTATTTGTATCCTTTTCTGGAAAGCTGTTAACAGATAGGAGGACAACTCTCTAATTGCATAAAATATTAATCTTTGTAAGATTTGGAGTTTTTTTCCTTTTTTTTCTGTGTAGCAATATAATGTGGTGGAATTTCAGGATCTGAGGAATAAGCCAAAGTATTTGGTGACATTTACAGTTGGTTTGGATCAAAAGAACAACATTGATGCCTGCGTTAAAAAGGTTATAAAAAAGAAGCTGATCCATTGAATGTGATATCATATGTCATTATCATTTTTTTTTATGTTGTATTCACACTGAATTTTATTTTATGTATGTTGGTTAGTTTTCAGAGGATTTTCAAATTTTGCTTTTTCATTATGATGGTCGAACGAGTGAATGGGATCAGTTCGAATGGTCCAAGCGTGCAGTTCATATCAGTATTAGGAAGCAGACAAAATGGTAAGACTTTCTAGTTTATGCAACAATCTTTGGGATTCTAAATCCCATAAATGATGCAAGAATCAAAAGAAATATGCCTGAGAACTTTTACCAATGCTGGCAGCCCTTTAGCATGTATAACTCCCTTCTTTGAGTTTGTGATGATAAATTGAAGGGAAGGTGTTAAAATAGGATTTTAGACTAGTATCTTTTTTTAGTTCCATAATCTTTTGTGGTTCTTTCTATTTTCTTTAACAGGTGGTATGCAAAGAGGTTTTTGCATCCCGATGTCGTAGCTGCCTATGATTATATATTTATCTGGGACGAAGATCTGGGGGTTGAACACTTCAATGGAGAGAAGTAGGTGTTTTTTCCTGGTTGCTTTTCAATAACTTCTCATTCTTAAGAGTGAAAGATTCCTCGTTACTTTTTGTTTCCACCTAATCTAGGCACCTGAATTTGACAGGTATATTCAGCTAGTTAAGAAACATGGACTAGAGATCTCTCAGCCAGGTCTTGAACCCAACAATGGTCTAACATGGCAGATGACAAAGAGGAGAGGTGATAGAGAAGTTCACAAGTAAGTCCCTTATGTTGCTGTCTCCCATCTTTCTCTCTCCCTCTTTCTCTGACAGTCCCCATCTCTGGGGCCCCAATAGTTAGGATTGAGTCTCTATATAGATTAGCTCATGTTCATGCACATTTAGAATTGTTTGTGGCCTGAAACAGGGATACAGAGGAGAAACCAGGCTGGTGCAGTGATCCACGGTTACCTCCTTGTGCAGCGTACTCTCTCTCTCTCTCTCTCTCACACACACACTCACAAAGATTTTAAAATCAAGCTGGACACAATCTTTACTTATCCACCAACACATATATGTACATATTTAATGGATTTAGGTGCTGTTGATTGATAATTCGAACTGTAGAAATCATTCTTTTAATTTTCAGAAGCAATAAAACAACTATTTTGGTAGACAAAGGAAGATGGGGGAAGTATTTGTAACTGCATGTTATTAATGTATTGTTGTTTACCTAGCAAGATATTGAATCGACACCTCCTGTACGTCTGTGGAAAAATTCAGGGGTCTGTGCTGTATCATGTATGTTTATATTTTTGGGCATGACTGCAGAAATTTGGGATTTAGGCGCTATTGATTGATAATTCAAGACTGTAGAAATCATTCCTTAAATTTTCAGAAGCAAGAAAACGACAATTTTGGTAGACAAAGGAAGATGGGAGAAGTTTTTGTATGTTATGAGTAGAACTGCATGTCATTAATGTATTGTTGTTAACCTAGCAAGATGTTGAATTGACACCTTCTGTACATATTTTCTTCGTAAAAACTTATGATTGAGCAAATAAAACTTCTCGTAAATTAATACTCAGGCAATTTCTAGTCGGCAAGTATTATTTTGAGTTTTCACTTTTCTATACATAGCAATTTTCAGAAATTGATTTGTAGAAGGCCTGTACACAAGTGCACCATCTGGTACTTTTAGCTTTAGCCTGCAACTTATCTTTTTCCTTATTTGTTTTTTCAGTTTTGTGGAAATAATGGCTCCTGTTTTTTCTCGAGAAGCATGGCGATGTGTTTGGCATATGATTCAGGTAGTTCTTTCAATAGATGTATTCATTGTAATCCTTTCAAGAGTGCACTTACAGTGGTCACGAGTGCATAAATAAATACACGTGCTATTATAGTGACAGCTCTACTTCCATTTGATGTTTTCTTATAGAATGATTTGGTGCATGGATGGGGATTGGATTTCGCTCTCAGAAGATGTGTAGAGGTCAGTAGTTTCCATTTTTGTGTCTGTTAATATAAAAGTGAAGAGGAGTTGCATCATGATAAAGGTGGCTTCCCCTTTAGACTTTGATAACATTACCAACCTTGAAAACCATCCTCTTTAGCATTGTAGAGGTTTTGCTAATTTGAAGTATGGTGGACCATTTAGCAAAAACTTGTTACTTTTTATTTGTTTATGCAGCCTGCGCATGAAAAAATTGGTGTAGTGGATTCACAATGGATAGTGCATCAAGTTATTCCTTCCCTTGGAAGTCAGGTTAGTAAATGTCCATTTCCAGAAAATAAATAGCTGAAATTTCTACTAGTTTTCCATGTTAAATTATGTTGTGGCAAGTGCCTATGCTAGTTTTAGAGTATCTTGCAGAATGGACAAGAAACAGATAATATTGTCTTGTTCTGCATCCCCCACCCAAAAAAAAAAAAGACCATTGCAGTTATGATTTTGCTGTTAATGGTTTGATAGATCTAAGAACCTACCACTCTAGCTTGAAGAGTCCTCTAAAGGCGGCAGATTCATAGGATCACTGAACTTAGTGTCCTTTTTCTCTTTAGAGTTCTAGGTAGGAAGGAGAGATTATTGGCTTACCGAGAAACAAGACTGCTACTTTGCGACATGATTTATGTCCTTAGAGCTAAAGCTGGTTTTGCTTCCCTATATTTTGGATATATATATCCTAAAGGCTGAAGCTGTTTTCTGCAACTATAACTCAATGCTCCCTTGTATTTTTTATGACTTGTTATCATTTCTTAAGTATTTTCTTGATGCAATTTCTGTAACGTGAAACATACAGGGTAACTCGGAGAATGGTAAAGCCCCTTGGGAAGGGGTAAGCAAATCCGCAGCTCAGCTCAAATCTAGTTTGACAAATATCATTCCCCATTTGTTTCACATTTAAGTAGTCACATCTCAGTTACTTGTTTCCTTTTTGTAGGTAAGAGTGAGGTGCAGAAGTGAGTGGACAATGTTTCAGGATCGATTAGCTAATGCGGATAAGGCATATTATGCACAAAATGGGAAAACCAGAGTATAACATCACCTACAACTTGTTTGTAAATTGCTTCTTTTACCCTTTTTTTTCCTCCTGTTTTAGGTATGCCTAATTCATTTTGCCAGTATTTCTTTATAAATATTTGCTTTACTATAGAGCAGCCATATTTCTGTAGACCATGGACCGTATACAGTAAGATATTGGAACACCTCCTGTGCATAGATGATACTACATGAAATCTTATATTTCATCCTTCTCTTTGTATTTTCATTTTTGGAGTGCCAGCACAACCGGCGAATGCATAATTTTTTGTTCATTGCGTTTGTTTGCTGGAAAAGAGAAGAAATTGGGAGAGAATGAACAGTGTCACAGTGATATACAGTAATTGTGATATCAAAGTCATTAATAGATATTGTTTGTTACGCATGAACCATACTACAATGACGGTTCAAAATGACAAGAATTTTGAGAACTATTATTGGCAAACAGAACAAGTCTAAATAGAATCGAAGGAAGTAATTTTTGCGGAATTTCATGTTATAAATCAAACTACATTACTAATTGGAAAGTTTGTGGAGTTCTATATCAGAAATCAAAGATAGCGTTCGTATGGTGTTTAGTGAATTTGCAATCACACAAATGTTTATTACTTGTTTTAGATTACAACTTTTAAATCTTTGTTGGAAAACACTTGTGAATTTGGGATGCTTAGTGCACCGGGTTGTCCTTAAACATCGTAGTAGTCTATCTTTCATGTTATTATATAGTTTATAATGTTACTAACATTGTCATCATCCTGTAATAATGATTCTCACATCATGTAACGTAGAGACTTTGAACATTATAATAATAAAATATTAAAAATGTCGTCCCTCCTTAAATTTTTTTGTCCCGCTATTATGGGTCATCTTGGAACCAAAATTTTCAGCTCATAAAAAAGATTTGTATACTTTATTTTATTATTCTTGCGGATCTAAGCGACTTTAATTAAAACGGTTGCATTAAATTATTTGTATTGTATTGTATTTGTCAGTTCGGATAAATAATGTAATAAAATCTCATATTGAACTAGTTCTCATTTATTGTTCTTGATAATGCAATTTAAGTCTTGCCAACTCAATTGTTTTTCTTTTTTTCCTTTTGTCTTTGTTTTATTTATCTTGAAAGGGTTCCATATAGGAAAACCCATTCCAATAGTAGAAGAAGATTGGTATATTGTAGGTTGAACCCATTGGCGGCCCCCTAAAGTTGGCACTAATTTTCACTTAGACATCTCAATTAGGCTTTGTTCATTTTAGACACCTCATGTTGAGTCCCGCTGTGTCATTTTGACACTTTTTGCTGACTTGACATATTGTGTGTGTTGCACCCATTTTGAGCACGTGAGGAGTGTTTTTTTGAATTTTTAGTTTATTTTTTTCCTCCTCCTTCTTCACTCTTTATCCCTACCACTTATTCAACCTACCACCATGAAAAATCAGGATAAAAAATCTTACGAAATATGAAAAATTAAAATTAAAAACTATCACACTAATTTTAAAGATATTTATAAGAACAAAATTTTAAAAATCATCACACTAATTTTGAAAACGTCTATTAGAACAAAACACATTTTTTTTTTCAAAAAAATAGAAGAAGGAAAGTCATATTTGTCAGAACTTCATTGCACTATCGATAAAATGGTTCTCAAAATCAAATTTACAACAAAAAAGAAAAACAAAAGAAGAATTAAAATCTAATGAATTTTTTAACAATAAAAATAGAAGAACCAAAAAAATGGTGGGAGGGTTGGGGAGGCTAAAGGGACAAAAGTAAGGCTGATGGGGTGGGGTGATGTAAGGTTGGGGTGGGATGGTAGTAAATAGATAATTTTATTTATTTATTTTTGTTGAAAATTCTTTGTTTTTTAATATTTTATTTTAAAATTATTATTTTCACACTCAAATGTCACATGTCAACTTCTAATTAGTCATCATGTCATGTCATTCGCAAGTGTATTACACACACTTTGTAATTTTAGCTGATTGTCAAAATGACCCAGTGGAGCCCTACTTGAGGTGTTTAAAATGAGCAAAGCCTACTTGAAGTGTCTAAGTGAAAATTGGTGTCAACTTTAAGGGGTTATCGATGGGTTCCACCTATAAAAATTGAAATGCAATGAATATTGAAACCATCCATACATGAGTATTTGATTTAAATCAAATATATGTTGTCACCATCATGATTTTAGTGATGTATATATTATTGTCAGTAGGAAATTATACAGAAATGACTAACTGTTAATCATTCGAAGTGATGCTTTAATGTTTCTGTCATACAAGGACGACTCCTTCTTTTCTTTTTTTTGTGTATTGGAGCAGGACTAAATCGAAATTTGCATTGTGCTTTTTAATAAATATCAAATTAATAAGGAAGGAGTACTTGCCATTTTGTCACGGCCCTCCTTGATATACAAGGACGACTTTGCTACCTCTACCCATAACTAACCAATCATTCTACAACTTCTTTTTTTTGTCAAACAGGCTACAACTACTCGTTGCTTCCAATTTAATGTTTCTCCTTGTCTTTTTAGTAAATGACTTGTTTCCACACAATATCAAATTGTTTTTGTGACTTTTATGTCCACGTGAAAACACTTAAAATTTATAGAATATAATACTTTTGAATCCACGTTAATCGATAGCACATGAATGTACTTAATTTCTTCGTTTAAATTTATTTGTCTGATTTTAAATATTTATTTTAAGATGTACTAGCTAGCTTTGCAATCTTCCAAAATTCTTAAAATGATAACAAGTTAATTGAAGGACAACAGAAATATCAAGCTACAAAGTAGTAAAGTTATAATTTTATTTTTTTGTCTATAGTATTTTGGAGGGACATGAGAGTCTGAATGTATATTTGTGGCATTATCTTGAAAACATGTTATTTGGTTAGGGCATCAAACGTCATGGGTTTCCTACCTGTTTATAAATGGCCTATGTGGGGGCACATGGATATATTTAAAAAAAACGATCTTTTTTTCTTTGTAAAAGACAAATTTATTATATTATTATGATATTTTATTTATTTTTCGATGTGGATAAAAAAAAACAATACTATTCAAACAAGTCTAGAGGAGTTTCATTGAACAAATTGGTAAACCGATCTGCAAACCAGCAGAGACAGTAGACCTAAGCTTCGTATCATCACAACACCATCTTTATACTCGTTTTGTCAGATTATTGATTATAATATCATTTATTTAGCTAAAATAGTTCAAAGATACTCTATGTTGATTGGTGAAGGCAACTATAGCCCTTCAGTGCCGAATTTATTTGAATTTAGTATTTTTAGCGAATTTACTAAAGTTATAAATATACTATAAATGAATTTATAATTTTAAAGATATAATAAATTTAATGATAAGAACATTAAATATTGAACCATAAAGCTTAATTAAATCCTACATCCGTTTCTTTGGGTATATTAGCAATTTGAGCCAACTCTGCACGTTTTTTATTTTAATTTTAAAATATCTCATACCATTAAGAGTATTAATAGATAATTTATTTGCATATCCAACAACAAGATATTCATATATATGTAAGTGAGAATAAATTTTATATTGCGGTTACTTGTGTAAAATTGTGAATTCACTGATGCAAAAAAAACAATAAGTAACAATAGGAAGAATTGTTATTGGGTACGTAAACTTTTATTTTGTTGATGAAGATTTGATCGTCATCTTGTAATTCCCTCCTCTAATTTTGATTTTTATTATTTTTAAAAGAGAGAATTGTTATTGAAAGTGAACTCCATAACCACAATAAAGCTTGGGTCATAATTCCTGTTAGGCCATCAGTCTTTATGATAACAGACTGTTTTTATGTTGATACTGCATGGTGTTGAATTTTTAATTAATATTTGCCGTTCTAATTTCCTTTAAAAGAGTTAAAAAGTAAATTAGTGGATTTACAAATAGAACATCCCGCTAGGGGTGGACATGGTATGGTATATATCAAATTACTATATTATGTTGACATTTTTGATATCGTGATTTTGGTATTATGATATTTGGTATGGTATATAGTATATATTTTAATATTTTTTTATATTCGGTATGATATTTGATATTCTGAGGTGACATATCGAATATCATACCGAAGTATATAGTTACATAAACTATTTTGATTTAAATGAATTTTAAATGTAATTAATTAACAAAAAGAGTTGCTTGTACTTTCTTTTGAATATATATTTCTACATGTGTAATGTGTTAATATTGATATAATTGAGATCTTTTTTGAATTGTCAAGTCATAATACTCTATTATACGAGTATATATTAGTCGAAGTTGAATAAACTTTGATTATCGATTTACCATACCGCAAAATATCGAAATCAAATTTCAAAATACTGAATCATACCGAATTAAATTGGTATGATAATGATATAATAGTTTTAAAAATTGAATATCAAAATTACGATAGAAAAATTTTAAATACCGTATCATACCATACCATGTCCACCCCTATTGAATTGATCTTTACACTTGTGACTTTGTTTTGTTTACCACTTTGCATCTTGGTTTTCATAATTAGTCCAAATAACTAAAGAGGAAGATGAAAGAGACTATCACCTAAACACATTGTGAGGTTTAGACATTTTTACGTAAGTCCTAATTGATGTGCCTTTTTTTTTTAAAACTGAGTTGAACTGATTCAACCGGACTAAAATTACGTATAAGTCCTTATTTAATGTGATTTTCTTTCTTTTTATTTTGCAATATTGAGGAAAAGATAAAACTTGCTCCTTTACCATATAAAAATGATCAATTTTATCCTTTTATTATACTAGTCCAAAAATATTACTGTTGTTATCTAAATGGTTCAAATCTAATCTTTTTTCGTTTAGATTGTTTAAGATGAACAACATACAATCTCAAGTATTAATAGACATTTTGATGAGGTGAACGTCACATGACATGCCAACTTAACGTCCAATCCATTTTACCCTCTTTTTCACTTGTTCTTCCACCATTAACATAAATATCTCTAATTTGCATGAACTTAATCAACATAAATAATATTGCGAGGCCAAGAATGAAAGTCTAGCTTTACTTAACTTACGTCAAAGATTAATTCAAGTCCTAGATATAAATCATCAATCCCATCTTCTGTATGTAATAAATAATCACATGATTGTTGTATACTCCCTTTATTCCATATTAATTGAATTTTGAGCTTTTTTTCATTTTTCGAAATAATTTAATAGTTTAAAGTTCAAGATGGATGTTTGAATTTTTTTTCCATATTTGTCATTTCCTTTAATGAAGTTTTATATTTTCTAGAAGATAAATCACACTACTTATAAAGTTGTATTTATGATTTCACAAAGGGATAATAGTGCAAAGATCTTAAATGTTTTTCTTAATAAGTGTGCATTGTCTATAGAGGGAATAATATTTATCCTGTTAATCTTTTCAATTAAATAAATGATTAACTTATTAAAATCCCAAATTAAATAAATTATTTGACTTATAATCCTTTTTAAACAAAGGAAAAAAGGGCAAAACCGTCATATAACTTTTCAAATAATTTCCGCTTCCAAACTTTTGTCCCTCTTACGCGCAAAATCAGTTGCTTTTTTAACTTTTCTCACACAAAAGAGTATATAGTTTCAGAGAAAAAATACAGAGAAAGAGAGAGCCCATACCGGCACCGGCACAGCAATCATCATACAAAGACATAATGACAACTGCATTCAATCTCTGATTCCCATTTAAGTTTTCTTCACTTCTTCAGTGGAATTTAGGGATACAAACAATAAATTCTTGTGTATGGGTGTGTAACTGTTGTTTGAACTTTGAAAATTTTTTGTATTATAAGTTGGCAAAATTGAAGTGGAACTGTATCGTGGAGTAATTCTGAGTAGTGAGTGTTGGATAAATTTTGAAATGGGGGTTTCCCAGAACGATTCTTGTAGAATGGAAGGGTGGTTATATCTTATTCGGTCTAATCGGTTTGGGCTTCAGTATTCGAGGAAACGCTACTTTGTTCTTCATGATCTTCTTCTCAAGAGCTATAAATCAAACCCAGTTACAAACGTTGAGGTTTATCATTCTCTTACTCGCTCTCTGTATGCTAATTGATAAACAATTTGGGTTAAATCCCATTGTGTGTCTAAATTGTAATTTTGTGAAGGGGTACTGTTATTGGGCCTTGTTATTTGCTTAACAGGTTTAGCATTTGATATAAATGGCTTTAAGTTTAATTGATAAGAAGTTCTTGCCAACTTGTAATTTGATTTGACAGTGTGCTGTGCTATTTTTAATTTGATCAGAGGCAAGTAATGCTGCACCCAATTCTTTGTTCAATGTGCTTGGAATTCATACTAGCACACACACATACGTTGTAGAATTTGTTTGTACAATGCTAATACTTGTACTTCATCCGTTTCAATTTGTTTGTCTCATTTTAACTTTGGACAAAGTTTATAAGACTTGAGAATCTTGTGGTCTTAAATTAAATCTACGTAAAATGTACCAAAATGTCATTTAATTTTGTGATCTTAAACATTTCAAGTAAAAAGTTGGAATTAGGAGTTGCCAGAAATGGAAAGTAGAAAGTTGGAATTAAGGAGTTGCCAGAAATGGAACGAGGTATTCTTTTTGAAACAGACTAAAAAGGAAAGTAACACAAACCACTTGAAATAGAGGAAGTATGATTTTTCTGAGTTAGGAAAGTGGGTAATTTTCCTTTTAATGTAGTATTCCTCCGTTTCAATTTGTTTGTCTTAGTTACTATTTGGACATTCGGGATATTTTCTTTTTGCAAATACTTTCTAAATATCTTGGATTGTATATAACTTCATTGATAGTCGGAAAAAGTGCCGGTATAAAATGGTGGTTTCGAAGCTGTCAAAAGTCTTCTTATTTCTCTCCCTCTCCATATAACCATATTAGTGCGAGAGATGATACATCCCATATTTAGTGCTTTCTTGGAATTATTCGTTTGCCATATTATCACGACTCTCTGAAATATGTCATGTTGATTTTTTTTATTTTTTTTGTAGGATCCTGTTAGAAGTGCTGTTATTGATTCCTGCATTAGGGTGACAGATAATGGGAGAGAGAGCATTCAAAGAAAAGTATGATCCTTATCCCAGTTCCAATACATGGCAGAGACTATTTGTTCTGACTGAGTTTCTATCATTAAATGCATTAACTTCTTTACTGATACTTTCTGGTTTTGTTACTTCGGCATTCTCCCAGGTTGTGTTCTTATTCACTCTATACAATGCCTCAAATCATAATGATCAGTTAAAGGTGCGGAAATTGTCCTTTCCCCTGTTTCAGCTTTTAATTTTTGAGACCAACAAGTGCCTAAAGAAAATTTACAAACAATAGTTAGGAGCAAACAGTCCTGAGGAAGCAGCAAGATGGATCCAGGCTCTGCAGGAAGCAGCTTTAAAGGTATAAAGTAATCAATATGAGCCGCTAACGTCTCCCTTTGTTGGCAACTGATTATAATGAATATTTGTAGGCAGACATGAATAAAAGAACTGCAGTTGATCATCCAAGGCGTGACTCACAGTCTTTGAGGTATTTTGATTTGGTATATCAATATGTTACTTTGCTAAGGATCTTGGAGATATTTATTCTTTGTACAAGCATCTGTTGCTTGCCTCTTGCTAATTTCTCCTCCCTTTTTTCCTTTTTGCCACACAGGTTAAATTGTTCCAACAAATCTCATCATCTGAATTCCATTGATTGGACTTTCTGTTCATCCTCAGTGGCAGATGCTACAACATCTGATGTTGTTGCACCCTCGTCCTGGACAATATTTGGTTGTCAGAATGGTAGGTTCTAATGATTTTATGTTTAAGAAGCTGAAATTCCATGTAGGATTTTTGCTCTTATGATAACTTTTTCATCCTTGAGGGTCCATTAAGAATTTCTGTTACAATGTTTCTGAGTCATTTTTTCAGAAGTTCTTTCAATTCCTTATTTAGTTCTCTTGCAGGGAAGGAAACATGGTTGGCGTTATCTTGGGAACATTTCTAAGATCCCTTCTCTGTCTTTCATTGCTAAATGATCACTTCCTCTCCTTTTGTTGTACTTTTTTTTCCAATTGTCCTTAAATCACTTGGGTATGCAGGTCTTCGGCTATTTAAGGAAGCTAAGGATAGGGAATCTCATGGGAAGGTAAACTAATATTGTCAGCCCCTAAAGCAGTAAATCTTCAAGCTCATGTTACTGAACTTGTGCCATGCTATGCAGTGGAATGATCACCCTGCAATAATGGCTGTTGGTGTAGTTGATGGAACTTCAGAGGCCATTTTTCAAACACTCATGTCACTTGGTCCTTCAAGATCGGAGTGAGTTGCGAAGTCTTTAACAAAAAGTCTTCATACAAGCTTCTACTGCAGATACTTCATTGCTACTAAAATTAGTATCTCTGTGTGTTTAAAGTATAACTAAGACTTGGATAAGTATAAAGGGCTGCATTTCTTTGTTCCTTAGTTCTTGAAAGAATATGTCTAGCACAAAAGAATTTAGCTGCTTAGATGTCAAGTATATGGCATATCGCAAAATTGATCTAAGTGAAACTTTCATTGCCTTCCTCTGCGGGAGACTGGAAATAAGAAATAATTGTATCCTTCAAGTATTTTGTATTTTACTCTGCAGATAGGATCTCTGTTATATACTCATTGTATCCTTATAGTGTTATGCTTTTTACTCTGCAGATGGGATTTCTGTCATTACAAGGGTAGTGTCATTGAACACCTTGATGGTCACACAGATATTGTTCATAAGCTTCTACGTCGGGATTGGCTACCTTGGTCAGGCACATGCATGATATTCACTTTTCAAACTGTTTGTATTTTATTAGGGTTTATAATTGACATAAGTGTTGCAGGAGTATGGAAAAAAGAGATCTTCTTTTGCAGCGCTATTGGAGAAGGGAGGATGACGGAACATATGGTACCAATGTTTGTTAATTGGTTTTGGCTGCTTTTTAAAACTGCTCGGTCTGAGAATGACCTATCTGTTTACTCTTGCAGTTATTCTATACCATTCTGTGTTTCATCAGAAGTGTCCACGTCAGAAGGGCTATGTTCGTGCCTGCCTTAAAAGTAATGTATGCCTACAACGTAGAGCGAGTGTAAAGTTCATTTTGTCACTATAGCTGTTATGGATGTGTAATTTTACATGGAAGAGCTATCTCATAGTGCATGGATCCCTAATTTCCCCTAATGATGCATGGTTGATAATTTTATTGTTACATAGCATCAGTCATATGCTTCTACTGCACATGTTTCTTGCACAAGACTACCCTTTGTACTGCACATTATAGATATACTTTGCTAATCATTGCAGGTGGAGGCTATGTAATATCACCTGTGAATCAAAAGAAGCAGTCAGTAGTCAAGCATATGCTTGCTATTGATTGGAGATTCTGGAAGTCTATCTTACAAACATCTTCAGCCAGATATATAACAATCCACATGCTAGGGCGACTCGCTGGTGTGTTTTTACTGCGAGATCTAATTTCATATTTGTTACTTTTATTCATGTTTGCACATTATGATTTATGACTGCTCATGGGGACTCAACCTGTGAATTACTGCTGCATTTACAGCTTTGAGGGAGCTTTTTATAGCAAAATTAGGAGATTGCTCGTCCTCGCATTTTTTGGAGGAGCATGTGAGAGACAAAAGACTGCACCAAATTGAAGAAGTTAAGGTTGAAATACAAACCAGGGTGGAAAATGGGAAGAATATGGCAGATATGGAAGAAGAGGTCGTTAAATCACCCTCTGAACATGCAAGCTTGATGGGGTTAAATGATGCATCAGATGAGTTTTTTGATGTCTCTGAACCACTTGATTATGACCAATCGGAAAACGGCTGGCCTTCTGATTTTGGCCCAGAGATGTACTCTCAGGTATTACCTGCTTGAACCATAATCTTTGGGAGCTATTCTGTGAGCAGGTAGCTTTTCAGAAATGCAGGAGGCTACATGAGGCATGACTTTCATGATATAAGCATGTCTATCTATTGCTACTACTAAAGAAAGATGTGAAACTTTCTTTCAACTAACTTCTACTTGAATGGCACCTTATGTTTTTTTTTGTGGTTAGTTTATGTCTTCATCTGGTTTTTAAAGCATATACACTTGAATCCAATAAATATGTAGTCTATTTTGGACCTTATCCCTTCTTGCCTAGACCCATCATCTTGTTGCACAATGCAGATCAGTTCCTCTGGGATTTCCTTGAGAAAGATCTTTATGTTTTTTTTCCTTGTTTTAGGACACACGGCATGCCAGATTATCATCTGCTGCTGGTTTTGTTAAAAAGTTGCATGATCTTGCTGGTGAGTTTGATCTGTATCGCTCTTTCAAAAAACTCAATTAATGGAAATATTGAAGTTCTGAGGATTGATATTCCTTTCCCATTTCAGTTCACAAGCGGGGTTATGTAGATCTGCATGAAAAGGCAAAGGAAGATGCATTGTTGTCCCACTATGGGTCCACTCTTCCAAAAGATCCAACTTTTAATTTGCCTTGCAGTTGGGCCCAAACAGATCCATCAACTTTTCTTATTCGGGGAGAGACTTATCTAGAAGATCGTAAGAAGGTGGGATTTCATAGCTGTCTTATTTTTCCCATAAGCATGTTCTATTCAATTTTTGTGTGGTCCATCTCTGATTCATTTGACCTTGGAAACTGGAAATGCTTCCCTTTGTTAAACTGATACCTGTGGTTTGATGTTCCTGCTGTCTGATTAATTTTTGAACCTTACCTACTGATCATCGCTTGGCAAAAGCCACATCTTGCTGTACCACAGTAGAGTGTTAGTTAAGTTGCATTACACAAAACTCCGTTGTTTGTGATTCCTGTCAATAAAATATGTCTAAAATGGCATACCGGCATGGAAACTTTACTTCTAAAAGTCTGCAGGCTTCTTCGCTAGTTGTAATACTCTGGGTTCTTGCCCTACTCATGTTAAAATTTGTTTAGTCCGAAATTGTGTTTCAAAGTTATGTGTGTTGTCCTAATTTTATGTCATTTTCTGGTTGTGTGGCTCTGTTACAGATTAAGGCTAAAGGCACGTTGATGCAAATGGTTGCTGCAGATTGGCTGAAATCTGACAAGCGAGAAGATGATCTTGGTGGTCGCCCTGGGAGCGTTGTTCAGGTTGCTTCTCTTATTCTGTGTGAAGACAATGAACATAATATACACAGTTCATTTATAAACCCGCTGCTTACCAACTTTTATCTGCAGAAATACGCAGCTAAGGGTGGTCCAGAGTTTTTCTTCATTGTGAATATACAGGTATATTCTCTTGCTTCCTTTTTATACCTTTTCTGCTTTCCTTTGGAATTCCAGAGAGTTCATTTAGTTGAACGTGCCTTACATTCAGGTACCAGGTTCAACAACATACACTCTTGCTCTCTACTATATGATGGACACTCCTATAGAAAACGCGCCCTTGCTGGAGAGTTTTGTCAAAGGGGATGATGCTTATAGAAATTCGAGGTTCAAGCTCATACCATACATATCCAAGGTTTGTATTCTGATCATTGTATTCTCAGTGGTCAAATTTTGCAACGACCCAAGAAAGTCTATTGATGATCATGGAGAAATTCAAAGAGATGGTCAGATGGATACTGCATGCATAAATTATTTTCCCAAAATTCATGTCATCTGAGAGTCCCTTCTTTGTTGTAATGCTTCCGAGCTTTCTTGCTTGCTTTTTTGGGTTGGACAATGTGCTTTAATCAGCATTGCACATAGTACTTAACAATTCTATCCTTTTAAAAAGATCAGGGGTTGTGATATTTACTCCTGTATACTTGTCAGGGACCGTGGATAGTCAAGCAGAGTGTTGGAAAGAAAGCATGCCTTGTAGGTCCAGCACTTGAAATTAATTATTTTCGGGGAAAAAACTACTTGGAGGTAAATTTCAAGAGAATTTTTCTACAGGAAATGATGCTTTAATTTTGTTTGTATGTTAGCTACTAATAGTTGTTGCAGTTAAATGGGAATGAACTACTTCCACTACCACAGAAGTTCTACATCTTTTCTTTGGCAAAAGTAAAATTTATCTATTCTTTAGAATAATAACTGAACTTGATACTGCTTGCATTGACATTCAACCCTCCATAGTGAAACATCTTTTTAAGCCGGAGAAATTTTTTCTCATAGTGGACCTAAAAAAGTTTTGTGGTCTTTCAGCTTGATATCAATGTTGGTTCTTCTACTGTGGCAAGGGGCGTTGTAAGCCTTGTTGTTGGATATCTAAACAATCTTGTCATTGAAATGGCGTTTCTTGTCCAGGTAAACGTTCATGTCCCCTTCTCCATTCAAAGCATGTATGGCTTGAATTGTCTAAAGTGCCAATATTGACAATTGCATCGAATTTCAATGAGTATGACAAAGCTCATAGAGCATCTTCTTGGAACGCGTATGATCAACCATTTGATATAGCTTACATGAATATCTTTCTTCACAGGCCAACACCCCAGAGGAGCTTCCCGAATATCTTCTTGCAACCTGTCGTCTTAACCATCTGGACATCTCTAAAGCTGTTCAAGTGAAACCATGATCTTGTATATCTCAATTGTTTCTTCTTCATTTTTTTCTTCCAATATTTTATATTGCTTGCTACAGGCAAAATGGATGATGCCTATATAGAAAGTGCAAAAGCTTTACAAAGTGACTATTCTATTACTCAATCAAATGTCATGCCAGCAGTCTGCTGCATTGGTCTCAGCTGTATAGTTTGCACAATATTTCTGTTTCTAACTTTCAGTAACTCCATTGTGAGAATATTTTTTTTTATAATTTTACATCTAATAATTGTTTGATGTTCTGAAATCATAGTTTTCTACCCTTTTATTGTTTAGCATATAAAACTTGTAAGTTATTGTTGTTGTTCATGTCATTGCATTAAAAGTACAGAAAAATTACACCAAAACAGCCGTCAAAATTAGACCAAAAACTGCATGAAAACAAGAACAAAAATCAAATAAAAATATTTCAGAGAATTTAAATAATACAAAAAATTAAGTTCTGAATGTAATAGTACACTCATATTGTTTAGGAGTATACATACTACGAAAAAAATTAAGTTCAAGAAAATAAGTAGATACTCTTGTAATTCAATTATGTGGAGCAGTACTCCCTCCGTCCAACAATAGTTGTCCACTATACTATTTTGAAATGTCCAACAATACTTGTCCACTTTATGAAATCAATGGATAATTTTACACTTGGTTCCTAATTTACCCTTATCATTAATTATAGTCATTTCTCTATTACATTTTTCAATACATTGTATTTATTATATTCAAAGGGTGATATAGTAAAATTACCCTTCTATTTATAGTTTCTTAAGAAGTGTGCAAAGTCAATCGTGGACAAGTATTGTTAGACAGAGAGGGTAATTTATAATTTCGCCATAAAGGAGAGGGTCTTCTACTCCTTATCCCATTAGTTAATACTTCTGTTATCCCAATTTACGTGGCACATTTTTCTTTGTAGTTCATCTCAACTTAAATATTCCATTTGTCTCGTATTATTTGATATCTTACTAAAAAATAGTTATTTCATATTAGTTGTATCAAGAAAACATTAATTAACATTTTTTCTATATTATCCTTGCAATTAATTCTTTTTGAAAGATTCACATTTGTTTGTAAAATTCTCAAAAAGTTTTTTAATGGGTGGTTTAATAAAACTATCTTCTTATTTATGATTTCTTGATATGAATGTAAAAAAGGAAAATGATCAACTGATATGAGACGACAATTGTAAATAATTTAACTTTAAAATATTCATATTATTCTTAATAAAAAAAACTAAGGCCACATAAATAATCACGGAGTAACTTTTTTTATGTCATCCACAACCACTTAAAGTTGTTCACATAATTCATTTGAACACCTCAACTAAGGCTTGTACCTATTGAACACCTCTACCCCTCCGAATTGATACCTTTTTGACATTTTTTTAATAATCAGCCAAAAATTTAAAGAGTGTGAGCCACACTCGCGATGACATGGCACAATCACTAATTAAATTGTGACATATGTCATTTTGGGTTCAAAAAATTATTTAAGAAAATATTATAATTTTTTAAAAATAATAGAAAAGTAAAAATTAGTACCCTACACAACCCACCCACCAAAACCTTCCGGTAGGAAGTTGCAGCCCACCACAGTCCGTCCACCAGTTCGTCCACCATAGTCCGTCCATCAGTTCGCCCACCACAGTCCATCCATCCTTTATTTCTGTCATCAACACCATAGATGCCACCCACCCTCTCCCTTTTATTCTGATTTGGCGTATTTTCATCAACACCATAACTGTCATTTCTCCGATCTCATTCCTCTTCCTCAAACATCAATTAAGATTTGTTGATAATTTTTTTATTCTGGGTTCTTTAGGGTTTGAATTCTTTAACAATTTCAAAAAAAATCAGATTTGTATTAGTCTTGTCGCGAAAAATGGAGGTTCACCGGATTTTTCCTTTTTTGACTCATACTGAATTTTATTTTTTTGATTAAATTTCCTTCTACAACTTTAACTCTTTTGAAATTTTCAGTTAGAATTTTTCAGATTTATATCAGTTCTTTTGAATTTTTTTGGTTTGACTGCCATTTGTTTGATAGGTAGTTTTCCGATGAAGATAACGATGACGATATTGATGATGGCGGAATGATATTAGAAAGGAAAAATGAAGGAGAATTTAGAAAGGGGTGAGGTTGGGACGGTGGCAGAAGGATTTGGCCAATGAGGAAAGGTGGAAGATTAAGGTGGTGTGGAATTTTGAGGAAGAAGACTGTGCCAGGGATTTTTTATTTTTTTTTATGTTTAGAATTTTGCTCAACTTTTAAAATGTTGACATGTCAATATGTGAATGGCTTGTAAGTAATTTTTTTTTGGTTTCACGCGCTTCTCAGGGGTGTAATACACCTATGATGCCATATCATCTAAAAGTATTTAATAGGTACATGTTTTGAGCAAAAAATGTGTTCAATAGGTATAAACCTCAGTCAAGGTGTTCAAGTGAATTATGCGAACAAATTTAAGTGGTTGTTGATGACTTAGAGCCCGTTTGGATTGACTTAAAATAAGTAACTTTTAAAAAGTCATTTTAAAAATAAGTAGTTATTTATTTATTGATGTGTTTGGTAAAAAAGTGTTGAAAGTCACTTTTTTTATCAAAATGTCTGAAATACCCTTAAAGTTGCTAACATTATAAAAGAATTAAGGGTAAAAAAGTAATATACTTGGTCAAAATAGAATGATTTATAAGTTAAAAAAAATAAGTAGGAGACACTGTATTTTTAACTTTTAACTTATTTTAAGTTAATCTTATAATTGTCAAACACTCTAATAAGTCAAAAATTAGTTTAAAAGTTAATTTGATCAACTTAAAATCTCATCCAAACGGGCTCTTAAGCTTCTTTTTTTAAAAAAATCCTTTTAAATTTTTTCTTTTTTTATGCCAAGTGGTATGGTATGGTGTCATAAGTAGGATGAAATATATATTTTCAATTTTTTATTTTAAGCACGATAAATAGACTTGACTGTTGAGTGGTGAGGGGTTTCATCACCGCTTGGCGCTTGTAGGGCCCACGCCTCAAGAAAAGCATGAAGGATGAAATAAATAGTGTGTCCCGTCCCGTCCCTCCAAAACAATCACATGCTCCGCCGACTACCAGAGTTATGTAACGTTTTCTATCTTTCATTTATTATTTCACCAAAATCTACAAATCTCCAACACACATTTCACCAAAACTGAAGAGCTGAAAGGAAAAGCTATTTCCTATTGTCTTTTTCTGCAAAACCTCCAGAAAAGTGCAGTGCAATCAGCAATGGAATCCTCAAGGCGGACTTTTTTGGACATGCAAAAACCTCCCTCTTTACCCAATTCACCTTCCAACTTTGTAACGGTGTGTTTACTTTTTATAATTGAATTCTTTTGCCTAATTTGTTCACCTGCATTTTTTTTACTCTTTGCTCAGAGAATTGGATGAAATTTTACTGAGTAGGGGTTTCGGTGTGTTGGAGGCCGGAGCCGGTTCCGTTAGGCCATGAATATTGTGAAATTTGAGGAAAAGTAGATTTTGTTTTCAATGATATTTGAAAATTGGCATTGTGTTTGATCATGAATATAAATTGGAACGCCATATCACAAATTTATATATTACCATTAATAACAATATAATATAATGAGTTTTAAGTATTTTACTTGGGCCTATTTATTAAGTTTGGAGGATAAATGAGAAGATGCCTTAGATACTTAGAATCCGAATAGACTCCTATTTTTGGTAGGATTAAGTAGTATTGGCTTTCTAACCTACCTATTGTACACCCGTATGCTTCGTATAATATTTGTATACGTTACATAATAAACCTACACTATATATACATGTTATAGCACTACTTGTTCCTTGTTCTTTAATATATTTGAACTTAGCAATTTAGGTTTCGCATATATTAAAGCATTGATTGATAGATAAAAGGTGAGATATTAGAGACATGGATTATGCATGTCTATAAAGTATCCTTGTTCAACGACACAATCTTGTTTGCAAAATTAGAATTTTCCATTAGTTGCATATAATTTTTGTAATCGTACACGTATTTTTGTAATTCTAATTGTTGGTTATTGTGTGTACATATAACAAACGCAGAAATCGTATATATAGTTCTAATTATGGTTTATTGTGTGTATATATACCTCTCAGAAGATTAATATGGTTAAACAACAAAATTGTATGGGTGAGATTTCAATGGGGCCTGTTGTTGACGAAGACTTTGAGAGCATACTGAATGGTTTGGATTATTCTATGGAAAGTTTGGAAGGTGACGGAGTCGGCGAAGATTGTGATGCTGGTGTATACGATCAGTTATTCGGGCCAATCCCTTTGGATGCATTTATGACTTTACCTTTGGATATTGCCAATAGCTGTTTGGATGATCGTAGCAGCCATGCTTATGTGAGTTTTAACTTGGCCTTGGCTTATCTTTATTTTTTTCAAGAAAATTACGTGTTAGTAATTGACTTTATTTTTTTCGCTATGAAAGGTCTAACAAAATACTTTAGTATAGTACTGTAGAGGGTTGGAAAAGTCTAACAAAATACTAGGGTTGGATATAGAGTAGTATAATCTAACAAAATACTAGTGTTGGATGTAGAGTACTGTAGAGTGTTGGGAATGTTAGGATGTAGAGGGTGGGGTGGTGTGGGTGTGATAATTAAGGGTAGAGGTGGCGCGGGGTTGTAGAACTTGTTTTAAAGCCATTTCAATTTCAAACTAACTACATTATCAAATAATTAAATTTAAAAAGACATTGTTTGAATGTCTTTTAAAGCATAACTATACTCAATCAGGTGAGCTTTTAATTTTAACTCTATTTTTAAATACTTTTAGAATGATGTTGATAGTTTTAATTCTATTTTTAAATATTTTAGAATGATTTTGATAGTTTTGATAGTTTGCGTAACAATTGACTCACTTATCTAATTCAAAACTATAATCAATTAGAACTTATCTAATATCTAAACATTTGTGGGTTTATGTAACGTACCATAATCTATATAAACATACATTTGGAGGTAATGAAATTTTTGTTTGGAAATTCAAACCATATGTCATTACTCTTGATTACAAAATAATTCAGAAAATTAATATTGTTGAATAAAATTGTTTGGATGAAATTTCATCATATAGTTAATGAAAACTTTGAGACCAGTATGATTTGTATTTGTCTATGCAAAGTTCAGAAGTAGTTAAACTCCTGATTAGGATCCCTAAACATTGCAATTGCAAAGTTTGGAAATAGATGAACTCGGTGAAAATTGCAATTGCAACGTTTGGAAATAGATGAACTCGTGATATCCCTAAACATTGCAATTGCAAAGTTTGAATGAACTCGGTGAAGAATAGGATGTTAGCTAGGATTTTTGATGTATCGATGAGATGGAGGCTAATTAAGATATAATTAAGTTGGCTATTTTTTTTTAATTTTTTTTTTTAAAACTACGTGGTAATTGACTCTATTTTGTTCGGTAAATCTAGAATACTAAGTTGTATTAGGTACGATGGAAAATCTTACCTTTAAGAGTATTCAGGTTGGGTAGGTGGTGAGATACCATAAACACTGTACTTGATGATATTACTCTATGGGTTTGAGCCAGTTACTCGGGCTAATCCCTTTGGATGCGAGCCAGTTATTCGGGCTAATCCTTTGGATGCGAATCAGTTACTCGGGCTAATTCCTTTGGATGCGAGCCAGTTACTCAGGCTAATCCCTTTGGATGCTCTTATGAATTTACCTTTGGATATTGCCACTTGTTGTTTGGAAACTCGTATGATGCCAATTGTTGTTTGGAGACTTGGATGACTACTTTAACTTAGTTTATCTTTATTATTTTCAAAAACTATATGTGATGCTCCTTGCTACAGAACAACTATATGGGGCTATGAGGGCATGAGATGTGATTTGATGGAAATTGAGGAAAAGATAATTAACGTGGAAATATATATACTTTTGGAACTTGTTTTTGTACAAATATAAAGAAAAGACAGGATCTTTGGGCTTACCTTGATGACTACTAAAACTCCATAGTTAGGCTTACCTTGATAACTACTAAAACTCCATAGTCAATATATACCTTGTTAAATGATGATATTGTAGGATTGTGTTGATATGTACCTGTTGCTTATTAATTCTCTCTTCCTTTCATATCTTTTTGCTTGTCTTTGTGTGACTCGATGAACAATATCCCTCAAAGCGGGTTTCAACAGAGTTCAAAACATATTGAGCTCTTCGCTTCGCTTAACGGACGCTTCAGTGTCGTATCAAGTCAAGTCTTTAAGACATATTTTTTCATGCTAATGAGTTTAATCCTTAAGAGACCATACTTTTGTTATTCATGCTTATAATGATTAGTTTTGGACGACACATACATACATATATATTTTATTTTTTTTCATATATGCCACACTTTCTTTGTGCTTGAATCCCCAACGGATCTTTAGAGCAAAAGCCTTTGCACTTTTCGTCTTTGACAACACTTAGTTGTTTAATGTCAAATTTGTTCTCCTCCTTGTGGAATGCTTATGTGAATTTGCAAACCATCACAATGTGTTCAAAATTATACAGTGACAAAGTTGGAAAATTGACCGCTCAAACTTCATTCTTTTGTCTCTCACTTTTTTTGCTTAATCCCTTATAGTCAACTCATAGAGTGTTAGCCTTCTAACTCCGATGTTATCCTATCAGAATGAATTTCCGGAGGCCCAAGAGAATGTTCTTTTCCAGACACTAAGTCCAATTTCTGTCCTGGAAAACAACCGCTCCTGTTCTGGTGGAAGGAGTGCAATATCCTTCAACTTTGGATCTAAAGGCCGCCGCTCCAAGCGTGCACGATCATCAACTTTAAATCCATGGCTTATGCTGGCTCCCATGCCTTGTACAACTTCTGCAGCCAAGAGGAATTCTGGTTCCAAAAATGGAAAGGAAAATAACAGAAAATTATCAGGTGCCATGGCGTCACCTCTATTTAAAAGGTGCACACATTGTGAAGTAACAAAGACACCACAATGGAGGGAAGGACCATTGGGTCCAAAGACCCTATGCAATGCCTGTGGAGTTCGTTATCGTTCTGGGCGCCTACTCCCAGAATATCGACCTGCTGCTAGTCCCACATTTATTCCATCTTTGCACTCAAACTCTCACAGGAAAGTCGTAGAAATGAGAAGAAAAACAGTTGAGGAGTCTCCCGAATGTGACAGCCAAAACTTTGTTCCTCTGGGTAGCTATTTGTTTAGATGAATATTTTTAAAGAGATGACTATAGTTTTAGTTAGGTGCTTAATTTACTTCATCGTTGTTTTCTCCACTAGTTTGTTCTCTTAAAAGTTAGATGTACAAAATGGGTAGGTAGGAAGTTAGTTTTCTTCTCTTGTGTAAAATCTAAACTAGATGAATATTATTTTTTAGATATTTCATCTTGGAACTACTACAGTATTTCTTTTTGTGGTGGTCTCCATCGGTCGAATTCTTTGGGTCAATATCTTCAATTTCTCTTATCTACATAGACCTAGAATGTAAATTTTATAATATTGTTTTAAAAATAAAAAGAAAAGAAAAAATGAAAAATCATTTAGTAGTAACTACAACATGTAATTATCAGGAATTCTCATTCCTCCTTTGAGCCTTTGAGAGTATAGTTACGGTAGATTGCTCCCCTCATTACTATGCTGATCAATTACGTAGAGGATTTAGCTATTCATTCATCTTAAAAAGGATCGAACTTACATTAATAAGTTAAGAGAAGCTTGATTTGATTTGGTAAATCTATAGCTAGTTTAAAAAAAAATAAAAACTTTAAATTTCAATTCCCAATATATCAATGTTTTGTGTGATTATATTATACTAGGAAAATTATCCGTACTTCGCACGGGATTGAACTATTTTATTAAACTTACATATGACCATTCGGTAATATTCGTATTTTCGATACATACACTACATTGTAGGGGACATTTTATCTTATGGTAAAGCGTTCCTCTGGAATCTTAAAGTGCTATATATTTTATTTATTTATTTTTGTTATACAAAAATTATGAGTCATAGAGAGAATTTAAGTATAAGAAAGAAGTCTAAGAAAATCTCCATGGAAATAGTTGGTCAGAAGTAACAAAATTTTCTAAATTTCAAAAAGTTATAAAGAACAACATCAAACGTTAAAGAAAAGACCAAAAAGCCTCGAACAACAACACTCCCAAGTAAAGTGAAACATCACGTCCATACAAGAATATAAATAACTAAATTCAAACAAAGGACTTCGGTTTCTTTCTTATGAACCTCCATCAATCTATTTTTTATTATAGTATGACGTATCATGTATTTGTTAGTATCATAAAGGTTTTTCCTCATTGTCTCAGAGTAGTCATTACTATTGGTTAGATTTCATATCACCGGCCCAACTTATTTGAAATTGAACCATAGTTATTGTTATGGTTATAGTATGCAGTTAATTTGGAACTGAACCATAATTATTGTTATAGTTATAGTATACAGTTAGAAAGAATTAATGCAATGATCAACCAAGCAGTAGGTGACATCTGAATGGAACTGTTCACAACGGGATATTCTAAATCAAAATTTTGATACATAACATATTAAAATCTCACACCATAATTTTTTGAGCACTTGAACTCATAAATATCCACAAATAATAAAAAAGACGACCTTACTTTCCTAAAAATCTAAGAAAAAGGCATGTTGATTAACATATTTTTCAAAAAGATAGTATGTCGGGTTGTATCCAAGTTTATAATTCACAAATTTAATTGAAAGAAGCCAAAAGAAAGAGTTATCACTATAGCAAAAAATATCTTTAGCGGCAATTAATAGCTTAATTGCCGCTAAATATGTATTTTCAGAGGCAATTAGTACTCTCTATAAATGTCCCTAAAGTCTATAAGACATTGAATCTAATGACAATTAACTAATGTCGATAAAGGCTCTAGCACTCTTTGTTAATGTGCATATTTATTGCCACTAAAAATTATTTTATTATAGTGTATTTTGGGCATATGTCAGTTTCAAGAAAACTTGATCTCTTATTATGCCCAAAAACAAGAGAGGAAGAAATATGACAAATTAATCAACTTGCAATAAAAGAAGTGGACTAATTGTCTCTATACTAATGTTCTAGGAAGAGTGCAATAGCATACAAAATGTTTGTACCTAAGATAAAACAATCAAAATAATATACTAATTGTGGTAAGCAAGAGAGCAATCTATTTGGTTCTTTTAACAAACTTCACCATTGGTTCCGTATTAGATATCAGATATTTGTTGTTGTGTGCTATCAAATATAGCACAGCCCCCAAGTAATTTTTACAAAAGGTATATAAAGAAACCTGTAGAAAGGGACAAAAGAGAAGATCAATTTTAAATCATCCTTGCTGAAATTTTTAATAGAGTTAAAAAAAAGTCACCAAAATAGCAAAAATAAATTGCAATAGTTACATGAATCACTATGACTTACAGTAAAAGATTAAGCTTCATGAAATAGGAGGAAGAAAACTTTGAGAGGTGAAACACACTTTATAAGAAGCTTAATTAATGTATTTGAATTCGACTCCCCTATAGCGGAAAAAAACCTACAAATAATAGTGACAAATAGAAGTTTTGTTTACTAAAGAACCAAATATAATGAATTCAACCATCGCAACAGTGTTATGAGTTATAGACTAAGAGGTGCAAGAGTAGTAATGTCGCATTGCAATTGAAATCAATTTTCTTTGTTTATTCTTTCTTCTTTTGATGCCTTGGAATTAAGTGTTGGGTTTTAAAAGGTTTGAATGAAAAAATGAAGAGTTGTGACTTTTGCGAAAAGTTGTATTTTTGTGAAAAGTTGTGACTTTTATGAAGAGTTGTGACTTTTAAGAAGGGCAGTTTTGAAAATAAATAAATAAAAAGAGAATCCTTACTTCTGGTGGCGCCACATCACCGGGTTGAGGGTTCTCATACATATATATATACTTTTATACATAGGAGTTCACTAGTACTTTTTACTTTTGGTTCGAAATGTTTCTCAAATTTAATTAATCCTATTTATTCAATATAATTATGTGAAAATACATAATATAACGTAGGCATAATATATAAATATGTCATTTAACTTGATTTCAGCTGATATTTTTGTCCTCTAATTTTGGATGTGCACAAGTAGAAACACACGTCCTATGTGGCATATTATATGTAGGACGCCAGTTAGGACGCAAAGTGTCACATAGGATGCATGTGTCTATTTATTTAACTTTAGAAAAGTGTAAGTTTTTGCTTGTGCACATCCAAAGTTGGAGAGCATTGGCATCAATAACTTGGCTTGAACTTATAACCTATTCTCTTTGTCTCATATTAGTTGATCATTTTCCTTTTTACACGCATATTAAGAAATTCAAAATTAGAAGATAATTTTCCTTTTATACTCTTCTACTTCTAGATACTCTCTCGTTCGGTTTTACTTGTCACTTATTTTTAAAAGAGATTTTCATTTTTACTTGTCACTTTTGATATATCAAAAAAAAATTAAAAAATTTCATGTTTTACTCTCGGTATTAAATACTTATTTTCCGAGACATTATTTAATGGAAAAATCACTTATATACACACCTTTATTTTTCATAATTTCCATTATTCCCTACCATTCCAAAATATTTCCAAAATCCCTTATTTTACTCCCAAAACCAAACTTCCGGATACATAACCTTACACTCCCAAAACCGTTTCTCTTCCTTAATTTACTCCATCAATCTCTTTTTATTTTCACTCCCACAATCTTATCAGTTAATTCCTTCCTTAGAATTTGAAATTCAAAATCGTTCTCTCTCCAATCAAATCAATTTTAACTTCTTGAATAGATAGTTTTCGTCTTTCTTGTTTCTCTCTGTTCATCTTTTTTTTTTCATCTTCAATTTACTGATACTTATGGATGATGCTTCTTCTTTTAGTATTAGGATTACCCAATTAGTTTCAACTACTCAAGATATTGTACGTCATGTCTTTGATTCTGATGATGAATATTTTGTCAAAAATAGATCTAAACAAAGAAGTGATACATTATTCATGAAGAATCTTGAGTTGGAGAAGGCAAAATCGAAGAAGGATGCATCTCCACGCCCATCTTTACCAAAGTTACATATTCTCAATGTATCTTGTTTATTTTGTTTCTTAAATTAGCCTTTGTTAGTGGTATGAAATTTCTGATACATCAATGCTACAATAGATTATGTTTTATGCAATGTATCATGTATATATTTATTACATTGATACATAACCCTAATATTGTTGAATGTTCTACTAGTGGGTTTCATGCTCAATACTTATGTACTTGATACATAAGTCATGCCTAATGTATCAATATCAAGTTCTATAATGTATCTTCAATATTTTTTAAATTTTAAAAGGATATAGATAGCAATAAATCAGTATTTTGTTGTGTATCAAGATTACCCAATAATAATCTTGGTACATAAACCATAATGTACTATAACTGATACATATTAATGACTAATGTGTATCACACGTATATAATACACATTAATGACCATGATAAATTTATACAAACTACTGCTAAATATCCATTCTTTGGCAATGATACATTCATACAAACTAACACTACATGTATCTGATACTTAATATCTATCACACAGTAATGTTTCGATATAGAACCAAAAACTTTACAAGCAATCTTTACTTCTCTAATGTATCAGTAGGATTGCAATACTTAACAATTTACTAAATATTTTAGGAATAATAATGTATCATGAGTAATTTATCTATCTCGAAAAAACAAATCAAAATTTTTTTGGTCATGATACATTCATACAAAGTAACACTACATGTATCTAATACGTAATAACTACCACATGGTAATGTATCGATCTAAAACCAAACACCTTATGGGAAATCTTTACTACTTTAATGTATCAGGTAAGATTACAATACTTAACAATTTACTAAATATTTTAAAAATAACAATGTATCATGAGTAATATATCCATCTCGAGATCACAAATCAAAAAATCAACTACACAACATTTGTCCAACCTTTTTGTGTGTTGTATCAATGCATAGTAGATACATTGCAAATTTCGGTTCATGTTTCTTCACCTTCAAGTACAGACTAATGAAGATATTCATAATGTATCTTCTCAAAATTTCCGACAATTTTGAATCAAAATTGAAAGGATCTTCGATGAACTAGGACAAGAATTTTGAATCTCAAAAAAATTTAGATAATTTTGAATAAAAATTGAGAGGATCTTCGAACCAATATCGTTTTCACTATCCGTGATTGATCCTTTTGGCAATTCTTCAAAAATTTCAAGATTAGGCCTTTTCCTTTTTGACAATACTACTTTGGAACTTTGATTCACTTGCAGATTTGAGATTCACAAATGAAATCGTTTGTCCAAAATAACTATTCCATTTCTTTTGTAACCTTCATAACTCACCCCGTTTGCCCAAATTCCTCAACAAAATCGATATATTCATCTTGTATCAGTCACTTTGCGGGAATCGAGGGATTTAAAATTAATTTTACGTTAATATTCCATATTAAGCGCAACAGATTGCGTGAATCGGGGGAATTAGTGTATCACAATTAATGTATCCGAACAGTCAATTATGTATCCGGATGGCTGATATTTTAAGAGACTTTTGTAAAATAGAAAAGAATAGGAATAAAATATAATTTTAAGTCTTACGCTATGAGATTTATGTAAGTTTTACTTATTTAATAGGGGATAATTTGGTAAAATGCATATATCAATAATTATTTTTTTAATGGGTATGCAAAGTGAAAATGTGACAAGTAAAAGTGAACGTATGTAATAGTTTATTTTTACTTTTTACTATGATAAATAAGTATTACTGTAGTAAATTGTCTGCGGTAAAAAAGAGGTTACCCATTATCTCGCGCATTATGTCAAATATCTCCTGCCCTTAATACGATACATCTTAACAGTTTGTCTCTTCTCTTCCCCTTTCTCCTATTTCTGCTTCAGATCCCAAGAGCTTAATAAGGAGTTTCTGTCATTTTATTTCTCAAATCATCATGTAGTAGTTTTCTTAAGCTATTTGTGTGCACGCTTTTGGTATTACTGTGATTTGATTGAAGAAGGAATTGTGCAGGTTGTTGCACTACTGTTTTTGTAATTTATTTTGTTTTGCTTGAATTTGTTTCTGAAATTGTTTTTTGGCATTGCAAAATTTGTCAATTTGCAGTGAAATGGAGGTGGTGGAAGAGAAGTGTGTGGACTCTCAGCTTTGGCATGCCTGTGCAGGAAGCATGGTGCAAATTCCTCCGGTGGACTCTAAGGTGTTCTATTTTCCACAAGGTCATGCTGAACATACATATACAAATGTTGATTTCACTGTATTGCCGAGAATTCCTGCGATGATTCTGTGTAGGGTTGATGCTGTGAAATTTTTAGCTGACATTGAAACTGATGAGGTTTATGCGAAAATTAGGCTTATTCCGGCTGAAGACTTTGAAGATGACACTGATAGCAGTGTGGTTGAAACAACTGAGAAGCCTACTTTATTTGCTAAGATATTGACTCAATCAGATGCGAATAATGGGGGTGGTTTTTCAGCTCCGAGATACTGTGCAGAGACAATCTTCCCCAAATTGGATCTCAAAGCTGAGCCGCCTGTCCAAACAGTGAAGGCAAAGGATGTTCACGGTGAAACCTTCAATTTTAGGCACATTTATAGGGGCTCACCAAGGAGGCATTTGTTGACAAGTGGTTGGAGTGCATTTGTCAATAAGAAGAAGCTGGTTGCAGGGGACTCTGTTGTGTTTCTGAAGACAGAAAATGATGAGCTTTGTGTTGGAATTCGCAGGGTAAAACGAGGTGGTATTGGTGGGCTGGAAGCCCAATCAGGGTGGAACTCAACTGCTGGTAGTTATGGTGGATTTTTGAACGAAGACGTGAACAGTATGATTAGAAGTTGTAGTAATGGAAATCTGATTTCTTATGGTGGGAGATTTAGAGATAAGGGAAAAGTGAGCCCTGATGAAGTTGTTAGGGCCTCATATCTAGCTGCTAGTGGCCAGCCTTTTGAAATTGTTTACTACCCTGGTGCAAGCGCTCCAGAATTTTGTGTTAGGGCGTCTTCTGTGCATGCTGCAATGAGCATTCAATGGTGCGTAGGGATGAGATTCAAAATGGCTGTTGAAACCGAGGATTCTTCTCGGATAAGCTGGTTCATGGGAAGTATATCTTCGGTTCAGGTTGCTGACCCCATCCGCTGGCCTCATTCACTGTGGCGGCTTCTTCAGGTAATGCAGCAACTTTCAGTTTTCTGTTTGGACCAATATATAACTGCTTATCAATGTCAATTTGCCAGTTAAAATACCTCTTGGACATAAAAGAACTGACTTGCATATGGTGTTTACATCAAATCAATAAATGCGTGACATTTTTCACTTAATGTTGCCTAACTAATGTGTATTCTAACCCTCTATTTATCTCTTTAACAATGGTACTGTACTTAGTAAAGACATGTTGTGTTACTCACATTCATTTGCTTTTAATTTTTTTCCTATTTAGCTATGGGATATACGAATAATTGAGAAACCAATACTAAGATCGATCTTTATGCTGTGTAGTACTATTAAAGTGTCTGTAGTGGTAACCTTTAGTTGTAGTTTGGTTTATAAACTTCTTTCTGTGATATACTGCAGGTGACATGGGATGAACCAGATTTGCTGCAGAACATAAAATATGTAAACCCATGGTTTGTCGAATTGGTCTCTAATATGCCCGACATTAACTTGTCAAACTTCTCTCCACCAAGAAAAAGGTTGTGTTTGCCACAAGAGTTTGCACTCGACCGCCAATTTCGATTACCTTCATTTTCAGGCAACCCCCTCAGGTCTAGCAGTCCTTTTTGTTATCCATCTGACAACAGTACTGCAGGCATACAGGGAGCCAGGCATGCTAGATTTGGAGTACCTTCATTGGATCTCCGCCTTAGCGAAGGGTTGCAGTTGGGTGTGCTACCACCACCCGCTTCCCAACCAGTTGATACTGATTCTGATATTCCTATTGGCACAACAAGTAAGGTCCAAAAAGAGAGCAATGAAAATATACCTTGCTTGCTTACCATGGGTAGCTCTAGTCAGAGGTTGGAGGAAGCTGATAATGTGAAGACACCTCGGTTTTTACTCTTTGGCCAACCAATTCTCACTGAACAGCAAATGTCAAGTGTCCTCTCTACTTATCCTCCTCCACAAGTCCAAAAAGAAAGAGACTCCAGTGGGGCGCAATTGAGAACTGAAAGAATTTCTCTGGGCTGGGAATGCCTTTCAGAAAGTCTATCAAGCACTACATTTCTTTGGAATAAAGGTTATCACGCAGCTGAACTTGGCGCGAGTACTGATCACTGCAAAGTATTCCTAGATTCAGAGGACGTAGGACGTACTCTTGATCTCTCAGTTCTAGGATCATATGCAGAGCTGTATAAAAGACTTGCAGACATGTTTGAGATGGAAAGATTAGATATGGTGACCCGTGTGCTCTATCTAGATGAAACAGGTGCATCTAGACAAATTGGAGATGAACCATTCAGGTGCATTTATTGCTTCCAGTACTTGCTATTCTTGAATTCATTCATGTCAAGATATTTTTCTAGTAAAAAGTTCTTATGAATGTTCTCCTCGGAATTCTACTGCAGTGACTTCATCAAGACTGCAAAAAGACTGACAATTTTGAAGAAATCTGGCAACAGTGCTGCAAGGTAATTGTAAGTAATTGAATACTTCCTTGAGTGACTGTTGTCTTTGTATGAAAGGTTTGTAGATAATTTCGAGAATAATTGTTCCGACATATATTGTGCGTTTGTTCTATGACGTTCACTACTAAGAGGAATTGGCACATTGTGATTAATGCTTAAAATCTTATATTTCAGGAAATGGCTCACTGACCTGCCAATCCTCAATGTTGTCTAGATTCTTCAAACCACGCAGGATGGATCCCTTGGCATTTTCAAATAAAATTGTCTTTTCTTGTCTACTGTGAATAAGTATCTACCTCTGGTTGTTCCTAAGAAATCATAGACTGCTTTATGTAGTTTGAAAGGGCACTAGAAGTAGAACATGGATATGTTTTGAGGATGTTTCAGTTGTCTTAATGTTGGAAATAAAGTGAAGGTTGTTCTGTTTACCACATTTTGCTAAGTTGTAACCACGTTACTGGTGGTATTTTTTAATCAAAAAGACATCAATTTTATTCATGTGTGAATTGTTATGTGTATTTCTTCCACATCAATACTCGTGCCTTCTGCTTACGAAGTTTAAATTAGAATGCAGACACTGGGATTCTGTATTTTTTGTCTTTGTTGAGAGTACATTCAGCCCTATGTTTCTCCGATATATAAAAAACACATGGCTTAGTCATAGTCATGCGGATAGTGTTTAACTTGGAACTGATCCCGATGAAGAAGCAACAGAAAGGTGGGGACAGGCTGTGGTTTCGTCTCATCAGCTCAAGTACTTTATCTATAACAAGCAACCTTAATAATGACACGATTGCAGGTGCATACGTGAGGGTGTTGGACACGAAGCATCGCCTCAGTTCATTAAGCTCTTGCTATAATTTATTTGAAAAAGATCAACGTATATCAAATTTATTATGTGCCTATTAAATCCTTAACTTTATACATTAATTCTAAGAAATTTTTGCCAATCTATACCCATTAATAGCTTATTTGACTAAAACCACTTGTTAACACTCTATTAGTTTATCCTCTGAAATATAGCTCCTCAGGCCAGTCATAATAATTAAGTTTATAAACTAAATCATCATCTATTGGTTAATAATTTGAACCCCATAAGCTTGAACATGATGTTGTCGACTCAGCATAGGAGCCCCTTGTTTTATAGAAATGAAACAACCTTTGCCCAAATAAATAAACATCGTAAACAAATACATAAGCAGACAACTGAAAAAGAATCATAATTATTCCCTTCGTGCCAGAATATTTATCACATTTTATTTCTCGAGAGTTAAATAGCTTGAATTTTGATTTTATTCGTTTTTTAAAATCATATTGATATATAAGAGTTGCAACCTATAGTATTTTTTGAATATTTATACTTCAATTTTAAAAGTATTGATCAATTCAATTCGATTCAAAGATGAAAACTAGTCCAATTAACTTCGAGAAACAAAACGTGATTACTATTTTAGAACGGAAATAGTAATAGGACTTACTAAGTTAATTCATAAAAAGGCTACTCTATGTGATTACAACAACAACAATAATATACCTAGTCTAATTGTATAAATAAAATCTGAAAAGATTAGAATATAGGTAGATCTTATTCTTACTTTTATGGAATAGAGCTATGTGTGATTATTTTCTTTAAAATACATAGCTAATCTTAGGGGCAAACTTGGGTCAATAGATTGGGAACAGAAGACCATAATTCAAGGCAACAATTTTGAACTTTCCAAGATTTAAATTATTTTTTTTTGGGGTTTTTCAATGAGATCCTACAAACACGTTGAATGATCATGTTCTTCTTTAATTTTGTTTCATCAAATTCAGTTCACAAACAACAACATTGTGTTTCCAAAACTATGAATTACAGTATTTTGCGATTTTGTCGTTGAATCAAAGCTATAGTACATGCTTTGTCTCCTAAGCCACATGAGGGCCAAAAACAATTCATTATTTTTAGGAAGAAAATTCTTGTTTCAAAATCTTAAATCAAATTACGTCAAATATTACATGTGAAAAATATATTTGTACAAAATCTTTTTTTAAAAAAAATAAGTAGACTCTATTCTAATTAATGTTTGACATACTTAATTAGGTTCAATTATGCATGTAAATCAATAACTTTATGTATTTACTAGTAATATAAAAAAAATAAAAATGGAGTGAGCTAAAATAGTCATTATCTAAATTTTTTGTAATTTAAGATAGGGACCACTAAACGACATAGATTTGGTGACAATTCAATTCGTGTGGTGGATCCCACCTCCACCCTATTTTGGGGCATAAACGGCCACACAATTAACGTGTGCGTCTCTAATTATTCTTTTTAAAGTTTTTTCTTATTTGGATAAAGTTAACCAATTTCTCCCGATATATTGTGTTCTCAACTCGCGATATATACGTATATATCTCTTTACACATAGAATGGTAAAATTCTTGTATTTTTACCGTGGTTACTTGTAACTGCTAAATTACGCTATTGTCCTTAAAAGAAAGGCACAGAATAACAATTTTTTAAGTTTAAGTTAGGTAAATTTCTTTTTAACACTCAAATTTTACTATTTTTGTCTATTGAACATGTGATAAAGACAGTCTTTTTTGTTAAAACACTTCTCACTCAAAATTTTGAATAAGCGTATTTAGTTACATCGTTAGATTCAATAAGTCATGAAACCAGTACATATTTATGATTAGAGGATGTAACATATTATATGTGATTAATTTATTTATATAATAGTTAGTTGTGAACACACACAATACGTTCAATATGAGTCAAAAATTTCTAATAAAAATATGTTATCATGTGTTTAAATATATATTTGAAACACATCATAATTTGAATATCTAAATAAAATTAACTACAATTTAAGGGATTGTGAATCAACAATAGAAAAACGTTATTAATGTTGTGCCCCGTGAATATGAGCTCGGTCCGTCTTATTGCTCTTTCTTTTTTAACTTCCTCACTAATTTTCTTGTAAGAGATGAAAGAACAATACTACACAAATTTTGATAAGAAAACTAGTTCTATTTTATATATTACAGCATCTAAATGGTTATAGAATCGATAATAATAGTATTAGTTTAAAAAATGAATATCACGTTAACACTAAACTGGATAGTTAGCCAAGAGAAAGTGTTATTGATAATCAAAATAACTGCAGAATCCATACAACTACTACAGGACTCTAAAACTCGAGTGAATATGCGATATTCAGAATTGAGAAACCAAAATTTTCACTAATGAAAAGGAAACCTGGACAGAGTGTAACAATAAAAAATCAGTAATAACCAATATGTTATCCTTATGTCGATCCCAATTGAAACACAAAGTAAACTGTACACCTGTATAGTCTCACCAAACTGAAAATGAGAATCCTGCGCATCAGCTGTGTTTCTAAATTCAGATTAAGATCAACTGAATTCCCCAGTTATTCCAGTACTGTGACTTCTTGGTCAACTCTCCAATAGTTTGCATCATTGAATTCTTTCACTCCTGACCCGCCCTCATCTGTACCATCCTTTTCTGGCATCTTAGGAACGAAGCTCCTTTTCAATGGAGCCGCTTCCCCAACAATCCCCTCCTTAAGAGCATGTTCCATTGCCTTTTCAGTACCCTCTAATTCCACACCAACAAATTCAACATCCTCTTCAAACAAAGAAGGCACAGGGGCTGCTGCTTTCTGACTAGAATCAGATCCCGATGAACTTTTGTTAGAATCAGGAGATGTAGATACGCCATTTGGAATAGACTCTCCACCACTGCAACAAGTGGAACTAATCGAGGGAGTTACTGTCTCCCCTGAATTTGCGAGATTTCCGCTACAGTCACCATTATCTTCAAAGGGATTCACAGATCCACCAACTGAGCCATTCCCCCATGCAACCCATTCAGGTATAGGCCTGTCTCCAAACAGGTCATCATTGTCTGACTTCTCAAAATGGAAGAAATCCCCATCACCTGACACATCTGCTTTCTCTTTTTGTTGATTGGAGTCTCCACCATTAGCAGAATCGGCTCCACCAAATCCATTTAAGGCATCTGAACTAGAACTGGGCATTACATCTGAAGAACTTTTTCTCTCAGCCAATTCCTCCTGCTCTCCAACTACCACCTCATCATCACTATTGCTATTACCGCCATTTGTTGTTACATTAAGGTTAATCTCTTCCATCACCTCAGTAGGTGAGGTTCTCTTGGGATCATCTCCAGTTCTATCATCTCGAAAAGCAAACCAATCCGAATTTGTGAACAAATTGCTGCAGAAGTTTTAGAAGAAAAAAAAAACTGTCATACAAGATAAAAGGTGCAGATAATACCAGATGCCAAGAAACAGTCAAATGATAATAACTTTGTAGCCAGGACAGCTAGAACTCACCTCCCTTGGTCATCTCCCAACCTCAGGACAACTTCAGCAGATTCATCATCAAAGTATACATCCTACAGTGGCATGAATGTAACATTGTGATGAACACTAAGGCATATGATGCCGAAAAATAGATAAGTGAATATCACACAAGTTCGTCTTCAGTTCGCCGTGTTTTCTAACTATTCCATTTCATATCAAAAAGGAAAACAAGTTAACCTGAGGAAAACATTATTACCTCATCATCTCGATCAAGAGCTCCATGACCCTGTTAACATGCAAGAAAAAACAGGAAGGAATCAAAAGCTAGACTAAATCCCAATCCACAGCCCAAAAGCTGTGTTGAGGTTGCAGAGCACTTCTCCCTAAGATCATGGATTCTTTCGCCCTCCTCTACCTACAGACAACACCGTCCCCCAACCCTCAAACTAGAAGGTATACAACGCTTACCTCTTCAGCGCCATTATTATCATATATGGTGTACTGGAATGCCTGGCTCAGATTATTTGCTAAAGCTGCTACATCATAATCTCTGTTATGAACATCTTCCCCATCGCTGTCTCTTGTCCTATCTAGCAATGCAGTTGGCCGGCTGCTTATACACAAAAAGGAAGTTGAAAATCCATATATAGGTGACACAAACTAGAAGACACTTAGGGGTCGTTTGGTAGGGAGTATTAGGAGAAATAGTCCATGTATTATGTGTGGTATTATTTGATACTATGTTTGGTAGGATTTTGTGCCTATGTATAACTAATCCATGGATTAGTTTTACCTCATACATGGTATTATAGGATGTATTACTAATACCTTCCATTTGGAGTTATTAGTAATACATTGGATATAATACCATGGGATAAGTCTATGTAAAGATAAAAATATCCCTCAAATCATTTTAATTATTTTCTTGATTTTTTATTTTTATATTTGTACAAATAAATTTATTTAAATAAATTAGCTTACAAATTATTTAGAGAGAATTGTTTGTTACTAAATAAATCCAATACAAATAGATGTGAGTTGTTTAACATTTATTAATTAAAAGACAAATATATCACCCCATGACGTTTGTGATCTTAATTGAATGTATTATTTGTTGATAATATATATATATATATATATATATATTTGTGTGGTTTTCTAATTATTTGTACTTTGAACAATTTATAAAATTGCATACATATTAAAAATATAATTTACAATTTTTACGTGTAAATGATCTATTTATTCAATTTTATTATTGTTTACCGTCTTCTCGATTTTAAAAGTAGATAGTTTATCTTTTTAAAATTGAAAATTGACATTTTGTAAGTGATCAATTTACTAAGATAATTATTTATCCTCAAATAATTTAAGTGAAAAATAACAAACATGACAACAAAATTGTTCTTCTCATAGCTAGTTAGAAGGCCATAAAAAAACAATATTATCCAACAATTATTTACCTTGACTCAATTACATAATGATTCAATGGTATAATTGGACAGAAGCTTTTTATAAAGTTTTAATCCAAACACAAGATGAGGTGGGAAACAATGAACCAAACACTTGATAAAAATAAACCCTGCATTACTAATCCCTGCACTACTAATCCCTGCGTTACTAATCCCTGCATTATTAATTTTTGTACCAAACGACCCCTTAGTATATTAGAGATATAACCATTGGAGAATTATTAGAGAACCCTTAGAGCATTTATGCAACTAAGGATTCACACAGCCAAACCCAGCTAGCTTGGGATTGAGGCATAGTTGTTATTGTACTTGCTGCAGGAACTAAGGAGGACTACGAGAGGAGGTGAGAAAACATAAGCTCATCTTACAATCACTTTTAAGTATTTTTCAGAAGGTGCTTTTCGCTTCTTGATTTTAAGAAATTCAGTTGAAATCCATCTAATCCATTTTGTAAGACATCTAGGCAGTACTACAACTTATAAAAGGACAATTCAAGTCAGCTTGAGACCAACAAAGCACATCTTTATTTCCTTTACTCAACCTTAACCCAGCCATTTCTTATCTGTCCTGTTTTATAATTCCCTCCTAATATTTGAAAATTCAAACATTGAACTACAAAGTACTACAAAGAGGGTGCTTGTTATGACACCAACAGTATGTCTATTGTCTAAAGAGAATTAATATGGGAGGACTTTTTAAAGTAGCTTCTTACTTTAAAGAATATCTCTTCGTTTATTCTTCTAAATTATGTCCTTCCTCTGTTAGAGGCAGTGATAACCAGGGGCGGACCTAGAGGTTGCCGAGGGGGTTCGGGTACGTTGTATATTTAAGGTACTTTTAAGAATTTTTATGTTTATATATTAATTTTGAACCTCATAAATGTAAGATTAGAGGTTGGCTTAGTGGTTGAGGGGTTCAAAACTCAACTTGAGGTTCCAAGATCAAATCTTAGGCACTACTCTTTTTTTTTCCGAACCCCCTTAATAGAAATCCTGGATCCGCCACTGGTGATAACATTTATGAAAATATGCCTGGAATGTTTCCGAAGTGATTGCTTCATCCAAACAAATTTCACTTACGGTCTACCTCATATTACAATTTACAGAATTCAAAATCTAACATTACAAAAAGTTCCAAGTTAATCAAAAGAGGCAGAAGCATACCCACAAGCCCATCGATAGACATTTTCGAGTGTATTACGCTCCTGTAAGACACTAGTATGCCAATCACTCCATTCCATATTTTTCTGGAGTAAAGAGAACCCATTAGAAGAAGCAGAGCTGAAACTTGTGCACAAAATCATATGCCAGATAATAGTAATTGAAGGGAATACTATGTAAAACCATCTTGCACCAACCCCAACTACACAATTATAATCAAAAGCCAACAATAGTGACAAAAAGTGAGAAAAAGTAATGGTGTGTACGCACAAGTGGGGTCTGGGAGGGGTGGTGTGTACGCAGCCTTACCCCTCCCTGCTGAAGGTAGACAGGTTGTTTCCGATAGACCCTCGACTCAAAAGATACAGCCATTAAAATAAATAAGGGTGGAGTTTAGTTTAATAAAAAGAATATTAACTCTTGAAGGAAAAATAAATGCTTACTAAAACCATAGGAAACAGCCTTTCTACATCTGAGGTAGGGGTAAGTTCTGCGTATACTTTACCCTCCCCCGACCCCACTTTGTGGGATTATACTCGGTATGTTGTTGTAGCTTAATAAAACCATATTTATAATCATAAATAGTAAAAATCCATGGAACTGCATCCTCCCCAAGTACGCAGCTACAAGCCAAGCCTCAATCTTATATAAAATTTTCTATTTGTATGTTCAGAATTATTGTCCGCATCCATCGTGGAGCTCTCTTGAGAAAAGAACTGCTTAGATACACATTGTAAGTTCTAACAGTTACAGCTTCAGAACCTTTTGGCAATTAGATTAGGAAATTATCAGTATCAAACTTCGATGAAACGTATAAGTAACAAATTTTAAGGCTATCACCGTAGCACTCACCTCGAGATGTCCTCGAATGTGATTGTCATTGCTTCCCAACTGAACAAGTTTGTTAGCAATCCGTGTTAGATGCCCTATGTTACCCAGTCGGGGTGCTTGTTTACCAGTAGCAGGAAAAGTGGGCTGCATCAATTGAAAAGCACCATTAAACATTTTAAATCATTAATTGCAATGAGAATACAAGGTTATTATCGAATATATTCATATTCCATAGAAAAGTAGAGACAACTATAAAAGAACGAGAGCACTTAAATTTGCAAGACCTATAAACATCAAAGAGAAGAAAATCAGTTACTTCACAAAAATTAACCTGAATTTCACTGCCAGAAACTGTGGGCTGTTTATCCGTTTGAAGAATTTTTCCAAGCAAATTACAGTCTTCAAAAAGATGATCGACGAGGACACTGTTTCTGCTTTCCAAGCATGAGTTTATTATACTCTCTACGTGATGATGCAACGCATTGTTAAATGCATACCTATATAGCAATTATCCAACTTGTTAGAAAATCAAACAAGAAACAAGTAAGAAATTGAACAATACAAGACCGATCACTTTTGTACACCGAGTTCGAGAGTACAGGAGCATGGGGAGAATCTTACTCAAAAAAGAGATCCAGGACTCTCTCAATTGTCCCAGAGCTGATCAATTCATCCTCTGCAACTTCATTGCCAGTTTTTAGTAGCACAGAAATGAATTCCACAATCTACAATGAAGAAGTAAACCGGTCTAAGATACAAAGAGACGAAGAATCAGCCGAAACTTTACAACTGCTTGCAACACATAAGAACAGTTGATCCTTGAAAACTATTAACAAATGACAAAACAATGGAACTTCTAGCTTGGCATATCCTTCGTAAGGATTGCTATAAAATTGGGTACGGATACAAAAACGATTAACTCTTTTTCTCTAAGATGCAAATAAGCAAACCTTTAACCGATGTTTCCCTAGAGGCGGCCTGAGTTCACCATATGTTGTAGGCAGAATCTTGTCATCAGATGATACATACAACAGCTTTAGCAAGTTCCCTGTGTCAAATATGACATATATATTAGAACTTTCATAATGAGAACTGGGACAGAAAAATCATCAGCAAAAATCACTAATATTAGCATTATGTTTCTTCTGTGGCCTGTTATCTGATGGCTGTGTGTGTTCATACTTTCTTACTGCCGACACTTTCTACACAATTTTAATATAATTTCCAACGGGTAGAAATACATTTGAACAAGTATGCAGCAATTTAAATATGTGTACATATTTCTAAACAGGAAAGTTACCAAGATTGGGCAGCATTGCACTAATAGTCTCAGGATTGACACACACAGATGACTCATAAACGTGCTGGCAGCGGTAGGAATACATCATGGGAGATGGAATTGATCTTTTAGGATCCAGCAGAGATATGCATACAGATAATGAATGGACAAGGGCGGACTTTGAGTGTGAGTCTTCAAGGGCATGACTGAATATCCTTGCTACAAAACTACACCCAAAGAAAGTTGTAGAACTTAATTGGTTATAAATTACTTGGCACAAGTACAGATGATATTTCATTCTCAGTTGAAATAAAAATGATAATTTACTATCAGCAGAAGTGTAAAAAAGTAACTTTTACGGGAAATATCAAGAAAAGTCCCACAAACCTTGGGCTAGATAGCTTAGTAGCAAGAGGAGATGGTGCGTTTAGGGTTATTGTACATAGAGTCTCTGCTGCATTAGCATGTACTTCTGGAGAACTCTGGACAATAGAACACAACATCAAAAATGTTCTAAGCTAAGTGTGCCAGAAGCAACTCAGTAGAAGACTAGATCGTTCAATCGCATTCAGCAATCCTGACATCAGGACTGTGATTCACAATCATTAAGAAAAGGATGGCATAAATAAAGGCAGTTCAAATGATCTACAGTATAGCTTAAAGGAACATGCAGCTAAAAAATTGAGAGGATTTGGTGTCTGAATTAAGTGCCTCAGGTATAGCTAATTCCTATCAACTATAGTAGTATGTCCTATCTCCTGAAATCAAACAGAATTTAGTGTAACTTAGCGCCTTAAAAGTAGGAATTTCCTATCAACAATATTAGCACATCACAGCTCCCACTGTTCCCAAGTCAAGGAAGTCATATTCATGCTTTGTTTACTGTTCAGTAAGCAGCAAACCAGCATTTAAACCAGTAAATCAAGCAGTAATAGATAACCAGTAAAGGCAATGTCAACAAATAACATAAACAGGGAGACAACAAATGATAAAATAGAATGACAGAATCAAGTCAGAAAAAAAGTAGGTACTTAATGCACCACATGCCCAATATATAGACAATCTATATAATTTCAGCCGTAGTATATCATATATCACCATAACCAAAGCAAAAGAAAACCTTATTTATTTTGGACTTACAGAGGGACTCAATTTATCCACAATCATTTCTAATAAATTGCTGTCTGCCAGCCATTGCATGACATCCTTAGTGTTGGGGTAGATATCAGCGCCTACAAGTCGCACCAAAACCTATAAGAAAAAGCTCATCAGAGAAAAAATGTTTTTTTTCTTGCTAAGGAATTCTCAATCTATTTATATAGAAGTATACGTTCAAATAATGAAGCATAAATAAAAAAGATAGTGGTCAACGGTAAAATGGAAAAACGGGCTACAAACCTCCATTATGGACGTAATACCAATCAAATCCACCATCTGGCGGAAAACATCATGATGGGTCTGCAACCAAAAAAAACAATGTAAATACAGATTATTAGAGGGAGGAAGAGAAAAAAAGCATGAACACCTAGAATCTATGTATCATAAAGCTGTGCTCTACATAAAATCAACTTCATTTCTTTGTCAGCATTTCTCCAATGTACATCCCATAATCAAGATGCTTGAATTAAAATTTAATCCAAGAGGGGCTCCATCTATAGTTGTAACATAAAAAGTTAAGTGAACATTGAAATCACGACTTTTTTTTGGTGAATTAATTAAATTGTATTAGAAAGGCATCAAGGAGATGCAATGGTTACTACTAAAAATAAAGTTGCTTCAAACATGAAAATAACATGAAGAATGAGATTATGTTTATAAGTTAACATCACGCTATATCTTCATTTGTTTCTTAGAGGGAAGAAACAATCAATTACCTACGCCTCAATTCCCAAACAAAGTTAGTTTTTGCTATATCAAACCTCTGTAATCCAATACTACTTTGTATATTAAAGAAAGATTACCCACTCTCTAAATCTAACAGTGTTTCACGAAACAAAGAATATATTAGCAAGCACATCATGCATTTGTGTAGGAAAAAAGAAGCTAATGATCACTACAAATATAAATTGCCTGTACAAAGTACCAAATAAATAGAATTTATCAGGCCAACCTGGACATAATTCATAAGTGGAATAGTCTTCCGCAACATGAGGCACACCACAACCTGCGTGCATCAAAACCATGTAAAGTATCAGCCAATTAACATTTCAACAACATAGCACAAAGGAAATTTTTCATAAACGGCTGCTGTAGATGAATCAAGGTATACCTTACTAAAATACCCAGCAAGCAACGCACAATGAGGACGATCACTCTCCAAGAAAGAGAAGAGCAAATCCATTAGCTGCACCACAATAGAAAAATGACCAAATAATCAGACCAGAACAACTGCATTTTTTGTGCATAAAATTCCATCTTGTGAATACAGTACCTCTTCATCGTCCACTAAAGTCTTAAGGATGACATCAATTTCACAAGTGAATATCTCACATGCGATGAAAGGAAACCTACAGCATGAAACAGCATTCAGAAGTACTTCCAGATTTTCAAATATTGGATGTGCGTGTACATTTAATAAATAATGACATGATAATTGAAGCTTGGTTATGACATAACTTACTTAAACTTCAATTTGCTATCGGCATCCTCTGAAGGCACTTCAACAATGTATCGCAGCAACTGCTCAACCTGAGCTCTATCTCTCAAACTGAAATCAGAAAATCATAGTCTCTCAATGAACTTCGAAATTATTAACGGAACTAATATTTGGTAAGGATATTAATTACTTCCCTGGAAACAGTATGTCAATTAATTATCAAACTGAAACTATCAACAGCACTGCAGATTTTAAAATAATAAGCTAAAGCTGGGAGGAAGTTTACAAATTTATCAGGCGGCTATTCAAAGCTTTGCATTCTTGGATTATCTCTTCTTCATCAAGAAGCTCTTCCAATGTGAAATTTTCCTTGTCTAACACTTCTTCAACCTAACGTACACGGCAATATATTTAAAAGTTAGAACATCAAGTTCGAATGAAAATCAAAGCTCAGCGCCACGAAATAAATATTGCACTTTTTTATCAGTAAATGTAATGAATAAATATTGCAGTTAATTTAACCACACGAAAGATGAACAGACATTTTGCCTCAAAATAAATGGCCCAACATTGACAAGAATAATGCAACTTGCCATCTAATACGATAAAGAGCGCTATGAAAATGATGTGGCCTCTCGAAGATCATCACATATTTGAAAGTTGCATAACGTGAGAATCTGACGAGCAGGTGGCAATTACCGGTGCAATCAAGAATTAACATTTCTGAGAATACTCCATATCCAAACACCTTTCTAATAACGTAGTCCCTCATCAATGTTGTATATTCTCAATAGAAGAACCAGAATATTGGAATTTATCTAATAAACACACACAACAAAATAGTTCTAATGGATTCTTATGTTTGGATTTGAACTTAATGATCTAGACTTCGCTTAATGTGACCATTCTCTTACGAATCCCACATCATTTTCTAACAAACTTGCTTCAGCCATCAAATATTGCTTAGCAAAAAATATCACCACTCCAATTATATTATAAGTTACAGAAAAGGAAAACAAATTACTCAACGAAGCTAAATGACGCTACAGTAATTAAATATAACAAGCAACACAAAATTAAACAAAACTGAGAAGTAAACCACAAATTTCTCCCACTCATAAATGAGCATGAAAGTTAAACTCTAACACAAATAACAAGCTCTACACACGAATCCAACATCAATTCGGAAAAAAATACTGAATCCAACACTGATAAAATGCTTTAAAAATTCAAATCTCCAGAAGCAAAGCTGTTCGTATAATTGAAATACAATAAGGAAGGCATAAGAGTTAGATAAATCCATATCCAGTACTTACCGGGGAACAGGACAGATGTGTGAGCTTCCAAAACATATTGAACGAAAAACAGATCTGTAAGCCCTAAACTGAATCGAGAGCGGAGGTTTTGCAACGAAATAGTGAGAGCAGTCAACAAAAATCCAGGCTTTTGAAGATCAAAAGGTAGAGATATTGAAGCCGTAAAGATCGAGAAAAGAGATAGAGAGAGAGCTGTAAGAGAGGGGTAGAGAGAGAAGAAGAGCTTCTTAAAAATTGCAGCGAAGAAACAAGGGTAATGATGTTATTGTTTGATGGAGAATTGGAGGGCGGAAAATTCGAAAGTTATAAATTGGAGGGGTCGAAATTCACTAAACTCGAAATATAAAATAAAATAGCCACATGCACTATTTTCTTTTGAATTTCTTTTTTCTACGAAAGTTAGGCATAGGTTGTAAATGTTTTTTTCTTCTTCTTCTATTAATTTGTGTTGGTATGATACTAATTTTGCATAGTTTGAAAAAGTTGAAATTCAATTAATGGAAATAAATGGAGTGTAACAATTTAGAAGATAACGGTACCCTTTTGAACATGTTTGTGCAGTTAAATTGTACCTATGTATAAAAGCATTTAATTTTAAATAAATCCTTAGCTTTTTTACATTGTTTTTGGTTGAATTGCTTCTCATTTTTCATTTTAAAAAAATATACTATAACAAAAGTTATTAGATAAATCACTATAAGCAGATTTTTGGTAAAGTACATAAAGTCTATATATATACAAAAAAAAATTCATTATAGTGGAAGCATCAATGTTATAAATGTAGGCATATAATATTCACCCAATATGGATAAGTTCCAAAACAACAAAATAATAAGTACAAATTAAGCATGATAGTGATGGTTAATTTTTGTAGTGATGAGATTAATCCTCTAGGTGCCCAATTGATGTGATGCCATACAATTTTATCCACGCAAAAAGTCATTTGCTGTCACATTAAAACACTGTAATTTTATTAATAGTACTAATATAATGTTTTAGTCAACTTGTAATAAGTACCACTAATAATTAACCCAAACGGCAAAATCCATGCAACTTAATTTCGTCACTGTAACGCAACGCCATCAACATCCATGTACGGTTCCATATGCAACGGATCATGCCATAAGCACGTGTATGTAGTACGTATTTATTTGTATTATATGATCAAGCCACATTCATCTTGATCATACGTCAGTTAACGATCAAATTCGAACTTAGATAGGCATATATATCAACGAGAATTCGCCCCTTTAGATTCTCTTGTCGAGCAAACAGAGCTGTACTCAAACTTAAATTAGCACCAACGTAATGAATTTTTCTATTGATAAGCTAGTGTACAATATTTAATGACCGAGAAATATATATATATATATATATATATGTACGCATTGCTTGGCTGCCTTTAGGTTATGGGTTGCTTTAGTTTGTGAAAGTGTTTGGCCGCGCCATTAATGTGAGTTTGGCTGTTTGGATATGGTCGGTGTGATCCTAAACCATTGGCAATTGGCAGGAAGAAACTGCCGTATTTTACAAGTTTTCTTAACGACTATGCATGTCACTTTCTTGTTATTAATTGACATGCTTGCAAATTAATTGTTGAGTCCCATTGTAAAGGACGTGTATTTTCCATTTGACTTAAAATGAAATTAGGTCACTTTTGTTGTTAGTTTCGTTAGTTCTATGGCGTAAGATAAAGTCTTCCATCCTTTACGAATACATATGATATTTATCTAATATAATGTATGAAATACGTGATAAAAGTGAACTTAATGATCGATCGTATTATATAGACTCAAGTTGATATTCAATTGCTTTAATTGAAAAAGTGGATTCATCAAAAATCTTGTCTAGAGTAATATTTAGTAAAGAAACTAATATTGCTTGCAGAGTACTCAATCCTTCCGCTAAATTTTGTGACCACTGTTTAATTTATACCCATAGTTTTAAAAAAAAATTGCAAACTTTAGACATACATAATTGAAGTTGAAAATTTGTATTTGGCTGCAGATATTTTTAACTGAAATGTGGTCTTGTGAAGCCTCGATATCAGGCATTTTCGCTTAAGTTTGGTAGGGTTTGTCAAAGACAATTTCAAACATTTTTTACTTGACTTATGAACTTGACAAGACCAAACGTATTACTTTTTCTAAATAAAAAAAACTGAAATCATAGTTGTGGCAAGGCTTCAATATATAATGTCTTGCCAAGATACATTATTGTATGAACTTATAGCTCGACAAGGCTAAACTTTAGATATTTTTGTCTCAAATTGGAGTTTGAGGGGGAGTTCCACTCATGGTACCTTAAGTGAGTGAAGTTTGATTTTGACTTGTCCTTTTACTCATAGTACCTATTTTGGCTTGATGCCTCACTTATGGTACCTTCATTTTCTTTCACTCATGGTATCTTAATCTAATTTATTTATTTTTAATCTAAAATTAACCCAAAAATAAATAAAACTTTATGGGGATTACAATATGATAAATCATAAAATCTCTATTTAATGTATACCGGACAAAGTTTTTGAAGAGAAGGACTGGAGTAGTTGAACTTTTAAAAAAAATGTTGGTACAAATTAAATCCCTATGAAATTTTTGGCAAGTGGCTTGGTAAATCATATTTTGTTGGGCTACCACCCATAGGCCCAAGTGTAACGAAACACTCGTGAGTCCTGATAGAGATATTGCTATAGCAACCCCTTTGAAATTTTGAACAGATGAAATAGCTGGTTTGGATTGATTTATTTTAGGTATTTTTAAGTCAAAATAGTTTTAAAGTAATTTTGTAGTGTTTGGGTCAAATAAAAAAATATTATAAGCATTTGTTTTTAGCTAAAATAATATAAATAAGTCAAAATCATAAGTGATAAGGCCATCCAAGCAGACTCGAAATCATTCTACAATATTGGCGAGCCATGACATTGTCCTGAAAATTCGAAAGCAATAGCAGTGCAGCTTGTGAACTGTAGTAGGACACATTCATAATTTCAAGAAAGAATTCAGTGGTGAAAGAAAGTTGATCTTTTAGGACTTTGATTTGATTTTCAGCTGAGTTATAGCTAGGAACATTAACAATAGTGTAGAGAATAGTAGAAGAGAAGTGGTTGTTTTTGGTTTAATACAAATGTTACCATCCTCTATGTATACTTATTATTATATATGATGGTTCTAGTCTCCTAGATACGGTAAGATCTGGACTATTCTATTATTTTCTATAAATATCATCTTTAAAATATCTACAAGAAAATTCTAGCGACTTTATCTTCTACTCTAAAATATCTAGATATTTATATAAAATGCTTATCCTAAATATTACACTAAACTATTCTAGAAACTAATCTATAATATTCCAAAAAATCATTTTTAAGTTTTTCATAGATATATTGTAGGTTTTGCTCTTTTGTGGGGTGACACTCATATTAAAAGTATATACACATACGAAACTTAATTCAAATCAAATATTTTTTTGAAAAAACATCTCAAATGATCAGACATTTTAATTACAAGTTATTAAATGAGAATACAAATTTTAATTTAATCATAACACGTATCTTGTAGAATTCTTATATCGAAAATACATATCTGAAGAAAAAGTGTATATCTAAAAATGTCTCTTATTCCTTTATCGGAAAAGGGTCATATTTGCCCCTAAACTCTCAAAAAAGGATTATATTACCCTTCGTCATACTTTTTGAATATATTTGCCCCTCCCATCCAACTTTAGGTACATATTTGCCCTTGAACCGTTAAATTCCATGTGGCGCTTACATAGCATGTCTACATAGATATATATATTTTTTCCATTAAAAAATTCTCCTAATTTAATTATCATACCCATTCACTTTAACTCATAAACTCAATTCCTAATACTTATTTAGCTGCGACTTCGATATCCATATGCAATGTTTCCTTCTGCCCAAATTGTTGTCCTTCCCATCACTATCATCATGAACTTGAGGAAGAGGAAAACAGAGGGGGTAACAAATCAAGTAAAAAACTGAAGCTTTTTTTACACTCTCATGCCTTGGAACTCTTGAAGTACAAGAAAAATGAAATAATTTGTTCAGATTGTGAGGATAAGATCTGTGGCACTGCTTATAAATACACAAAATCCATCTGTGAATTCACCCTTCACAAATCATGCTTTGAATTACCAAGAAAAATACAATACAATTCTCATCCTAATCACCCTCTCACTTTGTACCCTACTTTACTCGACGGAGACTCGATCAATAAATGAAGAAACAAGCTTAACTCTCGATGATGATTTTTTCGTGGATGAAGAAGCCCTAATCTTTCTTTCTCCGTTAAAGAACGTGATTTTCTCCGAAAGTGATAATGTAATAAGTATTGTGAATTGGATTAAATCGGTGGGTATAATATGTGGTTGGGTATACCAATTAAATTAGGAGAAAATTTTAAATGAAAAAAATATATATATCCATGTAGGCGTGCCACATAAGCGCCACATATGATAGGATACGAGACTTAACGATTCAAGGGCAAATATGTGCCTAATGTTGAATGGAAGGGGCAAATATATCCAAAAAGTATGTCGAAGGATAAATATAACCCTTTTCTTAGAGTATAAGGACAAATTGGACCCTTTTCCGTTCATTTATTTGATATATAAATTGAGATTTTATTTTTATTTATTGGATAGCCATAAAAAGCAAGAAAGGATAGGAAGCGTTAAATGAAAGGCCAACCAACTTTCTCATTCGTATACTCCATTGTTTGAAGAATCCCATTGTCCACAACTTTTCCATCATTTAAAATCAATCAATCCCCACCCCACCCCCTATCTTTATCAACTTTCCTTATCTATCAACACCTCCAACTATTCTCCTCATAAACCTCAACATGATTTTTTTAAAAAAATAAATATATATATATATATAAAGATTTACACCATGGTTATATTTATTTATCGTAGCAGGTAATATCTTCTTTTCGAATAGTATAATTTTTTTTTATATTAACAGTGTATATAACTTGTATAAATTCAAATAAAAAGTAACTCAAATTAAAGACATCTTACAAGTTACCACAAAATAAATGATGTATATTGTAACCAATTATTCAATTAATGATAATGAAATAGAGTTTATGAGGGAATATAATTTCTAAATGTGAAATGAGAAAAAACATTAGGATTACATAAAGAATGATATGACTATTAGTCTACTACAAGTTAACCTTCTCTTATCTTTTTCACATTGTAACACTTTTACTTGACAGAAAGAGTAGTATTAAGAAATAGTATCAAAATTTTCACTAAAGAGGTCAAGATATAAAGCATTAAAGACACGGAAAAGTTAAAAGGGAATTAAAATTACTATGTATAAATAAAAAATATTTTTTTCCACCGATGAAATTTCACTAAATAGGATCCGAAAAAAGTAGAGTATACGCCCCAGATCTTACCATTACCTCATGAAAATAGAGAAGTTATTTTCGAAAGACTCTCGACTCCATTTTGTTAATTATTAACAAACGTTTTCCATGTTTTCTCCTGGAGTTTTCGTTTCTCTTTTTTGGTATTATATTCCGAAGGGAAAAGAGAGAAAGATAAAGGCCAAAAAATATTAGAAGAAGTTACCTGTAGGATACAGTATGAAAGTATCTTCTCGATATTCCATATCTTTTGAGTTTTGGAATTATGCTTTTTAACTAAATCGGTTTATATTTGACACATTCAAAGTGACACACATCAATTTGCTTTTTCTTACCCTATTTAGCAGACAGTTCATTGCTTGATAAGACTACTCATATATAATACTCTCTCCCGATCTATTTTACTTGTCATTCTTAATAAAAATATAAGATCCAGCTTAACTATCAATTTCCATCTTTATCATAACTCAATAAATGTGAATACAAAAATAATACTAAGCTTAAATTGAGATGCTAAAATTAAAAAGAAACAAGATACTATCGGTCTCTCACTTTTAAAAAGAAAAACGTATCACATAAAATAAGATTAAATTTTTTTTTTCTTAGTATTGTCTAGTGATAAAAGTGAGGTAACTTATTAGTGACACATCGAGGAATCTTCTAATTATTAATAATAGTATGAAACATGACAGCTCTTTATCTAAGTTAGTGGAAAAGAAACGGCATCATCAAAGTAGTGGTGTTGAATTACATACGCAAGTATTTTTTTCAAATCAGGGTCACACCTGTTGGATGTTGCACCCACAAACATGGACCCATAAGTGCAATTCACAAATAATGCATTAACCAGTTTAATTATGCATAATTACCATTATTTGAACTTTGATTTGACATTATATTGATGGAGACACAATAAAACGTAACCACTTGACATTATATTGATGGAGACACAATAAAACGTAACCACCTAAACTATGATCTTGGCTTCTAACTAATTGTACTTATTGCTAAGTGTAGATTAGTATCACGCACATCCAGGCTGTGAACTTCTAATCCAAAATAATAATTTCTTAACCATAAAGATTAAGGATAAGTTTAATTACCTGGCTTGATAGACTGTTGGATAAAGTATGGGTATACATCATTTTGGATAATACACAAAAAATACGCAAATACTTATAAATCACTAGATAGCTAAATTTAACTTGATCCATCTATATATCTTGTTTTACTTGGTCCAAGCAATATATCTTAGATTAATATATCGTACATTAAGGTGAAGATCAGATCCTCACTAGATAGTCAAACTTAAATTGATCAATCTATATATCATATTTTACTTGGTCTAAGCAACGGATCGAGTAAGGTTAGGAAGGAAGGTAAGGCGAAAGGCATGCCAACGAATTCAATCGCAACTCCTTAGCTTATTGTATATGCTTAAAAAACACAATTAATTAAATACCCCTAATCCACTCGCAACTCCTTAATCTGAAATTAAATTGGTATTTACGGAAAATTAACAATATCGTCGTTATAATTAAGGAATGGAGTTTATATTGGCTCAAGTGGCTTATGATATTTTAGATTTTTTTTTCTTCCTTTGTTGTTTTGTGTTCCTGTAGGACTCCATTTAAACTGTAACTGTCTCTATCAGTGAACTACTTTACAGAACAAAACTCGATTATCCATAACAATGGAGTAAAAGGTGCATTTGTAACCTGAAACTACCAGCAAATTTGGAAAAGATGTCAAAGTTGGATCAATTTTTTTTGTCTTAATTTACTCTCAAAACTTCAAAAAAAAGCTTACAATCACAACGCAGTGATGGACTTGATATGTAAATAGTCTTCAAGTGAACAAATCACCGTCAAGTAAAACAAAAAAGAGGATCAAAATAGGTAAGATATGAAGAAAAAGGATCAATCCTGGAATCCAGTTTTCTCCCATATAGCATTTCTGACTCTACTCAGATCTCTCCCTTTGAGAGTCCGCCCAACTCCTTCGTGCACGGAAAACGATGCAATTCGTGTCCTCTCTAACTGCTTCGCCAAAAACTCGTGAGGTGGAATCCGATTATCCAAATCATCGTCGTCTAAATCATCCTCGCTATCTCTCCTTCCGTACTCTCTATACTCATCCTTAAGTATCTTCGACCAGTCCGGTACGTTCACCGGCAAAGACGCCGCGGTCGCCGTTGCCGCCGCGCCGGAACATTTTCGGTAGTTCTTCGTTTCGCACTGTTTCCTCGAGATCCTTGAACTTGGAGATATCTTACGGAACTCCGGCGACCGAGAAACTGCCGACGAGTTCCACAAATCTGCTTCGTCGAGCTCGAACAACGAATCAGGAGTCATCGCAACGTCTCGCTCGGTGGACAGGAATCGGTAGTTCGCGGTGGCGAAATAGTTACTTGAAGCTGCCATTGATGATGGATGGGAAGAAATTGAAAGAAGGGTTAATGTATATACATACAGACACGTGTATGTGTAGAATGAATGTGAAGTTGTTGCTCTGTATTTAAATTTGGAAGGTAGTATTCTTATCTCTCTTTCTTAATACTCTTGAGTATGTGTTGATGTTCTCAAAGAGCGAGGAATTGATTTGCTTTTATAAAGATTTTTAATAATGGATAAGATTCTTCTTTTTACGTCTCATTTCCCCGTCTCTTCTTTTTTCTAAATTCACCATTATACCCCTAGAAAAATCATGAAGATGCCACGTTATAGTTTGGATTTATCCCCCTATCGACCCCACTAACAGTTGCTGATGTGGACTCTTTCCTCTATTTTCCCTAAAATATTCACTATTCAAATTCTTTTCTTTTTAGAACTAAAATGTAAATCTTTTATCAAAAAATAAAACAACCATTATGACCGTGAAAAATTGATACTTCTCTACTCTTATTTACTTACTTATATTCCTACATAGTATAAGGGGCCATTTGGTTACTGGATAAGAGGATAAGTTAATACATGAATAATTTGGTTATTCATGTATTAATTTTATACCATGTTTGGTTTGTAAATAGAATAAAAATTATTCATGTATAAATTTTATATCGTATTTGGTTGGTATGTCTCCAAATGTTGTATAAAAGTTATTCATGTATAATTTTATATGGTGTTTGGTTGGGTTTTTGTAATTCTACATAGCTAATACTCACATAAGTTATGAAGAAATCTATGTATAATTTTATGCGGGGTAGAAGGCGGAATAACTTATGAGGGTATTAGTTATACATGGATTAAAATAATAAAATTACATATTTACCCTTAATATGTTTACTTATTTGTTGTAATTAAATAATACTAATTTACAAAATTAAGGGGGTTGACTAAGCTATTTTTTAATTATTATTTTTTTTAAAAAAATGACTAAGCTATTTCTGTACCTTATTTTATTTGTGGTTTCGTTATTTTTATCCCCCACCCCGGCAGAACCGTTGCATTTTAATATTTGTGCATCATTTTTTTCTTTTCTTTTTGTGCATCATAGTTTACAGTTGGTGAGTGATTTTCATTTTAAACCCCCCCCCCCCACCCCCACCCCTAGCCCACCCCACAAGAACTGTTGCATTTTATTTTGAATACTACTTGTTTATCAAGTATACTATTATATTTATTATATTTTATAATTTCAGATTTTATTAAAAAAAGGTATATTAATTTACAATAAATTAAATATTCAAGAAGTAATAATTTATGTATTGTAATTTCTACATAACTAAATCCTAGTAAATAATACCTACATAACTAATACTTGCATAATTAATACCTACATAACTAATACCTGCATAACTAATACATACATAACTAATACCTGCATAACTAATACACACATAACTAATACCTGCATAACTAATACACACATAACTAATACATGCATAACTAATACCTACATAACTCTAATCAGTAACCAAACGACCCCCGAGTGTTTACAAGAAGGCGTGTGTTCGTCAACCTGCCTACTTGTATGATAGGGGTATTTCTGAAATTTGCTTATCTTTTGCTGCTCAAGTTTTTTGTACCTTGATTCTTGATAAATATACCTTTTCGCCATTAGACAAAAAAGACAACTAATATTTAGATAATTACGCATATATCCTATCAAAAATTTGCTTTTACTTGATCTTTATGGGCTCACCTACTTTTTCATGTCAGCTGAGAATTAATTACTACATATAGTGACCATTAATATTTTGTACCCTTCCGTCCATTTTTAATTGTAATAATTTTCTTTTTTATTATCTAATAATAAGAATTTTAACTAATATTTTACAATGTATTTTTGTATATCATATTGATATACAAAAAATTGCAATCTATAATACTTTTCGTATAGTTTTTAAATATTTAACTTAAAATATATTTAAAACATATAAAATATTTGATTGACTCTCAAAATTTTATCTGTGTCACATAAATTGAGATAAAAAAATAAATTAAAATTTAATTAAAGGACCTTTTTGTAATCTTAAGTGAAATCTTTTGCATTTTTCAAAATTTATCCCATGTGTCACAATTCAAAAGCCTTAGTAGCCACTGCAACTCATGCAACACAGCTTCCATTCCATTTCTAAAATATAGAAAAACTCCATTTCTAATAAATAGAATATAGTAAAAAAATTTTACACAAAAATTAAGAAATTAAATTAAGTATAACTAGATAGTGTGACTAATTATAAATCAAAATATAGAAGACTCTAGAAGTAGACACCTCTTAGTCGATATACACGTGTCTAGACGACGATATTTACGTAAGTTCTGTACTTTCTTTATTTTTAAAATTATTTATCTTATTTTCTTTATTTTATTGTATACTTGATAATCACATAAAAGAAATACTATAAATCATAATAAGGTAATTTTGTTTACACAAAATTTAAGAAAATAAATTAAGTATAACTAGATAGTGTGACTAATTATAAATCACGATATAGAAGACTCTAGAAGTAGACACCTCCTCGTCGATATACATGTTTCTAGACGATGATATTTACGTAATTTCTGTACTTTCTTTATTTTTAAAATTTATTTATCTTATTTTCTTTATTTTATTGTATACTTGATAATCACATAAAAGAAATACTATAAATCATGATAATTAATAATTTAAAATATTTAACAGACACAAAAAAATTAATTGACTCCTGAAATTCTATCGGTGCCACATAAATTGAGAAAGAAGAAGTAACATATATTATTTAAAAATGACGTAAAAAATATTATAAATCACTGTAATTAATAACTTGAAATATTTTAATTACATATAAAAAAATTGGTTGAGTCTTGAAATTCTATATGTGCCACGTAAATTATGTAAAATACTATAAATCACAATAATTAACAACTTCAAATATTTAATATCATTTAAAAATTTGAATGACTTTCTAAATTTTAATCGTATCACATAAATTGAGATAAAAAAAAGTAACATGTATTGGGCCCGTGCTGGCACGGGTGCCTATGTCTTGTACTTATATATCACGCTTTATTTGCATGAAGTAGTATAGCACGATCTCGGACGAGAATAATAGGTTCCTTAATTTTTTTGGTTAGGCCTAATACATAAATGTGTTATTTAATTTAATCTTAGCTGATACATATGTCTTTTAATTTTTTATGTGTACACGTAAACACTTCAATTCATATAAAATTGAATAATTAGATGCATAATGTGTCTTATGTGACGTCTTATATGACAATTTATGTCCTACATCACTCAGTAGTGGCGAAACCAGGATTGAGAGTTTGAAGGTTCTAAATTTTAGGACAAAAGAGAAAAATATTGCAAAACATGTTTGCTTCTAAAAAAAAAGAAACTTTCATTGATAGTAGGTTCGAGAACCCATAACTCTAGCATGGAAAGCCTTTCCACGAACCTTTCCTACCACTAAACCGTCAATCAATTTTGTTATAGAATTCATAAGTTAATATATATATATAATTTTCTAATACAAATATATGGTCTACAAAAAAGCTATTGGGTTCGTCCGAAGCCACACGAATCCCTAATTAACTCCGCCCCTGGCTACATGTACTATGATACATGTATCTACTTGTTCAACTTTATACGTATTTAAATATCTATTTGTGTACATTCAAAATTGGAGGGTGCAAATACTAATTGTGTTAAGTAATAAATTGAAACAAAGAGAGTAACTCAACTTTATTTTGTAACACAAAAATTACTCCACTAATAATAATTATCTCAAAATGTAACTCAACTTTATTTTGTAACCAAAAAAAGAACTCAACTATTATTTTTTTTTACCAGTCACTCAACTAATGTATTTTTCTCTTCTTTTTCCAATAAAAGAATCAAAGTAAATTTGATTATATATTGGATTGATTTGTAAGATGAGCTCTTTGAATAGTATCTTTATTTTTGACCAATTTTAATTTTATTTTATTCAATTCAAATACCATGTGTTTTTTTTATATCCAAACGTGCGTACCCCCCTAGTTTTCTTCCAACTATTCACCAAAAACAAAGAATAAGAAAAAACATGTAACCAAAATTTGACTCCTTTCCCCAAGAAATAAATCAAAAGGGTATTTTGGGAACTTATACCTGAACAGTAAATAAGGCCCTCAAGATTGTCAGCTACTTTGGCTTGACACGCGGCCCCTTGCAACACAACAAAACTGTAAAGGCATGGGACCCAGCTTAAGCAGTCACAAGGATGAGCTTGGATATGGCGCGGAGCTTGTGCCAGCTGTTTTCTTGGCTGGTTTCGCTCCCCAACACGAGAAGTTCTCGCGCTACCAAACTTTGTATCATGGCCCATATTCCGTCCCTGTTCAGTTATATGATTAAAATTTTATATTGATAGGTGAAAAATAAAATAAAATAATATATATTCTTTAAATAAATTGTGTTTTGGTGTTTTTATTTTATTTTAAAATAAGTGATATTTTATGGTCCAAAAAAATTGATCTTATTTTTTCAAAATTAACCTTATTCACAAAACAAAAACTACTAATTAGATTTTGTTTGATTAGAAATATATTAGTAAAAACACTCTTTATTTTGATGTACTTGCAAGACATTTTAAAGAAATTGTGCAAGTTACTTTATTTTTTGTTTGATTTAGCCTACAAGAGTTATTGTAATTAGATGAATATATAAATGTTGCATCAAAGATTGGCAAATGTTGTGGACAAAAATCACGGGAGACTAAAAATTTATATCTCGTACATTTAAATAACTAGTGAATCTATGGGAGATACTCGAGGCATCCTATGAAATTCTCGAGGTATCCTATGAAATATACATGCAAGTTGATATAAAAATATCTTTCCACAAATTATAAAACTTTGAAGTGTTAAATAGGCAGGTTGAATTGAATTTGAGCGGATTAAAATATGTTGAGTTAACAAATGTGCGAGTTATTAATCCGCTTAAAAGCTACTTAGGCTGAAATGGACAAAAATAATATAGACAAAATTTTGACATGTATTGCCTGTTTTTTCCCCAATGGTAGAGCATCTCTTTCCCCCAAAGAATGATAGAACAACTTATGGACTTAAACTCAAATATTAATGGCACGGACCACTAGCCTAGCTAGCAGCGTGACGCTTGTGGAATTATCCTTACACTGATTATGACTTTGCTAAAACGTATGAGATCAACATGTGGTTAAGAAAGAGTGAAGAAAAATAAAGACGTATCGGATTTTGATCAATCAAACATGATTGGAGAGAAATTAAAATCGTGTTTTACCTGCATTTAAAAATTTAGTTTAAGTTTATAATTTGTGATATAACTTGGAATTTTTTTTTGGTACTGTGGCCACTGGCCACGTATTTGATGTACATATATAATAATAATTGACAACTACTTGAAATTGATAGACTCACATGCATGCCCATCGAGATTGTAGGGTTGTGCATGGTTCATTCGTTGACGTTCTCTTGTTCCATTTAAAAGTTATGTGCATGCCACTCTCATTTTCATTTCGAGTAACGCCAATATCCTGCTTATGGCCGGTGTTGGAGTCATAATTTTTCATATGTACAGCTTGACGTATGTATATTTTTTGCGTATTCAATTTGGTCTCTAAGCAAGTCCCTTGCGTATGTATATCATTTTATATAATATTCAAACTATAATTGCATGTATTTGGTGTACCACACTTGTTGTATAGACGCTGACGTACGGCAATGAACTCAGCAATTTGTTGACCCATTGACCAAATTATCATATAACTATTTGTGTTCGTAAAGTGATATATTAAAAGACAATTTTTGAGTCAAATACGATATTAGTTATCCTAGTCTTATTTTCTAAGGGGTCGTTTGGTAGAGTGTATTAGCAAAAATAATACATGCATTAACTTTGTGTATTAGTTATTCCTTATTTGGTACACTTTTTCATCCTATGTATAACTAATGACACTCTATTGTGTATTAAGGAGTGTATTACTAATACCATGGATTTCTAGGTATTAGTAATGCAAAGGAATTTAATGCATGCATTAAATGGTTAAAGATCCAATTACCCCTCAAAAGCACTTTTACATCTTTTCCACCATAATTGTGGAGGATACTTTTATAAATAAATATTTTTACACAATGCATACTATTTTTAATACACCAAACCAAACAATGCATTAAGATAATCTATGCATAACTAATGCAATCATTACTAATACACTCTACTGAGCATTATTTTTATACACTCTGCCAAACGACCCCTTAGGGCTAAAGCAATTATGTGTAAATGATACATATATTGAGATTTGTCGTCTCAATCATTAAGGATTTTCACACTATACAGTGTCCAACAAAGTACACAATACTAATAACACATTAGTATACATCTATAATGATTATAAACTAGGAAAAACTATATAATTAGACAAACATCTCTACCATATCTATCAAATGTCACTATACTTTAAAATAATTACATAATCTTTCGCTCTTTCTCCTCCCCTTTCTCTTGCTCACTCTCTCCCTCTCGCCTTATAGAGGTAAATAATTGTATCTGGAGATAACTCGAATAAGATACATAAATTATTGAAACTATCTATGCATTGAGTAGTTAAAATTTATATTAATGTACTTTATGAAAGTTGTTCTTTTTTATGACGACACTATAAGTGGATGAATCCTTTTTTAGTTCGCTTGCTGAATATGAGAAGATCCCAAGCCCACGAGAGAATCAGAAATGGTTTGGCCCGAATTATGAATTGCTTTGTAGCATACAACAGTAGGACCACTAGAAGTATTTAGGCCCAAATATTGAAATAATTTTAGTTGCAACATACAAGCCCATAAAGGGTAAAAAAGACATTTCGAAATGAATCTCTGCAAAAACCCTAGTTTTATATATTCTGTTTCATCACTCTCGCCACTGCCTCTCCGAAATACAGCTAAACCTCAACCCTTATCTCATTCCTACCCGTCAAAATGCCGCCAAAGTTCGATCCATCTCAGGTCGTCGAGGTTTTCGTCCGCGTCACCGGAGGTGAAGTCGGAGCAGCGAGTTCACTCGCTCCCAAAATAGGTCCACTCGGTCTTTCCCCTAAAAAAATCGGAGAAGACATAGCAAAGGAGACCTCAAAGGATTGGAAGGGTCTCCGAGTGACCGTCAAACTCACAGTGCAGAATCGTCAAGCTAAGGTATCTGTTGTTCCCTCCGCCGCCGCACTTGTCATCAAGGCATTGAAGGAGCCGGAACGTGACAGGAAGAAGACGAAGAACATCAAGCATAATGGTAACATCTCACTGGATGACGTCATTGAGATTGCTAAGGTGATGCAGTCTAGATCTATGGCGAAGGATTTGAGTGGAACTGTGAAGGAGATCTTGGGAACATGTGTATCTGTTGGTTGTACGGTAGATGGAAAGGATCCTAAGGATTTGCAGCAAGAGATTACTGATGGAGATGTGGAGATTCCTCAGGATTGATTGATGATTGATGATATAAGAGGGAATTATGAACTGATGATTCCATTGATGGAGGTTATGTTCTGATTTTGTTCTTATATTAATTTTTATGTTATTTGGTTTTGAGTATGTTATCGAGGATAATTTTGATATGACGAGTAAACTTTGGGATTTTTTTGTTTTGTTAATGTAGTTTGAATTTTTCTCGATCAATTGCTCTATCTGGTGTGCTATTTTATATTGTCTGCGTGGTTTAGTAGTAGAGTTATATGAATTTTTAGTTTATTTTGCTGTTTTTAATTAGTTAAACGCATTTGGAATAGTTTTATGAATAATGATGGATGTTGATATTCTAGTAGTCATAATTAGCAATGTTGCTTTTAACTCTTCGTCTTACGTCCACAGTGTCCTGAACTGTTTTGAAATTTGAATAGCACATTGAGAAGATGCTATTTAGAACTCTGTACATTGGCTTGTCCCCTTTTTTGCAAAAGGTTCAGGATATATACTCATTGATTTATTGGGTATATCCATGCACTATACGAACAATTGGTATATTTGCATGAACTGCGGCTGAGCTACTTTTGCCTGAGTATCTATTGAAAACAACCTCTCTAATTTCAAGGCATGACTAATGCTTACACACACTCCAACCTCTCACCTCACGGGACTATGCTGTGTATGTTGTTGTTGATTGTTTTGAATGCTGCCTTTAGCGGAAAACGGACTTAATGGACAAATAAGGGATAGGCAAGAATCTGTTCTTGAACTCTAGAGAACAGACGGAAAGAAGTTCATCGGGAAAGCTTATAGACGGGGGGTTTTGGTGTCCGGGGAAGAGAAAGGAATCTATTCGAGAAGCACTTACCAGCCCCTTTACTGATACCAAGGGAAAGCAGGAATTAGTTTTTTTCCGCCTGTCCCACATGAACCATAACTCCAACCTTCTACTGCTTTTAACATTATGTAGTGGCATAAATTCATGCCAAAAGTGAACTGATTCCTAGTATGTAATTGATTCACACCTTGCAGAGTATGCTTTCCATACATCAAGCTTTACGCTTTGGATACCTTCACCAATATGAAATACTTCAATCCTCTAGTTAGGATCCTTGGCGTCAATTACCCTCTACTTAGTCGCCTTTTATAGTATTCTTAGCTAATCTCCTCCTTTTATCAGGAACCAACTTTACTTGATTGAAGTAACAACAATGAAGTTATTGAGTAACTGTGGAAAGTTTTTAATTAGGCAAAAACTACAGAACCTGATTAACCATACATACTACATATTTCCATATAAAACGAAAAACCTATTTCCTTATAAAACTAGATATATCTAATCAAGATGACACATCCGAGGCGAGGTGAGAGAGAGGGAGGAGATGACCATGTTAGAAACAAAGCAAGTCCAAATCTGTCAAGATTCGAAACCAAACAAGAACAGCAGAAACAGTCTGTTTAAGTTCAAAAGCCAGCGTACCGCCCTGCCCGGCATGTTTTTTTCCAAAAAATATTTTGTACCCCACCCCATTGCAATTCCTATTCACTTATCAAATTAATAAAATTCTTAAATGGGTATGGATGATCATATCCTCTTCCTCTGGGAGCTAGCAGTCGCTGAATGATTCATACTAATAAAAGCATCGGCCGAAAGGGTAAAAAAATTGAATCTTTGCCCCATTCCACATATAAGAATGAAGTTATGCAGTACGACTACGCCGGGTGTTACTAGTGTTTTCAATCATTTTTTAATTACTTAAAGTGGTAAAGAACAAAAATTAAAGATCGTTTCGCATTTGTGCGAATGACTCAACATTTATTGTACGTCAGAATCGCAATATTTCTGCTGCCAAATGGCATCAAACAACAATTTGCTTCAAGCAGCAGCTGAATTATCACTATTATTGTTATGACTACGTGTTTCATTTTTTCTTTAGGAGGAGTTATAATATCTTGCACATCCTTTCTTAACATCACTGGATACAACAACCAACGTGCTCATCCTTGTATGTTCTTGTTTTAATGTTTAATGAATATTTGACGTAATTTAACTCTAAAAGCTAAACTCAAAGAGGATGAAGGCATATAAGGAGTCTTCAAATTTCATTAGCGTACACATTCATAAACTAAGAATTTATTCACTACTAAAGCTTATGATTAACCAAATACTTGAACGTGAGGCGTGAATTGTCAGTATCATCTTAAACTATCCAAATGATCAGTCTATGTTTTCAGACTTTTTCCCTATTTAATCAGTTTCGAACTATTTAGAAAAAATTGCTATAATTTCTTATTTATGTTTAAAAAGTTGATTGAAAGCAACATTCATATTGTCATTACAAATTCAAATATTGTTGGGTGAATTAATTATATACTCAATCAAGTTTAGAGAAGCGTCAACTATAATAAAATCAATGATTACCTTACATATTATTGACTTAAAGAGTATCTCTAACGCAATATGATTTTATTACTATATGACCTAACAAATCAAACGTATGAATAAGTGCAACAACACACACAAAAAAAGATATTTCTAGAAGTACATACGTGTCAAGAATACATAAGAGGAAGTTTTGTATAGCCAACCAGTAGCTCACCCTCTTTCAAACAAACTGATGTGGCCATTCCACCAAACAATAATTCATATTTTTCCACGTGCCTTCTTTGGTGCTTCCATTGTTCTTGTCTCTATTTATTGCATTCTACAACGTGGAATCCCCTAACACCGTACACGTGTTCTCTGTTTTTTGATATTTTCAACTTCCTCTTCCTATATAAAATAAACCCCTCTCCAAACATTCTGGTATATTAATTCTTCATCAAGCCATTTGTTCTCTCTGTCTTATATTTTAAAGGAGAAAGCTAAGAGTATACAATACATTGCAGTAATATTTATTTTTGACAATGGCAAAGAAGATGGTGAATTTGAAGCCTTGGATTGAGGTTGTTCCTTCACCTTTTGTTTTTCCACAAAAAAATTCACATTCTCCTAAATTGGAGACTATTAAAGAAGATGATAGAGCTGAATCAGGCCAAGATAATGGAGATGATAAATAATTCAAGTTTCTTCCTTTTTTTTGGTTTAAGGGGAAGTATAGGGAAAATTCCACAATCTCAGGCCAACTTAATCTTATGGCCAAGATGAATTGTATTACTAGCTACTGTGGAATAGAAGGTTTATTTTATATATAATTTCAAAAAAGATTTCTCTTTTCTTTACGTTCTTTTAATTTTGCTACATGTGTTTTCTCCCGAGTTACCTTTCAAAGCTATTGTATAGCAGTAGAGTAAAGCAACCAAAGAATAACAACTGCGAATATAAAAAGATATTTCGTAAAGGAAATATTTCAGAACATTGCGTAACTTTTAAAGAATGGAGAGAAGAATCCCGTCCTATGCACGAGCTCGAGCTCAATATGTGTGTTTGTAACTTGATTTGTTTTAAGTGATGTCCATTAAATTAATGTAGATAAATAATGAAAGTGTCCTCGCTGTAAGCAATCATGTCAATGAATACTAATATTTAATTTAAGTGGTATTTGATTAAATAAATTTTAATTTTGTAATTAAAATAATATCCTCACGATAAAACATGTCAACAAAAAGCCGTCACAAATGCAATAATGCATAGCACGTGAAATTGACGTGGGATCCAAATTTTCAGCAAAGTCATCTACTGCTGCACACGAAATGACCAAACTGTCCTTGGAGAAACCAAACATTGTCAATGAAATGACCAAACTGTCCTTCGGTACCAAAAATGTCAATGAAGTGGTGTCTGCTTCAGCACAACTTATTATATAGGATATAATAAAATAATTAGAAGAAGATTAAATGGAAAGTCTACTTTCAGCATTTAACATATCATCCTAGGAAGAAAAATCATTTTCCCGATTTGAGTAAAAATGTTTTAATTTTTTTTCCCTGTCGATTCAAACATAAAAAATAAATTATTTTTCAAAAAATATATTTCTTCGTGATAACAGGAACATAGTTAAATAGAACCCCTATATAATAATATTATTTTCTTTTTATTTATATAATATAATTAAAATTGTGACTCTACTACTGTATTTGCAAGCACAACCTAATACCTAAACCCATTACATGACTCAGAATTGGGATTTATTGATTTGAGAAATGATTTTAAAAACAAAATAAATGTCAATAAGAAAGTTTCTAGATGGCTGCCCGAATATTGGCTTGACGTAGTAATATTTATATATAGTATATAGTAATAAAAAACATTTGAAAAATCATCACTTGTAGTAGTAAGTGGTTGCCACTTCCCATCACCTTGTCTTATTACACCTAATAATAAGGAATTGGTCATGAGGAGATGATTGTAGCATTTTAGATCCCTCAACTATGAATAAATTTATATTTTGTCCTTACTATAAATGAATCAACATATTTTAATCTTTAATTTGTTAAATAAACTCTGCGTTTTGATCTATTATATAGGAGGTTTGCTATATTTATATTAGTTTAAAATTATATTATCGTCAAACATGATAGTAACATTACAAATTCAATATAATACGTAGGTAGTCATATATAATGTAAAATAACTCCTTTTATATATGAATTTATGTGACATTATTAAGATTTAGAAAGTCATATTATTTTTTTATCGCAATTTTTTCATATACCTTGTAAAATTTTCAATTATTAATTAATCTCGACTTATAATAGTTCTTACATAGTTTTCAAATATGTATATTTTAAAGTAAACAACACAAATTCACTAATTTAGCACCTAATTACATGCCTTCAGGTTTCCAAAATTTACCTTTCGTATCATATCTGGCGCACCTATATACATGTATCTCAAATACATGTGAAGCAAATACGTCTATTTTAATGTATCTAAAAGTGGAATGCAACTTAAATGCATTAATTTATGAGTAAATTATGTATCTGAGGATTCATGATGATCTGCAGTATCATTGATTCAATTAAAATTTCAAACTCTAAATCCTCCCCACACCCCCCCCCCCCCCCCCCCAACCATTATTTTATACTGTCATTCACTTCGTACAATGAATCTAATAAGCCCCTTATCTATAATGGACAATCTTTAACGTCATATATAAATTACCACGTAACAAATGCATATTTCATTAGATACATATTTTTCATGTATCAATTATGGGGACAACATAAATCATATATATATATTTGTTATATCTGATACAATGACAACAATAGTATCGGATACAAACATCAATGAACTTTCAAAAAAAGAGCTTGGTATAACTATTCAAACTTAAAAGAAAAATACCCATCGAAAATTATAGGAAATTAGATACATGATTTAAATAATGGATGAAATCATTTCAAACCTCAAAATTCGGATGTGTAGTGCTTCATTTTCATTAAAACGGTATTGAGTAACTGAAAAAGAATGAGGAGAGATTGCGCTGACGAACATGGGAGGAAGGAGGATGAGAGATAACGAGTTGACTGGTAATTGAAGGCGTAATTTAGGGGTGTGATTAGGTGGATAGATGATTCTATTGTAGGCTTTTTTTTAAAAGAATGATATATCTCAATGTACTCACTCTAAATATGATATAAAATTATTAAATAATGGAATAATGAGTAATTATCTTAAAGTAAAGATTAGATTAGTATATAAAATATGAATATTTGTGTAATTAGGTAGTTTTTTTCTAAATTTTATTTCAATGAACTTAAGGATTCCATGTTTGAATAATCAAATTCAACATCATTTATTAAAAAAATTGACTCACCAAATTTGATCAGTGCCGCATAAATTGAAACAAAGAGAACAATATATAATTCGTTAAGTTTGTAAAAATTGACAAACAAAAAAAGGGATCAAAAGTGCACAGTTCAATTAATAGGATGTCAAATTTTCTCAGTTATATATTACAAGGGAAAAAATTATAATTTATAAATATTCAAGGGACTAAGCTGCAAATATACCTAGTCTTAAAAGTCAGCCAACAACTCCTCCTGCCCCATTTACTTTTTCTTGTTCCATGAGGATTAGGAACGCGTTTTGGACACATTACTTTATATAACAAAGACTCCAAAACGCAATTGAAGCAAAAATTTGGGGAAAACAAAAAATCATCATCGTAATGTGTCCTTTAAGATTCATCTTGGTGTTTTTTTCGGCATTGTTGGCTGGTTATTTAGCTTGGAGAACGGTTCGTTCTTCCGATGATCTAGATTTCGCAATTCCCGAGGATGAAACAACGAAAAGCAAATCCGAGGAAGAAAGACGAGAATTCGATTCTGCTGAGGTGAAATTTCGCAAGTTTCAGAAGATTCAAAATGGATTTTGGGTTTTTGTGGATATGGCAAGTGGGAAATATTTATGGAGAAATCTAAAGTCGATGAACAACGTCGTTGAGAAGACAAATTGAAGAGATGATTAGGAGGATAATAAATCTCAGGTCGAATCGAATCGAATCTTGTGGCGGCTATGGATGAATTGTATTAAGGTTTATTTTGTTTTAATTTGTAGATTAATAGAATGTATATCAAGGATTTCTCTTCCTCTATCATTTGGTGTATTATGCAGATCCAAATTTAATGGAAATCTGTTTTCTGCAATTAACATTTTCTCTTTTGCTAAAAAATTGTCGATCCACATGCCAATATATCGCACCGATCCATATGGGACTTGACAATTATTGAATTTTTTTCATTGTTCACTGATTTTAGTAAGGAAATTCAAAAAATAAAAATATAATGATTGAAAATTGAACTCGAAACCTCCCTGGAAAAACTTGAACCTCTAAACCATTGAGCTACTCATAATCTCTCTCTAAAGATAAAAATATTAAAATTACTTATGAACTTGACATAAATGAGTAGTTTTGTCCTCGAATTATTGATAGCTTTAAAAAACACATTTCTACTCTACTAATAAAATTTAGATACACCCCAATCTATACACGACATAGCAATAGTGAAAACACCTCTAAATTTAACGAGAGTTTAGGGGTGTATTTCATTCATATTGCAAGATCGGAGTATATTTAAGTTCAGTTAGTCAAGTTAAAAAGTGTTTTTAAGGTTGTTCAGGAATGAAACTAATAATTTGGTCGAATTTAAGAGTATTTTCAATACTTCTCTCATATATATAAAAAAAAAGAGTAAAAAGTTCCTTAAATATATGTGGTATAATTTTTTTATAGAGGAGTTCAAATCGTGCCTCCCTAGATCCACTCCTGATTGTTTGACTTGGAAAACTCCATCAAGGATTTTTTTTGATTGTGTATTAAATTTGATTGATTCCAAAATTGGAACCTTAGGTACCCCGAATCCTTCATCTTCTTTAGGATAGGATCCTCCTTATCCTTCTTGGATCAAATGAACACTTAACCACATCATCACATCATCAAGCTTTTTTCTGAGAATGGAATGAAGAATTTTTTTCTGAAAAGTAAGAATATAGTGATTGAAAATTAAACTTGAAACTTTATGGTGAAATTGAAACCCTAAATTATTGAATCATCAAAATTTCTCTCAAAAAATAAAAAGTATCTCCAATATACGATATAATTTTTTTTGCACAGATATTCAAATTGTGACCTCCTAAATCCGCTTCTGATTGTTCGAATTCAAATTATTTAAGACCTTTTGAAAACTCCATCAAGGATTTTTTGTTGCTATAAATGAATTAACAATTCCATTATCAACAAATTAGTTTGACAAAGTAAAATTTCTTTTCATTGAATGAGTTATGTACTATATATGTAATTACTACGCGTTTGGAGGCTAATTGCAAAACGAATAAAGTAAACGAGGCATACAAGTGGATAATTATACTATGATAATGGATTTTGCTTAGCTAAGTACTGGACGGTTCATTGCTGTAACCACTCACTCAATCTATTTTAATACAAAGAAAATTAAAATACTTTGTTTCTTCTTTTTCCCTTTTAGATTTTTGCTTTTGCAATATAATCTTTGATTAGATCAAAAAACATTTCTTAATCCACTTACTTCAAACACTAGCTTTGTAATTATTCCCTCCATTTAAATTTATATGACAATGTTTAATTGAACACAATTTTTTTTCAAACAAGCAACACAATAATATTCCATTTTTAAAAACCACATTACAAGAAAACGAAGAACAAACAAGAATGAATCAAACGAATTTATTTAGGAAAATTTCTCAATTGAAATTTTATCTGTCGCTAATTTTTACCATTAAAACAGCAACAAACAAGTTTCCCACCCGGGTGCGGATCCGGAACGCACAATCCAACCAAAATCCCAAGTTTTTTACACGGATCAATACAATCCGACCTGGTCTTGCAATTGCTTGCGAAAACACAATCCGAAGAAGTCTCATCATTGATTTCAGCATCACCTAAAAATAAATAAATAAATAAATAAATAAAAGATGTAAAAGAATCATTCAATTTTTAAGTCAAAACTCAAAAGATCTTATTTTTCTTCTTTTTTTTCCCTTTAAAATGGGAAAGGGGATTACAAGATAGGAAATCGAACCCTCACAAAATAAAGTGGGAGTTCAACCAACCAACTGAATTACTAAGATTCCCCAGACTCAAAAGATTATATATATAAAATAAAGAACAATTTTTTTTAATAGAGAAAACTAGAAGATTATAAATTACCTGTGGCTTGAAAAGGAACAAGAAGAAACATGATTAAGAGAGTGGCAAATAGAAACTTCAATGAATCCATTTGAGGTTATGAAATGTTAATGTGTGATGAAGGTTATTGTTTTGAAATGTAACCATGCTTTTATATTATCATTATTTTTGAGACATTAATTGTTATTCCATTTCAAGGTTGTCACAATTCCATGAATATACATATATTCTTTTTTTATTTTTCGTATTATGCTTTAAATACTTCCATTATTTTATTTTTTCTATATATGTATTATTTTATTTTTTTCTATATATGTGTTATACTAAGGATTTGGCTCCTCTCCATTTCCCTTCTCTTCATTTTCCCCAAGTTTCTACTTAGATTGGTGACACAGGGCATAAGTTTAATTTAATAGCCAAGATTTAATTAATTAAAATAAAGCCTTAATCATTGTTAAAATAATTAATTACTTTAATATATTTTTTCTCTCTTTTTTTACAATCCACAATTCTAGATCTACATTGTATATATATATATATATATATATATATATATATATATATATATATAAAGATCTACATTATATTTTTCCTAAATATATATTTAAAAAAAATTCATTCTTGCCTAGAGTAAATTTCCTAAATATATAAATGCGGGTAATTACATATCAATCATTTTACCTTCATTTATTCATTACAAATTTGAATTAATTGAATTAGAGATTATCAAATATAGAACAATTGAAAAATTATTGTACTTTAAAAAATGTTGTTTCCTTTTAAGATTGATAATTTTTCTTACATGTTGAATAGTTGTTTTTGCAGCTATACATAAAAATATATAAATAAAATTATATTCACAGAAATAGTAAAGTTACGTAAAATAATTAATCAGTAATAAGTTGGAATATATATTGCATAAGGAAAGTTAATTTGATTATATTATAATGAGTAAATAAGACAAAGTGATAAGATGTGTAGGTACTTGCATTCATATATTTACGAAATTTATTCAAGGCAAAAAGAAATAATTAAAATATAAATTTAGAAGAATATAATGTAAATTTAGAATTGTAAGATTGTAAAAATCTTTTGGGAGAAAATATATGGAAGTAATTAATTATTCTAACCATGATTAGAGTTTTATTTTAATTAATTAAATCTTAACCATTAAATTAAACTTATGTCATGTATCACTAATTCAAATAAGAGAGGAGTCGATCCGATCTCCTTTGACTTTCACTAGTATTGGTCCTACCAAGTGTCAAAGCGTATAGAGGACTAGGAAAAGACAAAGATTAAAAGTAAAAATAACTCCAAGGCAAGATCAATTAGAAGTTTTTGTATAGTCTAAGCAAACATTTACCTTTTTTAGGAAAATAAATCATGTCTAGTTGACACTTGTCTTCTTCTTTCTCTGTAAACTAATTGCAGCAAATCTTACCACAAAACATAATCAATATGATTTGGGAGTAATAGTTATACACTATTTTCTATTTCGAAGTTGTATCACTTATCAACAAGTTTTCATACGAGGTACTTGTGCAAATAATTGATTTCGAACCAGTAAAAGATTTAGATATTTATAACATGTATCATCTCTTTTACAATATAAACTTTTTGATAAGACAATTCAAAATAATTTTAACGATAGTTACTTTACTAAAGGCATTGTCATCGATAGTTTATGTATCATTTGGTGCCCTATACATTTAAGTCCAAGCAACCATCAACACATCATTAAATTTCAGCTTATAAAATTGAACTCAAAATTCCAAACGTTTCCTCATATTCTAACCTACTCTGCTCCATAAGTCTATTGGGAATCACTTCAAAAAATATTTTAAGAAAATTGAGAAACAAAATGAAATTACCAATAGCATGTTCAGTCTTCTTGCTTGTTGTTCTTTTCTTACCATCAATTATTAATTCTCAATATAGAACTCTCACTTATGAAAGCTCTGTTCCCTTCTCACCAGAATCATACTCATTTTTCCACACTGATACTCAACAGCTAAACAATAAAAATGAGAATTTGTGTGATTCATCACAAACATATTGTTCTGATCAATTTCCTACTACAGCATCAAATGTGCAGTCAAATCTTGCATACGAAAGTTTATCGCCACCCGAAGGTGGTGGGATTCGACTTGGAGGTGGTGGGATGACTGGAATTCCTATCGGTCTCGTGTTTGCTATGCTTTTAGGAATTGGGATTCTCATTGTGGTCATCACACGGAAACGCAACTCAAGCGAAGAAAATACCGCTCAGATTAATGTTTGATCGATATTACTGATCATAGACAGACGCAAATCTAAGATTTATAGGTGGCTTCAGAATTTGTCGTAATATATTTAAATTTTTGCATATGGTACTTATGGATCGAGACAAAAGTAGCCGAAGAGACTTTTTCGTCACCCTGTCACTGATGCTTCTGCTCATTTAACATTAATGTTTGGTTTTATTTAATTTTTCTTCGAGTTCATATGATTCGTGATTTGAGATGTAATAGAAATATATATGTTGTTCATCCTGTATTCCTAAGATACTTAGAACAAAAACTTTGGAGAACTTGGTAAGAAACAACAAAGTTTAAAGAGTATTTTCAAGACTAGAAAATTAAAACCAATAGAGGAAATAGAATCAGAAACATATTAGAAACAATATACAGAATATTTTTCCCAAAGAAGAAAATCGAGCCCACTGAATGCACAGTGACCCCTTAAGGATATTATTCCCCTCTAGTATCCGAGGTTTGAACTAGAATAGATCCTCCCAGGGTAGAACGACTTATTCACCAGAGTATTGATACCCAAAACGTTGGTGTCAGCGAACCAATCAACGGCAGTAAAGTACACTTAGAATACTAGATTTAGTAGTAGAAAAAGAAGTCTAAAACTTCATTATTTCATTGTTGAAAAATAAGAGGAAATCCTCTATTTATAGACAACCAAGGGTAGTGTGAACATATGTTTATTGTGCCTTATCGGAAAGGTCACAACCTTTCATAAAAGTCACAACTTTTCATAAAAGTCAAAACTCTTCATAAAAGTCGCAACATTTCATTAAAGTCACAACTCTTCATAAAAGTCGCAACTCTTCATTTTCCATTCACTCCTTTTAAAACCCAACAATCCCCCGCATGAATGGGGAATGACTCTAAGACAAAAAAACGGACAAGTGCGTATACTTTACAAACAAGAATTAATTGCATCTGGATAAGTAGGTTTCCTTTTGAACTTTCCGTAGTGAACATATGTCGGGTATACTCGGTCAATCGGTAGATGCGATATCCTTGAAACCGTCGAGCTTTGGTGTATACCTAGACAACCATATGTCACACAATCAACCCTTTACCGTTTATGGTTCTTACGGTTGTGTTCGTTTCAGCCATGAACACCTCCTGGTTTCATTAGTGTATAGAGAATAGACTTTTGACAATGATTCTCTTTGAAGCAGCTTCCAATTCACACTCACATAGGTGATTTCTAACCGTGTCATCACGTAGATACACTATTTGGTCAAAACTGCCAAACTTAGCAAATCATTAAAAACTTTAAGCTTTATTAACTCGTTAACAAGCCTTAATGTTGTATCCTTGTTCCTGAGCATTGTCTTCATCATGAGAATGGATTGAGTTGGTTGACAATGCCGAACCGTCAGTCACAACTTTATTTTCTCCTTGAACCTAGCTCTTGGGATCTCCAGTCTGCTAGGTAGAGTTACCGCCATGATGACTTGTCCTAAGCCGTAAACCCATTCCCTTAGATTATTTTTCAATTGATTTTCAACTTCAATTTTATATTGCCTAGACGTTTCTATTGCTTCATCCTTACCATTCAGCAAATAAACATAACGTATTTAATGCAATTGTCAATAAAAGTTATAAGATATTTTTTCCCACCACGAGATGGTGTTGACTTCATATCACAAATGTCAGTGTAAATCAACTCTAAGGGATTATAATTCCTTTCAACAGATTTATAAGAATGCTTAACATACTTAGATTCAACACAAACTTGGCAACTTTATTTATTGCACTCAAAGTTAAACAAAACTTATAAGTTGATTAGTTTTTCTTTACAAGATTTTGTAATTGACATGTCCCAAGTGATCATGTCACTAACAGTTTGACTCAAGAAAGTAAGATCAACCAGAAATATTGAGTTTGAAAAGACCCTCCGTGAGGTAACTTTTTCTCACAAATATTTTGTTCTTACTTATTACAATTTTGTCAGATACAAATATTGTTTAGAGTCAGCACCTTACCAGATGTCCTTTTCAGAAGGACCTTTCCATAACCTTCAACTTGGTTGTTATAGAATTTACCCATGAACATAGTTTCATCAGGTCTAACAAGAGCATATGAACCAAATGCTTCTTTTACAACACATGACAAATGATTATTTTCCCAAATATTCATGTCTATACAAATAGTTGTATTTTAATAGACAAATCTTTTCATGAAAAAATCACAATATTTTAAGTGACACTCTTTCATAAAAGAACACAACTATTTTGAACAAGTATATATATATAATTTGGTAATTTCATACTAGTCATACCATATACTAGAAAAAGAGAAACTCAACTACCACAATTCAAATATACTCTAAGAATTTTGTGGGTCAAACATAATACACGAATGTCATTGAATCTCATATCTTGTGCTCCAAATTTAAATTAAACACTAAGTCTAATTTTATCTTTATCATAAGCAAAGAACCCCCACCGTTTAAATATGATCTCAAAAATATTTTTCAAGTATTTGAAAATAATTTTTTCACATACTATCAAAATGTCATTGGCAGCCCGAAACCTCTTTTGGAAGTATTATTCTACAAAATAATTATAGTGCTTCAATTCCCTTTGACAATCTTTACACAATATCAAAGTTTATTCCATAGAGGTACCTATTGCAGGTACAAAATCACAAACTTTAAGTCACTGGTCTTTTTTGCTATCATAATTAGACACACCACTTAATATTTAGAATACTAACAATAAAGATAAAATTTTTGTACAATTTATTTCTATTTAACAATGAAGTTTTTTATATTCTTCAAATCGTCAACCGAATGAACTTTGAATGTGGATGAAGCTTTTATCACTTCAAATAAGTTTCAAATTCAACCGGAGTAGAAAATCAAAAGTACAACACTAACTTATTAGGTGAAGTTTTCAAACCAATTGCACAATCTAATTTATCCAGAGTAGAAACTACAAAAGTTTTTAGTCTACAACAATCAGACACAATCAAATTTCACACGGAGTACAAAACTACAAAAGTTTTTTTTTAGTCTCCAAACAGAATAAAACATATTCTTAGATTATCACATAGATATGCTTTTCTTTTCAAATAGTCTTCCAACTAAAACATTTTGACATAATATCTTATCAAACAATCTTATTCTGCAAACTAAAGAATTTTAAAGGCAACACTTTTTGCCAAGGAAAATTCATTCAAAAACCATATGATTTGCAGATTTTTCCCCAAAGACACACATGATAAATATCAAAAGAATTAACGTTTAGAAACTATTTTCCTCCTTAGAGAAATAATAAGAAGGTTACCCGGTGTAATCTTTAACTGAAATACCACCAATTCTTTTGGTACATTCCCACTTTGAACTTGCTAAACAAGACACCGAATTCTGGAGAAGTAGTGCATTAATCTTCTACTTCCATGATCTGTTTCCCTCAATCAGTAGAATACAAGAAATACCAACAGTATAATAATAATTTCCTTAAGATTGTTATTCATCCTGTATTCCAAAGATACTTAGAACAAAAACTTTGGAGAACTTGGTAAGAAACAACAAAGTTTAAAGAGTATTTTCAAGATTAGAAAATTAAAACCAATAGAGGAAATAGAATCAGAAACATATTAGAAACAATATACATGATATTTTTCCCAAAGAAGAAAATCGAGCCCACTGAATGCACAGTGTCCCCTTAAGGATATTATTCCCCTCTAGTATCCGAGGTTTGAACTGGAATAGATCCTCCCAGGATAGAACGACTTATTCACCAGAGTATTGATACCCAAAACGTTGGTGTCAGCGAACCAATCAACGGCAGTAAAGTACACTTAGAATACTAGATTTAGTAGTAGAAGAAGAAGTCTGAAACTTCATTATTTCATTGTTGAAAAATAAGAGGAAATCCTCTATTTATAGACAACCAAGGGTAGTGTGAACATATGTTTATTGTGCCTTATCGGAAAGATCACAACCTTTCATAAAAGTCACAACTTTTCATAAATGTCAAAACTCTTTATAAAAGTCGCAACATTTCATTAAAGTCACAACTCTTCATAAAAGTCGCAACTCTTCATTTTCCATTCACTCCTTTTAAAACCCAACAATTTATATATACTATAGTTGAGTCTATGAATTTGATTTGATTCTATGTACTGATGGTAAAGATTAATCCTTTAGACTATCTGATCAATATCAAGCATGTTAGTATAAAATTAGCGTACTTTTATCATCTAATTAGGTTAATTAGTGGGTATCATTAAAATAATAAGGGAAAATTTGGATCAAGTAACCAACTGTAAGAGCATATTTGTGCTAAAATATTTACCACAAACATATCCCTTCAATTTCACATAATTTAAGGACTGTGTATTTGTCCTTTTTTTTTTTTTTATCTTGTCTACGTATAAAATTGAACTCATACATCATACTTATAATTTTTTTTTAAAATTATGATGAATTCAATGTAATTGGTTCAAACACGTGTGTTAGTAAGTGTTTTTTATCGGATCTTTGTTACCAAAATCAGTCACTTGCCTTGTTGCTAAAAAGTGTAACAGAATAATGCCGAGTCGATTGATCATCTTCCTCTGTTTCTCATCTCTTCTCCTCTTTTCTCTCGTCCTCACTCCATCACTCGCCAAAACTCCGGCATCCGATGAATTCCTCAGCTTCCTCGAAGACTACGAGGATTCAACCGAACCCGACATCCTGAATCATGATCGTCCCGAGGTCCCTTCGGCGCCATTTGATCGTGCGCAAGAGGCAGAGGATATTAATATTGATGACGAGGACGTTGTAGTATTGACTGATAGGAATTTCAACGATTTCGTGGAGGATAATAAGTATGTGATGGTGGAATTTTACACTCCCTGGAACGGACATTGTAAGGCTCTGGCTCCGGAATATGCGGATGCCGCAACAGAGTTGAAAGCAGAGAATGTAGCGTTGGCGAAGATCAATGCTGCTAAGGAGGTTGAGGCCGCTGATAACTACGATGTTCGAAGCTTTCCTACGATTTTTTTCTTCGTTGATGGTGATCCTGAACTTTACCAAGGCCCAAGAACCAAGTATGTCCCGAGGCGGATGCACGATTTAAATTTATGGTTTCAGACACACTATTTTGTTGCAATTTTAATCATTTTTACATGTTACTTTATGCTTCTATCGGAAGTAGTGTGTTCAGATGAACTCATTGTTTGAACACTTCATCCGCCACTGATTTGGTCTTATTCAGCACTGTCTCTGCTTTATATATACACACATTATAATTTATACATACACAGACAAATATATGTATATATGTATATTTGTTTGATAACAATTAATGTGTGTAAGCCAATTTGAGATGTACTAATTAACAATGACATGCTACATTTCACAAGCATAGGTACCTAATATCTCACCTTCTTGATGAGGATTCAATTCTCCGTATTGTAATCCCCTCCTCCATTTCCCCTTCCCCCACCCCCAATTTATATAAAAAAAGAAGGTACCAGTGTATATACAATTGTTTATTCGGTAAAAAAACTCAAAAGTTTTGAATTGTTACATGTATGTTTTAGCTGATTATAAGCTTGGTATCACTATAATGTTGATGGTTTGGGCAATCAATTATGAGGTTGTCTCATAAATCAATCAAAGTTATGACTTTAGCTCTTCTGGCTTATCAGTCTGAGTTGTGTTTGGATGTGAAATTGATGAGGAGTTTTACCTGTAGAAATGCAATTGTCTCTTGGATAAAGAAGAAGATAGGATCCGGCGTTTACAATATAACGACAACAGAGGATGCAGAGCGTGTACTAACCTCTGAGGACAAAGTTGTTCTAGCATACCTCGACTCCTTGGTGGTATGTTGTTGACTGCTACAATGATTATCATTTTTCTCTTCTAGTGAAAGTAGTTGTGTTTTCATTTCTTTACATATAACACCGATATCTTCTTTTTGTTGTGTATTGCTGTCAATTGTCTATCTGCAACTTGACATTGTTGTCAATAGCCCTCTTATGATTTGATTCCTCATAAGTTCATTAATGTCCAAACATTTTACAGGGTTCCGCGACTGATCAACTTTCAGCTGTTTCAAAACTTGAAAATGATGTTAACTTTTACCAGACGACAAATCCTAACGTGGCTAAGCTATTCAACATAGAAGACAATGTTAAGCTGCCTGCTTTGGTCATGCTTAAAAAGGAGCCAGAGAAAGTGGTGCATTATGGTTAGCCGCTCCTTTCATCTTTTTTTTTTTAGATACTCAAATTGAATCTTGTCTCAACAGGAGACATCGTTGTTATTTTTTTCATTTTTCCTTTCAGATGGTAAATTCAGAAAATCTGCAATAGCTAAGTTTGTTTCTGCCAGCAAGCTTCCTTTAGTGATAACATTTACTAAAGAAACCGCCCCTTCAATTTTCGCGAGTCCAATTAAGAAGCAGGTAAGATTTGATCATTTGTTTAATAACTATTATGATTTTTTGTTTTGAAGTGTATCTTCCTCGTCTAGGGATATCGTTAATGTATTGATTTTCCGGAGATAATATCTCAAATAGTCACTCAACTATGGACTCTTTTCTCAGAAAGTCACTCAACTTTGGTTTTTAACTCAAAAGTCACTCAACTATGTCTCTTTTCTCAGAAAGTCACTCAACTATGTGTTATTTTCTCATAAAGTCACCCAACTTTGATTTTTAACTCAAAAGTCACTAAACTATGAGTATTTTACTTACAAAGTCACTCAACCTATTCAATTAATTTTTTTAATTAAAATTTACTTACATGAAATTTTTATTTCTAACTAAAATTGTAAAATGACCCACCTACTTGACTAAATCCGCTAAAAATATAAGAGTGATCCTTTTATTTTACCTTTTCCCCCAAATATAACAATTAAGATTTATTATTTTAAGAACCTTTAAATTTTGTGTGTTTTGTGATTTTTTTTCTACACTATGTTTAGTTACAGTTGGAAAAAAAAATTAAGCATAGTATACTGATGATGAAATTGGATATTCTTTAAGCATAGTATAATTGGCAGTGCAAATTGATACTTTAAAAAAAAAATTGCTTAGGAATAAAAATTTCATTAAAGCAAATTTTAATTAAAAAAAATAATTGAATAAGCTGAGTGACTTTGTAAGTAAAACACTCATGGTTGGATGATTTTGTAAGTAAAACACTCATAGTTGAGTGACTTTGAGTTAAAATTCAAAGTTGAGTGTCTGAGAAAAAACCTATAGTTGAGTGACCTTCCGAGAAAAGAATCCATAGTTGAGTGAGTTTTGAGTTAAAAACCAAAGTTGAGTGACTTTCTGAGAAAAGAAGTCCATAGTTGAGTGACCATCTGAGATATTAACTCTGATTTTCCGCTATGTTCTATGCAGGTTTTGCTTTTTGCCACAGCAAATGATACAGAAAAGTTGTTTCCAACATTTCAAGAAGCTGCAAAACTTTTCAAGGGAAAGGTAATGAAGCTTTATTCAGTCTCAAACATATAACAACATTGTCATTGCTTTTGAACATAATTACATATAGCCCGATAGAGTGGAAATACTATTAGAACAGGTTCCAAAAGGGGTCAATAGACTGAACGGGTGCTATCACCTAATATGTAAGTTTTTTACTAGTGAATCCTCCTGCTTAGCTTATAACGATTGATATTGGAGTAGATTGTTCAATGCTTGAGATCATGACTTGGAGTACTGTTGTTTTAATGCTTCGGTTTTAATTAGGTTGATCAATGCTTGAGATCATGAATTCTAAGTCTTCTGTTTAAGATTTGAGTGTTTTTTCTCTGTTCATTTGTGTGCAATTATCAAGTACATTATGTAACAGGAACAGATAACTACCTATCTATCATACAGCATATACCTAAACATCCAATTTTTTTTGATCCCTTTACTTTTTGGGACTATAAATTAGTAACTAATAGTGTGTACATTGACAAATGAAGCTCAACTTTGTTTTTGTCAAAACGGACGATGAAGAAGTTGGAAGACCAGTATCAGATTATTTTGGGGTTAGTGGAGATGCTCCACAGGTAACACTTACTCCACATTATAATGGGCAAAACAAGGTCTTTTGGAAGCTTGGTTACTGATTGTTGTTTTAATTCCTGTAGGTTATTGGATACATAGAAGACGATGATCGCAAGAAATTTAGATTTAACGGGGACATTACACTCGAGAAGATTAAGGTAGATTGTCACAGATGGTTGTTAGGTGCACAGAATTTTGGTTGGGAAGTTCTGCACTAACTTGTTTATTGTTTTTTATTCCTCAGGCATTTAATGAGGACTTTCTCGAAGACAAGCTCAAACCTTTCTATAAATCAGATCTGATTCCTGAGACAGTAAGCTGCAGTTTCCTTCTGGCCTGTTGCTCATCATAGTTGTGCTGATATAATTTCATCTATAATAATCACAGAATGATGCTGGTGTGAAAATCGTGGTCGGGAACAATTTTGATGAAATCATTCTAAATGAATCAAAAGACGCGTTTCTTGAGGTATGTTCAAGAAATGATTTTTCTTCCATTGGTTTTTGTAATCAATTGAGGGATCAAAGTTTTGGTATGAAACTTTATTATCTTTTTTGTTAGATCCATGCACCTTGGTGTAGGCAGTGCCAAGCTCTGGAACCAATGTTCAATAAACTAGCATACCACTTACATGGCGTTGAGTCTCTTGTTATAGCCAAAATGGATGGAACAAGAAACGAGCACCCTCGTGCTAAGGTAGTTTATAATAAAATACGCGGTTTGGATTTGAAGAGGACAATATTTAGTAGCTTGATCATCACCTTCTGCTTCTTTTATTGATCCTTTGCAGTTTAAAGGATTCCCGAGTCTCCAATTCTTTCCAGCAGGAAATAAGAGCATTGATCCAGTAAGTGATGTTTATTTTGTTTGTATTGGTGCTTTGTGAACCAAGCAAGATGCCAAATGTCTATGTGATTCTACAAATCTCCAATTCGTTTGAGACTGAGGCGTAGTTATTGTTGTATTTGATCCTACAGATCCCGGTTGATGCTGAACCTACTCTAGTGGCATTGTACAAGTTTATCAAGAAACATGCAGCTATCCCTTTCAAGCTTGAGAGACCAGCTTCTTCTAAAGTAGGCGTCAAGAAGGAGCCTGGCAACGTAAAAGATGAATTATGAGAAGAGTTTTAACTTCTATACGCTGACAGTAGTAGTAGTTTTTTCTTCTACTGTTGGATTGCTTTTCTGTGGAACTATTTTGATAACTATGTTTAGGATATAGTTGATTGTAAGAATATTACTAGTACCTTTTATAGATAAAAATAACTTCTTTTTTTCAAGTTTAGGTCTCAAAAGCTTCATTCAATTAGAGAAGTTAATTCTATGAAGAGGTTGATACATTTTTTAAAGTTTAAGGAACTCCAATAATACGAGATATGGACATATGGTGCAGTGTGCTAAAACGCCAAGCTAATTAGATTGCAACCTCAGATTAATCTGACTTTCTAGCTGTTCATTGTCATAATCTTTATTGGATAACTTTTATCAATTTTTTCTGGAATATCAACTAAGCATCGTTTTCTTTTGATGCTTCGGGAGACAGCCAAGTCTCAAGTTGCAGAGTTTTCATGCCCTGTTTCAAGATGTTGTTGCTTAAACTACTGTGCATAATAGCTCAAGTTTGTCTAACTCCTGTTTTTGTTCAGGATTTTGATTCATTGTTTTACAATAAAAAAAACACTTTACGGCAAGTTTTGCCAGCAGTCTGTTTGGTGCACCTTATTCCTTGAAGGGAAAAGGGTCAAATTTTCCCTTCTAACTGTGTGAAAAGAATCGACTGTACCCTTTGTTATACTTTTCTTACAAAAATCTCCGACATATATAACTTAAATTGTTCAAATATATCATCGTCTATAAAGGTTGTCCAAGGTGGACACCCAATCCCAATGATTGTTGGACGTCACGTGGCATGACACCACTATGCGAAAAGGAATGATTTTAGTTTCTCTGTAAGATCCATTCAATTTAAATTAATACAATACAAAAGAGGGCCTAGTTAGAGATTGATGAATTATAAGTAATCAACAAAAGAGGATGGGCACACATGATCAAGAACTACACTGAATTTAAACAAAACTTTCTTTTTAAGTTTGTGGCAAGCCAATCATAGTCATGATTAAATAGTCTAATGAGTATAAGCAAAGCAATCATAAAATACTTTAATATTTGTACAAACTCAAACTTCAGATCTCTCGAAATTTCCTGTGTTTTCAAGCAAACTGTTAGCCGTAATAATTCCTCCCAACCCCATATGTTTCTAATTATAGTCAATAACAGAAATTTGAAGATTCTAATTAATTAGATCTTATAATATCTTAAAATTCTACATTTATGTCATATATATAAGATAATTACAAGGAAATTTCTACGATAAAATACTTATTGTGACCTTATAAAAATGGTTATCAACATGTTATAAAATATCTTTACATTGTCGATGTACATAAGTTCAACAAACAAAATAAAATCTTAACCTCCCACCAAATTGAGAGATACTATACTACTATCAATTGGTTTATATAGTTACTATGATTTCTAACTTCTCACCTACCATACAAAATTTCCTATTTTCCACTCCATAAAACCCCTCAATTTCTCAAGCACCAATCATCTTTCAAAGTTCAAATTCCCAAGTCCAATTTCTCCTAGCAAATATGATGAGATATCTTGTTTTCTCTCTTTCCCTCTTAGCAATTTTACTCCATTCTTGCACCCTGACCCTCGGTCAAAATTCTGCCTCCGCTCCTGCTCCATCTGGCCCCACCAATATCACGAAACTACTCGAAAAAGCCGGTCAATTCACCTCATTTATCCGGCTCTTAGGAACTACTCAAGCCGGTGATCAGATCAATACACAATTAAATAATTCAAAACAAGGAATGACTGTTTTTGCACCTACTGATAATGCGTTTTCGAGCTTAAAAGCTGGTACTCTCAATTCTCTAAGTTCTCAACAACAAGTTCAGTTAGTGCAATTTCATGTACTTCCTAGCTTTATTTCGGTTTTGCAGTTTCAAACTGTGAGTAATCCTTTGAGGACACAAGCTGGAGACACTAGTCCCGGTGATTTCCCGTTAAATGTAACGACTTCTGGGAATCAAGTGAATGTGTCCACAGGAATTGTGGATGCTACTGTAGGTAATACGATTTATACTGATGGTGAGCTTGCAGTTTATCAGGTGGATAAAGTGCTTCAGCCATTGAGTATCTTTGCTTCTCCGTCGCCGGCGACAGCACCTGCACCGGCGACTCCGGATACGTCGAGTCTGAAGAAGAAGTCACCGGAGGCGTTGAGCCCGAGCTCCGGGAGCGATGATGCGCCGGCGGATAAATCGGGTGCTGAAAGCGTGAACGGCATGGCGGTGTTGGGAATTGGGGCTTTCTGTTTTGCGTTTTGGTTGTGACGTTAGAAATTTTTGACGGTTGTGATTGGTCGTGGATCATATTGTTTGGAAGAGATTATGATTGCAGAGTTGGATTCAACGGCTGTGATCGTCTGTGATTTACCTCAATTTGAATAATTGTGTTTCTCTCTTTTTCCCTCCTATTTTCATTTCATTGTCTTTTCAATGTGGATTTTGAACTGTAAGATATGAATCAAATTTTGAAGTGGTGTACATTTATATGTTGTTCAGTTGTCACTCTGGTTGTTTTGTCTGAAATTTATTCTACAGAAATTGACCGCCACGGCTAGAAACAAAGGATTTTTTCGCCATGAATCAATGAGAAATTTGTGTTATATAACATGATTTTTCCATTGAACCAGCTAATTGGAAAAATACATGATGGAAAATAGTTTCTCATTGAAAAATTGAGAAGCTTCATAATTATTTCATGTGAAATCACTATTACTATATATTTTCCTTTTCTCACCAATTTAATCAAAATGTCTGTGACGATAATGACATTTTTAGGGGAAAATTTCAATGAAAAAATAGAGATTTTTAGTAGTGTGTGTTAGCACGTTCATAAAAGGACGATATCATATTCTTTATTTGAAGAAGCAACAATACAATGTTCCAACTTTAGGTGTGCATAAATAGACAATGTTCCAACTTTAGGTGTGCATAAATAGACATTAAAATTTGTATAATATTGAACAAGTAGACATACACGTTCTACATGATGTCTCACACGAACAAGTAGGCATACACGTCCAACCTGGTGCCTACAACTTTGGGTGTACACAACTGCATTATTACGAGTGCCAACCAAGTTCAAATGCCAAGCCAAGATTAGATCCTAACTTTCGACCTTAACAACAATTAGTAGTGAAGGAATAGGTACTAAAATTAAAGAAGTTAAAGTGAAAGTGATACCCAACAAAAAAGAATGAATTCATCTTTGTTTCTCAAAGCCCAATATTTTTAATGGCCCATCATATTGTTATGGAGTGTAAAGCTGCATTTGCTACCATACTTGGGGCATTAGCCCAGTTATTCTTCAATTTACAAATTTTGCAAACTCTTCATTAGGTATCACTCTTAAGATTCTTCCCAATTAGAGAGGTTACAACCTGAAATCACTTAAGAGAGTAAAGATGAAAAATATGCATTATGATTTTTACCAACACCTTACTAGTTCGATAGTTGTAGAATGATGTTCATAATAAAAATTAAAAGATGCATAGAAAATATATAAAAGTATTTCTTGACAAATGTCAGTACAAAATTGTTTAAATTTCTTAGGTCGTTGATACATCTGCATTCGTCAACTTATAAGATAGTTACATTTGGTCTCTCACTCACCCAATTTGAAAAAAAAAAAAAAAAATATAACCCAAACTATGCTATGGAATAATGTAAAATTGTTTAACCATATATAACCTTTCTTGACTCTTTTTGAATCATCATATTTCCCTTTATTTTTCAACTTAGCAAATATATGCAATACAATGTTAACGTCAACAAATAAAGTGGAAAAAAGAGAACGGAGAAAAAGAAAGAAGGGAGAATCAAAGATCTAAAAAGAAAGAGAGAAAAAAATGTCTCCTTTATAATTTGACAGCTTTTTAATTTTAACATCTCAAGTAATAATTAACATATTTAAGATTAAAAGATATTTGGTATATTATACACATTTTAAATTAAGATCACACTATTTTTTTTTTTTAATTTTTTGAGATTTCATGTCAAATCAAATTAAGACAAATAAATTAACAAAAGTATACAAACATTTTTTTACCTAACCTAGGCAGGAGAATGAAAGTGAATAAATCGAGGCTACCTAATACAAGTAGCTAGCTTTGACTACCTTAAGCCAACAATTTATATATTTTGACAATTATTTCAAAGTTCGAAGCAGTTGAATTGAAAATGTCCTAATTATTGTATGCTATAAGGTAGGGGCTAGGGTTTTCTCACCACACTTGAGATTCTATTTCAAACTTAACTATATATCCATCACCATGCATAATTTCCATGCACACGTTCTCAATTAAGGAGAAACAAAATCACGCTTAACATATTAAATCATCTAATATATTGCCCCAACAAAAAATAAATGGAGGACCAACAAATTAAATATAGTAATTATTAGAGTATATATTATGAATTTATAATGCTACTCTTACTCCAAATGTCTTAAAAGGATAATTGTGGTTTGGGTATGAGAGTTTAATTTTAATTAATTGAATTTTGGTATGAATTTGAATGTCCATTTCATAAAATTTTGATATAAAGTGCATGTTTTTTTTTTTGGAGTTTATATATATAGAGAGAAATTATTGATAAATACAATTAATTAAACTTGTCTTTTGGCTCAACTGAGAAATAGCTGGAATGATTTTGATATATATATATATCCCCGCATGCTGCCAAAGCAACAGACAAACAAGTTAACAAGTTCCAAATTTTATAGATGTACGTCTCAACAAATCGCAACATATATATATAGACCTTATTTAACTTAGGTGACCATATTTGCACCCTTATTTTTTAAAGTTAAACCGGTAAAAATTTCTCCATTTTTAGAATTTGAATTCAAAACCTTTGATTAAAAATGAAGAAATTTCACTCATCGATCCATGATCCATCACACCCCTCAATCGGTTCAGCCAGAAAAAAACATACGGATTGATTAGAATGTTTAACTTGATCATTAGCTCTAAATGATTTTGGCCAAATCAGGCTTTTTCGGAGCTAATTATCTAATATACATAGAAAAAATTAATTACCCAATGAATAAATAGTAATCGGTATCTTACTTCATAACTTTGAGGGAATCAGTCTGATAAAGGGGTTCAGTCCAATTTGAACGCCCATTTAGGAGGTGGTTATTTAAAAACCTATTATATGTAGCTATTTATTTCAAATATGAATGGTAATTAACCTGCAAAACATAAATTTATAGTATATATTGATAATGTAATAACAATATACCTCGTGTAGTCTCATAAACTGAGGTCTGAAAAGACTAGTATGTAAGCATATCTTATCTCTAACCGAAAGATAGAAATTTTTTTGGATAAATCCTCGATTCAAGGAAAAAGTCTTTTATAATGCCAGTGTATATATAAGTTATAAAGCTTGGTAATTTCTTGGAACTTTCTTGAAACATACCATTATTCCATGATTCTTTACAGATTCAACAACATGCGTACAATATGATACATAAATCAAACAGATCTTTTCCAGAACTTAAAGAGTAGAATCGAGGAGAAAAAACTAATTACTACTCCAAAATCCAATTATAATGGCCACCTTTTTCACAGCTAGAAAAAGGAATTAGCAAGAGAAAATTTGGTAGCTAAACAACATAATTCATCCTTAATCTTATTTAACAATGGATTATCAATTTGATTATATTAACTATAAGCAATTTAGCGACAGATTAGAAACAAAGCTAGCTTGTAGCTAATATCAATTTTCTTTTGACAGTTTTTGATCAAGGCATGATTAACATGAGGAGAACAATTATAAGAAACAAAAAGAGGTACTAGAAGTGAAATAACAACCAAAATAATTGAAAAGTCTAAAAGATTCTGAATATGGCAGTGAGCCTAGAGAGTTCACAGGTATGCAGTAAGCAATTGAACATTTAAAGGAAAATAATTTGTAAAAAGGCAGAAATATTTCTACAAGCAGTAAGTAAACACAATGGAGGAAAAAAAGAAGCCTGACTTGTGATTGTCAAGTCCCTTTTAACAAATCTCTTCCAACATTCAGTGGTCCCCACCCTTTTTCTCTGACAATTCACAAGATCTCTCAAAATTGATGATGCTGCTTTCTCTCTCTTCTCTCATGAAGATTGAAGCTTTTGGCCTTCTTCCAACTTTTTTTTTCTTCACACTCTGAACATTGTATCATTCCACTATAGTGAAAATCCTTGAAATAAGTTTGGACCTTCAGAATGTGTGTGCTTTTGTTATAAGCATACATAATATTTTTGTGCATATGTGTATATATTTCGAGTCAAAAACAACAGATTTAGTTGAACTGAGAGTCAATGACTTCCACTATAGTCGCTTAATCCCATGGCTGAACCAGAAATATTCCCAAACTTGGCGAGTTCATTTTTCGATAGAAAAGGCCTACTTTCGTTCCCTCCTACTCCAAGAAAATCTCTTGTTAAACTGCCTTCAATTGCTTCATTTCCACTCAGATTCACTTGTTTTCCTTTGTTGTTACGCGGCATCAAATTGAAAGGATCTGAGTTCTTTCCACTTGCATTACCTTCTAATGAACTCGAATTCATATCCCCGAACAACAGCCTATTTCCTTGATTACTAATATTATTCGTAGCTGTTGATGGTGAGTTCATCATTAAGCCATTAAAATTCTGATCATGAGCAGCAAATTGTCCTTGTCCATTGCTTTTAGAAAAAGACGAGCCCATTAGCCCGAATCCAGTACCAAAAAGGGCCGAATTGCTCCTCGTTGATCCCATTTGGGCTGCTTTTTGTAAAAGTGCAGTAGCCGACATATGAGTAGCTGGTGCTGTTGTTTCGTTGTGATGATTGTTGTAGTACATTGAACTCATTGTCTCCGACATATTTCTTTTGTTCTCTTCTTCCTCCTTTAGCAGTACTCGTGAAGGAAGTTGAGACGAGGAAGAGCCAATTCCAGAATCATCACCAACACCAGTACCATTAATGAACCATTGTTGATTATTATTGTGTGCCGCGATTTGGACCAATTCATGATGAGGCAAATTGCTAGTAGTAGAGCTTGAGGATGCTACTAAGAAATCATTACCTGGATTCGGGTTCATATTATTGTCCAACCAAAGCGGTATCCTTGGTTTTTGTCCATCGACATTATTGAGCTGCGGTTGATGATGATGACTAATTGCAGGGTCTAATCCAAGTCCCATAAAGTCGGGCCTAAACAAATTAGAACCAAATTGGGGATTTCCAGTACTGTGCTGAAGATTAGTATTGCCAAATCCCCCATTCAGCAATATTTCATTTCTGAAATTCAGATTTGCTGTACTTGGAACTGATGTAAATCTTGCACTTTCTTCCGCTAACGCATCACAAAATGCTCGATGTGTTATAAAGCTGTCCTTTCTGTTCAATTTTTTTCAAGTTAGTTGCATTAAATTTCACATTTTCTGCATTTATTTCCTCAATTGACTAATCTTAGGACAGTCCATTTATATATATTCTCTAAAGCAATAAATGAAAACACTAACTTCATTAATTTGGTACCTGGAGAATAGAGTTCCACAGTCACATTTATACTCTCTTGTGCCACAAATCTTAGTATGAGCTTTCCAATCAGATTGAACAGCATATTTCTTGGAACATTTCTCACACTTCCACTTCTTCTCGCCATGTTTTCTCGAAAAGTGTTTTTTAATACCTGTTAAATCTCCGAGAGCTCGCGATGGATCGTGGTGGATACACGTCTTTTCTGGGCAAATATAAACTTTCTTCTTGATCACTTCATTTTTGTTCCTTTGCTTTAGCTTCCATGGCAAGTTGTGACCTCTTCGATGGAGCTGTAAATTCTGGTCCCTCTGAAAACCCTTGTTGCAGATTTCACATATGAATCGATTTGTCGCCATCAGAGACTTTGGTGATAGTGCTATCACTTCTGCATCTGGATCTGTTAATAAACATCACCAACACCATCACCAACACGATAACAAACAACAAAACAAATCAATATATATATCGTAAAAATTGCTTGCTTACCTGGTTTTCCGGGAAGATTTCTTTTTCGCTTAGCAGATGGATTTGAGATAGGGTTTGGATTGTTACTACTAGGGTTTGAGTTTGGATCTTGAATGAAAGCTATAGAAGAAAGTCCATCATCAGACATCATTTTTCAGAGCTGAGATTTGGAGTGTGAAGAGTTGGAGAAGAAGGAAGATGATGAGTATAAGTGAGAAGGAACCAAAAAACAAAAAAAGAACAGCTCAGCTTTCAGAAGAAACCAAAGATTTTGCTGAAAACAGCTAAACCCCAAGATTACACAGTATAAGGTTTTATTTCCAAGGAAACTAGACAAAAACAATGGTTACAACTATAAGATTCCATTCACAGACTATTTCTTCTTCTTCTTCTTCTTCTTACAGAGGTTTCCTGCTTGAATGTTTAGCAGCTAAAAAACTACTACCATACAATAATTTTCTCTTTCTCTTTCTCTTTCTATCTCTATTTTATTCCTTATCTCACACGGCTTTTCTCCCTATAGTCGGTTAGACATAGACTCAAGTGGACCACTTTCCTTACCCTCCCCCCCACCCCTCCAAAACCCCTGTAAAAAGCTTGAGTTTCACTTGAATACACTAATCAGAAATACTCTTTTCGTTTCAATTTATTTGTATGATATTGACTTGACAATGAATTTAAAAAAGTAAAAAAAACTCTTGAATTTTGTTGTTTTAACTAAAGAGACATTTAGTGAAAATAGATTTCAATATTTGTTGTCACTAAATGGAGTTAATGTCATCTCATTCAGAGTCGGTAAAAGCTTCACCAACATTTATATAAAGTGTTACTCATATTATATTATTACTGTTAAGTATAATATAACGTGAATTATATTATTATTGTTAAATAGTTGTTATAAAATAATTTATTTGTTTTAGAGTAAAGAGTTGCTAAAAAAGAAAAGTAAGATAAATAAATTGTATAATTTATTTTTGGGCCAAAAAGGGAAACTAAGACAAATACATTGGGCAGTGAGGGTGAGTGAAGGGAATAAGTGTGTGAAAATTGTGGCAACAGTAGTTTTTACGTGCAAATGTTTGAATTTATTTTCAACTGAAATTCAAAGATTCCACTTTAGAGTTATGCTCCTTTTTTATGGCGTTTTCATAGTGACGCTGGGAGTTGTCACAGTATACAACAATAACGTAAATAATGAAGAAAAGTAAAAAAAAAAAGAAAAAAAAAGAAGAGAGAATCAATGCATAGATCTGCCTAGGGAAAAAAGGGAGTTGCCTTTACAGCCATTGATAAGGTAAAAATGATTATGCCATTATTGGATTTTGGACCCTTAATTGATTACTGAGAAAGAGAAAAAGGATTGGAAAAATCCAAAAATAAAAGGAAAGAGAGAGAGATAAAAAGAGAATAATGCATATGCTCCCTTAGTACGGTGTCGTCCCGTGAAGTCGTAGCTGGAATATATTATGTTGCATTGAGTGGGAGAATTAGGTGGGTACACTATGGCCCCATAATCTACTGTACCCTTCCCTACTTACTTTTACTTACTCAATCCCAAACTAATAATTACTTTATCTTAACCACAGTAGATGATGTTGCTTCCGTCTTAATCAGAGATTTTAGGTTTGAGTTATGCTATAGAAAAATCGTTGATAGGAAGCACTATCCCACAAATGGAATCCTATTTGGTGTGAATTCAAAATAGTTGAGCTCTTATACAAACATCAAATATCAGGTGGAAAACAAAAAAATATAATTACTTTATCTCAAAAAAAATATTATCCCAAATTAATTGTTATTTTAGGAATTCAAGGGAAAAATTGACAATTGTTTTTAAGTATATTTTTAGAGGTTGTTTTGGTTTAAACACAAGTTTTTCTGAGATTAGTTATATTATGGTTAGTTATGTACGGATTAGTTCTTCTAGTATTATTTTTTATTATCTGTTTGATTTGTTGTATTAAAAATAATATATATTGCATAATTTTAAAAAGAAATTATTTGTTTACAAAATACTTTCCAACTTATTTATTTGGAAAATGATTTGAGTGGCCTTAGCTTAGGGGAGGGTTTTTGTCATTTTTATTGTTTTATCAAGTTATACCTAATTTCAATACTAGTAGTCCACCCTCAAATAGAAATTACTTATCCAATACTAATTATGATATAATTTATTCCACAATTAGTACTAACCAAAGCAATACTAAATTTTTATTTATGACTATCTATGATTATGTTCTATGCTTGTCAAATACACTAAAGTACCCCTTAATATTAATAAGATGCAAGTATTTAAGAGGCATAAATCAACTTATTTTACTAAATAGAGGTCACTTAATAAATTATACTTCTTAAAATATTTTTTAATGAGCGTGAAAAAAATTAAAAAGAAAATTAAAATGAGATAAGGGGCACTATATATTTATTAATTGTTAACGACTTTTCTTTGTGAAATTATTTGTTACTATTGGTTTTTTCTTTGTCTTTCTATGGGGGGCAGGAGAAGAAAAAATAAGTGAGGTAATTATAAGATGTAAATCATTTTTTCACCAATAAATTAAAAGTATAGTTAATTGTTAACAATTGAGCTATTAAGATTTTCCGTTGTTAATATTAGTCAAGGGAATGCATTGTAGTCTTTTTATATGGCACTTAAAATCCAAATTTTGGAGTTGAGTTAGACATAATTGTTATATCTTCATAATAATTACATATATTCCTTTATATCATTTTATGTGAAAGTATTATTACTATTTAGAGAGTTAAACAATTTTTTTCTTTGCATATATTTTCTCAATTTTTTAAAAAATATTTCGAACTATTAACTATATTAACTTATAAATAGTACTTCCAAGTAGTTTTTAAGAACATAAATTTTATTTTAAAAACACGAAATTTTTGTGTCTCGATTCATATGGGCAGCTAGACGTTTACTTTGTATTATACAAGGTAATCAGAGTTGTTCTGTACCAAAAACTAGACATAAATTTTATTGATTTGGTATAAATATCCGCACGAATAACTTTTTTTTTTAATAGAAAATAGAAATGGTTGTGTATATATATATATATATATTGAGACTTGAGAGTGAGAAAGAAATAGGATCCGAGGTAGACGGACAGGAGGTGGCTTGTGTCTCTTGCAATGTCCACTAGCTAATTGGACACTATATATCCAACTACAATGCCACGCCCGTTATTTCAGATATTGGTCCGTTTCCTTACTTTTTGTTTAGCGGAGTGAAATCAAAATTTGAAATTTATAAATATTAAATTTATTATTGAATTTATAAATTATTTTAGCTATCGACTTTGAGTTCGTAATCAAATATTTTCAATGAACTTTTTATTACAAATACTTTATCTAGTTAAATAAAAATTAACAAATTCATTTGAACTCGTATTTAATTTTAAAATTCTACTTCTGCCTCTATCTCTCCTCGCAAGGCAATATATAGTATATAATAGTACAAGTACAACTTTTTCTCCTAACAAACAGAATAGTGATGGATGGTGATGTTGAGCTAATAATTATAACTTATAAGGAGTTTTCGTTGTTGAAATTAAAAAAAGAGATAAATAAGAAAAATTAATGCATCATCTGACTGAGTCACCTCACCAGAAAGGCAGAAACTCTTGCTCTTTCGGTTTTAGGGTCCCCCTTTCTGCTCTTTTATTTTTATTGTTGTCGTAAATAACACCAGTTACTGCCAAATGCTAATGGACCATCCACGTCTTCCTTTTTTCCAAGTTCCTACTACTGTTTTTTTATCTTTTACCCTTTGCATCTATCTTCTATCGGTACTTTGATCAGCGTTTAGATATGTAATTTAAAATCATGATTTCAAATAATTATTTAGATATGTATAATTTTAGATTACGATTTTAAATTTTAAATTTTTAACAAAAGCAGGATATTGATTTTATTTTAACGTAAATTTTGATCTATAAACATATATTTTGTAATATAAGAAACATGATGTCGAAGTGTGCAAGAAAAAGGCTCATGCTCGATGTGAAGAGATTGTTTGTATTATGTGAAAAAGGTATATTAAAGAATAGTTAGTTATGTTTATTTGAAAGTTTGTTATCGCGCACATATAAGAAAAACATGAAGATATGTGATTTATCAATGCGATGTTGATTCTTGTTTATGAACTATGATTTGCTTATCTGGTAAGATTGTATAAGAATTGGAGAATAGGCTTTACAATTTATGGGATTTTCATATTTATAAGAAAAATTACAACTTAAGAAATTCAAGTTCCATGTGCAAAATAAAACTTCAACTTCAAATCACTAATTTCAAATACATGCAAATATGGGTGGCAGAATGGGTAATTTATATGGGTATCCACTCATATTTATCCATTTTAAATGGGTTGGGTACCCAACTCATTTAAAAATGGATAAAAACGAATAATACTCATATTACCCATTTAAAAGTGGGTAGTTAAATGAATAAAATAAGTAAAAGATGTCCATTCATAAAAGAAAGAAAAATGGTAAGGGTGGGATGGTAAAAAAACTCTTAAAATTTTTTTTTACATTTTTTTGGGATAGGGGATGTTGGGGGGGAGGGGGGGGGGTGGGCTGGTAGGGGGTGGGGTGGTAAAAATATTTAAAAAAATTTTAAAACTTTTTTTTATAAAAAAAATTAAAATATTTTACATTTTTTTTTGGGATGGGGGTATGGGGCGGGGGCTGATAGGGGGGGGGGGTGGTAAAAGACTTTTAAATTTTTTTTACATTTTTGGTAGGAGGTGGGATGGTAAAAAAAAAAAATTAAATTTTTATAAAAAAAATAATATATATTTTACATTTTTTTTGGGATGGGGGTGGGGTGGGGTGGGGGGGCTGGTAGGGGGGTTGAGGTGGGTGGTAAAAAAGACTTTTTCAATTTTTTTTACATATTTTTTGGGATGGGGGGGGGGACTGGTAGGGGGTGGGGTGGTAAAAAAATATTTTAAATTTTTTTTAATAAAATTTTTAAAATTTTTAAAACATTTTTTTGGGATGGGGTGTGGTGTGGGGTGGGGGGGGGTTCGGCTGGTAAAATTAATTTTTTTAATTAAAAACAAACTAATTTTTTTTTACATATTTTTGGAATAGAGGATAGGGGGCTGGTAGGGGGTGGAGTGTTAAAAAAAAACTTTAAAATTTTTTGTTTTTAAAGGTTTTAACAAGATATCTACTATAATATGGGTACCCATATTTACCCATATTATACATTGGGTAACTCGTTTTTACCCATTAAAATGTGAGTCGAGTCGAGTACTTTATCCATTTTTATTTAACTCATTTTCGTTCGACTCATATTCGATTCGACTCGCTTGTTTGCCACTTCTACATGCAAATAAAACTTCAACTTCAAATCACTACTTTCAAATAATATTCCTTTGTTTGGTACTTAGGTTTAAAAGTTGGCAAAGCAGAGATGGAAACCGGCCCGGCCCAAAAGGGGCAGCCGAATAATGTCTGCCAATCACTACATAAGCACTGTTATTATCACTAAATGATTATAGTTAATTAATGAGAGTCAAGCTATATGAATTTCGATCAATATTACTTTTTTGCATAATTTTTAAATTTCTAAATTTTAATAACTCAAATTTTATTTAGTTTCATAAATTAATCAAATTGACTCTTGAAAAGTGAAACATGACAAATATTTTAGGACGAAAGAAATACTTTCACTACACCAAACACGATTTTTAGCAGCAACTAATTAATGGCAATAGCCTAATTGCCACTAAAAAATTATTTTTAGTGGCAATTAGCACCCTTTGTAAATGTCCCTAAAACCTTTAGTGACATTGGATCCAATGACAATTAACTAATGCCGGTAAAGCCTTTAGCCTTTTTTGTTATTGTGTATATTTATTTCCGCTAAAAGGTACTTTTGTTGTAGTGTTTGTTAGTACAATTTATTTATTTTTGATTATATTATCAGATCATCCATGGTAGAATAACTGTATTTCTTCCCATATATGGCAATTACACTTCTATATGTTCTGTTCACCTAGATCTTATATGAATTATCTTTTACTACCGCACGCACACACGCACGCATCTTATATAAAAAAGGCAATGCACGTGTGAGATTGATATACATTTAAATAAATAAATAAATTTTGGCTCTAAGTTAACTTTACAAATTTGTTAGTACTTCATAAGGTAAAAATGGTTCAAAATTATATAAGGAAAATAAATAATTTATTACCCGTCGATAGGGAAAATTTAACATATCCTGCATGTCTAGAAATTGGTATCTAAACTATGAACAATATAAGTAGGGATCGAACCAAATATCAAATAAAATCATAAATTGTGATAGATTTGACTCAGATATCATAATAAAGATCAAACGAACTTTTGTTACATGCACAAAATATAAGTTGAAGAAAAGCAGTAAGAAAAAACAATCAGTATAAAACCAATATTTCAGATTTTATTTACCTATAGTACTGCCAACATCGACTTTAATATCAACCAAATGTATATATACGCTACATCAAAAATGATTTTTAATGGTAATTAATTAACGTCAATAGTTTAATTGTCATTAAATATATATTTTTAGCAGCAATTAGCATTTTTTGTAAATGTCCCTAAATTTTTAGCGACATTGAATCTAATGGCAGTTAACTACTATATACCAGTAAAAAATTTAACACTCTTTATTAATGTGTATATTCATTATGACTAAAAGTTATTATCGTTGTAGTGATATATACTAACAAAATGCAATAGTAAGTCACGAGGATTTTTAATACACAGTAAGTGCACATGCAATCTGAAATTTTAGTTGCAGGTTTTGCACATATCTATATAACCAAAGGTATCTCTATCTTTTTTTCTTTAATAAAATGATGGAAAATAAGCTAAGGGGACCATAGTTTATAGTTTACCCAACCACTTTTGGAATTAAGCTATCGGAGTTTACTATTTTGGAATACATGCATGAATTTATTTATTAAAATTTTTCATATATATAAATTCCTTGTGAATTCTTGAAGAGAGGGACACCCAAACAAACCTCACCTAATCTCATACTCTTTGGATCTTTTACTTAACCCAAATTCTCTTGGGAAAGCCAAAAGTATATTACGAAAATGACTTGACCTTGCTACACACTCACCCAAACCATACAATTATCAAATTTTATTTAAGTTACCTATACTGATTGACTGTACAAATATTATTTACACTATCAGTATATATATATAGTTTCATCTGTTATAATATATGAATTTAAATTATATAGATTGACAGTATAATTTTCTTAGCATATATCATTTACAATGTTTTAATTTGTAAAATACTCCTTACTATGCTCTTTAGAAAGTTAAATATTGTTATGTTTTACTATTTATAGTTATAAATATTTTTTCACTATCAATATACTTAACATGTAGGAGTAATAGATAACTAGTTCCGCTTTTTACGTGTAGTTATTTCAATATTTTTCTATTAGATAATTTAATAGTGTGAAAATAATTTTTTTACAGTAAGCATATATAATAAGTTAAAGTGTAAAATTAATGTCTGTATATTTGCAAATAAAGACGACAAACATGACATTCCTTGGACCGGAGAAACAATTCCTTCCCATGTTCTAAAATAAATCAAACATGTTTGCTACGTTTTATATTATTTTGTTATCTTTGTTTGGTATCTTGTGTTTGGTGACAAGACATGGAAAATAATTCTTTCTCACATGCAACTTATAATAAACATATATAGATGATTTAATATTGGATACCTTTTTCAATTATTGGTATTTAGTACTCTTTTGGCCAAAATCACTATGGAAGTACGTACGTAGTTGACACTTTTCACTTACTTAGATCAATTCTATATTACAATTTAACCTAAGATATGCTTTATGTTGTAGTTTTAAATTTTCTATGAGTTTTTCCTTTGTCAAATTGACCCTCCAAAAAAAGAAGAAGAGGAGGTATGTTACATGTTAAAAAAAAGTTTATTTTTTTAACGCCAGTAAATTTAAAACATCTAGTTAATTTGACACACGGCTTGTAACTATTTGTTATAAGTCTGATATGATAATCGAGAAAATAGAGTTAATAATACGTTATAACTGATATGATCTGCAAATTAAAGATGCTGGCTGGCGTAGGATATAGACAAATAGGATCGGGTTAATCAGCGGTATATTTTTTTTAATTCTAATGTTTAATTCTATCTATAGGGGCCTTATATATGTAGTTATGTACTAGTTCCAACTTATATAGTTCTGTAGCCTATATAATCGTAGGCCTTTGACTAAAAGATTTAGGGGAAAATGTTGTCCAAAGTATATACATATTCAAAATGTTTGAACATACTTTTCGTGCATGCAATACTTTACAATGTTTTAAAATATCCTTAAGATAAATGCGTACATTTTTGGGATATTTTTGAACAAAATTATTAAAAATAAAGACATTTTTGGATCAAACTATTGATGGCAAGAACACTTTTAGACCAAACTATAAATGGAGAACATTTTTATTCATTTCACATAATTTAAGAGAATTTTGACCCTTTTCCGATAATATGAGATTATAAACCAACAAAAATTTGTCTATGCCACTTTAATTTGTTTCTTTAAAAATAACTTTTTAATTTCAATTTTTTAGGTAACATATTTAAAATCTCAAGATTAATACAAGGAGGAGTAATAAATAGAAGAATAGACAAGTACAATTATATCTTTCTTTAGTTTCTTCTCATTACTTTGATATGACCCTGGTCTAATCTATTCAGGGAAAAACTTCATCTAGACGAGTCCAAATAGCTGACTAAAAATTGCTGACTTGACTGGTTATATCAATGACTTATCTAATTATTACTATTTGATTGGGTGCCAGACATTTGCATAATAATACCATTATTAAAGCTGCCAGTACTGTTGCGTCAAAAAATTTATAGAGTAAAGTTAAAAGATCAGGAGAAGACTTTTTTTCGTTTTGGGCCATACTAAATTACTCGCGGTATCAAAATGATATTTAGCGATAATTAATTAACATAATTAGCATTTTTTTTAGATGTTCCTAAAGTCTATAGCTGCACTGGATGTAATGACACTTAAGAAATACCAGTAAAGAATTTAACACTCTTTGTTAATGTGTATATTTATTGCTGCTAAAAACTATTTTTGATATAGTGATTTTTGATGGATTTAGAGCAAAAGAAGCCATGTGTTCATTCAAATCCATGAAGATCAAATTAGACTAAACATTAATAGAAGAAGCCCCAGGGAATATGGGCTTTACACTTACACTATCATGAATTTTGTTTGTAGAATTTGAAATTTCATGACAATGGTTATTTTCAATTACAGGACTAAAAAGTGATTAGCCCGCGCTATTAATACCAAAAGCTTTTATCACAACCTCAAATAAGAACTCCATTCACTCCAACTTGTTTAGAACACTTTGCTTATCTAAGATCAATTTGACCATTTCTTTTTTGGCTTAAAAAAGAAACTAGATGAAAACTGGATCATTAACAATATGAGTAAGTGGCATTTTCATAATTGGGCATTTTTTGAGGTCACTCTATAACTTCAGTTCCCCAACTCTGCTTAGAGAACAATGTGAATGGCATCGATGGTGAAGTGTCCTCAACAAAATTAAGAATATCTAATGCAAATAGACAAAAATAGTAAATAGAAATTAATCAAAACAGCCTCACTCCTTCTGAGCAGCCATAGTGACCTTGGCACCGTTTGGATCTTTCTTGTCAACGTTCTTGATAACACCAACAGCAACAGTTTGACGCATGTCCCTCATAGCAAAACGACTCAATGGTGAGTACTCTGAGAAGGTCTCAACAACCATTGGATTTGTGGGGAATCATCTTAACCATGCTGGCATCACCGTTTTTAAGAGCTTGGGCACCTTCTCATGTTCCTAGCCAGACCGCATATCAACCTTGGTCAAGATCTCAGCAAACTTGACGGCAATGAAGGAGGTGTGGCAACCAAGGACAGGGGCATATCCATTTCCAATCCAAGATGGTTCATGATTATGATGACCTGGGAAGTATTGGAAGCCCCCTTTGGTTGGGTCATCCTTAGAGTTGGAAGCCACAAAACTGCTTTGTGGTGCATCTCAATAAATTTAACTTGGGTCACATTTTACCTTTTTCTCACGGCCTTGCTCTGGACTCCATCTTGTGATTGTTCTCTCTTCAACAATATAATTATCTAAGCATGATGGAGAAGCTGCACATCTCTGCTGTTGCTCAATATCGAGTATTAATAACGTTTTCGCCACACTACCACAAAGGCGAAGAGTGCAGTGGAAATCAGACCAAACCCTCAAGCGACCATTTGCACTACCATCTTGTGCTGATAAAACGAGCACAGCATATTCAGAATGTACCAAAGCAGGATGATGACGATAGGCAACAAAGTCTACCCCATACTGAGAGCCCGGTCTAACCACCCAGTTCTTAATTCGAAGGTGAGAAAAAGCTTTGAATAAGATAGGAAAAGTTTCCTTCCTGGATGTCATATGCTTCCATAACTCATCATTATTCAGTTCAGTGCCATTGTGGTCAACAACCTTAATGCATTTTAGAGAATATTGAAGGTAAAAAGCTTCTTCCATGGAGAGCTGAAACCATTGCTCATTATTTTCTGCTGTTACCCTAGGTCTACCAAAACATGCACGATTGAGGAGGTCAGTTAATTCTGCATCTACTTTAAGAAGCACACTCACACTAGAAAGCAGTCCTCTAGAATTTGAGCTGATCAGAGAAGATTGGAGCTGGCTAACTATTTCTGAAATGGGATCTGCAAGAGCTTTAACTTCGGCCCCTTTACCTTTCCACCTTGGACCCATTATTCAAGTTCACAACGAAAAAGGAACTCTAAAATCACAATATTTTACCCCTGTTTGGACAACCAACATTGCACCTAAAAAAATACAATGAACCAGTTACATGGCTATACAACACATGATCATTAGGGATAAACACAAGGTACAAAGTTTCAGAAGTTTACAGTCATTTTGTATAAACAGACATAAATTATGCCTATAAAGTCTATCCTGACTTCGATAAAGTTACAAGTTTAAGAGTACGAAAAATTGTTATAGTACTAAAGAATTCATGAAATGTTATTTCTTTTTATGTCCAACATACTTTAAATTAAATCTATGAAATGGTAATTCCTGTTTCATGCTATGAAAACACTTTGTCATCATAGGCGGAGCCAGAATTAAAAGTTTGGGGGTTCTAAATATTAGGACAACTGTCAATTAATTTTGTTTGGGGTTCACAAGTTAACATACATATTAATTTATTTAATTTTCTAATACAAATACAAGATCTATGAAAAAGCTAGTGGGTTCATCCGAACCCATGAACCCCCACCTAGCTCCGCCTCTGTTTGTCATACAACTATTGGCAGAAACTAAGCAGTCAACTGAAATGATCCAAATAAAGAATCCATTGCAATAATATTGCACATTCGATTCAGAAAAAAGTAGCAGTTAAAGAAAAACTCGGTCCTTCAAATCCAAACAGAGACAAAATACTAGGTAATTTCTTCCATCCGTTCTAATTTTGGTGAACAGAGTTATATGTTGGTGGTGTGAGTTGCAGGGCATCCCGTCAAATTAGTAGCTGGCCGGACACCATTATCAGAAAAATAATAATTGAAAATGGTAGATTCATTTTTTAATTAGGTCTACAAATATACTTGGAAGAGATCTAGGTTTTAGAAGCAAGCGCCAGAGTCAGGATTTTCAATAAGGGAATTCAAAATCTGAAGAAATAGACACACGAAGTAATCAAAGAGGCTTCGACATCTACTATATATATCTAAAAAATTATTTTAACCGGGTATAAATAATATAATTTTCTGCCCAAAGGGTTCGGATGAACCTCTAACTGTAAGGTGGCTCCGCCACGTTTAGAAGTACAAGTATATCAATTGAAAGAGATGACTATATATATATTGAATAATTGAAAGTAAATAAATGAGGAAATGGCGTTTACCTTCTGAAATCCCAAAGTAGAGAGCTCCTCCTGAACACAAGCCGCCAGAGTCCAGAAGATGGAGAAGCAAATCAAATAAAGCTGAAGAGTAGGATTTGTGAGTGTTTTTACCTAAATGCCCTTATCTTTTCTCCTATTTCCAAGGATAGCTTTTTAGTAAGGAAAATTGGAGTGTATTAATGAACATTTTTTTTGGACTTATTTACTAATTTTAACAGGTTTGTGTCTACTCCAATGAAACACCACCGCGCTGTTAAATCTTTATGTTTGATTAATGAAACACCAATTAAAATAAATCGTATAATTTATGATAAGCCATCAATTTTATTTCATGTTAATTTAACTAAGCCGATTATTTTTCAAGTGATATAATGTTAACAAGAAAGGACTAAATGATTTGGAGACCGAAAGAAAACTCTAATGAATGGAGGAGCTCGAGACAACAATAGAAGCCAAAAAAGAAAATCCTTTTTATTCAAAACTCAAAATGGCATGTCTTCATGCCAAAACTCAAACTAGACTTATTGTTGGATAAATAAAATTTCCAACTCTTTTTACTAAACAAATTAAACTAATCAAAACCCATGATCATGTCACTTCCTAAGCTCCCCACAATCCTCTCAAAATTGGTCCTCTTCTTCCTCTTTGGCTCTGATGTGTCTTGTGAAGAATCCCACGACGATGCAGGCAATATGACTCGTTCGTGTTGAGCATTGGCAATCCTCTTAAGCCTTTTCTCATCAATTCCAAATGCAGCTGAAAATTCTGGCCCTCTCAAGCTCTGCATCAATGAGTTCTTACCCACCAAGAACTGTTGATGGTTCCTCCTTGCTGATGTTGTGAAACCAAAGAACTCAAAATGGCCATTCGTTGAAGCAATTTGACAGAAAGGGAAGTACCTTGGCACCCAAAAAACGTCCCCTTCTCGTACTCTGGCATTCATTGCTAAAGTCCCATTCGGATACACAATTTGTATCCTGCCGGTTCCTTTCAACACTACTCCATACTCTATTGCTGATGGATTAACATGAGGTGCCATCATGGATCCCTACATTATAAAAAGAACAAAACATATATAACAGGTAAGAGGATTTTAATGCGAAGAAAGAGATCGACTACACCATGATGTTGAATTATGATTGGGTCATTACCGGAGATAGATTGACAAGGTAAACGCCATTGCCAGATTGTTTTAGAGGAGAATAATCAGACGAATCCACATTCTTGCTCCATCCATAATGGTTCTTGAAATTGGGCTTCTTCTTGTAGAGATTGTACACTGATGGAGCTTTATGATGATGATGATTGACAACATTTTCTCCGTTTACAAAATCAAACAAAAATTTCCTCAATGACCATGTTGATTTCTCCTCTTTTGGGCTAGCTTCTTCCCCAAAATTCACAATCCTCTTCAAGTGAGCTAGTTTTTGATGGGGTTCTTGGGCTATAAATTCGGACCACATATTTTTGTCATGAGAACCAGATATATGCACGATTGGACCGGAAGTTTGCGTGGTAAAAAACGTACGTAATTCTTCTGGCGAGATCTGCCAAGTTACATAATATTAACTCAATCTTTTTCCACTGATAAATGTTGTAAGAAATGGTAAACCTCATTTGAATACTTACATTAAGAGCAGTTGCTAATGTGGTATGATCGAATCCAGCAAGAACGGATGCAGGATGAGTTCCACCACCAATGAAGAAAGACTGCAAAATGTTTCAACGTTACAAAGGTTTGGGAATAAAAGAATGTAGGACTGAAAAGGCAAGATAAGAAATGGATTAAAAGGTACCTGGAAAGCATGCCATCCCATGGATTCTGAGGTAATATCAATACTACAAATTATGCGAAGTCTCTGGTTTTCAAGTTTATTCTCCAAATAGAAAGCTGATCCAGCAGGAATTGTGTACACATCTCCATGCTTCAAATGCCTTTCCACTAATTCACCCCGATAGATGTGTCCAACTCTTGCTTCCCCTGTATTCATTTCATCAAAAAAATGAATAATCTAGTTAGTTAAAGGAAAGGATTTAACTTTTTTACACTATCCTTATACTTCAAAATGTTGTAACATACAATCTGTCTTATTATTTTTCAACTTACTGATCCCGGAAGATTTAAACATAGAAGTTAAATTCTTTAAAAAAATTTAGTGAAAGCGAAGATAAAGTTGAATTACCATGGTGAACAAAGAGGATAAGATTGGAATCAAGATATTGAGGGATGAAGAGACTATTGGGTTCCATGGAGATGAAACCAATATGCATTGGACTATGTAGAAATGAATCCCTTCGATAGCCACCCTTCACCATTCTCATAGACCCTGCATCAGTTTCCACAACATTATGTAACTGACGCAACAAGAACCATTTTTCTCCTTGTGTCCTTTGCTCGCTTTCTTCCTCTTCATTGGCACCAACAGAGTACACAAGTGCAGAGAAAAGTACCAGCACTAGCAGCAACGATGTCCTTCTATCTTCCATTTTAATTTGTAAGTTCTCTTTAATGATTAGTTTTGGTTCACTTATGACTTAGGTGCAGATTGTAACGATTTATATAGAGGGAATGGTGAAATTTGAGAGGAATTGTTGTCAACCATGCAAGAATTTTAGGCTTTCTGGTGTGTTATGAACGTTGAGATCTTGAAAAATAATCGGTGGACCAAAGAAAAATCATTTGTTGAAGATTGTAATACAAAATGAAATGATGTAATGAAATAGCAATTTGACGACCATTTCAAAGAGCTACTCTAGCGCAACAAAAAGAAGGGCTTAAGCTATCTATAAGATGGAGATTTATTATACTTTATAACCTTTAATATTTACAATAAGCAATTCACGATAAACTTCCAAAATAATTTGCTACATTACAATATCAACAGCTACTTAAAATCCAATTATGTGACTATTTTTCGTAATTTGTCCGGTTGATTAAGTATGAAAAATGACAAATGCAATTTGTTCTAAAGAATTATGCAGCACATCTGAATTATATCCATGACAAAATACCCCAAAAGAAAAAGAAAAAAAAAAACACTTCCGACCTAAATGTTCAGACTAGTTGTACCTTTTGCAAACGTTTTCCTTAATTGTAAAGTTTGGTTATATGTGACGATACTAATAGTCAGTTTGGCTAAGCTTCTTAAAGGCTAACTGTTAGAGTAGAAAACCTAACCCCCAATGTGGAGGTAGAGAATATTATATATTGAGAAATATTACATAAGTATTACATAAGTGGTACACAAGAATAAGTAAATTACAATATTGGTACAGAATGAATTAAGTAACTCTAATACCCCCCTTCAAGCGAAACGGTGGCGGACGAAGACCAAGCATTGCGCGGAAATATTCAAACTGAGGCCTAGGAAGACTCTTGGTGAAGATGTCAGCCACCTGAAGCGTGGTCGGGACAAATTTAGTGTAGAGTTTACCAGACGACACAAGCTCCCGAATGAAGTGATAGTCCAGATCAATGTGTTTTGCCCTCTTATGAGACACAGGATTCTGTGTGAGAAAGAGCGCACTCTGGTTGTCACATAACAGCGTGGGGCGATCAGGAGGCAAAGCATGGAGCTCCCGAAGCAAGTGAGTTATCCATACAATTTCAGCCGCAGTATTTGCCATGGCTCGATACTCCGATTCACAACTGGAGCGGGAGACAGTTGGTTGTTTCTTGGCACTCCAGGATACTAAGTTTCCACCAAGAAAAATAGAGTAGCCATAAGTAGATCGGCGAGTTTCGAGACATCTGGCCCAATCAGCATCCGAGTAACCAAGAATGGAAACATCATGCGGCTTGGTGAACAATAGGCCATAGGCAAGTGTGCCTTTGACATACCGAAGTATTCGCTTGACACACTGGAAATGAAAAACAGTCGGTGTCTGTAAGAACTGACTAACCTGATTCACTGCATATGACAGATCCGGACGAGTAATTGTGAGGTACTGCAATGCACCGACTAGAGACCGATAATGTGTTGGATCTTGAAAGGGATCACCAGCAGTGATGAAGGACTCATGATGAGCTAAGGGAGTGTGCACAGGCTTAGAATCAAGTAAATCTGCACGTTCAAGGATATCACGAGCATACTTGGATTGGCTGAGAAATAACCCATTATCAGTGTAGGTCACTTCAAGACCAAGAAAGTAATTTAGAGCTCCAAGATCTTTAATTGCAAACTCCTGGTTTAGACGAGAGATAAACGCAACCATGAGGTCAGTTCGGTTTCCAGTTAGGATTAAATCATCAACATAGACGAGCAGGTACATAATGCAGGAGGAACGTTTGAAAACAAACAGAGATGTATCGGATCGACTGCACGTAAAACCATTGTTGAGAAGAAAGGAACTTAAGCGCTGAAACCAAGCACGCGGAGCCTGCTTGAGGCCGTACAATGCTTTGTTCAAGCGACACACATGATCAGGAAACCGAGAGTCTGCAAAGCCAGGTGGTTGTTCCATATGAACAACTTCATTCAGATGACCATGCAAGAAGGCATTTTTGACATCAAGCTGATGAAGCTTCCAATTGTTAATGACAGCAAGAGATAAAACAATTCGTACCGTAGAAGCCTTAACCACCGGACTAAAAGTGTGGGAATAATCTAAGCCAGGGATTTGAGTGAAGCCTTGAGCCACCAGTCTCGCTTTGAGACGTTCAACAGACCCGTCTGAGTTGTACTTAGTGCGAAAAACCCATTTGGAACCAACAACATTGCTGGATTTTGGACGAGGCACCAAGGTCCACGTAGCATTTTGAGTTAGAGCTGTCATTTCCTCATGCATTGCAGCCATCCACTGTGGGTTCTTAGCAGCCGACTTGAACCCTCTTGGTTCAGAGGAAGCAAATAAAGCGGTAAAGAGGCGATGAGTTTCAAGATGAGCTAAGTTGGCTTGATGACGAGTGGAAGGTTTAAAAATGCCCGCCTTGGACCGAGTTACCATGGGGTGAACTGCTGGAGTGGACACTGATGCAGGAAGCTGAGTTGTAGCCAAAGAATCACCCAAATCGGCTGACATAGGCGGCGGAGATGAGACAGCAGGTTGTTGAGAGGGAATACCAACCCGAGACGGTGTGGAAGGAACAAGAACTGGCGGCACTGCAGTGAGTGAAACATCAGACGGAGCAGCATGTAAGGGCTGGGATACTGCTGGTGTATCACTGTGAAAACCATCCAAACAAGGAGGACACAGAGAAGGTAAATGCGGTAAGGCCGGCGGAGACGAAGGACCAGTGACTGCGGATGATTCTGCCGGCATGGAAAAGGGCTCCAAAAAGGTTGAGAGTTGCAAGGAGTTTAAGTCCTTTGATGAAGTAACGCCCGAAAAGGGTAAAGAGTGTTCATCAAAACGAGCATGGCGAGTGACATAGATGCGAGACGTTGCCGGATCAAGACACCGATAACCTTTGTATTGAGAGCTATAACCGATAAAGATGCACGGAAGACTTCTTGGAGATAACTTGTGATTTGTATAGTCCCGAAGATATGGAAATACTCGGCAGCCATAGACCTTGAAGGTATGATAATTGGGCTTCTCAGAAAACAAGAGTTCAAAAGGAGACTTGTTGTTCAAAACCTTTGAAGGTAGACGATTGATGATGTAAACAGCGGAGCTGAACGCATCTACCCAATAAGAGGTAGGAGCATTTGCATTAAAAAGCATGGCCAAACCAGTTTCCACGATGTGACGGTGTTTTCTCTCAACCCTGCCGTTTTGCTGGGGCGTATACGGACAAGATAACCTGTGAAAAGTGCCATTTTCTTCAAATAGTCGACGAACAGTGTGATTAACAAACTCTGTGCCTCCATCACTTTGAAAAACCTTAATTTTTCGAGAGAATTGAGTTTGCACAAACTTCATGAAAACAGACAAAACAGCGGCAAATCCAGACTTGGTTTGGAAAGGATAAAACCAAGTGAAGCGAGAGTAGTCATCAACGAAGGCCACATAATACCTATAGTTATCAGTAGATGTAATAGGCGCAGGGCCCCACAAATCACAATGTATCAAGTCCAAAGGATGCAAAGATCGTTTATTATTTAAACCAAATGACAAACGGTGTCCTTTAGAGAGTTGACAAGAAGAGCAAATGACCGGTTTGGGTAAAATAGAAGTAACAGACAAACAACCTAACTTATGCAAAAGTAAAACAGTATCAAAGGCAACATGCCCTAACCGACTATGCCAAAGTTCATAAGATGCCTTCAAACTTGAATTTGTAGTAGCCGCCAAAGCTTGATGCTTATTATGCAAAACATATAGCCCATTCTCACATTTGCCTCGAGTTAGAACCTGTTTCGTTTTTCTGTCCTGAATCTGAAAAACGATTTAGAGAACAGAACATCCACCGGATTATCATGTGTTAGTTTACTAATGGACAAAAGATTCTTGGCAAGATGTGGAACAACCAGAACATCACGCAAGTGCAGATTATTAGAAACAGTAGATGAACCCGTATGAGTGATAGGAAGAGCAGTACCATTTCCAAATGTGACGTTAGCATTGCCGGAGTATGGAGAAGCATGAGGAACACTTGGTGAAGACGAAGTCATGTGATCAGTGGCCCCGGAATCAACATACCAATCAGGGGCAGAAGTAGAGACATGACATTGGGCATTAAACGCTTGAGCCAAGTTTGCGTCACGAGAGGCAGCTTGAGTGGCAAAGGTAGCAAGAGTAGGACAAGCACTGGCATAGTGTCCATCTGTACGACATAATTGGCAGTGAGGTGGCCTGCGGCCACGACCGCGACCACTCGAACCACCCGCCTCTGTTAGAGCGACCACGGCCACTGACGGGAGGGGACTGCCGATGCGACTGGGCAGTGAAGGCAGCAGGCGGTGAGGATGATGCACCATGAAGGGACTTGAGGAAAAGTTCATGACTCTCAGCCTGTGAGAGTAAGTCGCGAAAGGTAGGCGCCGGTTTGGTGGCACGAATGGCAGTTGAGAAAGTCTCAAAGGAGGCTCCTAAGCCGCATAAAAACCAATGAAGTTTATCGATATCATCAACAGGCTGACCAATGGCAGCCAACTGATCACAAATGGATTTAAATTTGCGACCAAATTCAGCAACAGATAAGGAAACTTTGACCAATTGACGAAGTTGATCGCGTAGATTATGAACGCGTTCAACGGAAGAATTGCTATAGGCAGATTCGAGCGCAACCCAGATTTGGCGGGCTGTTGTTAGACCCAAAATTTCAGAGACCGCCTCTTCCGTAAGTGAAGAATTAAGGATGATGACAGCCCGTTGATCATAGGCAAGCCACGCAGCATAAAGAGGATTCAGAACCTCTTTGCCATCCGTAAGAAGGAACGATGGAGGAGCTATGGAGGAGCCATCAACATGATCCAATAAGCGTTGATAAGAAAGTAGGGGCAACATCTGATTTTTCCAATAGAGATAATTGGTGGAGGAGAGCTTAATCGTGAGCATGTGCAAAACAGTGGCAATGGGAAGGGTGGCGTCGCTGGTGGAGGAGGCAGCCATGATCGAGTGGGACTGGAGAGAGGAGAAGCGAAGGAAGAAGAAGAAGAAGAGAGGAGGCGGCGGCACCAGGAAGGGAATTTGGATAGATTAGGCTGATACCATGTTAGAGTAGAAAACCTAACCCCCAATGTAGAGGTAGAGAATATTATATATTGAGAAATATTACATAAGTATTACATAAGTGGTACATAAGAATAAGTAAATTACAATATTGGTACAGAATGAATTAAGTAACTCTAAATGTTTATTTTGGAGGGAGTATTGTAATTTGTTTCCACGAAATAAGAGTGATATTATTTATGAATGCACAACGTGTGTTGGACAATAGGAGTTGTCTAGCCTATCTTACTCATATTTGGTTAATGAATTTCTTGATGTATTCCCTACTGATTTCTCCCAATTGTGATATTGATTTGGTATTAGGCGTACAACTCATTTTTATTTAAATCTCGGCCAATTATTAAATAGCTATTTGAAATTGCTTCGACTGTGCAAAAATTGATTTCCTGTTATTGGTCTAATGAACGCCTTAGCTCCTTCAATTCCTTCAACTCTATCAATGTCATCCTATAAGGTGGAGTGGCAAAGGGCTGAGTGCTCGACTCTAAATCAATACCAAAATTGATGTCGCAGTCTGGTGGGATACTAGGTAAGTTTGTCGAAAAGGCCTCAAAATTGATATCAGTAATGTAAGTATTAGTTATGTGTGTATTACCTATGCGAATATTAGTTATTTCATCTAGTATACCACATAAGAAAATCATCCCTATTATTATATGTTGGAAAATATGAAAAATAGGTGTGCTTACAGATATGGTAAGAACAAAATCTCCAAATTAAGAATCAGGTATGTTATCACATAAGATGGATAATATCCCAGGCGAGTTCTTCAATTCAATGAAAATGACAGTGACAAGAACTCAACAAGCAAGTCATAGACATTTCACATAGGTCACGCCTTATTAAGGCGTAAAAACAATGTGATCTCACCAATATATATTAGTAGAGTTTTTGAGTTGAGGTCATGTAAGACGAAGTTGTATCGTAGATTTGTAGTGAATGTAAGACATATGAAACGCATCAAGCGAATGTTTTCATTTTCTCGGGAGAAAATACATAAAGTTCCTCTTTAATTTATATAAGGGATCCTATTATTCTATGAAATCATTTCCAATTTCAATAAATATACCCCTTTTACAGCAATTTTGTTCTCAGAAGTTGCGTGTCTCACATTCAAATAAAATAACATAATTATTTATTTTTTCCTACTCGTTTAATAAAAGTCGGGTAGAATCTTGATTCACTCACATTTTAATTGTCACCTCACATCTCGAATCCTACTTCAATGACTTTTTTCAGTTTGTTTTGTTTGTTATTTTTCAGTATTATTTTTGTTTATTTGGTGTTTGGTTTAATTATTTTTTTTTTCTCTAGAAATATAATTTAATTCCTTTTTGCTTTGTGGGTATTTCGAAATTGAGGCTAGCTTTAAGTTCTATAAGTAAATTTGAATTTGTACGAGTTGATTCTTTGACTTCTTTTTTTAAATCTTGGGACACTAAATGAATAGAAATGGGTTCAAATTTCTTTGATGATAAATAAATTTAGATGCTATATTGATTAAGTATTATGTTGTTATTAAGTAGATTTTTCTAATAGAAGGCCCCATATGGGCCTAATTGTGGCGACTATTAATTTCACCCAAGTATATATGTTTTATTTAACAAAAATCATTTAGCAATAAGGCCTCAAAAAGCTAAGGGACATTATTGTATAACATGTCATTATCTACTAAAATGTACACTATCACTTGCAAGGACATATGGATAGGAAATAAGTGGATGTTGAATTTCCATTTTACATATATTGCCAATACATATATACATAAATCTCAAGAAAAAAAACACTCCTTACTCTTGTGTGTATATATATGTGGCTTTAGATAACAACTCTAAGCAAAATAAATGTCAACAAGTGAGAGTGCCTCTGAGCTTCTCCAAGCTCAAGCTCAAACTTGGAACCATATTTACTCCTTTATGAGTTCTTCAGTGTTAAGATGTGCAGTTCAACTAGACATTCCTGATGTTCTATACAAACATGGTAAGCCTATGCATATTTCCGATCTTTCTGCTGAACTTTCCCTCATAGTTGACCCTTCTAAGATTTCCTTTTTGCCAAATTTAATGCAATTTTTAGTTCATTCTGGTATACTAGAACAACACGATGATGATTACTATTCTCTTACCCCTTCTAGTCGCTTTCTTGTGAAAGATGAGCCCTTTAATTTGAGGTCACTCGTGCTTCTCACCCAAGATCCATCCGTTCAAAAAGCATGGTTTGAGTTAGGTAATTGGTACAAAAATGATTTTCCCACCGCATTTCATACTGCTCATGGAAAACCTTTCTGGAGTTATTTTGCGGAAGAACCAAAATTAAGTGATATTTTCAATGATGCAATGGCTAGTGAGTCGAGATTGATTGTCAATGTGCTTATTACGGAGTGTAGACACATTTTTGAGGGCTTGACATCATTGGTAGACGTTGGAGGTGGCACTGGCACTGTGGCGATCACCATAGCCAAAGCTTTTCCTGTCATAAAGTGCATTGTACTTGATCTTCCACATGTTATAGAGGACCTCAAGAGCAATGGAAATGTGGAGTTTGTTGGAGGAGACATGTTTGAAAAGATTCCTAATGCTAATGCAATCTTACTCAAGGTACAAAGCATACTTCTTTAGAAATGAAAACTTGCTCAAACTAGTGTTTAGAAACCAAACCTTTTATAAATATGGAGTTTCCACCTGAGCAATCTCATCTTGTCAATTTTTATACTTAATCATGATTAACTTAATTTGTAGTTTTATCTTATTAAGAATATATAGTTTCATAATTAACTAACATGACTTGATATAAACAACAGATGTGCATAAATATTTTTTCCAATTTTTTTTCTTGTAATTAAATGTATTTTAAAAAAAAAAAAAAGATTCCAGGTTGTATTCCTGAAAGATGTATTCATTCAAATCATTCAAAAGTTATTTTTGTGTATAGGGAAGGAAAAATGGTAAAGAAAATAAGTAATCATCCAATCAGATTCATTAAATATGAGTTGAATAACCGACCATTTAAAAATGAATCAATTATGAATATTATTCATTGAAAAAATAGATATTTAGGTGGATAATATGGATCTATTTTTATATTATCAAAAATGAGGATCTAAAACTCATTTTTTCACTTGACCTTAGATATCCATATTATACACCGGTTAACCAATTTTTTATTTGTGTTAAATATGGGAGGATTGAATATTTATCCATTTTTTGTTTAATCCATTTTTGACTTGTTTTCCATTCCTACGCAACATCATCCTCATTACAATACTTAATACTTTAAAGTTTCTTGTCCCTTCGTGAAATTGAAAGTCCATTCAAAATATCTTTACAATTTTTGGCCATTAAGCTTAACCTCCACATTTTGCAATTAAATATATCACAGCTAAATTAAATGATTTCAAGTTTTATATCTTTATTACATTCATAGAGTTGGTTCCTCTATGAGAATTTGCAAATAGTAATTTCAAAATCCTATATGCTTAAATTTTTTCATCATTAAACAGTGGATTTTACATAGCTGGAATGACGAAGATTGTGTGAAGTTACTGAAGAAATGCAAAGAGTCAATTCCGAGTAGAGATAAAGGAGGGAAATTGATCATTATTGACATTGTGTTGGAAGATCCAAAGAACACCACTGACTATGTTCGAGCACAACATAATATGAACTTGACGATGATGGTTTGTTTTGCTACCAAAGAGAGAACTAAGAGGGAATGGGAAAAACTCTTCCATGAAGCTGGTTTTAATGAATGCAAAATAACTTCCATTCCAGGTTCAAGATCTCTCATTGAAGTATATCCTTGAACAAGTCTTGGCTTGTAATGTGAAATTTATTTGGCTTGTTTGGTTTCTATTTGGATATGGTTATGTTATCCTTGATATGGACTGGTTGTATTCTAGTTATGTGAACTTAGACTATCGTGCCAAGACAATGACTTTTGCTATTTCATGTGTGGCTATTATAGTTTTGGAGGGGAGTATGTAATTTTCCCCTCGAATAAAGTGTATCATTTATGAAGGTACAACATGTGTTGAACAAACATTGTCTAGCTAAACCTTATTTATATTTTGGAGTCACCTACTATTGACAACCTTTGGTTAGTAAATTTCTCGATGTATTGCTGATTTGTAGCGTATTTCTCCGGATTGTGATGTCAATTTTGATATCGATTTGGTATTAGGCGTATAACCCATTTTTATTCTGCTATATAGGATGAACTTATTGAGTTGAAGGAATTGAAAGAATAGATGCAAGATTTGTTGAGCAAAGGGTTTATAAAACTGAGTGTCTCGCCTTAGGGTGATTCTATCTTATTTGTGAAGAAGAAGAATGATACAGTGCCTATGAGTATTGATTATATAGACAGTCTAACAAGGTGACCGTACAGAATAAATATCTTTTGCCTCACATTAATGATCTATTTGATTAATTACAACGTGACATAGTCTTTCTCCAAGATCAATTTGAGGTCAGGATATCACCAATAGAAGATCGGACTTTAGATATTTCTAAGATAATGTTCAAGACTCGTTATGAGCACTGTGAGTTTATTGTCTTGCCTTTTTCCTTGACGAAAAATACTATTTCGATTCATTTTTAAACTTAATTAAAAGTGTACCAATAACTTGGCTATTTGTATGAATACAAAGTCACCACCTAATATTTATGAAATCATAAAACCAAAAAGGTATTTATAGAAACCTATAATTTAAAAGTCAGATAAATGGTAAGATTCAAATAAGTTCTCGAGGAAGGGGTGTTAGGCATCTTGAAAAATCAATAATTACAGTTACCGATGAATTTAATCATTTCTGGCTTAAAAAATGTAACTTGATTAAAACATGAAATTTTAGAAAAAAGTTTGTTTTGAAATAATATTTATTTGACACTTAATTATCATCAGAACACAGAAGAAAAATTTATGAAACTAAATATGGATAGTAACAATCCTTGTGTTTCTAAAGCATCTCCTTCTTCTATAGCATATGCTATCAATAGAGAAGTTTGTGGAATTACTTCATTTAAATTAGTTCTTTTCTGTACGTCCATAAACGAACCTTGATATATAAATAAAACCCTTGGCAAACATCAGGACTGACAATTTATTAACTTAACACAGAATTAAACAAATTTAGCAACTATGTATTTGCACTCTAATTTGAGGATTCATTTAAACTAAATAAAGAAAGCAATTAAAATGGAAAGAAGATACAAATATAAACACTGAAATGCAAAAGATGGACTTGGGCTTATGGGCCCATTTCTCTTTTTCTCTTCGTTTGACTAGAGGAATAAGATGACTTCTTGTGCTATTCACGAGATCATATCAAAGTTTCATTATCTCTAAATCCACTTTGATATGTAAGTCGTTAATCTCTAAATGACTTTGAAATGATGTTATTCAACTAATATCTAATCTCACAATATAAGTAAAGCAAGATATAATGGCACCTTAATTGAGGGCCCTTTAATCAACTACAATACGTAGTTGAGCAAATAGAGAACAATAAAAACGATTTGATTTTAACTACTTATAATATTATTCTATAATAATTTTGGTTATTTGGGAGTAGAAATAAGTATAGGACCACTGCCTCACACACATCAAGGATTAAATTTTTAGAAAAATTTAGAGTCTAGGAAACCTAGCTCATATCTTTTTCACTTCGCATCCTATCCTTCCTTTTCTCCCAAAAAAATTGTATCTATTCAGAAACTAAGATCTAATTAAAGAACAACCAACTCTATAAAGATCAAGAGAAAATAATGCAAGGAGGTTTACACAAATTAATACTCTTTATCATATACAATAAACCATAAAAAAAGAGATGTTAACACACCCAAATAGGAATACAATAGAGAAAACGTGGTAAACTCTTCTATGGCAGAAAAAGAGTGTCTTGTTTGTATAGTTTTATTCATATTTGGGTGAGTTAACACCTCTTCTTTCATGAATTATTATTGTATGTGATAAGGAGTATTTATTACTGTAAATCTTTTTACATTATTTTCTCTTGGTTATGTCTTTATAAAATTGTGTCGTTCTTCACAATTAGATCTTTATTTTTTAATATACAAATTTTTGGGGGGTAAGGAAGAATGTAATGTGAAAAAGACATGAATTGGGTTTTCTATACTCTATGTTTGTCTAAAACCTTAATCATTGATGTGTACGAAGTTGTAGAGTCACATACTTATTTCTATTCCTTGAATCACCAAAATACACTTTCTTAATATTAGCAGAAAAAATCTATTATATATTATTATATATTTAGTCTATTTGTAACTGTTCTTTTGTTTAATACCAAGAAGCTTGATTAATAAATTTAAGACACAATTTTAGTCTTAATTTTTTTTAAATCTCGGCCAATTGTTAAATAGCTATTTGAAATTGGTTTAATTGTGCAAAAAATGATTTCCTACAATTGATCTAATGAACGCCTTACTCAACATATCCTGCAATTGCTCCTTCAATTCCTTCAACTCTATCAGTGTCATCCTATAGGATGTTACGAAAAAGGGATGAGTGCTTGACTCTAGATAAGTACCATAATCAATGTTGCAGTCAGGTGGGATACATGGTAAGTCTGTCGAAAAGACCTCAAAATTGATATTAGTAACGCAAGTATTAGTAATGCATTATTAGTTACGTGTGTATTACTTATACGAGTATTAGTTATTCCATCTTCTATACCACATAACAAAATACACTGATTTCCTCATAACTTATACATGTGGTTTATTAGTTATGCGTGAATTACTAATGTAGATTTATAAATACCAAATCAAACGTCGTATTAATTTTATATATGGAAAACTAATTTTCTAACTAGTTACCAAACGTTGTATAGCATATACAGAAGTAAATACATGAATACAAGGGCGGACCCACCCTTGGGTAAGGGGTGTCAAGCAACACCCCCTTCGTCAGAAAATTACATTGTATATAGAGGTCAAATTTTGGTTTAACAAAATATATATACGAGTATTGACACCTCTTGACACAAGTTAAAAGTTTAGTATAGTGGTTAAGTTGTTGGGAAAATTCCTTGAGGTTGTATGTTCTAGCCCTACTACTAGCCTCATTATTATATATTTTACTACAACCACTGACACCCCTTAATGACAATCATGGGTCCGTTACTGTTTGTACTCATGCAAATGCATACATTAAAACCCCTTGTACTGATAATACCATGATTTCTCATGTATTACATAGGTTGAAAAAGTAGTGGCATTAAAAACTTTATGATAATTGTGATATTTTTGCCATTTGATACATGAGTTTGTGGAGATGTGGCACGTCTAATTCTGTGGACTCTATCAAAGATTTGAGTGTTGAAACTGATTTTTTCAGTCATATTTGGAAGTATTGTAAGCGCCTAGGATAATAGTTGTGACTATAAGAGAAGCATTTGAATATAGTAAAATGAGATGTTCTATTTTTCAGTGACCATTTATTCTAGTGAAAAAACTCTAACATCTTTATAAAATATTGTCACTATAGTTAATAATATCTAGTCTAGTTAACAAAATAGATATGGTCCATTAAATAGCAATAGGTCTACGTGTAAGTTATTTGAGATGGGATTGAAACAATTAGAGAGATGGGGTGAGGAGCCTAACTATAGAAAAAGTTTGAAAATATCTTTGAACTAGGCGAAATTGGATGAAAATGTCATTTACTCTAAAAATATTATTTTCGTTAATAATTTAATTCAAAAATATCCTTTTTATTATTTAATGAGCCAAATATACCCTTTTTCAAATAATTAAATCTATTATGTCATTTCTTTTTAAGCACATTCTTTTTCTAATAATAATTTTTTTTATTAACAAATGTTTATCATTTTTCAATATGGAAAAGATAAGACGTACAAATATATTCTATTTTATATGAATTTCTTTTCATTGTTATCAAATGAAACTAATGATGAGGTTACATGCTATGTTCTTATTAGTTAAAAAGATACATATAAGTATCTTATTTGTTGATAAAATGAGATTAAGAAGAAAAAGATTAATTTTTACTTATTTATTAGTTAAAATGATTTAAAAGAAAAGAAAAAAGAATAGAATTCTTTTAAAAGCAATATTTTATTTAGGAATAAATGTGTTTGAAAAGAGAAAAATATACTGTTATAAAAAAAGACATTTTAGATTTATTATATAATAATAGGGGTGCTTTTAAACTTAATTATTGAGGATAAAAATATTTTTAAATCAAATTATTAATTAAGAATACTTTTATTCAATTTCGTATAAAGATATTTTTGATATTTATTTTTATTTTTACAACATATATCACATCAAGAGTACCTTTCGATGACTAAAAATCTTAGAGACTCGCGTTTGGAATTGATTTTTATGGTGGTTATTTAACTAATAGTTATTTTTGCTATTTTAATATGTGTAACTTATTTTTATTTTTAGTAAATTTTAAAAATTAAAGAACATAATTTTTCTGTAATTAGAAATAATTTATTTTTTAAATTTTCTCTTTTCGTTCAATGCAAATTTTTATACTTACATAAATATTTAATAATAATTTTAAATTATAATTTTTTTAAAAAAAATCTTAAATGTTATATCAAATTAAATAATATCGTATAAATTAGAAAAATATTATCTCTTAAAACGATTTTTTTATTAAATAAAATATTTTTTTAAATAATAATTATTAATTGAGTCGAACTTGCGTGTTTGACTCTATCTAGCTTTGTCGATTTTTTAAATTTCTAATGAAAGGTACATTGAACACAGAGTCCGGAGCCAAAAGGACAAAAAAATTGAGTCAAAATTCCAAAAGGGTAATAAAAAAATAGTTTGAAACCAAAAGGGCAACATTTAAACGGAAGAGGAAACGGAGTTAAAAATAGGACTGAAAGGCGCATGGCTAAAATAGTTTTTTCATTACTTCTCTTATATATGAACAATAGTTTGTGGACGAAACTAATAATTTGCGTCAAGTTTAGAGGTTTTTTCATTACTTCTCTTATATATGAACAAGTTTAGTAGCACACAAAATAACAAGTCATAAAAAAAGGTGAAAATTGCAAATCAAATATCTCCATTGGCAACTAAAGTTGTTGTTCTCTTATAAATCATCTCCATATTGCACACACAATACACCATCATTTTTAGCTAAAATTAAAGTTGTTATATTATGGCAACTCCAATAATTCAATCATCCATTAGTGTTAAAACACTTTCTGAATCACCAAATCTCAAATCTATCCCTTCTAATTATGTTAACTCTCATATCTATCCCTCTGATTTCCCATCATCTGAGCCACATGATTATTCAAACTCCATCCCCACCGTTGATTTTTCCCTACTCACCTCCTCTGATCCTCATCAACGGTCTCAAGCTATCAACTATCTCAACAAAGCTTGCCAAAACTGGGGATTTTTCATGGTATACTAGAATATAATATGTTTTTATATTATTATTATTTGTTACATGGCATACGTCGCGTTTACTGAGGATATGACCCTAGAATCTAGATAGAAAGATATGGAGATCGAGTATTGATCTCCTTCTATCGTATTCTTTGATTTATTTATAACATGTTCTTTTCTTTGCTTATGTTATTGTACTATTAGTTGTTGCTACTGTTCTTTTCCTCATTTATTTTCTATATTATTTCTTCACTACTATCTCCTTTTTTTTCTTTTTACTGATTTTGTAATTATGCTTGACTTGAACCTAGAGTCTATTAGAAACTGTCTCTCTACTTCACAAGATAGGAGTAAAGTTGCGTATACACTAGCCTCCCCATACCCACTAGTACGTTGGTTATGTTGTTGTAGCTCAAAATATTTCTAGACAGAATACATCGACAATCTCTTAAACTTTCAGTATCTTTCATTTAGACACTTGAATTACGACATGTTTAATATGAGTACTATTGGTGTAGGTGGTGAACCATGGGATACCAGAAAATTTGATGAAGGAAGTGATTGATGGTACTCAAGGATTTTTCAATTTAAGTGAGGAAGAGAAGAAACAATTTGAAGGGAAGCATGTGTTGGACCCTATAAGGTGTGGGACAAGCTTCAATACCTCTAAGGAGAAAGCCTTCTTTTGGAGGGACTATCTTAAGGTTTTTGTGCATCCAAAGTTCCACTCTCCTAGCAAACCTGACGGATATAGGTATATCAGGAATCTTAGTAGCTCAGTTTGTTGACTATATTTACATGTAACCATCATTTTTATTTTATTTCTCTATTTTTATAGTGATATTATGTGGGAGTATTGTGAGAAGAGTCGTCAAGTAACAAAAGTATTACTTGGAGGAATAGCACAAGGTTTAGGACTTGAAGAATATTATTTGGAAAAAACTCTAGAGATGAAGTCAGGATTTCAAATTTTTATTGCAAATTATTACCCATGTTGTCCTCAGCCAGAACTAGCACTTGGAATGCCACCCCATTCAGATCATGGCCTTTTAACTCTAATTATTCAAAACCAAGTTGGAGGATTACAAGTTCAACATCAAGGCAAATGGATTCATGTCAATGCACTTCCTAACTCTCTCTTGGTCAATACTGGCGATCATCTCGAGGTAACTCAGTTGACTGACTATCTGAACTTTCAATTCCTATATGTGTGTGAGATTTATAAGTTGATAATAGATAACTTTTCCAAATATGTATCCTCATAAAATGGTATTCGTAAAAAAGAATTTGTACACTATCAATATATTACTTGATCCTTGTTTATAATAGAGTTTAAGTAATATACACACAATCAGTCTAAGTAATTTTTACATTATCAAGTCATGTTTCATCTATTGTAGGTTGCAACATGTAATGTTTCTTGTTTTCAAGATTTTAAATTCCACATTTTGATTTATCTGTGGAGAATTTCAGTAGCTCAGCTGGTTGACTATATCTGAACTATCATCTTATTGATAATTACATGTGTGTTTCTATTGCTTGGTAGATTTTTAGTAATGGGAAGTACAAGAGCAATATACACAAAGTAGTTGTGAACAATACAAGTCCAAGAATATCAGTTGCTGTTGCTCATGGACCATCACTAGAAGCAATTGTAAGTCCAGCTTCCCCATTGGTACAAAGTGAAAGCAATTATATACCAATGAAGTACAAGGATTACATGGAGATGCAACAAAGTAATCAACTTCACCAAAAATCCATTTTGGAACAAGTCAAACTTCAGAGGAACTAATTATTATTTTTCCTAATATATATTGGGAAATATTTATGTAATAATGTTAGAATCTGAATGTACTGATGCTTATTATTGAATCCACTATATTTTTAAAGTTATTCAAAATTAAGTATTGTTTTAAAATTAGTGATTCTTTTACATATAAAACTATTTTCAGTGTTGAGATTAGTTGAGTCCAAGGATCCCAATATATATGCCCTCAAGTTTGATATATAACATATAAAATATATTTATACAAATATGTATATTACACTAAGCGGATGAATAGGAAAAGGTATAAGGTGGCTAAGAAGGAGGCGAAGTTAGTCGTTACGAAACACTTGTATGTTGAATTAGAGGACAAGAGCGGGGATAAGAAGTTGTATAGGCTAGGCGAGAGAAAGGTGGGTAAGTGACTTGGATCAAGTTAAGTGTATCAAGGACAAGAATGATAAAGTATTGATAGAGGAGGCACTCATTAGACGGAGATGACAACCGTACTTTCATAAACTCTTGAAGAAAGAGGGAGACAGACACATCATTCTACGGGCTTTGTAGCACTCACAGAGGCATCACGATTTTGAATGTGTTGTAGGTGTATAAAGGTTGAGGGTGTTATTAGTAGGATGCATAAGAGAAGTGCAACCGGGCATCCTGGGAAATATTTGAAAGACCGTAGGCAAGATAGGTGGTGTGATTAATTGAGTTGTTTAATGTCATTTTTAAGACGACAAAAATGTTCGAAGAATGAAGATGGATTATCATGATTTCATTATAAAAGAACAAGGATGACATTCAGAATTACAACAACTATAGGGTTATCAAGTTTTTAAGCTACACTATGAAAGTTTGTGATAAGGTGGTCAGGGGCAGACCCATCCTTATGACTTGACACCCCTTCGTGGGAAAAATACATTGTATTAGAGGTCAAATTTTGATTTAATAAATATATATATATATATATATATATAGACACAAGTATTGACATCTGTTGACACAAGTTAAAGATTTAGTTTAGTGGTTAAGGTATTGTGGAAATTCCTTGAGGTCATGTGTTCTAGTCTCATAATTATATTTTTTACTACAATCATTGCCAACCTTTAATGACAATCCTCCGCTACTGAAGTTGGTGGAGATGCAGGCCCTGAGGAGGGGCATGGCTATATATTTTTGTGAACCAGTTCGGGTTTATACTGCGACTCTCATTTACAAAACTATTTATCTGGTAAAGAGACTGAGACTGATGGAGCTAATAGTATTTATCGAGTGTTTATCGATTTAGAAAAGACCTAACTGAATACTTCCTAAAAAAATGAACGTATATATTTTAGATTATTTTTGGGTATATATGTAGTCCGATTAAAAAATAAAATTGAATACATAGATAACCCCTTAAATTTATCAATAAATTTATATACTTGAATTATAACTTATTCCATTTGAGCACTTGATCACATGAAAAAGTGTTTCAATAAAACACTTTTTGGCTAATATTTTGAAAAAGTTTATGCACCTGTTCTCAAGCGCTCATTATGTAGATAAGCATAAAATATGCCTCACTTCTTTAATTTTACACATTGGCATCACATTGGAACAAGCCCGATGTTTTACAATTTATTGAGCCTAACACGTATAGTTAAAGGAGCGAACTATTTTTAATAATGCGCGCTTGAGAATATGAGCGCACTAGAAGTGTTTCCGAATTTTGAAACGAATCTGTCTAATCTATAAGAACATTTTATCTAGTATTAAGCTGCTCAATCAAAACAACTCATAATTCAAGTGTCTAAATAGAATTTACTAGCAAGTGTAAAGTGTCGTTGTTGTATACTTATACTCAGCCAAAAAGTAATGGATCCAATAAGGTGGATCTAGGGTGGTGGAAGAGGATTCTAAAATGTCCCAATAACTTTTACGTAATCTTGTATTTATATTTAAAATTTTATTAAATATATAAAAATATTTATTAAAAGTCCAATAATAAAATAGTCCCTTGATCCGACGGTAGAAATGAAACTTACTTCTCACACACATGTAATAAAGTTTCTTTTTTAATACATGCATTTGTCCAAAAAAAAAGTACAAGTAATATCACTTTCATGGTTAGCTATTCAATCTTCTAGCTCACTTCCTTTGAATTATATAGTAAAAATAAAAAAAAGTAGGATCTTTATAAGTCTCAAATATGTCCAAGACTCTTCATTGTCCATTTAGTACTCCATAACAACTATATATATATACTTGTCCAGTTGCAATTATTATAGTACTAGTAATAATAGTTGTTAAGAAATTGACTAAGTTTCATGTGTATTTTATTTAGATATTGATATTTAATTTATATTTATTTTTTTGATACGTTTATTAATTTCAAAATTACTTTAGATATGTGGTATCTGAAGTTACATATGTCTAAAATTCAGACATTTCTGACTAAAGTTCAAATAACAATGACTAAACTTCAGCTATATGTGATGAACATTGAATATGTCTAATGTTTAGACATTACGAGTGTGACATAAATGATGATCTCAAATCGGGTATTTGTACACTTCATCCATCTTCGATATTGTTATCGATGTGAAAATAGTCCACTATACAAGAAATTAGACATACGATCGCGAGTACATTTATAAATTATCGTATTTACTTCACATAAATGTTGCAAAATCACTTGTCGACATTTATTTATTACTTGGCTTAAATATCGAAAATTATAAAGTCAATTTTATTTCGACATTATAATTGGTTATATCTCCCTTATACAAATTCTTTTTTCCTGTCGACTAATAAATAATTCAAATTATTTCTATTATTTGGTCTGCCATGTTTTTTTTTTTTTTGCACTAGAGAAGATGCACCTGTCCAATGTACTAGAAGCTTTCATTAGATCAATTAAAAAGTTGACGAAGTAACGAGTTAAATGAAAGCTGACTAAAGCTAAAGACGAGTCAATAATCAACGAAAAAAATAATAACATATCATCTTACCGTTTTTTTTTATAATCGCAACTGTCATCATAGCTTAAAATACTTTCAAATATGGCTTAAAAAAATCAGTTTCAACACTCAAATCAAACGTGCCACAGCTCCACAAACTCATCTGTCAAATGACAAAATATCACAATTATACGAAACAAACAAATGAAAAAGTATATAGAATAAAAGAATCCATAGATAATAATATAAATTTTTAACTCTCTTTCTTCCTAATTATTGGTTTCCTATTTTTAGGTTCTACAATATTACCCCTCACTCTTCTCTTAGCTTCATAAGTGTTTATCTTATCAAATATATAAAAATATTTTTAAGATAATATTTTTTATTCATATATTAAAAACACAAAAAAAACCCTCACTTATTCATCTAAAAATATCTTTTTAAAATTATTTCTATTGTTTGGTCTGCCATTTTTTTTTTTTTTTCACTAGAGAAGATGCACCTGTCCAATGTACTAGAAGCTTTCATTAGATCAATTAAAAAGTTGACGAAGTAATGAGTTAAATGAAAGCTGGCTAAAGCTAAAGACAAGTCAATAATCAACGAAAAAATAATAACCTATCATTTTATCGTTTTTTTTTTATAATCACAACTGTCTTCATAGCTTAAAATACTTTCAAATATGGCTTAAAAAAATCAGTTTCAACATTCAAATCAAACGTGCCACAGCTCCACAAACTCATCTGTCAAATAACAAAATATCACAATTATACGAAACAAAAGCAAATGAAAAAGTATATAGAATAAAAGAATCCATAGATAATAATATAAATTCTTAACTCTCTTTCTTCCTAATTATTGGTTTCCTATTTTTAGGTTCTACAATATTACCCCTCACTCTTCTCTTAGCTTCATAAGTGTTTATCTTATCAAATATATAAAAATATTTTTAAGATAATATTTTTTATTCATATATTAAAAACACAAAAAAAACCCTCACTTATTCATCTAAAAATATCTTTTTAAAATTATTTCTATTGTTTGGTCTGCCATGTTTTTTTTTTTTTTTTTCACTAGAGAAGATGCACCTGTCCAATGTACTAGAAGCTTTCATTAGATCAATTAAAAAGTTGACGAAGTAATGAGTTAAATGAAAGCTGGCTAAAGCTAAAGACAAGTCAATAATCAACGAAAAAATAATAACCTATCATCTTATCGTTTTTTTTTTATAATCGCAACTGTCTTCATAGCTTAAAATACTTTCAAATATGGCTTAAAAAAATCAGTTTCAACACTCAAATCAAACGTGCCACAGCTCCACAAACTCATCTGTCAAATGACAAAATATCACAATTATACGAAACAAAAGCAAATGAAAAAGTATATAGAATAAAAGAATCCATAGATAATAATATAAATTCTTAACTCTCTTTCTTCCTAATTATTGGTTTCCTATTTTTAGGTTCTACAATATTACCCCACTCTTCTCTTAGCTTCACAAGTGTTTATCTTATCAAATATATAAAAATATTTTTAAGATAATATTTTTTATTCATATATTAAAAACACAAAAAAAAAAAACCCTCACTTATTCATCTAAAAATATCTTTTTAAAATTATTTTTTTGTTCCTTCTTACCAAATGCACCATAATATCGACAAAAAGATTGACAATATATTGTCACATACTCTATTATTGTTTTAATTTCCTCTTTTGGCTAAATGACTAGTGTCAGAAGGCTTGTGGAGACTTATCTTGATTATTTATATTTATATTGTTATTACTATTAGGGTTTTGCCCTGATTTTTTTATCATATTTTAAATTTTATTTTTTCTTAAAGAAAAGTCAAAGTATTACAATAAATGTTTGAACTTTTCGTGAAAAGAAAATATAATTTTCTTCCATATTAGGGTTACTCCTTCCTTGGAGGAAAAGTTTGAAATCCTATAAATTAAAGATTCCTCTTCTTATACCAAGAATACAATAGTATCCATATTGTAGTCATCAAAGAGTTTTGTTTGTGGGGAGATTTATTCTCTCAACAGTTTTAATATTTTTCTTTTATATTAGTTTTCATATGATAATATTATGTTTTTAGTATAAGTTTTTGTCATCCGATTTATTACCATCTTGATTTGTAATTGTAAGCTTCCGCATGACGCCTTAATTACTTTCGAACCCAACAATTACTTGGTATGCTAAAGGTTGACTAGATTGAAATCGACAAAGCTAGCTAGAGTCAAACATGCAAGTTTGAATCAATTAATAATTACTCAATCCCTCTCAATTTATATAAATTAGTTTGATTTGATACGATTTTAAGGAAAAAAGAAGATTTTTTAATTTATGGTCTAAAATAAGTCATACATATTTATGTAGCTAGAAATTATTCATTGTAAATAAATGGATATTTTAAAGTTAAATTGTTAATAAATATAGAAATGTGTCATTCTTTTTTGGACGGACTAAAAAAGGAAGTAAATCATATAAACTGGAATAGAAAGAATATTATTTTAAAAATATATTTTTATTTTCATTGTGTTTAATAAAAATAGAATTTTCAGTTTTCTCCGTTCTAATTTATATGACACTATTTAATTTGACATAATATTTAAGGAAAAAAACTTTTAAAACATGATTTAAAATAAAAATTAGATATTTATGTAATTATAAATCATTACATTAAATAAATTAAGGAAATTTAAAAAATAAGTTATTTTTAATTTCGAAAAAATACATTATTTTAGAATTTACTAAAAATAAAAAAAATCACATAAATTTAAATAGAAAAATAATTTGGTTAAGTAATCACGATAAAAATAATCTCTAAACACGAGTCACTAAGATTTTCAGTCATCGAAAAGGTATTCTTGATGTGATATATGTTATAAAAATCGAAAAAATAACAAAAATATATTTTTTAAACTATACGAAATTGAATAAAAATATTCTTAATTAATAATTTAATTTAAAAATATTTTTATCTTCAATAATTAAGTTAAAAATACTTCTACTGTTACCTAATAAATCTAAAATGTCTTTTTTCATATAAATATTTTTTTCTTTTTAAAGACATTTAATTCCTAAACAAAATATTATTCTTAAAGAAATTCTATTCCTTTTTCTTTTCTTTTATATTACTTTGACTAATAAATAAGAAAAAAATCTTTTTTTTTTATCTTTTTCAAATAGAAAAATGATAACACTCGGTAATAATTAACAATTATCATTAGAAAAAGAATGTGTCTAAAAAGAAATAAAATACTATATTTATTTGAGAAAATGATTAATTTGACTCATTAAATAATAAGAAGGCATTTTTAGACCAAGCTATTAATGATAATAACAATTTTAGATCAAATAGCATACTCTCTCCGTCCAACAATAGTTGTCCACTATACTAAAAATAGTTATCCAACAATACTTGTCCAATTTAGAAAATTAAGAGATAATTTACCTTTTGTATCTATTTTACCCTTGCTATTAAATAATATTCATTATCTAACACATTTCTCAAAGCATTAAATTTAATAAAGTCAAAAGATAATACATAAAATTATCCCTATTATTTATTGTTTCTTAAGGGGTGTGCCAAATTAATAGTGGACAACTATAGTTGGACAGAGGAAGTATTTATTTAATTTTGCATAGCTGAAAGATATTTTTTTTTATCCTCTTTCATATATCTAGGCTCCTATCGACTACCTCATCTTAAATAACTTACACATGTTTCTATTGTCATTTAATGGACCAGATCTATTTTGTTAACTAGATATTATTAAAGATGTTGAATTTTTTCACTAAAATAAATAGTCAATGAAAACTAGAACATCTCATTTTACTATACTCAAAAACTTCTCTTATAGTCGCAACTGTTATCATAGTCGATTACAATACTTTCAATGGCCGAAAAAATCAGTTTCAACACTCAAATCTCCGGCCGAGTCCGCCTCGCTACGGAATTGGACGTGCCACATCTCCACAAACTCATGTATCAAATGGCAAAATATCACAATTATACTAAAGTTTTTAATGCCACGAAAGCTTCCATTACTACCAATCTTTTCAAACCCAATAATCCTAGTCCTCCTTTCTACTCAGTTACCACTTTCATTCTTGAAGTCTCACCTTACTCTTTTCCTCAAAATAACCCTAAAAATCCCATTTTCGACCCGATTTTGAAAACCATTAACCTTGATTCACCTATACTAGACTCAGAATTAGAACTGTTTAGAACGAACAATAACATATCCAGTATAGTCTCAGAAGTGGATAAACCCTTATCTTGTGAAAGTACAGAAGTTGTTTCTGATAGACCCTCGACTCAAGAACTGGTCAAAGCCAATGAAGATAATAACGTCTTCGTAGCTGGCTACGTCCTTTTTTTCCCTAGCTATTCGGGGTATTTTGAGAAACCTGGTTTCTTTATTGAGAACATGTATGTTAGAGAGTGTTATAGAAAGTGTGGATTTGGGAAAATGTTGTTTTCTGCTGTGGCATCTCAAGCAGTTAAAATGGGGTTTACTAAAGTTGATTGGCTTACTGTTGGATGGAATGAAAATGCAATTGATTTTTATCTTGGAATGGGAGCTTATATTATGCAAGATGTTAAACGTTTTAGGCTTTCTGGTGAAGGACTTGATGCATTTGCTACAAATGATCAGGATGGTACTGACAAGGTTTGAGTTGGGCTATTTTCTCTCTATTCCATTTGGTGGGATCACACTGGATATGTTATCGTTATTGGAGGATGTTGACAAGTTTAGATAGAACTATTGTAAGAAAAGAAACTTAATTTGCTAAGTGGATACTAGGGGGATATATAGGTTGGAGTGGTTCGGATTTTTCATTTATCAAATTAAATTATGTCGGTTTAATATCTATAAAACAAAATCAAATAAAAAAAGTGTTTTACATGTTTTTCCCAACTTAGTAGAAGTATACTAGAAGCCTTTTGTTTTCTCTAAAGGAGTGAGCTTGCTCACATTGCCAATTTCAAGTGCGAATAAAAGAGGAGTGTTGTGGGGATTCGGGGATAGCGAGGGTTGAGATGATGGGGTGGGGAAACAATAACGATCTTGCATTATCACCTATGTAACTTGTTTTTCCTATTTTGATTAATGAAGTCATTTTCTTCATTTTTTTTCAAGAAACTTATTTTTCTAGAGAAAATATTTTGACCAACTAAACATGAAAAAATTGAAAAATATTTTCCTCCGTACTAAAACACACCCAAATTAGTATCATATTCTCACATGTAAAAATAAGATGGGATACACATAAACTTGTGATCAACTAGCATACTCCACTAGATTAAATACTATTTATGTTGCCAAACATGACCTCAACCTCATCTATTTCTAGCCTAATCAAATAGTTAATCTCCTACATATTATACTATTCAAAATTCATAAACAAAACGTCAACTAAATCATATAATAAACATATACTAATACATCTATAAATATGTATATGCACATGCATGAACATAATATAACAAACAAAAACATGGCATTGGATCCAATTGTTTGCTCAAATTCAAGTGCTAGGAGAAGGACAAACCGTATAAGCAATGCCTTAAAAAAAGAAGTTGCCATAGACTTAAATCTTCTTCCTCCTATTTGTGTCCTCCAAATTCCAAACACATTAACTCAACACAAACAAGAAGCTTATATCAAATGGAAAGATACAAACTTGCTTCCATCAAGGACATTCTTGATCCAACTCAAATCCTCAATTTCCAACACCTCTTAATCGATAAACTTAGAGACAACGATGTTGTTGTTATAACCGGTTTATGGACATAGATGAGGAGAGTTTAGGTTGGATTGTAGCTATAGATGGTCTATTCTTGTTTAACATCCTTCGTTCAACGTATGGCAATGATCATGAAAGTATTGCTTAACCGGTTTATGAAATGCATTTCCCACTTCCTTTGCCTACAAACAATGAGTATGATAGAAATGTTAATGCCAAAGAAACTCCTCTTCATTTGCTTGATCTAATGTATCATTTAATCCTTGATGATCGTGTAGATTTTGCTTCCGTTCCTATTCAAATGTCATCCATTATCATCAAACATGATGATAAAGATGAAGAAGATGATCATGAACAAGATCAAGACACACATGAAGACATCATTCACAACTTTGAAACAATATTGGAGGTGTTGAAGCCTATAGGCCTAAGAAACATGCAAAAACTTGTAAAGCCTATTAATGAAGTACTCGTAGCAAACGTGCCATGGTCAACGATTTCAGGGCTATTTAGGAAAGGTATGGAAGATGAAGAGAGTGAGAATATCAGTACTATCCCTTCAGCATTGCGAATTTGCGATTATGGTGTTATGCCAGAGTCAAATGCAGCCCTATCCATGAAGGTATCAGTAAGATTAAATTTGAACAAGGTTCTTCGACTTTATACCTTCCTATAATCACCATGAAGAATGGCTCAGAAGTCATAATTAGAAACTTGATGGTCTATGAAGCTGCCATGTCAAAATCCAAGCTCGAATTTGCCAGATACATGAGTGGGATTGCGAATGCTACTGAGGATGTGAAGTTGCTTAGACAAGGTGGTGTTATCAAAGGGGACTTAACTGACAATGAAATTTCCACTTTGTTCAATACCATACAAAGGTCATTTGTGAGGTATAGTGTAAGTTCTAATGTGGCGATCGCCATGGAGAATGTCAACAAGTACTATGATCAGAGGCTAATTGTTAAGGCTCGTAGACGATTGAAGAAAAACATCTATGTTTCTTGGAAGTTTTTGCCTGTTGCTATGTCTATATCCTTTGTCTTGCTGCTGATATTCCAGACATTTTGCTCTGTATATGGCTGCCACAATGTTTGGGGCAATAGAGACTAGAATGTTATTATTATTAACATACAATGATAACAACATCAAAATCTTGTGTTACTATACGATAATATTTTAGTAGTAATAATATATAGTTCCTACAACTACCATTTATGTGTTACTATATGATAATATTGATTGTTGAAGTACATGCATGGAAGCTATATGAAAGGTCAAAATTAATAGATTTAGTTGATCCCAAAGGATGCCATGGAAACAATATATGTGCAAATTTTAGACCACTAATATTTGAGTTTGCTGCAAGGTTGCACTAGGTGAAACACCAACTAGACCAGCTTTCTTAGATCAAATGTAAAGGAATAAGGATGACAAGATTTCTTGGGATACTACAACACATGATTGAGTGATTCACCTTCCCTTTCCCCACCACAAAAGTAGGGTGCTCATATTTGAGGATTGGATTGATTTCTTACCTGGTCCCTCAACTAATAGTTATTGTATTGGATAGAAACTGGCTCGCATAAATGGCAGAATAAAGGTTGGACATGTGGCATCAACAAAGGATCGATGCTCAAGGAAATTGATTCCGTGGAATGAACTAGAAGATGTGTCCGATGAAAATTAGCTCTGGTAGGTCTTCGAAGCCATAGAGCAATGATGATGTGGAAATAAGGACAAAAAAGGCAGATACGCCAGATATGATCGTACATTATCCTGCTCACAATAGAGGAATATTAGCTGACACTACTAACGACATTTTCACGTGGACGACAACCATTGGTCACAATACTTTAGGACTCTAGTGGAATTTTTCTATTGGTTGATGTATTACCTTTGTAACCTATAAATAACACTTTAAACACGATTGTAAAGATATCTGATACTGAACAATATGATAAGCAATACATTTATATTCTCATGCTCCAAGCTTTCCATTTTTGACTTAAGGGTGTGTTTGGTATGAAGAAAAATATTTTCTAGAAATTATTTTCCAATTTTCTCATGTTTGGTTGGTCAAAATATTTGAAATAATAAGTTAGTTAAAAATTAGAAAAATGACGTCACTAATGAAAATAGGTAAAACAAGTTGCATAACTGACATTCCAAGTTTATTGTTCCTTCCCACCCACCCAATTCCCCCAGGCCCCAACCCTCACCCACCCCAACCACCTCACCTCAACTTCCCTTCCCATCCCATCTCCATAGTGTTTTGCTAGATATCATATGAATGCTTCTAGGATAATATTTTCTTGCTTACTTACCAAACACTAGAAAATAAGTAAGAAATCCACTTATTTTTCAAGAAAACATTAACTAAGAACTCATTTTTCGTGAAAAACATTTTCCTTCATACCTTTCTTCTTAAGTGAAGGGTCAACCCTCTATAACCCGTCGAAACCCAAAGTTCAAGTGGGGTATGCCAAATTGGGTTTGTGTTAGGAGTGGGCATAAATATCAAAATTTTGAACAGTCGAACCAAACTAATTCGGTTCGGTGTAAGGGTCTCGAAACTTCTGTGCACCGAAGAAATGAACTTTTATATATATATATATATGGGTATTTCCTTAACCAAAAAGTAAAAGTCAACTAGCAATTAAACAACTCATGAACAAATCAAGCTAGCAAAAGATTTACAATTCAGATTGTTAACTTCAAATATTAATTCCTAAGAAGAACCCAAATGTGTTTTTGCCGATGAATGTCATGTAAAGAAATTCGTCTTCGTCTTCGTCTAACGTCTTTGTTTTTCTCGAGCAGTATTTGGAGGCACGATATGTTCTTGACAAAGACAGATATGATCTTTTAAGCACAATAAGTGTTCCATGGTGAGACACATCATCACTCAACATTATTTTAAATTTTTAAGTATCTTATACTTTGATTCTGTCCTCATTTTATTTCTCATTTGCATCGAAAAATCATTTTAAAAACACCGAACCAAATCGAACCAAAATGATTTAGTTTGATTAGGAATTTGGTGGACACTTTTTAAAAATCAAACACCAAAAAATCGAATCGAAATTTGATAAAATCAAATTGAAGAATCGAATGCCAACCCTAGCCCATATTGACAACTTTAATTATCTTCTATATATTTTACCTAATCCAAAATTTGTGCTTACAAGAGCAAAACAATACGAGAGCTGGACAAGGAAAAAGAAAAAAGATAAAGGAGAGAAAGACAAATGGAAAGATATATGGAGATGGAGGAAACAAAGATTTCCTCTAATGTCCTTCAACCACACCCACACACAATTCAACCTCTTTCCACAATTAACCCCTCCTTCTTTTTTCCCTTCCATATATGGGGTTTTATTTAAGTACCCCATCCACATTATCCCTCTTGATAAAATGGACCAAGTATTCTTCAAAGATTTGATTTTTTTGATGTGGGTTTGAGTTTTCTTGAAATTTTGTGGCTTTTTTCCTTGGTGGGTATGTGCTATAGTGAATAGAGATGAAAAGGTCTGTAGAGTGTTTCAATGGAATTAATTTTGTTGATCAAGAAGAATCCAAGGTGAAGAAGCTCAACCAGAAAAAGCTGTTAAATGAGTTATTAGAACTGCAAAAGGTTTGAACTTTTCTTGATTTTTATGTTTTTTGTGAATCCTAATTAGTTTGATTAAGATTATCTTCTTGTTCATTTTTCAGTAATCCCCATTGTGAACTTGTCTAATTTGAGTTTGGTATTTATTGTGCTGTTTTTATTTGTTACTTTTAAGGGGTTGTTCGGTGGAGTGTATAAGAATAATACTCAATAGAGTGTATTAGCATTGGCAGAGCTAGGAATTTGACGAAGGGTGTGCAATTTTCTTAGCCATTGTGTTAAGGGTGTGTAAAATTAAATGTACTCATAATTGCTGACATTTAACCTTTGAACACCACATAATTTTCCGGTGAAAGGTGTGCACCGGACCACCCTTCGCCTAAGGTGGCTCCGCCTATGTGTATTAGTAATTCTGGGATTAGTTATGTTGGGATTATGTCTATCTACTGTTTGATTAAGTGTATTAAGGATAGTTCTTACTTAAACTATGCTTATCCATGTATTAATAGCCCTTGGATTGCTAATACTGTGGTTTGCTATGCATTAGTTATACTTCGTATAATACTGAATAGGCATGTATTAGTTATATATAGGCTAAAAATCCTACCAAACAAATGATTAAATAATATCGTGACTTATACATGTATTAGATTAGGATTCTGAAATATTGCTTTTTTTCCCTGTGATTATTGACTGTTCTGTAAATGAAATTGTGTATTAAAAATGATATATCTGGATGTTAGTTGTGTGATGATGGTGTGGCAATTGTGTATAGGATTTTGTCTCCAAGAAGAGGAAGTTGCAAGCTGCAAAGCTGAAGAAAGAAAACATTTTGGGTGAAATCCTGTATGATCATAATTTTCTCAATCCTAAACTAGTTAGATTCTGCTATATGTATCCTCTATCTCGTTCTGTTTTGGGCCGTTTCATTCCAAGATTTCGTCTTTTAGACACGGTAGGGGTTTTCAGGAATCGGAGATTCTCGGAATCTCACACTTATATGCATGTACAATGACCAAACGTTAATCTCAACAAATTGGTATCGCCTATTATGGATACTTTTCTTTTCTCTTAAATGATGTAAAGGAAAAAAAAGAATAGAAGAAGAGTACAACAACTACATAACTAGTGTAGTTGCACAAGCAATGTTGCTCGGACTCTCTAAAAGTGTTGCGTCATCCATATCGAATTCTCCAAAAGTACACTATTTTTGGAGTATCCGACACGCACCCATCGTTATTTTTGAAGAGTCTGAGCAATATAGTCCATAAGTGGGGTCTTGGGAGGATAGAGTGTACACACAGACCTAACCCTTACCTCGTGGAGATAAAGAGGTTGTTTCTGATAGATCCTCAGCTAAAATAAAGCATTTCAAAGCAGTTTGAAAAAGGGAATACAAAAATGAAAGCAGTAACAACAACAAAATAATGCAAAATTGAGAGTAGCACACAACACATACAAAAGAAGTGTTATGTCCTAATATCATACTTGTTTAATTTCAGATTCTTAAAGCGAAGGCGTAGGAACTTATTGAAAAGCCAATCTTCCAATGTCGATAGTGAAAAAAACATTTCACATTTAAAAAAACACTTTGATGCTGAGAGTGAAGTACCTAAAGTAGAAAGATCCAACAGTGGCTATGATGCAGTAGTAGAATCAGCTTGTCCTGCCTTTACCTCGAAGTTCAATTCGGTAACATACTACAGTTAAGATATGTCAAAGATTTGTATATTCATTGCTATAAGAGTGATCTAAGTTTAATTAATTATTCATGTTACAGGAACATGAAGTAGGATACGAAGAACTGTTAGCAGGCGGGGAAGTGTTGAGAATGGAGTGTGTGCCAAAGAATTACTTGATTGATGACAATAATAGAGTCGGAAAGAAGAAACTCTCTTGGCATGGTCAAGTCACATTGAAGGTCTAAAATTCAGATATATCTTTCTTTTAGGAGAGTGATCTCCATAACTTATCGATATCTTATTCTTCATTCCCTTTTCAGTTTCCTCCTTTGTTGCCTTGATGAACACTTTAACTTGGAGTTTGCAATATCTGAAGTTGTCTAATCTCTTTTTGGGCATAATTTATCATGTATTAGCCATGTGCTTATAATTTGCAGTTCTGTAGTTTGATAATAGTGGTTTGTGTTTTCAAGTGTCTATAATGTGACGTAGTTTGATTGGCATGGCGTTTTAAGTGTGAGATATGTGCAACTAAGGGTGTAGTTTATTGATCAATGAAGTAGGTGCAAACCTCGGAGATCAGGGATTCGAATCCTAAAGAGAGAGATAATCTAGGTGATTTCTTCTTATCTGCCAAAAACTTGGGGATAGAGTTATCTAGTACCTGTGCTGGTGGTTGGTAGCAGCTACACAATGGAATAGTTGAGGTGTGGCTAAGCAAGCTCGAGTACCACCTTTTATAAAAAAAAAATAGGAACCATTTTGCGATGCTCTGAAAGGAGAAATTCAGGACAAAGGAATTAGTAGCTATATGAATCTTCATTGTACATGTTATTCCATTTAAGCTTATCTATTTTGAGGATTCAACATAACTTGTCTAGTTTTACGCTGGATGTCAAGTTACCACAACCTTTCTCCTTTATTATGGCTCCCTCAGGACTGACAATGTAAGCAAGCTCATACAGGTGAAGCTAAACTTGATGTTTACCATTCATGAGAGAGATGCATTATATATGAACAAAGGAAGTGGCATTCCATATTGATTGTGTCATTCTAACACACCTCATTTTCATCTTCAGTGTTGTAGCGCCCATTCCCACCCTCACTACTAATATTTATCTCGAGTATATACAAATATTTTTAAAATTACTAATCTTCTGGTTTCTGCATTTCACTTTTTATATTTGTCCGAGTTGTTTCATTATACTATTCTTCTCCGTTTATTTTTACTTGTCACTTTTAACATATTAAATTAATTTTTTTCTATTTTACCCTAACATTAATTATTTATTCTCCAAATTATTTTTAAAATCCAAAGGCAATACATCAATTAATATGAATATTGTGATAAAATACTCATATTAATCATTATTTTTTAACGGGTGTGTAAAATTTAAAGTGGATGAGTGAAAGTGAACGGAGGGAGTGTTATTCATTCATTCAGATACAGATTTATATTGTTTATATATAAAAAATGTTACCAATTAAAAACAGCAATGTCAATATGTCCGAGTGGTTAAGGAGACAGGCTTGAAATCTGTTGGGCTTCGCCCGCGCAGGTTCGAACCCTGCTGTTGACGTTATTTTTTTTTTGTTGGAAATTAAAGATATTTAAGAAACAAGTCGTTTTGTGCTCCGAATTGTGTTTTAATTGAACCATTAGGTCCATATCCTGATTTTGGAATCATAGCAAAAAGAATCATTGAATTTCGAGTTTGTACGAGAAAGTTATGACCTTTTTACCAAGACATGTTAATTTATTGACACCGTTGACGTCCTTTTTTTTTTAGAATTAAAGATATTTAAGAAACAAGTCCTTTTGTGCTCCGAATTGTGTTTTGATTGAACCATTAGGTCCATATCCTGATTTTGGAATCATAGCAAAAAGAATCATCGAATTTCGAGTTTGTACGAGAAAGTTATGACCTTTTTACCAAGACGTGTTAATTTATTGACACCATTGACGTCCTTTTTTTTTTTTTTTGAATTAAAGATATTTAAGAAACCAGTCCTTTTGTGCTCCGAATTGTGTTTTGATTGAACCATTATGTCCATATCCTGATTTTGGAATCATAGCAAAAAGAATCGTCGAATTTCGCAGTTCGTACGAGAAAGTTATGACTTTTTTACCAAGTCTTGCTAATCTATCGACACTGTTGACGTCCTTTTTTTTTTTTTTTTTAAATGAAAGATATTTAAGAAATTTGCTATAAAATCCTACCTATAGCTATAGACTATAATTATTTTAAACTATAGTTGGGTATAGTACATAAATATCACATGTTTGCCATATTATATAACTTTTTCCAAGTAAAAGTAAACGAAAAAAGTATTAAAATGAATTAAAAGGTAAATTAGTAAAAATACTCCTTATTTATGAATTTTTAAAGAGTGTGTAAATAAAAATATGAACAAATAATATGAAGGAATAAAGTCATTATAACTGTGCATAAATAATTTTGTGGATCTCCTAATATATATCATGCAAGTGGAATAAACAAAAAAAGGGAAAATAATATAATAACTAATCATGAAATGACAAAGCACACATGTTGATACCACAAAGTTAACTCACTCTTCTATAATAGTACTATCTCCGTTCAACAATAGTTGTCCACTATGCTATTTTGATATGTCCAACAATACTTGTCCATTTTATAAAATCAATGGATAATTTTATACTTAGTTCCCAATTTACCCTTATCATTAATTATAGTTATTTCTCTATTACATTTTTCAAGACAATGTATTTGTTTTATTCAAAGGGTGATATAGTAAAATTACCCTTCTATTTATAGTTTCTTAAAAAGTTTGCAAAGCCGATAGTACACAAGTATTGTTGGACAGAAGAGTAGAAAAGAAATATATATATATATATATATATATATATAGTACTAAATGGTTGCCACTTATATATATATATATATATATATATATATATATATATATATATATATATATTTAGTACTAAATGGTTGCCACTCAATCAAAGCTCAAGAAATTTGTTCATCAACCAAAAAAAAAAAAAACTCAACAAATTTTAATGGTGTGTGCTTGAGAGAATCTATTTATAGTTACTTGTTGGGACTCCAAAAGGCATCAATCAATATGGGGATGCTAATAATACCTATGGCTATATTTCCACCTATTACTACCAACAAGTTTCCCTCTTTATGTGGAGGAAAACCATCAATAGTTATCTCAAAAGCCAACCTCTCTACAACCCCTCAAAATCATACTAGGCGTTCTGGGAATTACAAACCTCCCATGTGGGATTTTCAATATGTTCAATCCATTCACAATGATTATGCAGTATGTATATTTTGTTTATTCATTTTGTCATTCATTAAATGTATTTAGTCTGTTTTAGTTTGTTTGTCTTACGCTTCGTTTCAAAAGGAATATCGATATCTCTTTATTTTTTTGACAACTCTTTAATGATATCACTACTAAAGAATCACTTTCTTCCTACTGAAAAATGTTTAGTGCTTGTTTTCACAAATATTTTGATTGAGTCGATGAGAAAAGAAAAAATTAATAATGTTTTCATATGAAAAAAAGTAGGAAGCTTCCCATTATTTTGATGACAATCTATTTCCCATGATGAGTTCGCCGGTTAGGTGGGAAATGAGTGGAAAATCATGTTCTATAGCACAAATTTTCTACTGATTTACGGTGGAAAAAACCTTTGTTTCTAATAGTGTATATTTAAGGCAAAAAAATTTAAAAACATTTTGGTACATTATATTTATGTATCTTTAGTTCTAAACTATAAGATTCAGAAGTCTTTTTTGTTTTTTTAAATTTCGAATCAAGTCAAAATCAGACAAACAAATTAAAACTGATGGAGTATATACTATATCAATAACTGATCATTTGTAAATGTGTTGTATAGGGAGAGAAGTATGTGAAGCATTTTAACCAACTAATGAAGGAAATGAAGAAGAATTTGATGATGATGATGGTTGAGGGATCACAAGAATTAGAAAAGTTGGAGCTTATTGATAATTTACAAAGGCTTGGAGTGAGTTATCATTTCAAAGATGAAATCATGCAAATTTTGAGGAGCATAAACCAACATACTCCAGGAGATTCATTATACACCACAGCTCTAAAATTTAGACTCTTGAGACAACATGATTTTCACATCTCTCAAGGTGTGTGCTAGCTTATTTTTGTCAATCTAACTTCAATTCCTTTTTCTTTTCAGGTGCGACTCAATATTATTGGTGGTCTAAAGCTAAATTTCAATAAGAGATGTTCAATTTGTTTTTCAAGAAAAAAATGTTTCTAAAAAATGAGGTCTCTCAAATTTGAAAGCCTAAGACACTTGCTTTTTTAATTTGTCTTTATAGCCGCCCTTGCTTCTTTTAAACACGTGTACTACTAAAAACTCATTGTGTTCTCATTGAAATTTCCTACTGAAAAATGTTTAATGATTACTTTCATAAATATTTTGACTGAATCAGTGAAAAAGGAAAAAAATGTTCAATGTCTATTATTCCTAGTATTTCAATGGGAAAAATCATATTTTATCGCGCAAATTTTTCATTGATTTGTGATTAAAAAAAAAAAAAAACTTGTGTTTCTATTTCTAGTTGTAGTGTTGCATGCTTTGACAATTGACTAGGTTTATTAATTTCTTCTCATCTTTTGATTAGACATGTTGCACAATTTCACGGATGGGAATGGCAATTTGAATCATCAAAGTATTTGCAACGACACAAAAGGTTTATTGCAATTATATGAAGCTTCATTTCTCTCGATGGAAACTAATGAAACCACTAATACTTTATTGGAGTCACATCTAAAGAATTATTTGAGTAATAATCAACATGATCATGAAGACAATTATGTGACAATTGAAGCATTAGTCCGCCATGCATTGGAACTTCCTTTGCATTGCATGATGTTGAGAGTTGAGACAAGTTGGTACCTAAACATTTATGAGAAAATGCCAAATGCTAATCCTCTTTTGCTTGATCTTGCTAAATTGGACTTCAACATCGTTCAAGCAACACACCAACAAGATTTAAGATATCTATCAAGGTGAGATATGTATATAAATTACACTCCTTTCATCTCAATTTATATGATATAGTTAAAATTTCAAGAGTCAGTCAATTTATACTACTTTTTCTTTAACTTGGCTTCAACTTATTATATCTATGCCTTCTAACTTTGCATGTGCACAAGTCGGCACTTAAATTTGCACAAAATTAAACAAGTAAACACATGTTGAAGCCAAGTTAAATGAAATGTTTTTGTATTATTATAAATATATAGTGAAGCAATTCTATACCCAAATTACGATTAAAGTTAAAAGTTTGAATCTCGACATTTCAATTGTGCCACATAAATTGGACAGAGAGTATTCAACTAGAATATGACGGCGTAAAAGTTTTTTTTTTACATGACTGTAAGATCATTTGAAGTATATATATATACCAGATCTCTTCGTTTCAATTTGTTTGTCTTAATTATTTTTCTTTTTAGTCTATTTAAAAAAGAATGTCTCTTTCTTTAATTTCTTTACTACTCTTTAATTATAATTTTCACATTATATACTTAGCACCACAATATTAAAGGATATTTTGGTGCATTCCACGTATATCTTTAGTTTAGAATCATAAGATTCAAACATATTCTCATGTCAAGTCAAAATCAGATAAACAAATTGATCCCGCTGAACATACCATCTTTTCATGATTAATTAAGGTGGTGGAAGAGCTCAGGCTTGGCAGAAAATTTGCCATTTGCAAGGGATAGAATTGTTGAATCTTTCTTATGGGCTGTGGGGACAATGTTTGAGCCTCAACATAGCTACAGTAGAAGAATGTTGGCAAAGGTGTTTGCTTTAATTACTGTCATAGATGATATTTATGATGTCTATGGCACACTTGATGAATTGGAAACCTTCACTGATGCTGTTGAAAGGTCTGTAACTTTAGCCTTTATATATTTAGAAATTACGAAAAAAGTGCTATTAAGAATCAAACTTTTTAATATTGATAGTAAATTCACATATTTTTGAAAGAGAATTTATAGTGATGGATTAAAAAACATACTTAAAGTATTTCGATTTTTTAAGTTTAATATCTAAACTATCAGGTGTGTGAGTTTTCTGCCTAAATTATCACTAACTATTTATCAAAACACAACTCAACTATCAATGATTCACTTTTCATACCTGAAATATCATCAACTATTTATTAAAACACATCTTAACTATCAATTGTTCGATTTTCATACCTTCACTATCAGATATGAGAAGTGAACAATTGATAGTACTTTAAATGTGTTTTTGATAGTTCACTCAAAATTTATTAGTATATATTTAGAAACTACGTAAAAAAAATAATTCTATAAGTCATCACAATAAATAACAATTCAAAATATGTTTTATGATAGTGGTTGTGCATGGTTGGTTACATTCAGAATGGATGTAAAAGCAATGGATGAACTTCCAGATTATATGAAAGTATGTTACCTTGCACTCTTCAACAATATCACTGAAATTTCCTACGAAGTTCTCAAAGAGCAAGGGATCAACATCATACCCTACCTTCAAAAATCAGTAAATAAACATAGTTCTACTACTCATTAATTTTATGATTTAGAGCGAATATATCTTTCGTTAAAAAAGTTATCTAACAAATGATGCATATTTAACAGCTGTTAGACGGCAAAGGTATACGCTACTAGAAACAAGGAAGATTTATAATTTTGCATCACGAATCAATGGGAAATTTGAGTTATAAAACATGATTTTCTCCACCCTAATAGTGTCATCCAATCAACTTACTAGAAAAATGGATTATGGAAAATAGATTTCCATTGAAATACTAGAAAATTTTCTAGTTTTTTCGTGTTAAAACACTACTCCCTCTATCCTATTTTATGTGACACGCTTTTTTTTAGTCAGTCCTAAGACAAACGATTCATTTCTATATTTAGTTTCAAATTAACTTTAAAATTGTCATTTATTCGTAATGAGATGATTTATACATAGTCACATAAACATTTATGACTTGTTTTAGATCACAAGTTTCAAAAGTCATTCATTCTTCTATAAACTCCATGTCAAGTAAAATAACATCATATAAATTGAGATTGAGAGAATACTATTTTTTTTGGCACAATACATAAATTTGCCTTTTAACTTGGTTTCAGCTGACGCCTACGTTTTCCAACTTTGAGTGTGAACAAGTAAGCACTTAAACTTGTATAAAATTGAGCAAATAGACACATTCATCCTATGTGGCATGCTACATGACAATTTTGTGTCCTATGTGACATCCTACTTGTATTATGCCATGTAGGATGTATGTGTCTACTTGTTCAATTTTATACAAGTTTAAATGTCTACTTGTGCACACTCATAATTCTGGACATAGATACCAGCTGAAGCCAAGTTAAAAGACATATTTATGTATTATACATTTTTCTTTTTATAACCTATTCAATCAAAATATCTGTGAGAATAGCTACTAAACATATTTCAGTAGTAATTTTTCGTAGTGATATATGCACCAGCACTTTTTCGACGAAAGGTATATTCGCTCTAAATCACAATGTTAAAGAAAATATTTAGCTCTTTTCAATCCCTTTTCTCTCTATATGTACATATATTTGATACATTGCATGCATGTTATTAATTAGTGGGCAGATTTGTGCAAAGCTTACCTAAAAGAAGCAAAATGGCACTACAATGGATATACACCATGTCTAGAAGAATACATGGATAACTCATGGATTTCAATTGGAGCAACTGTGATTATAGTCAATGCATTCTTTTGTGTCACAAATCCAATTACCAAAGAGGCATTAGAATCCTTAAGCAAGTATCCTGACATAATTCGTTGTTCTGCAACAATTATTCGTCTTGCTGATGATTTGGCCACGTCATCGATACGTACATATTCTCTCTGTCTCAAAATATTTATCGTGTTTTTTTTTTATTTATACACCATTACAGGGAATGATATGGATGACTGTGAGATTCAAGTGTGTGACCATCTCATGTAAAAGCTTAAATTGTCAGACAGAGCACACTTTTATTATTTAATTGTATTCTTAACAGTCTTTTCTTGATATGTTAAACATGACAAATAAAAGTGAAAATATATTTTTTAAATAGTAGATAAGTAAGAGTGAAAGTAATAAAGTAATTTACCTTATTTATTGAAGCAACCAATTCTATTATATAATTATTCAATTCCAAAAAGTCCTACCTACCATTTGGGTTTTTTTACATATGCATTCTTAACTATGTGTGTAAAAATATCTATTGTAGGGCCATAATAATTATATTTTTACGATTTTCTTTTCATGCCATATGTGCTTAAACTTTATTTTCTCTGCTTTTTTGGTATGCCTTAAGTTGAGGACTCATGTGCTTCTATAGGATAAGGAATGAACGTGATTTCAAATAGTATGGAACTTAACGAAAATGTATAACGCATAAACGTATTGTTTAACTTGGTCTCAACTGGCCGGATATATATCCTTTCTGATTTTGATTGTGCATAAGTAGATATTTAAACTTAAGCAAATAGACACACACGTTCTACGTGATGTCCTACATAGCAATTTATGTGAGCTAGATACAATTTGATACAACATTATTCATTCTCTCTCCTTTTTCTCTCAAATCTCGTTCACGTCTCTCCTCCCTCTCTCAATCTGGCTCACAACTCTCCTCCTAATATGTAGCTAAATACGATAGTTTTTAATACAATTGTATTCTTTGATACAAATTAGTTGTATCAATTGTATTTGTGATACAACTTGATATAACTTGATACAATGAATACAATATGTATTTACCCTCTTTCTCATCTCTCTCCCAAATCTCGCTTGTCTCTCTCCTCCCTCCCCTAGTCTTGCTCTCCTCTCTCCTCACCCAAACATGTACCTATAAATCGTAATTAAGTAAACTAAAGTTATAAATCTCTAATTAAGCCCAAATTGTAGACATTTTTGAAAGTTTTATGTGAGTTGAGATGGGTTAAGGCCCGGATGAACTTTATTTTTGATTTGACAAATTCAATATTGAGAAGTTGGTATGGTATGATAATTGTGTGCAATAATTGGTATAAAAGAGCCTATTTTTTTTTGTTGGGAAAAGCTACCTAATTCCACAAACATTCTTACCATATTTACTAACTCTCCCTATTGTTTGAAATAATTACATATTATCTCACTAATTAATAATTTAATATCAGATTTCAAGTCAGATACACCTAGCTACATGTATTTTGCTACCAGATACACTTTGAAATATAGATACATAGGGAGAAATGCGAGTGAGAGAGGCAGATGCGAGCGAGAAAGGGAAAGAGGCGAGCAAGAGAGTCAATGTATCCCAGATACATGTAAATCACACTAGATACGTGTATCTACCAGATACATTTTGAAATACAGATACATAGGGAGAGAGGGCGAGGCGAGCGAGAAAGGAGAGAGGTGAGCGAGTGAGGGAGGCGAGCGAGAAATGAGAGAGGCGAGTGACATAGGAGAGAGGTGAACGAAAGAGTCTGTGTATCCCAGATACGTGTGAATCCACTTGGATATAGTGTATCGGGAATATATTACACCTAATTTTGACCTTATATATCGAAAAGACATGTATCTGATACATAATTAGGCCCCTAAACTAATGAAATTTGAGTTGTTTGGTCTAATTTTTCAGCATATGGCATCAATAGCCCAAACTATTTATCGAAATGATTTGGTAGCCAATATAATCGACATTATTTTTCTTTAAATTAGAAGAAGAAAAAATTAGTACTTCTTAACGATTTCACCATACTCTTTAAATATTTTTTTACCAAATCTCTCTACTTCTTTTTTGGCTAAGGTCTCCTAATTTTGAGCAAAAGTATTCCACTATTTTCTACCAAATTTTTCTACTTCCTTTTTGGGCTATAAAAATCTCCATTAGTTCTCCATTGAGTTGTTGTAGTGTCAATTTTTCTGCACTTTCAATTTTTTCATCGATTTTGTTATTGGGTTGGAATGTTTTTCATTTTCGGATTCTCTATTGATTTTTTGACCAGTAATAAGAATCTAAAATCACTATTAAAGACCATTGAAGCTCGATTCAAAAAAGTTTGATCTATGTATTTGTGATTTGTACGTCTTAAGGAGCTTGAATATCAATTTTGGAAGTGTTCGGAGATGATTCGAGGCAGATATGAGCTGAGTTGAATTTAAGACTATAAACTTGAGGTTAAAAATGACTCATTCTATATATCCCCAATGTATCATGTGTATATCTTCATGTATACTGTGCATATCACACCATATATATGTTTTATCTTCATTTGGTTCATTAACCAAAGCACTTATTTGAATCAATTCTCCGTATTCAAAAACTATTATATCGATACGATTTAAAATTAATCAAACAACTAAATTTCAGATACATAATACCAAAAGAATAAAAATTTAATTAAAAAAAAAACTATAGTTCTAATTTCAGTCACAACTCACCTTGACCCTTATAAAAGTCCAATATCAAAATGTAGAAGTATAAGAAAGAACGAGCTATATAAATTGTAAAAAAAAATCTACATTAAATTTTTTTAATCTAAAAATTTTGAAAATATTTTTTTTTATTTTACTTGGAAGACCAAAAATTACAATATGAAACATTTTGTATACATTTATTATATAGTGTATATATACTATCTGAAAGTTAAAATTTCAAAGCCGTCTTGATATACCGTATAATTATGTATATTCTCGACTATTATATATATTGTATAACTATGTATATTCTCGACTATTATATATATTGTATAACTATGTATATTTTCCACTATTATATGATCTAGGAAGGGAAACCAATTGTACAATTGTGTGAAGCTCACATTGAAATTGGGATTAAGATCTAGAAGAATGTATTGATACTATGGGTGTGTTTGGTACGAAAATGTTTTCTAATTTTCTCATGTTTGGTTGGCTTAAATGTTTTGGAAAATGTTTTCCAAATCAACTTATTTTCCTCAAATTTAAGAAAAATGACTTCCCTTCAAAAATTAAGGAAAACATTTTCCAAAACTTTACTCCAGCCTCATATCACAAATTTTTTTTCTTACCCCACCCTACCCCTACCCGACCCCGACCCCCCCATCCAACTCCCCCACTAACCCCCAGCCCCCCCCCCCCAAAAAAAGAAATAATTAAAAGTTTGTTTTTGAAAAATATTTTCAAATTTAAAAAAAATTATTTTTTTACCCCACCCTATCCCTACCCTCCCCTCACCCCGACCCCCCTACCAACCCAAGCCAGTGAAATTCCACTAAATGAGATCTGAAAAAGATAGAGAAGTTATTTTCAAAATATCCTCACCTGAAGTTCATTAAACTTAAAAATATAAAATATAAACTTTATATATATATATATACATAGCAATTAATAAATAAAAAAGCAATATAAAATCTACCAGCCAAGATGTATATAAACATAAGCATTGAAAGGTGTTTATACATGATAATAAGGTAGGAATATTCCTCCTTTTTAATGAAAATGTGAGATGACATATGTGATGTTTTAATTAAAAGGTAATATTAATGTATTTGTCATGACCCAAAAATGGACGTGATGGCACTCGTCTTATCCCACCAAGACAAGTCAGTCTAAAACCCAACTAATACAATAAATGCGGAAGTAAAACCAGAAAAAAAAGACTAACACCATCTAATAATGCGGAATACAAAGTCAACTTATTAAAACCCCCAAAATCTGGTTGTCACGTGCACAAGCCTCTAATGTATTACAATGGATTTGAAAGAAAACACAAGTCTCAAATGACATTGTTTCTAGAATAGAACAAGATCATAAATAAGGAGTAAGAAGGTCTGCTGAGATGACAATCAGCTACCTCGTAAATCTCCATAGGAAGCCTCGGACAAGAAAATAAGAGAGGGTATCATGAAGATCCGGGCTCATAACCTACAAAAATTGTAGAAGCAAGGGGTGAGTACCAAACCACACGGTACTCAGCAAGCAAACTTCTAAACACAAGCTAAGGGTATGGAATACGGGTACTCCTTACACCCCAACCAAACCTCCACAACTACAACCTGCATAAAAACCAGCCCAACCTAATAGTTCACAATTTACATAGCACATAGTTCAACCATATCACTTCAACAATTACAGATCAGCAACACACAAGATAAAGTTCACCAATCACAAGTTCCACAGAAAAGTACTCATAAGTTCACAAATGATAAAGATGCACAATGCAATGAAATGCAATGTCAAGTATAGTGATGCATGTCTGACCTAACGATACACACCCGCTGTCTCTCAGTCCGGGACTCATGGGGGACATATCTGTCCATGCATCCGTCGTGGAGTGCGACACGACCCTCGATAATGAAATCCGTCGCGGCGTGCGACACGTCCCTCGATAATAAAATTCGTCGCGGCGTGCGACACGACCCTCGAATCATAGTATCCGTCGCGGCGCGCGACACGTCCCTCGAATCATAATATCCGTCGCGGCGCGCGACACGTCCCTCGAAATGGTACATCCTCTTTAATTTCTTATTATTTCTCAGTTCACATAACACTTGTCACAACCATGTCTCAGAACCAATGCAAATAACATGTTCACATAAATAATGAGGAGATGATCATTTTCATAAAAATGCACACTTCATAACAACACAATCGTGATACAACACCAACAATGAATCAATAAGCCTTTCAAACCATTCTCAACACATCACACACCAATAATTAATCACATTGCTTTTTATTACCCTTTTTTCATCATTAAAATTATTCAATATGGACAAGTCAACCCATCACCAAGTCCCATTACTCCCCAACACATACCACAAGGAAAAAACACGAATTCTATACACTTAACAAGGGTTGAGAAATCCACTTGCCTCAAATAATTGAACAATCCCTCTGGGACTTGAGCCTTTCCATTTCGTTGTGCTTCCAAATCAATGCAATCTATTCAAATAAATCATCACAATAAGATTGTGAAACTAACCACACCCATATTGCTATATGTTTAGCCTTGATCCAAAAACCCACTCAAATCTATATTCAAGTTCCTAAGTTTCAAGCCTAGGGTTAGGTTCCAATTTCTCCAATATCATAAACTTAATGATATTCATATAATACAATACACCTAATATTTGATTTCATACCCAACATGTCAAGCTTGAATAAACTCCCGTAGAACCTCACTATATTTGAACACAATTCAATCATATCTAAAACTTACCAATTATTAGCTCATCATTGGCTATCAATATCTCATAATTTAAATCATAATGTGATAATTAAAATAAAAGTAGTTAAAGCCGAAGCTAACTGATTAGAAGGCTACGGAAATAAATTGCTAAAATCAATCTAGCCATCCTGTAATCACCATTAAATAACTTGTTAACCATCACTCATCAATTAGTTCCTCAATCCTTTATTATCATTGGTTAATAGTGTACATTAAAACCTTGTCCCCCTCCAAAACTTCACAACACTACGGATTGTTCAACTTTAAAACTTACACTCTTTATCCAATCCCATGTAATACAAAAATTGAGTAACATTATATACATGTGGCAATAGAATAATTGTATGCATGCACAAACTTAAAAATTTGCTTACTTGAATGTTATCGATTTCTCTAGTTTGTGTCCGCCGCATGTACAGGTAAGTTCCTCCTCTTCATTTTCTTTTCCAAATTAATTAAGTATAAAAATAAACCAGCCCTACTACTTATTTTAATATATATATGGGCCAAATAGTATAAGATTTTAATAAATGGAGAAATAAATTTCAAACTTAGCCCATTATTATCAACTAAATTAATTATTTAACATTTATCCGTTAATTAAATAGTCGTAGTTATCGAATAGTTCAAAATTTCCAAAAATGACCTTCCGGGTCATTACATTATCCACCACTAAAAACTATGTTCGTCCTCGAACATAAAGAATGAGAAGGAAGAAAAATTGATGTTACCAAAAGCCTGAAGTATAATTCCCAGAGTCAATGTTTATCTCTCCAAGCGAGCTCATCCTTAAGACCATTTCTTCAAGAGCAACTACTAAGAACCGAATTCTTGAATCAAAATTTGGCAGATCCACAAATCAGGAGTGATTACCAAGTCATAAACTAACCCATGAACGCAATCTGAACCCATATCCAGTGGACTATAAAACCACCATCAAGACGACTCTTTTCTCGCATAACCACGATAACATTCTGATTCAATACTGGCTACAATCAGAAGTGAACCTGAACCGACCACCACACACTCATTATTCTCAAATAATTACAGATCTTATCAAGATTTCCTTCACACAACATAATCTTTTCACGAGCTTAATTTATAAAAAATTGATCTTTAGACATCGGGTACTCATCAGGGGAGGATCAAACTTATCTAACCCAAAGAAGGAAATGATCGAGTAACCACCTAGCGAACGGTACACCCAAGCATGTAAAACCTCTAATAATACTATCAGAAAGGCTAGATGAGTACTCGTGATTGTAAGTACGGTACAACTAGACCCAGTGATCTCCTCATTTGAGCACACATAGCCAAAATGTGACCTAGATGACAAGACATATATTAAGACTATCGAATAACTGAAAATATTCATGTTAGTTCTTTTATAAGTTCTCATAAGCAAAGTTGTCCATGTTGAACCACTAGTATTCTTCAACTATCCCAAACAACACCAAATCTATCATAACTGAAATGACCAAATCTACCCAAGGATGCCACTCTACCGTGAGGACAATCACAGGATCGGTACACCCGATCCACCACTAGAAATTCACCTATAGATGTGGAAACATACGTGGCATAGGCAGCGAATCACACTCTAAGTAATGTCCAGCACGAAGAAGGTGGTCACCTAAGAATATACGGAACCAAGGTCGAATAACATAAGATACTCATTCCATAGTGCCCATATCAAACATTTCCATTCATCTGACTCTATTTCCTTGATTTTTAGCCACCCACAATCAACCAGTCTAGTGCTTATTACAATCGTACACATACTCAATTTATAAAACTTCACATGCTTCTCACAATACTCCACTGAAGCCAAGACTCCTAATACTAACAAAAAATCATAACCACACCGGTCAATACCCTACTCTCAAATCATCACTAGTATCAAAGTCTTCTTATCAAACACATTGTTGCCTCTAAAAATTTCAAACTATGGCTCCCTCTCTTTCCATTTAAGCATTTCCTGACAGATACGAGTCACACCCAACACTGATAGCACTAATTCCAAATCTATAAGTACTTTCCCATCGAGGTACAACAATTGAATCACACCCAATGTCAACTTCACGCAATCATTCACATACCAAGTTTCAACTATTATTCAAACCATCATATAACTCGTACCAATACTTAGAGAAATCCTTAGTCACTCCAATAATTCTATATATTATACGCTCATAACCTTTATTTTCCATCCAATGTCTATGTAATGCATCATAATAATATGTGTAGTCCCATCAACAGAGTAGTATCAATCAAACTCAAAATCCATGATAACCATGTAGAATTGTATCTTATCCTGTTGTGCATCCATAAGTCACCTACCATAATTTGAGCAATCTAGTCCCACATAACAACACATAATCTTACACACATCATTGTTTTTCACCCAAATCAAAACCCGATATTCATAAAAGTTGCTAATAAATTCCTATTAAGTCTGTGTCGAACCATTTCACATCTCATAATCATATCTAAATTCAAAGACAAATTCATACAACCTTCAACTCCGAACCAAAGGTCTATACGAGAGGTCTTATTCCTTCACCTCTCTTAAATTCTTTCCATAACACAATTTCAAATTCCTTAAACTCTTCAATATACTAGACTCTTGTTTTTTTCCATTGACTCGCTTACCAATCTTATCCTTTGACCAACAACCCATAACATTCTATCTTATACTTTAAACCTAAAACTTTAAGTGGAACCCTTCCTTAGGTCCTTTAACAATTGAAAGTGACAAACTTTATGACCCAAACCATGCACAAGTACTTCAAAATGCTCATACCGATGTGATCGATCATTTCTTACCTTACTAATTCATACCCTGACTAAAAATGCTACCATGAACGCATGCTTACAATGAAAAACTTTAATTCTAAATCCAACTGTGTAACCCAATACTCTTAACTATCAACATTATCTCATACCTTGAAGATTTTTATGAATTCACGTATCTTAGCTTATCATTGATTGCCTTTCCATCGATCTTATCATATTCTTCGCTAAAATATCAATAGTACACTTCACCAAACTCGAATCCACCAAAAAAACTTATGACCACATGGGAATCAAACGTCTATAGACTCCTTTCTCAAATCTTATCCAACAGTTTTTAACCAATCTGATGAACCCAAGAAACTATTACCATACCCCAAACAAAATAGATGAAACCACACATCTCTGAACCCAATTCTTAACCTTATAAAGATACATCTTTGGCCCTAACAATCAGATCATTGCTCTCGCCTCCTTTCGAAGGCTACACGACATCCTACTAATTCTTTCCATTCATGACTCTAGCTTCTTTCAATTCTATTCAAGCGGTGTTTCAACACATCCCACAACTTTCCATACGACCAGGCTACTCACCAAATAGTAGCAAATCACAACCTTAAATACTCGCAAGTCGTCATTACCATACAAAAATTCGTTTAACCAACAATCCTTATCATATAGTTGCATCTCAATCACAATTCATCACAAACTCTTATTACCATCATGCTCGGTTAGCACTTGCCATCACCACGAAGTCAACCTTGTCATCGCCATGACACCTCAAATCCTCAAATCCAGCTATACCAACTAAATCCAAAGGTCTAACTCAATTTTATATGCACTTTCTTAGTAAACTCCTTAATTGTTTTCACACAAGTATACTCGTTGGAAATTTTCTTTACCCATAAGCTTTTTATTTCGATATCGATCCACTCCCTCGGAGTTTACAATGAAATCACTAGTTCGCACATAGAATCCTTGTGATACACTTAGCAACCTAACACATTAGTACCATACGAAAGATCTACCACTAAAGTCTTCCTTATAAACAATGTTTTAACCCGAGCATCCGTAGTAACAAAATCGTTGATTTCTTAAATATGAATGTAACATTGAATCCCATTATACGAGCATGTGGTACAACTGATAACTCTTTAAGTAGTTAGCATTCATACTTGACAATCGACGTATCCATTCCCATATACCACTATTACCACTCCGTAAAAGTCCATTAGATCCACCACTAGAACGCCTTATACCTATCAAAAAGATCATACCCAAATAACCCACACATTTCTATCTATTGAGTTGCTGCAAAACATCACCAAATTTGTTCCGTCACTAGCCTAAGCGATATACACTATCTCGTAGGTCAGGTCGATAGCAAAAGTAACCCACTCTATAACTCCAACCAAGTAAGCATTGATATCGTTGTATTAGTCGTATTATGACCCTCTTTGATATACGCTCAATCTATAAAACCATAGTAGAAATTCTAACCTCAATTGGCGCAACATCATTATCATCATTTGCTAAGAAACCCATACATGTTATGACAACTTCACTAACTGTATTTTCTAAAGTTACAGTGTTCATTATCTAGCCATCACTTTAATCATTATTTAATCTCATCATTCAAATATCTTAAAATGCATCGACGAGCCATCACCTTACTTAACCCCTTTAAATCACTAAATATTCTGAATTTGACCACACACCCTCTCCAAGAGTCTATCACTTCTAAACCAAATCTAACCTCCAAGCCATTCACGACACTAACTACTCGCATGAAGGACCACGCACGAGTCATCACTATAAGTGAGAAAGAATGGAATAAAGTGATAGGAAACAGATCGGATCAAGGACGCACGATAGATATTCAAGAAGTGAAGATTATTCCTAAAAGTCACCATAGCCTCTCGAAGATAAGTACAGACGTCTCCGTACCGTTCCTCGAGACTCTACTTAGACTCAGCTTGTATACACGTGAGACTTATGAACCTGGGGCTCTGATACCATTTTGTCATGACCCAAAAATGGACGTGATGGCACTCGTCTTATCCCACCAAGACAAGTCAGCTTAAAACCCAACTAATACAATAAATGCGGAAGTAAAACCAGAAAAAAAAAGACTAACACCATCTAATAATGCGGAATACAAAGTCAACTTATTAAAACCCCCAAAATCTGGTTGTCACGTGCACAAGCCTCTAATGTATTACAATGGATTTGAAAGAAAACACAAGTCTCAAATGACATTGTTTCTAGAATAGAACAAGATCATAAATAAGGAGTAAGAAGGTCTGCTGAGATGACAATCAGCTACCTCGTAAATCTCCATAGGAAGCCTCGGACAAGAAAATAAGAGAGGGTATCATGAAGATCCGGGCTCATAACCTACAAAAATTGTAGAAGCAAGGGGTGAGTACCAAACCACACGGTACTCAGCAAGCAAACTTCTAAACACAAGCTAAGGGTATGGAATACGGGTACTCCTTACACCCCAACCAAACCTCCACAACTACAACCTGCATAAAAACCAGCCCAACCTAATAGTTCACAATTTACATAGCACATAGTTCAACCATATCACTTCAACAATTACATATCAGCAACACACAAGATAAAGTTCACCAATCACAAGTTCCACAGAAAAGTACTCATAAGTTCACAAATGATAAAGATGCACAATGCAATGAAATGCAATGTCAAGTATAGTGATGCATGTCTGACCTAACGATACACACCCGCTGTCTCTCAGTCCGGGACTCATGGGGGACATATCTGTCCATGCATCCGTCGTGAAGTGCGACACGACCCTCGATAATGAAATCCGTCGCGGCGTGCGACACGTCCCTCGAATCATAGTATCCGTCGCGGCGCGCGACACGTCCCTCGAATCATAATATCCTTCGCGGCGCGCGACACGTCCCTCGAAATGGTACATCCTCTTTAATTTCTTATTCTTTCTTAGTTCACATAACACTTGTCACAACCATGTCTCAGAACCAATGCAAATAACATGTTCACATAAATAATGAGGAGATGACCATTTTCATAAAAATGCACACTTCATAACAACACAATCGTGATACAACACCAACAATGAATCAATACGCCTTTCAAACCATTCTCAACACATCACACACCAATAATTAATCACATTGCTTTTTATTACCCTTTTTTCATCATTAAAATTATCCAATATGGACAAGTCAACCCATCACCAAGTCCCATTACTCCCCAACACATACCACAAGGAAAATACACGAATTCTATACACTTAACAAGGGTTGAGAAATCCACTTGCCTCAAATAATCGAACAATCCCTCTGGGACTTGAGCCTTTCCATTTTGTTGTGCTTCCAAATCAATGCAATCTATTCAAATAAATCATCACAATAAGATTGTGAAACTAACCACACCCATATTGCTATATGTTTAGCCTTGACCCAAAAACCCACTCAAATCTATATTCAAGTTCCTAAGTTTCAAGCCTAGGGTTAGGTTCCAATTTCTCCAATATCATAAACTTAATGATATTCATATAATACAATACACCTAATATTTGATTTCATACCCAACATGTCAAGCTTGAATAAACTCCCGTAGAACCTCACTATATTTGAACACAATTCAATCATATCTAAAACTTACCAATTATTAGCTCATCATTGGCTATCAATATCTCATAATTTAAATCATAATGTGATAATTAAAATAAAAGTAGTTAAAGCCGAAGCTAACTGATTAGAAGGCTACGAAAATAAATTGCTAAAATCAATGTAGCCATCCTATAATCACCATTAAATAACTTGTTAACCATCACTCATCAATTAGTTCCTCAATCCTTTATTATCATTGGTTAATAGTGTACATTAAAACCTTGTCCCCCTCCAAAACTTCACAACACTACGGATTGTTCAACTTTAAAACTTACACTCTTTATCCAATCCCATGTAATACAAAAATTGAGTAACATTATATATATGTGGCAATAGAATAATTGTATGCAGGCACAAACTTAAAAAATTGCTTACTTGAATGTTATCGATTTCTCTAGTTTGTGTCCGCCGCATGTACAGGTAAGTTCCTCCTCTTCATTTTCTTTTCCAAATTAATTAAGTATAAAAATAAACCAGCCCTACTACTTATTTTAATATATATATGGGCCAAATAGTATAATATTTTAATAAATGGAGAAATAAATTTCAAACTTAGCCCATTATTATCAACTAAATTAATTATTTAACATTTATCCGTTAATTAAATAGCCGTAGTTATCGAATAGTTCAAAATTTCCAAAAATGACCTTCCGGGTCATTACAGTATTGGTCCACGTGGATATTAGATTAACCCATAAATAGCTTAACCCCTCCAAATTTATTTATTTGATAATTGTTGTGGCTCAATTTCTAAGAATTCATCATTATTAAAGGATGTAGAAGTTGAGTTTGAACCTGAATTTAAAATCGATTGGAGTTTGCACCGATTTTAAATGAAAATCCCACCTTCAAATGAAGAAGACATTTTTTTTTAATAATCCATTCAGTCGCAAAAACACGAACCATCGAAAGAATTGGATACAAACAAATGATTTTTAGTTGTTTTGAGTTAAATCGGATGGGTTGAGTTATTTATGGTTGAGGCCATATTGACCAATAGAGTAAATATAATTTATGTAAAATCATATTTAACTTTATAAATTTGCTTTGTTCACCAACTAGTTCATAGAACATCAAACTTCAATTAGTTATTTGTTCTTTATCTTTAAATATTCAAATATATATATAAGTTTTTTTTACTTTTAATAAAAGTAAATCAACCAAGAAATAAGCATTAACATAAACGAAAATGATGAACATTTAAAATAATGGGAGGGTTCAATGATTCGATTTTTCAATTATATATGTGTCTATCAGAAAAGAAAAATATTTGAATTTTTCAACTATAGTGGAGGTCCTTAAATTATGCCAATTTTGAGAGTTGATGGATTGACTACTTCTATCTTTAATAATATAATATATTTCGTATTTAATAAATTAAATTGACATCCATTTAGGACAAAAAAAATTATTTCTTAAATAAAATACTTAAATGAGTATCAAAAGATTTCATTATACTTCTATGATTTAGAGTATCTTTTCTTATTTGATCCCTTTCAATTCTATATTCAAAGTTTGCTACCAGATCTATTCATTAAAAAATAGTACGTGTTTGCATAATCTTCTCATATTTGAGTTACCATTGATATCGACACATTTGATACTATATCTAACAAGACGATAAAGTTCAAGAAGTAGTTTTTGCAAATTGGTGTTGAAAGTAAGGCAAAAAAACTTATGGCGAATCACCATTGATATCAATTATCAACACATCTGATACTATTTCTAGCTAGATGGTAAAGTTCAAGAAGTAGTTTTTGCAAATTGGTGTTGAAAGTAAGGCAAAAAAAGCTTATAGTGAGTCACCATTGATATCGACACATCTGATACTATACTTCTGGCTGGATGGTAAAATTCAAGTAGTTTTTGCAAATTGGTGTTGAAAGTAAGGCGGAAAAGCTTATGGAATAATTATTAACAATTCACTATATCTTAAATTTTACACACATTTTTATTGCTTTATATATATCTTAAAAGACTCATATATAAGATTTTTTCAAACCATGTATTTCCCACAACATGAGTACATTTTATGTGGTACAAATACTGACACTACATGTAGAATACAATTTTCTGTAAAGTGGATAAATAAAAAATGAAGACATAATATAAGTTATAAGTTACAAATTACAAAATGCCATGTCTATAAAAAGACACACTTGATAGCAAAGATATATATATAAAATTGATTTTCATAGCCCTCTACGGGATAATGAAATCAATTTTGTGGTAAGAGCAAGTACAATTTTGAGCACCAATATCACTAGCAACACAAGGAGGACTAATTCTTCCATCTTGATACCATTTTTTCCTTTGTTGAATTAAATCAGTGATGAAACCATCTAGAGTTTCTCTTGTGATGCCTGGCATAACAATAACATGTGCCATTTCTCTCACACAAGATAGTTGCCAACGACGAACGAATTCATGATCACGAGGCCTCTCAAGGACAACTATGATGCTAAGCTCATTCAACATGACACTGATTCCTGCTTGTTGAAGACGGTCTTTTAAGTATTTAGCATTGTCAAAACATCTCTTAACGTCTTTCTGAAAGCCAATTTGACCTTTAGCACTTAAACTATACCACAAGAAGATCGGAGTCAAACCATTTCGACTTCCAGAAATAGTAGCATCCACTGAAGCAATATATTCAACTCTTCTTGAAAGGTTGTTAATGTAACTTTTCCTTGTTATTTGAACTCCACAAGGCATTGGACATCCCAAAAACTTGTGACCAGAAATTGTAACACTTCCAATTGGCTTCTTGAAAGTAATCATCTATTATAAAATATAATCACAAATATTAGAATCATTTTTATGTTAAGCTAATATACTCAAATCTCTTAAGATGTAAGTAAGAAAAAAAAAAACTTACATTTTTAATAAAAGGGATAATAAGTCCATTAAGTGCTGCATCACAATGAATGTAAAATTGATCTTGTGTATAACCACATTCTTCAAGTGTTTTAAGAATAACATCAAGGTCATCAACAGCTCCTTTGAAGGTAGTACCTATAGTTAATAAAATGAAAATTATTAGAAAAAATGTATAATATAAGCTTATAATTATTTTAAAAAATATCTTAATTAAAATATTTACCAATTGTAACATTAATTATTGCTGGTTTGCCTTTATTTTGAAGTAGTTTAGCTTTCAAATCAGAATAATCCATTTCTCCATTTATAGTTGCATTAATATTTTCAAAATCCATTCTATACATCATTGCTGCTTTAGCCACTGAGTAATGAGAGTCTTTTGATGCATATAAAATTCCACTTGGATGTAATTCTCTCCTGAAAAAAAAATTAGACAAGTCAAAAAAATAAAATTAAACACTCTATTTTATTTTAATTGTTTTCTTTAACTATATTATCTCATTGTTGAAATTTTTGTCCTTATGTTTCAAATATTGACTTTATGATCCCAAAATTCTTTACTCTTGTTAGGTGATAAACTAAAGGGAGTATTTTATTTCTTTACAAAAAGTAAATAAATATAATTTTTTATACACTTTCGTGGATTATTTGGTGTTCAATTTTGTATAGTTGTTGAAGAAAGTGTTTTAGGCTCACGCACTCAAACTTTAAAAAATTAGGATAATCTTTTTTATAATTTATTTTTTGGTACTAAATGGTTACCACTCATTCAAGTTGAAGAAATTTGTTCACCAACCAAAAAAAAAATCAAGAAATTTAATTAATTAAACTTATAGTATTTTTTATATAATTAAACTGATCTAATATAATTTAAATATAATAACTAATTAAATTCACTCTCGAGAATCGAAACATCAGAAATTAATGCTTACCCAACCAATATGCCATGTAAATTTCCTTCTGTGCCACCATTTGTAACATAACCCCAATATTGATCTCTTTCAATTTCCCATAAGTCTGCAAACCAATTTAAAACAGCCACTTCGAAATCTTTTGAATGAAAATCCACAGTATTTTGAAGAAATGGATCACCACAATTATTTAAGTGAAATTGCAAAAGTGGAGCTAAATTTGCATAGTGTTCATAGCATATATTAACTGGATAACCTGAAGAAAAAAAAACAAGATTTCAATAACTCATCATTATAAAAACAAACAAATAAGTTATTTTAATTAATTATTTTTCAACAACAAAGAAAAATAATCATAGTTATGTAAAAGAAGTTTATATTTTAACATATCTAGTTATTGTTATAACTTGTAATGAGTATTATTTTTGATGATTTGTCAGGTTGTCTATAGAGTTTTGCCGTGACTGTTTTCATTTTTGTTCTTTCTTTCTCTATACTGCTTTTAATTGGTTTTTTTTTCTTGAACTCAGGGTCTATCGGAAACAGTCTCTCTATCTCTAAGGTAATGATAAAGTTTGCGTATACTCTACACTTCCTAGACCCTACTTTAATTTGTAGGATTACACTAAATATATTATTGTAGATATTGATATATTAATTTAATGTAAACAATCGATGCGATTAAGTTTTTACCATGTCAACCGTTATTTTTGACAGAATTAATTAGTCAATAATTCGAAATTGCTGAGATAGTAGTAATTTTGTCAATTAGCTATAGGCACATGCCTTAAAATCATATTTTCAAGTTTTCCAATTAATAATTTTCATATAAGAAATTGTCAACCTGACATCGTGGAACAACGTAATATAATTGACCTAAGACTTTAGAACCTTCCTGCATGTCAGCAATAGAATGTAAAGACAGATGTGACGATAAAGTTATCTTCGTATAATCTATAAATTATGAATTTGACCCGTATAAGCAATCATTCATACTTGTATTAAGATTGACTGTCTACACCATTCATCAAAAAATCACTTTTATGTATGTATTAAATATTGAACACACGACCTTAGCAAAAATCTTGATTTTGCCACTATTGTGTTGTGACCCTTGCAAAGATGCTATATGAACGCAAAATATTTATGCACCAGACTATCATAACCGATAGATAAAAATACATAATTACTTAATGATTACGTGAATATTCTTTACACTATCAATATAATATGTAAAAAAGAATAATTACCTATATGATAGTTGATACGTTGGGTAAGTGTATCAATATAATTCATCAATGTACAATCCAAAGTTGGTCCATCATTTTTGCCTGGCTCAGTAACTGAAAGATTCAAGTTTTTTCTTGGTGTTGTAGGTGTTGATGACACCTTAAGTCTCATCATTTCACTAAAATCACCATTTACAATTAACCCAGGTGGTGCCAATCCTCTTGGAGTCACAGCTGATGGCTCAAAGTCCTTGAAAAAATAAATAAAAGAAAAACCCATACTTTAGAAACATGAACATAATTTTAGGTATTCGGTACCTGTTTTAGGGTTTGACTAATTCAAATTAGTGCCAGAAAGTCCCATTAGATGTGTATACAGCTTGTTGGTACCAGATTAATATGAACTCAGTACTTTCAACATGTAGTGTAACTTTACAGGTAAAATTTCACTAAAATTGTAATAAAGAGTGTATATAAACCCATAAAGTTAAGAATATAATAGGTTCAATGACTAAGAACCTTAAAAATTGAACAATAATGTTTTAATCGTCAATCCGTCGCTCCCTACCATACCAAAGACTATTGTATTTCCACGGGCTATGACTTGAACCTGAAACTTCTCGTTAAATGTGGAGGAATTACTTACCACCCCACCACATTCTGTGGACTAAAGAACCATGCAAAAGACTAAAAAATGATAAAACAAAGAAAAAGTCTTTGAGTGATATTAAAAAAAAATTTGTTCATTTGACCACACAACACAAGAAATTTAAGGACATGTATACCAATCTTTCCCATTGATATTCCAAGAAAAGGAACAAGAAACCATGCATAAAGATGAAGCCATTAAAAAAAAAAGAAAAAAAAAAGATTAACCCTTAAGTAATCAATAAAATCCAAAGAGAAAAAATGGATATGATTAAGATTCTTTTAGATGCTAAAAGTATATTAATGACAACAAATTCAATTGCATAAATAGACAAACAATAATAAAACCAAAAAAAAAAACAAGAGTTTGCAAAGTAATATGGAATTGTAAGAATTATACCTTCTCAAATGATAAGCTTCCCATTCTTGGAGCTTATGTTTTTAGTTTATTTGTTAGCTTAGAATGGAAAACAATTGTGATAGAATATATGAATTATATCTTGAGAATATATAGGTCTAAAAGTTTGTGGGTTTGGGCACCAACCACAATTTTATTTATTTATTTCATTTATTTTCCCTTTTCACCTTTAATCTTTTTATTTTTTCCCCTTCACCTTTTCCTCTTGGTTTCCATTTTTTCCCACTTTTATAAATTCAAATAACAAGTGATTGAGTACTATTATAAATTAAAAAAAAAAAAAAAAGTCATCTTGATTATTATGATTTGTGGTCAGTTTTTGACCTCGTGGTACAAAAGACTTGTTAGACTTTGCAAGCCAAATAAGTTGGTAGGTGAGAATTGATATAAATCCAAGAAAATCAAATATTATGTCATGCAACAAGTGGTGATGTATTTACTCGAATTTGTAAATATAAGTCATTCTTTTCTAATGTGTTATTATGATGATTTTTATCAAAGTTCACCAACTACAAATGGCAAGTTTTTCTATGTTCATAACATAAGATTAATAATTTTTCGACTTGATGTAATACAAGTTACAACTACTTCCTAGCTAATTTTTACTCCATAATATATGTATCTGTACATAATACACATATACACACTTTAACTTGACAATAATTGGCAACTAAACATTACTCTAATTTTGAGTGTGCATATCTAGAGATCTCAACTTGTTTTCACTATGTCAATTGAATACTCCAATTTACAAAATGATTATCTAGACATCACTAAAATTCATGTGTCATGTCAGTGTCGGATGTCCACGGGACATAGCGAGGACGAGTTGAAATGTCTATTTGTCAGTTGAGGTATTTAGACGTACACTCTCAAAATTGAAATGCTTAATTGCCAGCCGAGGCCAAATTTAAATGTATGTATATATATATATATATTATGTCTATAAAAAGAAAATTCACTCTAGTTTTGACATCTGTCGTTGACCCACACAACTACATTTCTTACCCCTTATTGTGGGAAAATATATACTATGGCTTCTCTATAATTATTAATTAAAGTGACTCATCCCATATATACACTAACAAATTAAATATGATATCTAAACAATAAATATGTCACTAATTATTCACTTCCCGCAACAAAATTTTACTCCTTCTATTCACTTTTATTTATTCAGTACTTTAAATTTTGCACGTCCTCTGAGAATAATTATTGATATGAATATTTTATTATAATACTCCTATTAACTGATACTTAATACTAGATCTTAAAAAATATTTTAGAGATAAGCAATTAATGTTAGATAAAACATGAAACACTCTCCCCCCTCCCCCACCCCAAAAGCACACTCTCTCTCTATATATATATATGTGTGTTCAATTTTACATGAATATTATAGTAAAAATGTAGGAAATTCTAAATCTTGCAAAAGAAGTAAATAGACATGTGTTTAAGCAAAAAAAAACTAAAAAAACTAAGAGATTTAATTTTATTTTAAAAAATTACATGAGAAGTTGAAACAATAATTCACTTTTTCTCATTATAAAAAAATTGTACGTGAAAGAACAGCTATACAAGTCAAAATAGTATGTGGAATAGTTCTTTTTTCAAACGTGTGATTTCTTTAATTTTTCTTCTCTTTTTTTCACCATTATTGATGTTATATGTCCATTTGAGAGTTACAAAATGTATTTATTAATCATGAATAAGATCAAATAAAAAGCCACTCACGACCAAGTAAAAATAACTCCACTAAATGAGGAAATAAAATTAAATTAATTGCACTATCTTGAACCAAGTCAAACAAATTAGGTAGTATTTTATTTTTATTTTTTTACAATAAGCACAAAAAAAATGTAGTAATTAAAAAGATTGTTGTGATCTATTCTGTTTTATATATAGAGCTTTTGCAATAGATTTAGCCAGCTGTGTTAGTTGCCCAACATGAATAATAAGCGTGTTTAACATTAATTCAATTGTTATATTTGTTTCAAGTATCTTCAATAGTATTTTGAATAATATATATATAAAAAGAAAGTTTCAACGATTATGAAAGATTTTGAAGGTGGAACAAATCTATACTTTTAAAAAGCTTAATTTAATTTCTTTAAAGTACTTTATAGAGTGGAAAGTTGAAAAATACTAGTTACATCATTTAATTAGTTGCAGCATCAATATGAGTTGTGGTGCAGTGGTGAAACTGATTCATCCTTAATCAGAGATTTTGGGTTCAAGTTTTGGGTATGGAAAAAATTTTGTTGGGAGTGTCACCCCCGAATGGATTCCACTATACACAATCTGAATTTAGACAAGGCTCCAATGTAAACTTTGGATATCAGATAAATTCTGAAATAAAGATACATAGGGAGAGAGACGAGGGAGAGAGGGAGAGAGGCGAGCGAGAGAGTCAGATTCATGTGAATTCACTTGGATATAGTATATCTGGAACAAATTACATCTAACTTTGATCCAATATATCCGAGATGTATGTATCTGAATGCGTTAGATATGTATCTTGGGACCGGATTTTGGTATGAATAGTAGTTTCAAAAAATTCACGGAAAGACTCGTAATTAATTAAACACTAAACTAGTGAGATTTGTGTTGTTTGATCAACTTTATCTCTTAAAACAAGAGTCAAGTTCAACCATGACTACGATTCGGATTATTCCCAACCCATCACACGGAACTCGCCGTAGACGTAGGATATGGGCGTTGCCCACAATTCTCCTCCCAACATATGCCAAATACATTATGTCATTCATGGGAATCCAACTCATAACCTTGACTATAATATCACTTGTTAAGATTAAGTTCTTACCAAGCCATCATGCCAAAATTTATAGCAGATAGAAAAATCATAATTTTATTTTCTAATCAGACTCATCAAGTAGGCATCATGTCAATCATGACTCCAACCAAGTCGTTATCACTCCATCACTTAAACCTTATTATAGGCAGAGTATTGACGTTATTCAACAAATTTGGATGTTATGAGTGAGTACAATCGCGAATGAAAAACAAGTGAGCTTATGTAATTGGGTGAATGTTTGCACAAAAAGAGATCATATTTTGGAATCAATATTTAATTTTATATGTATATATATGAGTGTGCGCGCGCGTGTGTGCGTGTGTGAGAGAAGAAACACTGGCAATTATGAAACCAAAATCGGTGAAGTATATAGATCATGCAAGTCTTGACAAATCGATTTGAGTTCATTCAACCTAGTTGTCTTATATGACTACTAGTTATCCTATTGGATTACTCCCAAATCATATAAGACTCATGTTAATTAATGAATGTATAATAGGATATGAGACTTATTAGTGAAAGCAATAGGGTGATTTAAAATATCGATACTAATACTACCAGTTAGGAGTTGGGACCAATTCATAGTCCAATAATTTTTTCAGTCATTATTAGTACTCCAAAAGATGTTGCAAAGACTATGTATTCATATTTTATTTACTACTCTATAGAAACTCATGACTTGGTCTAGTAGGTTTAGTTGGTTAGTTTTCCAATTACAAATTTAGTATTCAGTTATAAGTTCGAGATGACAATGGGGCGGGATGGATGGGGGATTTAAGGCTATCCAAGGTGGGATGGGTTTAAGGTTGTGCGGGGCGGGGAGGGACATAGGGAGGGTTGAAGTGGTTTTTTAAAAAACTAATACGGGATGGGTTGTGGGTCTATGCGGTTTTATGCGAGTTTAAACTTAATTTTAACTTTTTACATGTTATAAGAGTTATAGAGCATTATCTATTTAGTTTATTTAAAGTTACTAAAATATTCAAGATAGTATCAAACTTAACTAGCACTACATCAAAAATGATCTTTAGCGGAAATTAATTAATGGCAATAGCTTAATTGCCGCTAAATATATATATTTAGCGGCATTTAGCACTCTTTGTAAATGTCCCTAAAGTCTATAGCGACACTGAATCCAATGAAAATTAATGTCACGACCCGAGCCTACACCCTGGAAGTGGCCGGCACTCGAGAACCATTGTTGGTCCCGAAGCGAACCCTCATCCTGGCTGACTACAAGCGGAAAACTAACTCAAGCAATAATAAGCTTAAAACCAAATGAAATCCATTGAACTCAAATATTCAACTCATAAAGTCTGGAAAATACTTAATAGCTATACTTATAGTTTATAAAACAACGCAAAAGAAAGTAAATAGGAACACCTCGACTCTGTCTATCTATGAAGCCTCTACTATTAAGGAAGGATATCGGGACAAGACCCACGACACCTCAAAGAGCTACTACTGACAACCTATATAACTGGAGTCCTCCGGAACTAAGGAGGCCTTACTCAAAAGTTGACAAGCGGAGGCAAAACTAACTACCTAAGATGCTTATCTTTATGAAAATCATATTTAAATGTCAATTCTTCACTTATATCTCATATAGTTAAGGGTTTAAATCCAAAAAAATTATGTTTACTCTCAAAGGCAAAACTAACTAGCTAACATGCTTATATGTCTTTATGAAAATCGTCTTTAAATGTCAATTCTTCACTTATATCTCATATAGTTGAGGGTTTAAGTCCACAAATTTTCATGTCTACTCTCAGAGGCAAAAGTAACTACCTAATATGCTTTTCTTTATGAAAATCATCTTTAAATGTCAATTCTTCACTTATATCTCATAGAATTGAGGGTTTATATCCCAAAAAAAATTAGGCCTACTCTCAAAAGGCAAAACTAACTACCTAACATGCTTATCTTTATGAAAATTGTCTTTAAATGTCAATTCTTCACTTATATATCATAGAGTTGAGGGTTTAAGTCCACAAATTCTCATGTCTACTCTTAGAGGCAAAACTATAGAGATGCAATGGGTTCACCTAAACCCCCTTTATCGACATCGTATATTGCATATATAAAAATAATTTATTTTCTTAATTCCCTAACATAATATGAGTTACAACTCAGCTGAAGGGCTTAATGTATAGGCAATTATTTTAGCTTCGGATCTCATTAAAGATATTCTTTTTATCTTTTCGAATATTGTCAAAATTACTTTTTGACCTCCCATATTTATTTTGAAACAAAAGCTTATCTCACAAAGGACCGCAATCAGGGGCAGATCTAAAGCGTTTGTGAGGGGGTTCGATTCAATAAAAAAATACATTATATTTATATACATATTTATCTTTTTTATTTTTTATTTTTTATTTTGTATATATATAATAGTTGAATCCTATAAGACTATCAAAATTAAAAATTCCCCTTGTCTTTCAATTTTTATGTTTTTGAATTGTCCAAAACATGTCGGAGTTATATGGGACTCTATCCAAACCACCTAAACAAGTTATAAATAGAAATTAAAAAAAAAAAAAAAAAAAGCCAATGAGCATATTTTAGTTATTTTAAAATGCAAATACTCAAAATGAGTAATCAAATTGCTAAATTTGAATTATATTTTTTCTAGACTAGATTAATATCCTATTGGCCAAGCTGCCAATTAAATGATCTCCTGTTTTTTTTTTTAAAGAATCAAATTATTATATGTATTCACACGGTGTGCGGTTATTAACTAAATCATTAAAAAAGTCTTATATATACACTTAAAGGTAAAGATATAAATCATACAAAAATATATTTAGTACAAATGAAATTATGAGTTTTGAGTTGAAATATGTTTTATTATTTATTGTTCGCTAAGTTTTTTTTTCTTTTTTTCTTTTCTAATAATATAACGGATCGAAAATCCAACGATTCATCAAAAATGTTAACGGTGATGATATATTTAATACCAGGGGCGTATCTAGAGGAGGTGTCATGTATTTACGTGAACTCAAGCTCCCCTCTCTAAATCATATATAGTAGTGTTATATTTTTGAAATATATATTTAAATATATATGTGTGAACCCACATTCAAAGTATCATATAATAATACGATGATGATTGAGTGCACCTCTCTAAGTGAGGATATAAATTTAAATATTATATCTATCTTGTCTTTTGAGTAAAACCTCTCCAAGTGATTATCGATAATACTTATAGCGTTTCAACTACTTTTTCTTTTGTTTTTTTCCTTTAATCTTTCAAAATTTTCAAGTGTGTTACATTGAAAATTCCTAAAAATTTTAGCCCTTTAATTAAATCAAATGTGTATATTAAAATTTAAAATTAGTAGTATTATATATTTTGGACCTATAATTTTTAAAATTTAATGGTACGGTTCATATTAAGAACCTAAAAGTCAAACCGATCAAATTTATATTTAAGATGCATTTTTTCGTAATCATGCACTCATTCTATTGAAATCCTGGATACGCCTCTGTGTAAAACAAATTAAGCATTCAAATTTCAATCAAAATAGAATCATGACCTTACACTAGTTCAAGTTCCTATATTTTTACGCTCGATCTCTTTAATTATCCTTCTTTATAATTCTAATCGATAGAATCATGCTTTAATTAGAAGAGGCAAAAATTATAAGTAACAAAAATTTTATGTTTTTTTTTGTGATTTGTGAACTACCTACGTAAGAATAAATTTACTCGATACATACTCTAACAATAGCAACTACGAATTTTTCTAAAAATATCAATATTATGTACTATTTCAAAAATGTTGTCAAAATAAATAAATAATCTTTTGACCAATGTTTGGGCCCTAGTGGATCCGCAGATCTCTCTTTTAGAGTCAAGATTTCACATTTGGAGTAAATTCAAATATACTTATTATCGAGGTGGACTCACTCCATTAGTTACGGGTTCGATAAAATTCATTTAAAAGTGGAATTAGCCTATTTACTACAATTTTTATTAAATTCAATAGTTATTATTCAAATTTTGTATTTGTATTTTAAAATTCATTAAATGTATACCAAATATATTAAGGGAAATTTTCAAAAATATACAATTTTTGAAAATATTTTCACCACGTAGCTCAATATACAGTATTATACCTGGAGAAAAATCATTATATATATTGTATCAATCTTATATAATGTGTTTAAAAGATGTTTATATATAAATATCAGCTAAATCGTGTGTTTATACACAAAATATATATTACGTGGTATAAATAATTCTAAAAATAGACATGAAGCGTAATTTTTCTCATATAATTAATTTAGGACTCATTAATCTTAAAGAACTAGAATCTCGAACACATAAACTTTAAATTCTGACTCAACCTCTAATTTCTCAATAATTTTAATTCAAACTCTATTTATTATGTAAAAAGATTAATTGATAAATATAAATAATATATTCTGAATTCAGTCAACATAAATTTGTAACTCAAAACTTGTACCAACAAAAGTTGTGGTTGAATGCTAAGTACACCAGGAATGTCGGATTCGAATTCCTTTGAGTACGAAGTCATTAAGGAGCTCGGACATCGATTGGAAAAAAAAACTCAAAACTTGTAACTCAAGCCTTGAAGAAAAGTCAAAATGGAAAATCTCATAATTAAAGAAAAGGAATGTACTTGATTAAAGGAAATGGAAAATATCTAATAATTATGAAGATTCGAGTACTGGTCAACGGACAAAACATAAAGCAATAATTTTAATATTTATTTATATAAATGTAATGACCCGGAAGGTCATTTTTAGAAATTTTGAACTATTGAATAATTGTGGTTATTTAATTGACGAATATTTATTAAATAATTAATTTATTTAGTTGATAATAATGGGTCAAGTCTGAAATTTATTTAAGATGTCATACCACTTGGCCCATATTAATTAAAATAAGTTAGTGGGGTTTATTTTAGGGGAAAAAAAAAAGAAAAGGAGAGAATAGCCGGAAGAACTTACCTGCGGCGGACATAAAATTTGAAGAGGAATCATGGGAGCTTCAAGTAAGGAATTGTTATAATCATTACTTTTATAATACTTGAATAATTTTGTTTTGATTGGTTAATAGATACTAACACCAAAAGCAATTAAATATAAAAATTAGAAGATATGTTAGATGACAGTGTTGGATTCGTTTAAGAGCTAGGTACTATAGGATTTTGTGATAGTTACTTTAATATATATTTGTATTATAAGGATGTATGTATACTAAGGGAGTAAATACTTTATAATTTTAGGAAATACATGGCAGATTCGTTCTTTTTAGTTGTGATCTTTTTCTAATAAATAGTAGTACATTCCTTATTAAATGGGTTAAAGCTAGGATCTGGAAATCTCTATGCTTAATGTCCATATGTTTTCAAGGCAATGGTCCAGCAATTTTGCTCCTATAATTTGTTTACGTGTTATAAATTTGGGGTCTATGATATGAGTAATTTAGTTTCAATAAAGTATCAGTTATGTCCTTGTGGACATGGATTCAACTTTGGAGTGAGTTTTGGGATCTAGGCTAGAAGTATAGTAATATGGGTGTCTATGGACTTGTTTGCTTACGAATATTGTACATTTGAATAGATTGCGTTGATTTGGAAGTCCAATGAAAGGGGAAGGCTCAAGTCCCGGAGTGATTGTTCGATTATTTGAGGCAAGTGGATTTCTCAACCCTTGTTAAGTGTATAGAATTCGTGTATTTTCCTTGTGGTATGTGTTGGGGAGTAATGAGACTTGGTGATGGGTTGACTTGTCCATATTGAATAATTTTAATGATGAAAAAGGGGTAATAAAAGGCAATGTGATTAATTATTGGTGTGTGATGTGTTGAGAATGGTTTGAAAGGCTTATTGATTCATTGTTGGTGCTGGTGTATCACGATTGTGTTGTTATGAAGTGTGCATTTTTATGAAAATGGTCATCTCCTCATTATTTATGTGAACATGTTATTTGCATTGGTTCTGAGACATGGTTGTGAAAAGTGTGATGTGAATTGAGAAAGAATAAGAAATTAAAGAGGATGTACCATTTCGAGGGACGTGTCGCGCGCCGCGACGGATATTATGATTCGAGGGACGTGTCGCGCGCCGCGACGGAAACTATGATTCGAGGGTCGTGTCGCACGCCGCGACGAATTTTATTATCGAGGGACGTGTCGCGCGCCGCGACGGATTTCATTATCGAGGGTCGTGTCGCACGCCGCGACGGATGCATGGACAGATATGTCCCCCATGGGTCCCGGACTGAGAGACAGCGGGTGTGTATCGTTAGGTCAGACATGCATCACTATACTTGACATTGCATTTCATTGCATTGTGCATCTTTATCATTTGTGAACTTATGAGTACTTTTCTGTGGAACTCGTGATTGGTGAACTTTATCTTGTGTGTTGCTGATCTGTAATTGTTGAAGTGATATGGTTGAACTATGTGCTATGTAAATTGTGAACTATTAGGTTGGGCTGATTTTTATGCAGGTTGTAGTTGTGGAGGTTTGGTTGGGGTGTAAGGAGTACCCGTATTCCATACTCTTAGCTTGTGTTTAGAAGTTTGCTTGCTGAGTACCGTGTGGTTTGGTACTCACCCTTTGCTTCTACAATTTTTTGTAGGTTATGAGCCCGGATCTTCATGATACCCTTTCTTATTTTCTTGTCCGAGGCTTCCTATGGAGATTTGTAAGGTAGCTGATTGTCATCTCAGCAGACCTTCTTACTCCTTATTTATGATCTTGTTCTATTCTAGAAACAATGTCATTTGAGACTTGGGTTTTCTTTCAAATCCATTGTAATACATTAGAGGCTTGTGCACGTGACAACCAGATTTTGGGGGTTTTAATAAGTTGACTTTGTATTCCGCATTATTAGATGGTGTTAGTCTTTTTTTCTGGTTTTACTTCCGCATTTATTGTATTAGTTGGGTTTTAGGCTGACTTGTCTTGGTGGGATAAGACGAGTGCCATCACGTCCATTTTTGGGTCGTGACAAAATGGTATCAGAGCCCCAGGTTCATAGGTCTCACGTGTGTACAAGCCAAGTCTAGTAGAGTCTCGAGGATCGGCGCGGAGACGTCTGTTGCTTATCTTCGAGAGGCTATGGTGACTTTTAGGAAAAATCTTCATTTCTTGTATCTCTATCGTGCGTCCTTGGTCTGATTTGATTCCCTATCGCTTCATTCCACTCTCTCACTTGTAATGATGGCTCGTGCGTGGTTCTTTATGCGAGTAGTTGGTGTCATGTGGGTTTGATGTTAGACCTAATATTAACGTAAAAGTGATAGACTTATGAAAAGAATGTTTGGTCAGATTAGAAATGTTCAACGATTCGAAGGGGTTGAGTAAGGTTAGTTACCCAACAAAGGGAACAGTACTTGAGCGGTATAGACAATATCTGGAGTGGTTCGACAATTGGAAGTGTAATAATTAAAGGGATGGCTAGATAATGAACAATGTAACTTCGAAAAATACAGTTAGTAAAGTTGTCATAATATGTATGGGTTGCTTAGCGAATGATGAGAATGATGTTGCGCCAATTAAGGTCAGAATCTCTACTACGGTTTCATATATTGAGTGTATATCAAAGAAGGTCATGATATGACTACTATAATGGTACCGATTCTCACTTGGTTAGAGTTATGGAGTGTGTTACTCATGCTATCGACCTTATCTACGAAGGAATGCATACCACTTTGGACGAAAGACTGAACGGATTTGGTAGTGTATTGTAGTTACTTAATGGGTAGAAATGTGTGGACTATTTGGGTACGATCTTCTCGATAGATATGATGTGTTCTAGTAGTCGACCTAAAGGACTTTCACGGTATGGTACTAGTGGTATATGAAAATGGATACATCGATTGTCAAGTGAAAATACTAACTACTTGAGGAGTTATTAGTTGTATCACATGCTCGTATAATAAAATTTGATGTTGCATTCACATTTGAGAAACCAACTAGTTTGTTACTACGAACACTTGAGTTAAGCATTGTTTGTAAGGAAGCTTTTAGTGGTGGATCTTTGGTAAGGTATTAAAGCGTTTAGGTTGGGAAATGTATCTCGAGAATTCTAAATGAGGATAGGTGATTTCATCGTAAGCTCCCAGGGAATAAATTGATAATGAAATGACATGCTTATGGGTAGAGGAAGTCCTAATGAGTATACATGTGTGAAGGTAATTCAGGATTTTAGTAAGAAAGCGCGTATAAAATTTGGGTTAGTCCTTTGAATTTGGTTGGTATAATTGGGTTTAAGGTGTTATGTCGATGATAAGGTTGACTTATAGACAATGACAATGGATAAATGAGCATGATGGTATTAAGAGTTTGCGATGGATTGTGATTGAGATGCAATTATATGATAAGGATTGCTGGTTGAATAAATTTTTATATTGTAATAACGACTTGCGGTATTTAAAGTTGTGGTTTTCTATTATTTGGTGAGTAGCGTGGTTGTAAGGAAAATTTTAGGATGTGTTGAGACACTACTTGAATAGAATTGAAAGGAGCTAGAGTCATAAATGGAAATAAAAATTAGTAGAATGTAGTTTAGCCTTCGAAAGGGGGCGAGAACAAGAATATTTACTCTGATTGCAAGGGCCAAATATGTATCTTTAGAGATAGTAGAGAATTGGGTTCAGAGACAAACGGTTCCATCTGTTTTGTTATGATTATGGTGATAGTGTTACGTGTCGTTCATATAAGTTACAAATTGTTGGATAAGATTTGAGAAAGAAGTCTATAGGCATTCGATTTAAGTGTGGTAATAAGTGTTTTGTGTTTTCTAGTTTGATAACTGGTACTCTTGGAATCCCAATTCCGATTTTTCATTCTCAGTCTACGATCGTGGTAGTATGTTTTATCTAGGTATGGATTGGTAAGGTAAGAATGATCCATTATAGGGTATTGAGCATTTGGAAGGACTTATGCATGGTTTGAGTTGTAAAGTTTGTTATTTTTGATTGTTAAAGGACTTAAGGAAGGGTTTCACTTATGGTTTGATTTAGAGGATAAGGTAAAATGTCATGGGTTGGTTGTCAAAGGATAAGATTGGTAAGCGAGCTATCGAAAAGAATAAGAGTCTGGTGTATTGAAGAGTTTAAGGTATTTGAAATTTGTGTCACGGGAAGAATATAAGAAAGGTGAAAGAATAAGACATCTCGTATAGATCCTTGGTTCAAAGTTGAAGGTAGTAGGGTTTCTCACCTTTGAGTTTAAAAATGACTATGCAATGTGAGCTAGTTTGGCACAGACTTACTAGGGGTTTATAAGTGACTTTTATGAAGATTGAATTTTGATTTGGGTGACAAACAAAGATGTGTGGAAGATTTTGCGTTGTTATGAGGAGTTAGATTATTTAAATTATGGTAGGTGATTTATGGATGCGCTACGGTATGGACATATTTATTGATGATTTTTTTTTTGGGAGGGGATTGAAACTACTCTTTTAAATGGGACTACACAGACTGATGTGATGTGTTACATAGACACTGGATGGTAAATAAGGATTCTGAGCTTATAGTATATAGATTTATTGGAGTGACTACGGATTTCTCTGAGGTTTGGCATGAGGTATGTGATGGTTTAGAATGGTAGTTGAAATTTGGTATGTGAATGATCAGGTGAAGTTGACATTGGGTGTGATTCAATTGTTGTACCTCGATGGGAAAGTACTTATAGATTTGGAATTAATGCTATCAGTCTTGGGTGTGACTCATATCTGTCAAGAAATGCTTCAATGGAAAGAGAGGGAGTCATAGTTTGAAATTTTTAGAGGCGACAATGTGGTTGCTAAACAGACTTTGATACTAGTAATGGTTTGAGAGTAGGGTAAATGACCGATGTGGTTATAATGTTTTGTTAGTATTAGGAGTCTTGGCTTATGTGGAGTATTGTGAGAAGTATGTGAAGTTTGATAAATCGAGTATGTGTACGATTGTAATGGGGACTAGATCAGTTGACTGTGTGTAACTAGAAAATCAAAGAGATGGAGTCACATGAATGAAAAATGTTTGATATGGGCATTATAGGAGTATTTGGTATTATTTTACCTTGGTTTCATATATTTTTATGTGACTATCTACTTCGTTCTGGACATGGTTTGGAATATGATTCGTTGCGTATGTCCACGTGTGTTTATACATCTATGGGTGAATCCCTAGTGGTGGATCGGGTGTACCGATCTTGTGATTGTCCTCTTAGTAGGGTGGAATTCTTGGACAGGCTTAGTCATTTCAGTTATGGCAAATTTGGTGTTGTTTGGAATAGTTGAAGTATACTAGTAAGCACAACGTTACTTATGAGAACTTATAAAAGAGCTACCATGAATAGTTATAGTTGTTGGACAATTTTAATATCCATCTCATCACCGAGGTCATGTTCTGGCTGTGTGATTGAATGTGGGGGCCATAGGGTCTAATTATGTCATTCTTAAGAGTTGTCTATAATCACAACTATTGATCTAGTGCTTCCACAATGTTGTTAGAGGTTCTGTATGCTTGGGTGTATCGCTTGTTGGGTGGTTACTTGATCATTTCCTTCTTTGGGTTAGATAAGTTTGATTCTCCCTTGATGATTAACCGATGTCTAAAGATCATATTTTAATAACTTAAGCTCGTGAAAAGATTATGTTGTGAGAAGAGAATCTTGATAAGATTTGTGATGATTTGTGCATTATGAGTGTGTGGTGGTTGGTTTAGGTTCACTTCTGATTGTACCCAGTATTGATTCAGAATTTTATCGTGGTTATGTGAGAAAAGATTTGACTTAGTGATTGTGTTATGTTGTAGAGGGTTTCGGTTCAAATTGGGTTCATGGGTCAGTCTGTGGCTTGGTAATCACTCCTGATTTGTAGATCTACAAAAGTTTGATTCAAAAATCAAGTTCTTAGTAGTTCATCTTGATCGAATTGTCTTAAGGAGGAGCTTACTTGGTGAGATGAACACCAACTCAGGAAGATCACAACCCAGGCTTTTGGTAAAGTTAGTTATTCTTCATTCTCTTCTTTATGTTCGAGGACGAACATAGTTTTTAGTGGTGGATAATGTAATGACCCGGAAGGTCATTTTTAGAAATTTTGAACTATTGAATAATTGTGGTTATTTAATTGACGAATATTTATTAAATAATTAATTTATTTAGTTGATAATAATGGGTCAAGTCTGAAATTTATTTAAGATGTCATACCACTTGGCCCATATTAATTAAAATAAGTTAGTGGGGTTTATTTTAGGGGAAAAAAAAAAAGAAAAGGAGAGAATAGCCGGAAGAACTTACCTGCGGCGGACATAAAATTTGAAGAGGAATCATGGGAGCTTCAAGTAAGGAATTGTTATAATCATTACTTTTATAATACTTGAATAATTTTGTTTTGATTGGTTAATAGATACTAACACCAAAAGCAATTAAATATAAAAATTAGAAGATATGTTAGATGACAGTGTTGGATTCGTTTAAGAGCTAGGTACTATAGGATTTTGTGATAGTTACTTTAATATATATTTGTATTATAAGGATGTATGTATACTAAGGGAGTAAATACTTTATAATTTTAGGAAATACATGGCAGATTCGTTCTTTTTAGTTGTGATCTTTTTCTAATAAATAGTAGTACATTCCTTATTAAATGGGTTAAAGCTAGGATCTGGAAATCTCTATGCTTAATGTCCATATGTTTTCAAGGCAATGGTCCAGCAATTTTGCTCCTATAATTTGTTTACGTGTTATAAATTTGGGGTCTATGATATGAGTAATTTAGTTTCAATAAAGTTTCAGTTATGTCCTTGTGGACATGGATTCAACTTTGGAGTGAGTTTTGGGATCTAGGCTAGAAGTATAGTAATATGGGTGTCTATGGACTTGTTTGCTTACGAATATTGTACATTTGAATAGATTGCGTTGATTTGGAAGTCCAATGAAAGGGGAAGGCTCAAGTCCCGGAGTGATTGTTCGATTATTTGAGGCAAGTGGATTTCTCAACCCTTGTTAAGTGTATAGAATTCGTGTATTTTCCTTGTGGTATGTGTTGGGGAGTAATGAGACTTGGTGATGGGTTGACTTGTCCATATTGAATAATTTTAATGATGAAAAAGGGGTAATAAAAGGCAATGTGATTAATTATTGGTGTGTGATGTGTTGAGAATGGTTTGAAAGGCTTATTGATTCATTGTTGGTGTTGTATCACGATTGTGTTGTTGTGAAGTGTGCATTTTTATGAAAATGGTCATCTCCTCATTATTTATGTGAACATGTTATTTGCATTGGTTCTGAGACATGGTTGTGACAAGTGTTATGTGAACTGAGAAAGAATAAGAAATTAAAGAGGATGTACCATTTCGAGGGACGTGTCGCGCGCCGCGACGGATATTATGATTCGAGGGACGTGTCGCGCGCCGCGACGGAAACTATGATTCGAGGGTCGTGTCGCACGCCGCGACGAATTTTATTATCGAGGGACGTGTCGCGCGCCGCGACGGATTTCATTATCGAGGGTCGTGTCGCACGCCGCGACGGATGCATGGACAGATATGTCCCCCATGGGTCCCGGACTGAGAGACAGCGGGTGTGTATCGTTAGGTCAGACATGCATCACTATACTTGACATTGCATTTCATTGCATTGTGCATCTTTATCATTTGTAAACTTATGAGTACTTTTCTGTGGAACTTGTGATTGGTGAACTTTATCTTGTGTGTTGCTGATCTGTAATTGTTGAAGTGATATGGTTGAACTATGTGCTATGTAAATTGTGAACTATTAGGTTGGGCTGGTTTTTATGCAGGTTGTAGTTGTGGAGGTTTGGTTGGGGTGTAAGGAGTACCCGTATTCCATACCCTTAGCTTGTGTTTAGAAGTTTGCTTGCTGAGTACCGTGTGGTTTGGTACTCACCCCTTGCTTCTACAATTTTTTTGTAGGTTATGAGCCCGGATCTTCATGATACCCTCTCTTATTTTCTTGTCCGAGGCTTCCTATGGAGATTTGTAAGGTAGCTGATTGTCATCTCAGCAGACCTTCTTACTCCTTATTTATGATCTTGTTCTATTCTAGAAACAATGTCATTTGAGACTTGGGTTTTCTTTCAAATCCATTGTAATACATTAGAGGCTTGTGCACGTGACAACCAGATTTTGGGGGTTTTAATAAGTTGACTTTGTATTCCGCATTATTAGATGGTGTTAGTCTTTTTTTCTGGTTTTACTTCCGCATTTATTGTATTAGTTGGGTTTTAGGCTGACTTGTCTTGGTGGGATAAGACGAGTGCCATCACGTCCATTTTTGGGTCGTGACAAAATATCAGCAACTTGTTCTTCAGTCTTGCAATATTCAACCACTATCTCTTTATCTTGGACCAAATCACGAATGAAGTGCCATTTGATGTCGATGTGCTTGCTACGGCCATGAAAAACAGGATTCTTTGTTAACGCAATTGCAGACTTGCTATCACAAAATATTTTTGTAGAACTATCTTGCTTGTGTTGAAGAAATCCAAGCATCCTTCTCAACCATAATGCTTGTGTAGCACTACTTGTTGCGGCCATGTACTCTGCTTCAGCAGTTGATAAAGCAACAACGTGTTGTTTCTTTGAAGACCAAGAAAATACACCAGATCCCAAATAAAATGCATAGCCTGAAGTACTTTTCCTTTGCATCATATCACCAGCCCAATCACTATCAGTAAATCCAACAAGATTACTATCAATAGTCTTTGAATAAAATATACCATCAGAGTGTGTACCTTGAATATATCTCAAAATTCTCTTAGCAGCTTGCAAGTGAGATTGACGTGGAAACTCCATAAATCTGCTAATTAATCCAACTCCATAAGTAATATCAGGCCTGGTAGAAGTCAAGTATCTTAGACTTCCTACCAATTTCCTAAAATATGTAGCATCGACAAAATCGTGTGTGCCATCTTTGGTCAACTTCAATCTCTCTTCAGCAGAATTCAAGATCAATTTGACTTTCTTCTTGACTTTCTTCATAATTAATATTTTAACACTATCATCATCATATTTTTTTCTTTTCTTGTATTCTTGAATAACCATTCTTGCCTTAAAATCGTCTGCTTCTCCAATTGATTTGTACTTGATCTTGCATGTCCATTCAACACCAGTTGATTGTGTATATGGTAGAGTAGGATCCTCAACAAATAATTTTTCATTCTCTTCAAAACTTATAATTTTAAATAATGATTCAGAGTTGATTGTATCTTCACTATTCATAGTCATGCACTTTAATTGCGGATCTAGAACTTCAATTGTTTTTGCTTCAATTTTGGGTAGATCATCAAAAACTTGCTCTTGGTGAACACTTTTGCTTCTTTTATTACCAGCTTCATCTTCAAAAGCTTCAACTAATTTTTCTTGTGAGACAATAGTGAGTATTTCAATTTCTTTTTCAATAGCTTCACTTTGTATAGAACAATCATGTCTACTACATGTCTCATTGGTTAAATTACTAACCTCTATCGAAGCAACATCAGTTTTCACCAAATTTTTCTGTTTAGTTGTTTCAGAAATTATTGATTTATTAGATTGACCACTATTGAAGTCTTCTTTGCAATTAAAAGCATATATACCGCAATTACCTCTATCTTCCTTTCCTTTTTCCATAATTTTTAAACTTTGATCTTCTTCATATATTTCTATCATATTTGATGATTCTTCTTCTTCTTCTTTTAATTGATCATCCTTTCTTTGGTCTTCTTCATTTATTTCTATCAAACTCAATATCTCTTCTTTATCATCCTTTCTTTGGTCTTCATCCTCCACTATCACATCTCTATTTTCTCGTCCTCTACCTATGAAATTTTGACATCTTTGATTTGTCTTAACCCAGTTTGATATCTCTTCTCTTGGATTAAGTTGACTCACCTTTTCTGGCAACGCTTCATTAAATGTTTTTGTCATCTGTTGATTCAGGGACATCTCATATGTCACCAATTCACCTTCTAGATCATCAAGCTTCAAGGTATTCAAATTTCGAGTAGACTCAATATCTTTTTTCTTGATTAGAAACTCTAAACGTAGAGAATTTAATATTTTTTCAACAACTTTAACTTCTTCTAATATTTCTCCATTGATCCTTATACCATTGACAATTTCTTTAATTCTTGTAAAAAAATCTTTGATTGTTTCTGTTGGTTTCATCTGAGCCAACTCAAATTGTTCCCAAAGTTCTTGAAGTTTTTCTCTCTTCACGTCTGAAACACGTCGATATGTTTTTGTTAAAATTGTCCAAGCCTCCTTTGCTGACGTAGCATATAAAATTTTATTATATATACACAATCCGACCGTTTTATCAAGGTAAAACCATGCCTTATAATTCAATTTTCTATTTTTCTCCAATTGTTTTGCAGCTTCACCAGTCAATGTTGTGCCCTCTGGGGCATCCACAAATCCAATATCAATAATGGACCATAGTCCAACAGTTTTGAAAAAAAATTTCATCTGTTGATGCCAACTCTCAAAATTATTTTTGCCATCAAACACAAAAACAGGACATTCGGGTAAATATGGAATATCCATATTCTTTTGTATATGTTGGATCTCACACACGACTATTATAAGGATCTCACACAAGCTTTTATAAGGATCCCACACAAGCTTTTATAAAGATCTCACACAAGCTCTGATACCAATTTGAAGGAAATAAAATTACTCAAGGTAATAATATATGCAGAAGTGAAAGACCCAACACAATGATTTTGTAAGAGGCTTTATTCAATAACTCAATGACTCTTGTATTCTCACTACACAATGAATGTATCTCTCATTATATTACAATATGTAATAAGGCACCCCTATTTATAAGACTAACAATCAAAGTAAACTAGGACTAGGAAACTATAAAACTAACAAATCCTAATTAAACATAAATAGGTAAATACCATAAATAACAAATCCTAAATTAGTAAGGAATCCTAAACTACTTTGGAATCCTACTCTTGGTTTATTTCCTACAGTGCAGCACAGAACTACCAAGAAATCATCCTTTTTCCCCTTCCTCGCGCGTTGCTCATCCATTTCCTCCTATTAACCACATACACATAATGCATGAAGAAGATCTGGCATAACAGCTAGAAGATCAAAATACTTGTTTATGGTGTCAAACATGCAACAAAGCACCAAACGGCTCTAATCTGTCTGTGGTAGTTAAGCTTGGTTCCAGTTTCTTGATATAGTCAGTATGTTTACGTCCACCTTGCTGAACATGGTGGACGATATACAGGTACTTTACTGTCTATAATTCTCTCTTAACCCTTTTGATTTCACCATTAAACATCACCCAGTCGATTCTTCAGCTTTAAAAAAACTAGTTAAGCTGAAAGAACTAATCTGATGGATATGCTGAGTCCCTCAAGAGGTAAATCAGCCGAAAGAGCCTACTCTATTCCTTTAGATGATTGAAGGTTCACATCACCCATAAAATCAAGATGTTCAAGTGTAGAAGATCAAAGTTTAGGGGCTCAGACGTAATACATCCTATATGCATTTCAGATCAACTTAGCCCGGAAATAAGCATGGTGTTGACAAGATAGAAGTGTAATTCTAATGTGATCAAGATTAAAATAAGGTGCCTAGTTTGGTTATGGTCAAATTAAGACACGACAACAGAATATAAGACTGCATAAAACAGAAAATTTGAGATCAATATAGGACTTGACAAATTTCTTCTTGAAAATTTATTTGGTGAAGTAAAATAATAAGTACATATTTTAAAATGGAAAGTCAAAGACTACATATCAAGAAAACAATAAAATGGGAAAACTAAGACCTTGCATGTGGAACCTGTGGAAGGATACAGTTACTAACAAGAAAGGTGGCCCTGAAAAAGAATATTCCACTTTTCTTTTTTGACAAGTAGTTGTCGCAAAAAATCTCTTCCAGTGGGCTGCAGCAGCAGGAAGCATTTTAGAATTTACATGTAAAAACACCAAATGGTTGCATTAAGTAGTGAAACAGGCATGATTATGTGAAGTGCAAACGCATTTGAGATTAGGTAGACAGAGTTACGTAATTGAGGACAAGATCAAACAGTACCTTCAGAGGAAGGCTTTCTGTACATTTTTTGATAAACACCTTCTGTTCAGTCCTTACAAAGTACTTACTGAGCTTAGGCTGGTAAACCACTTTTCTAATGAACGAAGTACGTGGCAGTTAGATATTTTATCAGGCAATCATTTACCCATAGCAACATGACCCTTCCTCACCTTCCCAGTCAACAAAACGAGCATTAGATGCGAAGCCAAATACTTATCGATCAAGTGGTGTAACATGCCTTTATCTCTATTCAATTTAAAACTACATCACTTCATTGACTTGAATGCCCAAAATGACAAATTCTTTATCATGTAATAAAAATGGTATGCTCAAGAATTTGAAAGCATTAATTAAGAAGATTGTTGGTATGAAACAATTACTTGCAAGTGGGAGAAACCAGGAAATTGCCTCTGCAGATGTTTACCCCTTCAGGAGGGGAAGATTAACATGAATTATTGAAGTAGAAACTTGCAAGTGCTATCATGGCGATGATTCTGTTCCTGAATGGCATGGACACTTCTAAAGTGGTCGTGTTCTTGTTGGAGATTCCCACAACCCCTCGTTTGACCCTCATCAGACTTGTGTGGAACTCATCTTTTACCATGTCCAGATTTGTTCCATTGTTTGACGATTCAGCATGTGCCTTCAGTGTGCCTGGAAGGCACTACCACATTTTATCATCTATCTATTTCTTCTTCTTTTTTTTTTTGGATAAGGTATATATTTCTTTTTTTCTCTTCCTCCATATCAGCTGCAAGGTGCAAGTAGATTTTAAAAATCTCCACAGATGACATTCAAATTCTGAAGAAGATAAAATGTGGACAAGGTGAGCAGGAGTCGAGTGTCTCTAACAAAAGTTTTAAGGAAATATGATCCGTATGTGTCACTGCTAATAGATAATAATGCATGCTTTTAAAAATTCAGTGGTTATTGTCTCCCATTCTTTTTAGGTGGAAACTTGGAATAGTTTACATATAACTACAATAATAAAACTATCCGTTTCCAAAACCAAAAAAAAGAAGAAAAATAGTCTTACCTCATGCAATTTCTGCTTTCTTATTGGTTTTGGCGGTGCTTTCTTTCCTCAAAGCCCCAAAGGATCAAAAATAGGAAACATGATGTTCTCTGTTTTTCGTCTGTCATGTATTTTCACTTATGTCCTCTTTGACAACGAGAGGATGGGTTCCCCCTTCGAAGGACACTTTCTCAAGCTTTTTTCCCTAATCCCTTTCAGTTTGTAGATGACAAGTGGTTCGTCTCAAGTAGTACACTGCCGATCTCTACATTCACCAATGTAATTTTGACTAGATTCAAGAATCAAACCCATTACCAATAAGATTCGCTATACATGACTAAGCCAAAAAAAGGTGAGAGTCTAGTGCAAGCTTTTTTGAAAACGCTTATCGAATGAGCAATTTTCCTAAAGCAAGAAACAAGCGACTAAATTGCACAAAAGCTGCTGATTCTAACGACATATTTGTTTTCTTGCTCGTTAGTGCTATATAAATCACTATAAAACCATCCAAGTTCTTGCTACATTGTGTCCTGTACTTTCACAGGAACTGAGTATGTTGGATAAGAACTTGTTTGGATCCATAGTATAGAGGTAAAAGATAGACAGGTACCTTAAAGACAATAAGAAAAGAATATGAAAGTGTTCGTGTTGAAACTAATACTTAGGATAGAGAGCCAAAAACTTTAGGTTTCGAATGACATAACTGACTCAGTACTTTCTCACTCTAATAATAAAATAACCGACTGCAGACGGTAGAGGTCGACAGAATTCTATTTCCGATTACCTCCTCCCACAACTCCACCCTCCAAAAGAGTAACCACAAGTCTTTACGGTTTCTAGAGTTAGTTCTTGAGAAAATGGTAACTTGACATACAAAGAAAAAATCTTGAGCATGAGATAATGAGAATGAACCAAAAAGCTGAACACATTGGGCTGACCTTCAAGAATGATTAAACTTCATGTTTTGGGGAAGGATTTACATGGCTTTGGTCTAGTGGTATAGGTGTAACAGATGATGTGTGGTTAGGCACACTTCATGGGTATGAATCCTGCCACACACAAAATTCTGATATTTAACAGGAAAAGGGTAGAGGGGCGGGCCCATTATCAACAAAGATTCGAAGAGTGTGTGGAGATTTCTAAAAGTTCTGGGTACGGATTTGTTTTCCATATTTTGGTAGCTCACGAACCTCATTTCCATTAATAATAGCCTTTGATGGAATAAGTGAAAACTACATATTACCAATATATCAGATAGGCATGTTGTTCATGCAAATGTCATATTCATGTCCAAGTCCCTGCTACCTAGTTGGAGATGGAAGCTGGAAGCAAAGTTTTATCTCAATAGAGGACAGGTGAACTTTTATGCAAAATATCTGAAACCTCATTTCATCTTCTTCTATTGTGATAATAAAGATATACACCTTGACTCTAACTCAACCCCAAAACTAGCTTATAAGGTGAGATTATCCAAGATCATATAAAGATGACAATTTTCCTCATACCCACTGATGTGGGACTCAACATCCCTAGCAAGCTCACGACTGAACATATAGAGCGTGGACAATATAAGATGGGAGCCCAACATCAAGTAAACAATAAACTGGGATGGATCTGGCTCTAATACCATAAAGATATGGATCTTAAATCTAACTCAACTCCAAAAGCTACCTCATGAGGTGAGGATTGTACAAGACCATATAAAAAGATCAATTTTTCTCATACCCGTCGATGTAGAACTTAACATATTGTATTTGGATCCTAGTAGGCTATTTCAGTGGTTCAACGACAGCTTTTTGGATATTAGATTAAAGGAAAAAAAGACGCGGAAAATATTTTGAAGTAAAGGCTATATTGGAACTTTTTTCTTTTTTTCCCTAGCTAGTATTGTGAGACTTGTTCGTGTTTATCTGGTTTTTGTCAATCTATCGTGAGGTAACATATGTTTCATTATAGTATAACACTTTTGCAAGTCCTTGAGCCTTTTTTTTTTCTACTCTTAGACAGGCACTTCGTTTAGTCAATTTCCAAGTTAGATAAAGGAGAAAAATGGCGGTTGGTTGATAGCTAAAAATAGCCAAACTATAACGAGTCATTGGGATGTACTCGTCTAGGAGTGCTATGTCGGTCTAACTAGAGCAAACGGTACATGACATACGGTAAGTTTTGGTACCAAAATTGTACAATTTTATTCATCCATAGAGATACAAATTTATAATATAGAAAAATAAACAAGCTAGCAATCAGATCCCTTGATTCTAGTAGATTTGAGAATCAAGGGATGATTCTAATATCCTAACATATTCAATAGCATATAAGATATGATTCTATTAGATCAATTTAAATCCTACAAAATCATATCTATACACTTAGATATTTACAAATCAACACTCCCCCTCAAGTTGACACGTAAATATCTCATGCCTAACTTTCTTACAAGAATTTCAAACTTTGGTTGAAACAAGCCTTTTGTGAAAATAGCAATTTGCTAATTTATTGGGACAAAGGAATGCACACGTTTCCTTCTTCAATCTTCTCTTTTATGAAGTGCTTATCCACTTCAACATGCTTTGTTCTATCATGTTGAACTAGATTGTGAGGAATACTTATGGAGGCTTTGTTTTCACAGTACAACTTCATTGGTAACACAAATAGTTTCTTTAGTTCCTCCATCATCTTCTTGAGCCAAATCATTTCACAGATCCTATGGGTCATGGATCGGTATTCAGCTTCAGCACTGCTACGGGCTACAACATTCTGTTTTTTACTCCTCCAAGTCACGAGATTTCCCCATATAAAAGTATAATATCCTGATGTAGACCTCCTATCAATAGTAGAACCTACCCAATTTGCATCTGTAAAGCTTTCAATGCCTCTATCTTGACCTTTTTTGAAAAACAATCCTTTCCCTGGTGAACTTTTCAGATATCTTAGAATCCTGTAGACCGCTTCTTAGTGCTCTTCCTTCGGAGAGTGAATAAATTGACTCACTAAACTTACAATAAAAGCTATATCAGGTCGAGCGTGTGATAACTAGATCAACTTCCCCACTAGTCTCTGATATTGACTTTGGTCAACTGAATTTTCTTCTTTGCTTCCGAATTTTATATTCGGATCAATAGGTGTTTCAGCTGGACGACAACCACTCATGCCTATCTCTTTTAGAAGATCTAGTACATACTTCCTTTGTGACACCATAATGTCTTCTTTTGATCTTGCTAATTTCATGCCAAGAAAATATTTAAATGACCCAAATCTTTGATCTCGAATTTCGAGGCCAACTGTTTCTCTAAATTCTTCATTTCAGGCAAGTCATCTCCTGTAAGTATGATATCATCAACATACACTATCAAGATAGTTGTCTTTCCTTCAAGAGAGTGTCGAATGAACATGGTATGATCTGCTTGCCCTTGAGTGTACCTTTGTTTTTTTCAAACTGAGTATACCTCTCAAACCAAGCTCTTGGAGATTGATTGAGCCCGTAGAGAGATTTCCTTAGCTTGCACACTCTAGTTCCATACCTTTCTTCAAAATTTGGAGGAGGATCCATGTAGACTTCTTCTTCGAATTTTTCGTTCAAGAATGCACTCTTCACGTCTAGTTGCTGAAGGGGCCAATCAAGATTGACAGCAATGGTCAGAAGAACCCTGATTGAATTCAACTTGGCAACTGGAGCGAATGTCTCAAGATAGTCAACCTCATAGGTTTGAGTGAACCAATTTGCTACCAAACGTGCCTTATACCTCTCGAGGGACCCATCTAATTTAAATTTGATGGTAAACACCCACTTGCAGTCGACTGTTTTCTTTCCATGTGGTAGTTCCACCATTTCCCAGGTTTCATTTCTCTTAAGAGCATTCATCTCCTCTAGAATTGCCTCTTTCCACTTGGAAACATTCAAAGCATCCTGCACATTTCTCGGTATCACCATTCCAGATAATTGAGAAAGAAAAGCTATATATGAAGGAGACAAGTTTCAATTTGACACAAAATTTGACATGGGATGGACATTACCAGTTTCAAAAAAAAATTGACATGGGATGGTTTGTGACTTTTCTTACCCTTTTCCTTTTGACAATTGGAAGACCAAGGTCTAAAATAACAAGGGGTAAATCAGAATTAGGTTCTAGAGAATTACCTTGTATATTAGTAAGATCTTGCGGAGTGGACTTTTGGTTCTGATGAGCGTCTTTAGTCTCTTTTTCTTGATTCCAGTTTCTTCTCGTGTTAACTTGTAATTCCTTTGTTGTTCCCTGTCCTTGTCATTTGTATCATGAAAAGGCTCTACTGTCTCAGTTTCCTTATTTTCATTATATAAGTTGGGATCTCTTATCTTATCAAGGTTGTTATTACCAAAAGTACTATCTCCAATATCTATCATAAAACCTAGATCCTTTTGTTTCTCACATATGAGGTCGTGAGAATCCTTACTATCCATTGAATCTTCACTATGTTTCTCCCGCTGAAGATGAGTTCCAAAAAATAATTGAAATTCAAAAAAGGTGACATTCATTGTGACAATAACCTTCCTAGTATTTGGGTCATAACACTTGTATCCCTTTTGACTAGGAGTATAGCCAACAAAAACACATTTTTTAGCACGCAGATCAAGTTTACTCCTATTATGATCATGAACATGAACAAATAGACTACACCCAAAGATTCTCAAAGGTAGATCAATGGTCAATCTAGAAGTAGGGAAGTATGTCTTGAACATACTGAAAGGGGTTTTAAAACCTAGAACACGGGAAGGCATCCTATTAATAAAATAGGTGGATGTCAAAAGAGCTTCTCCCCAAAGAAATTTAGGGACTCCACTTGTGAATATTAAGGCTCTAGTTACCTCCATAAGATGCCTATTTTTTCTCTCAGCTATTCCATTTTGTTGAAGTGTATTAGGACATGAACTTTGGAGCACTATTCCCTTGGAAGTGAAAAAATTACCTAAATGGTCATTAAAATACTCTCTCCCATTATCACTCTGAAATTTTGAATCTTCTCATCAAATTGTGTCTCGACCATAACACAAAGAGCCTTAAACATATGTTTTACTTCACTTTTGTCTTTCAATAGGTACACCCAAGTTAGTCTAGTGTGATCATCTATGAAACTCACAACCACCTTTTTCCATTTACAATTGCTAGCCTAGAAGGTCCCCAAATATCGCTATGGATTAACTTAAAGGGTTTGAGGCATGGTATTTTCAGGAAGAAAATGATGAACGTATGTGTTTAGCCATTTCACAAAATTCACACCGGAAAGAGGATGTACTTTTATTCATAAGCAACTGAGGTAACAAGAGTTTCAAATAATGAAAACTAGGATTACCAAGTCTATAGTACCATAACATGACTTTATTATCAACTTGAACAGAGTTCAAACAAGCTGAACTAAAATTTACTGCATTGTCATCGCTTTCAAGAAAACAGAGACCTTCAGACACTCTAGCATTGCCAATCATCCTCCCAGAGACCTTGTCCTGAAATACACATGAAATAGAGTCAAAGATAGTACGACAATTAAGGTTTTGAGTCAATTTGCTGATGGACAAAAGTTTAGAGACAATTTTGGAACATGAAGGACATCAAAAAAGGGTCAAAATAGGGGTTAGTTTGACTGTCCCTTTTCCAGAAATTGCTGAGAAGGAACCATCAACAATTTTGACTTGTTTATTTCCTGCTAAAGGAGTGTAAGTTGAGAAAAACTGGGAATTCCATGTCATGTGATCACTAACCCCTGAATCTATGATCCAAGGACTTGTACCAGTTGAATCTATACTCACAAAAAAGGATGGTACATTACCTGCTTGGGAAAAAGAACTAGTGGGAGTAGAAGGATTAGATTTATTGGTTTGGTGTTGAGGTTGGAGGACTTGGAAAAATTTGTGCAGTAGCTCTACTTGTTCCTTAGTGAAAGGTCGCATTTCTAGAGAAGATCGTAGCCCTGGTTCTTCGTTGGTACACTGAAAGGTCAGGCCATGGTTGTCTACCATTTTTTGTTCTAGCTAGGCGGTTTCCTATGGATATTCCAGTAAGTCTTACGAGTGTGCCCATATTTTTTGCAAAAATCACACCACAGCTTCATTGTTGTCTCTCTTAGAATTTGGTTAATAGAACTCTCGGTTTCTATTGATGCCGCTGGGTGACATAGCCCAATCAATGTTGTTTTAGTTACAAGAATAACTAAAACATGTACGATTTATAGTATAGAAGAATAAACTAGTCAGCAATCAAATCCCTTGATTCTAGTAGATTTGAGAATCAAGGGATGATTCTAGTAGATTTGAGAATCAAGGGACGATTCTAGTAGATTTGAGAATCAAGGGATGATTCTAATATCCTAACCTATTCAATAGCATATCAGATATGATTCTATTAGATCAATTTAAATCCTACAAAATCATATTTAATCACACTTAGATATTTACAAATCAATAGATACATACCAAACTCCCCCCCCCCCCTCCCAGACAGTGAAATTCATGAGTACAATTAGAGAAAAGAAAATACAGTAGATTAAGAAAAGGAAGTAAAAAGAACCTCAACAGGGTTTGTTTCATACTCTCAGGCCATCAAAACTCTGACAAGAAGCTTCCTGATCCATGAATTTTCTCATCAATTTCTCCAAAAATCCTTTCACACATAAAAAGTGGAATTTTTCCCTTTATCCACCTAAAAATCAAGAGGTTTCACATTTATACAGGGTAGACATTAGAAAGACTCATATGCTATAGCAACCTATACCATCTTGACTGGGAAATTGCACACGGTTGGTATTATTGAGAAAGATGTAGTATAATCATGTAGAAAGTTAGCGTAATCAGTGGCTTTCCCCATATCTCTAAGCTGCAATATACAAAGTTACTAACAAAACTTGCTTCTTTTCATTTCCAAGATACATCATTTAGCTCATGGGTATTTGCCAGATTATCGTCAAGAATTTCACATTGTATCCGAAAAGTAAACTATTAAGCATCCATTGTGATATTTTAACCAATAATTTAGACCTTAAAGTCCAGTAATAGAACACATGGATATCAGCATTTCTTCTAAATATCCAGTTAACAATTTTACTAGTTACAGCATAGCTCCTTGAAGACAGGTTAATAAGATATTGTAGGCCACAATTAGACTTCCAAGAATCTGTAAGAGCAGGATGATTCCTCAAATCTAAAGGCAAATTAACTTGGAAAATGCATAGTTGATGATTAACAAGCACGAGTAATGAACTTACAATTCCAGATTCCTCACAGGTTTAGCAATATGCAATCAAAGAAGGTCAACTGTATTGGACAAGTACATAGAGATAATGAGAGAAAGACACTACATTTAGGGATCAGGGCGTAGGATAAAGTAAGAAACACTAAGACAGGCAAATATTACGAAAGCTAGCACTAGAATTTCCAGAATACTTATCCACTATTGCAGTTATTAGAAGCAAAATTTCTTTACTCAATACTAAAAGATATACAAGTAGAGAAATAGGAAAAGGGAGAAACTTTTGTTCTGACCTCTTCTTTTTCCAGGTAAGTAGCGTTTTTCCTTGACCAGAAACAATATCACCAGTTTCAAGCAAGAATGACTGCTTCCATCTCCATTACCCTGTGCAAAAGAAAGAATCTCCATTTTGCAACTGCAATTCCATTGTCAGAACGCGTTATCATTTTCATTCTTCTTTCTGCTCCCTACTCCCCCCCCCCCCAAAACACGCGATACTTTTATTTTCTCCGAAACTCAGCGGTAATGGCTCCGCTTCTCTAACCTTCTCCATTTAAATCCAAGCTTCGTTCATATGGCACAGGACTTGAACCTGTGACCAAAGTCACAAATCCCTCCACCTTTGTCACTTGAACTAAGCCCTGGGGACGATTTGATTGTTATTTGAACCAATTTAGTGTTAAGATACTCTGATTACATGCATCACATTGAACAAGGAGCAATGAGGCATCGTTTAAAAAAAAAACACTGAAGTCAAAGAGTATCAGAACACTGACAGATCAACTCGAGTATCATTACAATGTAACTGTGAATTAAGTCTATCACACTTTTGGTCATTGCTCAAGTCTAGAGCATCAAAAGCAATCAGCCAAGAATACTAAGTGCAATTCTACTAAACCTTGTAAGAAAACCAAAAAATTCTGAAGTTCAATTTCTGGTGCAGGAATTTAAACTCATCCCGACCTTAAGGCAAGCGATAAATAAGGAATCCAAACATCTAACAAACACCTTAGAGTGAGTTAGTCAACAACTAAGCTTTAACACCATTCTCTCATTTAGTAGTGAGGTGGACTAACATCTCACTTAAGTATCCAGCTAGAATATTACTTTATTGGTAGATCAAATAAAAATTATACAAGTAAATATAAGTAGATTATTATTAATAATAATTTTATTAGTTCTAACCAGAAAATCGTCAATCAGTTGAAGTTGGATGCATTAAGAGTATTAATATGTAGCTTCTTCAGAACCATTTGAATATTTATATATTACACACCAAATATGTGTTCCCCACATGCAAAGTATCACTTTATATATCACAAGAATGAACAAGTCAAGTATCTTTATTCGTCAAGTCGGTGTTTCCATTATAACAAAAAAAAAAACATCAATAAGTTTGTCATATAAAGTCAAAGAGTAAATTAAGTCGATTAGAGAGATGTCCCAGCACTCACCACAATATTGAGCATCAAGAGTAAGGAGAAATAAGCTGCATTAATGGGGTTACTCGGCTAAACAATAACAATGTAAGAAAAACAAAACTTGGACCACAACAGTACAAGCTGTGATTTAAAATAAAGGAAATTGTGATCTGATTAAGCCACTGTGTGAAAATCTGTTTAACTTGAAGTTGATACACATGAACTCTTGCATCATTCAGTTTTACCTTTCTACAAAAGCACTACCTACAATTATTCCTCCAAAACTGTTCTAAATTTGCTATAGACTATAGATTACAAGAGAATTCAGAAAATATTCAGACGTAATTATACTAATGATACAACAGGGCAACCAACAAGGATTCTCTTTTAAAAGTCCCTTTCAGTGGTTGCAAATAAATGGGGGTTTTCTGGCAAACGTTAAGCCCTGAAGCAGGTGAGACAAATAGGCCTCGGCTCTGGTCCCTTTAATCTTCAAAGAGACAAGTCCAACCTCAACGGTTATTGACTTGTTTGAAGTGCCATAAGAGAACTAACAACTCAGGCAGCACAAAGACCCTTGAAAGGACGGTGCCCTCTGATCCAGTAGGGACCAATACAAGCTCAATCGGAAATATAAAAGTTGGCAAAGATATCTGTACTTGAAAAATGGTTATTCGTCATTCTGAACACGTACCTTTTGTTGGATCAATTGTCCTTTGGTGTGGCAATCACATCATGCAATTGCCAGTTCAAGTAGACTCAGAGAGTGGTAACTACAGTGCAAAAGTTTCCTTAAAATCCGTCCAAGAAACCATTTTCAGTCAATAAGCTATTCCCCAATGTGTCATCATCAAAGAATTTATAACATAAGAAGAAGGCAGGGGAAGGATGCAGAGGAAAGAGCTCGCTGGTGGAGTGGACTAGGGAGTCATTGGCACTAGCGAGGAACGTAGCATGCCTAGCACAGAACTGAAGTGGGAAATGTAGGACTAAGACTACCTGTTAGCCTAAGTCCTGCAGGCATGGATCAAAAAGTTTCAATGTTCCATTTACATTGCAAGTCTAAATCTTTAAGACATAGTACCTTTCCTCCACCATGAACAATCTCCGTTTGATAAGTAAGGTTGAACGTCGAAACCAATCACGTCAAGATATCCAGCATTAACGAAATGAGCGTTAGGATCCTATCCAACTGCTTCCTGGTTGCTTTAACACTCCACATTTATTCATCAGTTTCCTCACATTAGCAGAGTCCTCCCAGTTCTCCGCACTGGCATAAATATTGGATAAAAGCACATAAACCATGGGTTTATTCTTCTCAGTCTCAAGCAGAAATCCCGCAGCAATTCTGCCTAGTCTAACATTGCCATAAGCAGCACATGAACTGAATAATGTCCACCAAACAGTGGAATCTACATTAACATGCCTATCTTTTACCAGTTTTTCTGCCTCATCAAGATACCCAGCCCGACATAGAAGATCGACAATGCAAGAGAAGTGGTCTGCTGTAGGTTCTATACTGTAGGTATGAACCATGGAGGTAAAAACTCCAATGCCTTTATCGATTATGTCTGAATGGCTGCAAGCTGATAGAACTGCATTAAAGGTCGTGTGATCTGGTTTGACCCCACCTAATTCTTGCATCATCTCAAAGCAATGTACAGCTTCCTTGCCTTTCCCATGCTGTGCATATGCAGTAATAATTGAATTCCAAGAAACTATGTCTTTTTGTGTCATTATCTGGAACACCTTTAGAGACCAATGCAACAGTCCACATTGCATACAATGTGATGAGGGCATTTCCTAAGGATATTTCTGAAATGAATCCAGACTTGAGTATGTAAGTGTGAATCTCCTTCCCTCGTTGTAGAGCTGAAATGCTGGCACAAACACTCAAAATGATGCTGAGAGTAAAAGTATTAGGCATCAAATTTTCACTAACAATCTCAGAGAAGAGGTGCAAGCACCCCATGGGTAGTCCGTTGAGATGACAACCAGCAATCAATGTATTCCAAGAGATCATGTTTCTAGGAAACATGTCATGAAAAACTTGATAAGCCTGCTTCATTTCACCATGCTTACAGAAGGCAGAGAGCAGTGCATTCGATACTTCAGTCTTCAAGATAAGGGCTTTCTTTAAAACAACACCCAAAATTATTTCAACAATTACTAGAGACTCTGAGCTTGCGAGTATGCTTCCTATCGTAAACTCGTCTGGCTCTATCCCTTCCTTCTGCATCTGAATGTATGCAGAAATTGCTGCTCTGTCCAAACAATTTTGGGCATAGCTCGTAATCATGGCATTCCATGACACGTTATCCTTCACCTTCAGTCTTTCAAAAACTAAAAAGGCTGCATTCAAGTTCCCGCAACTAGCATACATGGTTATTGTTGCATTAGCGATAAACGTATAGTTTTCTAAACCTATTCTAGCAACTTGAGCATGCAGTTGAGAAGCAATTCTAATACAGGAACATGAACTCATTATGCTCACAAAAGTGAGCACGGTAGGTCTCAGAGAAAACTTACGCATATCCTTGAACATTATTAATGCCTCCTCAGCTCTTTCCATACTCACTAAACCAGCTATCATTGCATTATAAGTTACAGGATCAAGCACTTCATCCCCAGCTTCTTCAAATACTCCAAAAGCATCATAATCATTCTTACAGTTAAAATACATCGTAATCATAGCATTAATCACTGAAGCTCTTACCAAATACCCCATCTTGATGACCATTGAATGCACTTTCCTTCCGAAATCCAACAGCTCCATATCACACAAACTCAAAACACTAGCAAAAGCATAATTATCCTATCTAACACCCAAACAATGCATTCTTCGAATCATATTCAACGCAATCCCATTCCATCCACTTTCAGCACACCCAGTAATCATTGCATTCCGAACAGCCAAATTCCTCTGCGGCATTTCATCAAACACCTTAAAAGCATACCCAACTTCCCCCAACTTAGTACAAGCAGACAACAGTGTTGTCCAAGAATAAACATCTGGGGTTTCAATTTCTTTAAAGACTCTTTTAACTGAACCCAAATCTTCAGATTTGGCGTAGAATGAAAGGAGAGAATTTGATACATGTGGGTATTGCTTAAGCTCTGTTTTAACGGCGAAACCGTGGAGCTGATTGCTGAAGCTAGTGTGTAGGAAGTTGGCACAGGCAGTGAGGGTGGTTGAAAGGGTGTAATGATCTGGTCTGAGATGAAGTGAAGAGTGAATTTGGCTGAAGAGATGGAGAGTATGGGAGAATTGGTGGGAATGAGTGAAGTTTGAAAGAAGGCAATTGAGTTTGAGGAGTTGTTTTATGAGCTTTCAGTCAACTTCATTCTAAATGATGACTACATCTAATAATTGCGTAAAATTTCATAAATAGCTACAATAGAAAATATAATAGTATAACTTACCGTGTAACACCTAAATTACATTCTATCTCTATTATTTTCTATTTTACAAAAATTCCTTAAAATATTAGTCATCCGAACACATAACTGGCTGTCCGGATACATTAATTTTGATACATTATATGTGCGGTTATTGCGCTTAAAAAGGAAAAGAAAACGGAAAAAATGTAATTACAATCCCATAATTTATGTTATTTCGTTCCTCCCATACTTTCAATCACTGAAACTTAGATCCTAACATAACAAATCAATTCAAAATTCATGTTCATTGTTCTCCCTGTTTCGTTGAAGAAACGTTCCACTAAGATTCAAAACTTTTGTCGAAAATTTGATATGAACGATACATGAGTGATGGGATAGTGGTTGGGGGAAATATTTCATTCGTGAATCAAATTTCAGCCATTGCAACTGAGTTGAATATTGATGAATTGAGGTAAAAAATCGAGATCCGATACATTGTAGAAGGTAATTCATCTTCACTGATACAAATAGTACAGAAGCGAAGGATAACAAAAGGTATGCAACATATATTCTTGTGCTTGAATCATTGTTTTTTCATTCATGAATTTGTATATTGATCTATATATAAGTCATGATACATTACTGGTTAAAATTTGATACATTAAATCTTTGACGTATATGTTATGGATTTTCAGATTTATGAGTCACTGTACTGTTAATATAAAGTATCGGATACATATAAATTTCGTTTTTGATTTTTGAATTTGTATATGCATATATAAATCATGATACATTACTGATTTCAACTTGATACAATTCTAATTTGATGTCTATGCTGTGAGTCAGTGTGTTGTTACTATAACATATCAAATACATGTGAATTTCTTTTTTTTAATGTATCAGTATATGAATTTCTTTTTTTTTAATGTATCAGTGTGGAAGAGAATATATTATTTTAATGTATCTATTATCCACTTTAGCATGTATATTAAACTTTTTTTTATTTTGAAAGAAATTGTCTTACCACCTAGGTACAAAAGGATGCATAGACGATCAAGGAAAAGAAGGAAAAAAATCCAGATGAAAAGATAAGCACAAACACAAATTATTGTGGACGTTGTGGACAAGAAGGTCACAACCGAAGAACTTGTACTTTCTTTTCGAAAAAATATTGACAAAATCTTTTTTGGGATTACTGTTATGTTTCAGATACATTATTTTGAGATTAGATATTTTAAGTTTTTGAATTTTCCATTATTATATTGATATACAATACAATTTACTATTAGATGATAAGATTCTGATACAATAAATTGACATGTTAATCTTTTCAATCTTGTGTTCATTTCAACCACACATTATGTTTCATATACCTTTTTTTATATAATATATCATTCTGTAGTTGATAATAATGTTCCAGACAATATGTTTGTGAATATGGTTCCACTCAATATGTTTCAGATACATTTTTTATATAATGTATCATTTTGTAGTTGATAATAATGTATCTGATATAATAAGGTTGTAAAAAAGAGTGTATGTAAGCTGAAATAAAATGTATCTATAAATGTATCACAATAAATAAGAATTAAGCTATCAATTAGATACATGAATGAATCAGCAACAAAGTGTCCAATGTATTAACATGAATGAATCACCAACTAACTGTAACTAAATTATCAAATATATACATGAATGAATCAGCAATCAAGTTATCAAGTACATTGCATTGGTTAGGTGTCAAATGTATCAGCAACTAACTAGAACTACTAAGAAAAAAAGAATTTTGTGTATGTATGCATGAATGAATCTGATACTTAATTTTATGACATTTTTGTATCAGATTATATAAGACAAATGTTTAAGACAATCCATACCGTAAATAACAACTAAATATAATGAAAGTTAAAGTCAAAATATAAGTTTTTAGAGAAACACTTTAAAATTTGAGTAGAAGTATCTTAAAATAATAAAAACAAACACTCTAAAACTAGAGTTAGTGTATCTTAAAAACCATAAAACTCTAAAAAGGTGTCTAACAACTGATAGATAATCTATATTCAACATTAACCAAATCCTCTTGAGCTGGTGCTGTGAATTGACTCTTAGACTTTGATGGATTCTCATTTTCACTATTGTATCCTACCTTGGCCTTTTCAGTACCGTATTTTCATAATATAGCTGCATATCGTGTACGGAGGTAATCTGATAGAAAATCATTGGATGGAATGTGGATTTCATCGCTAAGAAACTCAACAAAAGCAGCTACAAACAATCCGCAGTCTCTTCAAAATGCAGAATATACATTATAAAAATAAAGAAGATACATTATAATTCAAAACAAAATCATACTAATACTTACAGGCTACATCACTTGTTTAGGCTTATCAGTAGCCAAACTTTTGTATCTAATACTTATTAAACTGGATATAATGTATCTAATACACAGTGACTAATATAGATTTTGAATGATACACCATTTAGCATAATACTAATGTATCAGATACACACTGAATAATACAAGTTTTGACTGATACACTATTGAACATTACTTTTGTATCAATGACATGACATCTTGTGACTGATACACAACTAAGCATATTACAACACTTTATACATTATATATTTTATAACTTCATATATTTACAACTACTCAAATAATGAACAAAATTAGGATTTAGTGTATCAACTAATTAAACTTAAATATTGATACATTACAATATGAAACATGAATTTTATCATTAATGTATCATTTTTTGATTGACTAGCATAAACAAGTTTAAAAATCAATAAAAGAAGATCGAAAAACTAATCTTAGGTAAAGAAGGTCGAGAAATTGCAGGAGCAAATTTTTTATCCCTCTTTTTGAGAGTTTTATCCACCTGCGCTTTAGAAGATGAAGGATCATCCTTCTTCAACTTCTCAATGTTTACCTTCGCCATTACAAACGGATCGTGTAATTTTTTATATCTGTTTTTAGCCCAACCAACATCTTCGGAATTAAAAACACGACCAATGTTAGATATGTTTACATCCATATGTATCAGCATTTTGAAGAAGAAAAAAAATGAAAACCAAAGGATGAACATATCGTTGGAGAAGATGAAAAGGGTACCTATTTCAACATTGAATTCGTTTTGACAGGAAAGAGACTGATTTTTAATTTCAAACGAAATGGAGAAATTAACTGATAAGATTATGAAAGTAAAAATGGGGAGAGATTTGTGGAGTGAAATCAGGAAGTGATAAGCGTGGATTTTGAGAGTAGAGAGTTATGTATCCGAAAGTTTGAATTTTTGAGTAAAATAAGGGATTTTAGAATTTTTTTTAAATGGTAGGGAATAATAGAAATTATGGTAAATAAAAGTGTGTATATAGGTAATTTTTTCAATATAATAAGCTTTCTTAACTATAGTTTGTCTATTCACGCATCATAGCTATAATTTAAATAGCTACTGTGAATTAGATTTGTATATTTCGTCTGTTTTATAAAATAATTATACAAAATCTTGTTTAATTATATATAACTAATTATGTGGTAATTAAGAAATATAATAACATAATTAAAAGTGATTTATTTTAATTAGAATATGTTGCCAAATAAGGCCTTCTTCTTCTTAATGAAACACATAGTACTTTTTCTTTTTGATGAAACACAGAGTACTCATTGTGTTCATTATATCGAACTTCTTCAAAATTAGAACGGAATCCATTGATTTTTTGTTGGGTTGTATACAACAATCTATCCATTACGAGTTGTATATTTTTCTAACAACATTCAATTTATATGTATTTCATATATTACTTGGTTAATTCGTGTTTAATTTACAGTGTTGTGTTATTGACTGCGAATATCCGCTTGAATTGTATAGTTATTTATAAGTTTAAAATAGTTTTAAACGTACTAACATTCTATATGAAGTAGTTGATTTGTTTGAAAATCATTTTTAGTATATAATAGGTATCGAACTTCATATTAAGTTTGTTTGTGTGTGTTTATGTGTCTAAGCATATTGTATATCGTATAGCTTGTATATAAGTCGTCGTATATTTTAAGTCAACAAACGTGTATAATTGAATAATTTTTTGTTGACTTATATCAGTTTGTATATATTACTCTTAATTATATAGATTGTATACAATTCGTTGTATATTTTAAGTCAACAAATGTATATAATTGAATAATTTTCGTTTACTTATATCAGTTTGTATATGTGATGGTTTGAACTCTATATTATATAGATTGTATATGAAATATACAAATAATAGATCTTCATTATACAAATAGTTATAGTTGTATAACTATACAATATTGGTCTTTTATAACTATAATCTTACAAATAGCATAACTGATATAATTATGTAAGATATACAATTAACTAAAATTACAATCCATTTATTCTCTCATATACAAATTGAAAAAAAAAAGAAGAAAACAAGGTTATACCTCAAATTTTTCTGCTTCACGTTGGTCCATTGCACCATAATCATCTCCCACAATTGTTTTTGAGTCATTCTTACTGGAAGATGTTTCTTGTACATTTTTTTTCCAGGAATCATCAAATCAAAATTATTAACTCTTTTTTCCTCTTTTTTTTTCTTTGGAACTTTTAACCACGTCCTAATAGGGTCATTGTGAAACTTAGATCTAATCTCCTTCTTTGCTATGTTTGAATCACTAGCTTTAGATATGGCAATGAAACCTACAATTCCTTCAAAATCTTGAGTTAATTCCAACGAAAAAGATGGACTTTCAACCAAATTTGTTGCATGCAAATGTATACCGCTATTGATTTTCTTTGATGGAGATTATTCCTCCATGATTTGAATGAATATGATGATTATACTGAAGAAATCAAGAATATGGCTATGGAACTATAAAATAGTGGGGGAAATCTGAAAAATTCTACAAATACAAAAAATTAAAAACGGATGGAATTTAAAAAATGAATTGAGGTAACCTGGAATTGATTTTGCACGATTTGGAGGGCTGAAAATTTTGATTTGATTGAGTGATTTATGGGGGGTTGAGAAATTTAAGGAGCAAATTAGGTGGGTGTGGTAAAGAGAGATAGTGTGTAGATTTGTATAAAAAGGGAAAAGGGATTTACACGTTTTGATACAAAAAAAGTGAGACCCGGCTTAGCCATTTTCTTAAACAATAACTATTTTCATAATTAATTTAAATTGTAATCATGTAGCATAATTAACTGTTAAATGCTAGCTTAGTTACGTAATTTTTCCTAATTCTTATTCGTTGCAGTACAATCACTTACAAGATAGAAGCAATTTGGAGAGGCTTTTGTATCAACTTACAGATTAGACAAAAAAAAGTTACAAAAAAATTAAGGGTCATGTATAAGAATAATGCTAGAGATGGTAATTGGACAGGTTGAATTAAATTTAAACGAGTCATAATGGATTAAGATAACAATCGAATTCCAACTAACTCAATCCAAATTTACTTGAGTCAAAATGGATTAGGTAATGACCACATACCTTTTAAGGTGGGAAAGAGTTTGGGGAAAGTTGGATGTTAGAATTGGGCATGGTACTAGGCAGTGGCAGAGCCAGGAATTTCATAAAGGGTGTCTAGAAATAAAACTTTTGTTGCTAGTGAGTTTTGAACACGTGAGCACTGCCTCATTTCAAGCATCTAAAACCACTAGGCTATAATAACTTGTTGTGTTAAGGGTGTCCAAAATATGTTATTTTATCTTTTCGTGTATCATTTTACTTGTATATACAGTATTTTTTTCCGACAAAGACACCCTAGCCCCCATGTACCTACGCCACTGGTACTAGGCTATGTTGACGATTATCTTAAAAAGAAAATTTGGCCACATATAATGACTATTTAACCCTTTTTGGGTCAAAAATATTAGCACCACATGAGTCATATAATCATTTTTCTTGGAATATAGTTAGGGGTGGCAAAATCAAACACAATCCGTTCAATTTGTTTAAGATTGGGCGGGTTATTGACCCGCTCATTCATTAGCTCAACTCATTTTAATCATTAAAAATTGTGTTGATATATAACCCAAATTGGCTTATGAAAAATCTTGTCAAAATATTTTTTTAAAACTTTTTTTCAATTTGATATGTTGTATATAGCGATAATAAAGAAAAATGATAATTTTATTAGGTACTAAAATAGTTTAAAAGAACAAATAAAATAATTAATTAGCTTAGTAAAAATTGGGTTGGATTGGGTCATGACTCATGACCGTAGTGTAACTCATTACCTAATCCATTTTTACCCAATCTGTTATGACCCAAGCAAATTTGGCTTGCGATTATTGTCTTAACCCATTATGACCCGTCCAAATTTGACTCACACCACCCAATTGCGCCCTAGAAATAGCAGAAGTACCCCCTCTCTCTTTTGATTTTTAATCAAAATTTCTCCATAATTTTTTATTAATTATGTGACTAAGTTATACTAAAATTTTCTTTTTAAAATAATCGACAGACTTCCCCCATTTATTTTTGTGCAAAAATGCTTGCAATATATTTTTCGAAAGCCTAGATCACTATATAAGTCAGATTAACTGCATCACATTCTAACTAATCCAACATACTCTCTCAATTTCTCGCAAAAATAAACCAGAAAATCATTGTTCATAACCAATGAAATTTGTCGCCTTTTTTTGTTACACCTTGATCAATTCATCAAACAAATTAATAAAGAACATTTATGCGGGTATCGATGTCATGTTATGAATTTATGTGATTATTTGACTTGTTTGGAGTTAATTCCTTGATTTAATAGAATTACATGACTTATGACTTATCATGAACATCATTTTTTATGTTGAGCATTTCCCCCTTTCAAATTTGAGACTTATTGAGTTATATTTGAATTCATAAAGACTTGTACTAGTGATTCCAGGTTTCGAAAGGTTTTGTACGGATTTTCTGTATTTTTTATACAGTTTTTATAAAAGGAGTTGTTTATCGACTTAAATTGACTTGATTATTATCTTTTGTGTTTTTATGTTTCGTATCGTGATTCAGTTATTTTGGATTGACTTACCTATTGGTGAGATTGAGGTAGGTATCATCACTTTATCAATTTCGGATCGTGATAACTATATAAATAATCAACTTATTTTGTACTTCTTTATTTCAATTTATATGATTCACTTTTCCTTTTTAGTCGATCCCAAAAAGAATGATACACTTTTATATTTAGTAACTATTTAACTTTAAATGCGCATTTTATCCTCAATGAAATAATTTGTAGTCATACAAATATTTATGGCTTATTTTAGATCACAAATTTTAAAAATTATCACACATCGCATCGAGAAAAAAGAATGTTAAAAATAAATAAATCAAACATAAATTAAAAAGGAGGGAGTACCTAACTTTAAAGCCATCCAATATTTAAATGGCACAGAGACGTACATAAATACATTTAATTTAAATAAATTTGGCATAATCCCTCTTTATCATAAAGTTACACAATACATACTAATGTGGCTAACTAACATTCGGCAGACGGCAATTAAAACACTACTTTACGGCAGATGTGCTACCTCTTAACTTAAGCCAACAAATGAGTGAACAACATTTAATACATTCATTAATATTGATTGTGATGCAGTGATGGAATTGCCCTATTTTTAATCAGAGGTCTCGAATTTGAGTTTTGGAGTACGGAGAGAATTTTGTTGAGAGCTTCACTTCTGAATGAGCTCTGCAATATGCGATTCAAATTTAATCGAGACTCCAATACAAACTCTAAACATTCGATAGAAAACATCCCAACAAAAAAATATATTTAATACATTGACTAGTTGGCCTAATCCGCGGTCCGTGAGAATTGTAGACGTTTTGGGTCTAACAATTGCCTTTTTAGGGTGTGTATGATTAATATAGTTTTATTTTTCAGGGTTGGTCGACTAAAAATTTTGAAATAATTTTTTTTATAAACGATTTTGTTAACAATAGTAGGGAGAAGTTCTATAAATAACATTCTATATTAATTCTATCCTTCTATCTTAATATACCTCAGTTTCATTAGCCTTCTTCCCTCGACCTCTAATAAAACTCGTCTATATTATGTATAAATATTTTTAAGATAATATTTTTTATTTATATATCAAATACAAAAAAAAATAAAAAAAATAAACTTATTTTGCTGAAAAATATTTTCCAAGAAAGAAAATATTTTTCTTTTATACAAAACACACCCTTTATTTATGTGTCTAAGTTATATTATATTATTATTATATTTCTTATACTATTAGATTATCAAAAAAAATACTATAAATGAACTTCCTTAATATAATAAATTTATAATATTTATTATTACTACTTTTTTGGGATTATTTCTTATACTTAATTTTTTTTTCCTCTTCTTTTACTATAGAAAAGAATATAGCAAGAATACCAACGGCAAATATATATGTGTTTACAGATTAAACTTCTGCTAGACAAATTCGAACGGATAGATGTTTTCACTATTGGCCCATTTGGATTAGCAGACTAAAAATAGCTGATAAGAGAGACGGATATCAGTGACGGAATTAGAATTTTGATTAAGGGTTCAAAACGGAAGAAGTAGATATACAAACTAATCGAAGAAGGTTCAACATCTAATATATACATAAGATAAATTTTAATTCCGTCCCTAGCAGATATATGATATTAGCTTTATAAAACTAGTATTTTAAGGTTTTTAGTTTTGAACACATTATATTTTAAAATTTATGAATTTATATTTATTACTTATATGAATTTTTTTTTTGAATTTTACACAAAATTTATATTCCACGTCAAAAATGTTAGGTTCAAATGAATCCGATCGATTCTCCCCATGGCGATAAACAACAAGTGCTAAACATAATACGATTAGGTGTAGAAACTAGCTAGAAACTAATGAATTTGATAATAACTAATTGTATTAGGATAAAAGTATTAAAACTGATAATAAACCGTCGCCATGTTTTGTATAATTAGGTATTGATAAGCATTTTAAAAAAAAAAGTGAACTGACTGTCCTAAAAGTTATTTATATATAAATAAATATAAATTCAAAAGTTATAATAACGGATTACCAAAATGATATGGAGAGAGGGAGAGTTAGAATAAATTTTGTTTTGGAAAAGATATTTTAAAGATTAAAAAAGATAGTAGGAATAATATATTAAAGATTTGATTAAACTAAAAATGTTTATAAACTGAAATATTTTAAGTTAAAGGTGATTAACTAATGTTTTCTTGCTAATTTTGTTCTGTAAGCATTTTTTTTTATGTTTACTAATTGTTGTGTTACCGAACTATATTGTAATTACCCAAATCGACAAGTTTACTCCTAATTAATGAGTTAAACACTTTTTTTCTTCTATAGTGTGTACTATAGTATCTTTTTTTATTCTAGACTAAGATCAAAAAATGCTTTTAAACTATGTGAAATTGAATTAAAATGTCCTCAATATTCTTTTACTATTAAAAAATTAATAATATATGTGTGTGTGAGTCTAGCATTATACTATCAGTCCAGATATTCCCTAATTGATGACTATGGTGTCCGAGTCAGTTTTCACGCACCTCGACTAATTCTATGGGATACCTACCACTTCCCATCAGCAACAAGTACCAACAAGTACCAGGTAACTTTGTCCACCAAGACTAGAACAAATATGAAAAATCACCTAGCATTTTTTTCTCTTCGCTGAGTTTTGAACGAACGACCTCAATAAGAACCCACTAGATTTAATTAGAACTGGTGGCTTTTGATTATTTTTATTTTTAAATATAAAATTAAATGCTTAAAATACATTTATTTTATTTTATTCAAACACTATAAAAATATTTTAAAATTATTCTGACTTAAAAGCACTTGCATTAATTCTTCATCTTCTTACATATTCTTCTATTTCCTCACTTTTGTGAAATACTATACAAGAAAAATCATGCTTCCTAGTGATTTATTAGCAGAAATCCTCTCAAGACTCCCTACCAAAAATGTATGTCAATTAAAATCTGTTTCAAAACATTGGCTCAACACAATTTCCACACCACACTTCAAGAAAGTCCATTACAAAAAATCCATGAAAAATCCTCATCTTGTTGTAATTGATGAATCCATCAAATGCAACAATTATTTTACCAAAACTCTTACAATATCCACAATTAACCACCTTAAACAAAATCCAACACCAAATCTTGACAAGAAATTCACTATAGACATTTTGTTTCAACACAACACCAATTTCTCTTTTAGCCAATGTTTCATTTGTTACAACATTAAAAACAATATTTGGTTATACAATCTAACCACTCAACAAAATCAAGAATTGCCTCATGTTACAATCCCCATGAGTAGTTTTGATTTAGGATACATCCCATGTTCTAATGAATTCAAGATTGTTCATGTTTTTGGGAAAAAAGATGACAAAGTTGGATATGAGATTATAACTCTTAAAGATGATAACTTTGTCCCAACTTCTTGGAGGATTCTTGAAAATCATAAGAATTTATATACAAGAAAAATTGCATCTTTGAGTGTGAATGGCTCAATTTATTGGTTGGTTTATGATATGCAAGACAATAAAAAAAGAATTGTCTGTCTAGACTTGGAAAATGAGGAGTTTAGGAAAATTTCTTGTCCAAAAGAAAGTTCAATTACTCAAAATAGTCTTATGATATATCAAGCACAACAACTAGTGGAGGTCAAGGGGTTATTTGGACTAGCACAATTTTCAGCAAATTTTTCAAATGTGAATATTTTTGTGCTTAAAGAAGGCAACAAGAAGAACAAGAATAAGGAGGAGTTTTGGGTAAAAGAGTTTAGTGTCAACTTGTGGCATATGGGGCATTGGTTTAAAATTGTGGGGTTTGTACCTTTTGAAGAAGACACTATTAATGGGGAGATAATATTTATTCCAAATGATGGGAAACTCTTAATATACAATACCAAAAAAGGAAGCTTTACAAATGTGGGAGAGTTGAATTTATCTCAATATAATCATCATAATTTGTATTTTGATAGTCTTTTTTGTTTAGGTTATGGATGACTTGTATGAATAAAAGAGGAAGTTTTGTTCATTTTGTGGAAACTACTAAGCTGGAGTACGATACAGACAAAGGAAATTTTCAATGGAATGGTGAAATGCATAGTGATAACACTTCAGTTATCAATACATATATATATTAATAAGAAAGAAAGTGTTGTACAATGTAAGTAGTTGTTGCCTTCTTGGCATTTCTCTTTTTAAGTGTTTCAACTTCTATTCTCGTATCCAATTTCTTTGTACTTTCATTTGAAGTCGGTAAATGATGTATTTAAAAACTATTGATAATCATAAAATAAGTCTCATAAGTCAGTACTGGTATAGAAGATACTTCAAACACCAGATCTACATAACTTAAGTCTCATAAGTCAGTGGTATACACAAACCTTATATCCACTTAGATAAGGATTCAAATGCCACCTAGCCGTGGTTCTAGGGCCCTGTGAGGATGTTCACTCGAACCCCCACTTCTACGCTTCACTTAATCCTATAGAAGAAGCTTGTGTATTTGTTTTCTTCACCCACAACTCGAGTCCGCTATTGTTGTTGGTGATAATCAAGAGCACTAAAGGGTGGTTGTTTGGTAGGATTTACGTATAACAATAATGTTGAATAATCAGAGCTCTCGAGTTCGAGTCTTGGGTATGGAGAAAATCTTGTTGGGAGTGCCACCCCGAATGGGCCCTGCAGTGCACGATCCAAATTTAATTAGAAACACCAAGTGGAAAAACAATCCACATTTCCTTGAGCGTCTCATCTAGTTCAATGTTTTAAAAACATCGTTCACTTTTTTCTTGCAAATTTGTAATAATTGCAACAGTTTGGCTTGGATTCTAAAGGTTAAAGATAGATATTATTATTGATATATCGCATGAAAGATTAATCAACCACAATACTATATTTGGTGAAATTTAATTTCACAATAAACAATAGATGATGATGGAAATTAAAATTAATACACTACAAGAGTAGGGCTAATATTATAACAGGCAACACTCCACTACTTACTAACCTTCTACCCTAAATCGTAACATCCACATCCTCCTATCTAAAGTCATATCCTCGTTAAAATGAAGGTACGACATATTCTGTCTAATCACCTCTTTCAATATTTTTTCAACCTACCTCTATATCCAACCTCTCACACCTTTTCATTGAGATATTTATGTTTCTCCTCTTTACGTGCCCAAATTACAAATTATTTCAAAACTTTGCTTTCATTCAATGTAATAACCTTTTGAAAAAGAACATCAGATTATAGACTTCTCATTAATAATAATACTAATAATTAAAATAATAATTGATGCAACACTGGGAAATAATATCAATAAATTAATTTGGTCCTGGTCCAAAAGAGTGAATATGACAACATTTGCACATACATATAAATGTGCTAATTTCTATTGAGTGCAGGCCAAGTGGGCAACATGTACTTCATCAGTTTGTGTGTATCATACTTAAAAGATTAACAAAATTACAAATGGGATAACATGATGGAAAGAGAATCCAAAGGGGTTGTCCTAGCTGGTGCACTGCTCATGTCTCATGGCACCTCACTGTTAATTTGATTTCTTTGTGTCACTTGCGTTTCGTGGCGGAGCTAGAATATTTTTAAAAATTTTTAAAATGTGAAGAAATAAATACACAAAAAAAGTCGATACAAATGAATCCTTTATTTCTATCTGACTCTGCTCCTACTTGAACCCATATTTTTCTCAGAACTTTTTGAAAATATACAACTCAATATTAGGAGTGTACAAAATCGAATCAAAACACAAATTGAGTTAAATCAGAAAAAAATATGAATAATGGTTTGGTTTGACTTGATTTGGTATTAAAAAAAATCGATTATACTTGGATTGGGTTGGTTTTATAAACTAAAAGGAATCAACCTGAGACCAAACCAACCCGACATTATATATATAATTTTTAAAATTTATTTAATGCGTAAGAGTATTTACTTTGATATAATTTCTAAATATTTCTTATACTTTTTCATAATTTTTATCTTTTAACATATTATTTCAAGTTTTTGGGACTTATTATTTTGAATAGTTCAATAAAGGTTATACATCAATAGATATTAGTAACTCTAATAAAGCTTAAATCAAAATCAAATCAATACTAATGCTAACCAAGAAAACAAATTAATTCAACACTAAGAATGACAATAATATTAAATATTTGTTCTTTAATTTTACATTGATTTAGACATTTAAAATACATAACTTAATTTTAATTTTTTCTTTAATGTTTAATCATGTAATTAATACTTATTACACTTATTTTAGCATAATTTAATATGATTAAATTATGATTATTTTCATTATGACTTATTAATTTGCAATACTTATTCTATGTGTTTTCATTATTATTTTTTGTCGAATATTTTAGTGTCATCACTCATCTTATATTTTGTGTTATTTTCTTAAAAACACTTTAGATAGTTGTATTTTGGTAGGACTAAAGAAATATTTGGAGCACAAATTTATTATATGTTTGTATGAATACTTTATCGAAAAAATTTGAAAATTCGAAAAAATCCGAGGTTGAAAAACACGAGTTTTATTAGTTTGATTTGATTTATAAATTTAAAAAATCCGACACAAATAATTTGATTTGATATTAGAAAATTTTGAACCAATTCGGCCATGTTCAGCCCTACTCAACACAATGCATTTATATCTACGTAATAGTATGTGTAATTTACATTAATATAGCCAACGTCTTTTTCACAACAATGTTTATTTACGCGATATGCAATACTATATATTTACTATATAATATATGAATCTTGTCAAAAAAAAAAGAGTGTAGAATAATATATAAAAATATTTACACTCACTTTCACATTTCTTTTTGGTAAGTAAATTTTATTTACCAAGTAAACATTACAAAGCAATACTCACTTTTACATTGATCTGCAATATTATACAACGAGAATTTCGTTTACTAAGAAATTTAATCAATGAAATTTCATTCACAATGGTTTAACATATTACCAAATAGCTCGAAATTTTCATCAAATATCTTCAAATTTTAATTACAACTTCAGAATGATATCTACAATAAATCTCAATCATCAATTTATCAAAAATTTCAATAAATCACAAAATTCATTTATGAGCTTTCAAGTTTTTTTTAAAACGACCAACAATAAAGCTTTTAGTTTTTCACTTTAATTCACCTAAATCATTCATTTTTTATTACAAACTTGGACAAGTGATATAAATTAAAACCCCAATTTTTCATTGAGAAGAAGAAATTGGAGAACTAAAAAAATATATATAATGTGAAGAATGATAATTCTCTCTCATGCAATCTTAGATGATGTGAAAAACCACTAAAAGATAAGAAAAATTAAGGAAGAAAAGTCAGAGGAGGAGTTTGGTGGGGTTGTGGGTTTAGACGAATTCAGTAGTTTTTTTGTAAACTTTGTATTTGTACTAGAAAATTAATTAAATATATACATATATTAATTTGTGAATCCCTAACAAAATTAATTGACGATTATAAAGGAAATTTAAAACCATAAATTCTTAATCCTTGTTCTGCCTATGAAAAAGGTAGACTAGAACTAGTTCTCTCACTTCGTATCTGATTGACATTGACCCTCCTTCTAGTAAATACATATATATATTTTTTGTTCTAATTTATGTAAAGTTATAACTATTTCGAGAGTCAATATTTTTAAAAATATTTTAAATTATTAGCTATATTGATTTATAGTATTTTTTAGTAATTTTTAAATACATAAATTTTATTTCAAAATATAAAATTCATCATCCAAATTTGTAATTAAAAAATATTTTAATCTTTATATTCCAAATTTCTTTACATAAATTGAAACAGAGGGATACTATAACAAAAACAACTCCTAGCAGCAATAAATATACATATTAATAAAGAGTGTTAAAGTCTTTACCGACATTAGTTAATCGTCATTGGATTCAATGTCGTTATAGGCTTTAGAAACATTTACAAAGAGTGATAATTGTCACTAAAAATACATATTTAGCAGTAATTAAATTAATGTCGTTAATTAATTGTTGCTAAAAATCATTTTTTATGTATTGAGAGTAGTGATTTCAATTGAAAATAGCTTCGAGTATAAAATAATAACACGGATCAAGATATTTATAAGTAGATATGAAATTAGAATTTTGAGTTTATGAATTTTAAATTTTTTTAAAAAAAGTTATTAGATATTTAATAAACTTGGCTCGTGTTTTTTACTCTTAGATGAACCACTTCATACAATTATTCAATTTATTAAGAAAATGACTTTTGTTGCCTCACATTTTATGTATGATGAATTGTCAACTAGCACTAATTTTTTTTTGGCATAATATATAAACATGACCCTTAACTTGGCGTTAGCTGGCAACTATGACCTTTAACATGGGTGTGCACAAGTAGGCACTTTAACTTGTATAAAATTGAACAAATAGACACATTCATCTTACATGGCACCTACATGGCAATTTTGTGTCCTACGTGTATTATGTCATGTAGGACATGTGTGTCTACTTGTTCAATTCTATAAAAGTTTAAGTGTCTACTTGTACACACTCAAAGTTAGAGGGCATAATTGTCAGCTAAAGCCAAATTAAAGGTTATGTTTATGTATTATGCCTTTTTTTTTCCTTATTTGATAAGTCATACGTTTAAATTTAAACATCTGGCTATAGCCTAAGAAAATGACAACATGAATCTGACAGTTCTAAAGCAATTTCTTTTTCTTTCCTTGTCAAAGCAGAACACCAAATTATAATTGATAAAGATTGATCAAAATTATTTTCTATTATCATGAAAGATTATGTTGGTATTTTAGATATTCTTTTATTTTTTAATTAGCAATTTCATATTTAAATTTGAATGACAGGTAGAGCTTTACCTCATAGATCATAGATGAATAACATTAGTTGTTGTTATTGTTTTTTTCATGTAAGTTCTGCAATTCGTTCTTATTAATTTCTATGCTTGTTTCATCATTTTTTTCGTTTACTTGGATTTGCTTCGAAAACAAGTTCTTTATTTCTACAAAATAGTAAGGTACACATATACTTTATCCTTTTCAATTTTCACTTGTGGAATTTCACTAGGTCAGTTCTTACTGTAATCATTATGTGCACTGCAGCCTGCATGGCCAATTGGGGTCACGCTCAATGAGATTTTCTCCATACCATAACTCGAACTCGAGACATAATATTAAAAATGGAATAGTCTCACCGATGCACCAAATGTGATATGTATTAAAATGAGACTTTTCCATTCAAATCTTGAATTAGTCCTCCCCAATACAGAATCTAACATGTGTGACAAACCAAAAAAAAAAACATAAAATAAAAGAGTAAAAATTGGTGATATTTGTGAATGAGGTTCAAGAATAAATAAAGGGAGAAATAGAAAAAGGTTCAGATTCTTAATCTGACAAATTCCCCCCTTTTTCTTCTGCAGAATTTTAGATTTCTGTTCTACTGCCGCGTTAACCTCAATTTCATCATACCAAAACCGAATTCCATCACTTTTCTTCAACTTCTCCATTTTCTCACCTTCAGGTTCTTCTTTATTTCCACCCCACCATTTTTTTTTTTATTAAAAAGATTGAATTTTTATTGTTTTCTTGGAAATTCTTGAGCTAGATTTAGCTATATGATTTGCATGGTTTGTCTCTGTGATTTGTATTTGTTGTTTTAAATTCTTGATCTTCATGCAACACCCAGATCTTATTTGCTGATTTCTCGGAATATTTGTTCTGTTTCATGTTTTGGTTGGTTGGTGTTTCTGCATATTGAAGGTTTTTTTTCTGCCAAGATTGCTTTTTTAGGTTTGCTGAATAGGGACAACTAAGAATTGATGACAGTGAAATTACAGTGTGTATACATGGTACAATCCAAAAAAGGGTAGATCCACCGTTGGTTGCTGTATATGCTGATTCATGTTTTTGATTTTTGTTTAATTTTGGGTTGTTGTAGCAATAAAGTTGCTATCTTTTGCATACTGATGAACCCCACTTGTGTGATTTGGTCCTTTTTGGAATTGTATATTGATTTGCCACTTTTACCTGACTCTAGTTAAGATGTTGGTTTTTCTGAAGTCAGATTGAAATGGGGATTATATAGAGCAAACCCAATTCTTGTAACTTGCTGTGTCTGTTTATTGGATGTTCTTGTTTATATTCGATTTTGATCGTTATAGCAATAGAGTTTTTATCCTTTTGGTACTTATCCCCCAACATATGAGATTTGGTCCTTTTCATCAATTGGCCATTCCATCTCATTTGATCCTCTAACCAGCACATCCTACTGTTATTAGATGTTATTTTTCTGATTTCTGATTGAAGTGGAGATTACTGTGATCAGGCTTTATTTCTACAACTTATTACATTTGTTTGTTTGGTTGTACAGTTGTTGCTCTTATTGCAGGGCCTCTTTTCCTCTTTTACAAAAGAGGTCCACAAGGACCCTGACAAGTTAGAGGGAGGAGGCCAATGGATTTTGAAAGCAATAGCTGGATTGGGGAAAGGCTGTGTTACTACCCCAGGCTTTTTGGTGGAGTCATGCTAACTGCAGCCTTGCTCGGGGTGTCTACTAGCTATTTAACAGGGATCAGTGTTCCTACTCTACCCTACATTATACCCAATCTAAGTATCTTTCGTAAAAAGAAGCGTGGGAAGAAGCGTATTCGTGTTTATATGGATGGGTGTTTTGATCTGATGCATTATGGTCATGCAAATGCGATAAGACAAGCAAAAGAATTAGGAGACGAGTTAATAGTTGGAGTTGTTAGTGATGAAGAAATTGTAGCTAATAAGGGTCCACCGGTTTTATGCATGGAAGAAAGGTACGAGTTTGATTAGTTGCTCCATCTTTCATTGATCAAAATATTTTGTACAGGAATAAAGTAGTTTAATGCATTACATTCTGCTTGATGCCTTATTTGTTTGAGTGGTGCCATAGAAAGCTGTACTTTTCGTGTCTACCTTAGGAATGTTAGCTACACCTATATGTGTTGCATGAAGCTTTAAAATCTAGTGACACTGGACTAAATAAGATACACTGTAATCTTCTTCTTCCTTCACCACCCTGCCTGAGTAGGATAGGTGAAGAACAGATCCAGTCTGAAACAGAAAGGTTGGGTGTGGTCGCTAAAATTATTTTGATAAAATGCAATGACTTTGGTTGTATGGACTGTACCAAGACTGAGAATTATGAAATGCACGAGCAATAAGAGGGATCTTAGATGGTATTGTTTTGGGGCAATCCATATTTTATGTAGGATGACATCCTATAGACATGTTGATAACAATTTTTTATCAAGATTATGATGTATTAACCAGATCCACTAATTCAAGTCTTCGTTAATTATCCATGTAAAGCATCTTGATTATAAATAATTTTTCAAGATTCCACGTAGTTGAGTGAAAATGATAGCTAGACATCGTGAAATAATATCATAACTAACAACGCTTATCGTTGTTTCCTGCATTCATCCAGTGGGCAGTGGCTAATTTTCATTGTCTACTGGTCCTTTGGCAAAGGCAGCAACTGAGACAGACTTTTGCCTATGAGTAGCAAATCCTCTTCGATATTATCAATGAATCTTTCTTCATAAAAGAAAAGTATCAAATCCTCATTGAGATCCCATCGCACATGCAGTTTATCCCAGTACCATCTCTGGGCTGGATGTGTGACTGTGGAAAACTATATGATTAGGTGAAAGGTCTCTTGTCCCTTTCGGGACATACGTTGATCAATAACCTGTTATCAGCACTGTCCATTGAAGTTTGACCTTGCATCTTGATGAGCCTAGGAAAGTTTTTGACATAAAGTGGATTATGGAGAAGAAACTTCTTGAAAGAAATTTCTCCTTTTAATTTATGCTTATTAGCTCTTGCATGTTCTCTGTGTGTAGATGTGAATGTCTTTTAGTTCTTGGAAGTTCAAATATAAATTAGCACTCACTTTAATTACTTGACGAAGAATTTAGTGCGGCTTGTTATGTGATACCATTTTGTTTCATCAATTGAACTGTTTCAGTTTTTCCCGAATCTCACATGTTAGCTAATTTAAGATGCTTTGCAGACTCTCCCTTATTAGTGGGTTGAAGTGGGTGGATGAAGTAATTGCCAATGCTCCTTATGCAATTACTGAAGATTTTATGAACCGTCTGTTTACTGAGCATAAGATTGATTACATTATACACGGTGATGATCCCTGTCTACTACCCGATGGAACTGATGCTTATGCCCTAGCAAAGAAAGCTGGTCGTTACAAGCAGATTAAACGCACTGAAGGTGTCTCCAGCACAGATATTGTAGGTACTATATCTCTCCTATTCTGGTTCAGTTTTAAGATTTGATGTGTAAGCACATCATGCAATCTATTATGCTATGCATTTATAGATAAAAATTTCCAGAAATATGCCTTATGTTTTTGGTTGAACTGATTTTTAATAAGATTGTTTTCTGTATAAAATGAACCCCCCCCCCCCCCCACCTCAGTTCGTTTAATTGCAAATTCTTGCCATTCCCTCCCCTAGCTTTTACTTTGTGCATACATATGTAATTAATAATGTACAGAGGCTATTAATCGTCCATTTTCTTCCCTCCTCTTCTTCTTCTTCTTCTGCCCCTGGCCTCTTTTGATCGCTTTGTTAGCTATCCATGATCCTGCTATATATTGGACTGTTTGTCATGTGCCGAAGTTTTGTATATAGCTGATAATATCAGAAGACTTGTGTATAGTGTTTTTTTCAGAAAGGAAAAACCTTTCTATAATCAGATTATTTTCCCAACACCAGAAATGAAAATAAATTAAGGAGATTGTTCAGTAAACATCCTGGAAAAAGTGAAGAAAAGGAAATGTTTCCTGGAACCACATACTAAGAGCGATGAATATGTTTTTGTTTTCTCATTGATTTTACAATTTTGTTTTGTAGGAAGGATTCTTTCATCTGCTAAAAGTATTTCTCAAGATTGCTCCAATTCATCTCTCCCCAGCAAAGATGATAATATGAACCATGTACATGCTGAGGAAAAAATGTCAAAGATCGATCACATATCTAGTTTTCTGCCTACATCTAGGCGGATTGTGCAATTTTCAAATGGAAAGGTATCACAAGCTATACTCTCTACTTATTTGTGAGGCCTCATGCCAGATGTATATTGTTCCTTTTTCTATTTGAATTTTCAATGTGAACATTATGAGTATGAATTGAAGACTACTCACTCAACTGTAGAATTATAATTTTATTTTTTTTGGAGCCGTTATGTTTGAATCTACCCTTCAACAGTGCTCAAGGATAAAACTTTAGTAAGTCTCGCCCCAGATCATACCTGAAATGCTGTCTTATACTCAGAGGCGAATCTAGGATTTCAAAAGGATGGGTGCACTATTATGAAGAGGGCAGATCTAGAATTTACATTTGACGGATTTAACCTTTAGATTCTTGCCATTAATTCATTGTCTATTGAAATTATAGGTTCAAAAAATTATTCTTTTCTTACAAATGTAGTGATATCACTTGTATATATTTTAGTCCGTGTCGAAACCCGAAAATGTTGGTATTAGTTGAGCCAGTTGACTATATGCTATGTTGTCCAATACTACTACTTTAAAATAAACATTTGGTTTAATTATATAAAATTTAAGTAATAAAAGCAGAATAGAGATTTCAATCTGTCAAACTTGGGGAGTTAGAAAGAATAAACCAAATGAAGAAAGAAGGAAAAAGAAAAAAGTACTCCCCCGTTCAAATCTAGAAAAAGAAAGGAAAAATAATAAGACAAACATGGAACTTGAACTGCCGATTACATTTGTAGAGGTGAACCCAATAATTATTGCACCATAGGACACTTTGATATTGGGTGTGCACATATATTTTAAACTGATCTTGTAAAACTATAACTTGCTATACGTGGTCTAGGGAGAGGAGCATGTATTCACGTGAAACCATACTCCTCCTGCCCTCCACCTAGATATCCCCCTGCTTATATTAGCAAAAATTTATGTAAATGGAGGTCTTCCTCACGGAGTTGATGAATCAGAATACATAGAGTTAACTTGGCTAGTACTTACTAGGGAGTTTACTTGAGATAATAGATCGTCTATTCTTTGGGCAATTGTGGTGAATATGTATTAATAACTGAACCATGTACCTCATTCATATGCAATATCCTACGCTTGAACCATGCTTTTGAGTAAATGAATTCACGCTCTGAAGTTGAAACAACAAAAATGGTGATTAATTTACTTCCCATTACCTCATAGTGATTTACAGAAAACCCTAAGTCTCACTTCTCTTTTCTCATTGCAATCATTTCTGTTTGAGATTTTTTTCCTCCTAGAGCCTTGGAAGTAAATATTCTCCTCCTTTTTTATTTTTAGGGGCCTGGGCCAAATGCTCGAGTTGTGTATATTGATGGTGCGTTCGATCTTTTTCATGCTGGCCATGTTGAGGTAAATCTCTAATTTGGAATTTTGGAATTAGTCAGGCTTTATTATGTATATATAGTGCAATCATATGTGTGACTTTTACCTATATCAATATGTCTGTGATATTGTTAATATGGATGGTTTATGAACTTTCTGTGAAGTTTACTTCCTTGCTTCCTTCTACTTGCATGTTAATGCTAAGGTTCATGGATTATCCTTAATGATGTTGAGAATCAAGTAGCATTTTATATTAATTGCAATAAATACTTTTGAACCTCAAAGTTCATTATACTAGATGATGTTTAATGATAGACTTAATATCCAAACTATTGAATCTTTTTCTTTTGCCTTTTATACATGATATACTTAATCTCCAATTCTAGTCTTTAACCTGCCTTTAGTGTCTTTCATTTTTTTATTGTGCTCTGTAGTTCATTAAAATAGTGTCTTCTCATTGAGCATCAGTATACAGTTTTACGAGTAGCAGACTATTTTTCTCCCATCTCAGATTCTTCGAAGTGCCAGACAGCTTGGAGATTTTCTCTTAGTTGGAGTTTACACTGACGAGACTATCAGGTACATTTATGGTAGTATTACTTGCCTATTCTTGGTTTGATCTGTTGCTTTCCAATAACATCCTTTAAGTGACAACCCTGCACTGTCGATTGACAGGCTCTGTGGTCACAACTCACATCTTTAAATGAACCCTTATTTATCTTAAAAATTCTTATTTTCATGTCAAGATGCACTGAATGTGTGATTATCTCTGTATTTTCACTTGCATGTTGAGATACCATGGTTTAGTTATGACTTTCACAGTACTCCTTCAGAACCTGTGGTTATCTCATTTAACACACTTTAACGAGTACGAAGATAGAGAATTAACTAATTTTATTTCTTGCAGTGAACTTCGTGGACATCAGTATCCACTGATGAATCTGCATGAGCGCAGTCTTAGTGTACTTGCCTGCCGCTATGTTGATGAGGTCATTATTGGTGCCCCTTGGGAAGTGACCCACGATATGGTAAGCTTGCTTCAACCTTTTAGATGTGTTCTTTCTCTATTATTTCTAGTTTCTTTAGATTTGTCTACTTAATTGTATTTATTGTATATTCAAAAGATAAGCAAAACAGCTGCTTTTCTTTTCCCTTTTTTCTCTTTTTAAAAGAAATTTCTTCTGTATTTGTTGATTTCGTATTGATGAAAAAGAAGTTTGACTCACCTGTGTGTCCTTTACCCTTTGCCCTGCCATACAAGTATATATTTCTCCCTGGAAAAGGGGTTCTTTCTGAGAGCAAAGCAGACACTTTGTCACAAATTGACAGAAATGGAAATGGTTAAGGTTTCATTAGATGATATTTTAAAGATTATGTAAACAATTGATACTTTGGCTAGTTGTTAAAATCCCAACATTCTACATTCTCATATAGGTGAGGATGATCAACGGCCCATTAAATTGGTGGACCCAATGACTTGGGACTTCATTCTCTCCCTTTCAACTGTATACTAACAAATTCTTCAATATCTTGTGGAATCATATTTATCTTATAGTACTAAGCAATGATCAGTCCAAGATTCACAGTTCATCACCATGAGAAATGTGCTGCTATAACTGAGAGCCTAATGCGCTACAGTTTGTGAATCATTAATAGTCCTTGAAACATTCACCAAAACACTTAAAATGCAACAATATAAGTGGCATTTTGCTGTTCTTTCACTAGAGCGTTTTGTTATAACAAGCTATTCCTTTTTCGTAGAAATCAATTGTTCATTTTTCTCTCATCCTACTCTTAGACCTTCAAAGGAGAAAGTATGTACTCTGCATTTCTTATTGGTGACTAATTTACCCTTTTTTCTCTATTTGACATGGACTAGGTAACAACTTTCAATATTTCTGTGGTTGTACATGGGACAGTCTCTGAAAGAAACTCTTCTACAGGAGTAAGTATTTGCATATTTTGGTTGTTGCGCAATGACATTTTCTGTTTATCGCAAAAAAAGAACAAATATTAGAAGCATGTTCCTGAAAAATCTTGGCTGCTGCAGGAAGATCATGATCCCTATGCAGTTCCTAAAAACATGGGAATCTTCCGAGTAATTGAGAGCCCTAAAGACATTACAACCACTTCAGTTGCTCAAAGAATCATTGCCAACCACGAGATATATGTGGTAAGTGGCACTTACACATTTGTTGCTTAGTCCGTAGATTGTAGTGTTTAGCTGTTTGCGGAATTTACTCACATGCCACTTGGAGAGAGAAAAAGACAGACTTGTAAAGTAGAATTTGGATTGACTACCATGCCCAACAGTGTGTTCTCTACTTCCTGTGTGATCTAGTTCATTAAGTGTCAATTGACTAGGAAAATTAAAAGCATTGGTGGCAGAAAAATCATTAGTGTAATAGTAGCTTCACAAAGTAGGTTATAAATTTCCTAAGATGCAACATTCCGTTGAGAAGCACTTGAAATCCTCCATATGCCACACTTGACTGACCACCATAGAGAATCCTAACTACAGGAGTTCTAGTTGTGCAATACATTACCTTAAGATTCCATAACTGTAGGAGTCTTTAGTTATGCAAAGATGAGACAGTTGAAAATTTAGGGGTTCTAACCTCCTTTCATGGGTTACATGTAAATTAAGTCCATAAAACAATAGTTGTGTATTATTTTGTCTATAGCTTATATTTAGGTTTAAAAGTTCATGTATGACTCCATTTGCCTCATAGACCGACTTGCATTCCCATGAAATGCTCACATCCTATGTTGCTCGGACTCAGATCCTCCAAAATTGTGCAATTGCACAATTTTGGAAGGATCCGACACGCACCTGTCGGCATTTTTGAAGAGTTCGAGCAATGTAGGTCATCTCTATATATAGTGAATTGGAAAGATACAAAGACCATACTACCAATCTCCTCTCATCAGATTAAAATATTTGTTGGAATTTATGTTTGAAATATGATTCATGGACATCGTGTTTCTCCACTTTGGTTGCATGTTGATATTAGGTTTTGCTGAAAGTCTGTTTTCTCTGTTCTGAAGAAGCACATTGCATGTCAAGATTCATGCAAGATTTTATTACATCCTTTGCTCTAGCATCCTCTTTTTCTCATCATTTTTTGTGTGAATATTTTACTGTTTGCAATTAGTTTTGCTCTATCATGGAGTTTGGCACTAACACGCCTTGTTGAGTTGTGCAGAAAAGGAACACAAAAAAAGAAGCAAGCGAGAAGAAGTACTATGCAGAGAAGCAGTATGTTTCAGGCGATTAACAGTATGTTTCAGGCGATTAAGTTTTATGTTACAGTCTCCAGTATGCCTCTTGTGACTTGTAACTTGGGCGAAGCTGCTCTTTTTTCAAGGTAGCTCCTCCTGTATTTGTATTTGAAAAATGTATACGTTCGACAAGGTTTGCAAGATATAAGAAGAAAATTCATAGTCAGAAGTTGTAGATTTTTATTTATTTTTTATTTTTTGGGTTGTAGCTGATTTGCTCATCTCAGATCCATATTGATTCGTGTAAGTTAACTGTTGTTCTATTCTTATTCTATAGTTAATCAGTTCCAATTTCAATAATTGATTGTTTCTTACCTTTGGTAAACTGAATATTGCTTCTTCCTTTTTGTGAAAGTAGATAGGATATTTTGATCAAGGGTTATCTTTAATTTTTAAAATTAAGGGCCTTTCTGGACATGAATGAAATTCAATCAGAAGTTGAAATTCTCTTTGGATGCCTAATTATATATTTTTTTCTTAAACATAAAAATTTCACAAGTGATAGAAACTATAAAAAAATTCTACGATGCCACATTGATTGATAAATTCCATACCTCATAACTCATAAGTACTTGTGATTACAAACGATCAAATAATTTTATAAATACTCACTAGTAACATACTTATAACTAGTTATTATTAATATAACTAGTTATCCTTTTTCCTCTTTAACTATATGAATTTCGTACCCCAAGTGACTTATCTTTCCATTCCAGAATCTCCATCAACGTAAGCAAGGAAAAATCATATCCAATACAAGGAGAATGATTGGTATTTTCATCTCGAGCTGAGACATTAGAAAGAGAAAACTATAAGCGGCTCTTCGCTCTACATTCTAGAGACCATGATAGCTGATTTAAAACAACGGCCTACCGACATTTTCAATCTGCATTCTACTACTTTTATCTACTATTTACTTCACCCTCTTTTACCTAACCGATGCTTCCTTGCAAGAGGAGACCCATGGAGAGTTCTAATTATATCTCATAGTAATTATAACATCCTAATCCTATGCCAATTACTGGTACCAGGGAATAGGTGTTGGTGTGTTCTGAGGCAGCTGAGTCGTTGTCATACAATGCTGTTGTTGCCAATGATGCAAACCTTCATTTACATTAACTGCACCAGCATCGACTGCAATTCTTGGTTCAGCATCCACACTGCTATCTTCAATATCCATAGCTACTCCCTCCATATCTTCAGCATCCATCATATCCGAAATGTCAGGTTGACTAAAAACTTCAGCTTTTTTTGCAGAAGGAAATTGAGATGGAACCCAGGGAACAACTGCTAGACACTCTTTTGCAGAACTAGAGTCCTCCTGTTGCGTTGCTTCATTGTCAACTAGTCTAAATGCATTTGCTCGGTTATCCCAGAAGAATTGACCTGCACAACATACCAAACTGATTACTGAGCTTTAAACTATATTTTTCACTTAGGTAAAACACCACCGTCTAATCAAACCAAGGAATATACAACAGCAACAAGCTTCTATGGCTCTGCCCATGGATCATCAAATTAGAATCGGCCAAGAAGTTCTCAATCAAATTCCAATTTTAACCATTATGCGGATCACATCCATTTTCTCTAAAAAGATAAGCCAATAACTGGATCTGTACAAGCCAAAACAATTTTTTTCTTTCTAATATATTAGCAGCGCATCTCATGAAGCTTGTTTCCATTAACACCTTCCTCAAAAAATACTCAGTACATACAGGATTTTGATTGTTCCTTAGCTCAGCTCCTTGATCAGTTCACTGAGAAAACAAGTTCTTTCACCAATAAATTCGTCAAAAAGAAAGACTGAGCTACTTGAACTCCACTTGCATTGACAAAAGTTATTTCTAGAAAGTACCTAAAGTCTGCCTTAGCATTCAAACCTGGCTTACATATTAACTGCAACAACAATCAATCAGCTCATCTTGAAGTGATGTATTGCCAATTTACCCTTAGGAACTGACAGATTGAAGGCCTAATTTTCCCTCTAGTGACCTTTCTCTCAAATTTGGACAGAGCTTCACTATTACTTTTCGAGCTATGGAACTTAACAAGTTCTTAAAACAACAAAATACACCACCACCAATTCGATACTACATTCATATCATCCTGTTGATCTCAAGGTGACTTATACCATATTTTAATATAACCTAAATACACCTAATAAATAAGCTATGCAATCGATGTTTTCGATAAAACTACCAAATAACCTCATATAAACTAAATTAACAACTAAAAGTACAGGTATCAGAGACTTACTTTTGAAACCATTAAGAAACTGGGGATCCACTTTAACAGAGAAGCTAGAAGGGGAATGCACAGGAGATGTGTTCATGGGCTTGAAAAGAACAATTGCCCTCTCTTCATTCTCGGGCACACTTGGCAGTTCTTCAATTACTACACCCCTATTTACTGCATTACTTCCGAAGCTTGGATAAGTAGCTGCTTGCTCAAAAGCTATAGGAATCTCAGGTTCTTCAACCTCTTCTATTATTGGAGGCAACTCTGCATCCTAAATATTGAGTAAATAGAACAAAAATATCACTAACATACACATGCAATTTCTTTAAAAAAACAAACTGAAAATGGTGGCGATAGCAATTTTAGAACATTCTTTGATTTATCCTCAGTTCTGCCAAATTAAGTCGTAACAAAACAACTACACCTCAATCCCAAACTAGTCGGAGTCAACTATAGGAACCCTCTATATTCATCCTGCTCTTTTTTTTTGATAAGGTCTATATTCATCCTGCTCTTACGTTAAAACAATAACAATTTATTTTTTTTGCCAGTAACTATGCTTCACTCCATAACTTCTATATCCTGGGGCTGATGTAGAGGGTTATTTACGTGTAGCTTTGACATACCATGTGTGTGTTTAAAAATTCACTAAATATGAACAGAATCGATTTCGAACCCAGTAGATTACAGGTGTTGTGGTAGAAACTAAAAAGGCAGCCCGGTGCTCTAAGCTCCAGAGTCTGAAGAAGGACTTGACTACAACTGTTTCCACGCGAATCTCCTGATCACGTGTAGGCAACTGCAGCTGGTAACTTTACCAGTTACACCAAGGTCCATATAGTTCAGATCCAAAAATCCAGCTCAATCTACTCTAAGCATTCTACTCAATTTTAAGTTCATACAATTCCAATACTCAATAAATCAAGCTCAACCTCCATTAGTTCAACAGAAAGTTATAACACTTCATACAATTACAAAACCATCATATTAATCACTTCCTTCAACAAAATTTCATATACTTGCAGCTAAAAACAGGAGAATTTCTCAAAGGCAAAGAATTTTACCAGTCGACGAATTTTTCTGGCGGGAGAAGAAAGTGAAAAATCAGAGAATTCATCATAGACATCTTCCAAATCCTTCCTCTTCATCTTCAATGTATAGTATGCCTCCATAATCCTCTTTTACCAACAGCTTCCAAAAAAAACCCTAAATATCTCTCTCTGAGATCACTTTACACAAATTTGTGCTACCTCCTTCTCAATCGATCGATCAAATCAGCAACCAGAGTATTGTTATTGTTAGGTAGAGAATTGGTAAGCTCGGTATATTAAAGTGAAAGAAGAGTGAGCTTGGGAATTTCAGTTATAGGGAGAATAATGGAAGCTTGTAGATTCTTCTAACCAAGTCTATACTTTTCCAGAACTTTGGTGCACATAGAGAGAGAAACAAACTGTGGGCCTCACTTTACTCGGGTCGGGTCCCGAGTTATTTGGGCGGATGTATAAAATTAGTGTTAAAAACGATGTACGAAGAATGATGATATTGATGTTGGTATTAATTCACTTATATATTGAGAATTGAGATAGATAAATACCATGAAAAAAAATGTAAGAATAATTTTGATTGGTAATTATATTTTTAATTATATTAATGTATGTATTAAAAAAATTATGTTGCGAATATCATAATTTGATATGCATTATTTAGTGTGTATAATTAATGATTGAATTAGATTACTTATACGTGGGTTGAAAAGTTATATGATTAAATATCAATCATACACAAAACCTTGCTAACTTTATTAAGGTGGTTAAGACTTAAAGATGTCGTGCTTATGAACTATAACTATTGATTAAAAATATAAATAAAGACAGTTAACAGTGAATAATGATTACTATCAATGTGAGAAGTAAGAATTAGTGACGAGACAAATGCAAAATTTTAGCAATCAACACCAATTCTTTTTATCACTCTCTTTTAAGAATTTATTAAATCTTACGAATTCAATAAGTAATTAGTTATTTTGTAATCTGATAAATCTATTTTCATTATCTATTCAGCTTCATCAAATTAAACTAATATAAGTCCCAATAGTGTTCATAAATTATGGATAGAAATGAATTTAAGATGATTTCTCATAAATATTGATGCGTCCAAACACACAAGCAAGTGTAATATTATTAATTTACTTCAAATATTTTATTCAAGGAATATGAAAATTAGCAAGAGTTTAGTCAATTCTAATACCACAATTTTAAACAAGTGTTACAGTAATTAAGAGAGAATTTTGGTTGGTATTTATTTCTAATACTCCCTCCGTTCATATTTACTTGTCATTGTTTGACTTGACACACCTATTAAGAAAATAATTATTGATATAAGTATTTTGCCACACTATCCCTTTTAAATGATATTTGATATTAGGTCTTGAAAAATAATTTGAAAAATAAGTATTTAATGCTGAGGGTAAAACATGGGGAAAAATAATTGTCTTTTCTTGATATATCAAAAGTGACAAGTAAAAATGAAATCTATTTTAAGAATAAGTGACAAGTAAAAAGTGAACGGAGAGAGTAATATATTTAAAGACTAAAACACAAGTAAGGATTGTGATCACCATAGTCAGAGGTTACGATTTTGCTTTGCAATCATGTAAAGTATTTGATTTCATCAACTTACTTCATTTATTTAGTCGTTGATTTACAAGGTTATTAATGATATGATTATGGTCTTCTGAGCCTCTAAGAGTCTATTGAGATTGAGCGCACACCTACATCGTTGAGTGAAAATGTTGAGTGAAAATGTGATAAATCGATCCGAACATATATATATATGTTGTAATCAAATAAGGTAATCTAAGTATATTCCTACCCTATCTTACTCCCTATATTCTTCGTTCCATCTTATAATTCTTTTTGTGAGTTCACAATGAAAACATAGATTTATTCTAATAGTAACTGAGCATTAAAATAGTAGGCTTAAAAATATACAAATAACTAACATAATAGGTAAATTTTGTCAAATCAATTATCTACCATACAATTATGCTTTTTGCCATAACCTCAAAACAATGATGTTTAGCTACACATAAACAATAGAAAAATAAAAATTCTAATCATGTAGGCTTCTCATTGGCTTGTGGCTAGCAAAAAGTGATCCAACCCCTCCTTTGTGGTCAACACCCCCACCCCAAATAATTCGTGTAAGTTTTGATTAATAGTGATGGAAAATAATCACTATTTCTATTTTGGATTTGGTCTTGACTTACAAAAAAATCTTCACTGAAACACTAGTTTGTGTCGCAACTTCCAATACACGGCTTAGTGTCTGACCCGCCACATCATCATTCCACTTAGGCGCCACTTGGCATAAAGTTGTCCATGTGGAAGGCTTACATTGGAAGAAGAATAGACCTTAGTGGAATATTCTAGAGAAATATGGAGATTTTCCATGGAAGATTATAAAATTACATGGAAAGTCTTTGGAATTTTCTCGAGAGGTAGATAATTCTAGAAGAGGGACTAACTTGTAAATAAGTAGGGACTTGTATTACAAATTTTATTTACATTTTAGCCCCTAGAATTGTAGTATAAATAGAGGGGCTCTCATTTGTAATTCATCCAAGCAAGTTGTAGCAATCTTCCACAATTAATACAAAAACTTTCTTTATAAAATCTCTCTAAGTCTTTCTTTCTCATTCTCTTAGCGATCCAAGTCTTAAAGGGCTTACTTGAGCTTACAAGATCGTGAAAGAATCGTGAGTAAATTGTCAAGTGGCGCACGGAGTGCTAGACCGAGTCTAAGTCCGTGACAACGTGGTATCAGAGCTAAGGTTAGAACTAAGGGAATGGCCAAGGAAGGAGACGTAAACGCCGCTAGCACCACCAATGTCCGATTGGATGGTGAAAAGAAGAACCGCAACCTCAAGAGTAGTGAGGAGATGCTGCTCGACAACCCACCAAGCGAGGCGCTAACATTTCACCCACCCTCGACCGCTGAAGCAAGTGACGATGAACGCGGTGAGGAACCCATTTATGTCACACCCGGAGTAAAGTAGATCTCAAAGGTAGACACGGCGAGGCAGGCTGCGGAAATCTTAGGTCAGCGCTTGAACAAGGTCGATGGCAAGTTTAAGACTCTCGAGGACTTTACCCTTGAGGAGAATGACCACATTCGCAAAGAGTTGGAGCCACGCAAGCATGCGGAATATGAGATGAAGGAGGTCATCACTTCCTTGGAATGTCGGCTAATGGAAGCGTTAAGCACGATCGAGACCCTGACGGCCGAGGTGGAAGCGTTACGCACGATCGAGACCCTGACGGCCGAGGTAAAAGCACTCAAGGAGGGCGTGGAAGTTGGAGGATCACCGTCGCTCGAGAGAGATAGGGAGGCAAAGATCGAGGCTCCCAAGGCACCTATGTTCAAAGGCGTCTGTGACGCGCAAAAGGTGGAGAACTTCTTATGGCACTTGGAGAATTACTTCAAGTGTAACCGAGTAAGGAGAGACGAAAGCAAGATGAACACTGCGGTGTTGTACCTCTCGAAGATGGCCATGTTATGGTGGAGGCGCAAGGAGTCCTAGATAAGGAAGGGGTTGTGCACCATCAACACTTGGGAACAGTTCCGAGTGGAGTTCAAGAAGGCGTTCTTCCATAACAACGTGATCTATGAGGGCAAGCGTCGGTTTAGGGAGTTGAAGCAGACGGGTAGCATACGCACATACGTGAAGAAGTTCACCACCCTCACGCTTCAGATTCCCAACCTGACTGACGAAGACATGCTATTCCACTTCATGGATAGGCTGCAAAATTGGGCCAGGACGGAGTTGGAGCGCCGACAAGTCAGGACCATAAATGAAGCCATCACGCAGGCCGAAACTTTGACAGACTTCAGGCAGGAAAAGCCCGACAGAGCCAGAGGAGAGGAGATGAGAGGTAGTCATGACCAAGGTGGGGGAGATCGTGGCAAAATCGAAGAACAGCAGCGGCCACACCATAAGAATCATGATACCTATAAGTCCAATGGCAAGAAGTCTGGATGTCATGGCGACACGGAGAGGAAGACAGAGCCTACAAAGAGAAACGATTGCTACATATGTGGTGGGCCGCATGGCTATGCAAGGTGCCCTGAACTGAAGAGCATTGGTGCTATCCTGCGAGAACGAAAGTAGAGGGAGGCACAGGAGCAAGGACAAGATGCAGAGACGACGCAGTTGGGCGTGATAGGACTATGCGGAGCCATCACGAAACAGCCAGAGAAGCTGAAAGGATACGGCGCGCAGTATGTCGACATAACAATCAATGGAAAACCTTCTCGTGCTATGGTCGACACGGGTGCAGAGGCCAACATCATGACCAAAACGGCGGCAACAAGGTTGATGCTGAGCTACAGTCCAAGTAACACCCATCTCAGGACGGTCAATGCACCACCGACTCCCGTGAGCGGAGTCGCGCATAGAGTAAGCATCACGCTAGGCGAGTGGCAAGGTAAGGCCAACTTCACTGTCGCTTCTTTAGACCTCTTTGACATAATTCTTGGGCAAGAGTTCTTCCGAAAGTGTCACGTGGTGATCGATCCTTACCTCCAACGACTCTTAGTCATGGAGCAAGAAGGGTCATGTATGGTGCCCCTGGTTAAGGTACCAACGATGGGAGAACAAGTTCGATTGACGGCCATGCAGCTTTTGAGAGGCCTTAAGGAGGAGTTGACATTCGTAGCCACCAATGCAAGTGTGATGAAAGACAATTGTGCAAGAGGGACCTCGCCACCGGGTAAATTCCGCAAGAAGACAGGGACGGGGTGCCCGAATACCTACACAAAGGCATTGATCGAGTCATTAGACTACTAGTTACGCATGAGAAAAGGCAAGACTCGGTTATCCATGCAGCAGCAGCAATGCGACGCGGTCGTCAAAACATCAGGTGGGGGAGAGTGTCATGACCCGCCACATCATCATTCCACTTAGGCGCCACTTGGCATAAAGTTGTCCATGTGGAAGGCTTACATTGGAAGAAGAATAGACCTTAGTGGAATATTCTAGAGAAATATGGAGATTTTCCATGGAAGGTTATGTAATTACATGGAAAGTCCTTGGAATTTTCTCGAGTGGTAGATAATTCTAGAAGAGGGACTAACTTGTAAATAAGTAAGGACTTGTATTACAATTTTTATTTACACTTTAGCCCCTAGGATTGTAGTATAAATAGAGGGGCTCTCATTTGTAATTCCTCCAAGCAAGTTGTAGCAATCTTCCACAATCAATACAAAAATCTTCTTTATAAAATCTCTCTAAGTCTTTCTTTCTCATTCTCTTAGCGATCCAAGTCTTAAAGGGTTTACTTGAGCTTACAAGATCGTGAAAGAATCGTGAGTAAGTTGTCAAGTGGCGCACGGAGTGCTAGACCGAGTCTAAGTCCGCGACATTAGGCTCTGTAGCACACTCTTCATCACGGCCATTTAGCTCTGCGACGCGCCCTCCATCGCACAGTGAAACTGAATTTCCATCCCTCCGAAGTTCAAGTACAGTCCTTGAGTGGGGCTCATCATGGATTGCCTTCCCCCCACCGCGAAACAATTCTTCTCAATGTCAAATCATGTCTCTTTTGTCCATAATGCTTGACTTTTTTTTTATTTTTTTATTATTATTATTTATCTGTTTTTTGTGCATTTTGACCTAAAAATATTTAATTATATATATAAGTTTACCCACATTAATTATTCTCAAAACACATGAATATATGTAAAATTATTTTCGAAACTAAAGCTAAACATAGGTAAAATATGACATTAGATAAATAAATACGCCCAAGATCAAATATCATCAATTTATAACATATGATAAATTTTTTCTGAACCTCTTTTGATTACTTAAAGTAATTTTCAACTTGAGCTAAAATAAAATTTATATAAAGATAAACACTTCCTCTTCCAATTAAAGCATTCAATAACGCCTCTTATATCTGGGGAGCATACTTAATAGGAGATAGACACATGCGATAGAGAAGGGGTTTTGATCATAAATAATCGCTCATAAAAATATACTTATTTTTTATGAATTTAATATCGATAAATCTGTGAATTTAGAAACTTCTTTCGATTACTCTATATTTTCTCTTTTTTCATTTTTAGAATACCCTTTAGCAGAGTTGGAATGTTAGTTCTCTCCCCTTGGACGATGTTGCTCCCAAATGCACACGCAAGTGTACGTGGTCGCAGAAGTAATAAGTGGCTCTTTAAGAATCGGAATATCGAACCCACAAGGACTTGTCAATTAACTATTTACTAAATTATATTAGTCTAATTATTTATTTAAGAGTATCAAAAGAAATAAAAGAATGCAAGAATTAAATACTAAGATTAACTTATAGTGATTGGGACAATTCCAGGGCTGCAACATGCATAGGGTTTCATGTATCGCATCTCATGTAATGAATTAACTAAGGTTATCAAATTACTGATTTATAGGGTTGATTTTATGATCATGATCTCTCGACCTCTAATCGCCTACTCCAACTAGCTGTCTAACTACATCGTTGAGCGGGGATAGACAGTCCTAATTGGTGAGCATTTATATTTCATCCTGTTTCGTAACCAAGCGAGGTGTTCGTCCGGGCGTCACTCCTGAACACGAATCTAAACAAAGTTAGAACAAGCTCTTTGCATTCTTTGGTCTATCTACCTCTTTATCTCTCGAGTCCAAGAATAGACAATAGATTTATTTCTATGGTGATCAAGCATGAAATATTAAAACAAGAATACAAAAATAATTTAATCGATAACCAACATTAATTCAAAACAATCGATGTTCAACAATTACCCATGGCCGCAGCCCCAGAACAAGGGTCTTTAGCTACTAATACCTAAGAAAAAGAAGAAGAAAAGAACCCTAAAAAGTATTGACAATTTTTCCTTACAAAGTGTCTTCCTTCAAAAGTATCTCAATAATTATTTCTATGGACTATTTATAGATATAGAAAATCCTAAATAAAATAACTGAGTCCAAAACAAATTAGGAACCCAAAACCAAAAGGAATTGGAACTGTTGTACGCGTGCACAGTAGCCAACCGCCTCAATTTGCTCTTGGTCCTTCATGAGCTGCCACGTGTCAGCAGGTATGTTTTCTTTATTCTTTACTTCTCTTTGCAGCGTTTGATTATATATATAAATATAATATAATATTCAATTTAATACATTAAGCTGCCTGCTTGAGCTTCTTCTAGAATCTTCCATATTTAATTCGTTTTAGCTCCAAACTTCTTCAATTTTACACCAATTTAATCCTACAAATAAAATACACTATTTAGCACAATCCATAAAATCCATGCTCAAAAAGGACAAATATAAATAATAAATATGAGGCAATTAATGATAAGAAAATATATTTTTGGCCTCAGATCAGACGATATCAAATAAATGACCACTTAATGAAATTTTAAGGCAAGTGGGCTAATCGATGTAGGAATATGGTTCCAGTCTATCGGTCTGTTAGGATGCCTCAGCTGCATACATCACCGCACTTCTACTTAACGCCTATTTTAATGATAAATGACTTATATCGTCATGACCTTCTTTTGAATTCTCGAAAAAACTTTTGTCACTCTCTATCCCCGCAGGGATAGAGAATCCGTCGTTATCTAGATTGTGCTATCGAAAGTTATGAGAAAGTCAAAATAGGAGAAAACACCTTTTGGGGTTGGCTTACTATTTAGATGCTTTCAGTAGTTATCCACTACGTACTTGGTTACTCAACATTTATTGTGAGTACGATAACTGGTACACTAGAGGTGTGTCTTTCCCGTTCTAACAAATTAGTTAAATGCGTTGGTAGGTGAATTTTTACGTCAAAACTTCAGAAAGAAAAAGAATGTCTTGGATGATCCACATTTTAGGATCTGACTTATTTCTCTTTTTATTTGGGAGTATTTACTACACCCAAATTCTGAGTTTCATATTATTCTTCCCAAGTGACATGTCATGTTCAGGAAATCTCAATTGAATTAACTGGGATGACAGTTTTTCCTTTTGAATTTGTAAGATTAGAATTTTGATCAAATCACACATCGTACGCAGTATACTCCCTATAATCAAGATTAAGTATATTATGTAAGGTATGATTTTGAAAAGAGGAAGATCCGGGGCTAGGATAAAAAAATCCCCCCTGCACTTCATCGTTGATTAGCACGAGGAATATACGACCCTTTCTGATGTAATTGAAGGCAAAGAAGAAAGATTTCACGAGAGAGAGAGAGATTAAGATAGATTGTGCACTTCATCTCTCTAAATTAATACTTGATAAATTAATAAACTCTTTAAGATTAAAAAAAATTCGGTCTTGACTTGGGCTAGTGGAAAAAATCATTGATTTTGATAAGATAATATATTTTCGAAAGACCCCTATATAAATATATGATCCTATTAATATTATAAATTAATAACTATTTAAAATTACAAAAATATCTAAGACAATTTAGTGAAATATGATTCTAGTATTTTTTTTGGTTAAAATTTAAATGAGATAAGTGTCAAAAACACACCTAAACTATCCCCTTTTTTGAGTTTCATACCTGAACTATTGGGAGTTGATTTTCATACCTAAACTATCACTTATTAGTTTGAGAAACACACCTCTCTCTTTTATTACACTCTCTTCATGGTGTGTAATAGTTTAGGTATGAAACTCACACTCTCGATTTAAATCTAGTTGAAGCTCATCTCTAACTTTTCTTATTGAAGTTCCGGTGTTGTCTTCTCGAATTGCACCAAATAATTGTGAAGAGTTCTAAACGCGATAAGTATTTTCTTCCGCATAACTAATTTCAAAGGTATTGTATTGTCTTCAACTTCATCATCAACATTATTTTCTCCAATGGTATCAACAATCTCTTCTAACCTTCATTGAATTTCGAAAACACTCTTTAAGTTGATAAGTATTAATTTATCGATTAAATAATATCTCTACAAAATAATAATATTTCATGGTCCTGATAATATTAATTTAGAGAGGTCCTACTGTATTAATACACACATTCTAATGTGTATATGTACCTTTATACACTATATATAGTGTTTATTCACCTTTTTATACAACATTTACATGTATTGAATAATATGTATCCATAGTATATAATTTTTCTATACCATGTTTACACTGTTCACAAACATTGTATTTCATTTATAGAAGAAGAAGAGGGGGAATGAGATGAAGAAGAAGAAAAGGAGGAAAATGAAAACGATGAAGAAGAAATATGGGCATACATATTATAATGTGGATATACACTATTTATACACATTATACATGTTGTACACCTTATATACATTATGTATAGACACAAATAATATGAAAGTGTGTATATATTTCAACTTTACCATACACTCTAATCTCACAGAGAATTCTTCTCAATAAATTTCACCATTGTTACCACCACTTCCGCTTGCTTCACTACCACTTCAATAAATACTCAAGCAACAACGAAGAAGAAGAAGAGGAGGAGGAAGAGGAAGAAGAGGGGAGGGACGACAAGAAGAAGAAGGATTCTTTATTTTTCTCACTATGATTTTTCGAAGATACTAAAATTTGTTATATCATGGGAGAGAATGGTAATAATACCTCAAGCAAGCCCTTGAGTTCCGCAAATAAAAAGAGGAGGACGAGTACGAGGAATAGGAAGAAAAAGAACAAGAACAAGAAGACGAAGCATTAATATACACATTATAATGTAGATATACCCTATTTATACATATTATACATCATATATACACTTTATATACATTATGTATAAACAATGTGTATATATTACATTTCCGTCACACAGTACTCTTCCACACACAGAATTGCTATCAATGAATTTCACAATTTTTTCTCAAAAATTGCCAAACCCTACCACAAATTTTGCTAAGCTCCATTACCAAATTAAAACAAAACTCAGCTAACATTAACCAAGCTCAAGCACAAGTGAAGAAAAAGAATTATTATTATTATTATTATTATTATTATAATAAGAAGGAGTGCTGATATACACATTATAATGTGGATATACATTATTTGTACATATTATACATTATTTATACACCTTATATACACTGAATAATGTGTATACACAATGTATTATATTACACTTTTGCTACACACTCCTCCACTCACAAAGAATCTCTTAGTGAATTTCACCATTAGTAAATTATAAAGATTTGAATTTTTATTTTATTTCTTCTTGTTGACTTTGTTCAATTTTTGTATAATGCAAAAATATCAAATACAAACAAGGAAAAAAATACATAAATACACATCTTATTTATCATAATCTCTAAAATTCCCTACCATTTAAAAAAAATACAAAAGTTCCCTCTCGGATACATCCCTATCCTCTCTCGGATACATCCCTATCCATTCTCGAATACATCCCTCCCCTCTCTGATACATTCCTCCTATTAAGTAATGTATCATTCGCAATCTGTGAGCTATGCATCCGCAGTTTCGTGATGTATCCGAGATTCTATAAATTTAAGAGATTTTTGTAATCTGGGAAAGAATAATGATAGAATGTAATAAGCTCCTTAACACTATGGATTTATGTTTTTTTTTTTAAATTAAAAAGAGAAGAATCGTGTCTTTTAGCTCACAACCATGAGTGATTATTCTAAGAAGTAAAGGGAGAGGATATTGAGAATTTTATACCACATGTCAATTTAGGAGTACTAATAACTTGTTTATAGACACTTCTTAATAATTACCCAACTTAACAATACTTTTGGACCTCTTGTTCCTTCCAAATTTTCTTGATGTAAAATATGTGTAACAATGTAGATGAGTTGTTAGTACAACACTTATAATATTTTTTTGTATTGAAATAATTTTTGCATTGTTATGATGGAATGACGGATGGTTATGTTGGTTTTGGTGGTGGTGTGGTAGAGGATGTGTGAAAAATAAGGAAAATTTATTTGGGGCGTAAAGGGTGTTGTCATCGTTTTATGTATATACTAGGTATGTCACATGTATATCATTGTATATCATTTAATATGTTTAGGTTATTTAAATTTTCAACGAATCACAGGATGTCATATATTAAATGAAAGTTTTCAGTATTTTTGCTAATAGGGCCGTTTGTAATAAGGGCATTATAGGCCCATAATTGAGAAAAAATTTATCATGGTAGAGGCACAACCAACAATAGTTGTGTAGGCTCCTTCTCTTTTTGACACTCAGATGGTGGGCCATTTTTTTTACTTTTTACTTGTTATTCACCATTTAACTTTCTTGTCTTTTTTTTTTTAATTTTCTTTTACTTCTAACATATATCTAATTCTCAAACACACAATTAAATAATTAATACATTTGATTAAAAATATTTTTTTTCTATTAAAATAATTAAAACACTTTTAGAACTGTTAACTTTAAAAATAAGCTTATTGTTCAATATTTTCTAACAGAATCAAATTAATTTAAAATATAAACTAATTCACTTTAGCGTATAAACTAATTAGATAAGATTAATTTTAATTAATATAAATTATTTTCATAGATGTCAAAATAAAAATGACAACAGGACAAAACAATGTCGATATGACAGATTCATAAGCGATTGAAAAAATTTACTCAAGTTGGTTCACATTCCACTACAATATATTTTTTATCAGCGTTTTTCAATTAAGTATTTTAAAAATTGTAACTAAAAATTAAAGAAAAAATCGATAATCACTGTTAAGAAAATGACTGCAGATATATGAACTAAAACAAAACAAAAAAAGTTATGGAATAATAAATCTGAATTAATTTGATTTTTTTAAATGCTAGTAGTTGAGAAGACACTGAATTTTTTTAGTTATTTTGATATTATTAAAAATGGTGAATAATAAGATTATTTTTATTATTTAGTCAACAAAATATTTTAAGTTATCTGACAAAAAAATATTTATTAATATTTGTATCAATTATATCAGCAATTTAACTATGTATTTGAGAGTTGGATATTTGTTGGGAATAAAAAGAATAAGAAAATGAAAGAAAAGAGAAGTGAGTGGAAGAGAGATGATAAAAGAAAAAGTACAAAATGGGCCAACTATTCAAGTGTCAAATAAACAATAGAGCCTCACACAACTATGGTTGGTTGCCTCTACCATTTTAAAATTTTTCCATAATTGACGTCAAGGTTATTATGAAGTCAATAGGTTAGCGAATGGTATTTTTGTACTAATTCCAATAGTTCAAGGATATTTTAGGCCCTTTTCCGTAATATAAATTTAATATATGAATAACTTATCTCTTATCAAACGGTTTCTAGTTTGATTCTTTACAAAATCTTTCTTTTAAGCAAAAAAAATGAGGGTAACGATAAGGATAACAGAGAAGAAAACTACATAATGGTGATTTAAAATCTCACTAATAAAATAAAAATTAAGATAGTCAACCGCGAACCGAGCTAAAAAAAAAAAATCTCATTTTGGTTGAGGACTCAATAAGTGAAAATGCAGGCTGACGGACAAGAAGTCTCGCAAATTGTACTATTCTATTAAAGACTTTTTAAGGCTAAAGAGAATAGGCAAAAGCTACAATACGTAATTTGTGTGTGCTTCGGAGATTTTTATTAATGATAAAATGAATATTTTAAACTTAAACTAATATTAAATATAAAATTATGTTATTTTTTTAAACTGACTAAAAAAGAAAAAATGTGTTATATAAATTAGGATATATAATTTTAACACAAAAATGACATGTTCAATATATTTTCACAAGATAGTGTACAATGATTTTATTTATATTTATATTGTGGGTAGAGAATTGTTTTCAATTAGATGACTCTTGGTTTGAGAAAAACATTTTTCCAACAAGTTTAAAGTTTAAAATAAATGTAAGAGTAGAAAACTATGATTATATACTGACCTATTGTGTAATTATTATTTTTTTTCTCATTTCATAAATTAATTAATCCAAATTTTATATTTTCGAATCCACAAATTTCGATTAAATATTACTCGTAACTTCTTTTTATGTATTTTTGTTGCTATCATATTTAATATTGTGCTATCGCCTATATGGAGTTGTTTGATTTAAAATAAGATTATCTAAAGATTATAATGTTCTGATTATATCATGATAGATAAATTTATATTTTATTAGAAGAAGAAATGTTTTAAAAAGAAAAGAAAATATATATTTATTAAGAAAAGAGTATTTTGTAACTCAAAAGTAATAATAGAAGTATTTTGGGTCAAAATATTAACGCACATAAGTATTTTTGGATTAAACTATTTACATATAACATTTTATTCAATTTCACAAAAGTTAAAGAACATTTTTGGCCCTTTTCCGTAAATTTACCTCATTTTAACTTAGAATCAAAATCAAATAGTAGACAAATTTAATTTCAAACTTTATATTGAGATAACTCCTAAACACTCTATAAGTACTAGGCCTAACATATATTATGTAAAAATTACACAAATCTCATAATGTTAAGAGCTAATTACATTTTATCTCTACTTTTTTTCAAATTACAAAAATTTCTTAAAATTTAAGACTTTCATATACATCACTCAACGTCCCGATATATCGTGTCTCGATACATTACCTTTGTTGATACAAGACACATCTATCCCTATGCATCGCTCAACATCACGTCCCGATACATCGTGATGTATCGAGACATGTGTGTCTAGTATCAACAAAGGTAATGTATTTTTGTAATTTTTTTAAATAGTAAGGAATTTTAGAGAACATGATAAAATAAATTATGTATTTAGATAATTTTTTCATAAATTATTGTTCTAATTTTCAGGTTATAATTGTTGGAAATCCATTTTTCCAACAATAATCATATCAAATTTGATATTGAGAGTTTACATGTATTAGAAATACTAAATTGTGAATTTAATTATCATTATAAATTAATTTAAAACTATTATAGAAATCAATAAACTTTAAATTATGAATTTGATCTTTATCAACGACATAATTTTTTTTCTTTTAAATTAAATTATATTGTATATAGTTGAGGGGTACTACTTCCCTACTAGCATAATTGCATGACTCATCATGCTTTGTGAATTGTGGAGTTACAGCTATTTTAAAACAAAAAAAAATAGATTAAAGCAAAATCATGATATCATTAATTAATTAAATTAAATTAAACTAAATGGAACAACAAAAACTTAACAGCTAACTACCTTCTTTTAGTAACAACTAATAACAACAAACATACCGAATAATCTCACGAATAAAATTTGGGAAGGGTAAATTATACGCAGCCTTATGCATAATATTATCAAAAGTAAAATGGAACCTCAAACATAAAATTGTTTTGAAGTGCCTTTTTTAAAAAAAATAAAAAATCCCAATAACCAAGAATTTGATTATTGATCACTTCATATTTCTCTTCTTTATAAAGAAGCTTGCTTACTACGATGAGTATTTTTCTTTTTTTCCCGCCCGATGTTTGGTATCTGTATGTTAGTATGTAGGCTCAAATTAATTTAAATTTACGTTACGTAAGATTTATTTAAGAGGAAAGTGCTTTCTAACAAGACTTTTTTCAATTATTAAGGTTGATATTAAAGAATGAAAAAGTTTCACATCAATAATTAATGAGATGCGTGGTTTCCTTATAAGGCTTGGACAATCCTTATCCCTCTTTTGGGGTTGAATTAAGTGCATGTGTCATATATTTACATGATATTAGAGCAGAATCCATCTCACCGATATTATCCTCCCGAATTAAATTTTTCCACGCCTCAAATATCCTGAGCGTGAGTTGGGTGTTGAAGAATCAAAAAGTCTCACATCGATCGTTAATGTGATGAGTGATCTTCTTATGACTCCTTTTAAACTAGTTTTTGATATTGAGTCAGACTCAAGTGTACGATAAAACCCCGGAATCTCTTGAGTAAAGGTTTTACAAATTTGGTTTGTACTGTTCTGACTTGTATCATAAAGTTGTCTTGAACAAAAGAAGGCATGATAATTAGACATCAAGTTGTTTTACAAATTGGTACATTCTAAATCCATGGCAGAAATAAAGCAAAAGTAAAGTACAGAAAAGTATTTCCAAGAAATGGATAATTATAACCAGACAAACCTTATGGAATCTCATGAAATTAAATAGTTGAGCCTATAATAGAAATTTCAACTGAAAAAGGGAAGAAATGCATGTGGTGACTTTTTGGTACAAGAAAACATAAATATCTACTTTTTTAATTTTTACTTTTCATTTGCAAGTGCTGTTTGGCATCAGCTGTCAGTTTTGTCTATATATAACTTTTATTACTCTATTTTTCTAGGTAAAATGCAAAGTACATATAAGGACAAGGTAATAATATTTTGACATATAAGTATTAATTATGCTAATGCTATTCTAAATATAAATTTGCATATACTTATTGTCTTTAATAAGGACGGCTGGATAAAATAGGTGACTTTAAGTAACATTGAACTTTTTCTTAATTTATTATTCCTTTTTTGTCTATTTTATTTATTTATTAAATTTAAAATAGATATTTTGTGTGTAATTTAAAAAATTGAGAAATAATTGATTGTTTTATATTTATTTTATTCTTCTTGTTAAGTATTTTACTCTTATCGTTTTAAATTATCTATCGTATTTTCTAAAAATAAAAAATTACTTGTTTATGTATTATTTTTTATAAGGTATATCAAGTCAAATATAAACAAGTAAATATGAACGAAGAGAGTAACAACTAATTGGATTGTTCATAACCAGAATTAAACTTAAAACACATTGAATGAAATGTGAATATTTTTTGGTAATTATGAAAGATTTTTGATATTATTAGGAGCATTTTTTGGAAAGAAAATATTATTGTTTGGAACCTCTAGAATAACCCGTAATTGCTGTAAGTTTTGTCATTCAAATATATACTTTGTGGGCATTAGATAAATTCCCACTGTGTAAAATTTTGAAGGCTATTTACCTCACAATTTTAAAAAGAAATTCAATTTGATTTTTTTTTTAAAAAAGTTGGGAAATTTCAATTTGAACTTGTAAATGAACGAGTGAAGATAAAATTGGATAAGAATATGATATTTATTTTAACCAATAAATTATCTTTATTTTTTTATCAAGCAAACAAGAGGTACCAAGTATGAAGTACTCTAGTACAGATCAAACTCCTCCTTTATATTCTCTCTATTAATTTTTAATAATTTTTTTTTGAAAGGATCATCATTTTAAATCATAATGAAAGTTTGATAAACTTTTTTATTTGGTAGTCTTTTCCTTTTTTGATTCTAAAATGCATAATTCAAGATTTAAAAAAATGATTATTAGTTATAATAAATACTGATTTTAAACATGATTATGAAACTACATTTCATTTGTCATTAAAACAATTTAGCAATATGTTATTCTCATAATCAACTGACTATCAACCTCAACAACATCTCAATAATCATTTTCTAAAGAAATTAACATAGCAAATAAGAGCACAAAATAATATGATAATCAAAACAAAATAAACAACATAGCAGGATAAATATCAAAAGCAAAACATGCATTAACAATTTTCAAATTTCCAAAGTCAATTACTAGAATATTTCATTAATTTTCAAGCTATTTTTCATAATCATCATATAGCAATAATTAGAACAATAATAATACCCCTCATAGTCTACGGGTAAAAAAGGAAGAAAAATTCACCAACATCTCTTTGGAACCCAGCAAACCTTCATAAAACCAAATTTCTGGGTTCACAAATGGTTGAAAAATAAGAACCAAAAAAAAAAAAAACACTTCCTACAATTCTCCACAAATCAAAAGGTTAGGCCAATAGGTAAAAAATAAAACCCTAAAACCTAAATCCTCCTCTCGAAAACCAAACCGGGTCACAGAAAACCGGGTCGGGTCGGTTCAAACCCTAGCTTTCTGAAGCAGAGGAGTAAATCCATGTGAAGCAGATTCTTTACAAGACTGATCCAAACCCGAATCAGAAATCACCATCAAAATCTCATCTAACCCTAAAACACCAAATCTCTGTTCATCAATTTCAAGCAGCCTCAACAATTCCGAGAAAAACTCAACCTCACAGGGCAAAACCAATCCTCCCGTAGGTTGAAACCCGAACTCCTCCTCCGCCTTATCAAGTAACAAAATGAACACCGGTAGATTCAAAAACCGGGTCGGAATCACAAACCGGCACCGCTCATTCTCATTAACCCCAACATAAACCGCCAATGAACCGGAAGGCGTACGGCGGCGGGAGTAGCAAGGGTTCGAATCGGTCTGCGCCGGTTCGTCGGAATCTGAGGAAGAGTAAGAGAGAACGGAACGAGGACGAAGAGAGTTGTCCTTCCATCGCTTAACGACTTGTTTGAGTCGGACGATTTTGGTAATCATGTGAACTTTTTTGATGGAGCAAGAAGAAGCCATTTTTGGTCCTGCTCTAAGCTTTTTCTCGGGATGGGTGCACAAGTTGGTTGAGAGAGAAAGAGAAGAGAGGAGTTTACTGTTATTTGTTAAAGAGATTTTATAGGAGAAGAATGGCAGTTAAAAGACTTGAAGAGCGGGCGTGGAGTGGTAGTGGGTACGGTATCTCATATCTGATGAAAAAATATGTGCAGATAATTTCGTGATTCCTCATCTAAGTATTATTATTATCTTTTTTTATTGCTAAGAAAAAAAAATTACTTCTTATTTTATCACATAAAAAATTATTTTAATTATTTATAAGTTTAACTAATAACTAGTAAAAGCTACTCTTATATGAAAATGTTGGGTTTTAAAAGGTGTGAATGAAAAATAAAGAGTTGTGACTTTTATAAAGAATCGCGACTTTTATGAAACTATTCTTTTTCAAAGGGTTGTAATCTTTCCGATAAGGCACAATAAACGTTTATTCAAACTACTCTTTGTTGTCTATAAATAGAGGGATTTCCTCTCATTTTTCAACAACGAATTTTCGGACTTCTTCTTCTACTCTACTAAATCTAGTATTCTAAGGAGTCGTTTGGTAGAGTGTATAAAAATAATGTTAAATAGAGTGTATTAATAGTGCTTGCATTAGTAATGCTTGTATTAGTTATGCTTGCATTAGTTATACATAGAATTTTTTTTATGCATTGTTTGGTTTGGTGTATTAAAAAAAATATGCATTGTATAAAAATATTTATTTACAAAAGTATCCTCCATAATTATGGTTGAAAAGATGTAAAAATATTTTTGAGAGGTAATTGGGTCTTTAACCATATTAATGCATGTATTAAATTCTTTTGCATTACTAATACCTAGAAATGCATGGTATAAGTAATACATTTCTCAATACACAATAGAGTGTTAGTTATACATAGCATGAAAAAAGGTACCAAACAAGGTACTACTAATACACAAAGCTAATGCAAGCATTATTTTTGTTAATACACTCTACCAAACGATCCCTAAGTGTATTTTAGTGTCGTTGAGTGGTTCGCTGACACCTTAGGTACTGTTGGTGTGACATTTTATTTTTAAATGTAATTTATTGTATTTGTTGTATATTACACCAACAGATACTGATATACCGGTGAGTAAGATTTTTCTATCTTAAGGACAAAATATGTATTTAGTGGGCTCGATTTTTTTCTTTGACAAAAAATATTTTGTATGTATTTTCTAATCTGTTTTAGGTTCTAGTTCTTTACTAGTTTTAAGTTTTGGTTTTGAAAATACTCTTTAAATTTTATTGTTTCTTATCAAGTACTTCACAATTTTTGTTCTAAGTATTTTAGGAATACAAGATATACAACAGAAAATATATTTATATAATTAGGTTAAAAAAAATCACATTGATTAATTATTTTATTGCACTATTTGCTCTTCAAATAAATTGGTAAAGCTTTTGCCTTTTAAATATCTAGCAAGACAAAAATTCTTCAAAAATACGGGACATAATTTGTGGGATATTCTGATTTGGAATATAAATTATTTATCGGGCATTTACGGTTAAAATTCTACAATGTTAAAGTTGTAACATTTTGTTTTGGAGTTCTGATATTAGTGACTTTTTTCTTTGGGTTATTAATTCCATCAATCGATTAATTCTTAAATCCCATGAAATTTACTCAAGAAAAATAGAAAATATAAAATAAAATGCACTAAATTTAATTTCCCTTTATTATAAGATGGAAGTATGTGGAATGAAGTGTATTTCAATCAACTATACTATTTCCCTTTTATTAAAGGGAAATAGTAAGTGTATAAATTTTATTTCCTCTAATTCATATTAAGTGAATTGTTGGTATTTGACGCATTCCTTAAGTAAAATATTCAAAGATAACAATTAAAAGTTACTTCCGTTGTTATTCTTTTGATTATTCCCAACTCATTCTATTAGAAAATGTAAAGTAAACTAATAACCTCATTAAATGAACGATAAATATGAAAAAATTCCTAATTTTTTTTAAATTTTAAATAATTCACTTATTTTAAATTATGAAAAAGTCACAACGATTCACTAATATAGACTAGAAGGAGTACCTTTATTGGGAAATTAGAGAACTTGTCTGCGCATTTACGAAGGATTCTAATTAATTAAAAATAATATGTTGATAGATTTAGTCGGGATAAAAGAAATATAAAGTTTTATGTAAATGAATCGAGTTTAATTGATTGCATTTTTTTTCTTTAATATACGCACACATATAAAAATATTTCTATTTATTTATTTTTTGCAAAAATCGACCTTTAAAGATCGATTTGCATTTTGCGGGTTTTTTTTTTTTTTTTGTGTTAAGCGAATCGGCCTTCGGTGGCTGACTTTAGTTAAAAATAATTTTTAAAAATATTTATTCAATAGCCGATATCTTATTATTTTTTAATATTTTCTTATTTTTAGTTAGAGATCTCAAATTCAGATCATGAATATGTAGCCTCCTTTTGTTAGAAAGTCAGGAGTATTTTATTCTACATTTATCATTATCGTAAAAAGGTGATACGATTAATTTAGTACATTTTTAATTGATTCATACACATTTTAAAAAGAAAATCATTTGAAAATTGGTCACCAAAATCCAAACAATCTTAATACATGAATAAATTTCTTATCTCAAGTTACCCAAAAATTAAAATCTTATCTCAATTTAATACTATCCTTTCTTTCCCCTTGTTAATTTTCTTCATATTTATTCGAGTAACGATAAAAATAGAAAAAATAAATTAATTTCATCTTTATTTTTTATAAAAGAAAATATGATACTATTCTATGTTTAGGATTCAGTCATGAATATCGTTATATATATTGTACTATATATTTTAAATTAATTATTTTTAATAATCACTATTAAAAAAATAGATCGAAAGTAATAAATAATAAAAGATTGAGCTCTATTAAATTAAATTTTGAATCTGAATTATTAGCCCACTAAGTTATTACTATTGGCAACTTCATATTTGATCATTTATCAAATACTTTATACTGCATTGTTGTGAATTAATTATTATATAGCACGCATTGACTCGATGACTTTAAACACTTTGGCTTGATGTTTTTGGACTCTAAATCATTGAGCCATTTTGAGTTTTATAATTACTGTACATTTTCAGATTCAATGCACATTAAAACTCGATAAATGGTTACTTCAAACACTAATCAAATTAACTCGTAAACTTAAGTAAAGTTTTGACTACTTAATAATAAGGGCGGAGTTATAAGATCAGATATAGATTTATCAAATATAGTAGTATTTATTTAAATAATGTTTCTGTATTAAAAAATATTTACAAATATTAAGTTTAGAACTATGTGATACTTCTTTTTGTTCGATTCAAAACATTGACATCTTTTTATATTTAGTACTCGTAATAATAAATTAATTTTAAATTGAGATGGTTCAGACATGTGTAATGAGGATATGCACTGAAATGGATTCAAAAGAGATAAAGGTAGATCGAAAAGTATTGGAGATGTGATTAGATTGGACATATCACAGTTACAACTGCCAGAAGACATGACCTTGAATAAGAAAGTGTCAATGACACAAACTAGGATAGAAGATTAGCAGATAAAACTACATCCATACTAATGCATTGTCTGGTTGTTCTTACTAGTAATTGTAGCACTACGTTTATAGTTTCTTGTCTTTTGTTTTCCATTTATATTTGTTGTTTCGTGTACGTAGCTCACTTACAGTAGTATTATTTTGTTTTAGTATTGTTTTGTCATTATCTATTGTATCTTGTACTTTCATTATGTCTTTTTCTATAAAGTGTTTTTAACTTGAGCTAAAAAATTATCAAAAATAATCTCTCTATATATAGAAAAATTTACGTACACTCTATCTTCCCCAAATTTGCGGAAATAAGTATTTTAAGAGGTAGATATTCAGTTAATAGTAGTTAGTCAAAGGCAAACTGAAAATGAGGTTCCATGTTCCCATCCTCCACGCCTCCCAACTTTTGTACCTAGAAAAACCCGTCACGTGTATACAATCATACAACAGATCTCATGTTTTATTTTCTTCAATTAATCTTTTAATTAGCACTTTAAATTGTCTATAATTAATTAATTAATTTTATTTACGAAGTACCCAAGATATACTCTATCTTTGTAGAGTAGAGGAGTAGTTTGTATTTAATTAAGCCAAGTTGATTAAGTAAAAGTAATATTCACTTCGTTTCATATTAATTGTCAGTTTTTTCTTTTTATATATACTTTATAAAAAATTTATAAAGAAATTTTATTTTTTAATAATTAATATTTAACTTTATTTGATATAATTAATAATATTTATTTTTAAAAATAAATAAAAATCTATAATTTTATAATATAATAAATATTTTGGATTGAATATTTTTTTATAAATATTAGACAACTAATATGAAACGAAAAAGTGAAATTAGGAAACTATTTGCAGTAATGTACGGTCCATGAACATGAAGATGCTTCCATTAAAAGTAGTGTAGTATATACAGTAATACAGAGTTGACTAAATAAATTTTTATTTATAAAATTGAAGTATAACAATAATTTGTCCACATGGCACATGATTAAAAATGAGATTAAGAGCAAATTATTTATTTTATAATCTAAAAGAAATGACAACAAATCAAGAGCTGTTAGTGGATTAGTAGTTTGTTTTGTTTTTCTCCTTCTCTTTTAAATGTGTATATAATTAATTAATTTGTTGTTCATTCGTTTTAATTTGTTTTTTATATATATAATTTTTTTATTTCTAACTTTTCACATATTTTTATTTTAAGATTATAAACTTTTTTTTTTTTTTAATATATTTACCTTTTAAAATTTTATCATCAAATTAAACTCGGACATATAAATTAGAACGAAATGAATAATTCAATATTGTGCATAAGCATATGCGCTTTGATATTTACATTTGTCCTTTATAGTACACCTAAAGTTGTATTTTAGAGTACGAATAGATTTCCACTGAAGTCTATGTCAAAACTCCATTTTTATGATTAAAATGATGGGTCACATCACCAAGAGGGCTCATTGCTCCAATATAGCTAAAATATTAGTATTCACTCTATTCAATTTATGTGTTTGAATTTTTTATTTTACTTTTTTTATTCGGTGTTAATTACTCATATTGAAATTCAATTAATTCGAATTCATGTTGTAGGCAGTGGCGGATTCAGAATTTCCATTAAGGGGGTTCGAAAACAAAGAGTAGCGCCTAAATCTTACATTTAGGAGGTTCAAAATCAATATATAGACATAAAAATTCTTTAAAATACCTTAAATATACAACGTAATTTTTTGCCGAGGGGGTAGTTCCGCCCTTTGTTGTAGGGCTTCATTCGAGGGGAAGTGTTTTCTACCAAAGATTTTTTCATATCCAAAACTAGAACTTGAGGCCTTTGATTAAAGTAAGAACAACTCCATCCACTAAACCACATCTAATATGTGTTTGAATTTTAAGAGCTGAGTTCTTTTATTTTAAATTATAAAATTTATGTATTTCAAATTACGTAAAAGATTTTATTAACAATACTAATTAATAATTTAAAAGACATATTAGAAAAGGTCCTAGTAAAAAAAAGTTTGATATTTAAAATTTCACATAAATTGAGACGAAGAAAGTAATAAGTTGCTTTTGTTTTCACCTTTTACGTTGCATTTGCTGGTATTTTTTTTTTCAAACCTTTGAAATTTGAATGAAGAAATTAATGTGCATACTCTTTTTCATTTTATTTTAGCTTATTAAAAGTATTGGTTTCAAAGTTAGGACAAATATATTGGACCACAAGCACCAAAAAAGGGATACTAACCAACCATAGTATATGTTTGAGAATTAATTTTGGTTTGTGGTAATATAGGTTCAGAATAACAATTTTAACCTATAAACATGTTTCCATAACATGATTAACAATGTTAAGCAAGCATGTTGGTAGGTATAAGTAAAGGTGTGACAAAATTAGCCTAAATCTATATGACTCGTTTTATCTGTCCAAATTTTAATGGATTTGAGTTAGCGTGATTTTGATGATAAATTAATTTGTGCTAGTTCAAGTTGATCTATCATAAATCAATAGACCTATTAAGATGTTAATTTTAACCCATAAACATGATTGATTTTTGCTTCTAAATTCAACTCTATATTAAGATTTCTGCATATGAATAATTATTTAAAATTTTCATTATCATAGAGTACTCCTATAAATTATTACTTATTTTCTTGTAAAGGATAGGACATCATTATATATTTTTATAATAATTCACTCCTAACTTTATCGTCCTTTGAGTATTTTTTTTTTGGTAGTTAAATGTGCCCAACTTATGAAAGTCCTTGATTTCTACATTAATTGAGTGTTAATATGATTTTTAGGAACAATTGAAGTTAATATTGAGGAAAAAAGAAAAATACGGTGCAACAAATTGAGAAAAATAAATGAACTTAGGAAGTTTGCTCAACTCAAGGAATTTGATGTCAACTCCAAAATTTTAATTATATATATAAGTGATAGGTCAAGAAGGACATGTTGAATTATAACTCATTGTTTAGCCCATCGTAACCTAGCCTATCTTAATTTTGGGCAGGATTAGGCAATGATCCATTTATTGCTTCAGTTCATCTTAGACCGCTAAAATTCATATCAAACAACTCATTTGCCACAACTAAATAAGTATATCATGATAATAGCTCCCTTACATGCATAGTCATATTCGAGGAGTCACATGTCACGATGCAAGCCCATGACAAGTATGGTTTGTCTTAACCTAAAAAACCTTATGAAATTTTTTTCAAATTATACTATTATCGAGCCTAAATATCTACATACCATTTGAATTCATATGATGTCTTAGAAAGTTTTATCTCTTTTCTTCTCTCATTCCAATATATATGAGATTTGTCTAAAGTGTAACATACATCTCTTCTTCAAAAGATTACTAATCTAGAAACCCGTAAATTCTTCTCTTTGACTCATCACATCACATTTTATATCAATGTAATATATTTCCTTTAAGCAAAACAATAGTAATGAATGAGAGGCAAACTTTTGAAAATGGTAGACGTTGTTAATTTTCCATCATATGAAAAAGGTTTACCATTTATAGAATGGTCCAGTAATAGACTTATAGGTTGGGCTATCACCTTTAAAGGTATTTACTACCTTTAATGCAAATTAATATATAGAGCTAGCTAGGTCTAGACACTTTGAAGATCGATATGTGGATTTGAAGAACACCTTGTTGTTTTTGTGCAAATATTGCGTTGACTATTTTACATTGGATGATCATTTAGTCTAAAATTATAATTATTAAACTTAAATAGATTGGTTGACTCCGCACAAATATCTAGATTGGGAAAAATCTCCCCTAACATTTTTACGGTATGATATTTCTCGCACCATTAATTAATATTAATCGTTAGTTTAGAACTAATCGACGTTTAACCACTTTTTAATGTAGAAATATAATGTGGACAAAACTACTTCTAACTAAAACACAGAAGTACTCCATATTATTATTTAGGGAAAATAGAGGTTTTAGTCCCTATATTATTGCATAATTCCAGTTTTAGTCCCTATATTATTGCATAATTCCAGTTTTAGTCCATATATTATTTAACTATGCACATTTAACCTTCATTTATTTGAAGTATGCGGTTTTGGTCCTTAAAGTTGATAAAAGTTAATTATGTATATAAAATTAAAATTATATTTTATATATTTTAATAAAATATACAATTAGAATGATTATTTTAAATATATAAGTTGATCTCATTTGTTTCTATGTTTTCTCTGTTTTTGATTCATTAACAACTCGTTCTTCCTTTCGTTTTCAATGGTTATTAATCAAGGTCAAATACGATTACATTTGAAAGGGTTTAGTAGGTGGACAGACTCCTTAAGACTATCAATAGTGTCCTAACAACTTTCCGTCTTTAAAAAATTTAACATTTAATTTTTATTAAATTCAAAAAAATTTAAACACATCATTCTTCAAGGAGTTTTTACTAGCCTCACGACAATATGCTGAGATGTTTAAGACAGAGCAGGAAGTAACAATCACTAAATCAGCAGTGGAACCTATACCCATGAAGAAGCTTAGTTATAAGGATGGAATCCCAAGAGTAAGTTGGATGGAAGAAGACGTAGATAGAATGAACACATTAGAAAATTTACAATATGCAGTGGCTGGGAAGTTCTCATATGGATGGCCAGAATTAGAAGAACTGCGAATTCAAATTCCAAAACAATGCAATGTGAAAAGGGAGTGAAAAATTGGATTACTCAGGAGTAGGCACATACTGATGCGATTCAGTCAACAAGATGATTTTATTAACATGATGTCTAAATCAAGTCACTACATACTAGCAAAGGATGGGTATTCATACATGATGAGGCCACTAATTTATGATGCGAAATTCAGAGTTGAGGAAGACACGACACAAGCAATGGCATGGATCTCCTTTCCGGATTTAAAGCCGACTTTCTTTGTTAAGGCGTCCATATTCTCATTGGCATCAGCGGTTGGAAAACCATTACATCTAGATATGGCCACTATTAACAAGACGAGACCTAGTTGTGCTGGGGTCAAGGTACAAGTGGATTTACTGGCTGATTTTCCTAAGTTTATCGAGCTGGAGGTAGTGAATGAAGCTGAGAAGACATCAAGGGTAGAGAAAGTACACATACAATATGATATGTTACCAAAATATTGTAAGCATTGTCGATTACAGGGTCATGCAGAGAATGAATGTAGAGTGCTACATCCAGAACTCAGGGAGCCAGAACTGGAGAAAGAGAACAAAAAAGTCAGTGCCATGCAGGAGGGACAAGAAGTGCCGGTGATAAGGGTAGGAAGACAATTTAAGAGGTGGCTTCCCATGAGTAATAATGCACAAAGGAAAAAAAATGAAGATCATAAAAAAGGGGAAGATAATATCAGCATAGGCAATTCGTTTGCAACATTAAATGATGATGATACAAGCATGAAAATGCAGCAACATGGTGAAGTAAATGCAAGCAATAAGATAGGCATGGAATCAGATAAAGATGAAGAAGCAGGAAATTCACAGGCTACAAAAGATGATGAGGTTACAACCAAAGACAAAACAATAAACATGAAGTAAAATGAGCAGCAACAAAGATCCACTAAAGATTGGGTCAATAAGACCTTCAATCAAAGAGATCATTCTATAGAAAATCAACATGAGAGCAAGCACATATATCATCCCAATTGAAGAGGAAAATATAGAAACTACTACTGGATTGGAGATAGTTCTCAGGAATGAGAATCCTCTCCTGGTAACAGCTGAGCATAAAGAAGAAAGGTTAAAGAAGGATGACAAGGATCTGAATTTAGCACAGTATGGTGGACCTACAACAGAATCACGCAGATATACAGAAACATCAGCAGATAATTTTGAGGAAATAGAACCACTTCAAATAGTTGGGAGTGAGGTGATTTTTGCACTTGAATGTAATGCCGCTATAGAGGTGACAACAACAGAGGGAATGGGAAAGATCAAGAATACCTGCAAAAAGTCCAGTCCTATTAGTACATTACATAAGCTTGTGTCTCATCAACTCATAGAAGAAAATTATCAGGCCAGCAAAGACAACCATGAGGTTGAAGATATAGAAGATACAGAAGAAGAAAATAACACCTCTAAAGAAGATCATGTTATGAAGAATGCAGGGCTAAACGTTCAATTAAAGTCCAACAAAGTTAAAATTAATGTGGATAATAGACCTGTCAGGGTAAACCCTAAAAGGGCTGTGAAAACAAGTTCTAAATGAAGATGAAGACTTTATTTTGGAATGTGAGATATGTTAGAACTCAAAATTCATTCCAGAGGATCCAAATGCTCAACAGACATCATAAATTTTCCTTTATTACTTTAATGGAACCTTTTCAAGAAGGAAATCAAATTCACATGTATAAAAAAAGGTTGGCATGCCCTATGCAACTCATAATCAGAATGGGAAGATTTGGGTATTTGTTCAGGAACATATTCATGTTGGGGTGATATCAGATTCAGATCAACAATTGACACTTCAACTACATTTTCAAGAGACTGGGATATTATTTTGGCAATAGTAGTGTATGCAAAATGTGATGCCTTAGAAAGAATCAATTTGTGGGATGATATGTATAATATCAGTGTTAATTACAATATGCATTGGATAGTGGGGGGAGATTTTAATGTCATTATGAGTGATGAGGAGAAAATAGGGGGTCTTCCAGTGTACCCTCATGAGTATGAAGATTTTGCCTTCTGCATGAATTCTTGTGAACTACTGGACATCAATTTCAAGGGTAGCCCTTTTACTTGTTGGAATAGTAGAATTGATTAGGAGTGTATTTTTAAGAGATTGGATAGAATTATGGTGAATCAATCTTTTATTGGCTTATTAGGCAACCTTGAAATGGAACACTTGCCAAGGACTGGTTCTAACCATGCTCCTATGCTTCTTACTTGTGGTGGTCAAAGTCCAGATGTGAGGAAGCTTTTCAGATTTATGGTTCTGGGTAGAGAAAGAAGGTTTTATGGAAACAGTTGCTAATAGCTGGAAGCCACAAGACTCTTTTGATGTCTTCATTAGCTTGAAACAAAAGATGAAGAACACCAAAACAGCCCTATCCAGGTGGAGTAGAGAGTTTTGGTGATATTTTCAAGCAACTTATTATCAGAGAGGAGATTGTGAGGCTGAAAGAATGGTTATTTGAAGAAAATCCTACAGCTTCTAATAGGATGATTTCACAATAATCTCAGGCTGAGCTAAAGAAATACATACACTTTGAAGAAGAATATTGGAGGCAGAAAGCAGAGTTTCAGTGGCATATTGAAGGGGATAAAAATACTAGATTCTTTCACTGTCTAGTGAATGGGAGAAGGAAGAGACTATCTGTGAGGAGAGTGCCTAAGGAAGATGGGCAGTGGGCTGAAGGCAATAATCAGGTGGCTGAGGAGGCAATAAATTTTTTTAAGAATCAATTTGTTGTGGAAGATGGTGTTGCTGATTTGACATTGCTGAAGCATATTCTAAAGTTAATTTCTGAGGAAAATAATATGCTACTAAAAGTTTGTCCTACCAAGGAGGAGGTGAAGAATGTAGTTTTCAAGCTAAATGGTAACAGTGCTAGTGGTCCTGATGGATTTACAGGCCTTTTCTTTCAAACTTGTTGGGATATAGTTAGTGATGATGTTTCTATTGTGGTGATTGCCTTTTTTAATGGCTTTACTCTACCAAAGCCCATTACTCATACAAAACTTGTGCTTATTCCAAAGAAAGATTTTGTTCAATCATTTAATGATATGAGGCCAATTAGTTTGAGTAATTTCATTAATAAGGTGATATCTAGGATTGTACATGATAGAATGGAAAGAGTGCTTCCTATCATTATCTCTAAAAATCAGTCTGGATTTCTGAAGGGAAGAAATATATCAAAAAATGTCTTATTAGCTCAGGAGATTGTTTCTGATATTAGAATTAGAGGTAAGCCTGAAAATGTGGTGATCAAGTTAGATATGGCAAAGGCTTATGACAGGGTCAATTGGCAATTCTTAATTAAGGTATTGGAGAAAATGGGATTTGATAGGAATGTGGTGGACATGGTTTGGAGGTTGATTGCTAATAATTGGTACTCTGTTATGATAAATGGCCAAGCACATGGCTTCTTCAATTCGTCTAAGGGTGTCAAGCAGGGTGATCCAATATCACCTGCCCTTTTTATCTTATCAGTTGAGGTGTTATCTAGGACCCTGAATGATTTGTTTAACAACAAAGAGTATAAGGGTTATGGATTGCCTAAGTGGAGTGATTACATTAATCACCTAACTTATGCTGATGATACTATCATATTTGTGTCAGCTGACAGGGACTCTCTAAATTTGGTCATGGATACACTGGAAGATTATGAAGCTCAATCTGGTCAACTAATCAACAAAGAGAAAAGTGCCTTTTACATGTTTAATAAGGCAAATGTTGTTCATGTAAATGTTGTAGAGGAAGTTACAGGGTTCAGTAGAGGCTCTTTCCCTTTTAATTATTTGGGTTGTCCTATTGGACATGCAAAGAAACAAAAGGTTCATTTCAAAGAATCGATCAAGAAAGTGCAAAACAAACTACAGGTTTGAAAGGGCAAATTATTATCATTTGGAGGTAAAATGGTATTGATTCAATCTGTTCTTAATAGCATCCTTATTTATCTTCTATCTGTCATGAGCCCTCCCATGCATGTTTTTCATGATTTACATAGAATCTTTGCTAGATTTCTATGGAATTTTAAAGAAAATGGGAGAAATAAACATTGAGTTTCTTGGTCTAATATATGTTTACCTAAGGAGGAAGGGGGGGCTAGGTATTAGATCTCTATTTGATGTCTCTAAAGCTTTATTTGATAAATTATGGTGGAATTTTAGGACCCAAAAATCTATGTGGGCTAACTTTCTATGGAACAAATATTGCAAAAAATTAGGTCCTCAGATTGTAGAATGGAAAGGAGGATCACAAGTGTGGAAGCTAATGTTAGAAGCTAGAGATATGATGGATCAACAGATATGGTGTGAACTTAAGATTGGACACTCCAATCTATGGTGGGACAACTGAACCCAACATGGGGCTTTGTATTACTATTTACCTCTAAACTATGAGGGTGATCATCCTTTAGAAGAGGTGAATCAAGTATATAATCAAGGAGAGTGGAATCGGGAGTTAATGACTAATATGTTTAATGAAGAGGTGTGCTCTCATATTGCTAAGCATGTAGTATTAATCCCAAATACTGGAGAGTGGGACAAACCCTGGTGGATGTTGAATAAATCAGGCAAGTTTTCTATTAAGTTTGCCTGGAACTATCTGCGGCAGAACAATCATACTAATGAACTATTCAAAAATATTTGGATAAAAGGGATGCCTTATAAGATCTCTTTCTTCTTGTGGAGGTTGTGGAAGAAAAGGATTCATATTGGAGAAATTCTGGTAAAGAATAGAATGCTGGATAATGTTCTATGTGTTTGTTGTGGACTAGGGTGTACAGAAACTATAGAACATTTGTTCATCTACTGTGAAGCATCTAGTAGAATATGGTCTGAGTTTGCAGCTGCTGCAGAGATTGAAGGGTCATTTCATCATCTACAAGACAGTGTCTGGAAATGTTGGAAGGCAGAGGTTTCACCTAAGCTTAAGCCCATTTATAAGGTAGTTCCCCTTTTTATTTTATGGAAAATCTGGAAAAGAAGGAACAAGATCAAGCATGGTGGGAAGATGTCCCAAATTTCGATGAGTATGGAGGTGGGAAGATTATTACATCTTATGGCAAAGAATCTATATCCTTGGATGAGAGATATTCCAGGCTCCTGGCCTATACTGGTGAAGTTTCTGGAAGATTACACTCCAACTATAAAATGTAGAGTGATAAAATGGGCTAAGCCTATGGATGGTTATAAGTGTAACTCAGATGGTGCTGCTAAAGGCAATCTAGGGCCTAGTTCAGGAGTTTTTTGCATAAGGGACGTGGAAGGTAATTTTGTGTATGCTGAAGCTAAAAGATTGGAGGAAGATAATAATCTCAAGGCAGAGATCAGGGCCATCACTATGGGAATGGAGTTTTGTAGTGCCAAAGACTTATTCCCTGTTATTCTGGAAACTGATTCCCTAGTAGTGAAGAAAATGATTTGTGGGGAGTGGGAAGTCCCATGGAATGTTATAGGGGAAATTAGGAAAATTAAACACTTGATGAAGGGGAGAGAAGTGATCGTTGTTCATGCGTTCAGAGAAGGCAACAAGGTTGCTGATTTTTTAGCTAACTATATTTTCTCTTTTGCAGGTACACAAAGCAATATATTCTCATCTTTTCAAGAGTTACCAAATGAAGCAAAGGTGTTGATTAATATGGATAAAGCTGGAATTAAAAACCTGAGAATTAAAAAAATGCAAAATACAAAGTACGGCTACAGAGAAATCAGGCACAAAATACAGTAAAAGAAAGGGACAACAGCAATACCCTCCAGAATCGTAAGCATTGTCTATAATGCGTCATATACCAAGCGGAACATCAAATATTTGGAGTAATAAAGGAATGATTTTTAGCAACATTAACAAGAAATACCTGGACTTTGCAGTGGTATTAGCTAGGTCTCTGGCTCAATCTGCAGGATAGGGTAAATCTTGATAATGGAGCTCAAAGATCGGATGGAAAGCTTGATGCAACGGGACATGAAGTGAATCGAATCTTACTTGGTTTGTTCGAGCTGAGGCGAAGTGAATTCAATGGGCTATGGATTCATGGCATTCGTGAGATTTTAGAGTGTCTCGTGTGGAAACATCCCGACCACAGCTTGTTGCAGACTTTGACGACTTGAGGAAACTCACCAGCAGATCCAACTTCGCCAGTCACCATTGCAGAGAAGCTGGAGAGTGAAGTTGGAGTTGGGGTTTTAGATTGCTTTCTAATTTGATTTTTTTTGTGTTTTTTCTTTTTCTTGTCTTTTCTGATTTTAGGTCTTGTTGGGCTGGGTCTTTATAAGGCCTGGTTCTTATTCTATTCAATAAAGGGCACTTGATGTCCAAATTCGTTTAAAAAAATAATAATTTAGAATCACCAACCCTTCAATTTATTTTATTTTATATATTTTAAAATAATTATTTTGTTAAATAGTTGAACTACGAATTGTGTGTTTGAAGTTTGAGATGCATTTGAAGCTCCAAACACATTGTATTGGAATTCCACTGGTCACTGGAGTTTGAACCATCACATTGAAACTCTACAAATTGTTCTTGAAGTTTAAATTATTTAATATTTCGACATATTGTAGTAGATTTTTACTTGTGAAAGTTTCGTTGAAGTTTGTTTTGTGTTTTAGCTAGGGTATAATAACAACAACGATAACTACACCTCAGAAATAAATTGAGATAAATTTTATGAATCCTCATTTTGTCATTTTAAGTCATATCTTATCACTATCATCAAGATAAATAAAATATATGTGAAAATACATTATATAATAGTAAAAATTTCATACGAGTCTAAGACTTATCCTCAACTAGTAGCTATCACCTACATGGATATTTTTCTTTTATTCTGCCCTATTTTTAGCTAAATATGTACTGATACCAAACAATTACAGGGCTTTTAAGACCACTTGCTTCCATGTAATTTTAGGTCTACCCGTCCCCTTTTAACACCTTCACTTATCATAGTTTCACACCTACGGACTAATGTATCTATAGATCGACATAAAACATGTCCAAATCATCTCAAGCAATATTCTTGCATTTTATCCACAATGTATGCTGACATTTTCATATTTTATCCTCAATATGTGCTATTTGCACTTTGTAGTAAATAATCATTTCTAATCTTATCTAATCACATATGACCACACATTCATTTTAATATTCACATTTCCGCAACACTCATCCGATGGATATTAGTCTTATAATTATTCTATATAATTACCTTTCACTTTAACAGATATCCTTCTATCACATAATATTAGCATTTCTCCAATTCAATCATTCAATTTTAATCATTCGTGCAAACATTTTCATCCATTTTTTCATTCTCTTGAAGCATGTTTTAGTTAGGGTATTTTGTCTAAATGGTATTTCAACCTTAAAAAGTGGCTATTTCTCAATTACAATTCACATGGTGACTAAATATTAACAAGCAATCTATAAACTGGCCATCCAGGCTAAATTTTACCTTACAAAGGGCAAACCATTTTCACCCCATCTCCCTCCCTTCTAATGTTCTTATCCTCCTTATAAACCCAGCACACAAAGTTGTTCCATAGGAATCCCAATAATTAAGATAAGAGCTAAATAATTTACACAATTCTTTACCCACAACTAAGAGAATAATGGGAGTGTATCATGCTCTCAAATGAGAATTTCCCAAAGCCAAGCAAAAGCACTCTTCAAGATGCCACTTCTTGCAAAGGAAACATCAAAATTGAATTTTTCACCATTAACTGTGGCCTAAATATCCGATACACTTGTGTCATAAATAATTTGTCCTACAAAAAAGACATGGATATATCTGACCCTCTTTTCTCTTGAAGAACCCTGCTTCCTCACATTTATAGGTGTTAGCTAAATCAATCTATCTAAATTAGGCAGATTTCAACTTGGCAGATGTGGACGCCAGATGTGAAAGGGTTCTGTGTCCAACAAACAGTAAGAAGATCCCTAAGAATCCAAGCGCTTTCAGTGTTGTGAACAGATTCAACTGCACGCAGAAAAACAAAAAAAATATGTAGTCAGCAAGCAAAAGTTTTTTTGTCTAACAAATAAATCTGCATGCAGAATTAGAGCCTTCTACAGATTTATAAGGGCAGATGAACACCCTTCAGTTTTTTTTTCCCGCGGCAGGTCATTTAGGATTTCATTGTCAATTGAGAAAAGCTAAGCTGAAGCGTAGGCAACGGATCCATATTCTAGTTTTCTATCTCTGCCAGTGCTTATAGAAGTAATAATCTACCAGTTAATGTTTTATCAAGAAGCACTAGAAAAGCAGAATCAGGACTAACTCACCATTTAAAAAAATGGTCAAACAAGCTGCCTGGTACTAGTGTTGAGAATGATAGCTACAGTGAACAGTTTGACGCTTCTTCTATAGCTACAATTTTTCAACAACTAACGTGGCAATCATGAGAAGTGAATTGCTGTCACCAATGTCAGTGGGAGCAAAAGAACCACATGTATTTTGTATTTCTCCTTTGATAAATACCCTGAATCTTATATTAAGACATTTGCAGTAGACTAAAGTTTAAGGGAAATCCTCAGATTCAATTAATCCTATTAGCTATTAAAAAAGGACATTTTCTAAGACCTTGCAGAATTCCTATAACTATTTATGAGGATTTGTAACTTGTAAGGCTATCCTCTGCAGAACTGAATGACCAATATTCCTCAGCTACCAGTAATTTGGTTCAAGCAATGGGAGAGAGAAAGAAAGGGACAGGGAGACTATTTCCTACCCCCCCCCCACCAAAACAAACCCCCACCCAATGTTTTATAAAAACTAGAAAGAGAGTAAAAAAAAACTATACATAACAGAGGTTTTTAATCTCATAAGCCAGTAGTCCTACCCACCCACTAAAAAAACCAAAAGTGCAGCTGCTTTTGAAGAAAAGAGCATAATAATGATATACAGGTAGCAAAAAAGAAACCAAAGGACAAACCTTCAACCAGAACAGAAGATAAAGTGATAGAACAGCCGCAATGGCAAGGTGGAAAAGAATGGCAAATGCTGCAGGTCCTGATGCTGTTGGGAAGTTCTTCAGGTTCACACGTAGTCTCAAAAGCTTCAAAAAGACATGAAAGCATGATAAATTAACCACAACAAAGGCATTTTAGGCAAGGGAGAAGATGTTAAGCTCCACATCCAAGCCAAGGCAAAACAACAAACTGAAATAGAACCGCTATTATCTCTTATGTTTTCTTCTCTTTAACAATGGTGTCAAGGGAAGATCGTGTGAACCAAAACTAATCCACCTTGTACACATTACCCCATCAGTACAAGTACCGGGTAACTCCACCTACCAAGGCTTAGATAGATGGGAAGAAATCACCTTTCTTTGGTTCTATTGGAATTTGATCCCACAGCTATCATCTCTTCTTTTTATATATTTTGCGTTTTTTAAGTGTAGGGCGACACTGCTATTCATTACATTTAACTTATTTTAAAAAAGGAAATCAAGCATGGTTCAGAGAAAAAAACCTACCCCAACCAAAAATCCAACGAATGGCAAAAGAACAAGGGCCAGAAATGCATAAGAAAGGTTGCTCGGAGGTCTTTTCTCTGGAGCCCTGAAAATGTGAGCTATTTCTGCCTCGGGCCCAAATCTAGAGGAAGGGTCAACAGCCTGAGGAGGTGGGCGTGCCGCCTTCTCTGGAGCCTCTGGCAAATCTAATTCAACAGATCCCAATTGTTGCAAGAACGAGTTCTCCTGGAGGAAACAAAATGGTCAGCTCAAGATACGACAAAATGTTTCAGATTCAATATCCAAATTTCTTTATTGCATGTTTTTTCCCAAAAAATGACCAAAAATATGGAGCTATACGCAGCTTTAATGAAGTTGGAATCCATACATACCATTACAGCATCTCCAACAGTAAGTTGAATATCGTATCTACCCGATAGATAGAAAAACTTCTCAACAAGTCCAAGGAAATCCTACAAGACAGAATGCCAATTAAGAATTCAGCGGTTAGCTCCTTTAAAGATCGTCAGCTTTGGATTTAGAGGCAACTGCACACGTTTCTTCTTGGAATTGGAGTTTGTGCTGAACTCGCAAAACACGTCCACATTATGTTAAGCAGTAGCAACAGAGTACAGAAAAAAATTTAAGAACTTACTAGTATTATTTCAAATTGTTTTCCAGAATTCCCGACCACAAAGAGATGCTCCACCTTGCTCTCATGACTCAACTTGAGGAAAGCCTGCAGAACATCTCATAAGCCCACCAACTGGATAATAAAGAGTGCAACTTATTGAACACATAAATCAGGATCCCAACCTGGTGTGGTTTCAAAGCATGCCCAAGAGGAGAAGTTAATTGAAATGACAACCGTAGCTTTTGAAGATGGTTTGCTGATAAGGAGATGCAGTTCTTTCCAGCCAAATCAAGCCTGTATAAAACACCCCCAAGAAAAAAGATAAACTAATGAAGGCTTATAAAAATTTAATGCATACAATTTCTGTGTAAATAATAGAAGACGATTCCACATGGCTAGTCAATGAATTTAGAACACTAATTTCAGTGCTTTACTTGTGCCTTGTAAAGTGGCCAAGTGGGATAATAAAGATGAGATGCGCTCTCCAGGTTTTCAAGCTAAAACAAGTTCAACGGAAAGAGAAGATAGGTAGTGCCAATCTAGCATCAAACTTCACCAAATTTATTGGCATACCATTACATGTACTCCAGGGCCAATTTCTAAAAAAAAATTCTCAGCAAAGATGTCATTACAAAGTATGGAAAGGTCAAACTACAAACAAGTAAAATCTCAAGTCAAATCAGCAAGTATTACGACTTTATGAGCATTCTTGCAAACTAGCTATATAACTTTTTTGAATTGAAAAACTTAAAAGTTCTGCAATCAACCATAGGCAGACAATGTCAAGTTTATCAATGATAAAGAAACTCTGACTATTAAAACCTTTAGAAGGAGTCCTTAAATAACAGTCCAGTAAATTGGTTTCACAGCTCCCGTAGAGACTTTACTTTCATAAGCTTTGAACCTCTACCAGTTGCCAGAAGTAAATTAAACTATTAAAAGCAACTATGTACAGGAAAAGTAGAAGTGAATAAAAAGTCAGTTGTAATTAAAAAAATACAAAATAAATACAATAACAAAATAGCTTTAAGAACAAACGGAAAAGAGAGAAAAAAAATATGTGCCTATGTTCCTTATTTTGAATTAACAGAATCACCTATCTGAAACAGAAATAAGTTCCATTAATGACATTGACAATAAAAAACTAATATGAGCAGAAAAGGGTAAAAAGAGCAGCCAGTGATTAAAAAAGGGAACTTCTTCAAAATGGATATCATGAAGGAGATGAGAAGGATAAGAAAGGAAAAGAACATACTTTTTACGAGTTTCAATATTCCCAAGATCACTGTCAAGAACAGAAATTTCTGCATTATCAACTTTAATAACTCCTGTAATATATATGGGTACTTTTGTTCTTCCTCCAGTGACATAAATCATTTTGTGCTCTGAATCATGAAGAACAATCTACAAGATCATCAAGAGGAAAGGAACAAATAATGGTCAAATGAAGATCGACACAGGAAGCAAATTTTGATAAGGAAGGAGAAGAAGATGCCATACCTCAAAACTGAAAATGTAACTGCCAACATCAATGTCTTTGGGCAAAGCATCCAAGTAATGCACGGCATTTTTATGGTCAAATTTGAGATCCTTTATTATGGTGGCAGACAAATATTCACAAAGTTAATAGCAAGCAGAGATGCTAAAACTACTTTCAAAGAAAATATTAACAGCTATATCTTATGCACGAGATCACAAACAAAAGCCCCTTAGCACCTGATCAATAACAGAGGCATCCTTTGAACCAGAGCTGAAAATCTGCTTGAGTTTGACTGTCAGAGAAGGTGCAGCAGCCCCCAAAACAGTGTTTATGTTTACCTAATTGTATCAAAGATAACAGTCCATCAATTTCAGATATGCTGGCGAAACTTATTAGAGCACCAAGATAACAGGATACATGATACAAGAAAGAATGCATCACATTTCTCCTCAGAGGAATAAGGGGCCGTTTGGTAGAGTGTATTGGAGAAAATAATGCTTGCATTAGCTTGGTGTATTACTAGTACCTTGTTTGGTACACTTTTCTAACCTATTCATAACTAATGTTTGTATTAGTAATACACTCTATTGTGTATTGAAGAGTGTATTACTAATACCATGGATTTCTATGCATTAGTATTGCAATAGGCTCTAATGCATGCATTAGCATTATTAAAGACACAATTGTCCCTCAAAAACTTTTTTACATCCTTTCCACTATATTTGTGGAGGGTACTTTTGCAAACAAATATTTTTTTAAAAAAAGTTCTGCAATACATAATATTTTTAGTACACCAAACCAAACATTGCATAAAAAAAATCTCATCATAACTAATGCAACCATAACTAATACAAGCATAACTAATACAAGTATTACTAATGCAAGCATTACTAATACACTATATTTTGCATTATTCTTATTCACGATTACACTCTACCAAACGATTAGTAACTGTTTAAAAAAGGCACACATGAATCATGCTAAAACATTGCACCTAGACACAAAGCAGGTTCTGTGCTTTGTCTAGCTTATACAGAGATTGGGCGATGACACCGAGGTAATGAGGGAGGTGTCTTAGCAAATTCAACCAACTGTTTTTTTTCGTAATAAGATTAAGATTAATTTAAAAATAGATGAGCTCTGCTTGAAAAAGGTGGTACTACACAGCAAAACGACTAGTTAATATGTCTGAATTAGAAACTTAAAATGCATTTTGCCATCTCAAGAAATTTAATAATATCTTTTATAAAGAAAGTTAATATGGTCTGGGATGTGATTGATATAGTTTTTACTTGACATACTTGGTGGCAGCATTTCAATTCCTCCACCCTTATATTGGCTTTTCTTTAAGTTATTTTATGTTTTCATTATGTGCCTTTCTTATATGTTAAGTGACTTTTTAGCTTAAAACAGCATCAGATTTTGATGCTTTTCATTGAAGCCACTAATTCTCGTCTGGAGCATACCCTCTCCGAATCTTATTTTTGTAGATCTCTATGTTTCAACTCTCGAGTTATCACTAAAGAAACACCCAAAACTGGAAAATATAGTCTCAAGGACTTTATAGTCTAAATCCGTAAATTGAGGAATACAAGGAAAGCAATTATGAAAGAAATATAGAGTGATGTATTCAGAATTCAAGAGAATTATATCAAAAACGTCACACCTTAAGCTGGTCCTTTCTAGTCAACGACAGAACGCTGGTCGGGAGTGATAATATCAATGGAATGGAGACCCTGCATTTCAAGAAATGCTTGATATGTAAGTATAGAAATGGTGCTGGCCTGCTTGCAGCAACAATGCTACATCTAAACTCTTACCAGCAAAAAGCCGAAAACACAACATTTTACAGAAACGAAGAAAATGCATAAAAAATCAGAAAAAGTGAAACAAAGTATATTGCAATGAACCTATTGTTTTCCAAGGAAGCCAATGCTTCAATTTGATAATACAAGTCCTTCGCATTTCCAGGAACTCCAGCACCAAGGAGAAACCTTGCCAAACCTAGAATTTTGTCACCTGGAAGCTGCACATCATAAAGGAAAGTATTATCAAGAATGACTGTCATCAAATTAGAGAAAGAAAATGACATGTGCTACACAACATACATTTAAATTTTCGGCAGACACTGCGGCAAAAGCTGTAATCCCACGCACTACAGCTGATGAAGCTGAGAGGGGACCCTTATGTCCATGAGCATCAGCAAGTTTTTCATCAAAGTAATAGGCTCCATCATCTGTAATATGATATGACAACAATTTTATCATAGATGTTCATTTATTAGAACAAAGGAAACTTCTGAAATTTGTGTTATAAACTGTCACCTCCACCAGCTCACAGAAAGAGAGGAAAAAAAGAGGTATATACCATATTTCTCTAGACCATCAAGAAGCTTCGATATATCATTTTTCACCATGCTAATCTGCCAATGCACAGTAAATATGGGGTTGAATACAAAATACAAAAGATATTACACAGAATTCTGTGAGCAGTAATAAACAAAAATCAGAAGATTAATGGCATTATGTATAACCAAGTAAAGCATGCAATAACTTTAGCATGTAACCTGACATAACGGTCAAACTGAGACACACAGCCATAAAAAACTTCAAATCAAGTAAGACGAAATGTTGGGTCATTATCTTTTGATAAGTGACACTCTATGTCAAGAGAATGACTTTGATGTCTGCTTTATCTCCTTAATGCATGTTTACTCGAAGAAATAACTATGTATCCTCATCCCTTTTTAACTAAAAAGAAAACAAAAATATTGAAATAAGAAAAAAAGTTACAGAGGTCACACTACCACATGAGATGCATTATTAAAATTTCTTAATCCCATTTGGCACCTCTTTACACCCATGGATAATTAACCCACAGGAAAAGGAAGGCAATCAAAGACGGTTTTGTTAATCATCCCCTATAGTTAAATTACACTCTACCCTCCCCAGACCCCACTTTGTGGGATTTCACTGGGTATGTTGTTGTTGCTGTTGTCTCTATAGTTAAATATTGAATGTGTAAAACTTAAACTCACATTTAGTGACACCCATATAACTGCATATGAAATACATTCCAGTGTAACCCACTTTCAGTAATAGCTGCTGTCCACCTGACCTTCAACACCAATTTTATCTTGACAACTCAAAATGATGTCATTGATATCACACCTCGTCGGTGTCATTATAAAAAAAAGGATGGATTTACTTGGAGCTGTTAGGAATACGTGAGTAAAATTTGTGGTGAAATGTGTTACTTGGATTATTAGGAAGGAAAAAGGTGAAGTCTATTACATTTGGAGCACAATACACCGAATGAAGTCTATTAGGAAGGAAAAAGGTGAAATGCTGCTGTCCACTCGCAGCATGCTGGCTTAAACTATGGATAAAAGAGCGTATCTCATGTCCAATTTGAATTAAGTTGCAATTGTTCTTGATGTTGTTTCATATTGTTTGTGATAATTTGGAATCTACACTTGCTTGATGCTTCAAATATGACTTACTGGTGTGATTAAATTACAAAGTTCTATTGTTTTTTGAAAGATATTCAGCTGGAGAAGGACCATACAGAAACCAAAGAAATCAGTATGGGAGCAAGGAAAAAATTACTGAAGGAATGGGCCAAAAGAACAAGATGGACGCGTGAAAGAGCTGAAAGAAGGGACTAGGTTCAGAGAAGTATAGCACCTAGGTACCAGATATACTTGAGACGCCTAGTTCCTAGACTCTGTCACATGTGGTCATGTAGCGCCTACGATCAACCTGTGTCCCATTATCTACAAAATCTCGACCATCCGTATATTTAAAGAATTCTTTCCTTTTAGATCAAGGATTAATTTTAGGCAAGAATTTGAAGAGAGAAGATTCTTGAAGAAAACCTCTCCAAAAGAGTTTTTCCTCGATAGGATTATGATATTGGACATTCTTACTTTCAAGTTTGGTGAACTTCATTATTCTAGGAATATGATGGAAGTCAACATGTATTTTACTTTAACAACACATTTTTCTTGCTATATATCCAACTTCTGCTTATGTATCTAATTGATTGGCCATCAATTAGATTTGTGTATGGAATCCTACTGCGAACAGAAAAGAGACTTTAATAATTTAACTTAAGATTAGAGTAGGGTAGGATAAAGACAACTAGATAAGTTGGCTCGATTTACGTTGACAATAGGATATACCAAGTACCAAAGAACATTATGTAGCCCGTTATTGAACATGACACTAGAGCATTTTAAATAATGTTATTTGCGTAAGAATATTGTGGAATCGAATCAGGTTAGGCTGCCTACATCCCACCACCCTTAGGTTGCGGCCCTTCTCCAGACCCTGTGTGAATGAGGGATGCTTCATGCACTGATTTGCCCTTTTACTAGCATAAGAATATAGAAATAGGTCAAGAGAGATAGGATTATATGCAAGTAGGAAGATACTTGCCCCAGGTCAATAACCAAATCCATTGAAATAAAAGTGTAGAGAGGTGCAATCGATTAAATTAAATGCTTAGAAAATTCAAAGTCCTAAAGCCTTGATCCACTGATTTATGGAAGCATTATAATCATCATTAATGAGACCTCAATTAATTGGTAGTTACACTAATAATCTCATCACCAAGTGTACTCTAAACAATACAATTGAGTCAATCTTGGTGTATAGCAAACTTTGGTGCCCATTCTTCATGGAAATGATACTCTTCTCCCTTAATATTTCTTGTTATGTTGGTGGCTACTTGCATGTATATTGGAAAGCAACATGGGCAACTCGTGATGTAATGTTATAGACAGATACTCTTCGAAGAAAGAGATACATAATTTTAGGTTAGTCCTACCAGTCTAACGAGTCCAGCAAGGACATAGATCACCTTTTATTACATTGAAATTTTGCATCACAACTACAGACTGGTTCTCTTTGTTATTTGGGAAGTCCTAAAGATTGGCCCAAAAAGAAAAAGGGGGCCACTTGGAGGACAACACCACTATATCATTTTTGACATGTTTGGAACGAAAGAAATAGGATGCCATTTCATATGAACGAGACCGACATTAGAAGTGTCAAAAAGATATGCAGTGTACTTGTGACATAGAAAATATCAACAAAAAGAATCGCATAGAGCCACATTTTGAAGGAAACACCACCAAGAGGTTATTGCATTAATCTCATGGGCTCTTCATAAAATGCAAGCTAGACCACATTTATAGCAAGCTTGTAGGTAGAAAAACAAGACCATCTCTTTGTTATATTTTGGCTTAAAAACAAGTCAGGCGTTGAATTTCAAAAGCCAACCTCTATAATTTGTTTGGTTAGTTTGTACTGGCCATCAGACATTTTGTACTAGTTTCCTAACTAGATCCAAAACTACATCCATTTTCCGGTTGTCCTTCTGATCACCGGGAACCTCAACCCACACTTTCCCTCCCTTTTCTTTCTTTAAACCTTTCTCCAATCAATGGAGGACTGTATTTACTTTGCCATAGGTTTTAAATCTTGAGAGAATCAAAGGAACGACGGGTGAATGGTATGAATGGACTGAGAGGAATAAAAGAAACATTATTAGAACCTCTTTCAACAAGGAATCAATGATCTGGATCACTCAGGTCATGCGGAAGCTTCAAAGACGAAAGGAAATGTGGTGAGGAGATGGAGGAGACTAGAACCTTTATCAGAAATCTACTGTGCTAGGAATTTCAACAAATACGGCAGATATTTGAGTCTGATAAACATAAGGGGAAGAAGGAGGTCCGTCATCATAATCCCGGAGTTGACTTTGAGCTCAGGATGGGAAAACATAGCAGACAAAATGGGGAGATTCCTTTCTAGTCAGAGAAAGGAGGTAGACAGTATAAAGCAGAGGTTGGTGGACAACAACTTTCCCTTTGTAGAGGCGGTGAAGAGCATTAAATGGACAAATAGAAAAGGGGACGGAGTTGATGCCCAAGCAACATTAATGAAGGAAGAGGGAATCATTTGCATTAATGAACCTTCAATCACCCACAATGACGTTCTGCAGAGAAGTCTAGTTGGAGATTTTGAATAAAGGAATAGTGTACTGCCAACCCTAGCAGAAGTGAGAAGCTGGGCAAATAAGCTTTGGAGACAAAGTCATGGACTAAACATTTATGAGATGGGAGCTAGAAAATTCTTGTTTGAATTTGTGATTAAAACCATGGCAGAACAGGTGATTGCAGGTGAGTGGGCTTGGAACAACTCGAGGGTCCATTTAGAGTGGTGGTCCCCGACACTAGTGGCCACGAACAGGGAGAATAAACCTACATCAACCTGGACCAAGATTGTAGGCCTTCCTCTACATCTTTGGTCAGAGTATTTTCAAGGCCATCGGAAATCTCTGTGGAGGTTGGATCGAAACTGAGGAAGAGACACAACTACGGAATCATCTCAAATGGGCTCGAATCAAAGTGAAAGGCGATGGGTCGATGATCCCGAAGGAGGTAACCATTATCAATGCCGGAATCTCCTTTTCCATACAGCTGTGGACAGAGATTCCGGCAAGGTACACTATCGTAGAAGAGGAAAAGGAGAAACCTATTGCCCAGCAGTTATCGAGGAATTATCCAGAGGATAAAAGAGGAGAAAGTGGTGGTGTCAGCAGGAGACCACGTGAGGAGGTGATAAAAAGAAATATTGCTGGACCCACTTTGAATTCAAAAAATTTGGGCCAGGAAATCCCCTCAACTTCAAGCCCAATAGCCCAAAAGCACCTAGACATTACAATTCCTCCTGTGAGTTCAAAAAGGCCCATGAATTTTAATGAACCATCACATGACAGTCACATGGCAGACAACAAAGGCCTCACAGAATTAAAAGACCTGGCGACTAAATTTCTGGAAGCCTTCAGGAACTGGGAAACAAACACAGCGAAAGAAACAAACATGGCGACGAAAGTCGATGGGGGAGAGAGAAATTTATCTTGCATCCAAACAGAACTGTTAACGATGGATGCATAGCAAACTGCTCATGGTAAAGAAGGAGGGGAGACAAACGATACACAATCAACAGAACAAGACATGCAACTTCAACATATTCATGATGCAGAACCAGTCAACATACAGCTTCCAAATTCCCAAGAAGATAGTGAAACAGAAGCCTCAAATTGGGTGAACTCTCACATCCTAGATTTGAGCAACACATATGGGGTGGCCTTCGAAGGATTCGAAAGAGAAACCATAGCTTTGTTGATGAAGATTGATGAGCGGAAAACACAGCTTGATAAGATGGGGAAGGGTAAGGTAGCCTCTACTCCAAAGAGCAGAGGTATTGGAAAGAATGAACTGAAAAACTTAAAATCCAACTTAAATGAAGAGGTGTAAGGAAGCAGATGTAGAGGGAGGAATCTAAGTCTAACTTATAATGAAAGTTAACTTGATTACCTAGAACGTAAGGGGGCTGAACAATCAGAATAAGAGAACTATGGTGAAGAGTTTAATGAAAAAGTGGAATGCGGATGTTTACCGTCTACAGGAAACAAAGATTAGCAAGGATTTAGAAGCAATGGCCAAACAACTATGGTCATGTAGGTGGATGAAATGCGGGTATTTGGAAGCTGAGGGCAGTTGTGGAGGGATCCTGTTGTTGTGGGATAGTAGAATCTGAAGTGGGACCCTTGTTGAAACTGGTCAATACTCTATTACTTGTGAGTTTGTATCAACTCAAAAAAATTTTACCTAGTATCTCTCTGGAGTGTATGCCCCACATACCATAAACGAGAAGTTGATATGCTAGGAAGAATTGGCTGCAGTCAAGACTTTATGTGAAGGTCCATGGATCACCTGTGGAGACTTCAATACCAATAGAACTATGGAAGAAAGAAGAGGATTTAACAGAATCTCATATGTTATGTCTGACTTCTCAAGGTGGATAGAGGAGATGGAACTACATGACCCTCATTAAATGGTGGAAAGTTCTCCTGGTTTAGAGGCATTAATCATCCTAGTGCAGCTAGACTAGACAGATTCTTGTACTCTACGGAATGGGAAGAAAAATTCAAAAACATCAGGCAAAAGCAACTACCTAGAGTGCTATCTGACCACTGTCCTATCTTGTTAGAAAGTGGTAACTGGGAGCAGAAAAGGTCAAACTTTAAGTTTGAGAATTGGTGGCTCAAGGTGGAGGGTTTCACCGATTTGATTCAGAGCTGGTGGAATGAATTTCTAGTGGAAGGTTGTCCTGATTATAGACTGAATATTAAACTAAGAATGCTAAAGCAGAAACTCAAGGAGTGGAGCAAATCAAATTTTGGTGAGCTTACTAGTAAGAAAAATAGCTTACTGGAGGAGCTGGCAGAAATTGATCTGACACAAGAAACAAGGGAACTGACTGAGGATGAAGTGATAATAAGAGCCACCATCGTAGTGGAGCTTGAAGAGTTGGGAAAAAATGAAGAATCTAAATGGAGACAAAAATCAAGAATTTTATGGTTGAAACAAGGAGATAATAACACAAGGTTTTTTCAGAGAATGGCATAAGCACACAGGAGGATCAACACTATTGACAGGTTGATAGACAGAGGTGAGGTTGTAGAAGACCCTGTAGAGATCAGGAGCATCATGATTAACTTCTACAAAAAGCTTTACACTGAATCTGAGGAGTGGAGACCCAGTTTTGACTTTATGGAATGCCCAACTATTTCTCTGGAAGAAAAGGATTGGATGCAAAGACCTTTTACTGAATCAGAGGTCTTGCAATGCCTAAAACTTTGTGATGGAGATAAAGCTCCAGGTCCAGATGGATACACAATGAGTTTTTTTAAATCTTGTAGGGGAATTGTAAAAGAGGATCTGATGTTGACAATTCAAAATTTCCATCAAAATGAAATTTTTGAAAAGTCTTTTAATGCCACTTTCCTATAACTGATTCCTAAAAAACCTGTAGCAAAAGAATTGAAAGATTTCAAGCCTATTAGCTTGATAGGAGGAGTCTACAAGATCATTTCCAAACTGATTACAGAGAGGTTGAAGACAGTAATGGGGAAGCTTGTTGATGTACACCAAATGGCCTTTCTGAAAGGAAGGCAAATCATGGATGCTACACTAATTGCTAATGAGTTAGTGGACTCCAGAGTTAAGCAAAAAACTCCTGGAATTTTATGTAAGTTGGACATAGAGAAGGCCTATGATCATGTCAATTGGTCTTTTCTGTTGAAGATTTTAAAGGACATGGGATTTGGGAGGAAATGGCTCAATTGGATAAAGTTCTGCATATCAACTGTTAAATTCTCCCTAATCATAAATGGAAACTCTGAAGGTTTTTTCCAATCACAAAGAGGTTTGAGACAAGGCGACCCTCTCTCACCTTTTCTTTTCTTGTTAGCCATGGAAGGCCTCAATCACATGCTCAGAAAAGCAAATGTAAATGGATGGATTAAAGGTTTTAAGACTCAGACACAGGGGAACGGGGATAATGAGTTGGGGATTACTCATATACTATATGCAGATGATACTTTGGTTTTCTCTGATGCTGAGGTGATACAAATTAGACACATCAGAGCAATCCTTACCATCTTTGAAGGTATTTCTGGTCTGCATGTAAATTGGCAAAAAAACTCTCTATCATGTGAACCAAGTGGATAATATGGAGTTGCTAGCTAGAAATCTTGGCTGCCAAATAGCAACCCTACCTACAAAGTATCTGGGTATGCCTTTAGGAGCACAACATAAGGAGATAGCAGTGTGGAGTGAAGTTTTGGAACGATGTAACAAGAAGCTTGCTAGGTGGAAGAGTCAATACCTCTCCCTGGGAGGTAGGTTGACTCTAGTTAAATCAGTCCTTGATGCCCTCCCTTCATATATGATGAGCCTATTTCCTATTCCAAAGATCATTGTGAAAAGGATCAATCAACTTAGAAGGTCTTTCTTATGGAATGGAAATAAAGAGCACAAAAGATACCATCTAGTTAAGTGGGATAGTCTTACTCTTAGCAGAAAGCAAGGGGGGCTGGGAATAAAAAAGCTCAATCTTCAGAACAATTGTCTCCTTCAGAAATGGTTGTGGAGATTCTGCATTGAAGATCTATCACTCTGGAAAAGAGTCATCACAGAGAAGTATGGACTACAAAGCCATTGGATTACTGAGGAGGCTCTTGGAACTTTTGGGTGCAGTGTGTGGAAGATTATGACCTCAGTTCAAAGGCAACATCTCACTGAAGGCGGGAAATGGTAGGAAAATTGATTTTTGGAATGAACACTGGATTGGAGATGAAAGCCTAAAATCACTCTTTCCCAATCTGTTTATGCTCAGCACTCAAGACAAGGCCACAATCTCACATCTATGGAGCCCTCAGGGTTGGAATCTCATATTCAGGAGAGCTTTCAATGATTGGGAAATCGAGAGGGTCATTAATCTGTTTCAGGTTCTCAACACCTTCCCAGGCACCTCCACTGAACCTGACAGGCCTATTTGGAGATGGCAAAGCAAAGGTGTGTTTACAATAAAGTCATGTTACTGGAGATACAATATTGGCCAAAGACATATTAGGAACTGGCCATGGAAGTTAATATGGAAGATAAAAATACCCTTGAAGATCTCATGTTTTGCTTGGTTAGTGTGCAAAAGGGCTTGCTTAACACATGAAGTGCTTCAAAAGAAAGGCAGACAAATATGTTCGAGATGCTTTATGTGTGATCAAGATGCAGAAGTTAATAGTCACTTATTCCTTCATTGCAAAGTAGCTACAAGCCTGTGGAACATGTTCTTTGGTCTTCTTGGTGTATGTTGGGTAACTCCAAAGTCCACTAAGGATTTGCTCTACAGCTGGAAGGAGATTGGAAGAAGGGACTAATGAAGATTGGTGGGAGTTAATCCCAGCCTGCATTTGGTGGTCCCTATGGAAAGAAAGGAATGGAAGATGTTTTGTGGATAAGAGAAACAACATCCAGAAAATTAAAATGAATTGTCTTAGTCTTTTGTACTTTTGGTGTAAACAAGATATGATGGGGGATATAGAACTTTTTGCTGACTTCATAGGCAATTTGTAATCTCCCATAGGGTAGTTTGATATGCTCTGATGAGATTGTAAGTGACCTATGCTCATCATTTGTTTGATGATGAGCTTTTTGTGAATACACTGTTACCTTTATCTCAAAAAAAAGAATGATAAAAGGCAAAGTTTACTCACCAAAGATTGATCAATCTCAGAAGAAGCTAATGAAATGACACCAGCCAGGCTCTCAAGTGCAATTCCTGTAAAAAGTGTTTTATCAGGAAAATGCAAAGAAAACACCGTAATGATTATTTCGAGTTAGGTTTCTCTTCAAAAAGTTCTCCAAAACCTGAAAACAATTTTGTGTGGTTTTAGAAAAGACAGTTTTTCTTTCCAGGATACTTTTTCGAGTGCCTTTTGAATAACCAATAGCTATTTTTGTTTTGTTTCCAGAATATATAAACTTTGTAGATCTTAAAAAAGACTAACCAAATCAGGCATTCTATTTGCCACAAGCATTAACCAAATATTGCTTTTTCAAAAATATTTCCAGAAATGTTGCCTATGTACTTAAGAACCTTAAGGAAGTTGTCTTACAGAGACTTGGCTTTCTCTGAAATAGAAATAGAGAATAATTACCTGCAGCATAAGTGCTAGACTCGGGATTGTTGGAGCTATAACGCCACCTTCCATCACTTTGGCTAAGAGCCTGTCAAGATTACCAAATGTCATGTCAAAAAACCTCATAAAGATGAAAAAGAGTCAAAACTCCAGTAGTAGTGCAAATGTGAAACATAAGATGAAACCTTTATGGCGCGGACAACTGAATCGGCACTTTCAAGATGTACATCCACGTCAGAATTTAGGCCCTATAAAGTGAACATGGCATATGAGAAACAGAGAAATCACTCCTGACTAAATACAATGTCCTTGTGAAGCACACAGAATGCATAAGCAGATCATGAGATCCACAGATGTTATCAATTTCAAGCAGAAAGAACGGCTATATTTAGATGCTTCTGCTTTTCTTTTTCCATTTTCTCTTTTCTTTCAAAGGATTTGAGGTGATAGAACCATTAATGAATCAGGATATCAGTTCTAGTAGTTACAGTAGAAAAGAAAACAAGAGACATTTTCCCATGCATTACCTTGATAAGAACTAAACTTCCAACTGAATAGTAGTAGTCAAGTAGTGAGCTGGCACTTTTCACAGCATCCTTAAGTCTTGGGGCTATGCCCTTGTGGAAAAAAAGAGAGAAAAGTGAATATAATGCATTTAAATTGGTTTTCAATCAGTATATCGAAACAGTTCATCCAGCTCAAACATACTGCAAATGTCTTCTTGTTAAGCTCGCAGTTCAATAGCCCATTGACTCTTAATGCCTGGAACAGATCTTTCAATGCTGAAGTAGGAGATGACAGAGTGTCCACCACCGTCGCACATGTAGCAGCCCTTCGGTCAGGCTGTTTTTTAATTCCAAGAACCTCAAATGTCCTTAAGGCCTCGTATGTCTCTTCCAGACTGGAGAGGTGATATAAGAAACATAATGACATGCACATTTACATTTCAAGAACACACAGTTACTGCCAGCCATGAAGTTGTATAATGTGAATGGAAACAAAGGGATTTCCCTTGAGAGCCAATTACAATTTTTTTAATAGGTGAATGATGTTAACACAGACAGTCGAATGCACATAAAATATACAAAATATTGTTTAGTCAATGTTTGTCGACGGATGCTCTTATTACATTCGTAGTCTCTGAAGAATGAGAACCAACTATGTAGCATCTATATCAAGAATTCAAGTATTGTATACGTCATTAGTCCAATCATTTGTAGGAACTACCCATAATAACGAATCAACAATATGTTACCCATAAATTACTCTTACCAAACACGAAAAACTAAACAGACTACACATAGTTGGAGCTCATTGTCCACTAATACTATCCTTCAGATACAGAATACATATAGTTCATAATTCTGGAACTCTTATGTGACCCAAACACACTGTAGTTATTTACTTATTTTCACGTTTTCCTAATAGACTGTGAAATTAAACCGACCAACCCCACAAAAGAAAGGCAGAACAACACAACAACAACAACATACCCAATGTATTCCCACAGAGTGAAGTCTAGGGAGGATAGAGCGTACACAGACCTTACCTCTACCTTAGAGGTGAGGTAGATAGGTTGTTTCCGATAGACCTTCGGCTTATGATAAAAACATACTAAAAAAGATAATGAAAGTACAAGAGACAATAGGTAGTAAACAAAACAACAGATAGTAGCAGAACAGTACTACAACTAAATAATACTACCATTGAACTACACGAAACAACAACTATCAACAAATCAAAGAACAGGAAACTACAAACATAGCACTATGACTACTAGTAAGGGCACCAAGACAACACACTCCTACTTACTAGCATGGACACACTCCTACCTACTAACATTCTACCCTAATTCACATCCTTCACACCTTCCTATCTACAGTCATGTCTTCGGTAAGCCACAACTGCAACATGTCCTATCTAATCACATCTCTCCAATACTTCTTCGGTCGACCACAACCTCTCCTTAATCCATCCATAGCCAACACCTCACACCTCCGCACTAGAGCATCCATGCATCTCCTCATCACATGTCTGAACCATCTCAAACTCACTTCCCAAAAAAGAAAGGCAGAAGAAGAACCCAAAATCCCAATTGCAGTTGACTGGTAATACTGGCAACAGCATAGGGTATTCTAGATCCATCCTCGGTCTACCAGCCATCCCAAAGATTACAACCATACTATCATTACCTAATTGAGTGTTTAACAGTGACGAGTTTACATCATTCAGCACAGATCAGCGGACTAAACTCAAATGAGAGGCTCAAAATGTTCTCTTCTTACAGACAAATATATGCCCTAAAAATGATTTAAATATGTAAAAACTGTCCAATTCATATAGTTGATTCAAACTAGTTTGAGGTTGAGGCATAACTAATTAATTAATTGACTGATCCAGAAAAATAAGGGCTTTAGTGAGGGTTTAATCAAACCTCAACGAAGATCCATGAGCAGGAGTAAACAACTCCAATGCAGCAGATCGGTGAGAATCGGAGATAGGTTTGAAGATTGCAGCTTCACAGATCAATACCGACAATGCTAGTACCAGAAATCCTAAAACTTTCGCCATTCCTGTAAAGAAAAATCACACAAGAAATTGTTAGCAGTATAACTACATAGGAACGTAGCGAAATGGAAGTGAAATCACAGAGATCTTCAAGAGTTACTCGAAATGAGGGAGGAAGAACTTTGCGAGTCTGCGCCACTGGGGAAGACCAATGGAGGAGTGTGAAACATATGCAGAATTTTTTGGTGTCATATTCCAAATATACCCACTCTGTATATCTTATTACCCAACATATCCACTCTCTCCGGTACCCGCCTTAAAGCTCGATTAATCTGAATTCGAGCCTTAGAAGCTGAAATCTGCAATCTCTAAAAATAATGTTAAATAGAATGTATTAGTAATGATTGCATTAATTATACCTAGAATATTTTTTATGCATGGTTTGATTTGATATATTAAAAATCATGTATTGTATAAAAATATTTATTTACAAAAGTATCCTCCACAATTATGATGGAAAAGATGTAAAAGAGTTTTTGAGAAATAATTGGGTCTTTAATCATGCTAATGCATGTATTAAATCGTTTTGCATTTCTAATACCTAAAAATTTATGGTATTAATAATACACTCATCAATATCCAATAGAATGTATAACTAATGCATACATTATATTAATTAATACACTCTACCAAATGACCTTAATCGAAAGTGAAGGAATGTTACTCATTAATAAACCATGTGCTTAATACAATGGGAATATGATTTGTACGGGGATTTTTAGTAGGCATTTAGTCATTAAAGAAAAAGTAATATTTAAAAAGAATTTGAAAATCAAATTGTATTTGAACATATATTTAATTTGAAGAAGAAAAAAAAAGTTAAAATCATGTGAGTGGGAAAATTATTTCAAATGAAAATGTAGTTAAAATCACTTTTCAAACTTGAAATTCATCTTCAATATTTTTCAAAAATTAAAATTAAAATTAATCCATAGAACCGAAAACTACTTTAATTTTAAAAATGAGAAAAAAATATATTTTATATGAATATAAGTAGGCGTTAAATATTGTCATTTATTTTGTCACATAACTCAAATATTTAAACAAATTCTCAAAGCAAAGTAGAATAATTAAAATTACCTTCACATTGAAGGGATTGTATGTGACAATGTGTAGCTCTGTATTTCTTATAAAAATGTTATGAGTTTTATTAATCAAGTTGAAAATTCACCAGTGATTTCTTGGCATCAAAATTGTAGAATTTGGGTTCAAGAACCTTGTTATGTATAGATGCTACACAATTTTATATGAATCCATATGATTATACGTCATACCATTAGTTTTTTTTTCTTTTGTCTATGGATTAATTATGATTTGCATTTCCTTCATTCTTCCTTTTTGGACCAACCGAAGACGTATATCTCTTGGAATTGAGCTTTACTTCCACCCTATCAATAGGAGATAAAATGCCTTGACTTCCAGTCCCATTGCATCCTTACAGGAGGTAACAAATTTACGACGGTATGCTTCAACTTGCCAAACTTGTCAATAACTATTATTACAAATATCGTTTCCTCAATTTGACATGGAATGGGAAAAACAATTAAACCTTTTTTACATTTTCTTTATTTATTATTTTTCTCAAATAATTATTTTTTAATTATCATTCAAATATTTAGCATTTTGAAACTAATTTAAGTTAGAGGAAAAGTTATAAACTATTAAATAGTTACTTATTTGTAATATTTAATAAATCCTAATATTTAGCATTTTAAATTGACTATAATTTTGCTTATGAAATATTTCATATTTAAACTATATTAAAAGTCTTACACTCTATCCCAATTTATCTGACACACTTTCTTTTTTGGTCCATCCCAAAAAGAATGTCACATTTACTAATAACTATTTAATGGCATCACACCAATTTTACCTTTGTCGATCTCACTCAACACTTTATTGTGAATAGAGTCAACTAAAAAAGTAAACACTAATGTGACCTTAGTAAGGACACTTTGTTATACATAACAGAATCCTCTCTTATTTTTAAAAATTCATGCCCACTCAAACAGTGTCACATAATCAACTATAATTTTGTATAATAATCCTTTCTTTATTAAGTCAACCAATTATCCATCACATTTTTTCAACTCACGGTATAAAAAAATAAATAAAAGAATCTAACTTCATTTTGGATTAATATATTGAATTCCTTCTTTTTACAAAAATAAATAAATTGTGTTATAAAAAAAAATTATACAGAAACACAACATATTGTAAAGTGTTTCAATTAATCGAGTGCTCTTGTTATTCACTCCCTTTAGTTAAATTTACACTATATCTCAGTTTGAATTTATGTGAACGTGTTTGACTAAATACATAGCTTAAGAAAGAGAAACTTGAATTGAAATCATCTCATAAAGAATAAATGAAAAGTTATAATTTTCACCCCATATAAAGTAGGAGTAATATCTTTTGTGGAATCATATTGAATTGAATATGTTGTTAATTTACTTCCTTCATGAGTAGTCTGTTCTGCATTTTCTCATATCAAATGAATGTTAATAGCTAGGAGAAAGGGTCATATGAGCCAATTTGAATTAATTTGATTGTTGTATTAAATGTCAAGATTGGCCGGATGACCCCTATGTGGCATATATATACGAGATATACTCACCCTTTTAAGTAGATGAACACTTAACCATGTCGAGTTTGTGATGTAAACTTTAACGTATCAAGTGATATTTTTTTCTTTCCCTTGGTCTTTCGGAAATCTCTCTACCTCTACGAGACAGGAGTAAGATTTGCGTACATTCTATTCTACCTATCAGATTACACTGGGTATGTTTCTATTGTTGTTACTGCCTCCTTTAAAACCAAGGAAAAAAGTAGAGTAGGGTAAGAATATTTAGGAAGATTCACAAGCATTTGGTGATGCTATTTTAACCGTTTCATTGCACTCTTTTACAAATGATAATCTTGGAAAAGCACTAGCAAATTACACACGTCAATCAATAATAAGCATAAACAAACAGAGGCAGAGCCTATGAGCTTTTTCTGTTTGGTTTTCACATTAACGGAGTTTTCTTCAATGAAGCAATCTTTTGTTATTTTGATATTGATAGGTAAGTTGTTCATTCTCATCCACTGCTAAAAATGGACGTAGAATACGAAGCATCTTTTTCCAAATTGCTCGCAGAAGGAGATTCCCGGCAAATTATGAACCTTCTGACGCCCTTTAACTCGTTTCACCAACTTGTATTTTAAATGAACAGAACATAAAAGAGATCCGATAAATAGAAGATGAAGTTATAATTTCCAAACCGATCTCTCTCCCTTTTTTTTGGAGAATGGTAACATTAGGAAGCACCTACAATCTCTTATTCCTCACAAACCACGTATCAAAATGAACCTTCAGGACGACAACACACACAGAGACCAAAACATCAAAGCCAAAGTTCATATACCACTCATGAGATATAATCATATCGAAAGCCAACAAGAGTTTGATTTCTCCAAAATTATTTTGAGAAAAAAATTGTACAAACAGAAATTGACAAGTTGAAGTACCTAGGAGGAATTCAAAACAGAAACCAATTCGTTGAGGATACCTAGGAAGAATTTAATTGTCTTCCTTCCAGGATTATTACAGAGGTCTAAATGCTTCATGGTACAAACTTTGTGCGTGGCCTGCCCCACTCATCATCATGCAAATGCTGTCAACCATTATCATTGTGTTAATACTCATCAAAAAAGTAGAATTAGAGACTAAAATATAATAGAACAAAACAGCAACAAGTAGTTTTTTTTTTTAAATAGTGATAAAATCTCCAGTAAAGGAAAAGTAGCAAAAACAGTCTTTACGCTACATTGACACAAAATACCACTTGATTTTAGAAATGCAATTTGATGTTACTGAAAACCGGTAACAAAATTGACATGATATCTCAAATATAGGAGATGTAGGACTCAAATTCATAGCACATATAATGGCTCTTCAATTATATGATGCAGCAGATACTATGAACAAACTGTAATGAGTGGACATGGTTCCTACTAGGAGGCAACTAAGTTCTAATATAAAGATCACAAAATTATGGAAGCTAAACACCCAAAACAAATTCTGTCCCAATTAAATGGCAAAAGCAAAGTGGCTACTCCATCCATAAAACTTCAGAAATCCTATTTTGACTGGTCATAGGTCAATATCAATCAACAACATCCTCAATTCCAAATTAATTGGGGTTAGTTCCGTGAGCCTCTGTATACATTCAGAGAGTGCTAGACACTTCTGCACCGGCGTTTCACCAGTCCAGTGCAAGTGAAATATGAAAGCTCAGGGGCAAATTCGTACTTGATGTTGAAAATGCTTCCTTTGGATTGTTCCAAGGAATAAATTGGAATGTGTAACTATTTACGCTTATCTTCTTCCCAATTGGAGAATTCCATATAGAGGCACCCATGAAATTGTCAAAGGTTATGTGACCATATGTATATATTTGTCCAAATGCTTATATGTATCTTGCTATAGGCACCCACAATAACAAATGACACTTGGGGGACCCTGGATAAGAGTTGCTTAAAACTCTACTACTGCAGATTATCACTGCTTTGTTTAGGCCACTAGGCGCCCCTTTTATTCTTCTTTTTTACGTCTCATTTCCCTTTCATCTTTTCTCTCTCTTCCTGTTGCTACTCAAAGACACTCTCAAAGAAGACCCACAAATTACTCCTAAACATTCTTTATAATAAAAAATTTAAAATAAAAAAAATGTCCCAAGGCTCCTAAATAATTTCTCTTCTAAGGTAAATTCAGGATTCTATAAAACTATAAGTCCACCAAATTCCATAAATTCAGGCTATGGTGGGTTTTAGGAGAGGTCTTCAATCTCAACGTGGATATTGACCACATGGATCATTCGCTTCTATCGTGTTATTCTTTGGTAAGTCTATTGATTCCACGAGATTGTAAGTCTTTTGAGACAATTTCTTCTATCTAATTTTATATTTATTTCATCCTCTTTTATCACTTTCAACCATCATATTTTCGCAACATCTATAAAGGAAAGGCAACACATATCAGACTGCATGTGCAGAAAATACTAGGTTGAGACAACTACTGGTATCAAAAAGGATCTGAAGAAGAAAAAGAAGACTGACATTGTGTACAATCAATATATCGACTAACTAACACAAACTAATTACATATCCACCAAGAATTTTGTGAGAGTTCAAGAAATACAAAATTTATATAAATGTTATAATTCAAATTCTTTAAATTGTATTAGATACCAAGTCTAACATTAGCTTTTAATCAGAAGCGAACTCCACTAAATCATTTAATATTCCAAGTATAGCGCACAAAGCATTGATATATAAACCCACTCGAAAATACTTTTATAAAAAAAATATAGATATTATGTCCCACAATAGACGGCATCAAATTTATAAAAATGTATCTAACCTTTAAAGAACAAAAATAATACCATAACAAAAATGAAAGTTTTTTTACCTCGCCATTTCAAGTACTGATATGATCATTTCACGTAAAATACTTCAGATCATCTCACAACTTATTGAAAATGACCTTATATGATTTCATGTATGCAATGTATATGTTATACCGACAAGATTGTAGTTTTGCAATGGAATAACAAATTGTAAGCATATCAAAGATATAAATTCTGAATTGAATTAGCATGCATTTCAAGATCACAGCACAAAGTGGGTCATCTATCCTAACATTCATAAAAACATCCCATCAAACTTCATTATAACAGCCATTTGTTATAATGAATTTCACTATAACAGCTTGATATTCTCCAAGACCAAGTTTTCATGTTATATTTTACTTCTCTATAGTAGCATTAGACATGTATTAGCAATGTTATTCATTATAGCAGTGCACTCTTCGTAAAATTACCCCTCTATAATAGTCATACTCAAATATTGTGTAATAATATTTATAAGAAATATATTATGTATAAAATAAAATATTAAAATGTTTATGATAATCGTAATTAAAGTCATGAACGTAGTAAATTTCAAGTACAAATATCTAAAAGGGAAAAAATACAAATGGTGTCCATTAGTTATGGTCATAACTTCAAGAGAAAAGACTAGTGATGTTTGCCTTTTTTTACATTCATACTCTTTCAAATTTTACATATTTTTCTTTATAACAGCTAAATGAGATCTAAACGTCAACTACATATATAACAACACCTCACTATAGAACCATGAAACTTTCAAACAAACACTGCATTGTAGAGAGGTTTGACTGTATATCACACTTCACAGAAGTCGCAAAGAATATATATATAGAGAGACAGAGATTACAAATAAGGAAGTTAAAAAGTAGAACCAGTTCATATAGTTACTTCCTTAATTTCTTACTTTGACTTTGATGTCATTTCTTTGATTATTAAAAATTGTAGCACTGATTGATACGATGTCCGTGATACAATTCTTGCTTGTTGCCTAACTGTCTAAGACGAGGGTCATCAAAGAAACCAACAATTGTAAAATTTTGTTTCCATCATCATCATCAACTTCATGATCAGTGAGTCAATTATAAGAACTGGATGATCCCGAGGCCTCGCCTTCTATTATTCTAATCTTTGCGAAGTCTCTTAAACCACCCACCCAACTAATCCACACTCCTAATACACTTTGTTTTTTATATTCTTCAACATGAGAAGTCATCCCACCAATTTGAGGGACAAAATTGAGATAGCAAAGAAGAAAGAGGGGTATATTAATTAACCTCTTCGTATGGCTTCTTCCCCCTTAACCCTCTAATGGGTTCCATTAAAACTTAACCCAGTTGATTCAGAATATAGAATTTTTCCAGAGACCCTGATAACTCCAAAAAGAAGAGAACTTAAGAAAATGGGTATGGTTGAATGAAGAACATAGGCAGATGGTACTTGATTTTCTAACCGAACAAAGGTTGGAACTGAAGGAACCTTTGACCAAATATTAAGTCAGTCCTCCCTAACCAATAATGGCAGGGAAACAACAGACGGAGATTTATGAAAAGTTACGCTTGCCGCTTGGTGAAGTTATGGAAGTTTGAAATCGCAGTTGCGGGAGCACACGTGTATGCCATTTTCACACAGAAAAAAACTTCACGGATGAATGCATGATTTTCAAAATATAATTGTTGGAAAAAAAATGGATGAAGAACAATGAAATGTAAAACACGCTAAATAACACTTCCTTATAAGGAAAATATTTTCTCCCTCTCCTTCTCCAAAGTAATATGGGATTGTATGCAAAATATTCAAAGCCTTTTGAATATTACACTAAGCAGATATTGGAGAAATTCTTCAGTAAAAATATTTCTTATTTTTAAGTGCAGGATTTTGGAGAAAGAGAGTGTTTTTGAGGGCAGAAAGAAAATAATTAAGGATAAATGCAAAAATTTCATGGTTGGTTATTTTTTCTGAAAAAGTAGACAACCATTTTCACAGAAGAAAAAAACAAATTAGGATGAAAGGATTCACAAATTCATCTTAAAGACAACTTCTCATTCAAAAAATATTTTATTTATTATTTATGCTTGAATAAAATTCTAGTACTTGACTATTATGTTATTTTGTTGTAGTAAATGTCTTGTTACTATTCGTTATTTTGTTAATATCTGTTATTTCTTGTACCTCTATTACTTCATTTTATGGACGGCTTTGGATTATTTTTCCTTGAGCCTTCCATCAGAAAGTCTGTCTACCTCTGAGGTAGGAGGTAGGGTAAGATTTACTTACACTCTACCCTCGTAAGTTCAAGTAATGAACAAAGATAATAAGCAAAAATCCTCAAGTAAATTATCATTTTCCATCTAAAATCGACGGAATCAAGCATAACGTCAAACAACAATAAAGAAAATCATACATAGAAAAACTGCAGCACAAATACATACATCAGATTATACACAATTACAACCAGATTAATTAGGGCTCAAAAACAGATCTGCCCCATACGCACCAAGATAAATGCAAAAAAAAATGAATAGCAGAATTGATCGGGATAAAAATTTGAAATCGGAGGGACTTACGAATTCTTTGACGATTCCTTTGTAAACCAATACAGGGATGGCGATACCGAAGATACCTACAAGCGCCAGGTTTCGTCGACTCCATCGGAAGTTGAGCTCCAGATTCTCTCTTGCGGCTCCCCATTCCTCGATCCACTTGTTCTTGTTGTACTCCATTCCCCCACCCATCTTTCCTCTCTCGTCTTCAGTTGTGCCTGTGAGATTTGAGAATTTTTGATTGTCGCCTATTGGGAAAGAGGCACATCTAATTCTCTATTTCTACCGAAATGACTATAGTGACCTCAGTCTCTCCTTGTAATCGTGTTATTCGGATGAACCCAAATTAGTTTTCTTTCAAGCCCAAAAACATACCTAAATAAACATACCTATTATATCTATTATATAGTTATATTTAAAATTATGTATTTCAGGTATAGTCTCTATATTAATACAACTTGTATTGATACAATAGCGATAGCGCTAATTATAATAGATCGACTTTCATGCTAGTTCTTGTTCCAGCATGAAAGTTTCATTTCAGTTACTGATACATATCCTAAATATTGTCTTCATATTAATATAACTTGTATTGATACATATAAATACAACATCACATGAAAGTTTCATTTCAGTTATTGATACATATCCTAGATACAATCTTCATATTAATATAACTTGTATTGATACATATGAATACAACATCAACTGATACATATAGTTGAGATACAACTTCCGTATTGATATAGTCTCTATATTGATACAACTTGTTTAGATACATATCTGAGATACAATCTCTACATTAATATAACATGTATTGATATATATATGAGATACATCCTAAGTGTAATCTATATTTATACATATTTGAAATGCAATCTTCATATCTATACACTCTATATTGATACATATTTGAGATACAACCTTTATATGTATTGATACATATATGTGATACAACTTTCATATTAATATAACATGTATTGATACATATTCGAGGTCTATATATATATATATATATATATATATATATAAAAGTTTTCATATTAATATAACATGTATTGATACATATTCGAGGTCTCTATATATATATATATAAAAGTTATGATATACTAATACAATCTCCATCTATATTGATACAACCTCCATATATATTGAGACAGTCTCCACGTGTATTGATATATATTAATACAATTACAGGCTCCACCTCCTACTATATTTATCTAAATCATATACAAATATTTTTTTTGAATAATATGTTTTATTTACATACCAACAGAAAAAAAAATCAGTTAAAATCTCGCATATTTTCCTAAAAAATTATTTTTTTAAAAAATATTCTTCATACTAAAACACACCCTTAATTTAAACCTTAAAAGTGACAGTGCTAAAATTTATAAAAAAAGCAAGAACGAAAACTATGTCATAAAAAAGCAAGACTAATGTAGTTTTTACTTCCTAACTAGTTAAACTTATTAAATTTTTTTACTTATGTTGTTATTTTTAAGGCTCATTTGGTTAGGGAACAAGTTGTTTATGAATTAACTATCCCAAGATTAGTTATTATAAATTTGTTATCTCATACTCAATGTGGAATAAAAATAACATTACAATTTTGAAACAACTAATTCTAAGATAAACTATCCCGTAAATATTTTATCTCAATTCATCTTAAAATTAATCATCTCCCCTAAACGAGCCTTTAAATATAGGTAATTAAATTAAAGACTATTTCGACTATATACTCAAATATTAAGGACCAATTCATCATTTTCTGATTGTCTGGGCGGTGAACCATAATCAAAATTGGTAATTTCTCACTTTGTTTCTAGGGTTTTTGTCCAACAGAACGCAAAAGAAGATGGCACCCAAGGTAATGCTGAAGGGCAAAGGAAAGAACACGAAGAAGGCCGCCGCCGTCGATGAGGACGGTGGAGCTGTGACGGCAGTGTACAATTTCGCCAAGGACTGGAGCACATGGACGGCGAAGAAGGCCAAAGTAATCACCCACTACGGCTTTATTCCCCTTGTCATCATCCTCGGCATGAACTCTGAACCCAAGCCCTCGCTCTCTCAGCTTCTCAGTCCTGTCTGAAAAACCCGATGGAAATTTCAGTTTCAGCCTTTTTCTTCGTTACCTAGATGGAGTTTTGGTTATATATTCGTCGATTTGACGCTTATTAGCAGTTGATTTTGATTTTCATATGTAGGAGTTACAATGTGTTGATCAACTTTCTAATGTTATGTGAGCTGTTCTCTTTCATGTATCAGTCAATTTATTTTGTGTTCCTATATTTTAGTTGCTATAGTATTGGTAAAGTTGCTCCTGTGTTTATGTTACCAGGAGGTCATGGGTTCGAACAGTGTAAATAGCCTCTTGCAGTCCACGGGTTCGAACAGGGTAAATAGCTTCTTGCAGTTGGTAGGACCGCGTACAACTGCATAGTGGGAGCTTAGTGCACGGTCCTTCCCTACAGTATTTTTGTTTCTTTTGTGATGTTCTCTAACAGATGTTATTTATAGCTCGATTGTCATGGGGTTGGCTATGAACCTATTGATGGAAATCACATCGTGTCTCCTCATAATTATCAGGTTCGACTTATACAAAGATTTATTTTTTAGCATATCATGTATGTTTGCATTTTGAACTTCTTTTACTCCGATGAAGGATGAGTCAGTGTAGAACTTTTATGTTATGTGATTTTCCTTCTACAGCTTTTGGAGAACTTGGATGCTGTTGTTAAGTTGGGTAAGATTCCTGAAATTAGGGACAGGGCAGTAGTTAAGAGCGGTGGCTCGTACCTTGCTGCCTACTTGGGGAATCATGCTATAGTTTATTTGCTCTTTGTTCATGATACTTTATCAGATGCTAACGGGTACTCTCTTTGGGCATTGATTATCTATAAGAATGTGAGGAAGAGATAGTATATAAGTATGTTCCACACATTTGATTTTTGGTCCTGAACAATGGGTTCGGAAAAATCTTTAGACTATTGAACTGAACCATAAATCTTGAGAATTCTGATTCAATGAGTCTGCATCATTTTGGTTTATTTGAGAGGTTTACTGTCTATTTGTTGGGATGCTAAAATGGATTTATATGGTTGACATTCACACAATGTACACTAGTAGCAGCTACTAGCTCTATCGACTAGAACACAAGTCAGTATACTAATCCAGTAGCAGGAAATCCTGCTGCAGAGGATGTCCCTGTACTTTGCCTCCCTTTCTTTTTGAGAGTTCCTACTCAAAAAAAAAGTTTCACCTGCCATCTCTTTGGGTTCTCTTGATCATATTCTTGTTATTTTATTGTGCTTTGATCTCCTGTACTTGTAGTATTGAAAGAATGTACACTCTTGTGGAACTAGTTTCATACTGAATTTCAGTTTTGCTATTAGAGTACTAGGAACATTCAGTGAATTTCATTAAATTCTTAATTCAATCCTGAGCTGATGTCTATGAAATCTATCCACATCGAATTAGCATTTCTCAGATCATGCCAGCAATGTTTTGTTACCTTGTGGCCCCCAAGGCCTAGCTCGAGTGTCAAAAGGTGGAGGATTTGTGGCTTAGGTCGCAGGTTCAAGCCCTAAACCATGCAAAGCGAAGCTCGGTATTTAAGTGGAGAAGGGTAGAGGGGCGGGCCCATTATCCACCGAGTTTAGAAGGCTGTGATTGGTCCAAAGGGCGGGTCACAAATCGATTTCTCGGTTGTCAAAAAAAAAAAAAAAGTTTTGTTACCTTATGGAACCGGCAAGTTTAACAACTGAATTCTTCATCGGAAAACTATAGGGTAAAAACAATTTTCTTTTGTTATATATAAATTGTTGAATTCCTTGCCATAAGAGAATATTTTAGTTTAGTTGCGCAAAAGGGATTTTTATTTTTATTTTTTAGATCATATGTACAAGGGTGACATTTTAGTGTTCTCTTTTTGTTGAATCTCTTTCCATGAATTATTGAATCCGTCACTAGAGGTGCTCCATTTTCTTAAAGTCTGGTTCCAGAGATTAAAATGAAAACAAGAAAGTAATATACGGGGGTGTCTTATAATCCAAAGAGGTTAAGATAGGTGGGTGGATTGACTCATCGAGTTGCAAGTGAAAAAGGATCTGCACAAGAAAAAACACTTGTCATTCGTTGGTACTTTGGGGCATCCAAAACGTCTAGGTCAACATATGTGTTGTGAATGCTGTGACCAAAAAGTGGACGAATGTCCTAAAAATAAAAGAGGAAAACTCAAAAACTGCTAAGACTAGAAACATAATCAGGCTCTTTAGATATAATTTGCTTGATTACGATTCATAGATACAAGTTATAAGGAGGAGAGAGGCGACCAAGATTAGGAGAGGGAGGAGAGACGTGAGCGTGATCTGGGAGAGAGAGGAGACACGTGAGCGTGATCTGGGAGAGAGAGGAGAGAGATACAATTGATTTGCATATCTGATCGATAATTGTATCACGAATATAATTGATTTGTATATTTGAACGATAATTGTATCATGAATACAATTGATTGTATTAATAAATACAATTGCATCAAAGACAATTATTCAATTCATTGATGCAAATCAATTGTATCAGGTATATTAACGAATACAATTGTATCAACAAATACAATTGTATCAGGTATATTAACGAATACAATTGTATCAACAAATACCATTGTATCAACAAATACAATTGTATAGTTGTTGTAATTTGTAACAAATTGTATTTGTATTCATGTGTTACCTTGTGTATTGTATTTATGTGTTACCATGTGTGTTTTTGTTACCATTTGTATTTTTATCATTGACTGTTACTATTTGTATTTGTGTCATTTGACTGTTACCATTTGTATTTGTATTACAGAGAGATTAGGGATGACAATGGGGTAGAGCGGATGCGAAGCGGATTGAGACTTAATCGACAAAAATTTCAATCCACCCCGCCCGCCTAGCATTATTTTAATTTTTAACCCATCCTGCAAAGATATGCCCCCCCCACAACAGTTTTAAAATTTATATATAGAGTTTCATTAAGCGGCTTGTTTTTTCCTACAAGAGTGGTTTTCATTGATAAGTTAGACCATAAATGATTCTGTAGGATTCAAGTATGAGAGAATTGTGGCTTAATAGAATTTTTTTTTTTTTTAAAAAAAAAATGAAACAGAAAATTGTCAACTGAATAGTAAGTGCAAGAAGATACAAAGAATTATCTACTACAATGATTATCAGTTTGGAGGAAATCCACGCCTTCACCCCGCTCCGCATTACATTTAAAAAAAATCATTCAACCTATCCTGCATAAGGCCAAAACCCACCATGTCCGGCATTCGCTCCACTCTATTACCACCCTAAAGAGACAGAGAAAGGACAGAGAGGAGAGAGACGATAAGCGAGTGAGAGAGGATAGAGAGAGAACCATGCACCTCCACTTGTCAAATTTAGCACTTTAGTTTTATGGGTAATTCTTTACCCGCCTAATGTAGTTTTAAGTGAATATAATACCTCCTCAAAAATAGAGAACCACACATATAGTGGGAGGTGTTCTACATGCACCTCCACCTATCAAATCTTCCTTCTTTATTTTTTATTTTTTTTCTTCCACCATTCTTGAGATGGCAGGATGATCCTGACAACTTTGAATAGTAAACTTGTGTATATAGCTGATCTGAGGCCAAAATTATATTTTCTTATCATTAATTACCTCATATTTATTATTTATATTTGTCCTTTTTGAGCATGTATTTTATGGATTGTGCTTAAATAGTGTATTTTATTTGTAGGATTAAATTGGTGTAAAGTTGAAGAAGTTTGGAGCTAAAACGAATTAAAGATGGAAGGTTGAAGAAGAAAATCAAGCGGACAGCTTAATGTATTAAATTGAATATTATATTATATTTATATATATACATATTCAAACGATTTGTTGCAAATTAGAGGATTCCCACGTGGCAGCCAATAAACGCAGCAGCAAATAAAATTGGAGTCGGCTACTGTTCACGCGTAGAGGAAATCCAATTCCTTTTGTTTTTGAATTCCTACTTTGTTTTGGACTCAATTATTTTATTCAGGGTTTTCTACATCTATAAATAATCCATAGAAATAATTATTTAGGGAGCTATTTTTTTGGTGTGCAAGAGCAAGGGATTACAATTCATCTTTGGTTTCAATTCTCTATTTCTTCTTTAGGTTTGAATTTTATGAAACTTATTATTTTTGAGTTTATGAATATTATGTGTGGCTAAACGCCCTTGTTGGGGCTGTAGCTATGGGTAATTGTTGAACATCGAATTGCTTTGAATTGATTATTGGCTATCATATACATTACTTTTACATTCTTGTTTTAGTAGTTCATGCTAGGCCACCATAGAAATAAATCTATTGTCTATTCTTGGACTCGAGAGATGAAGAGATAGATAGAACAGAGAACGTAAAGAGCTTGTTCTAACTTTGATTAGATTCGTGTTTAGGAGTGACGCCCGGACGAACACCTAGCTTGGTTACGAAACAGGATGAAATATAAATGCTCGCCAATTAGGACTGCATATCCCCGCTCAACGATGTAGTTAGACAGCTAGTTGGAGTAGGCGATTAGAGGTCGAGAGATCATGATCATAAAATTAACCCTGTAAATCAGTAATGTCAAACTAAAATTGATTCTTTGCATGAGATGTGATACATGAAACCCAAAGCATGCTGCAGCCCTGGAATTGTCCCTTAATTGATTAAAACACCAAAATTATAGTTATCCTTGTTAGTTAGTTTATTAATTAAATTGTTCTTAGAAGTAGTTATAAAAACCATCTCATATTGATAATACGTTCCTTAACTTTAGATTTAATCGAATTGATATACATTGATCATAAGTCCCTTGGGTACGACAACCCAGTTCTAAAAGAGCCATTTATTACTTCTGCGACCACGTACACTTGCGTGTGCAATTGGGAGCAACAATAGCCATGGCAGCGACACTTTTCTCTTTCGCTTTACTCAAATACTTCAAATTTGAACCTTCAATAACCCATTCAGTTTAGAAAACCCATTATGGATTAATTTTTATGTTCAATTTTGAAGAATGAGGCATCAAAGAAATTGGGATTTTTTGTAAGGGGTGATTGTCCAATGAAATGAAGGATTTTTTTTTTTGGTAAACAAGATAATTATATTAATAAGAACTTAATATGCATCATTACATGGAAGGGCAGTGGAACCGCTATTTAGTATGCGGGTAGGGGGGTTATAACTATAGATATTACAAGAGTTATTTGTAGTAGAAGACTTAGTTAGTCTAACAAAAAGAGTCCCTTCCTTGTCTGCTTTCAACTTCCTTTCCACAAACAAGGGTGGAACTGGCAGTTCACAAATGATGTAGTTACTGATAATTTAGACCCCTCCTTAGCTAGTGTGTCTGCCACTTGGTTTTCCTCCCGGAATCTATGCTGAATTGGGGGGGTTCCCCAATTGGTGAAGTAGCGCCCTGCAATCAGATAACATGTTAGAGTAGGATGGATGGTCATTTTGTAGATATAAAATGATTTCCTTACCGTCTATATCAATTTGAATTGTGGTCAGATTATTCTTTTGAGCAATAATCAGCCCTTGTTGTAGTGCACCAAGTTCTGCTTGCACTGATGTTTGTCCTGAGAGAGTTCCCATAAAAACCGCTATCCAGTTGCCTTTTGTATCTCTGATAACTCCCCCTATGCCCCCTTTACCTGTGTTAGTGTTGATAGAGCCATTCGTGTTTAATTTAAAACCTTTCTTTGGTGGTTTCCATTTGATAAAAGATCCCTTATGTTTATGTTGCTGCTCTTTCCTTCCAGTTAGGGCAAAGTATTCAGCAGCATGGATTTGAGGTTTCGTTATATTAATCGGAGTGCTACGTTTATTATGGTAATTATTATTTCTTACCAGCCACATATTCCATAGGAAGAATGGGAAAGCATCACGCCATTGGGGACAATTTTAAGTTTTATATTCATATTCCGAAGTTTCCCCAGCCAATCGCAGTTGTGCATGTTCCTGAGGGTCTGGACTTCCTGATTCACTCCCAGCGTATGCCACAAGTTCCTTACTTTGTCACAATCTAAGAAGATGTGTAAAATGGTTTCCGGGCAATTACATACATAACAATTCTTATTTATATTGATTTCAACTGAGTTAAGATAGTTGCATGTGGGTAGTCGTCCATGTTGGCATAGCCACATGAAATTTTTTATCTTGTTTGGACATTTAAGATTCCAAATCCAACTGAAGCTGGAGTTGTTGGAGACATTATAGCTCTGTTTTCCCGAAGAAGGTGGTAGACAGAGTTTGTAGTTAGGTGCCTTTGAGGCTTGGGAACCAACTAAATTTTTTGCGGGTTTGCACAATTTGGGGGATATAGGTACTGAGGATGGCGCACACGATATCTTGTGGAAGGCTAAAGGAAATTTTCCTCAAATTCGATTGCCCGTTAGATATGATATCGCATACGTTGAGGTTTAATTCCTCCTTAGTTAGAGGTCCTATTATACACTCTCTCAAAGTTGAATTATTTGCTAACCATCTATCCATCCACAGAGAGATTTCTTTACCATTTCCTAGGATCCATATAGTTCCAGATTTGCAAAGTTCCCACCCCATGATGATGTTTTTCCATATTTTACTATGTGATTTTTTGTATGCTGAGTTAGTGTCAAGACAACTGTTTTCGGTATATTTTTTAATTAGTGTGGATGCCCACAGGGTGTCCTGATTATTGTAGGCTCTCCATGCTAGTTTTGCCAGGAGTGCTTTGTTTTTTATTCCATATTTTTGGATCCCCAATCCCCTCTTTTTTTTTGGTAGGCTCACCGTGTCCCATTTTATCATATGTAGCTTTCGCTTAGCGTCGGTGGTCCCCCAGATGAAATTCCGTTGGATTCTATCAATCTTGTTTGAAATAGTATTTGGTTGATTGTTGGATTGCATTATGTAGGTAGGTATGCTGTTTAAGCAAGCCTAGGTTAGTGTTGACCTCCCCGCCATGTTAAGGAATTTCGTTTTCCATTCTGCTAGTTTTGCATGTAGGTTGTCTATAATAAATTGGTAATACTTTGTAGTAGGTGTTTTTTGCAAGATTGGAAATCCCAAATATTTCCCAAAGGATGAGCCTATCTTGATTCCCATGATTGTTTGGATAGACTTTTTGAGTATATTGGAGCATATAATTTTTGATTTGGAGTAGTTTATTGTTTGCCCTGACGAGCTACAGAAAGCCTCCACGATTCTCATTATATTGTTGGAGCTATTTGGGTCTGCTCTAGACATTAGTGCGAGGTCATCCGCAAAGAAGAGATGGGAGAGGGCAGGCCCCTTCTTTGAGATCTCTATTGGTTTCCATATGTTACTTTGGACTGCCTTATCAATGTCACGTGATAACATCTCCATACACAGGATGAAGATGTATGGTGATAGGGGGTCGCCTTGCCTTATGCCTCTAGATAGTTCAAAGAAATCTGTTCGAAGTAGTGGATTACTTCCTGAACAATTATAGCGTTGTCCGTTGCTTGACGATTTTTTAGGAAGCTCGATTGGCACGGACCTATTAGATATTCCATAAAAGGTCTAAGCCTTTGTGTTATAATTTTGGTGATGATTTTATACATTGTGTTACAAAGGCTTATAGGTCGGTAATTTTTTAGGCAGTGAGCAACTTTTTTTTTGGGGATCAGACAGATGAAAGTATCATTAATATTAGATGGAATCCCTTCATTTTCGAATGCTAGTGTACATAGATCAACTATTGAGTTCCCTATGTATTCCAATATTTTTGGAAGAAAAATGGGTGGAGGCCATCCGGTCCTGGGGCCTTAAAAGGCTGGAATCCCAAGAGAAGATAAGTCGATGTCGTAAGGCCGTTGTTCCGGTGGGTTAGTTCCCAGTATTGACATGTTATGGTTAGTGCAAAATAACTCGAAATAGAATTTGAAAGTCTATTTTTTGATGGAAGTTAGATCATGTATTACACTAACTAAATAATTTTTTATACAAAATAAGCATACTTGAATATTTTAAACCTTAAACCGATAAGTAAAATAAATATTTCAAAATTTGAAAACCGATAAATATAATTTGAAAATAATAATTTGCTAAGAAAAGATATAATTACAATAAATTTTGTAAAATTATGAATATTAAAATATCTAATTATTTATATAAAATTTACTTATAATTTAGAAATCATATTAGGAGAAAATGGTTTTGTAATACGTATATAACCAAATAGCAATTCGGAAAAGGTTATAGGTCAGTCAAAATTGGGTGTCAACAATACATACCTTAACCATTGCATAGATTTCTTGATCAGTTGTTGCAATATCATCCAATTCCAAGATAGTGTCATCCCACAGAACCACCAGTCCACCCGAGTTCCCTTTAGCAGGAACCTGGATCATCCTATTGAAAGGGAAGTTATCAAGGAGGCTTTGGTGGTCTTGCATCTTGGTCTCTATAAGAGCTACCAAAGGGGGCCTATGCCAGTCCAAAATAGCCTTGAAATTTCTCTTAAACTCCACCCCGTTGCCACCTCTACAATTCCATATTATGATGTTCATTGATCTGATTGATATGGGTGGGGCTGGTGGTGGAGATTGCCTCGAAGGGTTCCCAGTCCTCAAGGTCGAGTTCATTACTACTACGTAGTTCCCTGTTTCAGGAGAGACTGGAGGCCTTATATCTAGAGAACTTTTTATTAAGGTCGGAGGGCAGATAAGGATGCATTTTTTTACAAATTGTTCTTTGAAGAGCAATACCTTTACTTCCCTTAGAACTAGTATGTCCATTCGCGTTTCCCTCATTAGTTCTAGGGTACTTGCTAATTCCTGTGCGTCTAGATATTCCTCCAGTTGAGGAACTACTTGGGGAGGAGGGGATTGAGGCATAGTCTTGAGTGGTATCTAGGAGGACGATGCGATGTTGTTGGGGACTGATGTGCTCTGGATCTCCTCTGTAGATGTGTGAACTACTGTGGGGTACACTGGAGCATTCTCCTGAGCATTCATCGTGGGGGCCCATTGGCTGAAGGCCGCTTCCGGCACCTGTTGTGAAAAGAAGAAGGGTGGAAACATGAAGTTTTCGTGGTTCATCATCTGCCCCAATGGGTTGAATAGAGGGTTCTCCCATGTGGGGTAGTGGTAAAAGGGTATTTGTGGCGGTGAGTAACTCAGGGGAAGCTGGAGTACCGTCGATAACCATATATGGTTGTTGTAAGTCTCTATCGCCAGCCTCATCCCTTCCGACACTATCTAAGCAAGGAAGGTCGGGTTTTGGACAACGATCACCACGTCCTGGTTGTTCACTAGAGCTGTGAATGATAGTGCATGGCCCTGTCGAGCCATCTCCAACCAGGATTGGGGGAATGAGTTTGGGGTCGGAGCATGGGTGGCATAAAAAGTGTGCTCCCCTACCGTTACTGGGAAGGTCGGGAGGGGTAGTAGTGGAGCTGGAAAGGGGAGGGGAGGATTCATTGTTGGAGGGAAGTTTTCATTTTTGGGAGTTCTTGAAGTGTGAGGAGAGAGGGAATTTCTCATGGAGTTCCTTCTTTGCTGGGCTAAAAAGGGGAATCTTGGCATTATCTGGGATTTTTGAAAATTCGATGGTGATAGAGTTGATTGGGATAGTAGCTTTATTATTAATAAATGAGGCTTCTTCTTTTGGGAATGAGGTACTAGGAATATTTGAGGTAAAATTAATTTTTTCCATAAATGCCCTATCCGGATTTGGGGGGACCCCTATGTTGTCTATAAGTTTTGGGATTAATTTTGACGACGTAGATTGTGGCCATCCTTGGTTAATTGTTTTTTTGTTATTATTTGTGTTGAGCTGTCATTTAATGTGGTGTGATTGGGGGGCACGTGGGAAGGGAGGTTTGATGAGATATTTGATGTGGATGGTAATGAGCTGTTATTATCTTTTAATCGGATTTTAGAAAGATTTCTGTTAATTAGAATAGTAGGGGCAGTAGGCATTGTTGGAGAAGTATTGGTAGTTTGAGTAGGCCTCGTAGGAGTCCCTTTAGGGGTTAATGTAGGCTCATAGGGTACTGTTCCTGCCGCCTTACTGTTACTATTGTTTTTTATTTTTTTATTTTTTAACTCTAGAGTTTCGACATCATCGGATGTGACGTCGGTGTTTGGGTTCTTGTGAGTCCCTTGGTCAACCAGCTTTTGGGAGCTGTTTGCATTGATGGTTGTAGGTAAAGCCATGTTGCTATGTCTCTATTTTGTTGTGTACTTTTCTTGTACCTATAGATTTTGGAGTCGAGAAACTTACTTGTGTTAGCATCAAATAAATTGACGCTAATACCTGCTTCACTTGCGTGGGTGTCTGTCATTGAGCGTTTCCCCTGTTTCTTCTTTTGTGCAAAGGTTACTAGTTGTCATGGATCTTCAATAGCCTCCCCTTTTGGACTTTTTTGTTGAGTAGCTGCGTGTTTTGGTGCTCCATTCAGTATTGTTGCGTTGTTTTTGAATATCTCGTCACCCGTGTTATCGTTCTTTGTACAATTTGTGTTGATATGACCTAGTACACCACAGTGGGTGCATAGTATATTGGAGCCTTCATAGATAAGGGGTTGCCTGTGCTGGCCAATTGTTATGTGCTTTTAAATTGGAATCCCAATTGGAACTTCGTCGCAGATACATGTATACCGACCCCTCAGGGCAGACGATGTACACACGTCTGTTTTAACTAGTCTGCCTAGCCTTTTCCCTACTCGTGCGAGGATTCCCTGGTCGTAGAACTCAGTTGGTAGCTCGGGTAGTTTGACCCATATCGTAGAAACATTTTCCTTTGCCTCAGAGGCGACAAAATTGGGGTGCCATCTCTTAACTGAAAGGAAAAAACCATTGACGAACCATGGGCCTCTTTGTAATATTTTTTTTTGCATATTTTCCTCCTTAAAGAACTTAGCTATAAAATAGTCATGGCCAAGGTCAATTAAGATGATTTCCTCAGAGACCTTCCATAAGGTTGAAAGTTTGTTCCTGAAGTATTGGTGGCTAATTCTCTCACCAAATATTTTAATTATGAGGGAATAGGCCCATGGTTTGTAGATTCGTTCTTTCTCGCTTGCTGATAGCAGAATACAATCATCATTTGTGTGGCTAGTGTGGGTGGCTTGGGGTATCATCCTTTCATTTTGCTCTACTGATTTAAATTGTTTGCCCATCTCCGTGTCGTCAGAGGGATATGGTGTAGTTGCATCTGATCTATCCTCGTTGCATGGAAAGGGTGGTAATAAGATGTTCTTAAAAGAAGATTTGGAAATTTGGGTGGATCCTGGGTTACCAGCCTCAGATGCAGCATATCGATGTCCTGGCGGCTGCTCTTTATCTGGGGGTTCCGGTGGAGTTTGGATGGCTGGATTGATGTTTTTTGGAGAGCATGCATCCATTTCACTCAAACTAATATATTCGCGAAATGAAGGATTATTACATCTTCAATAGCTCCATTTTCAATAACTCCATTTTCAATATCTCAAACTATTGAAGCTATTAAAATGGAGCTACATCTTCAATAGCTCCATTTTCTTCGCCACGTCATCTCCTAAGGTGATACAAAATTCACTTGAAACTATATTAGGGTAAAGAATTATTTATAAAGTTAATTATCGTGCTAAAGTAAATTTTTATGTATTTTCTCTTTAAATTTTTACCAAGATGTTATCCCTTTATTTTGATCAAATTGATATTTCCTTTTGACTTTAGTTTTGATAATAAAATCTTGATATGCAAGTAAAGAGTAGCAAAAGAAATTTCCTTTCTGATCCATAAAATTGAGAGATGCGTCTTAGTGTAATTGCTTAATGCAGAGAATAAAGATTATGAGCAAGTAGTAAGTAGTTTTTTTCCCGAGAAATATCAAATTTAACTTCATTCGGCATAACAGGCAATTGCTTGCTTTAATCCTTTAATGGTAGAACAATTGTGTTGATAATGTGTTATGAAACTATAAAATAAGAATAAATGAGTTATTAGGAGCGGGGATTTTACCATGTGCGGGTTTCCCTTGTCATCAAAAAAGATATTGAGGGATTATACAATGAAGAAAAAATTATTTTATTTATAGGAAAAAACTAACTTGATGCCAAAGCTAGGTTTCCTAACTTTTCTCAAAAGAAACCTACATAATAGATATTCACTATAATGCAGTATATTTATAACAAATAAAATTATTCATCTCATCTTCTTTTTCAACTAATATTAAACATTTTCTTTTGTTCTTTCCATGTGAATCTCTATATTGAATTTGACACTCTATTCAACATTATATTTTTTCCTAACTTTTATCAATGATATTTCCTAATTACCAATTAAAAGAAAGAGATTTAATATCAAATACTCCGTCTCTTATTCGGAACTATAGACATTCTTTCGTTACTCTAAAACTTACACACTTTGGCCCTAGAGTAATTAGTATACCCGGTCTATATCTCCTTCTAATTAAACTTGAAGAAACCTTGACATGTTGTACAAGAACCTGGTTCTTGAACTTGAACTTTTTGCCTATGTGAAGCTCGTAACACAATAAAACACACAATTTATTGTGAAAACCTTCCTCTCCTAAGGAAGGAAAAACCACACCTCTGTTGTATTACTCAATTCAAGATTACAACTCAATAACCAATAAATTGCCTCTAAACCTTACTCTCGATTAACTATAATCGAAGACTCTACCCTTCAAGAAGCCAAACCCGCTTCTTGAGTCAACTCTCACAACACTCCAAGAAATCAAACCCACTTCTTGTTGCAACTCTCACAAAACTAACAAACACTAATTCACAATGAATCAATTAGGAGTGTGCATCGGTTGGTTCGGTTCGATTTTACGTATTATCGGTTTTTGATTTTTAAATATGCTAAACCAATAACCAAATCAATAAGATATTTTTTTATCGGGTTTGGTCCTTAACGGTTCGGTTTTCGATTTAACCAATAAGAAAATGCTTATAAAATAAATATATGACTTCTCTAATAAATTTGACGCGACAGGACAATAATGTAACTTTATAAATGCTCATAAAATAGAAATAATAATAACAAACATGAAAAGAGCTATACAAGTGTAACACAAAGAGAAATTGAGAAGAATAAGATTCTTACTTTAGGTTTTGACATTTTGTATAATGTGAAGTTATGTACTCAAAATCACAATGAAGTGTGAATTGAAGGCTAAGGACAAAAACAATAACTAGTAAGGTATTGAGATTAATATTTAATATTCATGTATAGGTAAAAGTAGTAAATTCCTAGTCTTAATGGGTTATCGGTTTACCCAATAACCCAATATAAAAAATCAATAACGAATCGATTACCCGATAATTATTTTTTATAAAACTATTAAAAAATCATTAACCCAATAATTCAATAGCAATAAACCAATAACACTTTTTTCGGTTTGGTTTATCGATCGGTTCGGTTTTTGCACACCCCTAGAATCAATGCAACTCAACACAAAAGAAATCCTAACGCTAGAACTTCTTTTCTTCAACTTTCATGAACTCTGGCCTTTGCTTTAAGAACTCTCTCTTGATTGTGTTTTGACGAAGGACAGATATTATTTTTCCTATAAGGAAAGATATTATTTTTCCTATAAGGAAAGATATTATTTTTCCTAGAAAACTAATTCCTTGTCCAAATAGGATTTGTCTTCCGTGTTTGCCTAGGAAACTTAATTTATTTTTCTTCTTTCCGTATTTTCCTAGGAAACAAACTCTTTTGATCTTTCCTCGTGCTAACTTGGATGTGTATGGACGTGTACTCCTAAATCTGAGTGAAGTACGAACTGCTTTTGCGACTGCTCCACTTGATGCCTTTATGTGTGAACCTGGTTCATGTGTTGTCATCACCAAAAGCATTTGAAGGGCATCAATTTCCCCCTTTTTGATGATGACAAACATACTCCATTTTATGAACCTTATGCACCACCTGTTATGAATAAGAACACCATCATATACACAACATAGATAGCATATATTATCTTCCCCCTTTTATCATATCAAAAAGATAAGTGAAGTACACAAGCATCAAACAATTAATAATCCATGGCCTATAATGGCCACACATGCACAGGAGAACTGAAGGAGATCAAAATCTAAGGATATTAGCCATCCTAGCATAATATGAAAGAGTATCATTAGGCAAAAATAGACACACATCAAAATAGTATGCACCAGGTTTTAAGCTTTAGGAGCTCCATAAAAAATATCCACAACGACAAAACACATCAAAATATGAAAGAGTCTTAAACGAAGCAACAAATATAGGAACATGAAGACTACAAATTGGATGGAGACGGGTTTTGAGGATTTGGGAGTCTGCTAGTAACTGAAGCACACGATCCACCCGGGCATTTCCTTCAAGCTGTTGTTGTAGTAACTGGTCCTTGAGGCTGGTTACTTCCCTCCGAGACTCAGCAAGCCTAGTTCTGAGAGCCTCATTTTCTCCTCGAAGTAGATCAATCTGAGCTCTTGCAGTACGAAGTTCATTTAGCAAACTAGCAACTGGTCTCGCAGCACATGGAGGGGCATCATGATCTTGTTCACCATCCTTAAGAAGTTGGCACTCAGCCAGTGTAGTCCTGGTAAACATGTCATTCTTGTTTAATACCTTCCCATCCCTTAAAGGTACACCAAATGCCTTAAACACAGTAGTAAGGAGATTGCCATAAGCTAACTGATGGGGGCGCTTAGGATCAATAACACGAGCCATATGCCGTATCATGAGAGATAGGCAATCAATTGGTTCCTTATTCTTTAGAGCTTGTGCTATCCCCATGTCCCTAAACAACGCCTCATGATGTCTCCCCCTAGGCATTATACCCTTGTGAACTATTTCAAACAACAATTTATGAAGGGGTGGCATTTCTCCTTTCAATACCTTTTGTGGTCGAGTACTGACCCTACCCTGTGTGTACATAGATGTGAGTAAACAATTTTCATCCTTAGTCCATATGTACTCAGCCAACCCAGTAGTGGGAATATTGAAAATTTCACCTAGCCTGACTTTATCAAATACCAGTTCCACCCCTTTGATAGAGGAAGTGGATACATTATCCTCCAATACATTTAAATTCACATAAAACTCAATTACCTCAGGTTCATAAACTTCCAACCTAGTATCTAAAAACAAATCCCCCCATCCCTGAAAGTGTAACAACTCCAGCAACTTTTGAACAACATCTATAGTACGAATTTCTGGGTGAAAGGTTCGTCCCCTTAAAACACCCTTTGTCTTAAAATACTGTTCCTTCCCCATGGCCAAGAATTTTGCCTCAATTTTTTTCAATTTTTGTAAGGGGTGAGAGGAATTAGAGTGAGTAGACTTATCTTGTCCTTCATCAGGATCCGAATCAAGAATTAACAGAGACTTAGGAGGACGAACTGGAGACTCACCAATACGCCGATGTTTTCTGCTTGCTTCAGCAGCTTCATTGATTCTTGCTTGACTGGCACTCCTTGTAAAAGGGGGACGTGTTGCGACCTGCTTGGTAGCAATGTGCTTGCGAGGTTTTCGAGGACCAGTACGCCGGAGTTGGCTCAGAGGTGTCTCATCAATGTCTCGAGTGGGGGAACTGGCAGGAGATATTTGTTTAGAGGTGGGAGTTTGGTCGACTGGTGGTGGAGATGGTTGGGGTGGGGGGTTAGGGTTAGGGTTTGGAATTTCTAACGAAGGTAGTAGTATGGGAGATGGAGGGATGGGATTTTAAAGATAATCTAGAGAGGGGGAAGGTGTGAAGGGTTTGTCGGAGGCGTATGGTGGTAAAGGCGATAGTGGCCTGATCAGAGACTGTGACTGAGGAGGGAGTGATGGTGACCAAATCGGGGATGGTGACTTAGAAGGTAGGGTTTCCCCCTACGGTGGTTTAGGTATGAGGGAGTTTTCATGAGAAGAAGATTCTTCCTCTTCAGAGTAAGCTACTAGGGTTAGAGGGGTTGCCATGGTGATTTGATCGGTTCTGAGGCTTGGGGAAGGAATTTTGTTAGGAGTTTATGAGAAAAGAAAATTAAGAAAGGGTAATGATGGGTTCTGACATGTGATGGGAAAGGGTGAGAGATGGTTGAGTTTTCGTCTTTGAGAGGTTAAGGTATTTTGTAATGACGTTTTTCCCACCAAAAAGAATTGTTTTGTTTAGAAGACGGTTGAGGACTAGATGGACCTGGTTCTTAAGCTTCTTTAGACTCTAGATCATATAATGAAGTGTGATGCAATTTCTGAATACAATGAGGATTAGTGCATACCTATTAAGACGAGATCCTGATCTTTGCCAAGAGAGTACTTTTCATACCATAGCTATAGGACACTAAGGGTAATATCATTAGACCTGATCAGCAACGTTGACCTGCTTCTGTGTATACCTATGACAAGGTACAATGATGAGTTAAAAACATGTGCTGGGAGTATACTTTACCGTTAGTCTTGATACACCATTCCTAAAGCTAGGCGATTTCTTTGAAATTGCTCTCTTCCAAGTGCCTTGGTGAAGATGTCAACGACCTGATCCTCTGTTCTACAGAAGGTCATTATGATGTGCCCCTTTTCTACATTATCCCGGATAAAGTGATGGCGTACATCAATATGTTTAGTTCTCTTGTGTTGTACCCGATTCTTTGCCATATTCACAACACTTGTATTGTCGCATCTAATGGGTATGCATCCTATATGGATGCCAAAGTCTTCTAGTTGTTGCTTGATTCACAGGAGTTGTGCACAATATGAGGCAGCTGCAATATATTCTGCTTCGGCAGCAGATGGGGCGACCGAGTTCTATTTCCTTGTGGCCCATGACACTAGACATGGTCCTAAGAAGTGAGCCATTCCAGATGTACTTTTCCTATCTACTAGGTATCCTGCGTAGTCTGCATCAGCGAAGCCAACTAGATCAAATGAATCTCCTGTTGGATACCAGAGCATCATGTTCACAGTTCATTTAAGATATCAAAGTATTCTTTTTACAACCTTCAAGTGAGATTCCTTAGGACATGATTTAAAGCGTACACATAGGCCAACACTAAATACAATGTCAGGTCTACTTGCCGTTAAGTATAGAAGGGAGCAAACATTCCTCTATACTTTGTGTCATTTACTAGAGAACCAGGTTCATCTTTATCCAGCTTGGTTGTTGTTCCAATTGGGGTATCATTCGTCTTGGCTTCATTCATCTCAAACTTCTTCAGTGGCTCCTTGATGTATTTTTGCTGATGAATGGACGTTCCTGATGGTGATTGCTTGATCTGCAGTCCTAAGAAAAAGTTGTGTTCTCCCATCATACTTATCTCGAATTCACTACTCATTAGTTTTGCGAATTCGACTCCAAGTTCTGTATCAGTTCCTCTAAATATAATATCATCCACGTATACCTACACTATGAGTAGATCCTTACCTTTTGTTCGAATGAATAGTATATTGTCAATTTTTCCTCTTGAATAACCGTGGGTCAGAAGGAATGTTGATAATTTGTCATCCCATGCCCTTGGTGCTTGTTTTAGACCATACAAGGCCTTGTCTAGTTTGTAGACAAACTCAGGGTGGTCCGAATTTTCTAACCCTGGGTTGTTTCACATATACCTCCTCTTGAAGAAACCCATTCAAGAATGCACTTTTGACGTCCATCTCATAAATCTTGAACTCCATGTGAGCAACAAAAACTATCAACATCCTAATTGCTTCTATTCTTGCTATATGAGCGAACGTTTCATCATAGTCTATTCCTTCTTCCTGATTGTATTCCTATACTACTAATTTGGCCTTGTTTCGAGTAACTTGTCCTTCATTATCCAGCTTGTTCCTGAATACCCATCTTGTGCCTATAACTGTCCTACCATGAGGTCAGGAACCAGGTTCCAAACCTTCCTCCGTTCAAATTGAACTAGCTCTTCCTGCATGGCAAGTATCCAATCTGGATCTAGAAGGGCTTCTTTAATATTCTTTGGTTCGATCAAGGATAGATAAGTTGAGCCCATCCCCAACTTCCTTTCAATCCACATCGAAAAATTGAGGCTTTCTCTACTGGAGTCATCAAAGGAGGAATGGGCATACGCTAGTTCGATAAGCCAAGGAAAAACAACCACCTCTTGGTTTTGACATTCAAGCGACCGCACACATGTTCCTTATCTTAGATCTTGTATGAATCCTTGAATCTAGAGGAGTAAGGATGTTTTGTACTTGGATGTGAACTTTGGTGCTTCCAGTTTCCTGGCTGAATGGAGTGAGCATTTTCTGACGATGATGAACTTGGTTCCATAGATGTTTCTCTGTCTACTGTTTCATCTGCTTCAAGGGAGTTTGAAGTTGACTCAGCATCTGGTTCATCTGCATGGTCAGCATCAGACTTGATTTCCTCATATTGTTGTGGACTTGTTATACCTATATCATGCTGATCATCTTTCAGGTTCTCCTTAGCTTGACTGTTTCCTTCATCGAAGATGACATCGACGCTTTAGTCTACCCGATTTGTTCGTTTGTTGAGTACATTGTAGGCCTTGCTTTGTGATGAGTACCCAAGAAAGATTCCTTCATCACTTTTGGCATTGAACTTTCCTAGGGCATCCTTTGAGATGAGTTTGTTTATAGTTGAGAGGCTAATGTGGCCCAACCTTTTGTGCCAAAGCAGTGAGTTGTCGGAGACAACACTAAGGCATTTTAGGGAATTCTCCTCTGGACTCATGATATCAGTTTTGTAGACATTCTTATACCTTTTTCCAACAAGAACCAGTTTCCTGGATACTGTGATCAATTATTATCTAATTAATACAAATATAGGTGATAAGGTAATTCGACATGCAAACCTATTTTTTAAGCAAGTAAATTGAATCTATGCAAGTTATAAATATTGACACATGGAGAGCCCATGAAGCCACAAAAATTCATGAATTCAATCTAGCAAAGCAAGATCTTTGACTACCAAAATACAGAAACAAGATACTTGAAATATTAACAAATAAAGAAGAAGAGGATGACTTGATCGCTTCCAATAAAATGCTTAAAGTGTTTGGATAATATGAAATAAAAGTAAAAGCTAATAAAAATAAAATAACCATAAGGAGAAGAAAGGACTTGACTCCATGGTGATTGCTAACATGTTGATCAGCATAGACACAACCAATCTCAAGATGAAACCTATCTTCTAGGAGACCACCAAAATTCTTAGCAATGTTAATGCTCGTATATCCCACTGCTTTAGAGAATCAAATAGTGTGACTAACCACTTAGCCAAACTGGCTTCTACTAGTGGATCTGGAACCTTCTACCTCTCCTATGAACAACTGCCTAGTGAGGTTAAAGGTTTAATTCTACTAGACAAATGGTAACTCCCTTCAATGAGGAGGATATATGAAAAGAGTAGTTTTTTTGTAAGTTAGTAAAACTCTTGATTAGGATGAGAAGATCTTGTATAGGCTACTTGGAGTCCTTTGGGGCGACATTTCCACCTGAGCTCTGGTTCGTGCATTAACTGCTTTACTCATCGCTGTTGAACTCCAAGAAATCTCATTTCATGATGGTGCACATGTAAAAATATTCAAAAGGGTGATAGTATGTCTGTTCTTAAAGTTTAACTAATCAAACAAAAAATTAAAGTGATAAGAGTACTAAAGACTCTTAATTAAAGAAGCACATGAGAAGGAAAGTTGATTTTTTAGGGAAAAAGAGGAGAAATTTTCAGATCTTTTCTCGAACAACTTGATTTGGCATAAATTTGCATTACATCCCCTTTTTCTTACGTTTAAATTAATTGGCCTAGAAATTTAGTCTAATCCCCATCAAAACGTACTTACGAACACCAAAGCAATTATGATCATTTAATAGTGAACAATTGATATAAGCAGTGAGTTTAAGCTTGAGAGTAACTAATAAATTAACACATATCTCCCTAAAAACTTGTTGTACTTAAAAGGATTACCAAGAAGCTAAGAAATCATATCAAGTTCTTAAAAAGGATAGTCCTTTACATACAAGGTGAGAAATGATACTTAGAACCAAATTGGGAAAATGAGCCAAATATGGTGAAAATTAATTTATCATTACCTAGATCACATGTAATAAAATATAACATAATTTGCAGCCTCATTTCTACTAAGAATGAATCAAACTACATACATGGTATACAATGGACATGAGTTACTGAAATGTGACTTAAAATAAACTCTTGCATTTAGAAGAAAATTTTCACATAATCTAAAAGAAAGTATAAATCAGTTGCAATGCAATTCACTCTATTGTCGAGATCTATTCTTTAGATTTAAGTAAATATAATTAGGATCCGCGACTACAAAACTAAAAAAGTCTCTCATAAGAATTAATAATACATAGTACTAAACTCTTTAATAATAAACTAAATTTAAAACATGGTGTATGCTTAGCAATATTTTAACTAACACAAATTGCAAATAACAAGAGATTCGGTATCCTCAACTATTCATTAGAATAATAATAAACAAAAGAAAGATAAATGAAAATAAACAATCTAATATTAGCATGACATTGATGCTTGGTGGTTGAAGAACTAGCAACGAGATGCTTTACATGATATTTTTATTTTGAATATAATGGCCTATTTTGGATGTGATATGATGGTGATGAAGTTTTATGAGAGTAAGGGATTCTTTGTGTGTGTTGTCTGCCTTTGCAGATCTTGCAAGGCATGAAAAAAGTGCTTGTGCAGGCCAGCCTTGACAACAGATTGAGCATATCATTCATTGTTTACAGAAGCAAACCTCAAATCAGTAATTAGTCCCAGAGTTAGTCCCAGATATTTGAAATAGAGATGTGGTGTAACAACATAATCTAGACTGCATCTCCAAGAAATTCCAAGTGTTGATATCATCGTGGAATCTCAGGTAGCATGTAAGATCCTTGAGTTAGAGCTTCAACAAGCAGTGAAGGGTCATGAAACTTTTAATGTAGCAGGGATTCAAAGTACCAAACATTGACTAGCTTCTCAGCATTCATAGATAAGTGCCTTGGAATAGATGCATCAACAAAATCTATGTGCAGCCCAAGACATTTCATAAATGATAAAGCCACTACTTCCCCGCACAAGCTGAGGTAGGTTAAGGCACTAATATGTGCCTACCTCAGCTCGGGCGGGGAGTAGCAGCTTTATCATTTATGATGTGGCTTGGGATGGACATTGATTTTATTGATGCACCTATGCCAAGACACTTCCCTGTGAATGCTGAGAAGCTACTCAATGTCCTAGTACTTGGAAATCCCTGCTACATTACAAGTTCCACAACCCTTCGGTTCTTGTTAAAGTGCTAACTCACGGATCTTACATGCAACCTGAGATTTCCATGATGCTGTCAGCACTTGGAATTTCTTGGAGATGCAGTGCTAGATTATGTTGTTACAACATATCTCTATTTCAAATATTCGGGACTGACTCCAAGACTAATTACTGATTTGAGGTTTACTTTTCTAAATAATGAATATTATGCTCAATCTACAGTTAAGGCTAGCTTGCACAGGCACATTCTTCATGCCTCACATCATATGCAAAGGCAGATATGTTGTACTGTTGAGGATTTTGAGAAATTAGATCTTGTGTCCACATTTGGATGAAAAGGTGAAACTACTTTCCCAAAGGAGCTTGGTGATGTTATTGAGTCCCTTCCTAGTGCGATCTTTGTTGATTTTGGCTTCGATAAAGAAACTACAAGCATAAGACCTCTACTAGAACAGTTGATTATACCTGAAACAATAAAACTCTATCCAGTAAGAGAGTTAAGCGAACTATGTGACCTGAAATTTTTTCATGGGACAAGAACTCGATATTTGAGACATCAAAATTTTGTAGGACTCTACAAGATGAGTCCAATTCCAATTAGCGTTCTTGGAGACTACTTTATCCTAAACTCTAGCTCACACCTATATAAAGGGTAATATATTTCCTTGAAGAGGCATCTAAAAAATTCCATAAATTTATGAAATATTCACAAAGTGATCAAGATGTGGGTGAACTCTTCTTGACAACCAAATACTTCAAGAAGATCCACAAAATCCTTTCACAAAGATCAAGTAAATCCTAAGGAGGTCCACATCATCCTAGTTCGAGAAATATGCCACTAAGAGCCCTTGAATAACAAAGAAATCTTAAGAGAGAAGAATCAATGGATAAACAGATTTGTACTCACAATCTTTATAAATAAAATCATTCTTTTTATTTATTATGTGATTGCAATATATTTTTTGTATTTGAGAAAAAATATTGCAAACAAATTGGTAGGCCCAGTGGGACCAAATTTACCCTTCATCTCTTCTCTCACAAATCAGCTGCAAATCTAAAGCCACAAACCACAAAGATGGAAAATCCATTTTTATGGGTACTTCAAGTCTCGTCTTTGAGTTTCATCAAGTTTACACTCTGACAAGCCTTGAAGTAGGAGGAATTTGTATACACCAAATATTTGTGGAACTCTATGAGATGAGTCACTTCCTCAAGAAAAGTGTGACAATTTGTAAAGTCACGATTAGTGGGAACATCCACCTGAACTAGCTCAACACGCTTTGTAGCTTAGGAAAGGTTTCAATTGGGTTTCAATATCATTATTGTCAATGAATGCAAAGCATACTCATTCTAGTATTAAATGTCTCAACATTTAATAGGTTGCCCAAATACTTTAATAAAGAAAAAAAAATTACTAATAGAACAAAAAGTTGTCCTTTATGTCTTGTGTTTGAACATAAGCTATGAATCATTGTGGTCCAAGACAAGTGACGCTTTACATTAGGTATCTGGACAATAATAACTCCTTCACACCCCAAATCATGTTGCAACACACAATGCTAAGTAATCCAATACCAAACTAAGCAAAAATTAAGTGAAATGTCAAAGCTAGAAGTATATTGATCATACTAGTATAAAATATTATTAGGCATTATATGGAAGTTATGATAAAGGCATTTGTTAAAAATATTGGTATAAACAACAATTTCGTCAATTCCAAGCTAGTTGGGGTCAATTCTCTTTGTTTTTTTGGATCAGGGCAAGGAGGAATGGATGTATAGGTGACATGTATAAATTATACTTCCAATTTCCACCACTACCGTTACCTAATAATTGGATTTGGAAGACATAAAGAAATTCAGAGATTGGAGGTGCACCAAAATTCACTTAATACCTACCTAGAATAGTAGGGTTCATGGAACATAATGAAAAGGCAATTCAAATATATTGTTCACTAGAGGAAGGTTCCTTTTGCATCAGAAATGTAGTTTTTTTTAGCATACAACCCAAAACATTACCCGGTCGTCAATGAAGTGAGTTGAGAACCATGAGGTATCAAGTACGATTTTCGGCGGAGGTAAAAAATCTAGGTGATTTCTTCTATTTATGCCTTGAAGGATAGAGTTACCTAGTACCTGTGTTGGTGAGATGATATGATTTTAGATACAAGAATGATAAAGTGAACCACAATCAAGCAAGCAAGATATATGGTTTAGAAATATAAAGGAAGAGTGAGAGATACCAATTGATGTGATTCTAGATGCAAGAATAATAAAGTGAACTACAATCAAGCAAGATATATGATTGAGAAATAGAAAGGAAGACGGAGAGATTTAGAAGAAAAAAAGGATGATCTAGCAACTAAAAAACATTTAATTACTAGAATAAAATCTAAGGGCGAAAAGAAATTGAACTCATACAAGTGAAGACTTATCCAAGTAATCAAGAGGGTTCAATTGAACAAATAGGAGGGTTTCCCCAAGCTCACAAAGGAGCCTAAACATTAAATGTTCATTCAAAGCCAACCCCTAAAATAAACCCTAGTTTCTACTATTTATAATAGTAGATAAACTAACCTAAACTAGTTACAATAATGCCCTTGAGATAAAACCAAGGAAAGTCTCTATTAATTATTTAAAATGTAGTCATTTCTTGCTTACATTTCCACTTTAGTATATTGTAGACCTTCCATACTTCATTCATTAATCTTCTAATGTATTCAAAATACTTCAAATATACTGATGGTCTTCATATCCATGATGACTAATCCATATCCTATCATGAAATGTATAGGACACCACTACATGAATATAATTTTAAATACTTTAAGTTTTAATCTCGAATCACTAAATATATATATTGGGGATCTAGTAGTAATGTGTAATGACTACATGTGTGATTTTGAATAAAGTAATTAACATCTTCAAGGTAAGAAATTGAAGAGTTTCCTTTGATTCTCCCCATAAATGACTTTTCCTTTTTAGCCCATTTTTAAACTCGAAAGAAAATTTTAAAATTCTAGAATAAGTTTTTTCAACAAAAAAAAATCCTTTCACATGGAGAAACAATATAGAGTTAGAACGGTGATGAAGAAAATAAGGGAGATAGGAGTTACATTACCTTAGTTGAGTGACACATCTTGTGTGAGAAAAAGGGAGACGGGAATGTTGGGATCGGGAGCTGGTACAACCCACAAGAGAAGAAGGCGTAGAGTAACATTCAACCGAGATTAAGGAGGAAACATAGTGAGAAGAAAGGTAAATGAGCTCAAGAGGAAGATGAAGTTAGCATTTATAGATAGGGTTAATGAAAGTGGGCTCTGCCCTAATAAGATTAGAAATAGGTTGTTTTGATTGTTTTATTTTGGGCTTGGGCCAAAACTTTATTTTCATTTTTGGTTAATTAATAAAATTGCCTATAGCCAAAAACTTGTTGCTTCCAATTGCACACGCAAGTGTACGTGGTCGCGGAAGTAATAAGTGGCTCTTTAAGAACCGAAATATCGAACCCACAGAGACTTGTCAATTAACTATTTACTAAATTATACTAGTCTAATTATTTATTTAAGAGTGTCAAAAGAAATAAAAGAATGCAAGAATTAAATACTAAGATTAACTTACAGTGATTGGGACAATTCCAGGGCTGCAGCATGCATAGGGTTTCATGTTTCGCATCTCATGTAATGAATTAACTAAGGTTATCAAATTACTGATTTACAGGGTTGATTTTATGATCATGATCTCTCGACCTCTAATCGCCTACTTCAACTAGCTGTCTAACTACATCATTGAGCGGGGATAGGCAGTCCTAATTGGCGAGCATTTATATTTCATCCTGTTTCGTAACCAAGCGAGGTGTTCGTCCGGGCGTCACTCCTGAACACGAATCTAAACAAAGTTAGAACAAGCTCTTTGCATTCTTTGGTCTATCTACCTCTTTATCTCTCGAGTCCAAGAATAGACAATAGATTTATTTCTATGGTGATCAAGCATGAAATACTAAAACAAGAATACAAAAGTAATTTAAATGATAACCAACATTAATTCAAAACAATCGATGTTCAACAATTACCCATGGCCGCAGCCCCAGAACAAGGGTCTTTAGCTACTAATACCTAAGAAAAAGAAGAAGAAAATAACCTTAAAAGTATTGACAATTTTTCCTTACAAAGTGTCTTCCTTCAAAAGTATATCCAATAATTATTTCTATAGACTATTTATAGATGTAGAAAACCTTGAATAAAATAATTGAGTCCAAAACAAATTAGGAACCCAAAATCGAAACGGAATTGGATTCCTACGTGAACCGCGTAACCGACCCAACACATTGGTGATGTCTTCAAAACTTGACACGTGGCATAATGCCTCTTTCAATTAACATTCTTCTTCGGCACTTTCATATATGTATAATATATATATTATAATATTAACTTTAATCCATTAAGCTGTCTGCTTGATTTTCTTCTTCAATCTTTCATCTTTAATTCGTTTTAGCTCCAAACTTCTTCATCTTCACACGAATTTAATCCTACAAATAAAATACACTAATAAGCACAATTCGTAAAATCCATAATCAAAAAGGACAAATAAAAATACTAAATTTGAGGCAAATAATGATAAGCATATATATTTTTGGCCTCACATCAATAGGGTTAATGAAAGTGGGCTCTGCCCTAATAAGATTAGAAATAGGTTGTTTTGATTGTTTTATTTTGGGCTTGGGCCAAAACTTTATTTTCATTTTTGGTTAATTAATAAAATGGCCTATACAACCAAAAAACTTTCTTTAAAAAAAAAGTTTTTCAGGGTAATGTAGGAAGTATCGGAATATGGTAAAGAAATGTCAATCAAGTAATATTTTCAAAACAGCTAAAATATGGAATTTCCATGATTTTTGTGAGTTCCTCATATAGAAAATACCTTCATCTCCCTTCCACAACTACTTACATTTGGATTGTGTAGGAATATAATCAATCAAAATTTCATCTATTGTAGATAATGATAGTTTGAGACATTTCTTGATCACCAAGATGAAGTAATTCTTCAGAGTTTTTTCCTCCAAAAATTTGAGAACAATATGAAATCAAATTTGTTGATTCTCTGAATGAACTCTCATGCACAATGACCAAGAATGATTTACTCTTTAGATATCAAACTCTTATACACATTAATCAAGAAAATCCAAGAAATTGACGTCCCCCTTTACTATTAGACTTCCATAGTAGAGAAGTCTAGTAAACATTGAAACCCTTCTCATGTTCAAGTACTTATGTCATGGACTTAAAGGTAGAATATCCTCCCTTTGGTTTGAATCGCCTTGTATGAAGAATACGCAAACAAGTAAAAGTATGTGAGGATGATCGATCGATGTGAGGTCTCCTACTTAGGGCATAATATTATCATCTGCAGAAAAATGGTTCACATTCTCTTTCATAATTAGCTAAAGGGAATATGGATAATTCTTCCCTTAGCAACACTTCTATCTTCAATATTGACGTATCTTACTTTCTATAGGCAAGACTATTTAAGTAAGAAAATTGTATTATAATGGATGAGGAGTGAGTCTTTAATGGGGATGAAGTAAATTTCGAAGAATTTACTATTTTGTATGGCCAAAGTGATTTCACAATATTTTTTTAACAATAGAATATTGAAAAGTGCAAAGAAATATAGGTGAGATGCTTCCTCATAAATATACGGACAACATATCAGGATAACTAGAGAAGCAAAAACTTTCAATTAATTGAGGACAAAGAATTGGAGAAAAAAGGGAAAAATTCCTAGATTAGCACAATGGAATATAGAAATAGTAATTAAGAGTTCTTTGAGTTACAATCTTACTAAAAAGGTCAAGAAAGAGAAATGTTAAATAACCTTAAAATAAATTTAAGAAAATACTAATGGATAAACTAGCATACCAAATTGCTCACATAGAGTGCTTCACAACTCGTCTTTCCCATAGATACCACTTCTACATGTTCTTCACTTATTATCCCATAATTTGTTAATTCATCACAAAGTTGCTTAGCTAAAATGTCAAACATCACCGTGTTCAACTCTTTTGAAAAGAGAGATTTCAACCCCTAAAACCAAGCTATTCACGATTAGTAAAGAAAAAACATTTCATTGAAATGGGCTGGGGAAGTTCTACACACACATTAATCATTGAGTTGTGAAGAGCATAAATTTAGTTTAATAGCAAGAAATTGATTTGATTTTCCAGAAACTACAAATTATAAATGGATAGATACAATTCGAATAGGGAGTATATCAATTCCACACTTCCACTTCCTTCAAAACTGTCCCAAAAATATCAGGAGATAAATCAATCAATATGGTATATTGTCGTTAATGCTGAAATGATTATGGTGACTCATCCAGGTTTGTGGCAAAAATTCTGATGATCACCGTAACTTTTTGTGAGGCAATTTGTCACAATTTATGACCAATTTTTTTTAACATCACCATAACTTGATGCTAATGAAGTCTTGCCTAATATCAAATTAAAAATCTTGGCACCCCACAAGAATTTTGCTCCCGTTTATGACAAAACTATTATTTTTGCATTACTTTTCCTAACGAGATGTAAATTGAAATAATAGCATACAATGATTTTATTTGTGCAAATCACTCAAAAGAGTCAATATGTTAACATACTTGAAAACCATTCATTGTGACAAAATATAATTTAGCTAAACTCGGTAGCTTACTCATCTAATTTGACCTGCTTAATGGATCAACTCAGTTTCAAAGTCTCATTGGAAGCCTACGAGTGTCAAATGAGTGGGTTGAGCTTACTATAGACGGCTTAAGATGGTCGAGTTAATAAATGGTCAAATCATTAACTCACACAAAGGTTACTTGTTTTAAGATGGATTGGATCAAGATGGGCTAATCAACGGGTATCAAATAAATGTGTTGGGAAAATTTGGGTAGGTTAACATGGCTGAGTCAATAAATGAATTGCTCTTAGCCGCATGGATAGTTCAATGTGCTCATTAACGCCTGACCCTGACCTTGACTGTGATATGTGGATCATCTAAGACACATTAACATGGAGTACTCCTTGTATTTGTACCAAAGTTTGAAACCAACATCCTTCTCAGAAGAATAGATCGATGGGGCAATTTGGGTGGTCACTAGCCCACCCAAATGCCATTTTTATTGAGATAGACTGGGTCAAGATAGACTAAACAATATAATGGGTGCCCAAATTTGAAGTTTCACAATAACAATATAGTTTTTTTCTTTTTGAAAATTTGCTATGTTCCTCAAGAGGATGTTCAAAAGAAGTTTGGGTGGCATGAGGTTACTGAATTTTATGTCCATGCAGTTACAATGGTCTATCTCTTCTCTATTATTGTTCAAGAAGTGTCTAGTAGTTGAGGACATATCGCCCATTGGGTTGGGATCACTATGTCTTGAATAGCCTCATTTAGACACAGCATGTCTTCCGCACTGGAAAGTCTCCTTAGCTACAGTTTACCTAATTACGCTCCATAGCTATAGTTTCATTTGCTATGGATATTTTCATTTGTATAATTTGCTTGTCAATATACAAACATGGTAAGTATATTCAAATTTTATATTTATACATTTATGAATTTTTCAGAATTTATATAAATCAAATGTATCAACAGGATAATTATATACAATTAGGGTAATCATATACAAATTTTGGATTTATATAATTAGGAGCCTAATTATTCAAATTATGGACATGGCCCACGTAAATATGGTTATATGTTAGTGGCGAAAAGTAATTTCTTCAAACTATAGCTATGTTAAATAATTAACTAGTATATGTTGCTTAGTCACGTAATTTTTCCTAAAAAAAGTGCTTTCCTAGAATGTGTTAAAATCTAAATTAGTTGGACTCTAATATAAATACTAAACACACTAGGTGAAAAATTTAATAAAATACAAATAAATACTTCATTGAGTGCTTCCCTCAAAAGCAAAATCTGAATTAGTTGAATTTCAATTTGAATTTGGAATAGATCAGGTGAAAAATAAATAAAATACAAACAAATACTTTAGGCCATACACACAGTTCATTAGTTGGCACTATTTTTCATTTTTACATATCTAAGGTTATGGCCTTGTTAGACAACTAAAACATATCTAAAATGTGTATGTTGAATGTCTCACTAATAACAATAACAACAACAAAAAAGGAACCTTTCTATAGATATACAGAAATAAAATTATATTTATCATAACTAATAATATTATTATATTTTTTAAATGAAGCAATAGTTTTTGCAGAATCATATTCAACCTATAACACATATCATATTCAACTTATTTTCCTCTTTCATGTTATGTATCTTCCCTTCTTTGTTCTATTATCCGCTATCGTTGCTCCATCTTGTCTATTTCTTCTACGCAATTTTACTGAAAACTTAGATGACTAAAGAGTTCTCTCTATGTACACTTATATATCATTGTATATTAATGTATGTCAACTATAATATACATACGCATGATTGAGACGTAGGACGTGAGGACGAACTAGTCCAACATTGTGAATAGCCTTACATACCTGATTATGAAGATTTTAGAATGGAAAATTTGGTGGAGATTACTTGAGCTTGAGGAGGAACATTAGCTTTTTGGAGGAAACCTTTGATCCTGACATCTTGGTGCTTGCTTTTGATAAAAGAAACTCTTTTATGAAGTTCTTAGAGTGAAAGAACATGGGAAAAACCTTGGGTGGAAGGATTTTCTTTGTATCTTGGATTTTTGACTTGAAGGTTTTAGGGTTCTTGTTGGAGAAGAGGAACCCTAGGTGAGTCTTAAGAGAATTTCTAAATACTTGAATGTTTTGATTGATGAAAACTAGTTAGTTGAATGATATACTCAGTTAAAACACTTTAAAAAATGACTTAGAATAGGGTTAAAAATGACATAAGGGAAAGACCAAAACGACCCCAACTTAAAAACTCACGGAGTGCCTTAAAAGGGAGGCTTCACAGACCATTTAAGGCTTCACGGTCCGTGAAACACTTCACAGGTCATATAGCCGGCCGTGAAACTTCACCTGCCTAATAGTGCTTTACTAAAATGGGAATAACTTTACTCCGAACTCAAAATGAGGCAAACTTGGTGGCGTAGGAAATAGGACTCAAAGACTTTTAATTTGATAGGTAAAGGGCAACCTAATTCATCATGTGCTGAAAGATATGGTCATTTGAAATTGACCCAAGTAAAATCTAATATCAAAACTTAATTGGTAAGGAAACTTTCAACTCAACTTTGTGCTAGGGGATTTTTGTGAACTTAATTCATATCCAAATTCATTTCCACACTAAAGAATTGACCATTACATATATGAGCATTTTAAGAATCACCCGACACGACCTTATACATAAATGAAAAATAGTTCAAGTTTTAACTTAGAAATTTTTGAGGTGTTACAGGGTTTCTATGGTGAAAGATCTCCTGCCATTGTGGCCTTCGCTATAGCGAAAGGCAAGTCCGCTATAGCGGCCTTCATTGTCCTATAACTTCAAAGAATCCATCAATGGTGCCCCTTGGCCTAAAAATCCTATTATCATCCAAAGTTTTACAGATCAGTGTTCCTAAAGTGCTCCACTACCTAAATATGCAAAAATCTGTGCATTCTAACTCCTAAATCATGCCCGAATATATGTTTCCAACCAAGGACAACCCTTCAACTTCCCCCACCATTTCAGATCCATTTTCAGTGTTATTTCTCGTGATAACACCGAAATGTGAAAATATGCAAATTTTCATTGTTATTTCTCGTGATAACACCGAAATGTGAAAATATGCAAAAATCAAGCCTATGCCATAATATGAAAATATTATTACATGCTAGTTCTGAAGAGGCTATTTAGTAGCACGTGCCTGAGCTTTAATATTGGGCTCAAGGCTGATTGGGGGAAGGTCGGCGCTAGACATAAGATTGATTGTTCATCTTCCTGAGGGTCATTATAAGGGTGCTCTAGTTATAAAGTGATTTATTTCCGAGGAGAAGTCTTGCGAGCTACCTAGCCTCTCTTTAATTATTTGTTCTTTTAGCCAAATTACCAGTCTTACATAGTCTAGAAGACCATATATGTATGTGATATTTCTTTATTTGGTTATATGGCATTGTCTGTTAATTCAACACCGTTGACCATATTTATTCGATTTCAATCAAAGCTGAGTTATGCAATCAATTTTTTCTTTCTTTGACAATTGTATCGAACTTCAAGCTGAGTTACCAGAATGTGAGCTGAGTTACCAGAATGTGTCATTTTCAAGTTTCAAACGAGAGGGAAATTTCAGGCCATTTTAGAATACACAACAAAAATAGGTGCTGGTAGGAGCCAAATTTAATATGCGTAAAAATCAAGATGGCAATATTACTTGCTCCATGATCAGCTTGAGGATTTTTTTGCATCTAATTTTTCTACAAAAATAGTACATGAAAGCATTTTTGGAACTCCACTCACCCCTCTTTTATGGAACGTGATGGAAGAATATATATTAAACATTCGTTATTAAAATCTATCATGTTAGCTTTTTAAGAAGCAGAATTGTTAACATATTGAAAGGTAGGTTGTGACATGTACCATAACATAAAATCATAAGTTTTTTATTTTTCAGAAATAATATTTTTCTAATTTTCCTCTGTGATTAGTAGAAAAAAATAAGACTAACAAATTAAAATGGAGGGAATAAGGGTTAAGACGAATTCAACATACTCTCTCAAAATGAGATTATATATTTGTATACAAAATATTTAAAGGAAAATAAATTTAAAATGTGTATGTGTGTGTGTGAAATTTAATACGGTGGAATTCTAGATATGCCTCTAATAAATGATATTTCCCATACCTAAATATATAATTCTAGATTTTACTTCAGTCAATATCATTTATCATACCTAATTAATACACTTAGTTATTATGGTAATTAAAGCTTGAAACATTAATTTACAGATAGAGTAGAATTAAGTTCTGAGCATTAAAAATTAGATCTTTAGGACCGCTTAATGTTATATTCAGTTTTAAGCACTTTCAACTAATCTTCTATGAAGTCTTCGCTCTTTGATTTTCTATCGTATTTTTTTGATTTGACAATATAAGAGCATTTCTTTCTCAATTGTTGTATGTAATATGGAGCATTATAATACCACTATCAATTTTCAACATCAATCACCTTTATCGCCACCCACCACCCTTATTCGCCACGGACATTGCACAATTACCGCACTACTCTTCAACAAATCATGATCATTATCAATAAACGCCCACTATCATTATCACTGATCATCAACACAATTTTTATATTTTATTTTATAATATATAATATTTATAACACCATATAAAATGACTTTTTTATATATATATATATATATATTATTTAATATTATTTAAATAAATTTTCTATTTAAGAAACTATAAATAAAAAATTATATATTAAGATGTAGAGAATTTTAAATTTTGATATATTCACTTGAAGAATATACGTGAGGCATACATTCATCAATAGTAACAATTTAATTTTGTTTTGTGACTAATTATTTTGGTCTGAAAGCAATGATAATTCAAAAAGTTATCAAACCATCAAAACTATGTTGCAGGAAGCTATGTCGAACATGTATTAATTATTTACTTTTTTGTGTAAATAAGTTTGTTCACATTTCCAAAAAAAAAAACAAGTTTTGTTTACATGTTCAAATATTTGTTTAATTGAAATAATTCTCCTAGAAAATTATATATTAATACATAATTATTTTTAATATTTAGGGATGCTATACATTACTTTCTAATAAATGGGAATATCATACACGTCATCGTCAATGTATGTGCTTTTTAGAATTAATACTAAATTGGGGGGGATATTTTTGTCATTTAACAATTTTTACTTCATCATATTATTTATCTGTTTTAACAAATCAAGACAAGTTTATTGTTTTCATTCAATACTACTTTTATCATTAAATAACTATATAAAGTAGTAGTAGTCAAATTTAAAATTTTCAAAACATAATTCATAAAGTTAATTTAATAAAAATATTTTTTTTCAAATAGATTTAATAATGGATTCTATTAATTAATTTTTATAAGAGTTATTGCATTAGACTAGACACTAAAAAGATAATTATATTGTCAACACCTATAAGTATTATTTAAAAAAAATAGTAATTCATGCTAGTTTGCGCAACTTGAAAATAAGGCAATTCTTCTTTTGACTATAGCTCTTAGGTAATAATTTGGAGCAACAAAATTATGAAAAAAATAATTAAAAAATTCTATGTTTTAAATACTTAACATAATATTATTAGGCACGTGCACAACACGTGCTATCCTTTACTAGCTTGCATATACATGGAAAAGTTGTGCACATACATTTTGGTAGCAGCATGACCTTTTTTCTTTATTTATTTTAATATATATCGTAATGAATTGTGTAGATTTATTTCAACTAAAAGTGTAAGAGATACTTTGAATAGATTATTATTTTAAATATAGATTAAAAGTCTAAAACTTGATTAATATCAAGTATTATGTTAATCTATTTTTATTTTTATTTTATGGCCTAATATATAGTATTATGTTAATCTATTTTTATTTTTATTTTATGGCCTAATATATATGTCTCGCCCCGAACCTACACCCTAGACGTGGCTAGCAATCGAGAACCATTTCTGGTCCCCAAGTGAACCCCTTGGCCTAGCTGACTACTTAGCATAAGATTTACTCAAGCGGTAACAAGCTAAGAAATAAGATTTAGAACATTCAAACTCCAACAAATACTTAACTCAAACTGTCTACTTAAGTTCAATAATGATAATACTTTGCAAAACAGTCTCAAAACATCTTAATAAAAGGGAAAAATACAGAGAGACTCCACAACTTTAACTATCTATGAAACCTCTAATACTAGGATAGATGTCGGGACAAGACCTACGACAACTCAACAATAGCAGGAAAATAAATGTCAAGCCCTTCAGAAAGTAAGGAGGCTCACCAAAGCTAACTGGAGTGCAAGTGATCTCAATGAAGCGCATGTTTGATGATCCTGAACACCTGTATCTGCATTATAAAAAGATGCAGGTCGAATGACATCAGTACATTGAATGCACGAGTATGTAAAATGGTTAAGTAAAACAATAACTGAACTGATAAGACTAGGAGAATACTTAACTCAACTCAACAGCACATTGTTTCCTTTATTACACATTTGGGACACACTAAGATGGTTGTGCTATAGTCCCTTCACACAGTACACATTGTCAATTGTTTGTGTATGATTTTGACCGACCTTTCCTATCCCTTGTATTTCTCCAGTTTTTCCATTCCAAAAGCTACATTCCCGCCATCAAAATTGCTCAGTGAGAGAAAGTTGTTTTTATCGCTAGTCATATGCCTGGAGCATGCGCTGTCCTAGTACCATTGCTTCTGTTTTCCTCTCACTGATTCCTGCAATAACATTCAAGGGTTAGTTTGGGTACCCAAATCCACTTGGTCCCTGTTTGTTAAAAAAAGGATGAATGAGATTCTTCTTAGCCCATTTAGGGAGACGTTTTATCTTAAGCCCCTGTTTCATGATTCTTTTCTGACCTGATGTCTTAAGAAATTTTAAATTATTTTCATGTGCCTTTAGTTTCTTGGGGCATGCATTACTCTTATGAACAGTTAATTCACAATGAGCACTCATACAATCTATGTTAGGATTTTTGACTTGTGAGGATTGTTTATCGAATCCTATTCCATGTCTAGTAGGAGATTGACCCTTCTGGAGGCTATTTAATAAGATGGAGGACTTGGTCCATCGCATGCTGTGCTCTGCTTCCATTTTAGTCATATGAAGTTCCTTTTGAAGGTCTTCATTCCTTTTAGTTATGAAAAGGGACTTGTTGGTTAGATCTCTTAGTTTGTCTTGAAGACAGTGATTTTTCTTTTCAAGGTTCTCATTCTCCTCTCTTAAAGATGCGTAGTCTTCCATTATTTGCTCATTCTTGGAGCAGGTTGATTGATATGCATTCATTAGCGTGTACAGTAAGGATTGCAGTTCCTTTTCAGAGTAAGAGTTAAGATTTTCTTTAATGTGATGAAAACTTACCTTGCAGTGTTTGTCTTCTTCTTCATTCTCTTCAAAATCTGTTCTAGCCATTAGAGCCTGAATTGTTTCTTGAGATTGACATATGGATTTTCTTTATCAGACTCACTTAAGGCGACCAGTGTAAGAAAGTCATATTTGTCTTGCTCAATTGCAAGTAGTGATTGATTTCAAAATCTCCATCGTTAGATTCTCCATTTGATACGTTCCCCATTGCTGCAAATGCTTTCTTCATTAAGAGATCAGCTTCTTGGTTACTCATTCGTCTATTTGTGGGAATGAACTTGTCATTCTTGGACTCCTTTCCCTTTTCTTGTACGTTCCTCTTGTTTTCTTAAGCCCAGAGTGGACATAACTTGATGAAGTGGTCTGGACTTCCACACTTGTGACAAACCTGCTCCCTTGGGTTGTTTGCTATTTTCTGAGAATTCCTTTTCTGAAAAGTTTGTCCTCTCTTCAGCATCCTAGAGAATCTTTTAGTCATTAGTGCAATGTTCTCATCCTTAAAATCTTCAGGTGTTTGGCCAGGCTCTTTTCTTTCCTCTTTCCTCCGATTTCCTTTTCTTGATTTTTCTTGAGTTCATAGGTCATGAGGTTTCCAATGAGTTCATCCATAGCTAGGGTGTCTAGATCACGTGCTTCGGTGATGGCTTCTACCTTGCTTTCCCATGATTTTGGAAGAACACTTAAGAGTTTTAGAACTGCCTTTTCATTGGGAATTACTTCTCCCAGTGAATATATTTCATTGATGATTGTAGTGAACCTGGTATGCATGTCTTGAATTGTTTCACCTTATGTCATTCGAAACAGCTCATATTGTTTGTTAAGATTGTCAATTTTTGACTTCTTTACTTGAGTTGTTCCTTCATGAGCAGTTTGCAGAGTTTCCCAAATTGCCTTTGCGTCTTGACATGAGGAGATTCGATTGTATTCATTTGGACCTATTCCACATATTAAAATCTTTTTGGCCTTTTGGGGACCCTCCGTAAGTACCCAGGGGAACCATAGGAGAAGTCTAGGGAATTTTCACGGCATTTTTGGGCATTTACGCATCCCACTCTTTTCTCTCCTTTGAAACCTTAGTGATTCCATCAGTTGCAGTCTTCATGGGTATAGTTGGTCCATCCAAGACTACTCCCCATAGATCCGGATTTTCTCATATCAGATGGTCCATCATGCAATTCTTCCACCATCCATAGTATTTTCCGTTGAACAACGGTTGACGTGTTTGGGACGCTCCTTCTTTTGGTGTGGGTGGTGCAACCATTTATCCTTTTCAAGATATAAGTCTTTTAATGAAAAAGTCCTGCTCTAATTTCAATTGAAGAAACCTTGCCCTATTGTACAAGAACCTGGTTCTTGGACGTTTTGCCTACGTGAAGCTCGTAACACAATAAAACACACAATTTATTGTGAAAACCTTCCTCTCCTAAGGAAGAAAAAAGCACACCTCTTTTTTATTACTCAATTCAAGACTCAATAATCAATAAACTGACTCTAAACCCTACTCTCGATTAACTATAATCGAAGACTCTACCCTTCAAGAAGCCAAACCCACTTCTTGAATCAACTCTCACAACACTCCAAGAAGTCAAACCCACTTCTTGTTGCAACTCTCACAAAACTAACAAACACTAATTCACAATGAATCAATGTGACTCAACATAAAAGAAATCCTAACTCTAGAACTTCTTCTCTTCAACTTTCACGAATTCTAGCCTTTGCTTTAAGAACTCTCTCTTGATTGTGTTTTGACGAAAACCACTTCTTCTGTCTCGGCATTGTCCCTTTTATAGAGTTTGATTAAAACCCTAGCCAACTCCTATAAGGAAAGAAATTAGTTTTCCTAGAAAACTAATTCCTTGTTCAAATAGGGTTTGTCTTCCGTGTTTGCCTAGGAAACTTAATTTATTTTTATTCTTTCCGTATTTGCCTAGGAAACAAACTCTTTTGATCTTTCCTCGTGCTAACTTGGATGTGTATGGACGTGTACTCCTAAATCTGAGTGAAGTATGTAACTGCTTTTGCGACTGCTCCACTTGATGCCTTTATGTATGAACCTGGTTCATGTGTTGTCATTATCAAAAGCATTTGAAGGGGGATCTTCAAATCATCAATACTATTTCTTCTTTGTATCCAACCTCTTTTATGGATAGTTTGACTAATATTTCGAGATCCATATCTTGGTCAAGTATTTATCTATTCATCTGCTGAATCTTCATTTCTCAACTTAGATCGATAGGAGTTGAAATAGCATGACCCCATATGCAAATAATTTCATGTGCATGACTTGTAGGCAACGAAAGAAAAATGACACAAAATAAAGTAATAAAAAGGAAGAAGATAGTTAAGTAATCTTTATAATAAGAGCATCTCAATAAAATTAATGACATAAAATTAAATTTTAATTCAAGCCTTAAGTATAAAAAAAAGTAGTATTTTTTTCTTTTTTCATACTTATTATTGTAGTGTAATATTTTTAAAAGACACAAAGTCTTTTACCGCACATAGTAATATTGTTATTCATAATAGTAAGAATCAATTCAAGTTAATAAGAGATTAACCATGTATTTTCAATACATTATTTGGGATGTTGTAGTAAAAATTTTATTTATTAAAATGAAGATTTGAATAGTTTAGTTTAAAGTTCTAAAATATTTTTGTTAGAAAGTAAGTATTTTTTTCACATACATTTCATACCTTTTTTCTTTACAATCTTCAATAATATTTTAAGAGAAATTAAAATCATAAAATTCACCCTAAATTTGTTTTGGAACCTAAAACAAAGATTTTACTAATCTCAACCTCGAGTTGCCCTTGTTTTACAAGAATAAAGACAACTTGTTCTTCTTTACTTCATTAAGAAAAGGACAACTTGTATCTCTCAAGGGATGAGAAATTCATAAACTTCTTCGTCATAAAATTAAGTGTTGGCAGAAACTTATTGGTCAATATTAGCACTCCTTTTATTTTAATTTATTTTTCTGATTTTAACTTGACATAGAATTTATGAAAGTGAAAAAGACTTTTGAATCTTGTTTGAAATTAAAGATACATAAAATGTATCAAAATGTAATTTAATCTTGAGGTCTTAAACATCACATGTAGAAAGTTAAAATTAAATAATTGTCAAAAATAAAAAGAGACATTTTGGGTAATTGTTAGCGATAAATTTTTGAGTGTTGAAAATTAACTGTAATAAAAAATAATTATAAAAAATTATTGATGAATCTTATTGAGTATAATTATGTTGTTATCTTGATTCCTCTCTCCTAAACTTCTCTGTGATTTGAGGACTTTTAGTAGCCTATTTTTATAATTGCATGATGATTCAGACCTTTTAGAGATGTATTTTGATATCTAGAAATGTCAGACATCGCGTCATCATTTCGAGTTGATCTCTAGAAAGAACTTTGCTGGATGTCTCATAAATTGATGTAACCCCATATTTATAGTTATAGGGATGTAACGACCTGTTTCGTCGTTATTCAAAAGGCACCTCGTGTGGAACCCAAAATATTTTGAAATATGCTGCCAAATTAAATTGGGTGACACGAGAATTTTGAAATATGCTGCCAAATTTAAGTTAATTTTACTATAAATTATAATTGGTTATATTGTTCAAAGTATTCGTGATCCATGCTCTCAAAAGAAAAAAATATTTCGCGATAAAACAAGAATTATGTTGAAATGTTGAATGTGCATTTAGAGTTTTTCAATCTCGTTTTGCAATTATGTAATGTTTATTTAATTGTATCTCATTAATAATTAACTTTTATATATATTTATTTTATGTATGGAAATGGTCTCTCGGAGCATTAATTCTGCGGTGGAAAATCTTTCTTGGAAGCCTATTAAAATTAGAAAAAGAGCTCCTCCTATCTCTCATTTATTCTTTGCCGACGGCATCACTATAGCGTCTAGATTAACCACTGAAAGTTGTCATTATATTATCGATCTTTTAAATCGTTTCATGGCTGCTACAAAATTAATTTCCAAAAGTCTAAAGCTTTCTTCCATAAACATTGCCCTAACATTGATAAACTTTTCGTCCTCAACTCTTTCCATATCTCTGAAGGACATAAGTTTGGGAAATATCTTGGATTTCCCATTTTCACTTCTAATCCTACAAGACAGGACTTTCAATTCGTCTTGGACCATTTTAAGAATAGACTGACAGGTTGTAAAACAAATTTTCTAAACCTCACAGGGAGATCTACTCTAATTCGATCTACTTTAAATACCATCCCTAACCACATAATGCAAATCATGAAGATTCCTATGAATATCATTCATCATTTAGAGCGATATCAACGTAAATTTCTTTGGGGATCTACTTTTACCAAACGCAAAATTCATCTGATAAATTGGAATCAAGTGATTACCCCTCTCTCACAAGGAGGTCTTGGTATTCAGAAACTTTTTCAAAAAAATCGTGCTCTTCTTACAAGCACTGCTTGGTGTTTATTCCATAATCCCAATACTCTTTGGGCATCTCTTCTTTTACAAAAAAATCTACCTTTGTTCGAGGGGCCAAAGATACCTCGCTCATTGACTTGGAAACATCTTCTAATCGGATGACAATCCTGTCAATCAGGTAGACTTTGAAAAATTGTTAATGGACAAAATATCAATCTTTGGGACCAGCCTTGGATATCACCGAATGTACTCCTTCGACATCTCATCCAAGGCCCTCTCAACAAAGGAGAAGGTGATAGCACCGTGTCCTCGATTCTAAATAATAACTCTTGGTCCTTCTCACCCTTATCTTTTATTCTTCTGCTACATATACGAAAACAAATCATTGCTACTCACTTGCCTCTTTTCCCGAACGGGTTGATCGAATAACTTGGGGTCTCACTCCTAATGGTTTGTTCATGTTAAAACGTGCTACTTTTCCTTGGAGGAGACGCAACCCACTACTCTTAACTACAATTGGATCTGGCAACTCCGCATACCTCCCAAAATCAAGACTTTTCTCTGGTTATGTGCGCACAACAGACTGCCCACAAACCAATATCTGCATCAAATTCATATTATCCCTTCAAATACTTGTAAAGTATGCACATCTGGGGAGCCAGAAACTATTTATCACCTCTTTTTCTGTTGTTCGAATGTTGTTCACTGTTGGACTGATTTTAAAATAAACCATGATCTCTCTCATACCCATATTGACATCAATGATCCCCACTGTTTCCTGAAGCAACTCTTCACTAAGAGTGCTCACGCTCACTACAATACTATGCCTGCTTCAATTATAATTTCTTTCATTCTATGGCATCTTTGGAAATCTCAAAAGTCGAAATGATCATATCTTTTTGCACAAATATTCCCAACCCAATACTGAAGTAATTCAAAACTTGGCTCTAGAATACTATCATCTTGGGCTTAACAACAAAAGGAAAGATATTCCTATGACTACCACTCTAGTTTGGGTTCCTACACCAAAAGGCTTCGTTAAGCTAAATATTGATGGTGCTTTCAACCCTCATACCCACAATCAAGGAATTGGTGGAGTCTTTCGTGATTTTGTAGGAAACTGGATAATTGGTTTTGCAGGAGAAGTGAATGCAAATACACCTTTGCAAACAGAACTACTGGCACTGCTCTGCGGCTTACAACTTGCGATAGCTCATAATTTGACATCACTGCAAATCAATATAGATGCCAAGCAGGTTATTCAACATATCCAAAACTCATCTAACTCTCATATGTCAATTTTTGATGATTGCAGGCACCTCCTCAACCGCCTGAATGATCCGCCACTTGCACATGTGTATAGGGAGCAAAATGCAGTCGCTGACAAAATGACACATTTTGGTTCTTCAATGAATGGTGGCAACATAATAATATTTAACCAACCTCCCATTTTTGTTATGAATCTCCTAGAAGCAGATCAAGGAGGGGTTACAAAATCAAGAATTATAGCAGATGCTCCATCCAACACAAACAAGGATGTTTCTGTGATTAGTTCACAACTTTTTTGGTCTGAAAGCTTTTGTAATGTCAATAGTATAAGTATAACTAATGCTAATCATCCTTCTAGTTCTAAGGATAGAACAGATACTAGTACTCACTCTTTGTATTCCACTGATGGGAATTGTAGCTCCCATGTACACTTTCTCTGAAGTTAATATAAGTTAATCTGTTTTACCAAAAAAAAAAGCAATTATATTATGAATAATGTATAATATTTGCTAGCAATTTAGACTATTTAAAAAATTATGGTATAAAATAATGTTATATTAAATGATTATATAAGAAAAGAATATGAATATTAAAGACATAGAATAATATAAAAATATATTTATTTTTAGTGTAACATTTAATATGGTGTATTAGAGTTGATTTACACTAAAATAGTATCGTAAAATTTTAATGTTATGAAATTTTTTTAATTTTTCATTCAATGTCTGAGTTCGATCGGAGAGTCCCATAAAGGGCTCCTAAAATATGGGTTACTATTTTGTTGTCTTTTTTTTCTTCTAATTGTGTTATAATTATATACACTTCCTTTCAAACTCTTTCCTATTATCGGAAAACATCACCAAACAGCTCAACGCCAGTCCTCGCAGTAAAACCCTAAACCCTCTGCAGTTGGAAGAAGAAAACCCAACAATATAAACTTTTTCTAACTTTTTTTTTTCTTTCAATTCTGGATAATCGAATTGTGGTAAAAGAGAATGGAGCAAAGATTGGGGAATACATGGCGAATGACAGTGAATGAGAAGAAATTCATAGAATCTGCTTTAGAATCTGAACTCAGAATCGATGGTCGACGTCCCTTTGATTATCGAGCCCTCACTATCAAGTTCGGCAGGTAAGAACCTCTAACTCAATCTCTTTTTTTTTTAACATTGTTATGATATGTGAGGTATGTTTGTGCGATTTTGCATTATGATTGTTTGAATTATTGATTTTCAGAGAAGATGGTTCATCAGAAGTTCAACTAGGGCAAACTCATATTATGAGTTTTGTTACGTCGCAACTAGTGCAACCTTATCGAGATCGACCAAATGAAGGAACACTTTCAGTATTTACTGAGTTTTCACCAATGGCGGATCCTTCGTTTGAGGCAGGTCGTCCTTCAGAGTCTGCTGTTGAGTTGGGTCGCATAATTGACAGAGGGTTAAGGTAACATTTCAATAACCATGTCTTCTTTCAAAAGGAGATTGTTTTGCATCAAAAAATGTATTTTAAGCTGTATATTGTCTTTTTTCAAAATATTATAAGATGCATATTGTAGAAGAAAGAGTTTTTACTTTCTTGTGGAGATATATTGTATTTCTTTTGTGTAGCGGTTGATAAATGTTTTTAATTTTTGAGCACCTGCTCATTCTTTTTCCGTTGTAGTAATGCTGGATATTGCCTTTTGAGCTTTTGTGGCAGGTCTGTTTGAAGTTATCATTTACCATTTATTTGTCTGTAGAAAGCAGATAGAAAAGCAATTGTCTAGGTAGTATTTAGTTATGCATCACTTGTTTTGTTTTGCTGGAGAGAAATACATAATTTGAAGAAACTAAATTGTTTGTCTTTGGTTAAGTCTTCTTTTATTCTGATGTCTAAAAACGGTAATGCAGGGAAAGTAGGGCTGTGGACACTGAATCACTCTGTGTTGTGGCTGGGAAGTGGGTGTGGTCAATTCGTATTGATCTCCATATTTTGGACAATGGAGGGTGAGTTGCAGTGGTGCACATTTGGGTCCAGTTATGTGCCCATGTACGTCTCTATCTGAAATTATGGAACTAATTGTGTGATTCTTCTATAAGTGCAGTAATCTTGTTGATGCTGCCAATATTGCTGCTTTAGCTGCGCTTTTGACATTTCGGAGGCCTGAATGTACTCTAGGAGGAGATGACGGGCAGGAAGTGACAATGCATCCACCCGAGGTTTTCTTTCTTGCTTTATTCCCTCTAAATGGAGTTCAATTTTGAGGTTGCGTTATGAGTAATATCTCTTTGGACAGAATTATCCATTAAATCCATGTTCAGAAGAAAAATGTTTGGTCAAGCAACTAGCTTGGAATCTTACATTTCCCTATATGTTCTTCCTTTATTATAATTTTCCTATCTGAGGGCTTTCCTTTGTTATTGCTTAGCACATCATTCTGTTCTGGTTGTAAAAATAATCATGGTGTTTCAATTATCCCCCAAAAAAGCCTATTGTGGTGTCTCTCTTGTTTTTTACTATTAGTTTGTCTTGAAATTTGGAGAACTTCATTTGGATGAGGTTGGAGTTATTTTGAGCTCTGCTGTATGTGCTCAGTAACTTTATATTTCGGAGGAAGTTCTTATATCTTCCACAGAAATATAGAAGCAAAAGATTTGTTTTGGAGAGACATTATTCTTGTTGTGGAATAGCTGCTTATATTCTCGATTGTGTCTGCTCTTGTTTGTCTTTGACTCTTCATCTTAGACCCTGCTAACTTGGGAACATAGAAAAAAGAGCGGAAGAGAAGGAGAATTTGGTGTATCTATTGTCTGTAATAAAAACAATCTTCTGCACTGTTATAAGAGGAGCACCTGACTTGCCTGTTCACAACTTGTACCAGTAGATGTGGTCACAATCATAGCTATTTGAGAACAAATGATATGTTCGTTGGTTACTCTTTCTATTTGGGTTTTACTTGTTCTTTACATTCTATTGCTTGCAGCTAAGTTGCTCGAACTTGGGCGCGGGTATCTAATATGGGTGCAGATCTAGAGGTGGGATCCTTCATGATTTATATTTTAAGATTTGGAGGTACAGATTCTGCAAGGATACTGGTGCGGGGATTCTGCTAAAATAAATCAAATATGTAGAAATAGAGCTACAAAAGTATGCCTTAGTTATGAGACATTATGTGGAAGACTTACATGTATCCTGTGAAATTCCACTAACTCAATCTTTTCAAGTTGTAGTTAGCCATCTAAAAATACACACTAGCTTTTCCCATGTCTTCAAATCTACGCTAGCTTTTGTCTTGAGAATTTAAAATGCCCAAATCTTAACTCAAATTTCTCTGTAGTTTGTGGTCCAAGTTTTCAATGTTGATTGAGTGGATCTGGTACGTATCCCACTCCCATACACCCAGTGTCCTATTGTGTCGATACGGCTGCGGCACCAAAAGTGAAGAGTCCAAGCTACTTAGGCTTGCAGGCCCTTGGGTTAGCAATCTTCATCTTAGTGTCTATCTGGACTAATGCATGAACTTGTTACTCCATTTTGGTATAATTATTTATATCTTATAATTAACATAAGAAAGAGTAATCTTGTACCATCTGTTTAAGCCATAAAATTTTTCTGGTATGTTGGCAAATTACAGGCCACTGTGGGATAATTCATAAAATCATCCACTTTGCTCAGAAACAATGTGAGCAGAGGAAGTTCTTAGTTTTGATATATTCTGCAATTTGTTGCTGCTTTTTGATTTCCTTTCTTTTCTATCTTTTGCTTTGTGCTTCACCTGTGCCTGCTCCTTTTAAGTTGCTTCTTCCAGAGTATTTTGCTGATGTATAAATTATTCCATTGTGTGATTGTAATGGGAAATGTTCATTTGCATTGCTATTACTTGATGCGGTTGAGATGTTGGTTAAAATACCTTAAATGTTGACTGATTGAGTACTTCCTGAATTTTGGCAGGTGAGGGAGCCACTTCCCTTGATTGTACACCATCTACCTATAGCAGTAACTTTTGCATTTATTGGAGACGAGCATATGGTATTCAACTGTTAAAATTTCCTCTTTTCATTGTTTTATGCTGTTATAGTTATATGGTCTTGAAAAATCTAATGCGAACTTAATTCTAATCTAATTCGTGTTGGTAGGTTATAGATCCAACACATCACGAAGAAGCTGTTATGGGAGGAAGGATGTCCGTCACCCTGAATGCAAATGGTGAAGTCTGTGCAATTCAAAAAGCTGGAGGACATGGTGTCATGCAAAGTGTTGTCATGCAGTGTCTACGCATAGCATCAGTAAAAGCCGGAGATATAACTAGCAAAATTAAAACCGTTGTAAGTATTTGGTATCTCAGACTAAATTTCAAATGATTTCTGAAATCAAAACATAGGTAGGGTGAAATCATAATTTAGGCATATGTTTTTTATTGTTATAAGATTCATGTATTAAAAAGTCACCAATCAGAAGATGCTTTAAAGATATTTATAGATCACTGCTGAATGCACATTGAACTCAAGAAGTCTATCATGACCTCTATAATTATTTGGAATAGTCACGTTACATCTAAAAAATAGTAAAGAGATGTATTTATACTTAGTACTCTCTCCGTTCACTTTTACTTGTCCACTTTGGACTTTGCACGCTCCTTTAAGAAACAATGATATATATTGTATTTTAGCACAATACCTATATTAATTGATGTATAAGTTTAAGTCTTGAGAAATGATTTAGGGAATAAGTAATTAATGTTGAGGGTGAAACGGAAAAATATATTTGTCTTTTCTTTATATGTTAAAAGTGACAAGTAAAAGTGAATTACCCTTGTCTAAAAAAAAAATGATAAGTAAAGGTGAACGGAGGGAGTAATAATTGTAGATTCAAACTTGCTCTAAAAAAATTGGGGTCTTTGGCACTTAAGCCCCTATTTTGTCCCGTTCTTTAATTTTTTCCTCTCAAGGTAAACAATTTTTTTGCTGGGCATAAGTTTATATTTTCACATCATAATATCCCACAAGATATTCCTTGGACCCTTAAAGAGCCTATGTCTCCTAGGCATATGTTCGATAGCTAAGGACAAAAATTAAAGACCACTATCTCTGAAGGGAAAAAGTGCAATTTTTTCAAAAACTTGTGCGTTCTTTTCCTATCTCGGTGAACTTGAAGGCAATTGAATGTTGTTCCCTATATGAATGGCCGAAGTATGTTTTTTCTGGTTACATGTTAGATGCTTTTGTGAATTGGGATAAGTTTGTGTTTGCCAACTCGTACAAGTGGTTGTGGTTGGTTGATTGGTTCCTGATAGGTTGAATTGTATTCTTTTTATAGGTTGAATCTTATAAAACAGAGAGAGCTCTCAGAATGGTCAAGCGACATGCTCCTAGTAATGCTGTTGATGTCAATGAACCAGGTGAAAAGGTATGTGGAGGTTGTTTCATAGTTCAAGAGTACGTGTAGAGCCATTATACTGAATGATTAGAGTCATTACCGTTAGACACGTTCAAAAAGGGTAATGAAAACTAGTTCAAATGGTTTATCCCTTGAAATCAACTTTAGTTCTTACTAGAATCTGAAAAATGGTGGATATTACTAGGAAGAGAAATAATTGTTTTAGTCTCTCAATTGTTAGAGAGTATATCTTTCATCACAATGTTGATCCTTAGCTGAAGAAAACTTAATTTTTTTTTGTGGATAAAGCCTGAAACAAACTTCATCAATTTTTTTTTGAGATAAAAACTGAAGCAAACTTCATCTTTAGCATCAATAATTTTGACTTTTAGATTTTTCAGTCAGCTGAGTTTCAATCTTAAAACTTCAGTGTTCAGATTTCTTATTCCATCTCTTTAATGATAAGGCTAAGCAAATTTTAGAGGGGCAAAAATTGAAATCAGAAGAGTGCAGTGATAGTCAGAGCGATGACATGGATGTTGAGCAGGGTAGAATCAACAAGAGGAGTGATAAGAACCGGAGTTTCACAGGCGGGCCGTCCAGTTGGTAGATCTTTGTCCTGTCTTATTCTGAGTCTGTTTACCAGAAAATTAATTATATGCGATGCAATTTTATATGCTTCTACAATATGCTCATATTATATAAGTTGCCAAAGTGCCCTGGAATGCTGTCTTTGTGCTAAGAGGTTTATTTCTTTTGACATGCATAATTGTACCACCCTTGTAATTTCATAATTTCATCTTACTATAGAAACCAAAAGTTGTTCTTTGAAGAAGCAATTTGTATATTCTTGGTTTGAAAGAACTAACCCATTTAAGAGGAGATGAATTTCTCCATCTTAAAGTGCATCCAGAAACTTATTTGGACATGATAATAGTTGATTTTGCTCCATCTCTCTGCAAATAATTCCTTTTTTCCTGCTCAGGGATCCATATTCAGAGGGTGTCAACACCGACGAATTGAAAGCTACTCTTGCTTCTCGTGGTGAGTTTTATGATTTTATATTAAGTATAAACTTGGAGTTCCTCGTGTATGGTTATCTGACTTAAAAGACAAATGGGGCTAAATTACCCAAATGAGCTTTATGACTGTGTATAGGTTTTGGAACAGTGGAGTTCATGATAAGCATGGTCTTATTACATGTATGTATGTATATATGTGTGTGTGTGTGTATATATATATTTGTTAATATAGTCAAAGGCTTTGCTAATCTCATAACAGATAGAGACTTCATTTTATGTGGGATTGTCTAGCTTTACTTGTCAAAGTAAATTTAGAAATTATACAGGAATATCAAAAAATTGTTAACAAGTTTGTGATACTTTTAATCTAAGTGCACACCAATAAAATGTCAGCCTGATTTGTCTCTTAATTTGAGTGTAAGGAGTATTATGTGGCATGAAACACAGAGAGTTAGAGAAGAAGAAATTGGAACTTTTATATTGTTGTCCGCCATAAAGATTACCTATCATCAGTTTCAGGCGTCATAACATGCACTCACTAAAGAAATGACCCCAAATAATAAAATTGCTTATAATAAGCTTGTAAGAAACAACAACATTACCAGTGAGTGTAGAGGGTAGAGTGTACGCAGACCTTACCTCTACCTCAGAGGTAGAGAGGCCATTTCCGATAGACCCTTGGCTTAAGATAAAAATAGTCTAGAAAAGAAAAGTAATGGAAATACAAGAAACAAGAGACAGTAACAAAAACAACAGATAGAGAGCAAAATAATACTATTATCAAACTACACGAAAAAACAAACTATAACAGAAATAGAAGAACAAGAAACAAGAGTAATACTATGACTACTAGAATGGACAACAAGACAATACACTCCTACCGACTAGTTTGGATACACTCCTATCGACTAGTTTGGATACACTCCTACCTACTACCTTTCTACCTTAAACTGTGTCCTCCTCGCCTTCCTATCTAGGCCATGTCCTCGGTAAGTTGCAAGTGCTCGATGTCTTTGCCCCCCTCTTCGTTCAAGAATTTATGTAAGTATGATTGCCATCTTCTAATGAGTGCCTTCTCCACCAGTACTTTGTCGTTCAAGAGCTTGTATAACTTCTTATCCCTGCTTTTGTCCTCTAATTCTGCGTACAAAACGTTCAAAAGCTGTTGATTTTGCCATCATAGCCACTTACTTTGCCTCCTTTCTAGTCATCTTATACTTCTCCCTATTTGTCCGCTTTTCTTCCTTGTCCTTACTCTCCACTAACTTCGTGTAAGCCACATTCTTTGCCTCACCTTCCCTTGTATGTCTCCATTCCACTACCAATCCCCTCGAGATTCCCAACACCTCAACACCTCTCTTCTATAATGCAACTGGCATTCTTATCCCACATACTGTCCGCATCCTCACTACACCCAAGCCTTCATAGCCATCGTAGCCATCATATTCTCCCCCATCTCTGGGGCATCGACCATAGTCAAGCTACCCATTTGATTCTTGGCCGGTCATCCACAACCCTCTTCTTCCTCTCCTTGATCTCCAAATTCATCCCCAAAAGCTTATGTTGGGTTGGGAATTCTCACTAAGGACGACCTTACAGCCTTCACAAAGACTTTTATCAACCTTCTTAAGGAGCAAAAAATTAATTTGAGTCTTAGCCACCGTATTGCAGCAGGTAACCAAGTGCTCCTCCTCCTTAGGGAAACACGAATTAGCTACCACCAATTCAGAAGCTATTGCGAACTCCAAAAGTGCGACTCCGCCTTCGTTCCTGTCCCCGAATCTGAAACGTCCATGCACATTGTCATAATCCACTCTTAATTGACCCGATCTGTCCATTAAAATCACCTCCTATGAATAGCTTCTCAGTGGTATTACCTCTCACCATCTTGTTCAAATCCTCCCAAAAGCACTTCTTGGCCTCCTCATCCAAGCCTGCTTGCGGAGCGTAAGCATACATTGTTGAACATAAGAACTTTCAAGTAATTTAACATGGCTTTAACATAAAAACATTTGTGTTTCTGAGGGTAGGAGAGAGCTCCTTTTTCTTAGTAGCTAAAGAAAAGTGGTTTCTTCTATCTAGAATTTTAAAGAACCCTTTGATCACCTCATCCTCTCGATCAGCTTAACACCCCATCTTTTCTGGATTTCCTTGCCCTTCTGATCAACATAAGGCTACCCAAAGTTCCTCCAATATTTCGCATTGTTTTAGCTGTGAGCTCTACTAAATAAGATCCATCTTTCCATTTAATAAAGAGCTCTGGGTTTGCTACAGGAATAAAGTAAGCCTTGTGAGCATAATAGTTTGAACTAATTGCTGATTGGACGGAGAACTTTCTATATAGCAAGTGGAAAATCGTTCTAGTTGAGAGAAAATAGCAGGAATTCTGTAGTATGGTTTGATTTGATTGGGAGAAGAACTTTGCCAACAACATTCATTTCAATAACATCACTGGTGGTGATATATCTCATTTTGAAGCTGGCCTCAAGCTGCCAGATAAATATGCAAAAGATGGAGAAGGATGGATCAGCTGCTCATATATTATATGTTTGAATAGTTCAACAGCCATGTCTACTGCACAAGAATAATGATGGTGCAGGGGGACCTAAGAAGAATCATGATCATCTATGGAGATTGTACATGGCATTGGATGGGAAATTGATCACTAAATGTTGAAATTTTGAATTTGGGGTAAGAACAGGTGTTTTGTCCTTAAGACGAGTTGTTTCCATCAAAAGATGGCAATTAGAGGATGTGAAGCTGGAAAATTCTGAAGAGGTTGAAGGAAACTGTGTCATAATTGAGAACTCTCTTAAATCTAGAGTGGAAGGGAGTGTGGCATTTTCGATTTCGGTTCCTGACATTTGAAGATCAAGGCCTTTGATAGTACATTTTATGGCGTGTAAATTCTTCAACACGATCTATCTTGTAATTTGTTTAAAAGAAAAGTAGGGGGTTGTGCGTCTCTTTCTGTCTATGTCTCTTGTTAGCACCTAATTATTGCCTTGAATATTATTATTTTGAAGGGTACATCTTTTCAATTCTTTGTCCCTGCACGGTTGAGCCTATTTGTAGATTTGTCATTATATGTTTTGATCTTTGAACATGAAATTGGTTAACACTAAGAAAGTAAGAAGCTTGTGAAATCCAGAAAGTCTGTGTGCTGAAGTTTGAACATTATTGCTTGAAACAAGCACTGCAAGATTGGGGATGAGCTGACTTCATACATTGATTGATTATACATTATGCAGGTTCAGTTGCAGTGCCCATGAATCTAGACAATTTAGGTGATAATGTTAGAGATGAAACAAAATCAGATGAACCACTTTCAGATGTTAATCCAGTATCTTCCTCGACTGACCCAGCTGGAAAAGAAATGGCAACGAGCAAAGAAAAAACTTTACAAGATGCTGTTAAGCCTAAAAACAAGCGGAAAAAGAAGAAATCGTCTAATACTGCCGCAGTTTAGAGACTGCATGTGTGATCTATCTTCTTGAGGTACGTGGTTGATTATGTTAATTATGGTATGTAAACTATTCCAGCTTGTAAATAGCATCTGTTCTTGGTAACTGCCTTCTTCCTTCCTCGGCTTGGGGGAAGAGGTCCGTGATTGTCTTAATCAGATGCCCAGTTCATGTTTTTCTTTAAGCAATTATAGTTGTCCTCTCCAGTGCAGTACCATTACTTTTCCTTTCTTATCTGTCTCATTGTGTTGTTGGACACCTTTTGGTATGATGAGAAATGGAATTTATGTCCTTCAGGCTTGGAAGAGTATTATATGCACTTTTTGGGGTATGAAAAGATTATGATTTTACTGGAGATCTGCGAGGAATTCTCAAATATACTACATCTCTACATTTTTCCATAATAGGTTAAAAAAGTATTTTTTCCCATAAATGTTTTTGATTGCCTTCTTTGTGACTAGTTCGTCCTTTTCTTTAAAAAGAATAAATCAAAAGGTGGCCATGAGCCAATTTATTAAACCAAAATTCAAAGATATGTACACAGAATTGTCAAGAGATCCGGCCCAACTGGCCCAATCTTTTAACCGGATAGCCAAAAACAAAATAGAAAAATAGAACAGACAAAAGAATGACTAGGTCATCTTACTCCTCCAAGGCTTCAACTTTCGCGTGTGCTACTATAATGTTATTAAGATGCTAATGTAAAATGGATAATTTGTAGACATTCGTAAGTTGTTTTATATATTTACCAAAAAGGTATTGATCAGTGTTCCCCTTTTGTTAATTTCCAAGAATGACTATACCAGATGAGCAACCTCCATCTCTTCTGCACGTTTTTATAAAGCTCAAGTAAATTCAGGAGTATATGGTTTTATACTTTTGTTAACACTAATTGATAAACAATGCACAAGTTTTTAAGAAAACAAAAATACCTTTTTGTTTCTATACAAGTTTTATGTGGGAGTTCTGATACAAAGCAGGTTGTATGTGGATGTATCAACTACAATACAATTAAGAGAATACAGGCAAGTAACCTTTCTCAAGAAATAATAATCAAGAGAATACAAGCAAAAAAGGAGCAAAAGGGGACAACCACATGAAACATATAAAAGCTCATCCAAAACAAGTTTACCTGTCCATTTTGATGCCACCTACTGGGGGCCAAAAACATCCCTAAAGTATACCCACAACTTAAACTGTTTAAAATATCACTGTGAACAAAAATCATCCTTCAAGTTTTTTGTAATGAGCAGCCTTCATCCTTTTCTAATCCACCGTTACAAAACCAACGAACTCTTACGAAACTGCATGTGACATTTGCCCAAAATATTGCCTGATTTCCATGCCCGGTCATTAACTAAAGGAAAAACTATGCACACGCCACACATTGTATAAGAAAACAAGCGGTATACTTTTTTTTATGTACTGACAAAAATACTCCTTTATATGACACGAAGCAGTGTGTAGCTTCATTCTCATTTCTGTAATTTCATAGGTTTTCTGGTTTCTAGAACTTTGTATTTCTCCATTTCTGGTTTTCTAGGAAGGGGAGCCTTGGAGCATTGGTAAAGTTGTCTCCGTGTGACCTATAGTCACAGGTTCGAGCCGTGGAATGAACCACTGATGCTTACATCAGGGACAAGGGTAGGCTGCCTACATCACACACCCCTTGGGGGTGCGGCCCTTCCCCAAATCCTGCGTGAATGTAGGATGCTTAGTACACCGGGCTGCCCCATTTCTGGTTTTCTGGAGTTTCTGAATTTTCTGCTGCATGTTTTAGCATTTTCTGAATTTCTAGTTCTGCTGCATTTGCATTTGGATAATCAGTTCATCTTTAGGATCTAATATGGTGAAAGCTTGTTACAGAACTTACGAGTGTATGGTGCTTGTGGTTTTACTGTGAATCGTTTACTGGTGAAGAATAATGGTGAAATGAGGAATTGGGTTTTATTCCTTTTTCTTTAATTACTAATAATGGTGAGACGGATAAAAAAGATGGAATCTTTTTCTTTGCGTGCTGAAAATCTGTTGCATGTTCTTAACTGTTCATGTTACTAGTGATGAAAAGGACGAATTGACTGGTATCTTCACAATGGATTCTAGAACAATTGGAAAAAGATACATACAATCCCTTGAATCTCTTCTAAGATCATGTTCAAAGCACAATTTAAGTGGTCCTCTGTGTTATAAGTATCGACTTCAAAAGTCTGTGTGAACCATGGTTTTTTGGCGAAGATGACATGTCTTGCACGCGATTTGAAGGATTCTGTTATTTTTGTAGCCATGAATAACAGAAGGATGTAACCTGCTCATTTCGATGAACTTGAGGGTGTTTTTTTTTGGCTTACAGAGATATTTTAAGGATGTAGTTTAAGTTGTGAGTATACTTGAGGGATATTTTTTTTGCTTACAGTGATATTTTAAGGATGTAGTTTAAGTTATGAGTATACTTTGGAGATGTTTTTGGCCAAAACACCTACCTATTTGAGTGAAACCGTTCCAGTTCTTCATCTTGTCTGAATTTCTTTCTACTGAACTTGGTGGAGCTCAAAGTTATCAAAAGTTTGGAACCAGTCTGTCAGGACAAGTTAGTGTGAACTCATTACTCTTGTTATAGGTCAAAACTTCATGCTGCAGCTAGTTATTTGGTTGTATATCTGTTTTATGAAACACTTACAGCTAACTACTTTCATTTTCTTCTCTCAGATTGTAATTACGCTGCATGCAGTAAATTCTGTTGACTAATTGCACGGTTGGAGTGGCTCATGAAGTTCCTGATGCAGGCAGTTAAATCATTGTCCTCAAATTGATAAAACATGAACGAAACCATTGCCATCGATGTTCAGTGTGAATGGAGGATTAAAGAATGCTGCATTTGGTATTGGTCACCTAGCTTGAGTTCCAATCACTTCATCCCGCGGCAGAACTAATGGCATTCTGAAATCTTGATTTGAACTTCTTTCTTGGACTTGAACTCGGGACTCAGAGGAAGACTAAAAGTGCTTAGTTCTTGAGAGTTTTCGCTTTTTCTGAATTTTTGATGTGTTCTTTGCCCTTGTAGAGGATTTCTATTTATAGTTGTAGAGAAAAGATCACATTGTAGGCAAACTCTTCTGCTAGATGACTGACCAACTATTTATGTGATAATCTTATTCGATTGGCCTTAAACATACCAAATTCATTTATGTTGACAATGGTACCATAATGATTTAAAAATTGAAGTCATGTTTGGACATAACTTACGGGATATTATGATACGAAAATATAATCTTAGATTATGCAAAATATTATTTATTACGAAGAACATAAATTAAAAGTAACATAAAACGGGCAAAAAAGAGCAAATGACCCCAATTATTGCATGACCTGCAGGCCTGGATCCAAGAAAATTTTAACTGTTTGAGATGTCATAATCTTAGTCGACAATTTCATTGTTTTTATAGATTCTTGAACAAGGATTAAAATTGTGTAAATTAATTATATACACATAATTTTTTCCGAAGTTAACGGGTGCATGTGCACCCTCACATGTAAAGGTGGGTCCGCCTCTGTCGTTAGGTAACGACGAAAAGTCCCATTTTATGTAACAACGATTTGGTGTGATCGCGTTGTTATTTTAATATTTTCTTCTCATTTTGTCTTTACTTATTATTTAATACTTTCATTTTATCATTTATCCTACCTTTTCATAGTAGCTATGCCACATACCCCACAATTTCTTGTAGATTTATCACTCAAATTATGAATATAGGATACTGTGTAACAACGGAGAACGATACAATCTATTCAAATGTTGTATTCATTAAGACAATACACTACAATACAACACAACGCAATACAATATAATATGATACATTATGAAACAATGCATAACAACCATCCGAACAAAGTGTTAGTGTTTTAAATGTTCTTAGATTTGTTTCACTATTTTTTTGTACTTTTATATTAGCTTATTGTTCTCTAGGATTTTTGATATCTAAATGGCCAAAAAAACAGAAAACACAGCGAATTGCCAGATTCAACAATTTTCTTAGATTTTAGTTATAGTAGTTCTTGTCGTCCAAATTTACAGTTTTCATAGTTCTTGAATAGTGTTTTTAGCATTGTTTAAGCTTTCAACATTCATAGTAAGTTAATACTTTATTTTAATTTATATTCTTGTTATTTTTTATCGATCATTATGAATAGTTAAATTCTCTATTGAGGTTGTGAAATTCAACAAGATTATGTAGTTCGAAAGCTTTCGTGTAATTGTATGTTACTAGAGTTGTTAGATATCAAATTTCTTTTAGTATTTAATTAAAAAAAATTAATATTTGCATACATTAACTTACGTCGTAATATCTTAATCTAAAGATTCAACGGAACGGACTAGAATTTGATAAAAAAATTTTGCCTGAACTTGAGACGTTAACCCTTATTTGATAGATTTATACTAGGCATAATTAAAAATTTACTTGGCATAATCGACAATATTATTGTTAATAACTCATATAGTTATCAATATATCATATGTATATAACTCATAGGTTTTGAAGAGAGTGTTATAGCAAGTTACTAAAAGTAGAGGACGGGGAGAAACTTTTTGAAAAATACAAGAGAGTTAAGATGGAAGTTAAGAAGATTACCAATGGGAAGCTCTAGATGACTTGTATTAAAAGTTAAAGCCATTAGAAGAAGAGAAAGAATTGTTTAAACTAGTACGACTGAGAAAGAAGAAGCTTAAGGAGTTAAATAAGGTCATATTAAGGATGATTTTTAATAAGTATTGACAGAAGATAATGAGATTAAGGAGAGATGAAGAGACTAATTTGATCATTTGTTCAACACGATCAAGGAGGATAACATTTTAAATCTTCATACGTCTGTGGATGCTAGGAACCTTAGTTATACTCATAGAATTAGGACGTCAAAGGTATATATACCATAAAATATGTGGATTTAAAAGATCTTGTGGACCAGATAACTTTCATGCAGAGGTATAGAAGTGCACTGGAGATTTAGAAGTAGAATGACTCACCAAGTTATTCAAAGCTATATTAAGAAGTTGTAGTATGCTCGATGAGTGGAGGGAGAGTATTCTAGTTCCGATTTATAAGAACAAAGAACATATTCTGAGTTGTACAAACTATTGTGAAATTAAAATGAACGCAATACTAGGTGAGTGCAATTCATTTTATATTTATAACCATAAAATCAAAATAAGCAAAAAGAAAATCATACATAAATCTGATTAAATTTTAATTATTTATCTCCGTAGATTTAGACAATATTCAAATTAATGTTGACCTCAATAAACAAGTCATCATACAACAATCCACAAAAACTTATACTTTATTATTTTATATATAATAAAAAACTCAAAAAAATATTTTAATAATATTAATATTATATTATAAAATTATAAGCTAGACTCAACATAAACATGTAACGCACGTGTCGAAAAACTAATTCCTTAAAAAAAAGAATTACATAGTAAATAAAAACTAGAAAAAAGATGAAACTTTTCTTCCAATGAACTAGATAATATTGCAAACAAAAGAAATGATATAATTGATTTCTGATTCATTATTGATTCTTTTTTTTTTCATGACTCTCCATCACTCACTCATTACTCCTTTTTGCTGCCTACCTCAATTCAATTTTTCAATTTAATCCATCTTACTCATAATGAAATAATGCAAATAGTACAGTAAAATTCACTCATACACACATTCATATATTAAGTGTTTTTTAAAATAATGATGATGTTTGAACTTGTCGATTAATTTGTATGATATCGATGCATTTTATTCATTAAAATATAAATTAATGAAAAATATAAAGCACTTCGAATTTTTTTTTCATCCCAGACATACATCTATACTTATTTTTTTATTTTTTATAATTATGATGTTTGAACAACTTATCAATTAATTTGATGTGATATTAATTCATTCTGTACATCAAAATTTAAATAAGTGAGAAAAAATTTCCTAAAGTTTATTTGTCACTATTGAAATTTAAACTTTAATCTTCAAAATTTACACCCATTTTCGTTGCCAAAAAATGTACTGTTATTTTCACGTTAATTGTCTTAAGATTTTTTATTAGTGTATGATGAAAATTAAAAATTATTTCCTTGATGGGGTAAGAGATTATAATCTCGAAATAAGTCATGAAATCATGTTATTTTATATTTTGTGTATAATTTTATTTTGAAATTAATTATTTCGAAATTATTTATAGCACACTCTCTATGGAATAACAATATTGAAATTACTAATTCGGAAATAAAATAACAAAATAACATATTTATCATTCTTCAAAAAAAATTTCCAAAAGTTTAACTATACATCATGTTATAATTGAAAATAAAAGCTTAACTCAATTTATTCAGTTAGCTTAAGCATGTATTTTATATTGTACCTTATATATTCCAGTTTTGGTCGGACGACAAAATATTTATGGCTAAAATTATATTTATTTATTATGTTATTATTTAATCTCCATATTATAATCCCCAACTAAACAACATCGTTTGATTTAAGGTATATGTGGATTGTCCCGATATAAATTTTGAAATTGAATTTATCCCAATTTGATTGAACGTATTAGTTTAAACTACTACTCTCTCCATTTAACTTTCTTTGTCTTAGTTATTATTTGGACAGTCAATTAATATTTTCTTTGATCATATTATTTTGATTTACTTAAACATTTTGAATTGTTAACTATTGTGACTTATAACTCTACTTAGGTGAGCTTGGTTACGTTGTCGGGCTCAAAACCAACCGGATAATGAAGAAGTATTGTGGTAGGCTAACAACAAGCATAAAACTTGTCAATTCATAATGAATCTTCATAATAAAAAAAATTATTGGGACATGATCATCTCAAAACGCGCTACATTGACACCCAAATGTGATTAAAAATTAGCACAAGGTTCCACCACCTCGTGATTTGGTGTGATGGAGTAAGAACAAGGTTCCCACATTATGAACGAGTGAGAGTAAACAAGTTAATTCCACTATGTTAGATCGAGAAAATTTTTGATGATTGACAAATAGAGGAACAGATGAAAGGAACAGGTTGCGCCGACATGTTCCTTTCAGACCGAGTCCAGCTGGGATTAGGAGAACGTTAACCACACGAAGCATGACTTATAAGGCGGTGGATGAGTTGCTTTTATGACAAGAAACCAGTGCATAAACTATCCTTTTATAAAGGACTCCTACAAGGAAGAGGAAGTGCATAATGAATAACCCAATTAAAATAGGATGTCTAATCCTACAAGGAGTAGGAACAACTACAAAAGTAACCGAGTTTCAATTGAAGAAGAAAAGATTCTTGATCTATAAATAGGGCAAGGTTTTCTCCAAAGAAATCTACGCACTTAAACAGAGAGTTACAAGCAGAATACAATCAAATAGAGGGAGTTCACATTTGAGAGAGTTCTGATTGAAGATCCAAGTGCAGCCAACCCAAGGAAACAAGATTAAAGAACCTGATCCATAGGCTTATGCTTTATAGTTCTTAAGTCAAGTTTGCTTGTATTTTCATTCTTATCGAGTTGTATCTTTAATTTTTTCTAGGTCCATTGAGGTACAAACTAGAGTAGGAATATAGTTTTCAAGTTGGGGCTACTTAAAGACTTGGGAACATAAACCTTGGGGGGTTTGTGTTGGAGTTTAGGAGTTAGAGTTAGTTCCTAGGATTGCAAGAGTTGTAATCTGAATTCATAACTTGAAGTGGGGTCGACGATCTAGTTGGTTGTTGGCGTCTAGGAATTAGAGTTTATAATTCCTTAGGTTACATAGGTTTGTAATCTTTTTTTGAGGCTCAGAGATTAATGAAGTGAAGTTAAATCCTACAGAAGTGTAGGTCGTCATTTTTTACCCTTTATGAGCCGGGGTTTTCCGCGATAAAGTATTGTTTCATTACTTTATTTGCTTTACATAACGAAGTTGCTGTAATCTGCAAAGGAACAGATAGAATATACATGTTCCTTAGGCAAATTTGTGGGTCAGAATTCCAACAATTGGTATCGGAGCAGGTTATCTTAGTAGAGTCTAATAATTCAAGATATTATCACATGGATTCTGCACTTCCTCTTGGACACAGTGAAGGTCAACACATGAACAAGCCACCACTATTCAATGGACATTACTATGTATGGTGGAAGGCAAGAATGAAGGATTTTCTACAAGCTCAAGACTACGAATTATGGATTAGAGTTACTGATGGTCCTCTTATTCCTATGACGAAGGATGCTGAAGGGAAAGACATTCCAAAGCCCAAGGCTCAATGTAGAGAAGTTGATTATAGGATGCTCTCAAAGAATGCTAAAGATAAGTGTGTCCTTGTATGTGGACTTGGACCTGACGAGTTCAATCGCATTTCTGGTTGTACTACAGCTAAGCAAATTTGGGACACACTGATCAATGCACATAAAGGAACTCTTCAAGTAAGAAAATTTAGAATTGCTAGACTATGTATTGAATATGAAACATTTAAAATGGAGAGTGGTGAATCACTTCAAGATATGATTACCAGATTCACTACTATTGTGAATGAACTGGTGTCTTTGAAAAAAATATACACTACTGAGGAATAGATTGACAAAGTACTGAGGACTCTACCTAAGTCGTGGGAGATCGAGGTCACTGCAATCATAGAAGCAAAGGATTTGACAACCATGAATCTGGTTGAACTTGTAAGGAATCTAAAGACCTACGAGATGAATGTTGATTAAACAAAAAATGAGTGAAGGAAGCAAATATATGATTTTTTCTTTCAAGACAACTGAGAGTGATGAATCTGATCTGGATGATGATGACATAGCCGTGATCAGCAAAAATGTCACGACCCAAAAATGGACGTGATGACACTCGTCTTATCCCACCAAGACAAGTCAGCCTAAAACCCAAATAATACGATAAATGCGGAAGTTCATAATTAACTATATATATATCCCCAAAACCTGGTTGTCACGTGTACAAACCTCTAATTTATTACAATAGATATGAAAGAAATAAACAAGTCTCAAATGATTTTGTTTCTAGAATAGAACAAGATCATAAATAAGGAGTAAGAAGGTCTGCTGAGATGACAATCAGCTATCTCACAAATCTCCATAGGAAGCCTCGGACAAGAAGATAAGAGAGGGTATCATGAAGATCCGGGCTCATAACCTACAAAAAAAATTGTAGAAGCAAGGGGTGAGTACCAAACCACACGGTACTCAGCAAGCAAACTTCTAAACACAATCTAAGGGTATGGAATACGGGTACTCCTTACACCCCAACCAAACCTCCACAACTACAACCTGCATAAAAATCAGTCCAACCTAATAGTTCACAATTTACACAGCACATAGTTCAACCATATCACTACAACAATTACAGATCAGCAACACACAAGATTAAGTTCACCAGTTACAAGTTCGACAAACAAGTACTCATAAGTTCACAATTGATAAAGATGCACAATGCAATGAAATGCAATGTCAAGTATAGTGATGCATGTCTGACCTAGTGATACACACCCGCTGTCTCTCAGTCTGGGACCCATGGGGGACATCTCTGTCCATGCATCCGTCGCGGCGTGCGACACGACCCTCGATAATGAAATTCGTCGCGGCGTGCGACACGTCCCTCGATAATAAAATTCATCGCGGCGTGCGACACGACCCTCGAATCATAGTATCCGTTGCGGCGCGCGACACGTCCCTCGAAATGGTACATCCTCGTTAATTTCTTATTCTTCCTCAATTCACATAACACTTGTCACAACCATGTTTCAGAACCAATGCAAATAACATGTTCACATAAATAATGAGGAGATGACCATTTTCATAACAATGCACACTTCGCAACAACACAATCGTGATACAACATCAACAATGAATCAATAAGCCTTTCAAACCATTATCAACACATCACACACCAATAATTAATCACATTGCCTTTTATTACCCCTTTTCATCATTAAAATTATTCAATATGGGCAAGTCAACCCATCACCAAGTTCCATTACTCCCCAACACATACCACAAGGAAATACACGAATTCTATACACTTAACAAGGGTTGAGTAATTTACTTGCCTCAAACAATCGAATAATTACTCTGGGACTTGAGCCTTCCCCTTTTGTTAGGCTGCCAAATCAATGCAATCTATCCAAATAAATAACCACAATAAGATTTTGAAACTAACAACACCCATATCACTATATGTCTAGCCTAGACCCAAAAACTCATCCAAATATATAATCAAGTTACTAAGTTTCAAGCCTAGGGTTAGGTCTCAATTTCTCCAATATCATAACTCTAATAGTATTCATATAACACAATACACCTAATATTTAATTAACTATCTTAATATATCAAAATTGGTGTTGCATGATCGGTAGTAAGAGATGTTCTCAATTTTGAAGCTAAGATACAATTCAAAAACTCCACAATTCAACAATTACTTAATTCATTCTAACATTTATATGTATGCCTATGTTCCGTGCTGTGATTGGTTCATCAATATACATTCCCTAATTCTCAATCATTGTGCCCTCCACTATGCCACAATTTTCCACCAAAAATTGCCCCCAACTCTTAATGAAATATATTCTTAACCAAAGAAAAACACTTCATACCCTAGTACTTATTCATTCGCCAACCATAACATCATAACCAATACCCTCTAACCTATATATAAGTATGTATATATCTGTACAAGAATGGAAAAAAAAAATTAGCTTGACATATTTTGTTTTTACCTAAATACTTCTTGTTTCCAAGCCGCACAAGTTCTCCACGAACTCCTCTTTCGCTTTCGTTCGCACAAGTGAGTTCTGCCGTCTCTTTTTTCTAAATTAATTATGTACTAAAAGTAACAAATTCTATTAACTTATTTTAATATATATGGGCCAAATAGTATAGGGTCTTAAATAAATTTTCGACTTGACCCATTATTATTAACTAACTTAATTATTTAAAAGAACACCTGTCAACTAAAAGACTATAGCTAAATGAACAGTCCAAAATTCCTATTTAAAATTTATGGAAAGGGTCTTTTATGAAAGAGCGAGAACTAGTTCTCTCAAAATGACCTAACGGGTCATTACAAAAAACCTCAAAAATCTCTTCAAGAAAGGCGGAAACTATGAGAAAAAACTACCCTAGGTAAAGAAAAGAAATCTAGAAAGGCTATGTATGCTGCTTGGGGAACAGGTTCAGACAACTAAAATGAAGATGATGTAGCAGATGTTGCTTTGATGGCGATAGAGGACCCTGAACCAGACTTTGAATCAGATACTGAGAAAAGGGAGGTAAATCTTCTAGACCTTAAAGATAAGCTAAAACATTTTTCAAAGAAAAAATTATCTTCCCTTATTATAGCTCTCATAGATAATTTTTAAGATCAGAATAAAAATAAAGATCAATTATTGGCTTCCTTGACCAGTTTAAAATTTGAATATATTGATCTTGAAAAAATTAACTCTGGTCTCAAGGAAGAAAACCAATTCCTAAAGGAACAGGTACAATAATTTGATTCCTACACTTTAGCTCTCAAATATGAAATTTTGAAACAAAGTGTTATAGGGAATGGAAAAGGTAAAATTAGTGGTGACCAAATCAGATGTGACCAAGATCTAAAGAGGTTAAAAGATGAACTATTTTCTGAAAGGGAAAAATCTAGAAGAATAAATCTTGACCTAGCTAGAACTAAGTATGAGCTTGAGAGAGCAAACAAATGGACTCAGTTCTTAATGATTGTGACTCAGCTCAGTAGTAGAACACATAACGCTAAAGCTGGAATAGGTTTTGTTAAAGAAGCTCCTAAGAAAACCTCTTATTTATGCACACATTGTGGTAATATTGGTCACTCAAGAGGTGGTTGTCCAATAGTTATAGGTCACATGAATAAAAACTTTAAAGCTGCCTTAAATAGAAAAATCAACCCTGTTAAAAGAAAGGAATCACGTCAAAGGAACAAGTTGGGGCTAAAGAAAAAATTTGAAAATGTTTTACCAATATGGATCAACAGAGATCTTGTTCATCCTTTTTATCAAAACAAAAGACCCAAGCTAGTCTGGGTTCTTAAATCTAACCTTTAAATTTTGCAGAAAAAGTGAGAGGAAGCAAGCAACATTCATATATGAACACTTGTTGCTCCAGACACATGATTGAAACTAGAAGAAATTCCTCTCACTTGTAAAAGAAAATGATGGAATAGTAGCTTTTGGTGGTGAAAAAAATTGATCAAATCAAAGAAGTTGGAAAAATGGGCAAGCCTAAAGAACAAAAAATTGAAAGAAAGGCATCATGTTGAAGGAATGAACCAAAATCCACTCAGTATATCACAACTTTGTAATAAGAGAAACAAGCCTACAAGATGATGATGAGTTGCCAAGGATCTCTGAATCAATTATGACGAAACATGTGAAAGAAATAGGTCCAACATATACAGTATAAGACTATCACAAACTTGAAAAATCATACGAGGCACACTCAGATAATCATAGTGTGGAAATTTTGAGTCCATCAACTAAGAAGGATGATTAACCTAGGGATACACTTTTAAAGGAACAAGTTGGAACTTGGGAATGCTTAAGATCACATGAGTATTCCTCAGTGGCTAATGGACATTGCGCATATTGCCCTCTAATTTTGAATTTTATGCTCAGTCTTGTACATTAAGTTGTATGTCTCTATACCACTTTTAAAGTCAAGCTACTCATGCACTATAATATTGTATTTGTAATTTTCACAGGAGAGATACTTACTAAAATTGGAGCAAAATTTAGCATTATTAAGAGATCTAAAGTATGTGTACTACAATTGTTCATGATTAAATATAAAATCAATGCACTTGAACTTGTTCCTTCCACTTGTCCCAAAAGTTATATTCATGTCCTATGCTCTATTGCTGGGGTTCTCTAAAAAAGCAAAAAGATCCCATCAAATCATGATTTTTTATGATAAAATATGCCAATGTGACTAACTAGATCTCTATCCAAGATAAAACTCTTCATCTCAAAGGACTCTCAAAACTACCAAACAAATATCTCATTAAAGTCCTATTTAAAGCCTTCTCCTGGTTTGTCTCCACAACTCAAACCCTTCTCTTTCATAAACTTCTTAACCAAGAAATCCTCTTTTTCTAAAACTTATGAAATTAGTGTTCTTCAAGAAACAGGTCTGTGCCTGATCAATATTACAATTTATGTTTCTTAATGACACTCTTGGAGATTCTCAGTTTAATGGTCTATATGATGTTGTGGTTGGGATGGCTTCGGTGAATGACACCTCTACATTGGTGCCTTATGAATTAGAGCTTATGGTGTAGAAAGTAGGTAGTGTTGGTTCTTAGGGGGAATCCGTAGTGTGTCTAAAGATACTGAGGAAGTCATGGAGGATGCACCGTGTGAGGGGGAACACTTTGGGGACCCTACAGTTGAACAAAGTTCAGTTGTTAGGCTCAAGTTGGGTGCATATAGTGAGAGGGAATCAATGGTGGACCCCTATGTCAAACATAGCTCTTCTATTGGGCTCCATATAAACAAAGATCTAGGGTTGATGTCAAAAGTTATTATAGCTGGTGCTGCATCCGATAGTACCACATCTAGGGAATAGATTGGGAGAACATGCTCTTCTACAAAAAATGATGTTGAAGAAAATTTGTTCCTCTTATTGATCCTATTGAAATTGTAGATGAGGAGATTATGGCTGCTAAAAAAATAAAAACAAAGGCAGATCTCTTTCAAAATGATCAAAGAAGCAAGTCAAGAAACATGTTCCTCCCAAGATTATGCCAAGTCAAAACTGATCAATAAAACTACTGATAGTAAAAGGAATGTTCATGGAACACCTTTCTCTGAATCTCTTAGATAAGAAGACACTTTTGATGTTCGTACAACTAGAGTTGTGAACTTTGAAAAGTGGACAGTGCTATGAGGCAAGGTAATTATTGATTTTGGGGGTTAGAGATGGATGAACTATTATTTCTTCTGAGGGTACAGGATTGGTCGAACCAATTCCTTCTACGTGATACAAAACTTAAAATAGGCCAAAATTTAAGTCATCTATGCCACTCACTAGAATGTCATGAACCAGCTGCATATGAACTATGATCTTGAACAAGTAGACATGCTAGAGAAAAACACAAAGCTCAAGGCAAGCTTGCATAGACAAAGGTTGCCCTTGAAATTGAGATGACTATTAATTCTTTAAATCTAAAAAAGGTCTTTTTGAGCTGCTAAAAAATGATTCTGATTTCTCCTCTCATGTTTGATCGTTTGCTACTGCCTAGCCACTCTAGCCTTTGACTTTCCCAATTTTTTTCATCACAAGTGCTTGATTCTATCTTTTAATTTTGATTACATTTGTGGTGCACATGTTTTTGGATTAATACTAATGTTGGGTTTGAGTTTCTGATTCATGACTATCTCCTATGTTTATACAAATGCTTTTCTATAGCTAACTGAATTCTTACTTTTTAAGTGTTTGTGTAGGTGATAACCCTAGTGGTCATGAGTGTCGAATTTGTTTCTCTTAGTGTGGTGTATGCCTTCACAGTGTTTTATGATGCCAAAAGGGGGGAAATGATGCATACTTGTGTGATATTTATAACCCAATTGATCTGACTTGATCCTCTAATATGTTTGCTTTGTCTGCTATGCTTTAAAAAACTGACATAACTCAGATTGAGCTATGCACACAAGAAGGAATGGTTTGTCATCATCAAAAAGAGGGAATTTGTCAGATCAAGAAAGATTTTGATTATTGACAAATAGAGGAACAGATGAAAGGAACAGGTTGCGCCGACATGTTCCTTTCAGACCGAGTCCAACTGAGATTAGGAGAAAGTTAACCACGTGAAGCATGACTTATAAAATGGTGAATGGGTTGCTTTTATGACATGAAACTAGTGCATAAACTATCCTTTTATAAAGGACTCCTACAAGGAAGAGGAAGCGCATAATGAATAACCCAATTAAAATATGATACCTAATCCTAATAGGAGTAGGAACAACTACAAACGTAACCGAGTTCCAATTGAAGAAGGAAAGGTTATTGATCTATAAATAGGGCAAGATTTTATCAAAAGAAACCTGCGCACTTAAATAGAGAGTTACAAGCAGAATACAATCAAATAGAGGGAGTTCATGTTTGAGAGAGTTCTGATTGAAGATTCAAGTGCAGCCAACGCAAGGAAACAAGATTGAAGAACCTGATCCATAGGCTTATGCTTTATAGTTCTTAAGTCAAGTTTGCTTGTATTTGCATTCTTATCGAGTTGTATCTTTAATTATTTCTAGATCCAATGAGGTATAAAGTGGAGTAGGAATATAGTCTTCAAGTTGGGGCGACTTAAAGACTTGGGAACATAAACCTTAGGGGGTTTGTGTTGGATTTTAGGAATTAGAGTTAGTTACTAGGATTGCAAAAGTTGTAATCTGAATTCATAACTTGAAGTAGGGTCGACGATCTAGTTGGTTGTTGGAGTCTAGGAATTAGAGTTTATAATTCCTTAGTTTACATAGGTTTGGAATCTTTTGTTGAGGCTCAGAGATTAATGAAGTGGAGTTAAATTCTACAGAAGTGTAGGTCGTGATTTTTTACCCTTTATGAGTCGGGATTTTTTGCGATAAAATATTGTGTCATTATTTTATTTGCTTTACATAACGTAGTTACTGTAATCTGCAAATGAACAGATAGAATATACCTGTTCCTTAGGAAAATCTGTGGGTCAGAATTCCAACACACTACATTAGCACTCAGATGTAGTGCAAAATATGGAAGGACTCCCACATCATGAATGAGTATGCGTAAAGAAGTTAATTCTACCGCATCCATGCCTGGATGTGATGTAAAATAAGAAAGGATACTCATACGATGAATGGATGAAGGTAAAAAAAAGCTAATTCAAGAGAGTCAGATTTGGATAGTCAACTGAAACATATAGACTTCGATAAAAAGTAGATGAAACTAGCGAATACTCTTAAAAGGGAAAGTGTGGATACTGTATACCTTCATGAAATCAAGCGGGCGGGATAAAATGCTAAAAAAAATTAATAATAAGGATTATAAATTATAGTTTTGTGAGATAGATAAAGATATGAATAAAGTGAAAAGTATCGTAGAATCGAGACTTGGAGAAAAGATTGTGGAGGTAATACAATTGTTGAGGATAGGATTATTAAAATAAGACTTGTATGAAGAAAAGGAGACATTCAATATTGTCAGTGCATATACTCCACAAATAGGATTAGATGCAAAATCAAAAACTAAGTTTTGAAGAACTGGTTATTGCGACCAATAAATATTTATATAAGGAGATTTAAATGGCAATGTATAAATAAAGATAAGTGATAATTTTGAACAAGTACCTCAGTCACATTAATTGCAGTGATGAAATGAGAAAGTACAAAAAAGAATTAAACCTTAAAGAAAGTGTTATAAGAAGTTATCAAAAGCAAAAGACGGAGAAGCTTTTGAAAATACAAGAGAGTTAAAAAGAAAGCTTTCAGTAAAGCATAATGGGAAGCTCTATATGGAATGTATTAAAAGTTAAGGCCACAAGAAGGAGACAAAGAACTGTTTAAACTAGTATGACTGGGAAAGAAAAAGTACAAGGAGTTAAACAAGATGAAGTGTTTTAAGGATGATTCTCAACAGGATTGACAAAAGATAAGAAGATTAAGGAGAGATGAAAAAACTACTTTAATCTACTGTGCAACACAAATCAGGAGAATAATAACATTTTAGATCTTCTTGCTGTCATGCGTCTATGGATGATATAAACTTTTGTTATACTCGTAGAATTAGGATGTCATAGATAAATATTGTCATGAAAAAATGTGTGAATTTAAAAGGCTTGTGGCCTTGATATTATCATCATAGAGGTGGTTTAAAAGTGGCACTGGAGAGATAGAAGTGAACTGACTCACCAAGTTATTCAATGCTATATTAAGAAATGGTAATAGATGAAATGAGTGGAGAAAGAGTACACTAGTTTCAATTTATAAAAACAAAAAAGATACTCAGAGTCATGTAAACTATCGTCCATTAAACTCATGAGTCATATGATGAAACTCTGGAAAAGAAATATAGAGCTAGACTTAGAAACACAACAAAAGTGAAAGAGAATCAATTTGAATTTATGCCTAGTAGACTATAATGGAGGTTATATTCTTACTAAGAAGATTGATGAAAATCTATTGCGAAAAAAATAAACTCCTCATGATGTTTATTGATTTAGAGAAAGTATATGATAAGTGCCTCGCAAGTTCCTTTGATGGGTAATGGAGACCAAAATAAATCAATTATTTAAGTATATAAATGTCATAAATGATATATATGAGGGAGTCATCATTAGCATGAGAACAATGATAGGTAAATAAATATAAAGGAGCTTCCTATAAAAATGGATCACATCAGGGATCGACACTAGGTCCATACATGTTTACCTTTGCTATAGACAAGTTAACTAACATGATACAAAAATAGGTATCATAGTGTCTTCTATTTGATAATTATATTATGTTAACCGATCAAAATCTTAAACTATAGAGAAGCATGCTAGAAGTAAGATTGAATACATGAATGTCAGGTTTAGTAAATATTCTAGGAGAGAACTTGAAGCGAGACTAGATGAAATTACAATACTAAAATGCAAAACAAATTAGATATCCCAGCTACCAGTTTCAAGAGAATGAAATGATAGATGAAAATGTTATTCATAGAACTAAAACAAGTGGTGAAATGGAGAAGTCCTAATTGGATGTTATGTGATTGAAAGATACCTGAATGTTATGTGATTGAAAGATACATGCCAAAGCGAAATGCAAGTTTTATAGAATAACTATAAGACCGATCATATTATATGACAGTGAATGTGGGGCAACTAAAATCTAATTTATACATAATATGAGTGTCATGAAAGCATGGATGCTAGGATAAATTTGAGGTTATATCATATTAGATTAGATAGAGATGATCACATTCGCTAGAAGATGCAAATAGCACACATTAAGGATATAACGTGAGAATGTCGCTCTAGATGATTTGGACTCACTCTGTGTCGATCTATAGATGCACCAATTTGTAGACGTGAAACTATAGTAAGTGAATGTGTTAAGAGAAAAGGAATTAGACCTAAAAGTACATGGAAGGAAATGATCTCAAAAGACCTATAATTGCTTAATATCAATACAAGCTTAGCTAAAAATAGGACACAATAAAAAAAATCCATAAAGGTGATAACTACAAGTTAGAGGATAGATCTTAGACTTGTATGAAACTTTTATTATTATTTATATATATATTTTAATGTAGTTTTCACTTCTCAAAATTTATTATGTTGATAGTATAATATGAGCTCAAATGATGAAACGAGGATTCACATATCCTATATCCCAACTTATTTGGGATTGAGGTGTAGGTGCTATTATTTAACTATTGTGGCTTACAATATTCTTTACGTAATTTTTTAAAATATGTTAATTTATATTAATTCTTTTTTTAAAAAAAAAATTCTATGTTCAATTCACATAGAAAATTAGTTAGTTTGACACTTATACTCTGAATCAAGCGAGCATTATTTTTATTCATTTTTTTATTTAACTTATACTAGAAGGTGAGACTGATTGTTCTAATTTTATTTATGATTGGGGTATCCTTGTTTTGAACGAAACGACTTCAGTATTACTCAAGGTATTAGAATACTAGTGGTAAAGTCATAAATAAATATCAAATGTGAAATTTATTGTTTTTTTCTTGCTTATGATCGGGGTATCCTCGTTTTGAACGAAATGAACCTGGTCTTTAGAATACCAGTGGCAAAATTGTAAGTAAATATAGAAAATGAGATTGATTGTTCTTTTCTTGTTTATGATCAGGATATCCTCATTTTGAATGAAACGACATCAATATTAGAATATCGTAATAAAAATAAATAAATATAAAATGTGAAATTGATTGTTCTAATCCTATTTATGATCAGAATATCCTCGGTTTGAACGAAACGACGCGAATATTAAAATATTGTAGAAAAAATAAATAAATGTAAAAGGTGAAATTAATTGTTTAATTCCTATTTATGATCGGGATATCCTCGTTTTGAATGAAACGACACCAATATTTAAATATCAAGTAAAAATAAACAAATATAAAAGGCAAAATTGATTCTTTTACTCCTATTTATGATCGGGATATCCTTGTTTTGAACGAAACGACGCGAATATTAGAATACCGTAGTATAAATAAATAAATATAAAAGATGAAAATTAATTGCTCTATTCCTATTTATGATCGGGATATCCTCGGTTTGAACGAAACGACACGAATATTAGAATACCAATGGTGGTATCCTCGGTTTAAACGAAACGACACGAATATTAGAATACCAATGGTGGTAAAATAGTAAATAAACATTTTATTTATTATTTATCATTTAGTTTTGCAATAAAAAGTTAGTACTTAAATTCAGCTGAGTTCTTCATCTCTGCCTGTGTGTCTCTCACTTCCCAACGAGAACAAAGATATTGCAGTCTTTAATCTGTAAGTAACATATATTTTCTTGCATACAACTCCAAGGGAATTTACCCAAACCGTTGATTCTTGGATGATGCTGCCTTAGATCCCTTTGTTTCTGATTTTGGGTATTCCTTTTTATCTCTTTGCTCTATGGTTTATGCATTTTTTCTTTGCAAATATATAGATGTTTTTGCTGCTGTGTGTTGAAATGCATGTGGATCGGATTAATTGTTTTGTTAAGTTTAGTGGTAGATTCATTTGATTTATGTGAATGGGTTTCAATTTGTGTGATGGATTTTTTAATTTTTTTTTTGTAAAGAATTGAATTTACTGATTTGAGGTATTTCTTTGTTTGATTTTGTGTCATTTTTGTTGTATCTATGTAGTTTCTGAAATCAAGATGGTTGGGTATTTGGAAGTTGTTGATAAATCTAAAGTTTTAAAAAAATGATTTTTTATTTCTACATTTTCTGCCAATGCTTTTGTTTGATTGTTCTTGTTTTATCGGATTTTATGTTTCTTCTTATCAGGGTGAATTTTTCATGTGATTCAGCCATTTTCTTTTAATTTGGAAAAATTGGTTCTACTTTGAATGAACATGGCCTGTGGGAAATTAGGGTTTTATTTTCAATTTAGGGTTCAATAAAAGTAAGTGTTTATTAATGGAATCTTGAGTTTGTGGTCACTTAATTTCTATGTTGCTCAAACTCTTGTAGAATCCCGCCGGTTGTGTGTTGGATCCTCAAAAATAGTAGTTGTGCTCGGTTATATAAATTCACAACAGGATAAACAAACCAATTAGGCTACGTTGCTTGGATTCTCGAAAAATGTTTCCGCATCTGCGTCGGATCCTAAAAAATACACTATTTTTGAGGATCCGATGCAGATGCGGCAATGTTTTTGGGGAGTCCGAGCAATGTAGCTTAATTGGTTTGTTCTTTATGTTGTGAAGTTATATAACTGAGCACAACTAGTTTGTGACTAAGGCATAGTTCTCGTTCTTCTTCAATGTATTTTAGGTGCTAGACTATTGCATGTGCAACATGATGATGCCATTCACTAATTCTGATCAAAACAATTTGCGGATATAGAGGTATGTAGTTATTTTGCTTGGAATCTATGAAAAAATCCGTTAGCCATCTGAACTAGTTGTTGTACTAACAACATATTCACCTAGTTCAGTTGCATGGACCAAGTGAATATAGAACTATTAGTACTATACAACCTGAAAAAGTTCTCACCTAGTTTAGTTTTTTTTTTTAATCGTTATGTCCTCACCTAGATTAGTCGCATTCACTTAATGAGATCGAGGCGTTACGTCTTTAACAATTACTTTTTTTACTCTTTTGTCGAAAGAAACGGCTGATTAGTACTCTTAAGCAAAAGGTATGAACAGAAATGGGAACCCAAAATAGCTAAGCTAGCACATTGACACCTTTTGTTGTGTAGTTATTGTACCTAAGTCCTGTCAAGCCTCGGTAATCTAACTAGCATAGCCAGTGTGGATATATCTTCAAATTAGAAAATACACTTTTACTTGGGATCTAACTTGTCTGGTTACATTTGTTGTTAAGAGTGCTTTAACTTTGAATAACTTGTCAAACTGATACTTCCTATTTTCATAAATTTTCGGAAAACTGAATATATGTAAAATAATTCAATCATATATTAAAAAAATCAATTTTATATGCTACGTGAAAAGGAAAGAGTTTACCAATAGCATAACAATTTTTTATTGTTTCTAGTAAGTGAGATCACGTCTTGCGAACAATCATAATATGACCTCTCGTCAAATATAAATATCAATAAGTAGATCTCACGCCCCTTTTGCTTTACCATTATCATGGTTAATAGGGGTTGTGTATCCATAGATTTCACCTCCCTTTGTATTTCCATCAATTCGGACGGTCTTTAAATAATATCCGTGTTAAGTAGAAATATTTGTCTAACCTTCCTTTTCAACTAATAGTTAACATTGTTTTTTGTGTATTGGACTTGACTAGGGGTTCACTAGAATAAAGATAATTTGTGTCTCGCATTTCATAAAAAAAGACAATTTGTGCACAACTTATATCTCTTAAGAAATATAGAATTCAGAAACTTCTTTATAAAAACAAGTGTTGGAAGAAAGTCATTTCTAAGGTCGTTCGACAAGTAAAATATTATACATGTATAATTTTGACTTTTGAATAAGTGCTAATGGGGATGGTAGGGACATATTCTATCGTAAGTAATAATATTTTCCAACGATGTCTCAATAAATTTAGTAGTCTAAAATTAAATTTTAATAAGAGATCTCAAGTATATACACATACCCAAACAAAAAAATAATTTAGTGTAACTTTTTTATTTCTTCATACTTGTTTTAGTGTAGTATTCTTAACAAACATAAAACCTTTAACTTCGCACAGTTATATCATAATTTATAATAGTAAGGATTAATTCAAGTTAATAAGATGTTAATCATGTGTTGCATTGCACTAGCTTAGATGTTTTTGTAAATAATTTATTTATTAGTATGAAGATTTGAGTAGTTTAATTTAAAGTTCTAAAATATTTATATTGAAAAGTAGGTAGTTTTTTTTTTGTTTTTGACAAAGGTAACATAGGTAGTTTTTTTTTTTTTTAAACTTTAAATTTTGTACATTCTTCAATATTGTAAAGATTATCCACTTTGTGGGAGTGGCATCTCCTAGGAACTTGAGTCTGGACTCTTGTACTCATTTTGCTTCCACTGGATGCCATTAATGCCTTACTTTAATAAGAAGAACTTTAGGCTCTAGACGTTAAAAGAGTTGTTTTAGGTCTGCTGTTCGAAACAAAGCTCAGATTCAATTGGTTGATGAACTCATTAGCTTAAGATTTATGACCAACAAAAAACTCCTAAAACAGCTGCTTTAGCCATTTTTTATGATTGAAACAAAAGCTTCCATCTCTGAGTGTCTAGTAGTCCCGGTGTTGGGTGATTCTTGTACACTAATATGATCAATTGGTTAGACCAACTTTCCAATGTAAACTGGCTGTCGTTTCTTTGCTTTCGTGATGACTTAGGAAGTATTTTGTTTGGGAATATCTCATGTCAACTTCATCGTTTTTTCGACATAAATACTATTCTTATATTTCTGATAAGAACTAGTATTCCCAACTAGTGGTTCAAACTATTTCCTTTGCTGCTTTATGAATGGTTTCATTCCCCATGACATCAGCTTTCTTTCATGGTTGTCAAGATCTCCTGTAAGCATTTAGTTGAGCAGTTTCGAAATTTGATTTTTCTTGCTACAAATATCATATGTGGCCTCTCGTAGCCTATCTGGTCAGTTGCGGAACTTGATAAGATATTGCCTTCTATATATTAACTCTGATTCATCTTCTTGTAGAACTTTCAGTTATTAACGATATTTGGTTTTATTGGTCTGGCATTTGTTTTATCTTGTATTTGTTAGGTGATTTTAAGGCGCTTAGAAGATTCCTGTACTTACTTTGAATGCCCGTAGGAATTAAATTAGATTTCTCTTTTGAAAGGATTTTTGTGCATCATGTCTGAGTGTAATATTTTAGCATTCAAGACCCCTCATATGTTCAACTGGATCTTCTTGTTTACAAATTTGCTCCTTGTACCAGATGGACACATTTGGATATGGAGAAATTTTCAATTACTAGAAGGCCGGCCTTTTTAATTTGATTTATAATTGCTATCTATTATAACTTTTGATGGCTTGGTATAGAGAACTCCCTTTCAGCCTTTATTTTACCAATCCAAAAAGGGTCTCCATTTTTAGACGTGTGGGACCTTTGGTTAAATAGGGTAAAGATGTTTTTTTCTGATTTCTGATCTATTCTATTCACTGTTCCAGTAGTTCTCTTGTCAAATAAATTGTGTTTGCTTTCTTTGGACAATTCAGTTCACTGTTCTAGGAATTCTATTGTCCAATAAATCGTGTTTGCTTTTTTTGGACAGTTCTATTCATATTTAGATTTGGTTGGATGGAGAGAGATCATCTGGACCTTGCGACCCCTGGAAAAGCAGATCATAATGATATTTATGGTTCTTCAGTTGCTAGTCGCGGAGATAATATGAAGCATGAGCCAAAAGATTCAGGAAGCTCTGCACGCTCTGGAGGGATTGGAACTTCTAATCAGAATCCTAGAGATGTTGCTGCTTTAGCAGAAGATGAAGAACATAACACAGATGATGAAAATAACCACAGTGAAGATGCTCAAAAACAGTTGGTGCTCTACGATCCTGCTGCAGTTGGTGCGGGCGAAATTGCACTTGTTGCTGATCCTGTTGATTCTCAACCTCGACGAAACTCCTTTCCTAATTATGCATCTAGGATTTTGCCATCTGTAGGGGCATTTACTGTTCAGTGCGCTAACTGCTTTAAATGGAGGCTTATTCCTACGAAGGAGAAGTATGAGGAGATAAGAGAACACATTTTGGAACAGCCTTTTTATTGTGAAACTGCTCATGAGTGGCGTGCTGAACTATCATGTGATGATCCTCCTGATCTTACTCAAGATGGAAGTAGGCTCTGGGCTATTGACAAGCCCAATATTGCTCAGCCCCCTCCTGGGTGGGAACGTCTTTTAAGAATCCGAGGTGAAGGAGGCACTCGGTTTGCTGATGTGTAAGTTTCTTGCATTACTTCACTCCTTTTTCCATTAGTAGGTCTTAAAGTGCATAGATGATTCTTCCTGTTTTAAGTAGGGGAAGACACTGCCCATTTAACATTTTTGGTCATGATTTACAGGTATTATGTTGCACCATCTGGAAAGAGACTTCGTTCCATGGTTGAAGTTGAAAAGTAAAATACAATTTTGAATTTGTATTTTCTTCTCATATCCCTCATGGTTTTGATCAATGCTTTCTCTTCTTAGGTACTTGCAGGAACACCCAGACTATGTATCACAAGGTGTAAGTATGTCCCAGTTTTCGTTCCAGATACCAAGACCTCTGCAGGAAAACTATGTTAAGAAGCGGCCTTATCGTCCAGCACTTGCACAGGATGAAAATGAGCCTGGTATGCCAGTACCTTTTGAACCTCTTGATCCTCTATAGACATGGTTCATTAAGCATGCTTAAGTTAAAAACTTGTAGCATTTGTGATGATTTGATTAAAGCTAGTAATTGCATGAATGTAGTTGATGCTGGGAAAAAAGGAAGTATTGCTGCTGTCCTGTCTCTTTCACTCTCTCGACACTCGACATTTTTGAATTTACTGATTCTTTGCTCTGTGCTAAAGTGAATGATGATCTGGTGTGTGTGCCATTTTGTTTTCTTTTTTGGACAAAGTGAATGTTGATCTGGTATTCTAGATGGATGTGATGATCCCCTCCCACCCCTCCCCCGGCCAAGTAAGATAGAGACTATGCTATAGATGGATAATGAAAGAATTGCTTTTAAGTTATGAACTGTTCCGATTTGAGTCGAGTCACTGGAAGATTGTCTTAGGGATAATGAATCTTCATCTTCTGAACACACAGGTTATACTTGAATCATTATGTGGTTTTTTTGCCTTAAGCATTCAGCAGTCCTGGGCTATAAGCAGTTTATTGATTGATTTTCCTTCACCCCTCTGTGTATTATAAGTTTATAAGCATAGATCAGTCCATGTTGATTGGTGTGATTCCATCAAGTTTCTAAATTGCGCCACCTTTAGACCGCTGTTGGATATGAAGATCTGTACTTGTATATATATCTTTACTCCTGACTGGCTCACCTTAGTCTAATTATTGCCTAAGCTTGGCAGTGTTATTTACAAAAGGAGCAGACCTTATACTTGTCACTGACTGAAACACATTTGTAACTATGACAGTTAATCGCATAGCATGGATTGATGACAATGGCGACACAGATTTACGGCTTGGTATGCCAGGGGTTCCTCTCTTTGAACCTCTGAGCCAATCATTCAAGAAAAAGAGGACTCCCTCTAAACGAATGAGCAATGCTGATGCAGCGTGTAAGTCAAGTTAGGAGAGTCTATTTTTATTTGTATATGATCTGGTGAAATCTGTCTGGATTCCTTTTTATGTAAGCTGAAATTGAGCAAACTGAGCATAGACTTGTACCTATGGAAATGTTTCTGGAAATATGGCTTTGACCAAACTTTGTGTTTTTGATGAGCTTGCCTCAAGTTGATATGTTTTGTTGTTTCCAGAATTAGGTAATGTGAAAGAGCTACTCTTCTTAGGTTTACTTGAAATGTTTGATATTTCCTTCAGTTAAGGGCTGGTCATGGATTTTCCATGTCCAAAAATGTTGCATTACTTACCTCTAGGGGTGAAAAATGAGCTGTTTTGGCTCGGCTGACGAGCTGAACCAATAGATGAGTCAGTGCCAAACTCTGTCCAAAGCTTACTTGGGCTAAACGATGGGTCATAACCCGTCTCCAATTTGACTCAATGTTCATTGTTTCTTTTTAGAGATATTAATCAATTTGTTATCAAATGTCTATAAACTAACAGCAGAAAAGATCTACTGTAACTTCTTTTGTTATTTGGCATCTTTTAGTTGTTTTCAAATCTTAGCACTCTGCTTTTGATACGGAGAATAGTTGAGAGTTATACGGATTATAGTTGGGGTATCATCCTTTATATATCCTGTTATGTATCACAGAATAAACAACGATAATTCAATTATCTATTCCCTTTTATGGTATCAGAGCTATTGCTCACACGGAGACTGATCCTTGTTTCATTTCTCACACAATACCTGATCTATTGGCTCAATGACTCCTCGTACCAACAATGTCAATGATGATAACACAGCTGCCAAAAACCCCACGTCCAATTCAATCATGCCACACAATTACCAATTAAGGTCATCGATAATCATATATAATTTTGCAATCTGGAAGGCACAAGTTTCAATGCTGATGAATGTCCATAAATTATTTGTCCATCTTGGTGGCACTTTCGCTGCACCATCCAAGACAATAACTCAAGATAATCAAAGCTCACCAAATCCTGCCTACAAGACCTGGTTATTCCAGGATCAGCTTATACAAAATTTCCTTATGGCATCAGTTGATCCAACACTTGCATCCAGTGTTACAATAACATCATTTTCTGCTCACAAAGCATGACTTTATCTCCATACAGCTTTTGCAACTGTCAGAGCACCAGTTGCGAATGAAGAATTCATTGTCAAGATTCTGAGTGGTCATGGCCTCAAGTTTCCAGAGATTTTCATTGCTATCAGATCCGTGATACTTTGGTCACTTATGAGGAATTATATGAAAAGCTGATTGATCATGAACTTTTCTTCAAATATGAAGAAGCTAAGAAAACACCTCTCATAGTCCCATAAAAATCTCCAAGCATGTGCTAACTATGCTGGACATCTAAACCAACAATAAAAACTTGGATTGTCGAATCTAGAATCATTCATCATATAACATTTGATGCTCATAGCCTAACTACTACACAAGATTATCACGATCCTAAAAGGGTCTCAATGGGTAATGGTAATATCATATCAATTTTTCACGCTGATAACACTAATTTTTGTGCATCAGACTATCAATTTACCTTACTTAATACTTTGTGTGCCCCTACCATAAAAGGAAATCTTATCTTAGTCTCACAATTTTGTTGTGACAATCAAACATCTATTAAATTTTCTTCTTTTCATTTTCTTGTGAAGGTTCTGACTACGGAGGCACTTTTGATATGTGGGCAAAGTAAGTGTGGACTTTATGAAGGCCATCATGCAGTACAAGCACCCATCCTCAATGCAATTTGGTCATTCTTTTACACTAGTGGCATCGACACTTGAGACATCGAAAGAGTCGTATTTTAAATAAGCTTAAGCTTTTGCATAAGTTTTCTTTTTCATTTTCAGATTCAAAAACTATTTCAGTTTGTAATTATTGTTGTTCAAATAAGATGCATAGGTTACCCTTTTTTTGTAAATTTCTTGCCAAAGCAAACAACCTTTATAAATAACACAGTGAGTTATGAAAACATTCTCTGATGTTGTCTGTTTATGTTGATGACATTACAATTGTTGGCAATCACATTTCTGGTTTATTAATGGTCTATCCAATCACTTCTCTATTAAGTATCTTGATGCACTGCATTACTTTCTGGGAGTTTGAGGCCATTCGCACTACTAATGATATTTTGTTGTCACATCAAAAGTATATTATAATTATTTTTTATCGTTATCTAAATAAATATTAGCGATAGATTTACTATGATCTTAAATATGACATGTATTAGAAGAAAAAATATATTTCATACATTTTTATTAGTTAAAGTGATTTTAAAAGAAAGAAAACAAGAATAAGGTTCTTTAAAAGTAATATTTTTATTAGGAACAAGATGAGTTTAAAAAAAAGAAATAACATATATATATTTGAAAAAGGACATTTTTTGATCCATTTAGTAACAGTAGGGCATTTCTAGACCAAACCATTGACGGCAAAGGCATGTTTAGATCAAACTATAAACAGAGAACATTTTTGTTCATTTCACATTGTTTAAGGGCAATTTTGACCCTTTTCCGTTAAAAGAATGACTCTATATTGTGTACTCTTTTTTCTTGTTAAGATTTTTGTCACTGAGTTTGAGTTTTTCCATTGAAGCTCGTAAGACGTTAATGAGACACGTTATTTATTAATGGACACTCAAAGGGAAAAATATATGTATACATTGGAAAAGCTCATAGGGGAAGTGATAAGAATCGGAATAAACAAAAAAATAATGCGGAAGCGAAATTATTAAGATTAAAGATAGAAATTGAAAGATATGTGAAATTCAAGAGTAAAATCCCCAAATTTCAAGATAGTGCTAAGAACCCTAATTGATCTTAGTATTCAAAATTAGCAAATTAAAACTAATTATGATACTAATAGAGTCAATTCAAGAACTTAAATCATAAGTGATCTAGACCCTTACTACGAAGAAATTAGAGACAACAATTAGTATAAGACTAATCACCTTCTTTAATTTACGAATAGAAACCAAAGATATCAAATTAAGAATTAATCTTACCTTTTAAAGAATCGTTCTTATAAGGTTGTAAAATAAATCCATAGTCAGCACACACAAAGGTGTAAAGAAGAGAAACCTCTCAAATAATATTAATCATGTCTGATTTAAAATAATAAAATCAACCCATATATATAAGGAAAACCTATCCCAAATAGAATGCGATTTAAATCCTACTTTTATGGAAATAATAACTAGAAAAATTTAAACTAGGAAATTTTGACTTTAAGCATTCAGTTTTTTGGGATCTTTTATTGGGCTTCGTGTGGCCCAATTTTCTTCTTTTTGGGCTTGAATTTGGACACTTCTTTCGTGATATACATATTCTTGATTTTTCATTGAAGCCCATCAATTTTAGTACAAGTAGGCCAATTATAGTACAAGTACGCCTACATGGATGCTATCAGGAAGCTTACTGTAAAAACTTTTCTCCTATAAATAGGGTGTGAACCATGACCATGTTGTACAACAATCAAAAGCAATAAAATCTCTCATTCTGTCTAAAACCATTTTCTCTTACAGAAAAGAGTATATTTACATTACTATACACTCTGATATATCAAGCCTTGTGGAACTATCAAAGGAACAAGATAACTTGGGATTCGTGTCACGGCATCCACCATACTTCTATTGCCTTAACAACTATGTTAGAGCACCATTACCTTAGCAGCAATGGTGATGACTTCCCTTACTAACTTTTTTCTCTTATCAAAGATTTGCATCAGCTTTGTTACATCAAGGGATCGTTAAATATACCAAGATCCCATGAAGAGCTAGCTGGCTTGCTTACTGTACTGTGGTGTATACTAGAAGGAAAAACTTTGGTGGAGCAACAGATTTCCTAGAAGCTATATTTGTGTGAGTTTCCAGCTTCAAAAGAATTGTTAACAACTATAGCCTTGCTATAATTACACATCTCCCGCGTCTGAACTGCTACAATCTTGGTTTTGAAGGACACTACCCCCAAAATCTCCATCCAAGCTCATTTGTTGAACTTCTTGTGGAGAAAGAATCTTGATGCAGCGGACACAGCTCACGAATTCCCTGTAAGACATCATATGGAAGTATAGAATATATAAGTCATCAGAGGAGATATGGTTCTTCTATTGAAAATGTAAATACTGAAAAATCTGATAAAAGCATATGTAGTTTATGGACTTACTCCCAGGGGTCATCACCAACCAGGAGAACATCGTTTTCGTGATCAACATACACAAGCTTCCATCCTATTCTTTGTCTGTCCTCCAGTTGTCCCTCGATACCAAATCTACGAGCCAAATCTAGTTTAAGTTCCTCATAGCCTGAGTACCGTGCGATATCAATTGATCTTCCTACCGCACCACGCTTGTACACCTTTAAGAGAAAAGATGCAGAAAAGGTTATAAACTCTCTAAGAAACAACAAGAGGCGATTAAATAAACCACTTTTATGAGGCTACCAACCTTGGTATATGTCCGCAAACGAGGCAGTTGAGGTGGTGGCTCCCAGGCGCCTCTATCCATGAAGCTACCATCATTGATAGTAGAATCAATCGAATTAAAGGTGATATACTCAGAAGCCATTGAGGCCAAGAGTTCAGGCTGTGCTTCCTTGGGGTTCTCATAGCTGGAGAGCATGCCGCCTCCTGATGAGAGATTGTCTGCGAAATCCTTCCTTGATCCCACTGAGCTTTTAGTGATCAAAGGATCAGGTATCATAGGCAGTCCTAACTGATTATTTTCCATGTTTGCTGCTCCAAAGGCTACATTGTTTCTTGGGTCACCCTGAACTTCTCCTCCATCTGGACTATCTCTGAATATCAATGGCTGAGAACTACAAGATAATGGGTCTGTAGTAGTCTGCTGCAATTGAACATCATTTTGGGAAAGGCAAGCTGATGTTGCTGAAGATGAACTATCCAAATAATCAAATTGGAGTCCTGAAGGGTTAAGAATTTGAGGTGCCAAAAACCCATGGTTCTGGCTCTTGGAGACGACGTTTACTGAAGGTTTAACATCAGATTTTGGCTGCAGGTTGTTATTAGCAGACATAACTTCTAAGGGTCCAGAACAGTGGGTCGTTTCATCCCGTGCACCTGTGATTCGACCATTCATATTTGGCTGAACTACACTGTGACAGTTGTTAGTGGACACCGAGGTGGACCATGATGGGACATCATCAATTACCACAGACTGCCCTCCCCCTGCAGTTCCTGTTAAATTACTGCCATTTGTGGAAAGCTGATAAGATGTTCGGGGTAGAGAGTACTTAACTGGTCCAGATAGGTCTGAAAGGTTTCCAGATTGCTGCTGCTGAAGCTTTGGCTGCTGAGTTGGCTGGGAAAACCGAAGATTGGACGGGCTATTTAGTCTTGTCATTTGCTGCTGAACAACTTGTGAGTGAGGAAGTGAAGTGGATATGGTTTGAGACACATCCAACATTTGGTTTGTCGCAAGTGACCTGGAAAAGTTCTGTGATACATCCAAGAGCTGCTTCTGGTGATCCTGGATTGGCCCAAGTTGTGAAGGTTGCTGTAATCCAGATTGTTGTGCTAGAAGTGATTTTTGTTGATGCAGTTTCTGTAGCATTTGAAGCTGTGCTTGGTTATCAGAGAAATGCTGTTGTTGGTTAACTGGATCTGAGGGCTGGCATGGCATGAAACTTTGCTGCTGAGTTTGACTCAGAATCTGTTGTTGTGGGTGTTGCTGCGGTAGGCTCTGAGGGAGGTTTCTCTGCAGCTGGTTTTGATTTTGAATTGATTGTTGCGGCGGAAGAACATTCTGAGATTGCACAAGACTCTGCGCTTGCAGATGTTGTGTGTGAACTTGGGTTGTAGGCAGTGACTGATTAGTTAGATTTTGCCTTGGTTGCTGACTGACATCAGATAACTGTTGCTGCGATTGCATAATGGAGTCTAACGGGTTCAGTGTTGCTGCTGGTAATTTCTGGAGCTGGTCAAGCTGTTGGTTTGGCCTATGGGCATTATTGAACTGCAAGTTGTGCTGCATTTGCTGCTGCTGCTGCTGAAATTGAGGTGCTGCCATACCTAGCTGGCGTGATAGGTCTGCTCCAGCAAGGTTTTGTAGAGCAGAACCAGATAGGGAATTCATATAGTTGGGGATCATCGGGTTAGCCAAAGAAGGATTCTTCTGCATATTCATCCATTGGATTAAGCTAAGACCAGGCAGACCTTGAGGATCCGTCATACCAAAATCATCACCAAGCCATGGCATCGTCCTCTTGAACATGCCATCCATATCAGAATAATCACCATCTGAAACAAGTAATAATTTTCTACCACGTAAGAAATTTAGGAGTTTAACATTTTACAGATGCCAAGTTCACATCCTTTAGCATATGTATCTTTCATAGTACACGAAACATTAGCTTGTCAGAAACTTCACTATTCAAGGACCACAACAAAGGTAACTTGGACTTCAAAGATAGGCTAAGAAAGGATTGTGCAACTACCTGGCATTCCAGGTTGCCTTGGACGCTTGGAGCTGAAGAATGGACTAGAACAGATCAGAAATGGTGCTGTTATCGGTTCAATCTCCCAAATAGAGACTCGGTTGATCCTTTCCCCAGCAGTCGACTCATCCCAACCAACCTAATCAAGATTGTTAATGTGTCAGTTGAATAAAATTCCAGAAGCAAAGAGATAACTAGAAACCAACCACTCCACTTCTTCTACCTGCAAATTCCGCCACTGAGAGTTCTTCCACCTCACTGGATCCAGATCACTAATGCCAGTAATTGTGCCCATATACCTTCTAGTTCCTGATTCTTCTGTCTCAAACATCATGCGAAACCTCATGCCAAGAGATATTTGACTGCTATAAGTTGCTTTGTAGTACTTTGCTAAAGGAATTACAAATTCAGAAGGACCAGCCCTGTTCATATTAGAGGTTAGACTGTAAGTATCATAATAGACAGAAATTATCAATATCATTAAGGAATACGTAGTTCATTAGGTAATTGATGCATAGACGTAAACAAAAATAAGTCCACTGACCTTGGGTTATAAAACACAGTGAAAGGACTGTTGTTTGCAGCTGCATGCGCTGCTGCTGCTAGGATACCAATATGCATGCTATCACTTGACAACACTGATGACGATAAGTTGGTAGGCTGCCTGTTTGCCTTTCTAATTCCTAGTAGAAACTGGTGTTTTTCATCCCTATTGACAAAGATTAAAGAGTGTCAAGTAAGATTGAAAACAAAAACAAGAAAGTAGGTTCTTTTGAAGCCTAAACACTCTTTATGTTTTACCACGAAATGTACTTGGCTTTCCGTTAGTCTCTGGATTATAATCTTTACTACAATTGCTATTGTCATACCTAATAAACAAGACTGAGTCACCTGCAAACAGCCTTTTCCCACTCACGACTAGGCTCCACCCTGTTGTTAATAAGTGTCGTTTGGGTTGCCCTGAATGATGAGAGATAGGTGAGAAACTAGAAAGATGCATAATTGTCATTCAGCTACGCTCAAGCTCACGAACCCACATATAAACCTACCTCGATAAACATGTCGAAAAGTCCATATGTTATCATGCAAGTCCCTAGCCACAAGTTCTTGAGCAGGCGGTTGCAGAGAGTAATCCTGATAAAAGACAAGCAGTGTGTTGTACATCAGATACAAAAACAACAACTAGGAGCTCTAATTAGAAAATTTTACAAGATCTTACCAGAGGAGGGAATATTTTCTCAGCTGCACGCCGAGGTACAGAGAAACCACCATGAGTACTTGTATCACTTGCCGTCAAGGTTTTGCAAAAAAATTCTGGTTGTGGTTTATTTGCTTTCATAGACAAATCTGACCTCAATAATGCCTCCTTGTCAAACTGCACACAGAGACATTAACACCGACTTAAGTTTTAAATTTAACTAGAAAATGTTATACTTGATAGAGGGCCACACACATCCCCAAAAAATGAGAAGAAACACCAAAATGAAACCAAAAAGAGAAAAGGGCTATTGAAGGTATCAAAGAACCATACTGAAGGAACTGGTTGTAGTGTCATTTGAGCATACACTTCATCTGTTTCGGGATCAGCCTAAACAACATAAAAGACAATATATTAACGTAGAACGTAGAACAGTTTCTATTAAGACAAGTCAATTCTGAGCTTTACATACATGCAGGGTGACATTGTGTAGAAGACAAATTAACTTTGACGGAAGGTTTGGATAGTTTGGAATTTGGGCTTCCACATCTTTCTTGATAGATGCAGCAACCTGAAAATATACATGCATTAGTATAGTAAACAACAAATAATCAGGAGAGTTAGCTCTATTGATTGAGAACGAAATCTTTACAGTGATAAGCATATTGCCAATGTTGCACTGGCTAACTACACGAGCAAGACAGACTCCGTTTTAGACTGATAACTCAACAATCTTTTACTAAATAGAAAAGAAACACCTGATTAACCAATTCACAATAGAAAAACTCACAAGATCCACAGCAATAAACATAGAAGCAACACATCTAGGTGGAGCATAGCAAAAAAGATATAAACCACGAATTACTAGCAGAAAATGAACGCAGACGATATAACGCATACCACTAGCTAATCAACAGTAACAACCACGATGTTACCCATACATGTCACTGAATTAGGCTACCCCCAGCAAACCAGCCAAACGACATAATAAGGTGAGCAATAAGCAGGTGCACCATACTGGCTCATCTTAGCAAACAGCCACAAAGATGTATATACAACAACTACACACAGCCTGTAAACAAGAAGGTAAAAAGAGTAAATGAAAGACCTGTTCACTGTGTCCTTGAGGGAAGTAGACAACATGTGTCCCAGCGACGGGCAAGTTCACCAGAGGCCCGGCGCAAGCTTGCCATAGCTCTGGATTTATGGTCTTCTTCTCTCCTGCTAACACAAACCCCTCGCCAGTCAATTCACTGCAGTTCATTAGAGCTATAATAGCCTTTGTTCTCAAGAAAATCAAGGACTTATACTATGTATATACATCAACAATATAGATCTTTTTTCAACTCAATATAGTTTAACATGTCAATCCACATAAAGTGTAACTAAACTTGTTGTCATATACAACTTGAACCTGAAAATCACATTAATCCCCCACCTCATCAGCTCTGCAGAGGCAAAGCCAGAACTTTTAGTTTATGAGTTTTGAATCACAATATGTTCTTACTTACTAGGTTCTGGATCGATTACTTAATACATATTAAATTATTTCATACTGAGTTCTATCGAACCCGTAGCTCGAATCTGGATACGCCCCTGCAGCTCAGAATCACAAAACAACTTCAGCTTGCAAAAAGGGTTGAAAAAAGAGATTTTTTATAAAGGTGAATTTTTTTTTCTGTCCTCTTTTTAGTATCATATTTTCCTGGAAAATCCATTGAAGAAAAATTTCCAATTTGACTAATACCTCAACCCCACGTGTAAATATTTTCTACTCATAACTTTCTTGTCATTGGATGAAAAAAAGAAATAAAACAGAAAAGGAAATCAAATTTTCCTGGAAAAATCTTAGATAAGAAAATTCTTGAAAAGGAATAAAAGACAAAGAACCAAAAGAAAAAAGCTTGTCTTTTTATCTTATAATATGCATAAAAGATAAAGAAATTGACCTTCAGCTGAGTTAACATTGCCAGCACCGGCACCATTTCCCGGCATCTTCATTTTCCCTTATTCCGGCGAGCTGAAACAGAGCACCAACAACGTAAACCTACCGGAGATTCATCGGAGTTACAGAGCTCAATAATGGATCAAATAGTATACTAACTCTTCTTCCTTTACATCCTTGAGGTTAAGCACAGCTAGAATAGATTCCGGTGACCGGAAGAATATTATTCCGGCGAAAGGGTGGCCGCAAAAAGAGAAAAGTTGTAATCTTTTTGATGTTTGGAGTAAGAAAAAAGTGAAAAGGGGGACAAAGAAGCTTTGGAAAAAGGAAGAGATGTTGAGTATTGGAGAGACCAAATGCTGCAATTTTTACTTTATAAACTGCCCCCTTTTCTACACTACATCTCCCAGACACAATGTCGTCTTTCTCTGTAATAATAATAATACAACTCTGTAACTACTGTATAATTTTTTCTCTCTTCTCTTTCACCAAACAACCCCTTTTTCAGTACATATAATATGTATATTATATGTATATTAGTATTTGTTTTTCTTGTGATACAAAGCAAAGCAAGTTTTTTTTTTTGAACTTTTTTCTAGTCCTGTAGTCATCAATTATATGTCTCTGTTTTATATTGTCTCCATCTATCTATCTCTCTCTTACTCTCTCTATCTCATGTATATTTATTGAGGTGCCCACACAAAGTTTGACCATTCACCTCAAAGAATGGCCAACTTGTACTACTTTATTTCTCTCTTTTTACACTTTTTTTTAACGTTCTTGGGATAAGGGAATATAGCTTTCTTAACATTATTTGACATGATCAATAACTAGATTTCGACTGGATTTGAAGTTTATGAATTCCTAAATTAGTATCGAATTCAACTTATTTTATTTACTAGGTTTGTAAATATATATTCAGAGTTAATATATTTATTTTTTTGTGAGTTTATCATATTTTCATGATTTGTTGTTTTTTTATTTATCTAAATGATTACTATTTTTGTATTAAGATATACTTTGATGTTAAACTGATCAAAAATATATTTTCAATTGATAATAAAAGTGTAGGACAATTCAATATCAAGACAGAGACTAAACTAGATAGAGCTATTTGAATCTCTTTAGTGAAAATGATGTGTTTACAAAAGAAGTGAAGTTTAAATACGTAACTTGCGAAAAAAATATGATAGTTTATATAAGTAAATAGAATAATGGATAGTTGAAGAACAAAATTCACAAAAAAATATTAGTTTCAATTGGTTTATCATTAACTCAAATATTAACATATAAATATTACTATACCTTTCTTTGTACAAATATAAGATCTAAATCCGTTCAAATTTATACTTGATACTCTAGCTCAACCTCTATCAATAAAGGATCTACAAATTTTCCAGAAATTCTCATAATTACCATTTTTATCTTTGTTAGTTTTTGGAAGCACATGTATTGTTATTATGTACTACACATTATGATCCGCCATGGTATTGGACCTTTTCTTTAGAAAATTGGAAGTTTTTTTTTTAAAAAAATAATAATTATTATTATTACATCAAAACATTATTTGAAAAGTTTTTAAAATACATCATTGACGTTGTTTAAACATTTTGCTTTGTCTTGTTTCCTTTTATGCAAAAAAAAAAATTATTATGCTATTATCATAGAAGGGGAATACACGTTGGATTGAATTCTAATTAATTTGATATTTCTCTTAGAAATTTATTGAATAAGTATAGAGTATGAATTCAAAATTCATAACTTAGAAAACACAATTTAAAACTCATAATTTTAAATCTTAATTCCACTTCTAATTACTAATTAAAAAAACAAATGTCATATAGCTTAAATTAAGTTCATCCTTGCGGCATTTGATAATTTAAAAACATGGACGAGTTTAGTTACGGATTCAACAAAATTTAATAATTTAAGGCAAAATTTATATATATATTTAAATAATTATTTAATATATATAAATATCTATTTCAAATCCAATTCACGGTCACGTCTAAAATTTTGAATTCATAAATTTAAAATCTTCATTTTACTTTAACCTAAAAATAGATTTCATTGGAGATTGCCCTATTTTATGCATCAAGCATGTGCACTTATTTTAATAAATAAATTGAAGTGGCTTCTTGAAGTCCAAAAAAGCTTCTTATTGGTACATAAAAATAATATTATTTTGAACATATCCATATTTAAAAAGGATTATTTTAATAATCAAACCTAAAGACTTCAATTATCGGCATTTTGTAGGAGCGGAGCTAGAAATTAAAAAAATTATCTTATGGCAAGAAAATTTAATATCTTACATTACGCATATGAAAAAAAAAAGTTTATTTTAATTTTATTTATATAATAGAATTTTCAACATAGAAAATTCAATTCAATCTCTTGCCCTCCTCTCAAATTTACTCGTCAAAAAAACATTATGAATGATTAGAGAATTTTACAAGTAATTAAGAATAATTCTCTTTGCTTAAAGTTGTTCCTTAAAAAATAATGAAATTCAATATTTCATTTTCAATACTTTTAGTTCAAAGCTAAATAATTTTTAAAAAAAAAATTAAAATGGAGATCTCAATTCTCTGGTATGTAATTACATAAATATCCATTCCACATATGTCATAAAGAATCTCAAAGATCAATCAAAGTACCAAAATCCGGAAATTTCAGAAAAATAACTACTCTCTCTGTTTAAAAAAGAATGTCTTAGATTTCCTTTTTAGTCTGTTTAAAAAAAATGACCCCCTTTCCTCTTTTGACAACACTTTAACTTTAACTTTGCAAGTGACATGTCTAAGGCCACAAGATTAAAAGACATTTTGATACATTTGACATAACTTTAATTTAAAATCACAAGATTAAAAAATCTTCTTTCTTTTCTTAAACTCCATTCCAAGTCAAATTAAACCATTATTTTTTAAACAGAGGGAGTATTCTTATGTCACAACTCATAAAACCAAGTTGCACATTTTTCGGCATGTATAAATGTGTTATTTAACTTGAATTTAACTGATATTTATGAATTATTTAAATTTGTGTATAACGGAACAAGTAGACACATGAATTCTATGTGACATTCTACATGACAATTTACGTCGTACGTGTATTATGCCACGTAAAATATGTGTATACTCATTTAATTTTATACAAATTTAAGTATCTAACTATTTATGCACCCTTAAATTTAAAGGACATATAGACCACTGACACTAAATTAAAATACATATTTATATATTATGGTATTTTTTACATCTAATTTATGACTACCTTCCTATGTATCATAAAGTACCAGACTTCATGAATTATTTTTGTGTCCTAAATTAAGATCAATAATGGTAATATACTTGAGGTATAGTTGTTATAAAATATTCGACTCCTCATTAAATACAGTCCTAGTAATAAGGTGGATTACATTATTAAAAACCATACAATAATTGTAAAGCTATTTTATGTCTATTGTCAAAATACAGAGTAGACAATAATTGTAGCATCCTCTTTTTCCGGTAATAATTTTTTTTTAAAAAAATAATACACAGTTAGATTATGGGTTCATTTGATTTGAAAATAAGTTATATTAAAATTAATTATGCTGATAATATTTTTTATTGATTGTTTAATTTGTTATATTGAAAATAAAATTGAATACATAATTTTCAACAAGAAATTATTTATTTATAAAAATAATTTTCATTTTATTTAATAGAAAAAGGGTTTGATGAATTTCCATGATATTTTTATCATTTTCATTTTTTATTCTGGAATAACTAAATTCGGTATTATTACTCAATCCTCTGACAAAAATAACTTAGTTTGGAACTAATTAGTAATTTTGATATAACTTATTTCAAAATTAATAATCAAATAAAGAATAAAATAACATTAATTGTTTATCGAGTACTATCTTTGTTTGTCAGGAGTAAATTGTGGTTCCGAATTTATGGCAAGAGAATTGTTTTTCTACGATGATGATTTCCTCAAATTTTAATTAAAAGTCTCGATTTTGAGATTTGAATATGAAAAAAAATACTAGTGAGTGTTACCTTTTTTAAATGAATCTTATACCCTTAGAATTTAGATTTGTCTGAACTTCAATACAAATATCAAATATCATGTGAAAAAATAAATTTTAAAAAAAAAGAAAAAAATTGAGCTTTTAACATCTATAATGCACTACTTTTTTATTTCCCAACAGAATATAAAATGCACTAACTCAAATTTTAAATAATTAGACTAAAAAATTATGTCTCAATAAAGTTCAAATCATGACAAACACTTTGTCATGTGAGACATGTTTATTAGTTGGCATGCGCACTGTAAGGAAAAAAGTTTATTTTACCATACACTTATTAGTGTTCATTAATCCATCTTAATTCTTTAATTTTGATTATTAAATAAATAAATACATCATAGTCCATAGGTTGGACCCACACACAGATTCCATGTTTTTTTAATTTTGGCAAGAAGACAAAATATCAATCTAACAAGGTAAGCAATTAAATTGGATGTATAAAAATTTTGCACATCATCTCTCCTTTTTTTCCAATTGTAACGTCATGTTCTATCATCAAGATTTAAATGTAAGTTCTATAGTGTAGTAACAAAGTTGATTCTGTTGTATAGATGAAATGTTAGTCAGTAAATAACTTTATGTCTAAAAAATAATATTTACAAAGACGAAGATGTTTAAATGCATGTCTGAGCTTACTAGGAAAGATGTTTGAGACACGATGGAAGTGACCTATGTGACGGATAAGATACAGGAGGTAAGATCAAAATGATTTGCGGATATAGAAGATGCATAGACGTCACAATGAGAAATTGTGAGAGGCTGAGCTGAAGGCTTGAGGAGAGGTAGAGAAGAGAGGTGATCGGGGAGGACATTATAAGCTTTTACCAAGGACATGTCCCTTGATAGGAGGGTGTGGTGATCGAGAATTAGGGTAGAAGACTAGTAATAGGTAGTTTCATGTTTTGCTTTCCCTTACCAATATTATTACTATTTTGTTCAGTATTTTGTTATTTTATTATTTTCTCATTTTTAGTTTTCTATTACTACGTGTTGTCTCTTATGCTTCAATTTTTTTACTATTCAATCGTTATTGTTTATGTTTTTCTTGAGCCGAAGATCTATTAAAAACAATATTTTTACCTACACAATATAATAATAAGATTTACATACATTATATCCTCTTCAAAGTGCACTTATAAAATTACACAAATATATTATTGTTTGCATGTCATGTTGGTTATACATATATAGGCTGCTTGTTTAATATTTATAGTAGAATATGAAGAATATTTTCCTCCACTTTATATTATTTGATGTTTTTGTCTGTAACACTTCTTTTTTAAAATTACTTACTTCTAGATATCAAGAAAAATATTAATTAAATGAACCCTTGATTAATTTTCATCTTTTTAAATTGACAAGTATTAAAAAAATACTAGGAAATTGAGATGATAAATAATCATTTTCAATGAAACATCCATAGGAATCAACACATTTCAATGTGATCATTAAGAATGAAAGCAACATGCATAATATTACTCCAAACTAGATTCCTATTTTCTCCAATTTTATCTGCATATCAGATTTCACGTTGTTAATTATATGAAATAGTATATATATATATTTTTAATTGAAGGGCTTTCTTTTATCAAAAAATTATCTTTCTAATGAAAATAGTCCCATTCACCATGCCTACAAAAATTACAAATAAAATGTCAATATTTAAAATTAAAATATGTAATATTTTTTTTTTTCTGTCCTAAAAAAGTAACATAAAATCTTGCTTCCGACACTTTATAACCCTAGAATTTACTATTAGAAATTCAGAATTTCTAGGAATCTTTGATGTCTTGATCCTATAATAATTTCAGCATAAATAAATTTCGAATGTATAAAAAACTTTGATGTTCCAAATTCTTGAGACATAACTAATCTTTCAAAACAAAGTATGGAGGAAGAGGAAAGATACGAAGATGAGCTAGGACATAAATGAAGTATATATGCCATAATTTTAATGACTCAAATGCGATGCACTAAATTAGTACGCTATATAAGTCCACGAACCTTAACGGCCATTAAGGACGGTATAGTTTATGGAGAACATATAACATATTAATTTAGTACACTATAGGTAGAAAATAAAAACTTTCTTTTCGATCAATTCTTTGGTCAACTATGTTTTTTTTTTACGTCACTTGGATTCCGAACTCACAAAACTTCAATTTCAAATAAATCTAATTTCAAGTCATTATTCCGTATCACATATTCAACAAATACTTATTTACCTAGAAAATATTTTTAAAATCTTTTTTTCATTTAATTAACAGTGTAATGGAATATGGACGGCGAATGTTGTTTCCCATAAAGTATTAGCTTGGTCGGTAATATGAATAAATTGGTCACATCTTACTTTTCACATTACTAGTTGAATAGTTTATACGAGGATGGGCATGGTACGATATGATATAGTATTAAAAAGTTTAATCTGATAATTTTTAGTTTACAACTTTTAAAAATATTATATTATTATCATATCAAATTAATTTGATATGATTTAATATTTTAAAGTTTAGTTTCGATATTTTATGATATGGTGAATCAATTATCATATTTTGATCAATTTCAACTTTACATATATTTTTATAATAAAGAGTCATGACTTTGATTTTTCAAGAAATATCTCAATTATATCATTCTAATAATTTACACTTGTAAAAATATTTAAAAATAAAATACGAATAATTCTCTTTGTTTATATATATATATTCAGTATTTTGATTTTTTTATAAGTATCAAATACCGTATCAAATATTGAACTTTTTAAAAGGGCATACCAAACACCATAGTATCCAAATTGTGGTATTAAAATTTTTAACTTCAGTATATTATTTGACATTTACCATACCATGTTCACCCATAATTTTCACATTTTTGCGTCTAATATCTGAAATTATTTCTCCAAAGAACTTTATTTTATTTTAATGAAACCTGTATTGATCTAAACACTAATATCTACTTTACACTCTTATTTTTAGCAATGGCTTGATAAATCTTTTGATGTTTAATTTATGCTAGAAATTAATTAAGTTTTTGTATGTATTTATAAAATGTAAGAAATGACCCTCAATTAGTATGACTTATAACATCTACTTTTTAAAATATTTTTAAAAGGTAAAGCAATACTATTGTTTTAGAAATTAAAATTTCTTATGTCTCTTTTTAGTCCTTTAGTATTTTTCTTTTGATTTTCAAAACATCATTTTGCTTCATTGAATTTTTATTGTAGAGCTTCATTGTTTATCCTTAAATTGATACAATTGAATTTATAAATGTGGTTTAAGAACATACGAATTGGGATAACCAAAATATGTGGTTTGTATAGTCTAACTTGCTTAATCAATATGAATAAGACAAAAGAAATAATAATAAATAAAGGATAGAATTGAATGGAAACAAAAAAGTAAGGGTCGTTTGATAGCTGAATAAGAAACTAATTATTTATATATTAATTTTTGTATAACTTATACGACGTTTGGTAGATAGATAGAGAATATGTTATTTATGTATAAAATTAATACGGTGTTTGGTTGATAATTTAGAAACCCACATAACTAATATATGCATATGTTATTATAAGGAAATTTATGTACTATTTTAAATAAGATAGACGGTGAAATAACTATATATATATATATAAAACAAATTCCTATACATAACTAATACATGCATAAAATAATACATAGATTCATTTATAATTAATCCCTACATAACTAATACATACATTAAATAATACATAAATTCACTCATAACTAATCCTTATATTACTAATATATGCATAACTCTAACCAGCTACTAAACGACCCCGATGCTTTGTTTGGCTTAGGGTCGAGCTTTAAGACATAAAGAAGAAAAATAAACTACAACTGAAAGTTTATTATATAATTAATAAACTATACATACAGATTGATCCATATCGTTGAGACCCCAACAAAATTGATATCTTTTTGCAAACTAATATCATCTGTCTCTTAATTTGCAAGATCTAAATTATCGTTATATTATTTATTCTTCTTTGCCAACTATATGTCAAGCTTCAACAATTATTCATACTTCTTAAAATATATATTTGTAAGTTCAAAGACACTAAGAAATTATAGTCGTTTGGATAATTATTGGAAAAATAAAATAAAATTTTGATTTATTCAATTTATATAGTTTGTGGAAGTTGAAAATGTACTTCGACTAAAAGAAAATTCATTTAAAGATTTGTGAGTCTTTATCGGATGCTTATTGGACTCCATTGTCAAATATAACCTTAGAAGAATGAATTTCTTATCGATATATTTTATCGTTTATTGTGTACCTCTATTATTTTTTGATAGAGTCGATATTTATTTCACATGTCTAGGCTATGCAAAGTCACTAGCTATATACATATATAAACTTAAAATCTAGAAGCCAACACCATTTTTTTTCAAATAAAATTTAATTTTTGTCGCCAAAAAATTATTTACATATTATTGTTACGTTGTATGTAAACAAATTTGTAACAAAAATAATTGGTTTGAGTAAACTTATTTTAATGTATATTTATATATAACATTATTATATCAATATTACAACACAAAAGTCAACAACTTCATCATTTAAATCATTCTGATATGTTGTTACGTTTCAAAAAAATTTGCTGAAGCAATCATAGATCATTTCATTTCATATTAAAAAAATTCTTGTATAACTAAACGTAAATTGGTAAAATATCACTAAACATTTCAAAATTAATGTTAGAAATTAGTTTTAATAATCTCAAACCAACTCAAAACGAAAAAAAATATATTTGATGAGCATCAATTCATATGCTTGATTGTTGGAAAAATATATTTTAATATATAGTACACCAAATGTGGTTTTAGTACCTCACACCAGAGTCACATGCAATTGTAGGAAATAGACCCAACAGAAACATTATTTTCACAGAAAAAATAGTTGTTTTATAAATAAAAATAAATAAATGAGGAATATGGTTTAGGTACATTTTTTGGAGAAATAAATTTAATGTAAAGATGCATTATTGAATTATATTAAATCATACCTCAACTCTTTTATCAAGGGAATTCACAATCAATATCATTCTGCTCCAGTGTAATATTCCACAAACAATATATGATTGATAAACGCATTAGGCAAGTCCCTATACCATGAACTCGACCAAAAAAAAAAGATTTCAAACTTAATAACCTGCTTAAACCAACTCGATCACCTTCGCAGGTGCATACATCAATTTCATATCATCATAACGTAATAATTTTCTTTATTTAATTATTTGTCGTGTTCATGGAACTGAATTCTCACGGGTTAGCCATATTTGTTTATGATACTCAAATCATAACAAAATGATTTCTTTATTTATCGTCATGTGCTTTTGAATCTGTCAAAATAAAATAAAATAAAGTTTCAGTCCATACTTTATTTTTATTAAAAATATATATATCTTTCCATTTCATATTGCTGCCTTTTAATTATCGTATTCCATTTAATAATCATGGTTTTGATTAATTAGGTGTAAATCAAGTAAGAAATAATGAAAAATAGGAGGACAAAGTACAGGTCAGAAATAAATGGAAAATAAGTCACAAGTGATAAAAACAAAACAAAATAATACATAGCAAAGATTAGATAAACAATAGTACGTCATTGTTCTCATTTTTTGAACTAAACAATTAATTTAAGAGACTTGAAATAGGCCTATCATTTTGTTGCATTCCTAAGCAGCAAAGTGAACAAGCCTGTCCCTAAATTACAATACAACATTAAACTTCATATAGCATACATTTATTTTAGTTGTTATTTCCCCCGTTTCAATTTGTTTGATTTATTTTGATTTGATACAAAGTTTTAAGAATTTAATCTTGTAGTCTTAAACTAAAGATATTGTCACGACTCAAAAATTGAGTGTGATGGCACTTGTCCTATCCCACCAGGACAAGTCAGCCTGAACCCAACAAGCAGAAAATAAGCAACATAAAGAAGAACAATATAAGCGGAAGTCTAACCAAACTTAAGCAAATCTCCCAAGACTGGTTGTCACATAAAGAAGAACAATACATAATTGAAATGAAATTACAAGTCTCAGTCTCTTTGTATCTCAAATAGAAACAAAGCATAAATAAAAGGGTCGATAGAGATCGCCAACATCGAACAACTACCTCTCAAGTTTCCTCAAAAGCCTCAGAGTAAGAAGAAGAGAGAACTAGATCACGGTCTGAGTTCGGAACCTACACAAGTGTAGAAGCAAGGGTGAGTACAAAACAACACGGTACCCAGCAAATCAACTAACAAAACAAGGCAAATCTAATAAAATACACTAACACCCTTACTTCCAACCGAACCTCCGTAACTACAACCTGCACAGAAATCAGTCCAACCTAAACTACACAGTTCATGCAACACATAGGTCAACAACAGCTCAACAACATCACCGAAATAACTCAAATAAGTATCAAGTATATCTATCCCAGAGTCACAAGGCATAAACACAACTCCACAATGACAAGAATGAGACAATGTAATGCAATGCAATGTCAAGTAGAGTGATGCATGTCTGTCCTACGATACACATCCGCTGAATTTCAGACCGGAACCCATTGGGGCCACACATGGACCATGTATCCGCCGAAACCATTTCCCATTGGCATAATCATCAATCGCCGGAACCATTTTCCATCGGCATAATCATCACTCGCCGGAACCATTTCCCATCGGCATAATCATCACTGGCCGAAACCATTTCCCATTGGCATAATTACCAAAGTGTCTCATCATAGTATTTCAGAACCAATGCACATTAGCATGTTCACACAAATAATGAGAAAACGATAGTGTTCACAATCACAACACAATTCATATCAATGCAAATCACATCACACTATCAACAATATATCAACATCAACAATTATACATCATTTACAACAAGATCAATTGCCTAGTCTCCGATTCACTACTCATTTCATCACAAGTAGGATGAATCACTAAGCAAGAGTTTCAAGTCTAGTCCCATAATCCACAATGAGCAAAAGACCTATTCATCAATTTTACAATCACATCGAGGCTATCATAGCATTTAATCAATTACACATCAATATCAAGATCACGGCCTATCACACTTTGGCCTAACACTTTAGCACACACTGCCATTTTTTAACCCCGCCAATCAATTTAGATTGATTCATACAATAATTAAACCCATACCTCAATCCCATTACTCCCCAACACAATCGAGAAAGAGAAATCCAAAATTCTACAAGATTCGCAAAGTTTTAGAAGTTCACTTGCCTTAACCGAAATCGCAATCAATCAACAACCGGAGCTTTTCCCTTCCGAAAGCAATCCAAAGCGACACAATTTAATCAAATTATGAATCACAATCAAATTTCGAAACCAACAACACTAAGAACACGAAATTCGGGCAAAGGGGTCCAAATGGCTAAAAAATCCAATTTTGAAAAAAAGGTTTGAATCCGGAAATTCTCATATGAAAATGATCTTCAAAGCATTAGAAACCCATTAAAGAAAACCATTTTGAAAAAGGAGTTCAAACCAGCCAACAATCACCATTTGATCAAAATTCAGAGTTCATGCAAAAAACCCCAAAATCTCACTTTAAAAACCCAAATTCTAAGTTGAAATCATGATAAAATCAATGGATAATCAAGGTTTAGAGTTAAAACTCAGTTACCCAATAGGTTTCCACGAAAATCTCTCTTCTAAAATCGCCCAACCAAGCTTCCAAAGTTTGAAAATGGTGAAAAATGGGTGTTTCCCGAATATACACTGCTCAGGCCTCATTTATTCTCCGCGAACGCGGCTCACTTATCCCGTGAACGCGGAGACCATACTCTCTACCCTCCGCGAACGCGCCCACAGCTCTGCGAACGCGGACAACTACCCTCTGCGAACGCGGAGGCCAAGGCAACTAGCACCGGATACAACATAAATCAGCAATTCCACAAGTCTCCGAAAGGACCCTCAGGATTAGTTAGGAACCCCGTGCACACAAACCAGATATGCTACCCTATTAAATTCCACGTTCCAGACTCAATGGAACCGTCGAAATTCAAATTCGAGGTCTCCTTGACCCGAAATCCGATAAAGCACAACTAAACTAACTTAAACCTCAAAAACTCAAATCAAGCTCGGAACCTCTAAAAATTCAACCAAGGCCACTCCTAGGCCTAAAATCATCCCCCAAATCCAACGGAGTTGTCGGAATCAAATTCCGAGCATCCGATCTTCGAATGTTGACCAAAGTCAACTCTAAGATCAAAATTTCACAATTTTCTAACTCAAGGCCTCAAATCCACGATACAGCCCCAAATATGATTCCGTCAACTATCCTAGACCAAATTCCACATTCTGGGGCTGATGGAATCGACGGAATCCCCATCCGAGACCCGAAACTCCGAATGACCTCAAAATCAATATTTTTACAACTTAAGCCTTTAGAATTCAAAACTTTCCAAAAACCATAACTTAACAAGAATTTCACAAAACTAACTTCAGATGTCAACCAAACATGACTCGGGGAAATTCTCGGGAGGGATAGAACGGTCATTTCATAAAAATTACCAAAAATGACCTTCAGGGTCATTACATTATCCACCACTAAAACCCATGTTTGTCCTCAAACATAAAGTAAAAGAAAGTACCTGAAGCCTGGAAAAACTGAGGATATCTGACACGCATGTCGGATTCAGACTCCCAAGTAGCCTCTTCAACTGAACGTTGACCCCACTGCACCTTTACTGAAGCAACCTCTTTGGTCCTAAGCTTACGGACCTGCCTATCTAGAATGGTTGTAGGCACCTCCTCATAAGTCAAATCAGGACCCAACTCCACAGCGTCGAGTGTAATCACATGAAACTCATCCGGGATGTACTTTTGAAGCATAGAAACATGAAACATAGGATGCACAGCTGACAAGCTAGATGGCAAGGCCAACTTATAGACCACCTCCCCCACTCGGTCCAAAATTTCAAAAGGACTAAATAACCTAGGACTAAGCTTGCCCTTATTTCCTAACCGCATAACACCCTTCATGGGTGACACTCGGAGCCAAACATGATCTCTCTCCATAAATACCAGGTCTCGGACTCTCTGATCGGCATAACTCTTCTGCCGACTCTAAGCAGTCAACAAGCCTACTTTGAATCAAACGAACCTGATCCATGGCATCTCTAAGCAAGTCAGTGTCTAAGAATCCATCTCCGATGAATCAAACCATCCAATCGGTGATCTACACAGTCTGCCATACAATGCCTCAAATGGGGCCATCTGAATGCTAGAATGATAGCTGTTGTTGTAGGTAAACTCCGCTAGGGGAAAATGCTGATCCCACCTAGCACCAAAGTCAATCACACAAGCACGGAGCATTTCCTCAAGCACTTGAATCGTCCGCTCGGACTGACCATTTGTCTGAGGGTGAAATGATGTACTGATATCTAAACGAGTACCCAACCCATGCTGCAAAGCCCTCCAGAAGTGCGAAGTGAACTGATGTGAGGCCAAAAATATATATGCTTATCATTATTTGTCTCAAATTTAATATTTATATTTGTCCTTTTTGAGCATGGATTTTATAGATTGTGCTAAATAGTGTATTTTATGTGTATGATTAAATTGGTATGAAGATGAAGAAGTTTGGAGCTAAAACGAATTAAAGATAGAAGGTTGAATAATAAAAATCAAGCAGACAGCTTAATGGATTAAAGTTAATATTATAATATATATATTATACATATATGAAAGTGCCGAAGAAGAATGTTAATTGAAAGAGGCATTATGCCACGTGTCAAGTTTTGAAGACATCCACAATATAATTTGAGGCGGTGCACTGTTCACGTTGGAATCCAATTTCGTTTCGGTTTCGGGTTCCTAATTTGTTTTGGACTCAATTATTTTATTCAGGGTTTCCTACATCTATAAATAGTCCATAGAAATAATTATTATGGAAGATACTTTGTAGGGGGAGATACACTTTGTAAGGAAAAGTTGTCAATACTTTTTAGGATTCTTTTCTTCTTCTTTTTCTTAGGTATTAGTAGCTAAAGACCCTTGTTCTGGGGCTGCGGCTATGGGTAATTGTTGAGCATCGATTGTTTTGAATTAATTATTGGTTATCGCTTAAATTACTTTTGTGTTCTTGTTTTAGTATTTCATGCTAGGCCACCATAGAAATAAATCTATTGTCTATTCTTGGACTCGAGAGATGAAGAGGTAGATAGACCAGAGAATGCAAAGAGCTTGTTCTACCTTTGTTTAGATTCGTGTTCAGGAGTGACACCCGGACGAACACCTCGCTTGGTTACGAAACAGGATGAAATATAAATGCTCGCCAATTAGGACTGCTTATCCCCGCTCAACGATGTAGTTAGACAGCTAGTTGGAGTAGGCGATTAGAGGTCGAGAGATCATGATCATAAAATCAACCCTGTAAATTAGTAATTTGATAACCGTATTTAATTCATTACATGAGATGCGATACATGAAACCTTAAGCATGCTGCAGCCCTAGAATTGCCCAAAGTATTGTAAGTTCATTTTTTTCTTTAATTATTGCATTCTTTTATTTCTTTTGATACTCTTAAATAAATAATTAGACTAGTATAATTTAGTAAATAGTTAATTGACAAGTCCCTGTGGGTTCGATAATCCGGCTCTTTTTGAGCCACTATATTACTTGCATGACCACGTACACTTTCGTGTGCAATTGGGAGCAACATGAACAATGAACCTCAATCCGAGACTATAGATATCGGCACCCCATGAAGTCTAACAATTTGACTGATGTAGAGCTGGGCTAACTTCTCCGTTGTATACTTCACTCGAACTGGGATGAAATGAGCGGACTTAGTCAACCTATCAACAACCACCCAAATAGAATCATAACCACCCACGGTTGTAGGTAGCCCCACAACGAAATCCATGGTAATCCGCTCCCACTTCCAAGTAGGAATGGGAATCCTCTGAGACATACCTCCGGGCCGCTGGTGCTCGCACTTGACCTGTTGATAGGTCAAACATCTAGACACAAAGTCTGCAATATCTCTCTTCATACCACACCACCAGTAATGCTGTCTTAGATCATGATACATCTTCGCTATCCCTGGATGGATAGAATATCTAGAACAATGGGCCTCTTCTAGAATCAGTCTAATAAGCTCGGCCACCTTGGGCACACAAATCCGACCTCCAATCCTCAAAACTCTATCGAAATCAAGTACAGCCTTCTTGGCTTTGCCTCTCGTCACCTTGTCTCTAATGAGACACAACTTCTCATCCTCAAACTGGCGCTCTCGAATCTGCTCAACTAAGGAAGAACGGGCCTCAATGAAAGCAATCAAACCACTGCTCTCCTCAGAAACCTACAACCTGACAAAGTTGTTGGCCAGCCTCTGAACATCTCTAGCCAAGGGCCTCATATCAACACTGATCGTGGCGAGACTCCCCATACTAGGAGCCTTCCTACTCAAAGCATCGGCCACTACATTGACCTTCCTAGGATGGTACAAAATGGTCATATCATAGTCTTTCAGTAACTCAAGCCATCTGCGCTATCTCAAGTTCAGATCCCTCTGACTGAAAATATACTGAAGACACCGATGATTGGTGAAAACCTCACAATGAACCCCATACAAGTAGTGCCGCGACAACTTAAGTACAAATACCATCGCCGCAAGCTCTAGGTCGTGGGTAGGATAGTTCTTCTCATGTGCCTTCAACTGTCTAGAAGCATAGGCAATAATTTTCCTTTTTTGCATCAACACACCTCCCAAACCAACTCCGGAGGCATCACAATATACGGTAAAACTCACACCCTCATCGGGTAAAGTCAACACAGGTGCAGAAGTCAACAAAGTCTTGAGCTTTTGAAAGCTCGCCTTACACTCATCGAACAAATGAAAATCGATGGTTTTTTGAGTCAATCTAGTCAACGGCACTGCAATAGTAGAGAAGCTCTGCACAAACCGTCTGTAGTAGCCTGCCAACCCCACAAAACTCTGAATCTTGGTAGGAGAAGTAGGTATCGTCCAGCCCTTAACTGCCTCAATCTTGGCATAATTAACCCTAATACCCTCATTGGATACCACATATCCCAAGAATGCCACAGAATCAAGCCAAAACTCACACTTGGAGAACTTGGCATACAACTTCTGCTCTCTCAATCTCTGAAGCACCAACCTCAAGTGACGGGCATGATCCTCCTCGGTCCTGGAATATACCAAAATGTCATCGATGAACACGATCATGAAGGAATCTAAGTACGGACGGAACACTCCGTTCATCAACTCCATAAATGTTGCAGGGGCGTTAGTCAACCCAAAAGACATCACCAAGAACTCATAGTAGCCATAACGAGTCCGGAAAGCTGTCTTAGGAATATCCGATGGCCTAATTTTCAGCTGATGATAACCGGACCTCAAGTCAATCTTAGAAAACAACGCCGGACCCTGAAGCTGATCAAACAAATCATCAATGCGAGGAAGAGGATATTTGTTCTTAACAATTACCTTGTTCAACTGCCTATAATCAATACACATCCTCATAGAGCCATCTTTCTTCTTAACAAAAAGAACCGGTGCTCCCTAAGGTGACACGCTAGGGCGAAGAAACCCTTTGCCCAACGAGTCTTGCAACTGGTCCTTCAACTCCTTCAACTTAGCAGGAGCCATACGATACGGGGAAATAGAGATGGGCTTAGTGCCCGGCTCCAAGTCAATAGCGAAATCAATGTCCCTATCCGGAGGGAAACCAGGAAGATCAGTAGGGAACACATCAGCAAACTCCTGAACCACGAGAATTGACTCCATGGAAGGCGACTCAACACTAGTATCCCGAATAAAAGCCAAATAGGGCAAACACTCTCTATCAATCAACCTCTTGGCTCGGATGTAGAAGATAAACTTACTAAGGGAAGAACCACTAGTACCCTTCCACTCTACCCTCGAAACACCAGGCATCGCTAATGTGACAGTCTTAGCATGACAATCAAGGATCGCATAGTAGGGAGAAAGCCAATCCATACCCAATATCACATCGAAATCTACCATCCCCAGAATAATCAAGTTTACCTAAGTATCGTACCCAGCCAAAGAAACAGGACAGGATCGATACACTCGATCCACCACTAAGGGCTCACCCACGGGTGTAGAAACATGCACGGGCACATGCATACTATCACATACCAAATAAAATCCAGATGCAAAATAGGTAGACACATAGGAGAAAGTAGACCCTGGATCAAACAATACAGATGCAGATCGATGGCAGACTAGTACGATACCTGTGATGACAGCATCAGAAGACTCAGCCTCGGGTCTCCCCGAAAAAGCATAACACTGGGCTCCTCTACCACCTCTTGTCTGAGCCACACCTCTACTTCCACGCTGAGCCACAACACCACTACCCGAAGCTCTGCCACCTCTACATGCTGTCTGAACCCTACCTCGACCTCTAGCCGGAGGTGCTGGATCTCTCTCTAGAGCTGCTGAGTAAGTACGATGCGGACCTGTATGAGTCTGTAGAGAGAACTGTCGCATCAAATGACCCGAATCCCCACAACTATAACAAGACCTCGAAACGGTGATCTGTTGTGACGAACCAGATGAAGTACCACAGCCACCCTGGCCAGAACTGTGAGACCCACGGGACACCAGTCCACTCTCAGCCACTGACATGGAAGCATGTACCGGCCTCTGACGCTGAAATGAGCTAGCACCCCTCTGAGAGTCTCTGCCTCCAGACGAGGCATCGGAAAATTGACCACTAGAATGGGCCCTCTTGGGGTCCCCAAACTCCTCTCGAACCAACAACTCCACATCTGTGCGATGCTCACAATGGACTGGAAGAAAGCACCCTCACGGGATAATCTGAACACATATGATCTGATGGAGAAAGTCAAACTCCTCACAAATCTACAGACCCTCTCTGCCTCATTTGGAACCAAAGACGTGGCATGGCGAGACAGCTGACAAAAATATGCCTCGTAATTCACAATGGACATGCCACCTTAAGTCAAACCCTCAAACCTCAGCCTGCTCTCCTCATGCACATTCCAAGGAATGAAGCGATCTCGAAAATCACTGAGAAAGCATCCCACTTAATCGGAGGAGATCCCACTGGCATGGACTCCACACAAGACCTCCACCACTCCCTGGCTGGCCCATAGAGCTGGAGAGCAACAAAACAAACACCCCTCGCATCCACCATCCTCACCGCCTCAAGCATCTCACGGCACAAGGTCAGAAACTCATGAGCATCCTCACTCTTACCAACTTGAAACTGGGGTGGTTTCGTCCTCTGAAACCTCTCATAACACTTCTGGTCCCCCACTGTCAGAACCACATCTGGAGCAACCTGTGCATCGATAGTTGATGCGGGAACCAATGGTGGCTGACCTACCTGATCCTGAACACCCGGACCCTGATGCTGCTCTGGGGTCTGTGCCCTGCTCTGGTCTGGGAGCCTTGAGGCGTGCCCGTAACACCCTGAGAAAGCTTTCCATAACTCTCAGCATCCTCAATAAGGTCTCCTGAAACAACGGTGTTGTACACCCTGGAGGAACCTGGTCCTCATCCATCGCAACCTGTGGCTCTAGGGAAGCCTCTCTACCACGGCCTCTAGAAGGTGCCACTTCTTGGGCACGGCCTCTACCACGTGCTGCTCCATGAGCATGACCCCCAACTCGGGCCCTACCCCTACCTCTAGCCGGGGCCTCAACCTCTGCCTCGGGGACTACCTCCCCTCCATCGCTCGAAACAGAAGCTCTGGTCCTCGGCATGTGCCAAAACTATACGTGACACTCAGCACTAGCGATAGGGACCACACACGATAAGAAAGAATGAAATAAAGAAAGTTTCCTAACAGTCCTCAAAGCCTCTCGAAGATAAGTATAGACGTCTCCGTACCGATCCTCGAAACTCTACTTAGACTTGCCTTGTATACGTGAGACCTATGAAACCTGGGGCTCTGATACCATTTGTCACGACCCAAAAATCGGGTGTGATGTCACTTGTCCTATCCCACCAAGACAAGCCAGCCTGAACCCAACAAGCGAAAAATAAGCAACATAAAGAAGAACAATATAAGCGGAAGTCTAACCAAACTTGAGCAAATCCCCCAAGACTAGTTGTCACATGTACAAGCCACTAATACAGAATTGAAATGAAATTACAAGTTTCAGTCTCTTTGTATCTCAAATAGAAACAAAGCATAAATAAAAGGGTCAGGAGATATCGCCATCATCAAACAACGACCTCTCAAGTTTCCTCAAAAGCCTCGAAGTACGAAGAGAGAAATAGATCACGATCCGAACTCGAAACCTACACAAGTGTAGAAGCAAGGGTGGGTACCAAACAACACGGTACCCAACAAATCAACTAACAAAATAAGACAAATCTAATAAAATCCACGAACACCCTTACTTCCAACCGAACCTCCGTAACTACAACCTACACAGAAATCAACCCAACTTAAACTACACAGTTCATGCAACACATAGGTCAACAAGAGCTCAACAACATCACCGAAATAACTCACATCAGTATCAAGTATATCAATCCCAGAGTCACAAGACATAAATACAACTCCACAATGACAAGGATGAGACAATGTAATGCAATGCAATGTCAAGTAGAGTGATGCATGTCTGTCCTACGATACACATCCGCTGAATTTCAGATCGGAACCCATTGGGGCCACACATGGACCATGTATCCGCCGAAACCATTTCCCATTGGCATAATCATCAATCACCGGAACCATTTCCCATCGGCATAATCATCACTCGCCGGAACCATTTCCCATCGGCATAATCATCACTTGCCGGAACCATTTCCCATCGGCATAATCACCAAAGTGTCTCATCATAGTGTTTCAGAACCAATGCACATAAGAATGTTCACACAAATAATGAGAAAACGATAGTGTTCACAATCACAACGCATTTCATATCAATGTAAATCACGTCACACTATTAACAATATATCAACATCAACAATTACATCATTTACAACAAGATCAATTGCCTAGTCTCCGATTCACTACTCCTTTCATCACAAGTGGGATTAATCACTAAGCAAGAGTTTCAAGTCTAGTCCCATAATCCACAATGAGCAAAAGACCTATTCATCAATTTCACAATCACATACGCTATCATAGCATTTCATCAATTACACATCAATATCAAGATCACGGCCTATCACACTTTGGCCTAACACTTTACCACACACTGCCATTTTTTTAACCCCACCGATCAATTTAGATTGATTCATACAAGAATTCAACCCATTACTCCCCAACACAATCGAGAAAGAGAAATCCGGAATTCTACAATATTCACAAAGTTTTAGAAGTTCACTTGCCTTAATCGAAATCGCAATCAATCAACAACCGGAGCTTTTCCCTTCCGAAAGCAATCCAAAGCGACACAACTAATCAAATTATGAATCACAATCAAATTTTGGAACCAACAACACCAAGAACACGAAATTCAGGCAAAGGGGTCCAAATGGCTCAAAAATCCGATTTCGAAAACTAAGTTTGAATCCGGAAATTCTCATATGAAAATGATCTTCAAAGCATTAGAAATCCATTAGTGAAAACCATTTTGAAAAAGGAGTTCAAACCAGCCCACAATCACCATTTGATCAAAATTCGGAGTTCATGCAAAAACCCCCAAAATCTCACTTTAAAAACCCAAATCTAAGTTGAAATCATGATAAAATCAATGGGTAATCAAGGTTTAGAGTTAAACTCAGTTACCCAATAGGTTTTGACGAAAATCTCTCTTCCAAAATCGCCCAACCAAGCTTTCAAAGTTTGAAAATGGTGAAAAATAGGTGTTTCCCGAATATACACTGCTCAGGCCTCATTTGTTCTCCGCGAACGCGGAGACCAGACTCACTACCCTCCGCCAACGCGCCCACAGCTCCGCGAATGCGGAGGTTCAACACCCAACCCTCTGCAAACGCGGGACCCCCTCTGCCATCGCGGAGGTTCAACACACGACACTCCGCGAACGCGGAGGTCAAGTTAATTGGCACCAGATACACCATAAATCAGCAATTTCACAAGTCTCCGAAAGGACCCTTGAGATTCGTTCGGAACCCCGTGCATACAAACTAGATATGCTATCCTACTAAATTCGACGTTTTGGACTCAATGGAACCGTCAGAATTCGAATTCGAGGTCTCCTTGATCCGGAACCCGATAAATCACAACTAAACTAACTTAAGCCTCAAAAACTCAAATCAAGCTCGGGACCTCTAAAAATTCAACCAAGGCCACCCCTAGGCCTAAAATCATCCTCCGAATCCAACGGAGTTGTCGGAATCAAATTCCGAGCATCCGATCTTTGAATGTTGACCAAAGTCAACTCTAAGATTAAAATTTCACAATTTTCCAACTCAAGGCCTCAAATTCACGATACATGCCTAAATCTGATTCTGTCGATTCTCCTAGACCAAATTCCACATTTTGGGGCTGATGGAATTGACGGAATCCCCATCCGAGACCCGAAACTCCGAATGACCTCAAAAATCATATTTTTACAACTTAAGCTTTTAGAATTTAAAACTTTTCAAAAACCATAACTTAACGAGAATTTCACAAAACTAACTTCGGATGTCAACCAAACATGACTCGGGGCAACTCTTGGGAGGGGTAGAACGGTCATTTTACAAAATTACCAAAAATGACCTTCAGGGTCATTACAAATATGATATATGTACCAAATTGCGTTGTAATCTTGTGCTCTTAAACATATCATGTAAAAAGTTGAAGCTAAAGAGTTGCTAAAAAGAGAACGAGTCACTATTATCTTTTAAACGGACTAAAAATGAAAGTATGTCAAATAAATTGAAATGGATGAAGTATATATTAAACTTCATAGCATACATATTTTATCCCGCCTTCTATATGGAAAAGTAATTCTATCACTTTAATATAATGATGGGATAAAATAATTGAAGGATTAGCAAATATCTCAAATCAAAGATCGGATAATACTAATTCCAAATTTTATTCCAAAATTATTATCTTTATCCTATCACCCAACGATCCTTTAGTTCATCATCTTTACTAGGTTCTTTGAATATACTATTGCCCTAAAATAATTCACTCATAATCTCAACAATCAAGACATCTTCAGTATAATATCGATGATCTCACAAAAACACAATTTCAATATATTGTCATTTTTTGATCTCATCTTTTTCAGAATCAATCCTCTTTGATATACAGGAATATATTGAGGTCAACATGTTTAGAAACACAAGTACATAAAAAAAAATTTTATTGATATTATTAGTAGTACTCGAATTATTGGTCATTCATACCATTATTATATCATTCTTATTTATTGCGGATTAATTATTTATCAGCACAACATCTATATGAGTAAATTATAATATATAGTGCGAAATCTATTTTGAGTACTAGAAACTAGAAAACTTATTTTCATATGAATTTGATTACAAAATCCATATAGACATTAATCTTTTTAAAAATTTAAAAACAAATCAACATTTTAATTTTCTACTTCAACTTTTAATTAGTCTTCAACATTAATTCTTACATGTCATGATTCGTGATAAGCTCACAAAATCAACCCATAGTCTGTTTGATTAATTAAAATATGAAAAGATAGTAGCTTGTATTTCTACCTACTTTCTGAAGTCCAAATTTTATTGTCATATAAAAAATTGATTATTTTCACAATTTCATATTAATAACTTGTTATTATGATCAACATTAGTTGGGGTGCAGTAATGAGACTGCTCCATATTTAATCAGAAATTTAGGGTTTAAATTTTAGGTATGAATTTTTTTTTTGTTGAGAGTGTCATCCCTAATTTCAAATGAACCCTACAGTGCGCAATCTGAATTTGGTTAGAGTTCCAATACAATATTTAGAACAATAATTATATGACTTCCTGTTCTGAATCGACCTAGCTCAACTAGCAAAGGTTAAGGCCAACAATAATCAAGAAGGGTGAGGTTCAAATTAAATCTTATCAAATAAGCAAGTGCCAATTATTTAATGTATATACTCATATTATAATAATATTATGTACCCACATTTTGGTTTTAGATTGGATGTATTTACTTTTCATTTAATTTCCAATCTAATAAAACAAAGGCTTGGTTTTCTGTGTTACCAAGTGGACATGATTCAATCACTTCAATTTTATGTGGTACTATAGTTTCTTTCATATTGTTTAGTTGGTTTATTTTCTATTTCAAACAGAACCATACATGGGCAAAGTACAATTCGACAGAGTTATGATCATATACATGTACAAACGTCTAATTTTTGTGTGCACTAGCTAGTTACATATTGTTAGAATTATAAATTTGAAATGTGTTGTGGTTTCATATGCAAAATTTAGACGTTATAAATTTGTTATGGATTTTGAAATGATAAAAATTTGTTATTTCTTTCGTCCCAATTTATGTGACACTTTTCGGATTTTAAGATTCAAACAAGTCTATTTTTTACCGTAAATTTTTCATATATCTTTTAAATATTTTGAATTGTCTATTATTGTGACTTATAGTACTTTTTACGTAGTTTATAAATATATAAATTTCATTTCAAAAAATTTGAAGATTCCATGCGCAAATTCCCGGTCAAACTTAAATTGTTTGACTCTCTAAAAACGAAAAGTGCCACATAAATTGGAACAGAGGGAATATCAATTTTTAAAATTTAAACCAAACCAAACCCAATGCCATTTTTTCAAATCGGATTGATTTGAATTTTTCACCCAATCGTGAACACTCCTACTTCCCATATACTCTTTTACTAGTCCTTTGTTTAACTAGTATATCCCTTAAAAAATTATTCATTAAGAGTTGCTTTTGTTAAATTACCCTTATTCATGGTTATTAAAGTTGTAACTCCACTATATTTGGAAAGTACCTAAAGTGTGAAAACTTGATCCCGAAAGGAGACTTATCGGTAGATATTAAAGGATTTGTATAACCATCAATATTTATACTCTAGCCTCTAAGTGAATAGTGTATATAAGCGTCATTCATTTATAAATTATCAATCAAGTAAATCATTTAATTCTTGAGTAATATAAACGCTTCCTTTGATAAATCTCATCTTTCCTATAAACATTTTCTAACGATCTTAAGTGTTGTAAGATTGACTTACAACACTTTAAAGAATTGTGAGCAAGTCAAATAAGATCATATGAACGAATTATTAAATATCGTACAGTATGCTTAGTCGAAATCTAAGGAGGGAACCAAAACCCCATACTAATATTACTTTAGTCTAATGTTTCCTCATAAGAGGACTTGTTCTATCATCTACAAAGAACATCCAAATTAAATTAAAGGGAGATTTACATCAAATGAGATAGGGAAAATTGAATTCCCAATATAACAATAATGTTAAATTAAACAACTAATAATTGAGAATTTGCAAGTTTATTTCATTTGACATGTCTGCCCCAAACAAGGTCATTATGTCTCCATAGAGGTGAACTAAAAGTACTGATAAATTAAACTATATAGCCATTAAGAAGATCCCATGTCTACTAGCAATTAATAAGGGGTATGAATGGTCACATTATGTGTTTTGTATAATTCAAAAGAAATTCCAAATTAAATATAGTTCGAAATATTTGATAGCAATTATTTTTGCTTGTTATAAAGTTGAATTATGTGCATTAATTGTTTTCATTTGCAACCACTTATTTGTTCATCATGATAAGTCTTATTCATTTAGATCTTATACATGTTACTCATATAGTTTTAAAATTATTAAAACGCAATTCACATAGAGAGTGTATGAATATATCATTAAAAATCTTCTTCTTCTTTACCATTGTTCTCGTGATAAACTTGTTAACTCTCAAGTCAATAAAAAATCAAAATTTGGGTAAATTTTAGTTTGTAATTTTAACATCGGGCCCTGTGCCCTGTGTCCGCGCATTATTTCTCCTTATTTGCATCAAATATTTATATCAAATCAATATAATTTACTATAATTAAGTAATTTTGAAAAGTAAAGAATTATGAACTAATTAATTATAATTAAGTAAAAAACTTTATGTTGAAATATATGCTTATACATATATTAGCTTGATATAAATGTTTGGTGCAAATAATTTTTCACCGTGCAGCTTATCGTCTAAGAAGAAGATGGAAAGAAATTAAAGAAAAAGAAAAAAGCCACGAAACACAATTGAAGAGACGAAACGTCATCTGGTTGGTGAGGGTTCAATTTCCTTCACCTTGTAATTTTTTCTTTCATTTACAAGACGTCGCTAGAATATGTTTGTTATAAAATGATAAGCCAAAAAACAGCATTAAATGCTCTAACGCGCACACTTCCAACTCAAATAATAATGTACTGTAGTGTGTTTTAATATATGGATCCTACAAGCCAGCTCAATAGATAGAAATAATTCATAATCAAATAATGTATGTGTCACTTGATCTAACATAACCTCCCCCCCACCTTCGTTTTTTGTAGGGTACCCTATATATAATGAAAGTTTTCTTATAGGTTAAGTGTATCTTGTTTATATTATTATTTGGTGTTCGGTATTATATTTAGGAAAAATGCTTAAATATGTCATCAAATTTTGAGAAAAGGTTTATCTATGCCATTTTTGTTTGAGAAAAGGCTCGATCATCCATGCCATTATTTGTTAACCGAAAACAATTCCGATTTTGCAAAACCATTTTTACACCTGGTCAATTATAATTCGACCACGTCATTAATTAAATTATTTTTTAAAAGGAAAGGCTCAAATATACCATCAAACTTTGAGAAAAGACTCATCTACGTCATCCGTTAAAAGTTTGGCTCATCTTATCTTGTTTTGAGCCTTTTCCCTTATATTCATATTGAAATTTCGATTACTTTGGAGTTTTTCTGCTTAAGGTTCATTAAAAAGAGAAGCATTTCTTATCAAGATTTTATATTCAAGGCGTTGAACCCGAAATATTTAATTAAGGGTGCAGAAATCTTAGTCATTCCACGATAACCTTTTGATGGTGTATCTCTGACCTGATCCCGACATAAAATAGATATTTGACGGGGACAATAATGTCTTTACCCCACCACTCTCTTTCAAAAATTAGGGTTTTCTTGAAACTTAGTAACTTGATGATAGATACAACACTACGTTTTCTAACTTGTAAACCAACATTTAGTCAAAGATATTTACATAATATGTGGCACAAAAGGATTTATATTGTCTTGATGGATCACATGGAAAAATATTGGAATACAATAACGTCCTATGAGGGGTTATAATTTAAGTAAAAGAAAATAATTCAACAAAAAATTATATGTTTAATTATTTAATGATCTTTTGTTCTTTTTTCTTACTAATTTTCTTGAAAAAAAAGGATATAACTAAAACAGCATATACATATAGGCTCTAAAAATCGAAAACTAACTCTGCAATCAATTAATAAGGATTAATAAGCCTTTACATTATTCATTTGAAAAGAAAATGAAACTATTCATATTGTACGATCATGATATTTACCAAAAAAAAAAAACTTGATCACTGAATGAACAAAAATTGTGACAAGAAGGTTCACATAGAATTATTCATTTGAAAAAAATATATTTTATTTAAAGTCAATTGCTAGTCCTCTAACATACCGGCCCCATTCTATGTCTCCACTGGATCTGTTCCCGAAAGTACTCTTAAAAAAATGAACTTTTTTTCTTTCCAGCCATTTCAGGTCAAGAAGATGTGGAAGTGAGTTTATCTCTATAAATCTATAAGAAGGGTGCGTTTCGAGGTGTGAAGTGGGAGAGAAGAGATGTCACAATTTTCAATAATTTATTCTTCTTTTATACTCCATTTTATATTTGATTAAACAGCTTGACGAGATGCATACATATAACACACATACACTAAATTAGTATATATAACCCCAAAAATCGAAAATCAACTCTGCAATCCGTTATTAAGAATCAATAAGTCTTTACATTATTCACTAGTGTACTTGTTCGCGCGGGAATAAAAAATATTAAATATATTTTTAAATAATTAATATCACTATTTGATAAATATTCTAATAAATAATATAATAAAAGAGAGAAATACAAATTAAGTTACGATTCTAATATTATCTATTCAGAATAATTGCTAAAAAAAAATCTCATGCTGCATTTTCAATTCGAAACTTCAGATAAAAAAGACGAAAGCATAAAAGTTGATATGAAAAGCTTCAGTTAAATAACAATCTAACTATCATAGTTTCATACTAAATTCCATGATTCTTATAGCAATATTATTGGTTCAACCAACAATATTAAATCTACTCGATCGTAAATTATGTGACTTTCTTTTTTTTTCTATATTCGATGCTCATAGACACTTGTTTAAAATCAGATCAAAGAAGACAAAAAATTAACCAACCAAAGAGACAAAAGATGAAGAATAAGAAAAATAAATATAAAATAATCATCATAAATGTCTCAAAATAGGTTTTTATAAGTGTGATTTTGAGGAGTTATAAATTTGTATATTAAATAATTTGAAGGTTATGAATATGAAAGGTTAGGAGTTATAGACATTACTAAATTAATTAAAAGTTGAATTTACGTAATTGAAGAGGTATGAATTAAAGAGACGATTTTATAAAATAAAATAATTGGGAAAAAATTAGAAAAAATGTCAAAAAAAACACAAAATAAATAAATAAATAGGATCCTTGGCCATTGAGAGGTGCCACATCACTTCTTTTTTATCTAGCTTTATTATATATATAGATTTGGGAAAAAAGTGAAACTTTTCATACTATAATATCATTAAAAAAAAAAAAATTTAAAAATTGATCAATGAATGAGAATTGTGACAACAAGGTCCATATAGAATTAATTTGACATGGGTGTATAATGGTGATACAATTAATATTCCAATCCTATCGAATCATAATGGTCCATAAGAGACAATGACAAAATTAATGGTGTAGAAACATTTGTCCAAAAGTGTATTTTTGTGATAGCTTTACTTAGAAAAGATAGGTCTATAAGGTTCATAATTCAACAAAAGTTATACTTTTTATTTTCTTCCTAGTGATCCCTTAAAAGTGACTTTATAGTAAGAAAAGAATCTAGGATTTGGAACCACTATTTGGACCAAAAGAATCAAGATAAGCCAAATTTTCTAGGTTATGTTTTGAAAAAGGAAATTTCAAAAATAGCGGTACTTTAAATTTTAAATATTAATTTTAGATTTATAGTAATAGTTTGATTAATTATCGATTATTAATTTATTTTATATTAGTTTAAAATTGATTCTCAGTTTATATTTGTTGAAAAAATTGTTGTGCGTGGCACATACACAGAAAAGTCTAAATATACTTGTTCTTTTTTATCTTTTGATCTATAAAAATCCTAACTGTTATCTTTCTTTTAAAATATATTCCTTACGATAACGTACAATCTTTCTATTATGAAAAACTTAGGTTTGATTTGGATGATATGTTAAAAGCCACGCATGCAGGAGTACATTTGGAGTTTTGAATCTTTTTAATTGGTATATTTGGACTTTTTCAATTGTTCAGAGACATGCTTTAAATTATTATCGAGGATATATATATAAACAATTTTATAATTGAGAAATAAATTTAAATCTCATTTTTTATCTACGTGGCTCCATCGTGGTAAATGTCATCGCTAATTAAACTGGATTGTCGTTGGGGGAGGTGGGGTGATGGGACCTATTTTTTGCTAGGCTTTCTCTCCTTAATACTTGTCCATTAAGTTTGTTTTCCGCTAAAGGCAGCCGTCAAAACACCTACATTGTAATACATAATTAAGTAACTATACTAGTACTATTGACACCCAAACTAAAAATTAGTACAATTGGAAATTCAACTATAGGGTCTCAAAACCGTGCCTTGAGGGGTATCTTGAATATCAATATATTAATTTTGATACCACTGAAGTTACATTGAATACATAATTGGTTGAATCTTATGAAATCATTTCATATCTTCTTTTTATAAAGCAGATTGATTTTGATTTTTGAATAGCCACATCACTTTCACTTCTATCGGAAAATAATATTGATCCTCTTTTCGGTGGAAAAGATCCTATCAATAATTCTTATTTTACATATGGACAATTTCTCAATAATCTTATTCATTCGTAATAAATTATTTTCTATATGTCAATAAAAAAAACATACTTTTTAAGAGAAAGATATTATTTCACTAATCAAGTCCAAGTATTTAGTACATTCATACCTAACATTAATTTTTCACAAAGTGATAACGAAACATAACTCGTAAAAATCTTTTAATTTTTCAAGCCAATCTGATTCATTCATTTGTAGAGCTATTTCCAACAAAATTAGTGGTGTTAAGAGTTAAACCAAAAATTCAGTCATTTATTGGAAGTAAAATATTTAGAAATTGAGAAATCACATTAGAAATTTAACAAGATGCAAATTTGGCATTTAGAAATAATCATTTGACTTGGAACAAAACTAGTTTTACAGATAGATTTTAACTTGAATTAAAAAAATATCAAAATTAAATGATACAAAACTCAATATTAAGAATTAATTAAATTATGTTTGAATGAGATAAGAATGAGCTAGTGAGCAAATTCCTGGAAAATGCTATCAAATCAAATCAGTTAGACAGCATCTTAATTAAATACTATTGAGTATTGACATTATATTCTACATAATCGCATAACGTTTCCATCGTAAAATGGAATATAATTGTCGGTTATGAATACATAATTAATAATTATCAACTTTATAACTTGGTAAGAGTAACATTTAAAAGTTTTTTGAAACAATTTTAGAAACTTTCCTCCAGGTTTCGCTCTATACTCACCTCGCTTGTAGTTTACGATATTATGACTACCTTTCTTATTTTGATTTTTTTGGTAACCATTCTTTAAATCTATTTAAAATAAATATAAATCAATTATGACTTGACAAATTTGCCATTCTTTATATTAATTTCTTCATATTTTTAAAAATATGACTTAATTATTTAATAAATACTTTAAAAATAACGTAACACAAATAAGTTAAAACTATAACATATATTATATAATAATATGTACACATTCTTTTTTACCAAACAAATATACTCATTTCTTCTTAGGGGTGTGCAAAAATCGAACCGATCGATAAATCGAATCGAAAAAAGTGTTATTGATTTATACTGGGCTAACATTTTTTTAATGGTTTTATTAAAAAAAATTATTGGGTTATCAGTTTGGTATTGGTTTTTAATATTGGGTAAACCGATAACCCATTAAGACTATAGTAATTTACTACTTTTATCTGTACATAAATATTAAATATTAATCTCAATACCTTATCAGTTGCTGTCTTTGTCCTTTAGCCTTCAATTCACACTTCACGGTGACTTTGAGTTCACAATTTCACATTATACAAAACGTCAAAACCTAAAGTAAGAACCTTATTCCTCTTGGTTTCTCTTTGTGGTTACACTTCTATAGTTCTTTTCATGTTTCTTATTATTGTTTCTATTTTATGAGCATTTGTAAAGTTACATTATTGTCTTGTTGCGTCAAATTATTAGAGTAGTCATATATTTGTTTTATAAGTATTTTCTTATTGGTTAAACCGAAAATCGAACCAATAAGAACAAAATCGATAAAAATATCTTATTGGTTTGGTTATTGATTTAGCGTATTTAATTAAAAACCAAAAATCGATAAACAAAACCGATAACACATAAAATCGAACCGACAATGCACACCCCTATCTTCATATTGATTTATCTTTAAAGTATTTATTAAATAAGTCATTTTAAAAAATATATGGATTAATATGAAAATATTACTAATATAAAGAGGGACAAATTTATCAAATCGTAATTATTTTATATTTATTTTTAAAAGATTAAAAGAATGGTTACAAAAATATTAAAGTAAAGGAGGTAGGCGTAATATCGTAAATCACGGGGGAGGTGAGTGTTATAGCACAAAACTTCAACGAAAGTCTCTGAAATTATCCCAATTTTTTTCTAAAACGGAAAAAAAAAATTCCATTTTGTCATTTATTAATAGTTGAGATTAAATGTAGTAATGTACCTATCATTATTAATATGGACTAGATTTTATCCTTATTGACTAATGATATTTTCTCACAAGTTTTTAACATATGAGATATTTTACAGTAAATATCTCAAAATTATTTAGCAAAAGTTACTAAACTTAATTTTGAAACTATTTGATGCTGCTTTTTTGGTTAATAAGCAGTATTAGCAATAATAATGATAGAAGCAATTATGTCTTTTTAAAAATTATTCACCTAACTAAATTATTACGCGTGAAGTTCCTAGCATGCTTCACTTCTCTATTATCAAAATCGTAATAATTCTCATCTTTAATAATATAAAAGTTTAGTGCTCCATATGTTACATCTTGCCTCACCATATTAATCTTCTACCAAAAAGTTTGATATTGCTATTCATTAGCTACCAATATACAAAATAACAGCTCAAGATGAAAAATGTATAAAGATGGTACTTCCGTTGTTTCAAAATAGTTGTCACATTTCACTTTTTGGAAATTAATTTGACTTGTCTTTGAAGTTTGGATTAGATTAATTTAATGTTTTTAAAATTCAAATTTAATAACTATACAAAAAGTATTGTATAAGTTACAAGTTTTAACTAAAACATTGGTCAATTTATATATTTTGACTTTCGAAAAGTAAAACGTGACAACTTGCAAAAACACTAGATGATTCTTTCCCTTGGTGGACAGATTTACTTAGTACATGTTGCTAGTAGGAAGTGGCAGGTATCCCATGAAATTAATTGAAATACGAGAAAACTGACCCAACACCGCAGTCATTTAAAAAATGGTACATAACAAAACTCAAAGTAACAATGTTACATAACGTAAGTATTACAACATTTGACTTTAAAAGTAGGCAGATCGAAATAAGACCTTAACCCGTCGTATTTTTCTTAGCCTGAGAAATGTCAAATTATATTGCCACAAGAAAGGTATACCTTAATAGTCAAGTGGGATTTAAATTATAAAATTGTAAGTTTAACTCTCAGCAGAAGCAAAAATATTATGTGATTTTTTTCTATCTATCAAAATTTTGATAGATTAAATTATCAGATATTTATGTTGATGAAAGATCCCATAAATTAATTAATTTGCATGTACAGACCTGAACATTACGTCTAACAAAAAAGGAGAGAAATGCCCTGTCATATATGTGTATGTAAATAAATAAACAAATTAAAAAGCCAGCATACTGCCATGTATTTTCTTCATATAGTGCACTAATTTTATGTGCTATAGAAGTTCCATCAATGGTAACGATCATTAAGGCTAATCCGTTGATAGATCCTATATAGTGCCACTAAACTAGTGCGCTATATATAGTTTTTGTCAAACTCTTTTTTTTATGTTATTTTGATTACTTTTATTTTATTATATCTGGCCTTCACATTTAGTTAGTATATAATGCCTTCTTTGGCAGCTTCTAAACCGATCATGTGTAATCAAAATACCAAAGTCTACATTTGGATCAAAACAAATTTAGTTAAATATGTTTGGACTTGGACCAAAATGGGCTAAATAATAAATGTTAAATTTTTAAGAATCTCATAGTGTAAGGAACAAATTACAATCTATTCATACTCTTTTTTTAATTACAATAATCCCTTAAAATTTGGACCTTCCGGATACATAAGTAACCTTCCGGATACATTAATTCGGATATAATAACTATCAGTTTGTTACGCTAAAACAGGAATATAAAAATCGAAAATTTAATTAAATCCCATTAATTACGCTTACGTTTCTCCTCATTGTCAATTAGGCAGAAGGAATGTAACGACCCTGAAGGTCATTTTTGGTAAATGACCATTTTACCCCTCCCTAGAGTTGCCCCGAGTCATGTTTGACTGATATCTGAAGTTAGTTTTGTGAAGTTCTTGTTAATTTTTGGTTTTTGGAAAGTTTTGAATTCTAAAGGCTTAAGTTGTCAAAATGTGATTTTTGGGTTAATTCGGAGTTTCGGGTCTGGGATGGAGATTCCGTCGATTCCATCATCTCCGAAATGTGGAATTTGGTCTACAAGAGTTGACATAATCAGATTTGGGGTTGTATTGTGGATTTGAGGCCTTGAGTTGAAAGATTGTGAAATTTTGATCATAGAGTTAACTTTGGTCTACATTCGAAGATCGGATGCTCGGATTGGATTTCCAACGACTCTATTGAATTTGGGGGATGATTTTAGGACTAGGAGTGGCCTTGGTTGAATTTTTAGAGGTCCCGAGCTTGTTGTGAGTTGTTGAGGCTTAAGTTAGTTTTGTTGTGCTTTGTCGGGTTCCGGGTCAAGGAGACCTCAAATTCGAATTCCGACGGTTCCATTGAGTCTGGAACGTCGAATTTAGTGGGGTAGCATATCTTGTTTGTGTGCATGGGGTTCCGAAAGAATCCCGAGGATCCATTCGGAGACTTGTTGAAAGTGCTAATTTCTGGTTTCTGTATCTGGTGCATTTTAGCCTTTGCGTTCACGGAGAGTCACTGGGCGCGTTCACGGAGGGTGACCTGTTTGGTCTCCGCGTCCGCGAGGTGGTGTCTGCGTTCACGGAGTACTGCTGTGTTGGTCTTCGCGTTCGCGGAGTACTGTTGTGTTGGTCTCCACGTTCGCGGGCTTAGTGATCCGCGTTCGCGGAGGTCATTTTTTACCTGAAACAGTGTAGATTCGAGAAATGTCCCATTTTCATCATTTTGAAAATTGGGGAGGCGATTTGAAAGAGGGATTTTCGTGGAAACCTTGTGGGTAACTGATTTTAACTCTAAACCTTGATTATCCATTGATTCTTTCATGATTTCAATTTGAAAATTGGGTTTTTGCAGTTGGATTTTGGGGGTTTTGCTTGAACTCCAAATTTTTAATCAAATGGTGATTGTGGACTGGTTTGGTTTTCGTTTTCAAAATTGTTTTCGCTAATGATTTCCTAAGGCTTTGAAGATTATTTCCATGTGAGAATTTCCGGATTCAAACCTTGTTTTCGAAATCTGATTTTTGAGCCATTTGGACCCCTTTGCCCGATTTTCGTGTTCTTAGTGTTGTTGGTTTTGAAATTTGATTGTGATTCATAATTTGATTAGATTGTGTTACTTTGGATTTCTCTAGGAAGGGAAAAGCTCCGGTCGTTGGTTGATTTTGATTTCGGTTAAGGCAAGTGGACTAATAACACTTTGCGAATCTTGTAATATTCTGAATTTCTCCTTCTTGATCGTGTTGGGGAGTAATGGGATTGAGGTATGGGTAGAGTTCTTATATGAATCAATCTAATCTAATCGGTGGGTTCAATAAAAATGGCTTTGTTTGCTAAAGTGATAGGCCAAAATGTGATGGGCCGTGATCTTGATAATATTGTGTAATTGATGAAATGCTATAATAACTTCGATGTGATTGTGAAATTGATGAATATGTCTTTTGCTCATTGTGGATTATGGGACTAGACTTGAAACTCGTGCTTAGTGATTAATCATACTTATGATGAAAGGAGTAGTGAATTGGAGACTAGGCAAATGATCTTGTTGTAACTGATGTAATTGTTGATGTTGATATATTGCTGATAGTGTGACATGATTGACATTGATATGAATTGCGTTGTAATTGTGAACACTATCATTTTCTCATTATTTGTGTGAACATGCTTATGTGCATTGGTTCTGAGACACTATGATGAGACACTTTGATGATTATGCCGATGGGAAATGGTTCCGGCCAGTGATGATTATGTCAATAGGAAATGGTTCCGGCGAGAGATGATTATGCCGATGGGAAATGGTTCCGGCGATTGATGATTATGCCGATGGAAAATGGTTCCGGTGACATGGTCCATGTGTGGCCCCCATGGGTTCCGATCTGAGATTCAACGGATGTGTATCGTAGGACAGACATGCATCATTCTACTTGGCATTGCATTGCATTACATTATCTTATTATTGTCATTGTGTCACGACCCAAGCCTAGGGCCTAGATGTGACCGGCGAATGGGGAACCCGAAGGAACCCCAAACAAGCCTCATAGCGTATCATTACACATCCTTGGTCGCGGAAGCAATTAAATGACCATAAGCGATAAGCATAGTCAAGGGGAAATCGGGACTAAGGGAGCAAGAAAAAAAAAAGAAATGATACATAAATACCATAGATGAGTCAAGCTCAAGCATAATACACAACTTGTCCAACACCACCTCTAAACATGAGTACTTAGCGGGGGCCAAGAATAACTACCGGGCTCACCCTCATAGTCAAAACATAACTAGAAAGGAAAAGTTTTAATACATAGCAAAAGATCATGAGCAACGTCCCCGAAATGGAGGACTCACCAATAACCACTATAGAAAATCGTACTAGCCACGCGGAGGAGGATGGTCAAGCGGTGCTCCGGTCCCTACATGGTGACATCATGTAGGCATAGAGTATGCGTTAGTACATTTGAATGTACTAAGTATATGGGATGCAATGCAATGCTACATTAGATGGACATCATAGGAAAAATGCGTAATCATACCCAATAGATAGCATATTAATGAAATGATATGTATAATGATGCTTACATAAAAATCATATTTAGTGGGACGTAGTACATGTGTGGCGAGTGACCATCAATATAGTATTTCCAAGGCCTACCACCCCCTTGGAGAGGCGAAAGAGGTACAAACCCCTCAATATGGTTACACGGGCCTACCACCCCCCGAGCTAGGGACCAAGGTACAAACCCCTCGATATGGTTATACGGGCCTACTACCTCCCGTACTAGGCAACCAAGGTACCAACCCCTCGATACGGTTATACGGGCCTACTACCCCCCGTACTAGGCAACCAAGGTACCAACCCCTCGATACGGTTATACGGGCCTACTACCCCCCGTACTAGGCAACCAAGGTACCCACCCCTCGATACGGTTATACGGGCCTACTACCCCCCGTACTAGGCAACCAAGGTACCAACCCCTCGATACGGTTATACCGGCCTACTACCCCCCGTACTAGGCTTGGTCGACTCACAACACTTATATAGAGAAAATCGTATACATGTGTCCATTTCATCATCATTTCAGTAATTACATAACCATCCGACTCATAGGACGTACCTTGGACCTTCCCCTTCCTAAGAATTCTATAAATGGGCATTTTATCAAACACATGGTGGGCAATTGTTCATGTAAATGAAATCATGTATTTCAAGAATACTAAGTCCAACCAATTCCAAAATCCATATAAATCAGCCCACCAACACAATACATATATATATCAACCTTCATAATTTGATAATGGAAGCATGTAAACCATAAACATCACATAATAATTCCATTTCATGATAATATGCAAAATGGACCATAATAGGGTGTGTAGTAGTAATTCCATAATTCAAGAGTTCATAAATAATCATAAGGACCCATAAACTTGAAGTAGAAATAGAGGATAAATGGTTGGACTTGTGGAAAGGAAGGTTTCCACAATCAAACCCACATACCTCAACTTTGGAGAATCCTTGATGAAGATTGGAATGGAGAATCGAAGCTTGAGATTGAGTCTTGAATCCGGAATTAGAGCTTGAGATGTTTGAATTTGGTTGAAGATCTTGGTGAAATTTTTGGAGAGGGCTTAGAGAGTGTTTTTGGAGTTAAGAAAATGACTAAGTATGGGACATATCCCCTTTTTATAAAAAATGACTCCAACCCGCCTAAAAAAAACTGCTCACTGGAAATTGCAAATCTGCACAGACAGGTTTTACGAAAATGGTCATAACTCCCTCATCCTAACTCGGACTAAGGTGAAACCAAGTGCGTTGGAAAGCTAACTCAAAGAGCTTTAATTTAATAGTTGCAGCCCTTCCAGTTCCTTGTGTGCTAAGAGATATGCCCCTTTAAAGTTGACCCTCCAAATCGCAATTTTTGCGATTTTCGAATTTTGATACGGTTGCTCTAAAATTCGGGTTAGACCCATTTCCCACTCAATTTGACCCCACAAATAAGAATATGAAGTCGAATTTCCGAAATCATGCACGGATTTTGAGATATATGGAAATTACAATTACAGGTGTTTCCGAAGCACATTTTCGGGCATTTTTGGGGTCGTTTCACATTGTGGAGTCGTGTTTATGTCTTGTGACCTTGGGATTGATATACTTGATACTGATGTGAGTTATTTCGATTTTGTTGTTGAGCTGTTACTGACCTATGTGTTATATGAGCGGTGAATTGGAATATGTTAGGTTGGGCTGATTTTCTGTGCAGGTTGTAGTTATTGGAGGTTCGGTTGGAAGTCAGGGATTCGTGAATTTTATTAGATTTGCCTTGTTTAATTGATCGATTTGCTGGGTACCGTGTTATTTGGTACTCACCTTTGCTTCTACACTTGTGTAGGTTCCGAGTCCGGACCGTGATCTAGTTCTCTCTTCTTCTTACTCCGTGGCTTTGAGGAAACTTGAGAGATAACTGTTCGATGTTGGTGATCTCTCTCGACCTTTTTACTTTATGTCTTGTTCTATTCGAAATACAAAGACATTGAGACTTGTAATTTCATTCATTTTGGTATTAGTGGCTTGTACATGTGACAACCAGTCTTGGGAAGGATTGTTTAGTTTTGAAGACTTTCGCTTATTGGTATTCTCTATGAATTGCTTATTTTCGCTTTTGTTTCGGTCTTGTTGGGCTTAGGCTGACTTGTCCTGGTGGGATAGGACAAGTGTCATCACACCCAATTTTTGGATTGTGACAAGAAAATTCTAACAGAATGAAGAATTTCAAAATTCAAATTGTTTCTCCTGTTAGTCGATGAACATCTCAATTTTGATTCAAATTTTATATTGAAAATTTGACTAGATATATAATGAATGTTTCAATTTTGTTGAGGCATTCGGGAATCTGAGAAAGTGAGGTTAGATATGAATGATACAAAAGTGATGAAATAATGATTGGGATACATTAATTCTGATACAATAACTATCAGTTTGTTATGCTAAAACAGGAATATAAAAATTAAAAATCTTATTAAATCCCATTAATTACGCTTACGTTTCTCCTCATTGTCAATGAGACAGAAGGAAATCCTAACCGAACGAAGAATTTCAAAATTCAAATTGTTTCTCTCTTGTTAATCGAAGAACATCTCAATTTTGATTCAAATTTTTTATCGAAAATTTGACTAGATACATAATGAATATTTCAATTTTGTTGAGACATTCGGGAATCTGAGAAAGTGAGGTTAGATATGAACGATACAAAAGTGATGAAATAATGATTGGAAAAATATTTCATTCGTGAATCGTATTTCAGCCATTGCAACTGAATTGAATATTGATGAATTGAGAAAAAAACTTGAGATCGGATATATTGTAGAAGGTAATTCCTCTCCAATGTTTATTAGGAATAATATGAGAGTGAAGTTGTACGTAGAGGTGACGAAACATGAGATTGAATTTGGTATGTATCCACTGTGTATTGATACGATAGATAAAAATGTTGAAGAGATAAAAATTTTGATGCATCAACAGGTGCAATTGTATGTGTTGAAGGGGGGAAAAGGGACGCACATGCTCTTAACATGGTTGAATAAAAAATTGGTGATTCATGTTACGTACTAGAATTGGTGATAACAAATTATATAGCTGATACAAACAGTACGGATGTAAAGGTGAAGCAATTGTACAAGGATAAAGCAACTCTAGTGGCTGTAATGACAAAATACAAAATAGATCATAGCTTCAATTTTCGAGTCAAAAGATCGGATAACAAAAGGTATGTGACCATTATTATTGTATCATAATCAATTGTTTTGATTTTTGAAGTTCTACATAGATATATTAGTAATGATGCATTAGTAGTTACAGATTGATCTATTACTAGTTTGTTGCATATGTTTTTGTTTTTAGATTTGTGTTTCAATGTGTAATTATTATAAAGTATCAGATACATGTAAATTTCTTTTCTTTTTTTTTGTAATTTATCATAATATAGGAATGGATAAGTCTGATACAATTGGTGTGAAATGTATCAGGTTATTGTTATATACCTGATACATGTAGTAAGTTGAACACAATAATACGTATCAAACAATTAGTGTATGTAAAATTTATTAAGATAATTAATAATATTGTATCTTGCATTTTTCATATTTTTTTGTTTGGATGATACATGAAATATTATCTTTTTTTTAAATTGTATCTGGTACAATTACAAGGTGTGAAATGTATCATGTTGTTGTTGTGTATCTAATACATGTAATAGTTGTAGACAATAACATGTCTTAGACTATTAGTGTATATATGAACAAGTAAGATTAGGATAATATTGTATTTTGAACTTTTCATTTTTTTTGTTTTAATGGTACATAAAACAATAGCTTCTTTTTATTGCATCTGTAACAATTGCAACTATTTATTATTGTGTTTTCCTTATTATTATTATCGAAGATTGAGAACATCTATTAATAAAAAATTGTATGATACATTAATATATATTTGTGTTGGATTGTTGTGAATGGTTGTATCATTTATTATGTGTAATGTATTTGTTATCTGTTGAAAGCTGGTTATAAAATTGTGCAGCTATGTGTTAGTTTGTTTTTCAAATGACTCTGATTGGAGTATGAAGTCTTGATGTAGGAAGAATTCAAATGTATTCAAAGTGAGATACTTCAATAGTGAACATACATGTCCATTGCGAGATAGAATACTAGGCAAAGTGCAAGCAACAATTGATTTTGTTGCTGGTGTGATAGCTTCTAAATTGGTCAACCATAAAAGAATTCATACTCCGAAAGATGTAATCGAAGATGTAGAGAATTATATGGTGTTGAGATTACTTACTAGCAAGCATGGAGTGTTAAGGAACGTGCACTAGAAATGATAAGGGGTAAACCAACCGATGGATATAAGTAGATGTCGATATACATATACATACTAAATACTGTGTATCCAAATTCATATATAAGGATGCACAAATCAAATAAAAATGAATTCATGTATTTGTTCATAGCCTTGAGGTCATTTATGAGGGGGTTTGAGTTCTGTAGACCGATAGTTATTGCTACCGGTGCACATCTTAGTGGAGCTTACAAAGGAACTTTTGTATCTGCAAGCACACTCGATGGTGCAGGTATGTAAATTTATAATGGTGATTTTGATGTCTTATATAATAAATGATACATTATATAATTGTTATGATTCATAAAACTCATATGAGATGATTTGTGATTGGGTTGCATATTGTCATTGGCCTATGAAGTTGTAGACACCGAAAATAACTGTTCATGGACATGATTCTTTGAACAATTCAAAAATGCATTTGAGGAGCATGAAAAAATTTGTGTTGTATCGGATAGAAATGAAAGTATTATGAAGAGTGTAATTTCCAAATGTACCTCATTATGCATGCAAATGACATCTTTGGAAGAATGTTTATACAAACTTCAAGAGGAGCCGAACCACCCTAAGTGATCTGTTCTACTCAATGACCAAGGCTTACGAAAGGATGATTTTGAGAAGTTAATGGCTAAAGTAAAAACAAATTAAGTACAGGGTTAAGGAGTACCTAGAGGATGGTGGGTATGAGAAGTGGTCGAGAGTTCATGCTACAGTAAACAGAGGTAGGATGATGACTTTCAACATCGCTGAATGTATCAATGGTTGCCTTGTTGAGGCACGACAGCTACCTATTTTAGATTTCTTGGAAGAGACTAGAATTCTATTTGGCTCTTGGAATTGTAAAAATAGAGAAATAACGTCATATACAAAGGAAACATTGGGGAGACGATTTGAGAAAGTTTTGATAGGAAATGCATCTCAATGTTCAAGAATGAGGGTATGTATTAAACTTTATATATATATTATTGTAACACTTCGAAAATTTTTAAGTTAAGACCCGAATCATTCTTGAATTTCATATAAGGTCGTACCGAGTGATTCTTAATTTTTCTTAGATTCTAAGGTCAATTCATTAGTGTGGAAATGATTTTGGATATCAATTAAGGTCACTAGAATCCAGGGCACAAAGTTGAGTTGAAAGCTTCCTTACCGAGTGAGTTTTGACCTAAGATTCTACCTAAGGCAACTTCAAATGATCATATCTTTCAGCACATAATGAGTTAGGGGCTCCACGAGCTATCAAATCGGAGGTCTTTGAGTCCTATTTCCAACGCCACCAAGTTTGCTCCATTTAAAGCTCGGAGTAAGAAGTAATGCCCGTATGAGTGAAGCCTCTCTATTTAAGGCACTTCATTCATTTTAGGAAAGGGTATTTTGGTCTTTTCCTTTTTCCCACTAGTCTTTGCAAATTTTTCTGACCTAATTAAGGGTCTAATAAGATTCTAAATCACCTATTCACGTTCCTAAACACTTAGAGAAATTAGGGCGAAGTTTCAAGAAGAGGAAAAGAGGGTTTTCAAGCGTTCTTCAAGATTCGTCGATCTCGCCAAGAACCTTTGTTCTTACCAGGTATGTAAGACTTCCCATAGTGATGGATTTGTTCATCCTCATGCCAAGCATGTAATTATTTCATTAATTCGTCCATATAATCATTTATGTAAATATTCTTGAAAAGTTCTTGAGTTTTAAGCTTCATTATTTAACAATGGAGGTTTTGAGTTCTTGACGTAAGGGTTTTGCGAATGAGTTGTGTTTCTTGATAGAATTTTAGTGAGATTTTGATAATTTCGTGTCGGGTTTGTGAATCAAAGAGAGTTTGGAAGAAACCAATCGATTCTAGATGAGTTAGGACCCGAAATTGAGCAAAACAATTTGTCGGGTTTCTTGGTAAGGGGATGGCGTGGCGTGCCACCATAGCGCCAGGATTACTGATCAACAGTTTGGGGCCTGGCGTAACACGCCAACAGTACTCCCCAAACTCTGGTTAGTAGTTTGGGGCTTAGCACCCCACGCCAGCAATACGCCAGGGTCCCCTAGCCTTTTATCTTCCATGTTTCATTCCGAACGTGTTCCTTTAAGTCATGACTACGTTTTCTTCTTTGTATTAGCTCCAAAAGACTTCATTAATCCCTGAGAGAGTCTACATGTCACACTCACATGTCTTCATTTACATTCCAAATTAATGTAAGAAAAGAGAAAAGTTTAAAGGTTCTATTTCATAAAAACTTAAGAGCTCCAAATGTTATTTATCTATACATATATATGTTCTTATGTTGATTATTGGGCTTGAAAGATAGGTTCATAAGTTCATGTTTCAAGAATGCAAGTATGTCTTAAGTTTTGAAAAATACTTCAGTAAAGTAAAAAGTCCCTTCTTTGTAAAGGGTGTATTATGTCTAAAGTTTTGAAAAGTACTTTAGTAAAGTAAAAAGTCTCTTCTTTGTAAAGGGTATTGAGCATAAAGTTATATCAATTATTTTGGGAGTAGTATCGAGCACCGAATTGGGTTAGAGTCTTTTATGACTCGAAAGTCCCATAAAACTACGTAGCCAGCGTAGGATAGGATAGCATTGATTCTTCACGAGACTCCCCACTACCTCTGAGAAGGCCTATTAGATGGATCCATAGTCACAATATCATCCTATACCACCGGCAAGGTATAGGATGGCCCTTGCAACGTGGGCAAAATGTTGTATCATTGCTAGGCTCATAGTAATGGTTGTTGGTTAGAGAAACTCCCCACAAGTAAAGTATGTTATTTTTCATATTGCTTTTATTGCATATCTTATTGTAAAACTTAAAGAGTTTTCATGTCTTATTCGTGTATTGATATATTGTTGAGTTGCTCTTAGTCATTCAGTTTAGTTATCGTTTAATCTAGCCATATTACATACTCGTACATTCAATGTACTGACGTCATTCGACCTGCATCTTTTAATGATGCAGCTATAGATACTTAGGATCATCAACAGGAGTTCCGTTGAGATCACTTCATCCGCTTGTCAGTTTTTGAGTAAGGCCTCCTTGGTTTCGAAAGACTCCAGTTATATAAGTTGTCAGTAGTAGTTCTTTTGAGGTGTCGTGGGTCTTGTCCCGATATCCTTCCGTAATAGTAGAGGCTTCATAGATAGACAGAGTCGAGGTGTTCCTTAGCATTTACTTTCTTTTGTGTTGTTTCATAAACTATAAGTATTGCTATTAAGTATTTTCCAGATTTTATGAGTTGAGTATTTGAGTTTAATGGATTTCATTCTATTTTAAGCCTATTATTGCTTGAGTAAGTCTTCCGCTAAGTAGTCAGCCAGGCCAAGGGTTCGCTTGGGGACCAGCAATGGTTCTTGAGTGCCGACCACGTCCAGGGTGTAGACTCGGGGCTTGACAATTATGTATATGTTGTGATGTATATGGGTATTGATTTGAAAATTCCAAATCAAAAAAGAAATTTCATCTAATGTATCACTGAAATTTTTAATGTTTGCAAGTTGTTCCTTCGTCTATGTTTATTTTTTCAGTTTATGAAGCTGGAAGAAGATACATTGTTAGCCTTGAGCAAAAAGTATGTAATTGTGGTAGATTTCAACTAGACGAGATATCTTGTGCACACGCAATTGTTATTTTAAAAAGCAAGAATGTTACAAATATGCATCCATACTGCTCTGATTACTACAAGCCAGATGCATTAGCAAAGACCTATGAAGTTCCAATGATTTCAATTCCAGATAAGGAGGAATGATTGATTTCAGACAATGTTTTAGATGAAACTGTGTTGCCACCTAGATACAAAAGAATGCCTAGCCGACAAGAAAACGAAGAAAAAAATTCAGATGAAAAGATAACAATAAACAAATTGTTGTGGACATTGTGAACAAGAAGGTCATAACTATAGAACTTGTACTTTTTTACCCAAAGACAAGTGAATCAGTGAATTTATATACGACATTCATGTTCATGTTGAATAATTTTTCACTTATATTGATTTTTCACAGTTATATTTCTATAAAGTAGATTGAATTGTTAAGAATAGGAAGTATTGATACAATATATATGAGTTTTTCTACTTTGTATAAAAATTAATTCAATTTTGTGTGTGAATGATTTATCTGATACACAATTTGTGTCATGTTGTGTTTAGTAAAATATAGATTTTGAATATATAATATTAATTTTACTTTATAATAAATAACTTATGTGAATCTGATACATAATTATGTAATCTATATGCATTGATGTGACTCATATCTAATGTATCATATACATTAAGTGATATCTAATGAACTCTTTATAGATTTGATTTAAATTAGTTCTGAATCTGATACTTATGTTTCTGAATTAAATGAATAATGCGAAAGATTTAAGTATCAGATGATGTATAGTGTATCAACAACACTATAATTAAAACACAAAATATAAGAATTTACATGATATAATCAATAACAAAAAATATTCAAATTCAAAAATGACATGAAACATTTTTTAGAATAACACTCTAAAGCTTAAGTAAAATTGTCTTAAAAAGGGAATAAAATATCAAAGGCTGTCTATTCATTGATACATAATCACTATTCGACGTGAACCAAATCATCTTGATGTGGTGGAGTGAAATAACCCTTGGGCTTTGGAGGATCATCTTTATCGCTAACATAGCCTGACTTTGCCTTTTCAGTACCGTATCTCCACAAAAATGCTCCATATCTTGTGCGAAGATAATCAGCTTGGAAACCATTTGATGGGATGTTGATTTCATCACTAAGAAACTCAGCAAAGGCAACTACAAACATTCCGCAATCACTACAAAAAGAAGAAGATACATTATCAAATTGAATTAAAATATAATAAAGAATAAATTGATACAATACTTACATGCTTTCGCTTCCTTGTTGCATAATGTGTTGAACAAATTCAACATCAAATGGATGTCGTGGCTCCAACATACTACCAGATTCTTTATCTTTGTAAGCATCCAAGGCTGACCAGTCAGTTCTCTCCGTTTTCTCAAAAAATTCACTATCCTGAAGGTAATTAGGGAGCATTATAGACAACTTTTTTATCTCACCCGAACGAACTTTTTTTCTTGAGCCCAATAATTAGTCGTATACACATATTAGCCTCTGTTTTAAAACGACCACATCCAACACCAATGAAATTCTCCGTCACAATTCACCGAATGAAAATCTCATCTACTAGATGCCATGGTAATCCAGCGGGATAGAAAATTCTTTAATGATGTTAATCAATAACCTCTCATAACCATATACAGTTGCACCGCGGGCCATAATTTTCTGGGTACTAAAATTTTCATCGATCGGACTGCAATAGTACCTATCATATGCATTTTTGATGTATGACATGAACAAACAATTGGCCGCTGTGTATTTATATTGATTCAGGCTTCGAAGTTTTGACTTCTTACGGAGGTAGGAAAAAATTACGTCTATGTGCCGCACAAAATAGAAAAACTCAACATAATTTAGTAAACAGCCAATCTGATACACAATAACTGATACATGCAAATAAAGTGCAAACAATACTACTATGTGATTTTAGATACATGATACATCATCATTGTGTATCAGATTCATAATTACATATGTATCTGGTAAAGTACAGTGATATTTATCTACTATACCTCTTTGATCCAGCATTTATTTGGCTAAGACATAGCGTAGAATTAATTTTTATCCGTGAAAATGCGACAGCAAAATTCATATTTTATAAACTAAATAAAGCAGATTTTGCTCTGTATTTATCATCACTTGGTTTCCTATGTGAATGTTTCAAGTCAATATAAGTAGAATGTATAAAAAAAAACTAATCATATAAGGAAATATTAATATAAAACTCACTTATTCGCTAGTGTTTTGAGGAGTCCCTTCGCAATTCGCTGGTTGTACTCATGCATTAGATCAGACGGAGGTTGATAGGTGATGCCACATCCTTCAAATGGAGAATAGAGATGAATATCATCATCTATTTTCTCCTTGCCTTTTTCGCTGGATCCAAAAGCAGTCAAATATGGAGATTGTAAAATCTTTGAAGGCATTCTGTTTCGTTGAACAAGAGTCTTTGCATCATGATGAAGTACAATGTCTTTGACTAAAAGTTCGATGGGTAGCTGACCGTCAGATAGCAAATCAGCATTGCAAGATATCTCATGTGGACTGACCACTTTCAGTGGATGAGCAGCAATTGAAGCATATGTGGTAAAATCATATATGATGTGAGCCAATTATATTGAAGCAGATGTGGTAGAATCCTATATGATGTGAGACAATTATAAAAATATATATATAATTGAATAAATAAAAGGACATTTTTCAATAAACATTTGAAAACTTTACCGATGTATCAATCAATACTGGGTCTGCTGCAGATTATGGGATGTTATGTCGAATTGTAGCATCACCATCATCATTTTCACTCACTTCTTTTGTTATTTTGTGGGCTCCATCTCTTGCAATATCTTAAAGAAAGGCATATAATATGGAAAAAATGATATATTTAATAAATTAATGTATCTTGATTCAAAATTTTGTACTTACAACACCTTACGTATACACACTTACATCTTCAGGAACATAACTATGATCAGCAGTGGGCAGAACCTCTGTGATATCCTCCATGATTTGTTCCTTATTGCATATATCATCACTCTTTGTTTATATGTATATTTTTTTTAAAATAATAATAATTAAAGTATCTGTTAATGATATAATGTTAACATTCATGCATCAGTAATAAGTTAAGAGTATCAGAATAATTAGTAATGAATCAATTAAATGTAACTGATGTATTAGAGCATGTTTAAATTTATTATATCAATTAACTGCTAATGTATCAAAATGTTTAACTGATACATTCTTGAGTTAGTTAGGTGTAATTGACTAATGTATCAAATTTAACTAAAATTAAACAGAGAATATATCAATGTATCAAAGAAGTATTTGTGATCGCATTGTACATTTGATTTTTTGTATCAACATGACCTTAAAAGAATGGCAGAAGCAATGTATCAAATACATACCCCTGCAACCTCATGTTTCGTGACAGAGATCTATTCTTCAGCCTCGTTTGTAGATACACTAATATCTTGATCATTAGTAGCAAAATCCATTGGTATGGGTGAAGTAGGTTATTGAAACAACTTATCAGTAGTGTATTAAAGATCAACATGACCTTTTTGTTCAGAATCTTCAACCGTACATGGCATAGACTTGCCATCAATATCCTTCATGATTCAAAATATAAACATGACACAAAATGCAACTTAATAAATAACTAAATAATTAAACTACTACCTTCTCATCTTATGTAACTCCCCCGCCAACAGCTTTCATCAACTGATTAAGTTTTTTTTATTAACGCCTCGAGATAATCAATTTTTTTGTCAACATATTAAAAAATTAGAATATATTAAAAATAATTTACCATCAATAAAGAAATATTTAAATCTAAATGATTTTAATTACTTACATAATTTTTCAAGTATTCCTTCGGCTCATCAATATCTGAATTGTCCGAAATTACTTTTGAAACATCTGAAGAATGAGGGACACCAGATACATTATCGACTTGGGATGGTGGTAAATCGAGGGTTGAACCTGACAGATGTGGTGGCATATCTGGTTGTGTCGCTTTGGACACCTTTATTTTAGATTGATGTACATTCTTCCTTCTCTTTCATGGTGGTGAAGATGATGTACTAGATAATCGTCTAGGTCTCCTTACCAATTGATCTGGAGGAATACTTGAAAAATCCTCAAATTCGAAAAAAATGTGTGCTTGCACTTTCTTAATATTAGCAGTTGATGTAGAGGGTTTAGAAGGAGAAACACAACTATTATGAGGCAAATCAAGTGCTATCATTTTTTTCGGTGTTGGCTGTATATCAATACAAGCATTCTGAAACGCAAAATGTAAATCAACATGAAAAAATAAAATAATGTATCGCAAACATAAGAAACCTATTAAATAACTGTTAGAATGCAATATTGACATTACCTCAGTAAAAATGCTTGACATAAACATGCCAAATTTAGGCTTTACACCCACAACTCTCCAATTGCATATTCTGGGAATGTAATTTCTTTCTTTAACAGCAATCTCTTCATTTACAATAGAAGCACACTCATATATCCAAACATTTAGTGTGTATGGCATGCCAGCTAAACAATACATCTGTTTTTTCTTGGTGAACTCGTGCCTCAATGTTTTCATCAGCTTCGGAAATGCAAGTTGTCCCCAAGGAAACTGTTGATACCTCCCATCTTCAACCATTAGGAAGTCATCGACATGTATAGGTGTATAGCCAAGTTGAGAAAAAAAACGAAGGTGTGAATGAAGTATAGAATTGCCATTTGTACAGCATCCTGATTGTTGTCCCACCTACCTATTTGAAATTGTTGAACGAGACTTTCCTTAATTACACTATTTTTTTAGCCAGGAAAATACCTTTAAACTAACCTGCTCTGAGTGGAATCTGAATATTTAAAATCACTAACACTGCATACGCATTTCAGTCCATTTATGATTGTAAAACGCAGAATATTGCCATTTGCATGACGAATATGGAGTTCATCTGTGTTATCCTGCTCCAATTTCAAAAGCAATAGACGTTCTGTGATTTGACCTTGATAATTGCAATTAGGGATGTTGAGGTATGGCCTAAAAATAATTTTTTTGAATAACTCATTGCCCTCCCTATGGACAAATTCAAATCATCTATAAAACCCATATTGTATGTAGAATCAAACCTCAAAGAGTGTGTTGAAATTGTTTTATCACATATTTCATGGGTTGTATTGAACAGAATAATGACCAACAGTTAAACATGATACATTTAATAGAAATGATACATACTGACAAATGTATCATTTACACATTTAAGATACATTGCAATTTTAATGTCTATTCGTCAGTATGTATCGTTTCTATTAAATGTATCATGTTTAACTGTTTCATTGCTCTGTTCAATACAGCCCATGAAATATGTGATAAAATAAATTTCAACGCACTCTTTGAGATTCACTTCTACATACAATATGGATTTTGTAGATGATTTGAATTTGTCCATAGGGGTGGAGGGCGTTGAGTTATTCAAAAAAATCATTTGTGGGTCATACCTCAACATCTCTAACTGCAATTACCAAGGTTAAATCACAAAATGTCTGTTGTTTTTGGAGTTGGAGCAGAATAACACAAATGAACTCTATATTCGTCATGCAAATGACAATATTCTGCATTTCAGTATAAAAGAATTTGCAATCATAACTGAACTGAAATGCACAAGCAATATCGATGATTTTAAGTATCCAGATTTCACTCAGAGCAGGTTAGTTCAAAGGTATTTCCTTGGCTCAAAAAATAGTGTAAGCAAGGGAAAACTGATTCAACAATTTCAAATAGGTGGTTGGAACAACAATCAGGAAGCCGTACAAATGGAAATTCTATACTTCATTCACACCTTCGTTTTTTCTCAACTTGGCGATACACCTATACCTATCGATGACTTCCTAATGATTGAAGATGGAAAGTATCAACAGTTTCCTTGGGGACAACTTACATTTTCGAAGCTAATGAAAACATTGAGGTAAGAGTTCACCAAGGAAAAACAGATGTATCATTTAGCTAGCATGTCATACTCACTAAATGTTTGGATATACGAGTGTGCCTCTGGTTTAAATGAAGAGATTGTTGTTAAAGAAAGAAATTACATTCCTAGGATATGCAATTGGAGAGTTGTGGGTGTAAAGCCTAAATTTGACATGTTTATGTCAAGCATTTTTACTGAGGTAATGTTAATATTGCATTCTAACGGTTATTTCATAGGTTTCTTATGTTTGTGATACATTATTTTATTTTTTCATGTTGATTTAAATTTTGTGTTTCAGAATGCTTGTATTGATGTACAGCCAACACCGAAAGAAATGACAGCACTTGATTTGCCTTATAATAGTTGTGTTTCTCCTTCTGAACCCTCTACATCAACTACTAATCTTAAGGAAGTACAAGTACAGGAGCTAACCGAATTTGAGGATTTTTCAAGTATTCTTCCAGATCAATTGGTAAGGAGATCTAGACAATTATCTAGTACATGATCTTCACCATCACCAAAGAGAAGAAAGAATGTACATCAACCTAAAATAAAGGTGTCCAAAGCGACACAACCAGATGTGCCACCACATCAATCAAGTCCAACCCTAGATTTACCATCATCTCAGGCAGGTAATGTATCTGGACCATCGAGTGTGCTAGCAGATACAAAGGTTCCTTCGTAAGCTCCACTAAGATGTGCACCGTCAATAACTATCGGTCTGCAGAACTCAAACTCCCTCATAAATGGCCTCAAGGCTATGAACAGATACAAGAATTCATTTTTATCTGATTTGTGCATCCTTATATATGAATTTGGATACACAGTATTTAACATGTATATGTATCTCGACATCTGCCTATATCCATCGGTTGGTTTACCCCTTATCATTTCTAGTGCACGTTCCTAAGCACGCTATGCTTACTGGTACGTAATCTCAACACCATCTAATTCTCTAACATCTTCGATTACATCTTTCGGAGTATGAATTCTTTTATGATTGACCAATTTAGGAGTTGTCACACCCGCAACAAAATCAATTGTTGCTTGCACTTTGGCTAGTATCCTATCTTGCAATGGACATGTATGTTCACTATCGAAGTATCACTTTGAATACATCTGAATTCTTCTACATGAAGCCTTCATACACCAACCACAGTCATTCGAAAAACAAACTAACACATAGCTGCACAATTTTGTAACCAGCTTTCAACATATAACAGATACATTACATATAATAAATGATACAACCATTCACAACAATTCAACACAGATATATATTAATGTATCATACAACTTTTATTAATAGATGTCATCAATCTCCGACATTAATAATAAGGAAAACACAATAATACATAGTTGCAATGATTACACATACAATAAAAAGAAGCTATTGTTTTATGTACCACTAAAAAAAAAAAAATGAAAAGTTCAAGATACAATATTATCACTAATCTTACTTGTCATATATACACTAATTGTCCGATACATGTTATTGTCTACAACTATTACATGTATCAGATACACAACAACATGATACATTTCACGCCTTGCAATTATACCAGATACAATAAAAAAAAATATTTCATGTATCATCCAAACAAAAAAATATGAAAAATTCAAGATACAATATTATCAATTATCTTAATAGATCATATACACACTAATTGTCTGATACACATTATTGTGTTCAACATACTACATGTATCAGGTACATAACAATAACCTGATACATTTCACACCAATTGTATCAGACTTATCCACTTCTATATTATGATAAATTACAAAAAAAAAAAATTCACATGTATCTGATACTTTATAATAATCACATATTGAAACACAAATCTAAAAAACTAGCACATATACAGCAAACTAGTAATGTATCAAGCTGTAAGTACTAATGTATCATTACTAATATATCTATAAACAACTACAAAAATCAAAACAAATTGATTACAATACAGTAATAATGGTCACGTACCTTTTGTTATCAGGTCTTTTGACTCGAAAATTGAAGTTATGATCTATTTTGTATTTGGTCATTACAACCACTAGAGTTGCTTTATCATGATACAATTGCTTGACCTTTACATCTGTGCTGTTTGTATCAGCTATATAATTTGTTCTCTCCAATTCTGGTATGTAACATGAATCACCAATTTTTTATTCAACCATGTTAAGAGCATGTGCGTCCCTTTTCCCACCTTCAACACACGCAATTACACCTGTTGATGCATCAAAATTTTGTATCTCTTCAACATTTTTATCTATCAATACACAGTGGATACATACCAAATCCAACCTCATGTTTCTTCACCTCTACATACAACTTCACTCTCATATCATTCCTAATAAACATTGGAGAGGAATTACCTTCTACAATGTATCGAATCTCGATTTTTTTCTCAATTCATCAAATATTCAATTCAGCTGCAATAGCTGAAATAAGATTCACGAATGAAATATTTTCCTCAACCACTATCCTATCACTTCTGTATCGTTCATATCTAATCTCACTTTTCCCAAATTTCCGAGTGCCTCAAGAAAATTGAAATATTCATTATGTATCTAATCAAATTTTCGACAAAAGTTTTGAATCAAAATTGAGATGCTCTTCGAAATAAAGTGTTTCTAGCTCTAGTTTCGGATGAGCTTCTCTCAATTATGTCTGGTAATAGAATAGGGCGGCTTGCTCTGATCAAGACTCCACTTTTTGCTCTGTCCGCAGAGCATATGAATTTCCTGAAATGTAGATAGACCAATAGAGGGAATGAAGGGATAGGAATAGGAATTATAGTACCATTGGGGGGAAAAAGGGCACCAGAAGAGAAACAATTTGAATTTTGAAATTCTTCATTCTGTTGGGATTTCCTTCTGCCTGATTGACAATGAGGAGAAACGTATGCATAATTAATGAAATTTAATTAGATTTTTTGTTTTTATTTTTCTGTTTTAACGTAACAAACTGATAGTTATTGTAACAGAATTAATGTATCTGGAAGGTTACTTATGTATCCGGAAGGTTCAAATTTTAAGTGATTATTGTAATTAAAAAAAAAAGGAAAAAGGATAGGTTGTAATTTGTTCCTTACGCTATGAGATTCTTAAAATTTTTACTTTATTTAATTATCAAACAAAAACTAATAAAACTATTTTTTCTTTACTATAGTTATACACACACCTATCAAACAAAAGAAAATTAAGATTAATTTGATAAAATTTGTTGATGGGTCACTTTAGGCTACATGTTCAGCCCAAATTTTCCCAACTTTTTAGATGTATTGAATTAGACAAATCTACCAGCAATAGTCAGAATTCAGAACTAGGATAAGCTTAAAAAACACACCTAAACTATCTCCTTTTTTTTAATTTCATATCTAAACTATTGGGAGTGTGAGTTTCATGCCTAAACTATTAGGGGTCGTTTGGTGTGAGGGATAGAAATAAATAGTCATGGGATAAAAAAATAATCTAGGGATAAAACTTTAGTATCTTGTTTGGTTGTCAAGTTTGTGATAACTTTGTAACACCTTGAAAATTTCAAAACTAACGCCCACACCACTCTTTATTTGCATGTAAAATCATAACGGGTGATTCTTAAATTGCTCATATGTGTAAAGCTCATTTCTTTTGTATTCGAATGGATTTGGATATGACTTAAGGTCACAAGGACCCCCTAGCACAAAGTTGAGTTGAAAACTTCATTTTCGACAAAGTTTTGACATAAGATTCTACTTAGGTCAACTTCAAACAATCATATCTCCTAGCACATAATGAATAAGGTGGCCCATGACCCATCAAATTAAAGGTCTTTGAGTCCTCTTTCCAACGCCACCAAGTTTGCCTTTTTTCGAGCTCGAAGTAAAAAGTTATGGTCATTTTACCAAAGACTGCCATATCAGAGTTTTCTGAGTCTGTGAACTACGGGTCCAATATACGGGCCGTAGATGGAACTACGACCCGTACTAGCAAGTCGTCAAAAAAGTTCAGAGACTCAATTTTTGGGGTCCCTTTTCTATGGATCCATTATACAGGCCGTAGAAACTTCTACGGGCCGTAGATTGGACTCGTAAATGAACTTTTGAGCCTGAAATTTAGTATTAAGTCTACGGATTGGATCTACCGCCCGTAGGAACTTCAACGGGTCGTAGATTGGACCCGTAGGATGAAGTTTTGAGCTGAAAATTTTCAATATCAATTCCACAGATGGGATCTACGGTCCGTATATCAAACCACGAGCAGTAGATGGTCCCGTGGACAATTTTTATCAGCTTTTCAAGAGGGGTAGTTCAGTCTTTTCCACCCCTTCTAAGCCTAACCCACGACGTTTTTACACCTAATTAAGAGTCTAAACAGTGTTAAAACATTCTTTAACGTTCTTTAACACTTAGAAGATTCAGAGCAAAGTTCCTAGAGGAGAACAACTAGGGTTTCCAAACATTCTTCAAGATCTTTCGAGTTTCGCCAAGAACCTTGTTCTTTCCAGGTGTGTAAGGCTTTCATAGTGTTGGACTAGTGCGTCCACACGCTTTACGTATATCAGAATTTCAGAAAAGAGTAATCTAGAGTTTTATTTTCTTGATTTTGAGTAATTTCGAGTTAAGCCTATTGTTAAATTTTAATTCAATTCTTGAGTTATTGTATCCATATCATTGAGTATTGTTGTGATATTGTTCATGTCTATATTTCGGTATGAACCCTATTTACTGAGTTGATTTTTGAGTATTTGAAAAGAGAATCATTTTAACCCTATAATTGCTTGAATTGATTTCTGAAAAGAGTTTTAGAACAGTTTCAAAGAAGAGTTTAAAGAAGAGTTTTGAGAAGAGTGAAGGGAACTGAGAAATCCCAGATGTATCACTTTCTATATTGAGAAAAGAGAAAACCTTGATTTCCAAATATTTATGAGTTCAGAGATACTTCAGAGCTTTTCCTTTTTAAGAGGATCTTTTGAGAAATTACCTCAAAACAGAGAAAGAGTATGTGTTTACACGTTTGAGCATGAGTATATATTATTGGGAGTAGTATTGAGCACCGATATGGGGATAAGTTCAGACAACTCGAATTCCTCATAAACCATGTATGCCAACATGGGTAAAGGACTCATACTTTTTAGATGATTTCCTTATGCCTTCGGGTAGAGCCTAGTGGATCCACTTAGTTGAGGTTGTTCTATACCCCGACAAGGTATAGAATAGTTCTGACAGCGTGCGCGAGACGATGTATCATCATTTAGCTCATAGTGATGGTTGTCGGTTAGAGAATCTCCCAAATAAGACTAAATAATTTGTAATATTTCTATATACATCCTTGAGTTAGCATCTTTTATTTACAAAGCTTTAAATATGTTATCTCTTATTATTGCTTTGCATTGAGTTGAGTTGAGGTGAGTATTATCCTAGCCCCATCAGTTCAGTAATTGTTTTACTCAGCCATTTTACATACTCGTGCATTCAATGTACTGATGTCGTTCAACCTGCATCTTTTTATGATGCAGATACAGGTGTTCAGGGTCATCAACAGGCGCTCCGTTGATACCATTTGCACTCCAGCTAGCTTTGGTGAGCCTCCTTGCTTTCCGGAGGACTTCACACTATATTTCCTGTTTTGTTGAGTTGTTGAGGGTCCTGTCCTGACATCTATATTAGTATTTAGAGGCTTCATAGATAGTTAGTGTGGAGAAGTCTCTCAGTATATTTCCTTTTGATAAGATGTTTTGAGACTGTTTTGCAAAGTATTTTTCATTGTTGAACTTAAGTGTTTTCAGACAGTTTGAGTTTAGAAATTGTTGGAGTTTAAATGTCTTATATATTAATTCTAAGCTTGTTAATGCTTGAGTGAATCTTCCGCTAAGTAGTCAGCCAGGCCAAGGGGTTCGCTTGGGGACCAGAAATGGTTCTCGAGTGCCGGTTACGTCCAGGGTGTAGGCTTGGGGAGTGACAAACTTATCCCACCATTTATACTATAGTGATGGGATAAGTTATCCCTCATACTGGAGGGATAAGTTATCACAGGATAATTAATCAAGGGATAACTTGTTCCCAACCAAACGACCCCTTACTTATTAGTTTGAGAAACACATCTCTCTCTCTTTTATTACACTCTTTTTATGGTGTGTATACTACACTCTCTCTTTTATTTTTAAAAAAATTGACACATCACACTCCACATGGATAAAACATTCCACCTTGACAAAAATTAAATAGATTATTAATATTAATTAAAATTAAAAATTAAAGAACTATTATCCCAAAAAAATAATATTTTTTTATAAAATAAAAAGTAAAATATTTTTCTTACCCCACTCCACCACTTCCTCTCACCATACCCCCCCCCCCCCCCCCAATTTTTGATTTTTTTTAAAAAAAAAATTATAAAAGTTTTAAAATTTTTTTTTACTTCATCCCCCCCACCCTCAAATAATAATTTAGATATTATTATATTTTAAAAAAAATAATTTCACCCCACCTAACCATCCGCTTCTATTTTTTTTTCTCGTTTTGTAATAGATATATACATATATTTTTAGAAAAAAAAAAATTTTACTTGCCACGAGATTTTTTTAAAATAAAATTTTTACTTATGTTATATTTGGTACACAAATATAAAAAAGATTTTCCAAAAAATATATGTACTTATCTAACACAAAACGAGAAAAATGTAAATAAATTAGGAGTGGAGGATTAAATAGGGTGGAATAGAATTTTTTTTAAAAAAAAATTAAATAATATCAAATTTTTTTGGAATGAGTGGGGGTGGTTTGGGGTTGGGGTGAGGGCGGGCGTGGGGGGATGAAGTACGAATTTTTTAAAAATATTTTATAAAAGAAATTTAAAAAAATAAAAGGGCGGAGCGATTGTCGCGGGAGAGGAGGTGGTAGAGTGGGTAACAAAAATAACTTTTAAAAAAATTATTTTTTGGGGGATAAGAATACTCTAATCTTTAATTAATACTAATAGTTTACTATTTAATTTTTACCAAGGTGGAATATTTTATTCATGTGGCAAGGTTTTTTTCAAATAAAAGAGAGAGTGTATTACACACACCAATGAGGTGTGTTTCTCAAACTAATAAGTAATAGTTAAAGTAAAAAACTCACACTCCCAATAGTTTAAATATGAAACTCAAAAAATGGAGGTAGTTTTTTTATGCTTTATCTCTTAACCCATTGCAGGGAAGGATTAAAAAAAGGGACAAATACAATGAGCCCAGAACATGATAAGAGTTATAAAGTTGCAGCTGGACAAAAAGAAGGCAAAAAAAGAAATGATCCAGAACACGCGATAAGAGTAGGTGTATAGCAGCAGCAGTTTCAACTGACCATTGGAACAGGACTTGATGCAGACACAACATCCAGCAAGGAGTTCACAGGCTCTAGTTCTCCATGCCAAAGTTGAAGGGAATCGCATGGATAAAACTTTCTTGTAGCTCCATCTTTGTTAATCTGGTTATCAAAATTGTTCAAAAAGACATGATTATATAATGAATCACAATGAAGGGCTTTTGGACACAGTGAAATGTGCTACACATGTAGGTAAATTAAGATGCAGAGTTTCATGGAGTTGATGCTACAAGCCTACAACTACTAATACCAACAGGTATATCAAAGGTTCCTAGGGCTTTGATAAAAGGAATAGGTGGGGAGGCAAGTTCTTTATTCTATTTCTTATAAGCGAAGACTGTCTATTTTAACTTGAATAATTTGCTATTAGAGACTCAGTAAGCAGATTAATTAACTCACAGTTACAGTCCGAACAACTCCACCACTAGCACCATCTCGTGCAATGGCAAGAGATACTGCAGTGACCACCAGTTTCTGCAGAAAAGGTGAAACAAGCTTAAAATCTACAGAATTATCATTAAAGCAGATTAGTGAATAGAGAAGCAATACCAATACAGATGATTGATCAGAGCATCATGATTCATGTCCACAAAGAAGAGTATAATGACTAGTCGAAAAGCTATCCCACCGAGGAGAATTTCAGAAAACTTTACCTTATTAATTAACTGAGCCCATAGGCAAGATGCAAGTTCAAGATCTTATTCAATGACCATGGTGGTTGGTTGTAGTGTCTATCTGTGAACCACACTATGCAGCCCCTATTTTACTAACAAAATTATTTTATTGGTCTGAAAGCTGTGTACCAAATTAATAAGAAATTTTCTACTTCTGAACAAGTTTCATCTCGAAAAAGCATAACATACTTCTTTTTCAATAGATATCTGCATTGTTCAACTCAAAATCATGACAGATGAAGATAAACACAAAGCTGTGAAGATGATGGCATCTTAATGGTCCAACAATGTCAAACAAATTAGACAGGTTGTAAATACAAACTACATGAAACTAACCTCAGCTTCTTCTTGAATCATTCCCTCTTTCCATGCTTGGTCAAAGAAACCATACAAATAAGTAGAGCCAGATCCTGAAAGTAACAGTCAATGAACAGAATATTGTTCAGCCAACCGGTAGCACCTGGAGCATCTTGCACAGGGAAAACTAATAAATTAAACCAATTATCAGCTGTGAAGCTCAACTCTCAATATACTACATCAAGCAACACCAAAGGCAACATTCATGAACATATTTCAAACAAGACACTAGGGTGTTAAATCAGCTTCTTATCTTCCCAGAAGGTGAGATTGAACCCATTGTCATGTATAGCAACCAAAAATTATCAGATGATGTCTTAATTTCACTAGAGCACCAAAATGTAAGGAGAACATATCATCCAAGAAATCTTGAATACAGCCAAATAACCTATTCCATCACATATTAGGTTATTAGAAACCAAATACGTGAACCTTGTAACTCATGTCTAGTTCCGGTGTTTCTTTTATTTTGGTTTAGTTTAGTTCCAAAATATTCTTTCTTATCCATTTTCATTTGTTTCCATTTTAATTATTCATTCCAGAAAAGAAAAGGAAAAGGGCGGTGAAGCATATTTCAGGGTCTAAGACAAGAATTCTAGGAAAATCCTCCACAAACAGAGCCAACTCGAGAAATAGCTAAACACATTTAACACTCTTGTTCAAAAGAGAAACATGGGTTTCACTGAACCAGACAACCAGGTTATGAATATGATAAATCAAAACCTGTTGGAAACATACATATGCTACTGTCACTTTTGTGCTCTGGTTTCATCTAACTCTTCCTGTTCTTCTTCTAGTCAACAATGCAGCTCCTCATCTCCCTTACAAAGTGATGGGCACCCCATACCCACCCACCCCACCCCGGTCTCTCTTTCATACACCCATAGCGATTTATATGCAGCAACCAAAACAGGCAGTTTATTTGTTTAGTTTTGTTAAACTCCACAATGAGTTCTATGGCCTGGAGTATCTAGTTGTCTCTTTCTAATTCCATCTTCTAACTTCTGTTGGGTCTTGCTGTGTTTTCCAGTTTTCAGCTATTTGTAGAAATCATTTTTCCCCCAAATGGGACTATCTAAGGAGTCTGCTTAAGTAGTTACAGGAATAGGGGACAAATTTTCTATGGGCTGAAAAGAACCTTCAATAGCCAAGTGTTTCTGGAAGTATGCATGCACGAGATAACTAAGAAGTACAGATTTATAGCAAACCTCCAATAGCAAAAGGCTGCTCCAAGACTGCGCCTCCAAGAGGGATTCCATAAATCTTGCCTCCTTCATATTTGTCCCAACCACCAACAATCAGCCCTGTTTGGAGTCTATCCTGGACATACATAGAACAATGGATCAAACAAATATCAAACAAATATAAAAAGGTACATCATATATTAACCTAGGTAGTATATTATTTATGATGTATCTGGCCTAGTGATTCCTCTCTACCTCACACGAGGTAGGTGTAAGGTATGCATACACCCCACCCTCTCCAGATCCACTTGTGGAATTCCACTGGGTATGTTGTTGTTAGTATGTAACCTAGTGGTCAATGAAGTGGGTGTAAACCTTGGAGACCATGTTGAAATCCCAATTACGACAAAAAAGTACTAGGTGATTTCTTCCCATCTGCCTAAGCCAAGCCTTGGCAGGCAAAGATACCCAGTAACTGTGTAGGTGGGAGGTAGCAGGTTCCCAGATGAATATGGGTATTTATGCACTAGTTCATTTAGCATAAATATATCCATGAGAGGGAAAAAGAAAATGCATGTGTGGTGAAAATGCATACATACAAATATTATAGTGGCACAATTACCAGGAAATAATTCTTAATGATTAAACGGTTTAAGTTCACTAAAGAAAAACACAAAAGCAAAAGTGATGTTATAGGTCTGGAGAAAACATATATAATGAAATCAACTCAAAATTTACCATAATTTCCTGAGTAAGATATGAATGACTTTCGCTTCTAAAGCTTTCCATCACTGTTTAGAACATAATCGCTGTTCGTTATTCAAATCAATACTAAGTGTCAGGGTTATATTGATCTTACAAAAAGTGCAGCTAAGACCAGCCAAATTTTTACTACTATCAGACGGGTAAGAGATTGCCAGTAATAAAGGAAAATCTCCTACTAGACGGTGAAAGGCTGACATCATAATTTATTGAACCATCGAAGATGCACACGAAATATGGCACAAAATTACTTGAACACAATTACCAGTTATCTCTATTTGTTGAGACTTGTGAGTACACAACCCTGATCTATTCGCATTACAGAGGAATTAAAGAGATTGACAATTTTCAAGCTATAATGCAAAGATATTTACATTACAAGTAAAAGGGGAAAAATCATGTGACAAATAGCTAATAACAATTTATATTAATGGGACAAACTAAGAAAGAGTATAATGGTTACAGAGCAAACCTTGTTGTTGTAGGATAATAACCTTGCAAGGTTCGCAGCAACCTTGACAGTAGCCGGCTGGCCCAGCTGTATCCTGCATTCACAAGAAGACCCAAGATTAGAAGTTCCTAAAAATAACTCCGCATACTAAGTTGGGTTATCCAGAAAAAAAACCTCACATACTAAGTTGGCAAACAATACTGCTACACTATAAATTTACTTCCTTCCAAAAGTAGATACACAAACAAGAGAGCCAATTCATGTCCCTAGTTATAGAGGATGTGATTCAAACATCAATAAAATATACACAAAAAGAGAGAGCCAATTTTACAATAAAGAAGATAGCTATGAAGAAGCTAACAGTTATTATTGCAGCTTATAACCAGGCCAAAAGAAAAGAACACAGAAGATACCATTAAAAGAAGTTTTGGGCGGAGGGGGTTGAGGGGCTTGCAAGTTGTAAAAGGTGTGACCACAATTAAGCACTTCAATAATTAAAAGATAAGCTTACGTGTGTTGGTGTAGGAAGTAGCGAACGTAGTCTGAAACGATTTGGGAATCTGCTGCCTGCAAAAGCAAACATTGTATATAAGTCATAAAGAATTCCACTTTCTATGATTTATTTTCAATCATCAAGGAACTTTTACTTCTCAGTACCTTATGACTGTCCAAATTTTTTTCTAAACCATCAAGTTCAAACAACAGGTTTTATTTCACGTGTAATTATGCACGTGAAGCTAATATTGTTGGTAATAGAGTTCTATCACAACCAAAATGGTAATTGTGGACAAAGGATTAGAAACTTTGGTCCATAGGTGAGCACAGTCATATGCTTGATTCATTAGAGTATGCAGATGTGAAGTGTGCTAATTAGAGCATCAACGGCACTTCTAAGTGTGGCCAACACAATGGATAGACATAAAACAGTTCAATGCTTTAGTGTCATCAACAACAACAACATACCCAGTGAAACCCCACAAAGTGAGGACGAAAGTAAATGCACCAGCCGGGAATTGCAGCTCAAAAGCCTGTGGGGACTTAGCTACTGATGATAGATAGTGTAAAGAGGATAGGACGGTGGATTATTTAAGAGTAGGAATGGGACAAGGTTGAGGAATGCCGTCCCAAAATCTACAAATCTACTTAACAGGGGAAGAAGGAGGTGAAAAGATGATATGAAGGGGGTTAAGGCTGAAAATAACTCTAGGTAAGACTTCTTTACATGGAGCTACTAAAAAGAGGCATAAGACGGTAACAAGAAAAAAGTGACTTTTTACAATTGGTAGCAGGACGAGATTCAGTTTTTAGTGGCGGAAAATCTTAGGAAAAGAAAAATTGTTATGAATTGCATATGCAAGAAGTACAGAGATGACAAAAACTACCTCAGGTTGTATTATAGCTTTACCTCACGGATATGGACTGTGGTTTTGCTATGTCCAACATTCCATGGGTTTCACGCAGACTGTGGATGAAGCAATTCGAGTTGGAGGTTAGAAAAGACAGGCAAAGAGTGGATGGTAGCCTGGAGAACATCATTATTGTGTCTCTTTTGGCTTATTTGGATTGAAGAAACATGAGATTATTGTAGAATACTAAAACAACGTTAAAGTATTAAAATACTTTTTGTTTCACTTGTACTATTGGTGTAAAGAGAGGATTCACACTTGTATTTCATAGATTGGATGGCTTGTTAAATGATGGTGGTTGAGTCACTAAGCAACTAGTGGTGAGCCAAGATGTACACTTAAGAGGGTTCAAAATATGAAAAGTAAATACATGAAGAAACCCAAGGAGGTTCAACATCTACTATGTATACATAAAAATAATTTTAACCATGTATAAACAGAGTAAATTTCTGCAAACCCCCTCCGTCCCCCTCACTAACCTTGTTCAGTGTTCACAACTGCTTTTTCATCAGGGTATTTATAATGAAACTTACTTGACTTACCCCCCCACAATCCCTTGAAAAAAGCGACAGACTAGAGCTGCAAATGAAGCCTTAGTGCAAGATTTGGTCTCACTTCTTAAAGTTTCAACATAAGATCTTGTGGCACAGTATTCATGTCTATGAAGGAGCTCTATATTCTTCCATCAAACCAGCTTCAGCATCATAAAAAACCCAAGCACAGAGACAAATGATGACTCCCTTGCTGCCTTGATCTTATACTCAAAAACAGTAGACATCAACATAAAATCTCCCTCAGATGTAATTTGCACTTAACTTTTTTTCCTAAAACCACATTTATATGCCTCCCTACCTCTCTATATCGTAGATTGTCAAAATATTCAAATCTTTTCTCCTCGTTAGTAGTTCCTTGTCAAATAAAAGGGAAAATACAAAAATGCATTTCACTGGAATTAACAAAAGGAACCACAAACCAAGCATGATTACACATTTAACTCATAGACCATCCAAATGTACAACAACAACAATAACATACCCAGTGAAATCCCACTAAGTGAGGTCTAGGGAGGGTAGAATGTACGCAGACTTTACCATTAACTCATGGAGGTAGAGAGTTTGTTTCCGAAAGACCATCCAAATGTACAGTTGCATAAAACATAACTTGGTGAATCAGCTCTATCCTGCTTATTCTAATTAAAGTATGATTACATGATAAACAAAATTCATATTTCCATGGTCTATTTGCTCAATAAGAATGCCAGGTAACTGTTACTTAACGAGATATTAGTGCCAAATTTAGCCCTTTACCACAACCCCAATTTTTAAAACAAAATAATAAGACATCAATATGGCATTTAGAGAAATCCTCAATATAGATGAAAATATAAATGCACAAGAGAATATAATCATACTGATCCAGAGCGGCAAACGTAGACATTATCAGTGAGCTGAGTGATCTTATCAGAAGCCCTATTCGCAACATACATTCCTGAAAAAAAAAACACAAATTAATAAAAAAAATCTGAAGAATGAATGAATGAATGAAGGGATGAGATTAGAGTTACCGGTGCTGGTGCGAGAGTCAGCAGCAAGTACAACGCCGCCCTTGTAAGTAACTCCGATTATGGTGGTGCCCATGGAGTGGGGCTCGTTAACATCGACCGAAGCATTTTCCATCTTCAACAAAATCGATCACACTGGCAAAGCCCTACAAGTAAATTGAAGAAATGATGAAAATACTAATTGGGATTGGCTTATGCCAAGAGGTGTCAAAATGAGCCCAATAATATGTAACATGTCAGAATTTTAAGGATTGGGCTCAAGATAATTTAAATTGGGTTCAATCTCAATCAATTTAAGCCTTAACCCATTTTAAGAGAATCCTCAATTGAACCCAATTTAATCTCCAATTTCAACCCATTTTTAAGATTTTTTATTTGCATTAATGTAATATATGTTCCTATATTGAAGGTATGAATTACTATGTATTTTATATCTTTTAGGATTTATCTATCCATTTGTAACTTTTTTAAAAAAAAATTTCTTGAGTTGAAATTCAAATTATGGTTATAAAACTTGAAAAATAATATATTAAAATTATTGAGATGAAGCGGGTCAAATTGGGTGGGTCAAGATCCAACACGTTTTTGAGCCCATTTGAGCCCATCCCATTTGAGCCCAAAGTAAACTTGGGTGGGTCAATATCTATTTCAATCCATTTGAATATCTCAAATTTTAACCCAATCCGCCCATTTGACACCTCTAGCTTATACTATTACGTGAAGAGGAAGAAATACTATATAGCTCATAATTATTGGATCAGTAAACCAAAAGAAGTCGACAAATTAGCCTCTTATTTTTGTAACTTCACTCAAAAACGGTCCCTAATATTTAAGCGCATTTTCCATCCATAATATCAAATTTTACATTAAAATTGTGTTAGCACTATTTTAATATAAATCATCTGATAATTTTTATATTTTTGACAATGAATAAGCTAGTTATATTAATGCATAAAAAGGTTCAAAGAGTTAAAAATGTGATAACATTAATTACAATCCATCTAGAAAAAGTAGAAAGTCAAATAACTTTATGTAATAGCGAAATAGAAAATTTTGTTAAATTATATGCTTATTATATTCCAACATCTTGGAATATGCACCACATTAACTTCTTCAAAGAACCTCATAAGTTTCCAAATGTTTTCACAAGTAATGTCTATCTCCTATGAAACTATAGTTCTTTACCGTTTGTAGTATTATATCCACCACATTTTTTGCATCTAATAAGACTTGCACCTTTGTCCAACCCTTTTCCTTAGCATTCTCAAGCGCTATATGAATTGTGATTGCTTCAGCAGTGATGATTTTCTCAACATATTGAATTGGGGTATCAAATGCTTGAAGCAGGTTACCATAGCTATCCATAGTCGTCACACCAATGTTTGTCGTCTTCTTCCCCTTATGTACACTAGTATTTGCAAACAAAACAATACCATCTTGTGCCACAATTATATTTCTATCATTATTACAAGCAGGTATAATTGTAGAAGAAAGTGTAGGAATCAAATTGTTTTCATATTCATGAAAATCAAAAAGAGTTTTGTTTACAATATTATTGGGTTCAAAAATTTCTCTATTTGAACTCTTCGAATTTCTTGCCTTCCAAATTTGCTACATGATGTAAATTCTCATTCTGATTCAGCATAGTTTGCAGTCTTGTCTGTGATTCCTTCTGACATCCAGCACGTAAAGGTTCGTTGATATCGTCATATTTCAGATTATTACCAATTACACGAGCAGTTCCTGAACTGTGGTCATTGATATTCTACTCAGTAGAGTTATCTCCATCCAAAAGAGCTCCTTTCTTTACTTTATTAAAGAAATAATGTGGTGCGAAGAAAGGGGGATTTCATTGTTCCCAATGTCCCTTTTTGTGTCCACTCCATTTTCATTCAATAGTAAATCATTTGATCCAGTACCTTTAGCACAATCAACAATCTGTATACCTTTACCATTTGTAAGGTTAGGGGAGCACAATTTTGATTACCTTGTCATCTTGAGTTGGTGTCAACAAATCCGTTATTTTCAACTCTCATCCATATGTCAGACTAGTATCTCTTAACATTATCTTTTCGTACATCTCCCTTATGGAGAAACATGATATTTTTGTATGTCTTAAAATCCCACAATAGTAACAAACATATAACTGATTTTCATAACGAAATTCTACCCATTTTTCCTCCGAGCCCATTTTAATTAATTTTTCACGAGGTAGAGATTTTTTTATACTCATTAAAACCTTTAGAGATATGTGTCTACCATCCTTGCTTCCATTTTCAAGTATAGCAATATCATATGTCCCCCGAGAGCATGTCCAATCTTACTGCCTACTTCATAAGATATCCAATGTAGTGGTATATTTCAGACTTAGAGCCATATTTCAGATATGTTAAATATAAGAGAGTTAGTATGGAGTTTTGGTTGTCATTGATGTATGTTGATCAGATATTTATCATAGAGACATGATGTTCCATACAACATCTTCATCATGTCGTCTTTGAATTGGAAAACAAACTGAAACAAATTCTTACCTACCAATAATACTTACAGACCAATAGAACTTTTTCAAATCAGAGTCATTGCATTTTTCACCCCTGCACATCAATTCACAATCATCTTTTCGAGCAAAGTTACTTTACAACTTTCCATACTCGACATGATGCCTTGAACATTAATCTCAATTGAGTCTTTTTCCTCCTCCGTAAAAATAAACTTGTGAAGCCAATCCATAATCTCATTGGACATCCTAAGAATAATAGCTAATTAAGTTGAACTTTGGGAGATTTAGGTTTGTATAAGAATTTTGAAGCAGCCAAAAAATAAAAACAGTGTTGAAACCTACGCTAAAGGATTAAACTTAATAGTTTAGTGTTTTTTGTGAATGTGAAATTGAGGAACGTGGGTAATAATATGGACAACGTGGTTATTTATCTTAGTACTTGGAGGTTATATTCATATCATAAGCCCCCACAAATAAAGAGAAAACTACTCTCGCGTAGAGAAAAAAAAAACCCTCAATTTTCTCGAGGGACTCACAAACCATCTCCAATTTACTACACTAAATTTTACATTAAAAAGAAATATTCTCTTTATATTTTTCTCCCTCTTCAATATTATATTATTTTTTTTTATCATTTATATTTTTAAATTTTTTATATAATATAAATAATAATAAAATAATCAAAAAGAAATTTGGTGTGATGAATAGTGTTACATCAAATTCGGTGTAACACTATTCACACACTAAAATAGTGTAAGAGTTGGTGTTGGATTAGAGCACTAAAACACCAAAGGTTACACCGAAATAGGATTTAGGGTCTGTTTGGAAAGTCACCAGGTAATTGGAATTGGTGTAATTACTATGGTAGTAATTACCAGCCTAGTAATTACACAACCTAGTAATTACGTTTACCTGTTTGTTTGCCACAGTGTAATTACAAGTGTATTGTTTGGTTGCACAAGTATAATCATAAGGTTATATTGAATTTTAAAAATTAAAATTAATTACTTAAAATTAAAATTTTATATTAGACAAATAAGGACCTTTATAAATGGTATTAAATAGAATATTTAAGATATATACTGTCTTTTGAAAGTATATTAATTAATAAACATATTTTCTTAACTAATATTATAAAAAATAATTGATTTATATTTTTCAATTTAGTATATTTTAATTAAATTAATCATAAAAACTAAAAGTATAGAATTTCTATGAACATCATGAAATGCATGTTTGACAAAAAGATTAATATTATAAATATAATGTCATAAAATTATAAAACATTTGACAAAACGATAATCTATCAAGTCTAACTTTAAAAAATAGCTTGCAATGTGAAATATCGAGCCAGTACTCCAATGTGAAATATCGAGCCAGTACTCCTAAAACAAATGAAATTGAAAATATAACATAAGTTTTAAATTCAAAACAAAAAATTTAACATAATACTTTTATGTTAAATTTCAACATAACATACATAAATATGATTTAAGAGAAAAGAAAAACGTAAGTCCATAAATTTATTCAACAATGAATATATATATATATATATATGTTATATGGGGTTCTAAATTGCATATTTTACATGAATAATTTACCTCTTAATCAGCTTCCGAATATAGTAGTACTTATGCAGGATCTAATACCTGCATAAGTCATACTTACACGAGCTATCAAATGATCCCATTAAGGGTCGTCTGGTAGTTGATAATTAGAATTATGCATATATTAGTAATGTAGGAATTAATTGAGTGAATCAATGTGTTATTTTATGCAAGTATTTGTTATGTATGAATAACTTATTCATGTATTGATTATTGTACCTTCTATCATGCATGCATAAAATAATACATACATTTTTCATAACTTATACATGTACTAGTTATGCGAATTTCTAAATTGTCAACCAAACGTCATATTAATTTTATACATGAATAACTTATTTTCTGTCGATCTATCAAATGTTGTGTAAGTTATATAAAAATTAATTCATGAAAGGTGTGTTGGATAGAAAAATTATATTGATCTTTTTTAATTGGAATGATAATATATTCTTGTAGGTGACATGTACACGCTACGTAAGATAATAAGGCTAGGAACATTAAAATTATAAAGAATTATACAATTAGACATACATCCATACTATACCTACTAATCTCATCTATACTTGATTACTTTCAAATAATTACCTATCATCCAACTATTCAATAATTATGTACCAGATTTGAAATCAGATACATTAAGAAATACCACTCCTTAAAATTAGCCTAAAACAGAGTCCTTTTTATATCCACCCACTTAATTATCTCCCTAATTTATGTCTTAACTTCAAATCAATCCACACTCTCTTCATTCTCACCTCTCACGTTCATCATTAAATTCTCTTTACCCCTTCACCCTCACACAATCTTCTTCAGTTAGCCCATAACTAAATGGAAAATGGAGCACTATAAATCAAATTGTTGAAGTTTGTAACTGATTTAATCATTGTTTAAGTCATGTCTCTAATTTTTTATATAGCTTTCAATTGATTTTTTTTTTCTACATTTGGATAGTTATACCAAATTATTTTCTTGAAAGTTCATTGATTTAGATTTTTCTTTATTTGCTTTGATGGTAAAAAAATCTATTTCTTCTAGGTATACCCTTTTTTTTTTTTTCAATGTATCTGAACTACTTCTTCATTATATTTGAATTAGTTCCTAAATTAATGCATTTCAGTTACATTTCATAATTAGATACACATAATTAGATGTATTCGCTTAATATGTATCCAAGATACTCAGATACATATATCCAAACGCTTAAGATACATGTATAATGGGGATCGAAAAATGACAAGAATTGTAATATCAAAAAGTCATATGAAAATAAATAATTAACCTCAAAACTAGTGAGATTTATATTATTACCCTTAAATTTAATAGTTTAATGTAAATGTATATCCAAAGTATTATAAGGATAATTGTATTAAAAATCAGATGCTTCGATGAATTGTGAAGCAAGTAATGATGATATCCCACTAGACGCTCAGCCAGTAGAGTCGGATGTTCTTCCGTATAACCCACTTCTGGAGCCCATTTGTGAATCCATGGGATAGAAAATTCTAAAAAGAAATAGATTTGATCGATTTTTTCTAGATAACCGATATGATCTGCATAATATAACTCATTTAACTTGAGAGAAATCTTCGCCCATTCTTTGTATAACTTTAGAAAAGGTTCCGGCAAAATCTTCACCGTTGGTCCGTGTTGTGACCACCATACTAAAAACCAATTTGGGATTGTTCGTTCAAATATCTTTGAACATATTTTGATAAACCAAGTATGCTTTTGTTTATCATTATTGTAGCATAACACTTTATCAAATGCTAGGATATAATCCCAGTATGTAAAATTCATTCTTGTTTTATTGAGGCTTATCTGCCTTTCTTTCATGGTGGATATCCCCCATTCTTCAATGGATATAACCTGTTTGATAATTATTTTTGAAAAATTATAAACATTTTCATCTGAGCTATATCCCGAAAAGTGCTAAAAATCTGCAATTCCTGTCTCTTTCAGAATTGTTTCATAATATGAACGGGTTTTGTATGACTCACCCGGATAGTATAATCCATTAATCAAATACCTCTGGAATATCTTCCATGGCTCGTCTTTTCTCTGAATTTTATAGTTTTCAACAAGAAATATCATTTCTCGTTTCGTCACTTTTTCATAGGATTTGATATCATCATTATCCTCTTTAACTATTGTTGCAAATGTATCACTTTGCTTTTGCTTACCCAAATATGCCTGTAATTAGGCATATAAAGGATTATCTTCTGGAATATCTTCCAGATGTATCGATGAGGTTGTCTGAGATATTTTCTCATTAACCAAACTTTTTCTTCCCATTTGTATTACTGGGGAGTTGTATTACGAAGATCCATATGATGATGCTTGAGAGTATGATCTCTGTTACGGGGATGATCTTCCCCCTCTTCCTCTTCCTGTTCCTCTTCCTCTTCCTCTACTATTTGAGGATTCCATCCTACATATATAACAATTTTTATTCTGATAAGTCTTCATAAATTGTTAAATCTCTTTCATCATCAGATATCTCTGACGTATACGAAGGATAACCTTCCATCATATACTGATAGATGATTTCATCAAGTATAAGAGTAGCAATATCTTGATTAAAATGGAGAATGAATAGTCACATAAGTTTCTTCTCCTATCCACCTAGTAAAGAAAGTCATTTTTGAAGGTATTCTCTAGATAAGAAATATGGCAAGGAGTTATTACTTCCTTTCTTATAAAGAATTTCAAAATCAAAAGGGGCTAGCTGTGCTTGCCACCTGGCAAAAATTAATTTAGAAGCATCATGCTTAAAATATTTAGTAAACATAATTTAACTGATTGCGCATCAGTTTTTATCAAGAATTTTTTATTATATAAATCGTCTTGAAATTTTAAGACACACTTGACAATAGTGAGCATTTCATGAGCCACTGTTGCATATTTTTTCTGGGCCTCAGTTCATTTTCCTGAATGAAATCTAATCAAATATTCCGTATTATCATGAGGATTAGTCTGTTTTAAAATTCCTCCATAACCAATATTGGACGCATCTGTCTCAATGATTTTTTCCCAAGATGGATTGGCAAGAGTAAGACAAGGCAAAGAATTAACTCTCTGTTTAACACTTTTTACTAGAGCAGTATGACCGTCAGACCAAGGTTCTTTATAACCCTTTTTTAGGCGATCGTATAACGGAGCTAAATCTCGAGACAAATTTTTATAAAAAGGGGAATTATAATTTAAACTTCCCAAAAATCGTTGTAATTGAGTTCTATCAGAAAGAACATTAGGAAATTTTGAAACAAATTCAATAGATCTCTGAATAGGCGTTATATTACCCTGACTAATGAGATGACCAAGAAATCTTACCTCAGTTTGGAACAAACTCATTTTTGGTTTGGATATAACTAAACCATTTTGAATTACAATTTTTTTAAAGATGTCTAAATGCTTAATATGCATTTCAAAAGTTTTAGAGTAAACTAAAATATCATCAATGTACACAATAATAAAGTCCAAGTAGGGGTTGAAAATATCATTCATAATTTTCTGAAATTCAGAAGGAGCATTTTTCAAACCGAATGGCATTACATTCCATTCGTATTGCCCAAATGGAACATTAAAAGCAGTTCTGTAAAAATGTTCTTTAAAATTTTGAATCTGCCAATAACTTGATTTTAAATCAAATTTAGAAAATATATTGGCATCATATAATCTTGATAATAAATCTCTTTTATTAGGAATAGGATATCTAATCCACTTTAAATATTTATTTAGAGGTTTATAATTTATCACTAATCTGGGGACACCCCTCTCCTTTTCAGCAGCATTATTAACATAGAAAGTTGTACAAGACCAAGGAGATTTAGAAGGTTTTATTAGGGCTGTTCAAAACCGAACCGAAACCGATAACCCGAACCGAAAATAAGTTATTGGTTTATCAGTAATGGGTTATTGGTTTAGCAGTTTTGATAACGGTTTAAATTTTTTTTGTTATCGGGTTATCGGTTCTTAACGGTTTGAGGTTTTTTCTTAATGGATTAACCGATAACCCGATAGTAAATTAAATAATTTTATTTTTATCATTTTGTATATAAAGTCATTGACTTAGAGTTTAGTTTCCTACTTTTATTTTTGGCTGTCTCAAACTCTTGGGGTATTCTACAATGTAAAAGTGTTTGCTTTTTAGCAAGATGTTATTTGTGAACTCATGTGCATGGTTCATTTGGTTTGTCACCTTGTTTTTTACGTGATTTTTAACGAGTCAAATCTTAACGGTTAAACCGATAACCGAACCGATAACGATCAATAACCGATAAACCAATAACCGATAAGTCAATATCTTAATGGTTCTTTAACGGTTTAGCATCGCTACAAACCGATAACCAATAAGCCAAACCGAGAAACTTCAAAACCGAACCGAACCGACCGATACGCAGCCCTAGGTTTTATTAACCCTTTTTGAAGCAAATTATCAATTTCTTTTTTGCAGAAATCAACCAATTCAAAATTCATCTGGCAAGGTCGAGATTTAGTTGGAATCATCCTCTGAAAAGTTTTCTTCATAAGGAAGAGTGACAATATGCTTTTTCCTATTACAAAAAGCACTTGGACGATCATCACAAATATCAATAGAAAGTTGCTCAGTAATTAATATAATTTTTTCCTGAACTTTTGTAATTTTTAGAGTATCTAAAATATTCATGCTAAAGCACTCCAATTGAAGTGAATCAACATGTTTTTGCTTCATATCAATTAAAGCATTAATTTCTTTTGATACGGGATCAGTAACAAAAGTATAACTGATTTTTTGATTATCAGTACCTGCAGAAAATCCTTTAGCATCAATATGAGTAAAAGGATAAATAACATTTATAAAAGGAGTTCCAAGAATAATTAGAGGGTATAACTGATTTTTTACCAAGAAAAAGAAATGCAGAATGCAAACTTTGTTTTGGCAAATACTAACATTGGGTAATTTTTACTTTATATCTAAAGCATGACCAGAAGCAGATTTAACCACATGAGTAGTCTTTTGAAAATATTTTGTGGGAACTAATCCCTCTTGAATGCAACTAACATCAGCTCCACTATCAATCATAGCAATATCGGTTATTGAAAAACTATTATTAATTAAAATAGTGCATTTCACATACCACTTATGAGCAGTAATAACTTGCATCATTCCAAGAAACGAATTATTTTCAGAATCAAAATTATCAGTAAATTTTGGTGGTTCTTGATCTAAAACCACACATTTGCCTTTATCACTAAGAGACTCAGTTAAAGAATTATTTTTCTTAACCTTAGTTATTCTGTGATCACAAACCATTTGATTTTGCTTAAGGGATTTAATCTCCTTTTTAAGATTCTCAATTTCATATTTCAAATCATCGAAAGAGGAATCTTTCGACTGAATATTTTTATTATTCAAGCGGTTATTAACCTCTTTAATAGAATACGGTGCCTGATACTCAAAATTTCTGGGTTTTTCAAAAGGTTTTGAAGAACTTGATCCAAAATAATTTGCCAGATCAATAATCTTTTCCCGAAGCTTGTTATCAGTTATTTCTTTCAAAAGTTCTATTACATTATCAGATGTAATGGTATTAACATTCAAATCTTGAAATTGAGATTGCAATTTATAAAATTCATCGTTTTCACAAACATAGTTATCACCTTTGCAAGTTTGGCACGAATTATCACAAACCTGAACCTTCTCTTCGTCAGAGAAATCAAGTAAATCGATTTCAGCTTCCGATTCGGAAAATGAGTCATAATCAGATTCAAAACCAGAAGTATACAACAGTCCATAGATCTTTTCGTGAATATCTCCTTCTAGTTCAAGGGCTTTAACCTTTTCAAGCTTGCAATTTGGTGCTATATGACCAAACTTTCCACATCTATAACACTTAATATCTGCCAAATCTTTCTTAGATCGATTCTTGGCAAACCTTTTTGACTTTCGGTAGCCCTTCCTAGCTTCCCGTTCTTCTTTAGATCTTCTTCGAGATCTTTTCTTTTTATAAAGACTATCATCCGAAGGGTATCTGTGATACTTGTCTTCTGCTTTTTACTATGACCAGAAATCTCTGGTAAACCAAATTGGGTACAAAAATCTCCCAATTGATTTTTCTCTTTCAGCTTATCCATCTTCAGCTGTTTTGATAATCTTAACTCATTACACAAGTTCAATCCTTCTTGTGTGCATACCCCTATAAATTTTCCATAAGTGTAGTCACCATAAGGGATTTCTATCCCTCTTAAAGCCTTTCGAACTTTTTCTGCAAATAAAGAAGGAAGGCCATCTATAAATTTTGCTTTCCAATATTGTAACTTATTTTCGGGTAATTCCATAACCCGACTCATAAATGTGTCTTTATACCATCTAAATTCACCCAAAGTCCTACATCTAAGACCATTAAGTAATGTACGCACGGTCTCGTACTGGTTGGTGAATCTCCCATTGAAATGTTTTAAAATGGTAAGAACAAGAGTATAAACCACATCTTCTCTGTTTGCAACTAGAGCCATTCCAAGGTTATCAACACCTTGAGTAGTTGCTCTAGCGTTTATCAGCATTGCCTTTTCTTCTATGGATAAATAATTATCTCTTCAGCCTCGTAGTTGACCAGTAAAACCTGCAATAATCATTTTGCAAATATTTTTGTTCGTATTTTGAACACTTTTGCATATGGTGGCATACATAAGCATACGATGAACCAAGATAGTGAGCTATCTATCCGTTAAACCATCAAGATTCCATTCGTATATTTCAGACCCACTGTATAGCGTATTAGTCTGATTCCAATCTCGCTCTTTGATTAGAACATCTTGAGGAGTTGGTCGAGGATAATAATAAGTATGCATATTAGGTTTATTAGCATACCCATTATTACCTTTAAAAATTCCTTTGAGTTTCTTAAACTCTGATGAAATCTCATTTTTATGATCAAAAGTATTTTCAATCTTTTCGGCGAAATCTTCCTAAAGATTAATTGGTTTTAAACTTAATCTTGAAAACTTTTGATTTAGTTTTGAAAACTTTGCATCAAGAAGTTCTTCCAGATCATTTAAAGATTTAAATTTAAAATCCTGAATCTCAGGAGGCCGTTGAATATTAGCAAGGGCAATTGGAGCATCTGAACTACCTTTTGAAGTTGAAACAACATCAGACGTCTTTTTGCTATTACTAATTTCTTTTATCAAAGATGTCAATTCATCAAGTTTTTTGTCAAGAGAGCTTATATGTTCTCCCAAAACTTTAACATAAAGACTCAAGTAATTGTTTTGAGAAATAATATTATTTATTTCGGCTATGCTTATAACCGCAACATCATTATCAATAAATCTTTGAAAAGCTTCAAAAGTAATACCTGTATTATTAGGCAAAACAAAAGATGATTGAGGAGGGTAAATGACCTTATTAATATTTCCACTCCTATCTTTATAAGATCTTTCTAAAACATTTATATATAATGGAAGATAAGTGGTTATAAACCATGGTACAAAATACATAATTTGATTATGCAATGCACAAGTTTCATAAAATTCTTGAGAAATACTATGAAGATCCTCTTTACTATAAGTATTAAATAACCAAGTTTTACATCGGTTCCATTTTTCACTAAAAAATTCTTTCTGAATATAATTTCTTGCCTGCGAACCAGGACTAAAATCAATTTGGTGTAAAAACATTTAAGAATTATCGGGGTCGAATTCCATCTCTGAGTCCGTAGGTATATCACCTATTTGAGAAGCAGTGAGAATATCACCCTGCGTATTAACCACCTGCACAATGTTAGTTTGAGGATCGACCTTAATTACCTCAATTGCCTTAACCTTTTCTACCGGTTTCATAGTAGAAAGAGTATGAAGAGAAGCTGCACGATTTCGAGCTAATTTATAAATAGGTTCAATAGGAGAAATATGATTTATAGAAGGTAACAATCTCCGATCTGAGAACGAATGTCTGGAAAAGATAGAAGATTGCTCATCAAATTTACTAGTAGAACTGTTATCAAATTGTATATTAATCCTTCCATCTGGATTTTGCGAAATATGAGAACATTCAGTATTACTGACTTCATTAGTCAATTGTTCAGGGGCTATAGCTGAATTCAAAGTCCAAGTAGCTGGAAAGTCAATTTCATCCCACAATATAGTCCTTCTTATGGGTATCTTTGACTTTGCAAAGTTTGTTTCCATCAGCACCGTTTGCTGCGAAGTGTCGTATAATTTGCACTTCGAATTTAAAGTAGAAAGGAGATGATGATAAATTCTATAAGATAAGCATATCAGTTCTGAACCTGGCGCATAATTATAACCATGTGTTTTCACATTTAATGTCAAAGCATCAAGAATATTCATATCCGAAAGAGATAATTGCAAATTGGGTTGAGTATTAAAATATACTGGTCCATAAGCAACAGTAGATTCTATCGAACCTATCAAAGATTGTCGAAAATTATAATTTCTAGCATCACGCAAAGCTGCCATGAAAGTTTCAGGTAATCCCTTCAGAGTAAGGGGTTTGAAAGCAATTTGCACCATGCCAATATGCATAAAATTAAACTGATTCTTATATAAGTTAATATCACGCTCATTTAACAAACGAATAGTCTGTTCTGAAGAATTCAAAGCAATAGATTGCTCAATAGTTTTTATCAATTGTTTGGAAGACAATTTATCAAACCATCCATAGTCATAAACAGTCTTAATCGAGACTTTAGGAATCGTCCATTTGTTTAACAAATCTAAATTCTGAGGTATATCTACCTCCTGTAACCTGGTACTTTTTGTACTAGTATTTCCCTGTTCCATGAACAAAAGTTGTTCATAACTATGTCAAATATTTTCACTTCTTAATATCACATATTTGCCATGAAAATCCCTAGGCTCTGATACCATCTTTACAGGATCAAGTCGCCGGGCGGTAATCCGCCATAACAACGTAGATCTAGCAATCGTAGTACCTGTACAAGGGATATACAACCGAAATATAAGAGAATTTTCATCTAGTTTTAATGACTGTATGGAACTGGGTAAAATACCCTTTTACCCGAGTAAAGGGTCTGTCAAGATCAGAATACCGATTCAAGTTGAGCCCATGTGTCTAGTAGTTCTAACCGGGAATAAATTGCCCTTTTTTTTCATTTATCGGGACTTACATCAACCAGCTGGCTAGACGGAGCCACTAAGGCAAAGTCAACAAGAATAGTACTAAGATCTGACTGTACCACCATCTCAAAACCAAGTCAAAACAACTGGAGCTGAAAATTCCTTCATACTTAAATTGAGTCTAGAATATTTTCATGGTTAACATATGCAAGAGGTTAGATATCTGACATAGATATGAAATTGCTTAACTGGACATCGTCCGGGCTATAAGAGATAATATAAAATTAAAAGAAAATAATACCTAAAAGGACGAGATCCACCGGCTGCCTTCAAAGTTGAAGATTTTATAGATTTTTTAGAAGTATGATACAAGAGCTTTTTACAATAGAGAGAAAAATTGAAACTGCCTAAGAAAGCTTACTTCTACTCTGAATGAACTATCCTATTTATAAAAGAAAAAGGAATCTTTGTACAGAGTTTTGGGTCCCTTATCTGGGTCCCTCTACATTATTTCTACTGTGGAAACAGTTTTTCTACTTGTTGGTAGGCCCTTGGTTGCTTTATTGTTTGTCTTTTCCTCTTATGCTTTTCAGCAATTCTTCTGCTTTAAGCAAAATATCCTCTGTCATTTGATCCGACTCTACTAGCTGAGCGTCTAGTGGGATATCATCATTACTTGCTTCACTATTCATCGAAGCATCTGATTTTTCATATTGATTTATGGATGAAAGAGATTTCTTTTTACTTCCTCTAAATATCTATTTATCATATCTTCTTTATCTCCTTCCTGAAAAGAGATTTTTCTAGCAATATACCTAACCGACGTATCGTCTAGTAACTCCTTGCTAGGGATATCTGTATATTCTTGGATTTTTATGGTAATGGTGTCCAAGAGTTCTTGACCAAATAATATTTTAGTCTTGGGATCAATTTTCATCAGGTTATCCCAGAAATTATTGTAAAATATCCTATACAAACAAGGAATCTGTTCTTCCGTATAATAAAGAAATATTTTCACTTAAATTATTCATAAAATATTAAGTAAATTTAAATTATATTCATAATCAAACACAATAATTTCAAATATTATTTTATATTTTAAAAATAGAAACTTTCATTTTTCAAATTTCACAAGAAAACGTGGCCAAAAACACATAGCATCACTTATATTTATCTTAATAAAACCCAACCAATAGCTTTACCTGCCCAAAGTGATTTTCCGATTCGGGAAAAAAATAACTGTAATTGGTTTAGTAAAGAAAACAACTTGTTCGGAGAGGGGTTTAAGCCGAAACCCTAAAACAAACTGAAATGGAGTCTTCTCCGGCCGCCGTGAAAAGGAAGGAACCGGAGGTGAACTCCGACGAGAAGGAAGTCCCGGAGCTAAATTCATCTTCGAAGAGAGCAAATTTAACTAGGACCTGCGTGCACGAGGTAGCAGTTCCGTCTAGTTACACTTCTACAAATGACGAATCAATTTACGGAACCCTTTCAAATCCTTGTTACAATGGTAAAATGGCGAAAACCTACACATTCAAGCTTGACCCATTTCAGGAAGTGTCGGTTGCATGCTTGGAACGAAATGAATCAATTCTTGTATCCGCACATACTTCCGCTGGGAAAACTGCTGTTGCCGAATACGCAATTGCAATGTCGTTTAGGGATAAACAAAGGGTTATTTACACTTCACCTTTGAAAGCTTTGAGTAATCAGAAGTATAGAGAGTTGAGTCATGAGTTTTCTGATGTTGGTTTGATGACTGGTGATGTAACGCTTTCACCAAATGCTAGTTGTTTGGTGATGACGACGGAGATTTTAAGGGGTATGTTGTATAGGGGTTCTGAGGTGTTAAAGGAAGTTGCCTGGGTTATATTTGATGAGATACATTACATGAAAGATCGTGAGAGAGGGGTTGTTTGGGAAGAGAGTATTATATTCTTGCCACCAGCTATTAAGATGGTTTTTCTTTCTGCGACTATGTCGAATGCTACCCAGTTTGCTGAATGGATATGCAATATTCATAAACAGCCATGTCATGTGGTCTACACAGATTTTCGGCCTACCCCGTTGCAGCATTATATGTTTCCCATGGGTGGTTCTGGATTGTATCTTGTTATTGATGAGAATGAGCAGTTTAGGGAGGACAATTTTTTGAAGATGCAAGACAGTTTTGCAAAGAAGAAAGTGGGAGATGGAAGCAACAGTGCAAATGCTAGGGTTAGAGGTAGAATTGCTAAAGGTGGCTCTACTTCTGGTGGTGTCTCAGATATCTGCAAAATTGTCAAGGTGTGTAGTTTGGTACTTTGGTCTCTAGATGATATTATCTTGGTTTTGCTCTTTCTTGTTATATCAACTTACTTTCTTAGGATACTTAGATTTTTGTCATAACAGCGTTATTACATATTAAACTTGTTTCTTGAGTGAAGCCGTGCTCTTCAAAGAACTTTGTGCGTCTAGGAGTAAATGGGAAGAGATGGAAGTTTAAATCATTATGGTTGTTACGTATTGTTTCATAATGTATTGTATTGTATCGTACTGTATTGTTTTAATGAGTACACTGTTTGGATAGATTGTATCTTTCTCCGTCATTACACAATGTCACACATCAACAATTTGAATGATAAACCTATGAGGAAGATAGGGTACGAGTTAGAGTTGCTATGAAAAGGTAGGGTAAAGGATAAAATATGATTATTAAATAATAAGTATTGACAAAATTTTAAGAAAAAGGAGGTAACGTAAATGTGATCCATAAAATATGATTATTAAATAATAAGTATTGACAAAATTTTAAGAAAATTTGAGGTAACGATGTGATCCACCAAATTGATTGTTTCATAAAATGGACTTTTCGTCATTACCTAACAATGGATTTAAATGACGATACAATAAAATTCAAGTAACAATCAAAACAAACATTATATTTAAACTAACAATATAGTACAATACAACGGGTAACAACCATCCAAAGAAGGTGTGTCTTCTTAAATATACCATTGTATATTGGATGTTGGAATTAGTTATTTTAATTGCAAGTTGATTATCATAGCTAAATTCATTATATTTTTAAATTTTGTGTTAGTGTGCTCTACTTCTGGATTTTTCCCTTCATGTCCAATGAACCTTGTCACTCGTATTCCTTATGGCTTTTAAAAACACCGTGTTGTAATACATTGCCCTTTACAATTGTTTAATGATTTACTATAACAATGGTGATGCCTCATATCACTGAAGCAATTGATTCTTGACAATTAGATGATCATGGAACGGAAGTTTCAGCCAGTCATTGTGTTCAGTTTTAGTAGAAGAGAATGCGAACAACATGCAATGTCTATGCCCAAGCTTGATTTTAATACTGAAGAAGAGAAGGAAGTAGTGAAGGATGTTTTCCATAATGCAGTGGATTGCTTGAGCGAGGAAGATAGAAACTTACCAGCTATTGAATTAATGTTGCCCCTACTTCAGCGTGGGATTGCTGTTCACCACTCTGGCCTGCTTCCTGTTATAAAGGAACTTGTGGAACTTCTCTTCCAAGAAGGACTCATCAAGGCTCTTTTTGCAACAGAGACTGTAATGACTTCCCTTTTTTTTGTGTGTGTCTTGTTATCTTGTGCAGTTAGACGGCCCTAATGATTTTTCTCCTTTGTGTTTCCTTCTAATGTTTTGATAGTTTGCCATGGGGCTAAACATGCCTGCGAAAACTGTTGTCTTTACCAGTGTCAAGAAATGGGATGGTGATAGTCATCGTTACATTGGATCTGGTGAGTATATACAGGTGAGTCTGAATTGCCCTTATGACATGACTTAAATCATTTTGCATTTCAGTTTTTTATTCTTCAATTCTTTTTTCTTTCATGCAGATGAGTGGAAGAGCAGGACGTCGTGGAAAAGATGACCGTGGTATTTGTATTATCATGATTGATGAGAAGGTAAGTTGGTAGTAATATTCTCACTTTAAGAGTATCTTGTAGATAACTGTTATTGTCATCTTGAAATGTATAGTTTTAGCCACTTAGCATATGCCAAATTGCAAACAATGTTGTCAAGTATTCTTCTTTGCTCTTTTGGTGGATGGCTTACATAGTGTTTGATGATTTCAGATGGAGATGGATAGCATCAAGGACATGGTTTTGGGTAAACCAGCTCCATTAGTCAGCACGTTTAGGCTGAGTTACTATACAATTCTGAATTTATTGAGTCATTCCCAAGGCCAATTTACTGCCGAGCATGTTATCAAAAACTCATTCCACCAGTTTCAGCACGAGAAGGTTTTGTCTTTGTCAACGCCCATTCTATCTTTGACTGCGTTTTATTTTAATGACTGACAGTGAGGTTGTCTTTTTGTTAGGCGTTACCTGACATTGGAAAGAGGGTCTCTAAGCTGGAAGAAGAAGCTGCAAAGCTTGACGCATCAGGGGAGGTAAAATAAGTTGTTATCGACTTATCCTGGTTTTTAGATACCTCTATCTTCTTATGCAATAGATCCTGAAATTTGTTTCTCTCTACTGGTAGGGTGAGGTTGCAGAATATCATAAACTAAAGCTCGAGATAGCACAACGTGAAAAAAAACTGATGGCTGCAATAACACGGCCTGAAAGGGTTCTCCATTTTCTTCTTCCCGGTAGGCTGGTAAGTGGCGAGGCATCTCTATTCTCTACTGTACTTTTGTGAGTATATTGAGCTCTGATTAGTGTGGACATGCGTGACATTACCCTATTTTGACCCCTTGTATGATTTCGTCACCATGTCTCTGGAATGTCCATGCCTCTCCTCTATTTTTGGGTGCACATGAATCTATCTGCCATATTTTTGAAAGCCCGCGAAATGTAACTTTTAACTAATTACTACTGATACCTAAGCCTCTTTGTGAGACAAGCTGTAGTTCTGTGCTCTTGCCTTCTGCAACTTACACTTTAGATACTTCTTATAGTTTCTTGCTCTTTTTTTTAATCAGTAATTTCTTGCTCTTTTTTTTTATCAGCAATTTCTTGCTCTCGTTCTAACTTTACCTTTGTGAATCTTTTTGCTTGGGTCATTTGCTATTGCTCCTTACCTACCAAAATAGATAGAGGATTCTATTTTCTCATGATGCTACGTGATTGCTGTTAGTCTCCATTCACTTAAGCCACTGTACTCGTCGTGGACCCCATGTGATGGGGGATTGTGCGTGCTATGTATTACTTTGTGGTGTTCAATTTTTTTTTTTTTTCATTCTCAAAAAAATTCATTTTTCTGTTTGTATTGTTTCAAAATTCATTCACTTAATAAATTTTTGACTTTCCCCATTAGACTGTTCATCTTAATGTTGTTCATTGAGATTGCATCGATGATGGCAGGTCAAGGTATGGGAAGGTGGAAAAGATTGGGGTTGGGGTGTTGTAGTCAATGTGGTAAAAAAGCCTCCAGCTGCGTCGGGTTCTATGCCTGCTGCACTCTCTGCTTCACGTAGCACGGGCTATATTGTGGATACCCTACTTCATTGCTCTCTTGGTTCTGGTGAAAATGGTTCTCAACCCAAACCATGTCCTCCTCGTCGAGGGGAGAAGGGAGAAATGCATGTAGTGAGTATATAAGTTTGTAATAATTGTTTATTTCATATAACTAAATTAGATTATGACTTCATTTCTGAGTATGTTTCCAAATATTAGGTTCCTGTTCAATTGCCCCTGATTTCTTCCCTCAGTAATCTTAGAATATCTGTTCCTGCGGATCTTCGGCCATTGGAAGCAAGGCAAAGCATCCTTCTTGCTGTTCAGGAGCTTCATAAACGTTTTCCTGAAGGCCTCCCAAAGCTTAACCCTGTAAAGGTATGAATAATCTTACTTCTGGTTCCACATTGGATTCGACATTTGGCATTTTTAATATGGAACCATCTGTTAGTAAAAGCCAAAACTTAAACACATTATGTTGAGAGAAGATTGGCATCTTAATTATGTCCTTTTTGGTTCCTTTTGTGAAATGAGTATCTGGTTAACTGAATTCTTTGTCAGGAGAGATTGCCAATCGTGTCAAAAACCATAAATTAGTGTCACATATAGGAAACTGGAGCCATGTGTAATTCGACTGTATTTTACGTGTTCCTTCACAAACAGCGGAGGCTATATGCACTTCGTGGTTGATCTGTACCCTATATGATTGCAGTCTAGGCTAACCTACTCATAGAGCATTTTTGAATTGTTGATGCACAATTCTCTCAGTAATAAAAAGAAAAAAAGGTGAAAGAAATAGCAGAAAGGGAAAGTATCTTCCGTCAGCTAATTGTACTATCATTATCATAGCGCCAAGCAAACTAACTCTGGTATTTAGTAGATAAGGGTAGAGGGGCGGGCCCATCATCCGCGAGTTTCGAATGCTATAGTTGGCCCCAAGGGTTGGCTCCTGACAGATTTCTTGGTCATCCAATTTTTTTTTACCATTGTTACTTTCTCTGGCATTCATCTTATGCTGGTCGGAATCCTGCATTTATTGTTCTTGTAGTCTCACATGAGTTTAGCATCACATCCAGCATAGTTTTGTTCTGTTTGGGTCAAGTATAACGGAGGTTTACTGGCTGTGGAATGAACCTTATAAACAATCTTTCTTCAGCTTCGAACTACTGATCAAGATAAGTTTGTTGCTGCTTTTCCTGATTTCTATCATTGTAGGACATGGGATTTGAAGATCCTGAATTTGTTGATATAGTGAACCAGATTGAAGAACTGGAGAAAAAATTGTTTGCTCATCCACTACACAAGGTTTGACAAAAAGTTTATTTTGATACTCTGTTTAATCTGTGAGGACGCATGAAAAGTGTAAGCTTTTGCTTTTTATGTTTTTGATGAATACGATTTAATTATTGTCACTGCTTTCTACATATGATATTGCACACATGTGGAACAGTCACAAGATGAACATCAACTTAAGAGTTTCCAAAAGAAGGCGGAAGTGAACCATGAAATTCAACAGCTCAAGTCAAAAATGCGGGATTCACAGGTAAAGCTCCTACGTGGCATCTATTCCGGCCTATTTCACTCCAATGTTCTTCAATCACTAAACGATATATATATATATATATATATATAGAGAGAGAGAGAGAGAGAGAGAGAGAGAGAGAGAGAGAGATTTGCTTTCTCTTTTCATTTAAAAGGTTCAGGATGTTATCTCCTGAACAATCAACATCCTGTGGCACGTTTTTTGCTCTCATCCTTCTCAAGTTTTCTTCTATACTATTATACTCTTTTGAGCTGCAAGATGGTATTTATATATATTAAATTTCACTTACATCACCTTATCAGCTTCAAAAATTTCGTGATGAACTTAAGAACCGCTCCCAAGTCCTGAAGAAGCTGGGTCATATAGATGCTGATGGTGTTGTGCTGTTGAAGGGAAGAGCAGCCTGCTTGATAGATACCGGGGATGAACTCCTCGTGACTGAATTGATGTTGAATGGTAATATTTGTTCCATAATTAGTATGCAACTTTAATTCTTTGGACTTGATTTAAAAAGTGGGAGCAATGTGTTGATGATGAATGGTAATAATTGTTCCATAATTAGTATGCAATTTTAATTCTTTGGACTTGCATTAAAAAGTGGGAGCAATGTGTATTACTTTGGAACGCATAAAGACATGGCTTTGAAATTCTTAAGAGTGAAAGCAAATGCGTTCACATTAAAACGAATTAAGGCTTGCCCGAGCTTACTCTTTTTGCAATATAAGGATTTGACAACCATGTAGTTGCACTGAAACTAATATTACAAAAATAAATAAATTATTTTTTTCCTTTCCTGCTCAGTAGTTTTTTTTATGCCTTTATTGCTGAGTACTTCTGCTAACTGGATTTCAGAATCTAACTTGTTGCTTTAGTTTTCCTTTGGGCGTGTGCCAGAAGTAGCTATGAACCAGTGATATACGATTTGTGAATAATCTTTTTTGTTAGGTACATTCAATGATCTTGATCATCATCAAACTGCGGCTCTGGCAAGTTGCTTTATCCCAGGAGACAAAACAAATGAACAAATACATTTACGAGCTGAGCTAACTAAACCATTACAACAGCTACAAGATACTGCAAGAAGAATAGCAGAGGTCAGTCTTATATAGGGTTTGGAATTCAATGTTTGCATGTCAGAAGCACAAGCAAAAGCTTCTTTTCTGTTTGCAGATTCAACGTGAATGCAAGTTGGAGATAAACGTTGAAGAGTATGTAGAGGCATCAGTACGGCCATTCTTGATGGATGTCATTTACTGTTGGACAAAGGTAAAGTGTCAATGCCAATGTTGTGTTCAATTCCATGCTTAAATTAGAGTGATACTACAAGTTCAGTTTTTAGTAACATTTTTCTATAAGCCAACTCTCAAGGAGCTTATGATTGACACTAGTTTTCCATGCTTCAGTCCAAAGAAACTACCATCTATAGGACTTCGATCTTGCTGGAACCAGCAATCTCCTCTATTTCTTTTGTCTTTTCCTTTTCCTTATCTGATAGGTAAAAAGTGATCTTTTTAAAAATTCCACCTTTTTTATGTTTTTGGGTGGGGGGTGGACCATGAAATCTGTCCTTTCAACCATCAAATTCCAAGCTCTTTATTACTTGCAAACCTACTGGAAGTCCCCTCTGCTTTCAGTGCAGTTTTCCTATCTAGAATGCGAGTGATTTCTTGTTCTTTGTGGTCAGCCTAACTCTGTGTATTCTTGTGGTGTTCATATTTTTGGTTAAGCTCTATGATCGTCATTTACCTACTAGAGGCACATTCAGGAATATTGATCTACGATTGGGAAATTATTTTTATTCCGGAACCATAATTTTCTAGTTGGAACTTGGAATTGCTGATTACTCTTGCTTAATTTTTTATGATTGAAACCAGTTGGAGGAAAGTTGATTATAATCAAACTAGTTTCTCCTATTTCATGGAAGAGGTTTATTCAGTTCAACTCAAGTTCAGTCTTTAAGGAACATTTTAGTGTTGCAGGATTCTTCCTTGGTTAAAAATAAATGATTGCCCTAAACAAGGTTTCTAGCATTGTCTCTTCCACATTGAGTTAACCTAGGGTCTTTCCTTGCTTCAATTGAAAAAGAAGAAGAAAACACTGCGAAGTTTTACTCTTTCCTCTTATTTGTTTTAATGCTTTCCTTCAGGGAGCATCTTTCGCGGAGGTTATGCAAATGACTGATATCTTTGAAGGTAGCATCATTCGGCTAGTAAGAAGGCTTGATGAATTTTTGAACCAGGTAATTCATGGATACTTTGGTATTGTGTTTATGTGGGAAAAGAACCTAGATCTTTAATATCACGGGTTTACTAAGCAAGTTTGGTGCATCAGGGAGTACTTCCATGAAATAAGTTGATTTTCTTTTTTATATTTGCAACGCCTTGTACACAAGCATGTTATTATGTAACACTTCGGATACGAGTTCCCCTCTATATATGTTATGGAATCAAATACTGGAAATTTGTCTCTTGGATTTACAGTTAAAAGGTGCTGCACATGCTGCGGGAGACGTGGATTTGGAGAACAAATTTGCTGCTGCCAGTGAGAGCCTTCGACGAGGAATAATGTTTGCAAATTCTCTGTACCTCTAGTCTAGGAGTGTGTGTACTCGGGGAACTCTCATTAGCCTTGGATCAAGTGATGTGTAAATTTCCCCCTATTGATATGATGATTAACCAGCATTTCCTTTTATAGATATACTAATCGAGTGTTCCACTGCTCGAGGATAGATGTGGAGCGCAAGTTATTTTCCTAGTCGTAGCTTTTTGTAACTGATGTATCTCAGTGTTGTAATACACACAAATATGTAAAAATTTGACGCCGGAAAGCAAAATGTGTTGTGTGGAAACTGTCTTGGCTGCTGTAGTAAAGGCACAGAATGTGAAAACTTTCATTATTTTGAACTACAAAATGATCTTATGGTAATACATATAGGTGAAAAAAACTATAAATATGCGTTGAAATCTTTCAAGAATGACAGTAATTTTGCCTTCTGGTAAGCTTGTGGAAGCATATTATGCAGCAACAGGCTTGAACACAACTGTGGAATGTTTTGCAATGTGCAAGCTAAATTGCCCTCCTTTTTCACTTGTATCAACTTTTCCCTCACCTGGAGGAGCCTGCATTTCAAAATTCGACACTAGTTTGGCTATCACAAGCCCCAGAATTGGCAATGCAAGGATGATTCCGGGGCAGCTCCGCCTCCCCATACCAAACGGCAAGTACCTGAAATCCACCTTACCACCAGCAACAGCTGCCTCCGTGCCACCATCCTCCTCAAGAAACCGCTCAGGTCGGAATTCACTAGGGTTTTTCCACCATGCAGGGTTGTTAGCCAACCACCATGCATTTACAACCACCTTAGTTTCTTTAGGAATAGTGTAATCACCTAACTTTGCTTCATCAAGATTCATATGGGGTACTAGTAAAGGTATTGGTGTGTGGAGTCTTAATGTCTCATTTATTGTGGCTTGCAAGTAGGGCAACTCATGGAGATTTGATTCTGTGACTGACTTACCTTTAAGGACAGTTGAGATTTCATCCCTAATTTTCTGTTGAACATTTGGATGATTAACAAGCTCAGCTATAGCCCATTCCATGGACCATAGAGTTGTTTCAATTGCTGCAACATTGATATTCTCCACAATATACAACACATTTTCTTCACTTATTTCTCCTTTCATTTGAGCATCTATTATGTGATCAATAGCACAACTTATCTTGTGTTTTTCTCCCTTTTCAGCCATTAGTTTCCTGTACTCAAAAAGTTCAAAGAAAATGTTAAACATGAACTAGTTTTACGAGTTTTCACTCACATAACTTCAAATGTGTTTTCATGTCCAAACACAGCTTTAACTTTTAACTTACTATTTTTCACCAAAATATACAATAAAATAAAGCAGAAGAATGAGGGGGAAAAAGGATTACCTTCTTTTCTCTACAAAATAATTATTGAAGAATGCAAGTCTCCTTGTTTGCAAATCTTTGCACTTATTAAGATACCCTCTCAAGAATGGTCTAAGCAAAGGTATAAAATCACCATAATTGTAATCAAAGCTTTGAGCTAATCTACTTCTCTCTGAATTGAACTTAGTTGCCTCAATAAACAAAGGATCATCTAGAGACTCAAATTTGTCATCAAACATCATCCTATACATAATATTATATAACATCAATTGCAAACGTCTCCTTATAACAATTCCCTCATTTTTCACATTTTTCAAGTCATCAACAACTAAGTCCATCTCATTTCCCCACATATCACTATATTGGTGCACCACTTTATTAGTGAAAAATGGTACTGTCATGATACGTCTCATTTTTCTCCAATGCTCACCATATATTGTGAACACCATGTCTTGTCCATTCCCCGTAAATATATCAAATACAACGTTACGTGGACGTGACCCAAACTCAACCCCTTGTGCGTGTAGGACTTGATTAGCTAAGTCAGGGTTCGATACAACAGCTAAGTTTTTCGACCCGAGTTTGAGTAAAAATATTGGACCATAGGTTTGTGACATGGTCGCTAGGAGTCGATGGTTCAAGTCGTTGCCCACTTGAAGCCAATTACCAAAAATGGGGACGGCCCGCGGGCCCGGAGGGAGGGTATTTTGGGACTTGTTGGCACATAGGAAGTGGACAATAAGGGGAAATAAAGGGAGTACAACAAGTGAAATATTATTGAGAGGGAATGATAGTAATTTTGAACATGAAAGAAATGTAATTGTAAAGAGAATGGAATAAATGGTCATGTTGTGAAGTAATTTGGCCATGTTTTTTTTAAATTTGTGTAGGTGAATTATGAGAATGGGCATAAGGGGTTGTGTGTATATATATGAGTAAAAATGACAACATGGTGGGGGTAGGAAAGTTGGTGTCAAATGGTTTTATGTATAATCCATGGGCATGTTCAAATTCTAGGTAGGAGAATGTACATAGTGGCTATCTATTAATCAAGTCAAAACTAGTGAACTCATGGTTGGTAAAGCCAAAAATGTCATTCATCTACATTTAAACATTTTTTTTCTATGTAATCTATGCAATACGTAAGCCAGCGTTTGATCAGAGATTTTGAATCAAATTTTAAAAGTTTATTTTCAAATATCTGTTTAGTCATGAAATTTGATTAGATTTTCAATGTCTGATCTTCGAATATTTTCAAGTTATCAAAAACTAGCTCAAAATCGATTTGAGAAATTTTACTTTCATTCATAAAATTTAAATTTTTTTAGACGTAAAATGTGTCCAAACACGACTTCGAAATTTATGGTCAAATGAGAGCTTAAAAGAATCCAATTGGTCTTTGAACTAATTCCATTTTTAAGTTTTCCACATTTTAAGATGGCTGCCACAAATATAAAAAGTAAGAGTTTGAATTCTATGCAGTGCTGTAGAAAAAATGTTAATATAATAAGGTCAATTTTGAGTAATTATAGATAAATTTTAATAATAAACATCAATATATAACATGTTAAAAATGATTACTAAGTACAATAAACAAATATTCGGTATTTCAACATATCCACTTGTCTATTCCATTGATATATACAACTCCATTTATCACAAAAATTACGTGAGATTATAATGAAAAGTAATAGGGGTGTCAATGGTACTGTTCACATGCTTATTTTGTTATTTATTTTGTATAATCAAAATTAGATTTTTTGTTCAATTTTTAATATTTTCTAAAACACGTCAGGTTAAAGTTATAAGTAAAAGTTAGAACACGATACCATACATATTTGATATTTTTATGGGACTTGACAAAATTATATATTATATACTACATCCTGGACAAAATTTTTTAGAAAATGTTTGCTTGGAGGCATAAGTTGTGCCATTGCACTTATGCATTCAGACATGAAAGGAAATAAAATTACCTAAGGTAATAATATATGCATAAGTGAAAGACACAACAATGATTTTGTAAGAGATTTTATTCAATAACTCAATGACTCTTGTATTTTTGTACATTGAATGTATATCTCTACACAATGAATGTATCTCTCACTACATTGAAATATGTAATAAGGCACCCCTATTTATAGGACTAACAATCAAAGTAAACTAGGACTAGGAAACTATAAAACTAACAAATCCTAATTAAACAATAAATAAGTAAATACCATAAATAACAAATCCTAAACTAGTAAGGAATCCTAAACTACTTAGGAATCCGATTCTTGGTTTATTTCCTACATAGCCTCCCTTAAACCAAGATCTTCAAATGTGACCATGCCCAGCATCTTCTTCAACTTTCTGAAATATGTAGCATCAACAAAATCGCGTGTGCCATCTTTGGTCAACTTCAATCTCTCTTCAGCAGAATTCAAGATCAATTTGACTTTCTTCATATTTAATATTTTAACAATATCATCATCATATTTTTTTTCTTTTCTTGTATTCTTGAATAACCATTCTTGCCTTAAAATCGTCTGCTTCTCCAATTGATTTGTACTTGATCTTGCATGTCCATTCAACACCAGTTGATTGCGTATATGGTAGAGTAGGATCCTCAACAAATAATTTTTCATCCTCTTCAAAACTTATAATTTTAAATAATGATTCAGAGTTGATTGTATCTTCACTATTCATAGTCATGCACTTTAATTGCGGATCTAGAACTTCAACTGTTTTTGCTTCAATTTTGGGTAGATCATCAAAAACTTGCTCTTGGTGAACACTTTTGCTTCTTTTATTACCAGCTTCATCTTCAAAAGCTTCAACTAATTTTTCTTGTGAGACAATAGTGAGTATTTCAATTTCTTTTTCAATAGCTTCACTTTGTATAGACCAATCATGTCTACTACATGTCTCATGGGTTAAATTACTAACCTCTATCGAAGCAACATCAGTTTCCACCAAATTTTTCTGTTTAGTTGTTTCAGAAATTATTGATTTATTAGATTGACCACTATTGAAGTCTTCTTTGCAATTAAAAGCATCTATACCGCAATGAAAATTACCTCTATCTTCCTTTTCTTTTTCCATAATTTTTAAACTTTGATCTTCTTCATATATTTCTATCAGATTTGATGATTATTCTTCTTCTTTTAATTGATCATCCTTTCTTTGGTCTTCATTGTAAGAGACTTTATTCAATAACTCAATGACTCTTGTATTTTTGTACATTGAATGTATATCTCTACACAATGAATGTATCTCTCACTACATTAAAATATGTAATAAGGCACCCCTATTTATAGGACTAACAATCAAAGTAAACTAGGACTAGGAAACTATAAAACTAACAAATCCTAATTAAACAATAAATAAGTAAATACCATAAATAACAAATCCTAAACTAATAAGGAATCCTAAACTACTTAGGAATCCGATTCTTGGTTTATTTCCTACAAAGACATAATTTAAGCCACTAAACTTATGCATTTGGCTTAATCTCAGAGATAATTTGTGTCACTGTATTTATACTTGTGCTAATAAACTTATGTGTGAGGCATAATGAACGAATTTTCTTGTCTTGTAATTTTTTTTCCATTATCAAGGCTATTTCGATCATTTTTTTGTTACTTGAAATAAAAATTAAAAAGGCAACATTTTTAAAGGGAAAAAAATTAAAGGGTAAGTTACATAAATCACGTAAAGATGAAATTACTATCTATCCCTACTTTTTTTCTAATTACAATAATCCCTTAAAATTAACCCAATCCAGATACATTAATGAAAGCGCGGATACATTAATACAAGCACGGATACGTTAATACATTAATACGGATACATTATTAAAATAAAAATTAACTCAATTCGGATACATTAATGAAAGCGCGGATACATTAATACAAGTACGGATACATTAATACATTAATATGGATACATTATTAAAATAAAAATTAACCCAATCTGGATACATTAATGAAAGCGCGGATACATTAATACAAGCACGAACACATTAATAAAATAAGACATTTTAGTTATTTTTAAAAAATATAGAGACAAATGAAAAATAATATACTTAAAGATGTGTACTTTAGTAATTTTTTCAAAATTAAAAACCACACTAAACAGAGACATTTGTGGAATGACCCCAATTTAAATAAAGTTTTAAGTTGTATATTTTTATAATTTTCAGTATATAGTTTTCCTCTTGGAGAAGGCCCATCACCAAAAGAACATTTACATGGGCTTAGATAGATAAGAAGTTGAAAGTGGAACCCGCAATAGGCCCAGTTTTAAGTTTACCGGCAACAACATTGTGCGTCTGAGCTTCTCAGGATAGTCATCAATGGCAGCTGTGTTAGTTGTGTCCACAGCCGTAACTCCAAAATTAAGGTTAATTTCCCACCAAAATCAATCTTCTGCACGCAAGGTACAATTTTCACTAACATCAATCTTGGCTATACTCCCCTCACTCCCTATTTTATGTGGCAGTTTTTTTCACTTTCCTTGAACTAATCTTTGAAGCTAAATTGAATTAAATCAACTCAAATCAGCTTGTTTGGATGATTTTAATTTGTTATGTATCATTGTATTGTATTGTACTCGGCTTAATACATAAACATACCCTTTAACTTGGACTCAAATGACATATTTGCTCCCAACTTTGGGAATACACAAGTAGGCAGTTTAACTTGAACAAGTAGGACACCACATACGACATGAGTTGCCACGTAGGACGCATGTGTCTACTTGTATTATGCCTATTGTACTATATTGCCATGTAGGACTCCACATAGGATGCATAGATGTCAGCTCAGACCAAGTTAGATGACACGTTTATGTATTAGGCTTCTTGTATTGTTTTGAAGAATACAATGTTTGGATAGCTTGTATTATTTTCCATTGTTACATTATGCCATACATCAACAATATGAAGGATGAAATGACAATATTATAAAGAAAAGTAGGAAAAGCAAGATAAGTGGCAGAGTTATTGTAGAATAAGTAGGGTAAAGGATAAAATAAGATTATTAAATAATAACCAAAGGCAAAATGAGAAAGAAAAGAAAGATAACAACACGACCACACTAAATAGGTCGTTACATAAAAAGATGAGACTTTTCGTCATTACATAATGATGGATTTAACAAGACATACAATAAAATTTAAGTAACAATCAAACCAAATATTGTATTTAAAGCAGCTATACAATAAAATACAATTAGTAACAACCATCCAAACAATCCTTGTATAAATAGTTTCATAATGTTGCCCTTATAAGGAAGTTGTATGCTGTACTGATCACAGAGACTTTGGCACAACAAACAGGGAGGAAATAATGATCCACGTGGTAGTTATGCCGATTGTGCTTCACTGATAAGGGGTTTAAGTAGGAAAAAATTGCCTGTTGCTGCTGAAAGGCTAGTCCTTGAAATGAAATCTGAGGGTGTTGTACCTGATAACTCTACCTTGTCAGCATTGATGCTATGCTATGCCAGTAATGGTTTATTTTGCAAAGCATTAGCTGCTTGGGATGAAATTATAAACAGTTCATTTCTGCCGGATGTTCATGTAATTGCTGAACTGATTGATATCTGTGGCTGCAAAGGATATTTAGATGTTGCTGTCAGAATATTGCATCAGATTCAGTTGAAAGATTCCAACTTGCTTCCTGATGTTTATGCTCAGGCTATCTCTCGTTTTGGAAAGAAGGGGAAGCTTGAACTTATGGAAGTTATGTTGAAAGAGATGGTTTCCATGGGGTTCCCTGTTGATTCTACTACCGGAAATGCCTATGTAATATACTATAGCAATTTTGGCACACTGAGTGAAATGGAAGTTGCATATGGCCGTCTTAAGATGTCAAGAGTTCTTATAGAGGAAGAAGCGATCAGGTCGATCTCCTTGGCTTATCTCAAGAGAGAGAAGTTTTATAGTTTAGGTCAGTTTGTAAGAGATGTCGGTCTTTGTAGGAGAAATGTGGGAAATCTACTGTGGAACCTGTTACTTCTTTCCTATGCTGCTAACTTCAAAATGAAAAGTTTGCAGAGAGAATTTGTGAAAATGGTAGAAAGTGGATTTTTCCCTGATCTTAATACTTTCAATATTAGAGCTTTGGCATTTTCAAAAATGTCTTTGTTTTGGGATCTGCATGTAACCCTTGAACATATGAAACATGAGAAGGTAGTTCCTGATCTTCTGACTTACGGTTCTGTTGTTGACGCATACTTAGATAGAGGTCTGGGACGAAATTTGGATTTTGCTTTACGGAAATTGAATAAAAATGATTATGTTACAGTAGCAACAGAACCGCTCCTATTTGAGGCCATGGGGAAAGGGGATTTCCACTTAAGCTCAGAGGCACGTTTAGAGTTCAGTAAGAAAAAGAATTGGACGTATGAGGAGCTTATCACCACCTATCTCAAGAAATACTTCCGCCGTAATCAAATCTTTTGGAACTATTGATGATGAATAACATCTGAGCTGGAAGTTCTTTGCAATCACATTGTGCTCAGTTATTTGAACAAGTAAGCATGTTTGTCATTGCTTACTGAAACAAATTTAACTCTATGAATGTGCATAAGTAACTTCTGATAAGCGAGACAGTAATATACTGATATCCACCTCAGACATGTTGCGTAGTATGCCATAATATGTGAGAAAGATGAAACAGTTTCTTAAACAGTATTTGATCCTAACGAGATTATAACATTTTGTCCTCTGTCTGCCCAGTTCTTCAGATACACTGGTTTAAGTGGTTTATCGGCCCTGACTGCAGCTACCCCCATTCACTGATTTTATCAGAAAGGATATAACTGAAAGCTGAATTTGTGGGTTAGTTGCAATTTACAATTCTAAACTTTCTTTTGTTTTTTCTCTTTTCTTTTAATCATCATTTATGCTTTTGTTTGGTCCCTTTCTTGTCTATCCATTCAGTAAGCTCACCTGAGTGGCACAATTTAGTGGATAGATTAACAGACTCTAACAACAAATCAAAAAGAAACTGAAGATTAGTAACCTGAAAGAAGACAAACTCCTGCAGATAAATGAAACTCCAGGAGGATCTTCAGCAACAGTTTTCTCCGAGTGGAACAACTTTATGTCTCCAAAGACTCCCAGGAAACTATCATTTTTCTTAAAGCTTTATACACACACACACACACACTCAAAATCTGCCTTGATGTGGCGAGGGTTAGATGGACTTACACCTGAGTATTAGTATCTAAAAGGGCGAAGATTGAAGAGAGATTAGACTCAATGGGTTAATGAGTGGGCCTAGAGTAATTTTAGTGGCTCAATGGGCTGAATTGAGCGAAACCCAGAGCAGCTTTATGGGCTGAGTTGAGAAAGAGAAGCGCACAACAATAGAACATGAAAAGAGAAAATCGTTGTGCAAATGGGCTCACGAGAGTTTGGCTCTAATATCATGTGAAAGAATATGAGCATCTAACCCAAAACCTTAAGGCAATAGGTGGTCCAGGACTTTATAAATCTCTTCAAAAACCCATACACTGCCTATGAGGGACAAGTGTATTCTCTAATGGATACCTAACAAACATCGGACTCAAAGCAAACGTACCATCATGTCCAAGACTTTGTCCCTATTAATTTGTATTGTTTATATGAATTTTTTTCTTTCATTGTCTTTGTGTGCTATTTTTCAGTAAGTTTGCATGAATCCTGATAAGAAAATTGATATTGGACCTAACTCAAGCCCCAAAGCTAGCTCATGAGGTGAAAATGGTCCAAAATCATATAAGGAGATCCCACAATCGATGTGGGAACTCAACACTCTGTACGCTAGGACTGGAGATCTGGAGCATGAACAATATAAGATGGGGGGCTTAACATATGATAAACCAAGAGAATTGGGATGGGCCTAACTCTAATACCATGATAAGAAAAATGGACTGTGGTCCTAACTCAATATCAAAAGCTAGCTCATGAGGTGAGGATTGTCGAAAACCATATAAGAGATCAAATTCTGTTCAGCTTGTTCAGGGTAAAGTGGCCTCTAAGAAGTCTCTGTTAAAAGTTGTTATAAGAGAAACATTTCATTTGGATAGTACTTGGCAATGGCCTTGGAAGATGATTTGGAAGACTAAAACTCTAGTTAAGGTAGCATGTCTGAAATGGATTGCGACCTAGGGTGCATGTCTACTCAAAATAATTTACAGAAGAGGGGCTTTATTTTGTGTAACAGATTCTACTTATGTGAAGAGCAGTAAACAGTTGAACATTTACTTCTCTACTGCAGATTCTCTGGACAAGGCTGGGAACTTTTCCTTAGCGTTTTTGGCTTCTCATGGGTGATGTCAAAAGTTATAAGGGCCTATTAGTCATTAGAAATCTGGCATATTCAAAGAGTTCCTAGTAGGCTGAAACAGATATGGAATACCATCCCACTCTGCATTTCTTGGATAATCTGACAAGGCTTTGTTTGAAGGACATAGAGATCACATTTCTAGAGTTAAAAATAAGTGTGAATCTGTACTTCTGGTGTAATAGCAATATGTTAGTTAGTCTAGAATACATGGATTTTCTGAAGTTGTTAGGTAGAAAAGAGTAGCAGATTGTTTTGTTGGGCTCTGTTTTGATTCTTGTATCCTTCTTGGTACTGTTTCAATCATACTTTACCTTATCAAAAAATAAAATAATAGGAGACCAAATACCCATTCCACAACTGACGTGGAACTCCGCCAACAAAACTTAATTTTTCGAGACAACTTCATTCCATGTGATTTTAGGTCTATATTGTTCCCTTTTACTACCTTCAATCATCATGATTTCGGTTGAAAATATAGTTAACAAAATAAAAGTATGCTTTCTCTGACAACTTAAGTTTCTAGATGAGTTGGTCACATATTTCAACATGGTATCAGAACTCACCGCCACCCATTATCAAAAAGAATTTCCACATTCTTGGCCAATGAAAAAGAATTAAGCCCACAAGTGAGGGGCCGTGTTGAGAATATAATTAAGAAAATGAATGCGTGCTCTCTCTAATAGCTGAAGCTTTTAGACGAGAATGGTCACACACTTCAACAGTTTCACAAATATGGACCGGTGCATCTGAGGTCGATATATCACGTGACGAGTAAATCATCTCTAACAACCTTTTCTCATTTTATCCTCTGCGTGCGCTACTTTCACCTTTTGCCAAATGTCATCGTTTTTATTTTTTTCTAATCTTGTATGACTGCACATCCGTCTAACATTTGCATTTCTCCTTGCGCTTATTTTGAAAGAAAAGAAACATCTTCCAAGTGTTATAATCACACTGCTTGAATTTTTTGGTTTCACTAAAATAGTTGGACGTTCCATCTTGTCCATCTTCCAGCTTGTTAATCTTCTGGTGTCAAATTTTCTTGGTTAGAGCTAATGAGTACAGGAAATTCCTATGCCTGCATGTTTATAGTGTTACTCATGCCACATGACCTTTAGTATATTGGATCTTAAAGGGAAAAAAATACTTTTTTATAAACCAAAAGGAAACATGGTATCAGAAGTTTGTCAACTTTTATGAACATAGTTTAGTTAAAGCATCATTTTCTTTTTGCAGGATAAATAACAAGTAACTGGTAGCTGGATGAAACCAGCCATCTTCAGCTTTCTAGAAGATGAACTACAGTAAAGAAACCGCTTGTGGTATCTTCGGTGTCAACAGCATCTTGGCTCCTCCAACTTTTTTCTGTTATAAGCATATTCTTATTCACCACTTGATTTTGTGCTTGATGAAAAGGGGTTGCTTGAGCGGCTTTTATTGCTATCTGATCCTGAAATTACCTGCAAAAGATCATGACTTGTTATGTGTTTGAAGGTTCTTCTTCACGGTGGGTATGCCAATCAACATTGCTGACATTCTTCCATCTGCAGCATTTTCATGGTATTTTCTTGAAGTTGAAACTGTTCTCAATTTGTTTTTACAAAGATGTTCTTATATCACTTATTTGAGAGCTAGATCGACTTTCACTAGTTGGGCTTCTTGGGCTGCTTCCAAAATGCATTGGTTGCATTGCTTCTTCAGCAAGTATGCGTAACCTGTTAAGTTCAGGCAATATTACAGTGCCAAGATCTGGTCGATCTTTACGCCTGAGTTCTGCACACTTGAGTGCTAACTTGGCAAACGTCAAAGCCTCTTCCATAGGCCAGTCAGGAACTGCTGGATCAAGCATATCAGCAAAAGTGCCTTTCTCAATTGCCCTCTCAACATGGTGGGTCAAACCCATTGGAGGTCTGGCTGTAATTATTTGGAGAAGCATTATTCCAAATGAGTATATATCAGATTTTGTTCCCAACATCCCAGTTTGCTGATATTCAGGATCTATATAACAAAATGTTCCCGCTGTTGATGTCATTCGGTACTGTGTCACGGAGTCAGCTACAGAGGGGGGGACGAGCCTAGCTAAACCAACATCGCTGATCTTACTTACATAATTGCGGTCAAGCAAAATGTTGCCAGGTTTCAGATCCCGGTGCACTAGAGGTTCTGGCTTGGTCTGGTGAAGGAAAAGGAGGCTAGTACCGACCTCTGCAGCTATACGAAATCTTAGTTGCCAAGGAAGAACTTGAGTGCTTCCTCTTCGGAAGAGGCGATCATCTAAGCTCCCATTGGCCATGTACTCATACACTAGGCAGCCAAATTCAGGGCAGGCTCCAAGTAGAAGAACCATGTTTGGATGCCTTATGCAGCTTAGAACTTCAACCTGCATCAGAGCAAATGAAAAGGGGCATGAGAGAACATAACCTTTTGGGGAACAACTGTATGATTAATTGAATTTGCTTGGTATGTTTTTTTTTTCATTTTTTTTTTCCGGGTGTATGGGGGGTGGGGTGTAGTGTGGCATCGTCAATTTTGTATTACACACAATCTAGAGACTCTATAGCTCCCATTTCACATATTTTGATTTGTTGAACACTGATTATGGTCCAAGAAGGACACAAGTTTTTATAAAGATGCTTAGTTCATGACGCCAGAACTCTAATACTCTGTTTTCCTGCAAGATTAACAACTCACATATGTTCTCTAAATGTGTTTAAATCATAGTTACTTTCTTTTGACCAAAGGAAAGTCTGTTTCATACCTCTTGCTGAAACTGTGACCTTCCCTGAGCAGCATCTGGACGGAGAACCTTAATTGCAACCTGTGTGTGATCCAAGTAACACTTGTATACCGGCCCGTATCCACCTTCTCCAATTTTACGAGTTGCTGCAAAGTTATCCGTTGCTGTTTCAATCTCCTCTATTGTATACTTACGATACCGGCAATCACTCTGTGCAAGGGCATCCAGTACCTTCTTCTTCTCTTCGGCTTCTTTGAGTGCCTTCCTTTCTGCACTGATTCTTCTCTGTGCCTCCCTTTCGGCGATCCTCTGTGCTTCTTCAGCTGCTTCAAGGGCAGCCCTGCACTTTGCTTTTTCTTTCTCTGCTACAGCCAGTGCTGCTTCCTCTGCTAGTCGTGCGTCTTCTAATTTTTGTTCTTCTTCTACTTTCCAGCGGTGTAGTTCCATTGCCTGCATGAAAAAAATTAGGCTACATTCGAGTGGGACAAGAGAAGGTACTTTCCAACATATTCTGATACACTGATGTACTATACTTTGATTAAAAAACAGAAATTTTCACCACCTCAAATTAATACCTTATGTTTTGCTGAAAGTGCCTCCTTGCATGCTGAACTGTACATGTCCATGGTCTGCTTGAGTTCCTGCTTGAGTCTTCTCATCTCTGCTTCTAGGTCTTCCTATATATTTGAGAAAGATATTTATCATTTATCTTCTGTATTTGGTGCTAATAGTAGTTGTTAAAGAAACCTTCGCTGTCACAGCTTTAGTGAAACACAGGAAAGCTTGAATGACAACACCTTCATAACAACAAAAAGTGATGAAATTCATATCTTAGAAGCATGAGGAGGATAGGTTCCAGCAAATGATTAGAGTTTGTTGCACCATATTTATCTTCCCTATACTTTTTCTGGATTTATTTGGTTAAACTTAGATAGCTTTTGTGATATTATATCTAGTGTGTTTCAACAATTTTTTGCAGATACTCCTGTAGTTGATGTTTAAATGCATACCAGGTTGCTGGGTGAAGACCATGATCCATTGCCACTATCAAAAGAATTTGATGAGAAGGCATTAGCTTCAGATAACCTGGTTCCTGAGAATGATGATCCAAAGCTTAATCTGCTCTCTGTTTCCGAGCTGTTTGAAAGTCGCGGAGCAGAATATTTAGCATCTGTGTCTGAGCTGTTTGAAAGCCGAGGGGGAAGACCCAAATCGTGACTGCTGTCCATAGAGATCGGAAATGTAGAGCTTGGACGACCAGAGCTCACAAATGATAAATCAGATTCCGCCACTGAGAGGTCTCCATATGATCTGTTTATCCCTTTACCTCTGTTGAATGGGGACCTGTTGAAAGAGAAAAATATAAATTGAGTCGTTTTATGTTAATCAACCGTTTGGAGTAGTACATTTTGCACTTCCTCTTATATATTGCATAAAGTATTGTCTGCTTCCTGATTCTCTGGAAAACTTACTTGATGCTATCTATATCGTCAGTTGAGCTTCGTGATGCGTATGGTGACCTCATATCAGTCACACTTCCTGTTGAAATAGGACAGGTTAAACCTGTTCTAGCAGAGTTCAAGTGCTTTATGACAGAAATTAACGCAATATGCTGCAGGTGGAAAAACAGACCTTTTGTGTCGCTGATTTGCGCATAACGTGTATCAGCGAAGCCAAGCTTAGCACCTAGAGAGGAGGTGGACTGATTCTGCTGCACGGAAGGTGGTGAACTGGGAACTGGAGCAGATGCATTCTTTGTCGATTGAACTTTGCCTTTGGCAATCACATAAACTGTGCAAAAGCCAGGTATGACTTTGGACACCGCGCTTGGGACATCCATCGTCTTGAATCTTTTAAGTCAAAAGTGTCGTAAGTAGCTAGATATTGAATAGTGCAATGTTGGTGAATACTACACAACTTATTGGAAACAATAGAAAGTACCTGCTAACAAAACCGTTCCTTGATGCAGCACCCACCACCAGATTCTCTATGACATTGGCTGTAACATATTCACTTATGGAGGTCGCTATGTCTATACCTTCGATTACAACTTCATTGACTTGAATCTACGACGAAGAGAGATAAGCTGATTCAGAAAATGAAACAACATCTGCAAGAACACGAGGAAGAATAAACGATGAAGATTGAACGTGTTAGCAGCAACATGCACTTACATTCTTACGGTTGCAGAAGCATCGGAAAGGTAAGAACAACTCCTTTGCTCGACTATCAGGATCACTTCTATATACTCTGGGAGTTCCATCACTCACATCTGAGAAAGAAACGTTGTTCGAAGTATGTTAAAAATGCTTTAATGTATTCAATCTTTTTTTTTTCCAGAGGTAGAATGGGGTGCACGTTTAAAGCTAGAGGTGGATATAGGCTTTGAATAATAGGTTCAACTGAACTTAATATTTTCGACATGAACCACAGATATATATGCAGAAAGAAACCACTTTAGTTTTAACAAATATTAAATTCTAAATTTATAATTTGAGAACTACATCGCTTTAAGATTGAAAGCATCACATTTAAATCTTGCATGTGTCTATCTTTTGAAGCTAGAACAGATACCTCTTATCAACAAATAAAAATGCTTTCATGCCATTTTTTTTCCGGTTTGGTATAAACACTGCGTGCAGGTAAGTTTTCACCCTTTTCTATGAAGAAAAAAATGTACCTCCATTTACTAAAAAGAGAGAATGATAGGATAAACATTTCAGCCAAATCATTTACCAAAAGAGAGAATTCTTGAAACAATTGAAAATGACACAATAAAAGATTAAACACAAAAAGAAGAACAAAAACGCAAAATTAGCAATGTACATCAATAAGAATGACATCAAAGAATCAGAAAAGAACATCAATATTTCCTATTGATTTTCGTCGATTTTTTACAAAAAAATAAAAATAAAAGATTATATAAAGGTAGAAAAAAGAAACCTGCATTAGGAAGGGAAACAGAAGGTCTAACTATAACATGAAGAAGAGTAACATTTTTGCCTTTTCCAATTAAAGTATCAACAGCCCATTTTAATGCATATTGGCTTCCTTTATCTTTATCTATTGCAACTACTGTTGCCTTGTTTTGATCTCCAGTAAAACTCCTTTGGCTCATTATAATATATGATCTTTTTCAACAAATTTAATTCCACAAAAACACAAACAACAACTGAAAATATTCAATTTAAGATCAATTCTTAAATTGTTTTCTTTCAATATGTATAGGGACCTCAAATAAGGCCCCAAGTTCCTTTATGTTTTTTTTCCCTTTGCTTATTTTCTTTCTTTCTCCTCAATATGTTTTAAAAAAATTTGTTGTTGAAATTCTTCTTTCTCTATATGTATATATGTTAATTCTTTTTGGAGGCTCTAGGAATTTTGCCCATTTATCAAGCTCGTCCAGGAGTTTGTTTTTTTATTTATTTGGTATTTATTTAATATTTTGTTTTAGGGTTCTAAGTTTTTAGGGTTGTCTTAAAACATTGACTTCTTGGACCAGAAAAAAAAATTGACTAGAGAAGACGTGGCATGGAAACAAATGGTTTTTATTCTTTACTTCTAATTTTTTTTAGATTTTTAATAATAAAGTTTATAGATGTGATTTTATTATTTTCTAAGTTAAACGGTTCAATGTGGCATAAAATAAATAATAGGTGACATTCGTAAGATCCTGATATACTTATAATAATTAGTACATGTTATAGTTTACTAACAATATTTTGGAGAGGAGTTGTCATTTATAACGAATTCAAACTGGCTTCTCGTGAGGAATTCTGATGAGAACTCATATTTATAATAATAATAATAAGTCAGTATTTGATTGGTCGAAACATGTCATTTTTCTATGACACATTTTTATTGGTCTTTAATTTAATGACTAGGCATGCCATGTCATCTAACATGTGAGTGACACTTTTATTTAGATAGCATGCCACGTTATTTGACATATAACATCAATCTAGGCCTCTAGGATAAGATGATATCTTGGGCTAAAAAATGAGTTCATTATTTGAAGTCCAACTCAATAATATAACATTAGTAAATTAGAACTAGAGAATAACTAAGCTTTTAGAGATTTTTGATGTCTAGTTTCTGATGCCTTCTATTCTCTGTAAAGCCTTTTTTATAGGCTTAAAAATTGAATCATCACCTCAATGTGAAATGGTGATACATTACCAAGTGGTGCAGTGGTGAAACTACTCCACCCTTAACTAGAGGTCTTGGGTTTGAGCTGTGAGTATGGAGAAACCCCGGACACCGGGTGGGAAACGAAAAAAGAAGAAATGATAGACACATTTGGGTACTAAAAAGGTTATCTCTTGGCACGTGCCTATGCTCTAACGCCTCACTTGAATCTGATTGGGGTAGATTGGCGTGCAACTCGAAATTGATTGTTGGACTTCTGAGGATCATTATTACTATGTCCAACTGTAATGCAATCCTGTCGTGGTGTGCTTCACTCTTTTCACTAGATTCAATTTTTGCCCTATACAATAACAATCAAGTTTTTCTCGAAATCAATCTTTTATACTATATTTTACCTCTAACAATTTTTTATCTATAACAACAACAATCATCTTTATAACAATGTAATCTTTGTAAAATTACTCCTTTATGATATCTATCTTCTTTTTTGGCAAATCAGGGCCTCCATAGCAAACAAAACAATAGCTATGGAGCGCAATTATCGAAACTATAGCTATGGAGCCTTATTATATCTATTATGTTTGCTATTTCTAAAATTTACTCTATAATAATTAACCATCTTCATTGAAATAAAATCTCTAAGATTACCAGTAATAAATCTAAAGATTTTGGCAAATATTTTGATACTTTAACACATTAATTATAATAAAAAGAAATATTACTTTTTTTTATTAGTTTTCAACTCAATCTTTATACAAAGTGTGGTTTTATGCATTTTTTTGGTCTTTAGCAGTTACATATATTTTAATCTCAAATATCGTATACATATATAATAATCAGCCGCTATAATAGTTAAAAAATCTCAAAACAAATAATATTATATTGTAGAGAAGTGTGATGTAAATTACATCATGTAATACTATAATCTTAGCTCAATAGTCTTCAATTCCAATTTCGATGTTAACATGTGCCATTACTTGGAAAGAGCGTAAGTATTCATGTGACGAAAAAAGAGTAATAGATTAATTTGATACTTCCTCCCTCTGTCCAACAATAGTTGTCCACTATTGATTTGACATACTCCTTAAAAAACAATAAATAATAGGGATAATATTACTATATTATTCTTTGACTTTATTAAATTTAATGTTTTGAGAAATGTGTTGGATGATAAATAGTATTTAATAGCAAGGGAAAAATAGACACAAAAGGTAAATTCTCTCTTGGGAGTAAAACCAAAGAGAGGTTAGGAGATCAGCGAAGGCGACGGTGGTGCATTTAGCATGAAGTTATATTAATAATTAGTTTATTTGTTCACTATTTAAAATATATATTATTATTATTATTTGTCATTTTTACCATATTAAAGAAAGATAATTGTTTTTTTAAAATTTTTTATCTTCAACATTGATTATTTATTTTTCAAATTATTTGTCAAGATTTAAAACTATACATCAATTAATATGAGTATTGTGATAACATACTCATATTAACTTACTATTATTTTTTCCCCCTTTTAAGGGGATGCAAACTCCAAAATGAACCATGAAAGGAGGAAGTATTTTGAAAAATATTACTTACACAAACCTGCACGCTACAATGCTGTCTGATCTATTATTAGGTAGAGAAATCCAGTTCAATACAAGTAATTAAGTTTAATTAATAATTTCAAACTTAGCTAAGCAAAATGAGTTGAGCTTTTGATAGATATTAAGAAACGGACTTTGGGCTAAACTTAACTTATAATTTTGCTCAAGAGATGACGACTGTGCAAACCATATAATAAGGAATTCAATTTTCCTTCCCAAATCATATTGATGTGGAGCTGAACACTCATCCACATGCCCAAGATTGAACATTTAGATTGTGGATGAGGTAAGATGAAAACCCAACATCGAATAAACAATGAATTAAGAAGATCAAACTTTAATACATAACGAAAAATGAACCTCAGACCTAACTGACCTCTTGTATTTGACTCTCAAAGTTTCATATTCCTATCAACACACATCTTATGTAAATCAATCCATCTCTTCATGAGGTTTGTAGACACAATAATCTTCGTTCTTCTGTTGTTTTTCCTCATCGTTAGCTGAAATACAAAGATATAGCCTTTCATACGCTGCAACCATTTTGGTTGCAGTAAACATCTTCAAACCCCTCTCCCTAGCAAACCCGCCTTTTTTCTCCAGAATTTTCTTTCCTCCCTCCCAAACCTCGTACAGAGCTTTCTTCAATTCGCTTACTGTAGGTGAAAATGTATAGCCCATATCTTCGTTGACAATAATAGAACCAGTAAAACTAGCTAGTTTTGTCGCCATCACAGGCTTACCTGTTAAAAATGCTTCCAATGGTACTTGATCCAAACCTTGAGCTCTTAAAGTTGGGTGTACAAATATATCTATTGCATTATAAAACTCCGCCAATTGAGCACGTTCTAATGGTCCTAAAACCATTAAATTTGGTCCGAGCTCTTTGTATCGATCACCCCATGGACCATTTCCAGCAATTAGTACAATGACACTATCCTTAAACGTCGAATTCTCCTTGAAAATTTGTTGTAATGCTTCAAACATTAAAGGATGTCCTTTATCTTTAACCAATCTCCCGGATAAACCTAGGATTATTGATGAGCTCGATTTTTCTGAGTCAATACCTAATTTTAATCGAAAATCATTGCCTTTAGAAACATCTGGTTTGAATATTTCCTCATCTACTCCATTTAGTATGATATGAACGCGTTCTTCTGGGATCATATAGATCCTTTTAAGTACATCTCCTACATGATCACTCGTGGCAACGTGGTGAGCATAGTATTGAAAAAACTTTACCTCTTCAACAACCTTCATCATTTTGCCATCACTGATCACTTGTTGTGACGATGAATCTAAAGGATTTCTTACGAGTTCTTGTATGATATCAGAATGTATAGTCTCATAAGCAATTCCATGCCAGCTAACCGCAACATTATTCAGGTAAGTACTTGATTTTGTTAGTCTGAGACCTACACTCTCTGAATGTATTACATCAAAGGCCGTTGTCGCGTTTTCTTCTAAAAATTGCTTCCAAGCAACACCTTGATTTAGATATCCCGAACCTATAGGCCTCGAGATGTGAAAATGGAGATTACTCATGATACTTGGTATATTCGCGGATGAACTTGTTGTAAAGATATGAATGGCATGTCCGCGTTTAGCTAAGGCAAGATAGAGTGTTAACGCGTGTCGTTCCATACCTCCAGCTTGATTTTTTTCTGGCCATTTCTTGACAAAGAGAGCAATTTTAAGGAGTCTAGTTTGAGATGTACGACGTTGTTTTGATGAAAAGATAAGTTGATTCCAAGCTTTTGGAAATTTAAGGAGATTAATTGGTTCCATTAATAACATTTCTTTGTTATTTTCTACTTGATTATGACAATAGCCATAACCAATTGAATAAGACCAATAGAGAAGAGGAATGGATGAGAAGATTGATAAAAAAACAAGAATAGAGCAAGAGGATCTGAAATTGAAAGAAGTGGTTTGATGTTTTGCCATGACAAGAAGATGGTGTAGCTAGGAAGCAAGAAGATATTAAAGTGTAGCATCACTATATCAAGTATTTTGCAAAATTAAATGTGATTTATTTATATAATATGATTTATTTATATAATATGACTAAGTTTAAGATACTTCCCTTGTATTTTAAAATCAAACACTCACCCCTATTATACCACTACTAGAAATAAATATTTCTTCCCACGGTAAATTAGTGAAAAATTTGTGCTATAAAATATGATTTTCCCACTCATTTCTCACCGAATCAACTCATTGAAAAAATGTATGCTGAAAAATAGATTCTCACTGGAATAGTAGGAAGCTTCTTAATTTTTCCGCATGAAAACATTACTCCCCCTGTCCCAACTTATGTGACACTTTTCGTTTTCGAGAGTCAAGCAATTTAAGTTTGATCGGGAATTTTCCCATGGAATCTTTAATTTTTTTTAAAAAAATGAAATTTGTATATTTGTTAATTACGTAAAAGTACTATAAGTCATGATAATTGACAATTATAATTAGATGAAATTTTATTTGTGTAGAGTTATCATTCTATAAAAAGTTCAAATATTTTTAGAAAGAGATTAACTTAAATACACTGAAAGTGGACAGGAAAATTACACCATCCGTTTATTTTTAGAAATACTTATTTCTCTTAATTTAATTATTATATTTTCACATTTAAAGATTAATGATTTTTCAGCTTTTCTTTTTCTTTTTTCTTTATTAAAACATGTTCTACAGGTCTAAGATTTATTTCTTTGAAATTGAAATAACATTCAAATGTTTTTGATACTATCGACTTTGAGTATTATTTAAATAAATTGGAGTACATATGATGGTATATGAATCAAAGTTTGTTTTCAATTAATTTTTGTATTGTTGATTGAATGAACTAAGAAGAGAAAACATAGTCTAAGCAATGGAAGCACCTATCCAAAAATCTTTTCATGTTGCGAAGAAGACTTATGAAATAATTTTTTATGAGATTAATTAGTCTATATTTTAAAAAGAAAAAAAAGAGAGTAAAAAGTCACCATTGATGGTTGTCTCATATTTGCTTCAATGGTGTTGATGGAGAACGACGTGAAAATAGTGAAGACAAGAAAGCGGTGAAAGAATCCTTTTCTTTTTGGCAATCAAATAAGAATCCTAAACAAATTCCTATAATTAATTTAGAGTCCAAGTTACCATATAATACTTTTTATTATTATTATTTTATTTAAATATTAATATTATGTGAATATATAATAATTAAATTAAGAGAAATAAGTATTTATAAAAATGAATTGACAATATAATTTTCTTGTCCACTGTCAGTGGAGAGAAGTTAATCTCTTTTAGAAAATAAGGGTGATGTCATATAGAGGTGTCAGTGTAGAATTTTATTAATACTCCCTCCGTTCCTTTTTATATGTCACTTTTTTAGACTGTACTTGCATTAAGAAATTAAGTAACTTTACCCTTTTACCCTTAGTTAATGTTTTTCTAGGTTGGTCAAAGTATATATTTTCAAGACTAATTAACTATTATATCAAGGGTATAATAGGAAAAATATGGTAAATTATGCGTTGATTTTATAAAATGACAAGTATTATGGACTAACTATTTATAGAAAGGGATGACATATAAAAAAGAACTGAGAGAGTATTGAATAAGTATTTGATTTTAAAATAGAGAAAATGGTCAAATGACCTCCGGTCTATTACCGGATTTCCAACTACACACCTATACTCCACGGGAGTCCTATTACCCTCCTGGACTACTTTAAAATGGAATAAATAACCCCTCAAGTGCTGAGTTGACATAAATAGTGTATTTCACTCTCTTTGAGAGAGTGAGTTGCCTATTTTTTTAATTTCCATTTATTTTTCTCTTTTTCTTTTTTCTTTCTCTTTCTTTCTTCTTATTTATCTAAACAACTATACCTTTTTCACCAGTATCATTGTTGAAGCTTTATCAATGGATGTTTGGTATAAAAATTATCAACAATTAATGCATTTTATGAATAAATAATTTTTCAATATTAGACTTATTTAGAACATATCTAACAAATTAAATTCATTTTTTTTAAAAAAACATACCCATTAATTGATTTTTTTTTTTCAAGTCATGAACTCAAGAGTGATGAAATTAAAGTAAAGTAATTGTATTTTTTTAAAAATATTTTCAAACTTATTAGAAAGAACTTAAACAAAACAATTTCTTCTACATTTACTAAATGTTCTCCCAAAATCCATGAAGAATCAAAACCAAAAACTCAATTATAAATTAATCATGAAAATTTTAGAGGGTGAAAGATTATGGAAGAGAGAGAGGTTTCTCAAATTGGTATTACAAATTGGTCTTCTCATCAGCGATGGTTTTGAGCCATCGACGATATCATTGTGGGTTAAATCAGATATCGAATTTTCAATGTGTATCTAGAATTGTCTAATGAAGAAAACTGAATAAAAAATATGAAAAGATTGTTGAATTGGTTGAATGAAAGATTTGATTAGGACCGCTATATTCTAGGCTCTAGAGATTCGGAGTGGATGGAAAGTTTGCTTGAATTTTCATTCTTATAAATTGTTAGATATAGAAATATATTGAGGTCAAAAATGGTGTTTATTATAGTTAGGGTTGAAGAAATGATTGAGGAAGAAAGGAGGAGGAAGAAGAAGAGTTTTTTTTTTAAAATTTTTTATTAAATGGTGAAATACACGTGTCAAGTGCGTGCATTTCACCACAAAACACATGCTTGGTAATGACGTTTTAGGGAGGAAATAATTTCACTTTAAAATAGCTCAGGGGTAATAAGACTCCCGTAAAATATAAGTGTGTAGTTGGAAATCCGACAATAGGTTGGGGGCCATTTGGTCGTTTTCTCTTTAAAATATAAAAATTCTATTGGTAACAGACTAACAGTACAAAAGTGTTATGTGCAATTAACTCTTTATTTTTGAATTAAAAAGGTTGCAGATCTAGCACGGAGCTTTAAGTTGACCACACTGCTTTTATATATTTAATCTGCGCACATTTCTCCATAAATTTAATTACAGTGCATTTTCTAGTTTCTACCCTCGTTCTTGTGTCAAATTATTTATCGTAATTTTTTAACTCATTACGTCTTATTTAGCATTTTAGAATTTTAAGATAAGCTTAATGGTTTTTTTCATAATTTAAATATACTTTAAAATAATCAAAACATCTCTTAATTATTTTTTTCAAAAAGAACATCTAAAGAAGATCCATGATAAATAATTTACTTACTATTATGTTGGACATTATTAGTTCGTTCTCAAAAATGTATATATATGAAATTAATTAATTTTAGAATTTTTATTTTACAGCAACATAAATTTTATGCTATATTTAAAATTATAAATTCATTTTTCTTAATTTTTATAATTACATAAATGTAATTTTAAAAATTAATATTTCTATAATAAATTATAAACAATATCGCATTAATGGAAAGAGATACGATATATATATATAGGACAAAAGAGGAGCTCCTTGTCGTCTAATATACCCGTCCATAGGCTGAGGAGCAAAAGAAGGAATTTAAAGGACATAATATCATGTATTGCAGAGCGAACCTTTTAAATAGTTCCTATATTTTGTCTATTGTTTTTGTTACTTGAGACTTTTTAAAATTTAATAATTTAAGATGTCTAGGACCCTAAATAGGTCGTTTCTTTAATGTTTTTCCTTTTGTTTAGTTTTTCTTCTTTCTCATTGATAGTCAACAATTCCTTTGTTTTAATGTTTTTAATTTGATTCGGAGTTTAAAAACATATAAAGATTTTTGAATTTTGTGATTTTAAATTAAAAATATATAAAATGTATTAATTTTTTTTAATATTGTGATCTTAAATATAATAGGAAAAGTTAATTAAAGAGTTGACAAAAACATTTTCTTTTTTTTAAAAAAATGAACTATAAAGAAAAATAAGACAAATAAATTAAAACGCGGAAGGTATATTTTAAGATTTGTTGTTGAAGTATTTCTCTTTCACACATTACATCTTATATGCATATTCTAATTCTTTTTTGCCCATTTATCAAGCTCCTCGAGGAATTTATTTGGTATGTATTTTGTATTTATTTTCTTTTATTTTGAGGTGAATTTAGAATTTTTATTTTACGGGTTTTGAATTTTATAATTATCGTTTCAAGTGTTAATAACTTGATTCTAAATTTAATATTTGTATATATCTAATAAACTTCTTTATTTTTAAAAAAATACACTATTTGAACAAAAGCTAAATTCGATTGAATCCGTACTCGAGTTTTATCTCCGCCCCTCCTTAAAACATTGACTTGAGAAAGACGTGGCATGGAAACAATTTTGCGAGAAAGAATGATTTTTGATCTTTTCTTTTCTAAAGGAAAAAGAACGAGATTTAGGGTGTGTTTGGTATGGAGGAAAATGTTTTCCTATTTTCTTTTGTTTGGTTGTGACAAAATTTGGGAAAATATTTTTCCAAACAACTTGTTTCCCTAAAATTGGTAGAAAACGGAAAAAAAGTTGATGCGCAACACATACGAATTTAACCCTAGCCCACCGCCCCACCCTCAAACGCAGTGAAGGAGATCTGTTTCTCCAGCATTTTTCTTTTCCAATTTTAGGGTTTCCATTGTTGTCCTTCTCATTCCTATTTCTATAAGAATTTCAAAGGTATGCTTTCAATAATTAAAGTTGTGCTGTTTTTGATTCCAAAGTTCTTCAAAATCTTCATCTTCACATGCTTTTCTACTGAAATACTTGCTCATGTCTTTGAATTTCACATTTCTTGATGAACTTATTCACTGGTATTTTCGATATTTTTGATAAATCTATGAATTGTAGCCTTTTGCTTTTTGAAATTGTGGACTTTTGCTTTCGATTGTTCCATATATTTTTGGAATTTGGCCCAAGTATGTTTTGTTGTATGTGTGTAATGTTATTTTTTCACTTTTTGATTGTTGAGCACGAGATATACAGATCTGAAATAGAATTATAGATTCTAGTTTGTGAATTTTAAGGGAAAGTTGAAAAGAGTAATTGAGTAATTTGTAAGAAAGGCATTTTAATTCTTTGCTGATTTTGGTATTGATTTCCTCAAAATTGATCATAAATGTTATTACATTATATTGGTCGTTGCAACAGATGGATTTGACAAACAAAGATGAAGATGATACAATAGTTGAAGTTGTAGCTACATCTGTTTTAGCGTTCGGGGTTGCAAGTAATGTAGCCTACGAAAATCAAAGTAGCATTCCTAGAGAACCTTATACGAATAAAGATCAAGAAAGAGAATTTTACATGAATAATATTTTGAATGGAAGTGATGTTCATTGTATAGGAAAGATGAGGATGAGCAAGCATGTGTTTTATGAACTATGCAATGCTCTTCGAAGAAACAATTTGTTACGTTCAATCAAAAACATATCTGTTCAAGAACAAATATTAATATTTTTAGAGATCGTTGATTTTGATGAACGGTTTCGCAAGATTGGATCACACTTCTATAGGTCAATTGAGTCTATTCATGATGCTTTCACACGGTACTTCAAATAGTTTTGAAGCTCTACCCTATTCTTATAAAATCACCCGATGGTACAATTCAACCCGAGATAAGGAATAACTATCAATATTTTCCATGATTTGCTGTAGTGAAATACTAAAAGTTCAAATTTTAAATTATTTTATGAAAAAATAGTACATATTATTAACTTAGTTGTATATAGAATTGTGTAGGAGCAATGGATGACACACACGTGCTTGCATATGTTCTTATTGAACAACAAAGTAGATTTTGTGGTCAAAAAGGCACAACAACACAAAATGTATTGGCTGCCATCAATTTTAATTTGAAGTTCACATATGTACTTCTTGTTGAAATCCAATTTTGGCTCTCCATATTTAATTAATTAAGTTTCCATAAAAAATAATAATACTAGTAAAAATATATACATATAACAAAACTTTGTAAGAATATGAAAAAAAAAATTTAAAAATATTTTCATCCCATTTGATGAATTTATTTCATAAGTTTTGTTTCTTAAAAAAAATATTTTTAATATATATATGAATACGTATATAAATATTTACTACTTACTTTCTCATTTTAAATTTTACGTCAAATAAATATCGTTCTTAAGAATTAAATCGATTTTTTGTTAAATGAAATTTCAATTATTTCAAATAAATATTTTTTTCATATATTATTCAAAATTAGTAATCTTAGTTAATTAATAAGTTACTAATTCATACCAATTTTAATTTTTTAGAATGACTAATTTTGTCAAATAAGCTAATTTTACAAAGTAATTATTTTCAATTTAATAAATTTTGACTATTTAATAAAAAAAGGTGTTTATATTTTAAATGGATTAATTTGGGCAAAACATGACAATCCTGGTCTTTTAAAACTGGCCAACCCATGTGTGTCACGTAGGCAAGCACATGGATTGTGTTTCTTCACTTTTAATCTCAACCATTTATTTTTGATCTAATGGTTTTAATTAATTTAGTTTTTACCGTATATATATATATATATAACTTTTTTTATTCTTGATTTATATTAACCGTCCGATCAAAGGATTGGACGGTCCAAATTAAGTCAGTAAAAGAAAAACTCTTTCTCAAATAATACACCCACCACCCCTTTACTCCATCTTCCCCACGATGCTCTTTCTTTTCCATCGCCTCACCATCACCTTTTCCAGAAAACGATCTGAACTTTTCCTCCTTTCCAAGAAAAAATTTCATTCCCAAAGCTTCCCTTCCCCATGCCCCTTAGTCCTCTCCCATCAACTTCTGCCACAAACGGCTATGGAACGCCCGAAAATGTCAATTTCCGGCGGTCTCCGACTTTGTCCTTCCGTCGATCACTCAACCACTTCAAATCAATCTGGAAAAGCCGGTTCACAAGAGATTTTCTTCTACTTCATCATGATTTCTTTGATTTTTTCTTTGGAGATTTGGCTTTCCAAGCATTCAAAATTTTGAATTCTTAAGGCTAGACTAAGGAGAGTCGCGATTGGGCTATTAAAGGAGCCCTTTGTTTCTCATTGAAAATCATCAGGGATCCAAGAGTAATCCAAAAACAGATCCAAAAAATCAAAAGAAAAGGCATATCCAAACGGAAAGAAAAGCTTCCAAAAAGGGCCTCTGAAAATTGTCCATAAAGATTATAGAATCAGTTGCATTGTTGATCTCTTTTCTTTGGGTTTTTGCTTCTTGAGTTTAAGTTCGAAGTTGAATTTCTTGACGAAAACCCCTTGTTTGCTGCTCTGCACAAGATTTCAGATTCGTAAACATGTTCAAACAACATACAAGGTATGAACGTATATGTCATGCATACAAAGGTATATATTTTATTTTATTTTTATATTTAGTTTTTCTCTATACATGACCTATTATTTTATTTTTACATACCATATTATTTTATTTTTACATACCATATTATTTTATTTTTACATACCATATTATTTTCTAATATCTACCATCCCTTTTACGAATGTTATTTATTTATTTTTATTTAAATAAATCTCTACACTTTAATATACATATTATTTTACTACATCTAATCTATCGTCATTTTGTCCCTACATGTACATAAAATAATAAATGTTCATATATTTTAAACAACATACATGTATATACTATAATTTATAATAAATCTAGCTAAGGTCATAAACTTTATATAATATTTAGTAGTACTATTATTTATTTGTTCATTTTTAGGAAACTCCGTTTTATGTATTTTTATTCAAATTATATGTCACACATATTACTATGTATTTACACCCGTCTATTTTCTTAATATTTTTTTTACATCCTAATTCTATATATAAATAAAATAACAAATTTTCATATCCTTTAAACTAAACATTTATATATTTATTTAAGATAAGTTCATGTACGACACATCTATATTTTCTAATATATAAATTTTTTATACATTTCAAGTATATTTATTTATTTACTTATTTATTTTTACCGTATGATAAATATACTAATATTAAATTCATTTCATATATGTTATAGACGTATATATCACATATCTTGTATTTTGACCCTTTTCTCGAATTAATCAAATTAATTATCGCTAATCTTAAAAAAAAATCAATAAATTTCCTAATTATTTCCTAAATTGAGTTTAAGGACTATCTTCGGATAGGCTCTGAGGGATGCTTAACACCTTCCCCTCGAGTAACCAAAACCCTTACCTAGAATCTCACTGATTTCGAAAATCAAAACAGAGTTTACATTTATATCTTTAAAAATGGTTTTCCTATTTTTTTAAAAAAATTAGGTGGCGACTCTAAAAATATTTTTTTTCAAAACCAGAGTGATAGCCATATTATGTTGTGAACTGTATGAGCTAATTCGAAATAGGGTGCGACAGTGTGATGACTCCGCTGGGGACTTTACTTAGGTTTTAACCTTAAAAAAACTCAATTTAGGAATAAGATTTGTGATTACTTGTTTATTTTCAGCTTATTATTTATATGATATATTGTTTTGATTGAAAGGTCGCAAGTCCAATCCAAACTTGTGTTCCTTATTTGTTTTGAAACACTACTTGTTACTGCTTTCCTTACACTGTCATTTGCACTTTCTATCTAGTCCTTGACCATACACAAACACACACTGAACACGCGAGGGATGTTCTGCACTCTTCCGAAACTTTCTTTGGATTCTCTAGTTTCAGAGTTGGTGCAATTAGGTTAGTGCACCTTCTCACAATTATTCAGTCTCACTCTCAGTAATCTAGGAAAAAATCTTACTCTAGAAATAGGTCATGTTGCATAGCCTCAGGCAAGACAATATAAGGTATTGTCGTTGCGTTTAGGAAACTACCCACATGTCAATGAGTTTCTTCTTTAAAACTCAACGACACATATTTTGTGTGAAATTGATATGAATGATCCGAACTAAAACACGTAGCGGATTTGGAGCAAATAAACTTATCATACCCTTTACATTTCTTTCATATGAATATCAACCAAAACCTCCCTAATATCCGGATGATGACTGAGGTCCCCCGAATTCTGAAAGATTGGTGGGGAAACATCCGAGTGGCATACGGAAATGAAATTATGCCGCACTTAGGATCGTTGACTGATTTACTGAATGTGGGGGCGAACAAGTTGCTCATTATCCTAATGATTGAGTTCTGGCAACCAACCGCGATGACTTTCCAGTTCATGGATTTTGAAATCACACTAACGCTGGAGGAGATAAGTCAGATCAATGATTTACCATTGGCTGGCAGAGCACCCTTGGCCCCGCGCACTACATCAGGAATTGATTTTCTCCAGTCTTTGGGGTTGAGAGTAGGCCCAGGTTTACGAAGAGTTGATGAAGGATGGGTCAAATTAGAATACCTCTTTAAAAGATTTGGTCGTCGAGACAGCTACGATATGTTCCAACAAGAATTCTTCTTTTCCAGGGGTGATTGGGAAAGGCACATGGCTATTGTTTTCATGGTAGCTTTTTTGAGAATTGTGATATTTCCGAAGAGAGGAGACTGTGTCAACATCAACCTACTGCCTATGGTCATTTACATGTTTAGAGGACCTGTTGGAGTGACCATTGTACCTATGATCATGGCGAAAATATTACAATCGCTATCCTTTTGCTCTAGGGGATATGATCTCTTCAGGGGCAGTAACTTGTTGCTGCAGATTTGGGCGTTGGAACACTTCTATCGAAGGCAAGCAGACAATACCATTGAAGGGGATTTACACAGCAAAATCAGAAGTCATGCGATGAGATTGGGCATGTGGAACGCCCCAAACAATGAAGAAGAATGGCGCCTTTTCCTGATCTACCTCACAGGGGATCGTATTCAGTGGAGACTACCATGGGTCCAAGGCCGAGCTTTGTTGAGAACCAACCACAACTATTTCATTGAGCTAATTGGGTTGGAAGGCTTCCAGCCTTATGCACCTTTAAGGGTCCTCCGACAGTTTGGAATGACCCAATACGTTCCACTATGGTCAAATATGGCACTAGCAGAGGTCGATTACGAGGGAAGAATCCCGATCGAGAGGATCACTGCTTTGGTGCAATGATGGTCTAGTATTCTTGATTTAGGCATGGGGGATGAGTCATGGTGCACCCCTGAGTATTATACTTGGTTTATGATGAGAGAAATTCTCTCAAGGCCAAGCTATGCCGGAATCTTAGATTTCACAGACACTCAAAGGTCGAATCAGATTGGCATAGAACTATTGAGCCTCATGCCATCACCACAACCATGTATCATGAGGTGACCCCGCGGTCTATCGACCATCTCATACAGGTAGTTGGTGATGAACCAGAGGAAGAGGATCCAGAAGAAGATCCGAAAAAGGATCCTAGAGGGCCAACTGAGGAGATAGAAGAAGGTCCAGAAGAAGATTTTGAGCATGACCCTAATGTGTATGACCCTAGAGATGGATGAGTGATGCATATGGAAAATGAACCTATTTCAACAGCAGAAGACACTCACTTTGAGTATGGTTCCATAGGGTTTGATGGAGGGGAAGGTTCAAACCATGAGGGATGACAGATCGACGAATCCCCAGAGTACCATCCAAGACCTTACTATGATTTGGGAGACGATGAAGATGCTCCGACTTGGCCCTAGATTGTCCTGCTTCTTTGTACTTTTCATATCTCCTTAAAGTACCTTGCGCCCTTTTCCCCTTGTATGCCTTGTGGCCACCCGTGTACTTTCATTTCTTAGACTTTTGACCTCCTTACTCATTGCAATAGCCAGATTGCCTTTGATCAATGAGGTTATGTTTGCTCCAATCCAAAATGTGTTTAAATGGATCATTTATTATCAAACTAATTGCAACGTAGGCCTACCTCGGGCAAAAAGAGGCTCCATATTAGGACGCGTTTTGAATTTCGCTAACTTAGCGTATGTATGTGTTACATTTTTTTTATCTCTCAAACTAACATGGTTTCCCTTTTTCTTTGTTCATCATTTATTCCCAAAGTAGGTTGATTTGTGTCGACTTGCAAACTGGCTGACTCACGATACAATATTAGATCAAAAGGAAAGATGACTAATAGTGACAAGTTCAACGCTGCCGCAAACATAATGATACCTATTAAGAACCCCGAAAGTTCTCGAAATATAGCAGACATTCAAGATGAAGAGGAAATGGCTCACTGGTATGAGAACTCGAAATCTTAAAGGAAGAATTACGTCAAGTGCGAGACTTGGCCAAACTGTCGGCTACCACTTTCCCAACTTTCAAGACGCCTATTTACTTCCCAAAGATTGACTTGCCTTCTTCCGACTTACCAAATCAGCCGGAACAAACTCAGCATGTTCTCGCTCATGGTCGAGTCCCACCTACTTCTCCAATCGCAGTCAGGACTGTTCCTGACCTTTCTACTCGCGACCCTACCATACCTATAATGCAGCAGATACTTGGGGCACACGTCGCCACTCCCTTTGAGCCACCTGTTCCACCTGTATATGCTGTTGGAGCTCATACCTTCATAACGCCAGCTGTGGTTAATTTCCCGTACGAGGTCAATCAATATGCAGAAATGGAAAAAGATGCCTGGTTGAAAAAGGATGCATCGATAAACGCCCAACTTCATGGTCTAAGAAAGGCGTTGAAAAGCTTACAAGTCACTAGGGGAACGGAGAGCCTTGATTATGATGGCTTATGCATCCATCCAGACATTGATATGCCGGTGGGGTACAAGCCACTGAAGTTTGACATGTTTGATGGAAAAGGAGATCCTCACACACATTTGAGGGCATACTGTGACAAGTTAGTCGGTGTAGGGTGAAATGAGAAGCTAAGGATGAAGTTGTTCATCCGAAGTCTGTCTGGAGAAGCAATGACTTTGTATAAGCGCTAAGACCCTCGCAAGTGGCGTGATTAGCAGGAAATGGCTGAGGATTTCATGACCCATTTTAGATTCTATACCGAAATCACAGCGGATAGATTCTTATTGGCCAACATACAGAAGAAGCCATCTGAGAACTTCTAGGAGTACGCGCGATGTTGGAGAGCTGAAGCTGCAAGGGTCCAACTACCACTAGATGAGAGTAATCTCTCAGAGTACTTCATCCGAGCTCAAGATGGTATCTACTTTGACAAAATGATGTCAATGATGGGCCAGAAGTTTGCAGAATTGGTCAAGATGGGAGACTTTATAGAGGAAGGCGTCAAATCTGGGAAAATTCAGTCCATGGTCGCATTGCAAGCTGCAAGTAGGGCCATACAATCGGGTTCCATCGGCGGCATCGAGAAGAAAAGAGAGGATGTTTTGGCTGTCACTTACCAACATGGAGGATCACCCCACCGATACCCTAACAACCCCCAGATTGTTGCACATACTTCTCTATTCATTCCATACCCAGTATATAATACCCAACCACACTATAATCCACCCCGAGCACCAGCATACCAAACTCCTCCAAGACCATATGTCCCTGTCCAAGCACCAATCCACCAAAATAGACTGACATATGCACCAAGACCACGTCCAAATATCGAAGCTAGAAATGCTCGCACCTATACACCCATTGCCGAACCTTATGCCCAATTGTTTGAAAGGCTGAGGACAGCACGGGTGTTGCAACCAATTGAAGGAAAACTTCCCGATCCAATCCCTCGTAACTTTGATGGAAAAAAGCGATGCGCTTACCACTCAGGAATCCAAGGACACGATATAGAAAATTGCTATGGTTTGAAGAACCAAATCGAGTCTCTGATCAAGAGAGGAGTAATCAAATGCACTCCAGCACCTCCCAATGTAAACAACAACCCCTTGCCAAATCATGAGAATCGGAAAGTCAACATGGTTACTCTAGATGAAGAATATGAGGGCACTGACTGTCCAAACACAGATGAAGCAGATACCATGACATCTTCGGCGCAACCCATTATCACTGTTCAACTAAGAGAAACTCTAATTGTTCAAACATATCTCCCTAGAGTTGTAGTTACCACTGCAATCGCTAGAAAACCTGAGTATGACACCAAAGCAGTGTCATGAAACTATCAAGCAAGCACCAAGGGCAAGGCGGTTGACGGTGCCGTGGCTCATGGAATGACTAGGTCAGGAAAGTGTTATGCTCCGGAGGATCTAAATCGAGGTGTTCTTAGGAAAGAACAGAATTCGAAGAAGAATGATAGCATCCAAGGAAGCTCTACTCCATTGAAGGACAAGGATGAATCTTTACAAACTCCAAGGAGGCCCATAACAAGATCTCAAAACAAGGAGTTCAATGATAAGCTCAACGGGCTTCAATCGATGATCCAAATGTGTCTTGTTGGGGAAGAAGAGCCCAAGCTCAAGGGAGATGAATTTTCCAAATACTTCAATTATTTGGTGGCCCAAATTGAAGTCCAAGAGGAAGAATATTGGGGTCCAATGATCAGCCTTGAAGAAGTCCAAAGTGGTGCAGAAAGAGGCTCAAAATCAGCCCAAAAGGAGGCCAATTTCAGCCCTTAAAGTGCAGCTGAAATCAGCAGCCCAATAAAGGCCAACAAGGGCTCAAAAGCCACTACCAAGGGGCCCCATAAAGGCCTTAAATCAGCCACAATTAGTAGGGTTTTTGTTATTTTACCTTAGCCCCCAAGCTAGGATTTTATTTTATTAAGTTCTAGATTATTCTTTTAGGGTTTTATTAGGGCTTGCAACTAACTTATTTATTCTATAAATAGGAGTGCCTTTTCGTTCATTAAAAAAACATTAGATTGATATTAATAATATTTGAGAGAGTTCGTTTGAACCTTTGTGACTTGTTCTTTGGGAATTTATCTTTAAACCTTTACTAGTTCATAGTTTAAGGTATAAAGTAATTTCTTCTTGTGATATCTGTGATTTATTTTTGGTATTATTTAGAAGGTGATTAGTTTATACTAATTATTGTCTTTAGTTACTCATAAAGCGGTCAAGATCCGTTTCTATTGTTTTTGATTCGTTTTCTCAAGTAAAGACGTTAAATTTCTTTCATAAATCTATATGTTGTTACTTGGATCTTTTCAAGGCCTTAGAATATAAATTCCTTTGAAATTCTTGGATCTTTCATTAGAATTTCCCATATTTTTTTTATTAGTTTCTGTTTCTTTTTTTTTTTTTCTATTATTGCTTCCGCACTCTAATATTCAACTTTATATTTCTGATCTCCGTAACCTCACTGCTATCAAGTGGTATCAGAGCGGTTCTATCAAGGTTCCATTTTTGATAAATCTTGGGATTTCTTCAAAAAAAAAAACAGAGCAAAAAAATAAAATAAACTCTGAACGTGAACAGTAAACGTGAACAATACGTTTTAAAAAAAAAAAGAAAAAAAAGAGAGTTATAACTTGCTCTCCAAGAAATCTAATTACTTGCATTAGTTTGTTTCCAAACCCAAGTAGGAAACAAGAAGAGGGGATTCTAGATCTTAAGGATAAGAAGAAGTTTTTTTTCTTGTTCTTATATTTCTAGATATGTTCCTTTTTTTATTCGTGTTTTGTTTCAACTAAAATCCTATTTGTTCTAGGACTAGTTCTTTACTTTCTTCAGTGCCCTAAAAATCTATACTTTATTACTACGAACTTGATACATGTTTTAGTTTAATTATAAATCTACAAAGTATTCTTGTTCAAAGGTCATTTTGAGGGGAAAAAGGCAAGTGTGGGTGAGTTTAAAAGAGGGTAAAAACCATATTTAAAGTGTGATACTTGATAATTTTTTTCCTTTTCTTTAGATGTCTAATTCAGGTGGTGATGAGGAAAGGGATCGTCTAGAAGCCGAGATCCAAGGAAGGAACAACTTCACCCTTCAAGCTATGCACCAATAATTCGAGAGATGGAATTTGCTATTTCAAGAGATGAGGAATATGATTACCGAGCAGAATGATACCATAGCTGCATCTAGGAGGGAGAATAATGTTGAACAACACCCTAATAATGTTAGGCCCCAAGTTAGAAGGAATGTACCCCATATCCCTTTTGTAAATCCTGAATATGATAATGATAATATTGATGTTGAATTTAATCTAGAAAGGAGAGATAGGAAGGGACAAAGAGGTAGAGTAGAAGATGATAATATAAGTAGTATAAAGATGAAGCTGCCATCTTTCAAGGGGACAAGAGACCCAGACTTGTACCTTGATTGGGAGAGACGAGTTGAAGCCATCTTTGACTGCCACAACTACTCCGAGGGTAAGAAAGTTAGACTTGCTGTTGTTGAGTTTTCTGATTATGCTGCTTCTTGGTGGCAAAAGCTTGCTAGGGACAGGTTGCAAGATGAGCTACCAGCTATGGCTACTTGGGCAGAGATGAAGAGAGTGATGAGGAAGAGGTTTGTGCCATCATATTTCTAGCGAGATCTACAGTCTTGCCTTCAACACTTGAAGCAAGGCTCAATGTTGGTGGATGAGTACTTTAAAAGCATGGATATGGCTATGATCCAAGCCAACTGCATGGAGGAAGAAGAGGCTACAATGGCTAGATTTTTAAATGGTTTAAATGTAGAAATAACTGATGTAGTAGAAATACAACAATATGTAACTTTAGATGAGTTAGTTGATTTGTCTATTAAAGTAGAAAAACAAATTAAGAGGAAGCAGCAAAATAACTCATGGAGAAGTCGTCCAAACACCATGTCTAAGAAGCCATGGTCAAATTAAGAGGGAAAAGTTCCTTCCAAACCTCAAGAAGATAGAGCTAAAGGTAAAGTTGAGGAGGGAGGTAAAACCTTTAATCCTAAATCTTCTAAATCTTCTAGTTCTATTCAATGTCACAAATGTCATGGAAGGGGACATATGATGCATGAATGTCCTAGTAGAAGAAACATCATACTTAGGGACAATGGAGAATATGAGAGTGAAAAAAGTGAGGAGGAAGAAGAAGAGGGAGGTGTAAGTGAGGAAGATGATCTAGAACTGCCTAATGATGGTATAATTGGGGTAGTTAGGAGAATTATGACTACTAATTTGGGTAGTATTGATGAAGGGAAGAGGGAGAATTTGTTCCATACTAGGTATGGGATAAAAGGAAAGACTTATTCTATGATTATTGATGGGGGAAGTTGTGCAAATGCGGTGAATTCATACTTGGTGGATAAAATAGGAATTACATGCATGAAACGCTCTACCCCATATAGGCTCCAATGGTTGTATGTTAGTGGAGAAGTAAAAGTAAACAAACAATGCATGATTTCATTTAATGTTGGTAGGTATGAAGATGGAATTCTTTGTGATGTAGTTCCAATGCAAGCATGTCAAGTTTTACTTGGCCGACCTTGGCAATATGATAGGGATACTACTCATCATGGAAGAAATAATAGGTATAGTCTTCTGTATAATGGTAAGAAGCTTACTCTCGCACCATTATTTCCTTCTCAGATGTTTGAAGATAAAAAATGATTAAGGGAAACAATGGAAAAACAAAGGGGAGAGATAACAAGTGAGATTGAGATAAAAGAAAAGGGCCAAGAGATAGAAAAAAAGAGAGATGGCCGAAAGAAAGCGAGAGAGGGCAGCAATCTAAGTAAAGAGGTAAAAGACGGTTTGAGTGAAAAAATGAAAGATTTTGGTGAGAGGAAAGAGGCTAAGGAAAATAAAAAGGAGAGTCTTTATATAAAAGCCAAAGAGTGTTTAACTGCTAGAAAAGAAGGATTGCCCATAATACTGCTTACTTACAAAGAAGTGTTAATTAATTTTGAATAACTAACTCCTTCTTTGCCAAATAGTGTGTCTTCTCTTTTGCAGAGTTTTGAAGATGTTTTTCCTGATGACACTCCAAATGGATTGCCACCTTTGAGAGGGATTGAATACCATATAGACTTCGTGCCTGGGGCTCAAATTCCTAATAGGCCTGTCTATAGGAGCAATCCTGAAGAGACCAAAGAATTACAAAAACAGGTTGAAGAATTGCTTGAAAAGGGTTTTGTTCGAGAGAGCATGAGCCCATGCTCTATTCCCGTCCGATTGGTACCCAAAAAGGATGGAACATGGAGGATCTGTGCAGACTCTCAAGCCATCAACAAGATAAGGGTAAAGTATCGCCATCCTATTCCTCGTCTTGATGATATGTTGGACCAATTATATGGTTCCAAAATCTTTTCTAAAATTGATCTAAGAAGTGGTTACCATCTGATTCGTATGAATCCCGGAGATGAATGGAAAACTTCTTTTAAGACCAAATATGGACTTTATGAGTGGTTAGTTATGCCCTTTGGTTTGACTTATGCACCAAGCACTTCCATGAGACTAATGAATCATGTTTTTAAAGATTTCCATGGAAAATTTGTTGTGGTGTATTTTGATAACATCTTGATCTTTTCTCAAAATCTAGATGAACACCTAGAGCACCTAAAACAAGTTTTTGAAGTTCTTAGAAATCAATGCTTATTTGCTAATCTCAAAAAGTGTACTTTCTGTGTGGATCGTATTGTTTTCTTGGGTTTTGTTGTCAGTTCTAAGGGAGTTGAAGTAGATGATGATAAAATCAAGGCAATAAAAGAATGGCCTAAGCCTAATAGTGTAACTGAAGTTAGGAGTTTTCATGGACTTGCTAGTTTTTATAGGAGGTTTGTGCGAAACTTTAGCACCATTGCTGCTCCTTTAATTGAAGTTATTAAGAAAGATAAGGTTTTTACATGGGGAAAGGACCAAGATGATGCATTTAACTTGCTGAAGGATAAATTGTGTTCTGCTCCTCTTTTGCAATTACTTGATTTTTCTAAGTCTTTTGAAGTTGAGTTTGATGCCTCTGGTAAGGGCATAGGTGCTGTTTTGATGCAAGACTCTAAGCCAATTGCCTACTTTAGTGATAAGCTAAGTGGAGCAACATTGAACTACTCAACTTATGATAAGAAGCTATATGCCTTGGTAAGGGTGTTAGCTACATGGCAGCACTACTTGTGGCCTCGAGAATTTGTGGTCAAGACTGATCATGAGTCATTAAAGTACTTGAAGAGCCAAGGTAAACTTAGTCGTAGGCATGCTAAATGGGTGGAGTTTATTGAAACTTTTCCTTATGTAATTGCCTACAAACAAGGTAAGGAGAGTGTGGTTGCTGATGCACTCTCAAGAAGGTATGTTTTGATCTCTACTCTTACTTCAAAGTTGTTGGGTTTTGACCAAATCAAGTTACTCTATGCTAATGATTCTGATTTTGGTGATATTTTTGCTGAATGTAAGTTGGGTCCTAATGTGAAATTTAATCTTCAAGATGAATTTCTATTCAAGGAAAATAAATTATGTGTTCCTAACTGCTCTTTGCGTGAACTATTTGTTAGGGAAGCACATTGTGGAGGGCTAATGGGACATTTTGGTGTACCCAAAACTCGGGAAATACTTTCTGAACATTTTTATTGGCCTCGCATGAGAAAGGAAGTAAAAAAAGTGTGTTCTCACTATCTTGAATTTAAACAAGCTAAGTCTAGAACACTGCCGTATGGTCTTTATACCCCTTTACCTGCTTCTAATTCCCCTTGGATTGATATTTCTATGGATTTCATATTGGGGCTGCCAAGGACTAAATATGGTAAGGATATTATATTTGTGGTAGTTGATAGATTTTCTAAAATGGCTCGTTTTATCCCATGTAAAAAGACTAATGATGCATCTCATGTGGCTGACTTGTTTGTAAAAGAAGTGGTTAAATTGCATGGAATACCTAGAACTATTGTTAGTGATAGGGATGCTAAGTTCTTAAGTCACTTTTGAAGAATTCTTTGGGGAAAGTTGGGAACTAAATTGCTATTTTCTACATCTTGTCACCCACAAACTGATGGGCAAACGGAAGTGGTTAATAGAACTTTAGGGAATATGTTGAGGGTTGTTTTGAAGGAAAGTTGACTTATTGGGAAGATTACTTACCTATTGGTAAGACTCCTTTTGAAGTTGTATATGGATTCAACCCCCTTACTCCCCTTGATTTACTACCTTTACCTACTAATGATTTTGCTAATCTTGATGGAAAGAAGAAGGCTGATATGATGAAGAAAATTCATGAACAAACAAGGATTGCAATTGAAAAAAAGAATAAGGAAGTTGCATTGTGACGGAATAAAGGAAGAAAATATATTGCTTTTAAACCTGGGGACTTAGTTTGGGTGCATATGAGAAAAGACAGATTTCCTTCCAAAAGAAAGAGCAAGCTAGATCCTAGAGGAAGTGGTCCATACAAAGTCCTTGAAAGGATTGGAGACAATGCTTATAAACTTGATATTTCTGGTGAGTTCCAAGTTAGTGCTACTTTTAATGTTTCTGATCTTTCCCATTTTGATGCAGACTTGAATTCGAGGACGAATTCTCTTCAAGAAAAGGGGAATGATATCATCCAAGGAAGCTCTATTCCATTGAAGGACAAGGATGAAGCTTTATAAACTCCAGGGAGGCACATAACAAGATATCAAAACAAGGAGTTCAATGATAAGCTCAACGGGCTTCAATCGATGATCCAAATGTGTCTTGTTGGGGAAGAAGAGCCCAAGCTCAAGGGAGATGAATTTTCCAAATATTACAATTATTTGGTGGCCCAAATTGAAATCCAAGAGGAAGAATATTGGGGTCCAATGTTCAGCCTTGAAGAAGTCCAAAGTGGTGCAGAAAGAGGCTCAAAATCAGCCCAAAAGGAGGCCAATTTCAGCCCTTAAGTGCAGCTGAAATCAGCAGCCCAATAAAGGCCAACAGGGGCTCAAAAGCCACGACCAAGGGGCCCCATAAAGGCCTTAAATCAGACACAATTAGTAGGGTTTTTGTTATTTTACCTTAGCCCCCAAGCTAGGATTTTATTTTATTAAGTTCTAGATTATTCTTTTAGGGTTTTATTAGGGCTAGCAACTAACTTATTTATTCTATAAATAGGAGTGCCTTTTCGTTCATTAAAAAAACATTAGATTGATATTAATAATATTTGAGAGAGTTCGTTTGAACCTTTGTGACTTGTTCTTTGGGAATTTATCTTTAAACCTTTACTAGTTCATAGTTTAAGGTATAAAGTAATTTCTTCTTGTGATATCTGTGATTTATTTTTGGTATTATTTAGAAGGTGATTAGTTTATACTAATTATTGTCTTTAGTTACTCATAAAGCGGTCAAGATCCGTTTCTATTGTTTTTGATTCGTTTTCTCAAGTAAAGACGTTAAATTTCTTTCATAAATCTATATGTTGTTACTTGGATCTTTTCAAGGCCTTAGAATATAAATTCCTTTGAAATTCTTGGATCTTTCATTAGAATTTCCCATATCTTTTTTTATTAGTTTCTATTTTTTTTTTCTATTATTGCTTCCGCACTCTAATATTCAACTCTCTATTTGTGATCTCCGTAACCTCGCTGCTATCACTAGGTCAGGAAAGTGTTATGCTCCGGAGGATCTAAATAGAGGAGTTCTTGGGAAAGAACAGAATCCGAGAAGAATGTTACTGATGCTGAGGCCGTAGAATTTTGGAAGAAGATGCAGCCTAAAGACTATTCAGTCGAAGAGCAGTTGAAGAAAACACCAGCCCACATTTCCATTATGTCTCTGCTCATGAGTTCTGAAGCTCATAGGAATGCTTTGATGGAAGTGTTAAACGGAGTGAACATTCCAAAAGAGACCACAAGTGCAACCTTAGCTTCAATGATTGGACGAATGGTGGAAGCTAACAAGATCTCTTTCCATGATGATGAGCTGCCTGCGGATGGAGCTGGACACAACAAAACACTTCACATCGCGGTCAAATGCTGTGATAAGATTGTGACTCGAATTCTTATTGACGGAGGTTCTGCATGCAACATCTGCCCTTTCACTACCTTACGAGATTTAGGTGTAAATATGGGGGAGATAAGAGAAAGTCGCGTGAGAGTTAGAGTTTTCGATGGAGCGCAAAGAAGTGTCATTAGAGAGATCTATCTTACGTTGCAAGTGGGGCCGGGTGAATTTCCCATCCTATTTCAAGTGATGGATGTGTCATCCAACTACAACCTGTTGTTGGGAAGACCATGAGTTCACATGGCTAGAGCGGTTCCTTCCACTCTTCATCAGTGTGTAAAGTTTGAGTGGGGTCGCACATAAGTTACCTTTCACGGGGAGCTCAGTCACCCCATTCGTTCCTTTAATTCCATCCCGATCTCCGATGAGTTAGACAGAGCCACTTTTCACACTTTGGAAATTACGCAAGCTGTAAGGGTCAACGAGGAAGAAGAGCCAGATGATATAAAATTGTCAAGTGCAGCAAAAATGGTTGCGTCAGAGATGTTGAAATATGGATGTCAGCCTAAGACTGGACTTGGACCCAAGTCCAACGGCATAGTTGGGCCAATCCAGCTGAAGCATTAGAGAGACACCATCGGACTCGGATACAATCCTACGTCGGGAGGAGTCCACGACAGGTCAAGCGAGACAATTTTTGTACAAAAATAAGCTTCGTATCCAGATCAAGCAGTCGATGAGGAAATCGTAGAAGGAATAGGCAATTTGTTCATGGCCATGGTTGGAGAAGAGGAAGAGATAAATCTCAGCAAATTGACCATTCGTGATGCCGAACTTGGAGAAATCTTGAAGAACTGGACCATCAGTCCATCCCTATTTCGACAAGAGTCATGGTAGTGTGGAAAAGTAGTTTTAATTTTTAAAATTTGCATGATCAAATTGAGGCTTGAATCATGCCTAATCTTTTATTGCTTGCCTCTTCTAAAAACTAGAATGCTTTGAAATAAAAGTCTTTATTTTGCTTAAAAATTGTCTCATTATTTTATATATCTACTTATTTTTACTTACTTTTTGCACTTTTCAGCGCTCATATTAATAAAAACTCTCGTTCAACGATTATGACATGTAAAGAATCTACCAAGCAAGGTATAAGCAATGAACATGATCACGAAGAGTATGATGAAAGCATGATGCCTGAAAATCTACCACATGAGATCGAACATGTTGAAAGTCAGAAAAAACCTAATATGGATGAAACAGAGGTTGTCAACTTAGGAGATGAAGAAATCGTGAAGGAAACACGAGTCAACGTATATTTAGAGGTAGAAAGAAAGCCAGAGTTAATAGAGTTTCTTAGGCAGTATGTTGATGTTTTTACTTGGTCTTATGATGACATGCCAGGATTAAGCACTGATATTGTCTCGCACAAACTACCAACTGATCCCACTTGTCTACCTGTTAAACAAATGACAAGAAAGTTCAAGTCGGATTTGAGCTTAAGTATTAAAGAGGAGGTAACTAAGCAAATTGAGGTGAACGTTGTGAGGGTTAAAAATTCCCCCCACATGGTTAGCCAACATTGTGCCTGTGCTGAAAAAGGATGGAAAAATCAGAATATGTGTGGACTATCGAGATCTCAACAGAGCCAGTCCTAAGGATGATTTCCCTCTTCCAAATATTCATATACTCATCGATAATTGTGCAAAACATGAGTTGCAATCATTTGTCGATTGCTTTGCAGGATATCACCAGATCCTGATGGATGAAGATGATGCAGAAAAGACAGCATTTATCACTCCATGGGGGGTGTATTGCTATAGAGTGATGCCATTTGGTGTAAAAAATGCTGGTGCAACCTACATGAGGGCCATGACTACCCTTTTTCACGATATGATCCACAAGGAGATTGAAGTGTACGTGGATGATGTTGTTATCAAATCCAAGAGGAGTTCGGACCACCTTGATGACTTACGAAAGTTCTTTGAGAGGTTGCGTAAAGTTAAATCTTGCAAAGTGTGCATTTGGAGTACCCGCGGGAAAACTATTGGGATTCATCGTTAGCAGAAAGGGCATAGAGTTGGATCCATCAAAGATAAAGGCAATCCAAGAGCTACCTCCCCCCAAGACCAGGAAGGACGTGGTGAGTTTCTTGGGAAGATTGAATTACATCAGTCGGTTCATAGCTTAATCCACAGTGATCTGTGAACCCATATTTAAATTACTAAAGATGGATGCCGCCACAAAATGGATGGAGGAATGTCAAAAGGCTTTCGATAGAATCAAAGAATACTTGTCCAACCCACCAGTATTGGTCCCACCGGAGCCTGGAAAGCCTTTGTTATTGTATCTATCTGTCATGGATAATGCATTTGGATGTGTATTGGGGCAACATGATGAGACAGGTAGAAGAGAGCAAGCCATTTACTATTTGAGCAAGAAGTTCACGCCATACGAGGCAAGATACACCTTGTTGGAACGAACGTGTTGCGCTTTGACTTGGATTGCATAAAAATTTAGGCATTACCTGTCTGCATACACCACACACTTGATATCAAGAATGGATCCACTCAAGTACATCTTTCATAAACCAATGCCTACAGGTAAACTGGCAGAGTGGAAAATTTTGCTGAGCGAGCTCGATATTGTGTACGTGACACAAAAGGCCATCAAAGGACAAGCCTTGGCTGATCACCTCACAGAAAACCCGCTAGAACAGGATTATAAGCCACTCACGACTTACTTCCCTGATGAAGAAGTTCTGTTTGTAGGAGAAGACATATCAGAGTCATGTGATGGATGGAGGATGTTCTTTGATGGAGCATCAAACTCTATAGGAGTCAGAATAGGAGCAGTCTTAATTTCAGAAACTGGTCAGTATTACCTAATCTCAGCCAAGATCAGGTTTTATTGTACCAATAACATGGTAGAATATGAAGCTTGTATTCTCGGACTTAAGATGGCCATAGACATGAACATCAAAGAACTCTTGGTGATAGGTGATTCCAATTTATTGGTTCATCAGGTGCAAGGCGAATGGACCACTAAGAATGTCAAGATCCTTCCTTATTTGCATTACATAAATTAGTTGAGCAGGAGATTCATAAGGATTGAATTTAAGCATGTCCCTCGAGCTCAAAATGAGTTTGCCGATGCTTTGGCAACATTGTCCTCGATGATCCAGCATCCAGAAAAAAATCACATTAACCTTATTGAGGTAGAGATACATGATCAACATGCATATTATATTTATGTAGATGAGGAACCGGATGGAAAACCATGGTACCACGACATCAGAAGGTTGATAGAAGCACAAGAATATCCTGAAAATGCCACAAGCAAGCAAAAACGGACTTTAAGGAGGATGGACAATAATTTCTTCCTTAACGGAGAAATCCTATATAGGAGAACTTCAGATTTAGGATTGTTGAGGTGTGTCGATGCCGCAGAAGCGACATGGATTTTGGAAGAAATACATGCAGGAACTTGTGGACCTCACATGAATGGGTTCACTTTGGCAAAAAAGATTTTAAGAGCTGGATATTTTTGGATGACCATGGAGAGAGATAGCATCCGGCACGTGCAAAAGTTACATCAGTGTCAAGTGCATGGAGATTTTATACGGGTTCCTCCGAACGAGTTCAATGTGATGGGTTCCCCCTGGCCATTTGCCACTTGGGGCATGGATGTTGTTAGACCCATAGATCCTCCTGCATCAAATGGACATCGTTTCATCCTAGTAGCTATCGACTATTTCACAAAATGGGTCGAAGCTTCGACATACAAGGTCGTAACTAAGAAGGTGGTAACAGATTTTGTTCGCAACAATATAGTCTGTCGGTTTGGAATTCCAGAATCAATCATAACAGATAATGCAGCCAATCTCAATAGCGACCTTATGAGAGAAACTTGTGAAAGGTTCAAGATTGCTCATCAAAATTCCACAGTTTATCGACCACATATGAATGGAGTAGTTGAGGCCGCAAATAAGAATATCAAGAAGATTTTAAGGAAAATAGTGGGCAGTCATAGGCAATGGCATGAGAAGCTACCATATGCCTTGCTCGGCTATCGCACCACAATCAGAACATCCACTGGGGCAACTCTTTATATGTTGGTTTATGATTCAGAAGCAGTAATACCTGCCGAGGTGGAAATACCATCTTTAAGGATTATCCAAGAAGTTGGTCTGGACGATGCAGAATGGATACGTAGCAGGCATGAACAATTGATGCTCATTGATGAAAAGAGGATGGACGCAGTTTGTCATGGTTAACTCTATCAGAATAGAATGACCAAAGCATTCAACAAGAAAGTCAAACCTTGACAGTTCACACCGGGGCAATTAGTATTGAAGAAGATCCTTCCTCACTAGGGAGAAGCCAAAGTGAAATTTGCACCAAATTGGCAAGGACCTTACATGGTTCATAGAGTACTCTCTGGAGGAGTAGTAATCTTAGAAGAAATGGACGGCAGAGTGAGCACAAAGCCAATCAATTCAGGCGCCATCAAGTAATACTACATCTGAAGACCTCAAGATTAGTGCTTATTTCTTGTACTTTTGCATTTTTTGATTGTAACCCAACTACATTTAGACCTGACTTCCCACGATGGGGTACGTAGACAACCCACATCGGATCCGGTCTCCCTTAGAAAACCCAAAAAATCATTTCGATGTATTTAGAACTACACTCGACCTGACTTCCCTTGGTGGGATATTTAGGCAATCCTCGTCGGATTTGGTCCCTTCATATTTTTCACTTTTCTATTGTAATTGAAATACGTCCTGACCTGATTCCACTTGGATACGTAGGCAGCCTGAGTCAGGCCCGGTCATTGCATTTCATATTTTTCACCTTTCTATTGTAATTGAACTACGTCCTGACCTGATTCCACTTGGATACGTAGGCAGCCTGAGTCAGGCTCGGTCATTGCATTACATACTTTTAATTCTCCCACTTGCATTTGAACTACGTTACGATCTGATTCTTATTTTGGGGATACGTAGGAAGCCTGAGTCAGGTTCGATCAATGCACTACATAATTTCCACTTTGTACCCTTAGGGAGCAATTCCTTATAGTTAGAGTAACCTCAGGAAATGAAGAATCTCAATCGTCATAGTGTCTGCAAAAGAACTAGGGAAGCTTCATCAGAAGGGTAAAAGCTACAAGAAGACTATATTGGATATAGTCAACAAAATGGAAAGCTCGATGGATTTCGAAACATGTCATAATCTAAAAGCGATAAAGGATTACTATATATATACCTAATATATACGAATAAGATAACTCTTTTCAAAAAGATTTTCTGCTCTTCCACCTACTAAGTCTCTAGGGTAAGAAACTATGTACGGGCTAAAAAGGTGCCGAAGGATTCCAGTAACGAGGATTCAGTCCGTGAGTCGATACAAATCAACACCCCCTCCCAAACTAAAAATTTTCTTTGAGTGCAGGAACACATGAATCAAGAAAAATAACATCAAGTCTCGGAGCATGACCAGAGACGCCATTCGACTTCTCACAATTATGAGCCAAACTATTCTTTCCCTACTTTATTTCTTAGAAGTACTTCAACCTGAATCTTATGTCTAAAACATTTCATTTAAATCTTTGTAGGTACGCTCAAGATCCGGATCGAAATACTGAAGAAAACAGTGCCTTCTGTAGGACAAATAGGATAGTTAGCTTTCTGTCAAAATAACTCCACCAACTGGAGCTTGTAATATTACCTCGTCAACAACTCCGCCAATCGGAGAACAACATCTAACTGCGTCGAATAAACTCCATCAATTGGAGAATGTCGTCTGACAGCATCAAACTCCACCGATTGGAGGTTGTACATAGCAAATGTCCCTCAAACTCCACCGATTGGAGGCTGTACATAGCAAACGTCACTCAAACTCCACCGACTGGAGGCTGTACATAGCAAACGTCAATCAAACTCCATCGAGTGGAGGTTGTATATAGCAAACATCGTCAAACTCCGCCAACCGGAGGTTGTACATAGCAAACGTCATCCGAACTCCGCCAATCGGAGCTTGCATATAAGCAAAAGAAGCAACACTCCACCAATCGGAGACTGCATCGTAGCAACGTCATTGAAGCTCCACCGATAGGGGGCATGCACGCATAGCAACACCGTCATACACCAACAATTACATGTTAAACTACAAGCTTTACCTCGCCAGATGAAGGCGTTACATTACAAGCCTCCCCACCAATCGGAGGCTTTACATTACCAGTGGTTCTACATTACAAGCTTTACATAACTGGATGAAGGCTTTCACATTACAACCACCCCGCCAGTCGGAGGCCTTACATTACAAGCTTTGCCTCGCCAGACGAAGGCTTTACAGTACAACAGCCCCGCCAGTCGGAGGCCTCTACATTACAAGTTACTTTACGTACATCACGTTCACAACACAAAACAGAGACATCAACAGTCGTTTGAACATCTACACTCTACTCTTTACATTATTATTTCAATTTATAATTTTTGAACCTCAACAGGTACTTTTCACCCTTTTACCTGTTTTGCAGGACAACACATTACAACGAGGAACTCCCTTTAAGCAGCAAACTAGGGAAAGTTAGTGGAATGTTAAGCATCACTAACTACGTCAAGAATTCACTTTCAGAACTCAACTCGACTCGATTTTCATAAATTCGGATTCGAATTTTACTTACAACTCTTTCACGTCTCAGTATCATTCTAACTCGACACTGGTGCAATTTTTTGAAAATTCATCTCTCTACCATAGGTCTTTAGTAGAAATTGTTGCGAAGCATTTCTCGTTATTCTTAAGAACTACATCCGACCTGATTCTCATATCTCGAGGTATGCAGATAGCTTCGGCTTGAGTTTAGGCGTACTCCCTCGATTCGTGCTATTCTCTTCTTACCTCACCACCCAAAAGATTTCAGTATTACCATAATTTGACACTGGGCAAATTTTAATCAAAATTTGCTATGTTTCTACACTCTCGAACTACATATGACCTGATTTCTCATGAAACTTGAGATATGTAGACAGCTCAGAAGCCAGAGCTTGGCCATAAAGCCATAAACATTCCATGTCAAGTTGTTGCTCAAAATATATTTTGGTTGGCGACCCAAAATTGGATCGTGTCAATATTTCTTTGTCCACATCTTCTTTACTCTCATCCATGGACAAAGAAAGGGGCAAGCTGTTGACACCCAATTTTGGCTCTCCATATTTAATTAATTAAGTTTCCATATAAAATAATAATAATAGTAAAAATATATACATATAAAAAAACTTTGTAAGAATATGAAAAAAAAAATTTAAAATATTTTCATCCCATTTGATGAATTTATTTCATAAGTTTTGTTTCTTAAAAAAAAATATTTTTAATATATATAAATATTTACTACTTACTTTCTCATTTTAAATTTTACGTCAAATAAATATCGTTCTTAAGAATTAAATCGATTTTTTGTTAAATGAAATTTCAATTATTTCAAATAAATATTTTTTTCATATATTATTCAAAATTAGGAAGCTTAGTTAATTAATAAGTTACTAATTCATACCAATTTTATTTTTTTAGAATGACTAATTTTGTCAAATAAGCTAATTTTGTAAAGTAATTATTTTCAATTTAATAAATTTTAACGTTTTAATAAAAAAAAAAGGGTTATATTTTAAATGGGTTAATTTGAGCAAACCATGACAATCCAGGTCTTTTAAAACTGGCCAATCCATGTGTGCCACGTAGGCAAGCACATGGATTGTGTTTCTTCACTTTTAATCTCAGCCATCTATTTTTGATCTACTGGTTTTAATTAATTTAGTTTTTACCATATATATATATAACTTTTTTTATTCTTGATTTATATTAACCGTCCGATCAAAGGATCGGACGACCCAAATTAAGTCAGTAAAAGAAAAACTCTTTCCCAAATAATACACCCATCGCCCCTATACTCCATCTTCTCCACGATGCTCTTTCTTTACCATCGCCTCACCATCACCTTTTCAAGAAAATGATCTGAACTTTTCCTTCTTTTCCAGAAAAATTTTCATTCCCAGAGCTTCCCTTCCCCATGCCCCTTCGTCCTCTCCCATCAACTTCTGCCACAAATGGCTATGGACTGCCCGAAAATGTCAATTTCCGGCGGTCTCCGACGTTGTCCCTCTGTCGATCACTCAACCACTTTAAATCAATTTGGAAAAGCCGGTTCACAAGAGATTTTCTTCTACTTCATCAAGATTTCTTTGATTTTTTCTTTGGAGATTTGGCTTTCCAAGAATTCAAAATTTTGAATTCTTAAGGCTAGACTAATGAGAGTCGCGATTGGGCTATAAAAGGAGCCCTCTGTTTTTCATTGAAGATCATCGAGGGATCCAAGAGTAATCCAAAAACAGATCCAAAAATCAAAAGAAAAGGCATATCCAAAAATAACCAAAAGGAACGAAAAGCTTCCAAAAAGGGGCCTCCGGAAATTGTCCATAAAGATTTGAGAATCAGTTGCATTGTTGATCTCTTTTCTTTGGGTTTCTGCTTCTCGAGTTTAAGTTCGAAGTTGGATTTCTTGACAAAAACTCCCTGTTTGCTGCTCCGCACAAGATTTCAGATTCGTAAACAGGTTCAAACAACATACAAGGTATGAACATGTATGTCATGCATACAAAGGTATATATTTTATTTTATTTTTATATTTAGTTTTTCTCTATACATGACCTATTATTTTATTTTTGCATACCATATTATTTTCTCATATCTACCATCCCTTTTACGAATGTTATTTATTTATTTTTATTTAATTTATAAATCCCTACACTTTAATATACATATTATTTTACTACATCTAATCTGTCGTCATTTTGTCCCTACATGTACATATAATAATAAATGTTCATATATTTTAAACAACATACATGTATATACTATACTTTATCATAAATCCAGCTAAGATCATAAAGTTTATATAATATTTAGTAGTATTATTATTTATTTGTTCATTTTTAGGAAACTCTGTTTTATGTATTTTTATTCAAATTATATGTCACACATATTGCTATATATTTACACCCGTCTATTATCTTAATATTTTTTTTACATCCTAATTCTATATATAAATAAAATAACAAACTTTCATATCCTTTAAACTCCACATTTATATATTTATTTAAGATAAGTTCATGTAAGGCACATCTATATTTTCTAATATATAATTTTTTTAATACATTTCAAGTATATTTATTTATTTACTTATTTATTTTTACCGTATGATAAATATACTAATATTAAATTCGTTTCATATATGTTATAGACATATATATGAAATATCTTTTACTTTGACCCTTTTCTCAAATTAATGAAATTCATTATCGCTATTCTTAAAAAAAATCAATAAATTTTCCTAATTATTTCCTAAATTGAGTTTAAGGATTATCTTCGGATAGGTTCTGAGGGATGCTTAACACCTTCTCCTCGAGTAACCAAAACCCTTACCTAGAATCTCACTGGTTTCGCAAATCAAAACAGAGTTTACATTTACATCTTTAAAAATGGTTTTCCTAATATTTTCTTTAAAATTAGGTGGCAATTCTAAAAATAATTTTTTTCAAAACCAGAGTGAAAGCCATATTATGTTGTGAACTGTATCGGCTAGTTTGAAATAGGGTGCGACACTTGCTGGTTGGGAAGGATCTGCTCATGAGTCTCGCATATTAAATGATGCATTAGAGAGACCACATGAGTTTCAATTCCCCCAAGATATCTTATTCAAACTAAAATAGTTTATCAAAAGAAGTAGGTGAACAATGTATACTAATTAAATTTATTATGACTTTGTAGATAAATTTTATGTTAGAGATGCGGAATATGAACTTCGTAAGGAATTTATTCCTCCTTATCACGGAGTGCACTATTATTTACATGAGTATAGTGATTGTCCTCCCCAAAATGAAAAATAATTATTCAATCTTCGGCAGGCAAGATTGAGATCCTCAATTGAATGTGCCTTTGCTATTCTCAAGCGACAATTTCGTGTGATTGATAATGAACCCTTTTGGGACTTTAAGACTCAAGTGGATGTGGTATTAGCGTCGTGCATTTTACATAATCACATAATTGATTTGGAGCCTAACGACATGATAATTCATGAAGTAGATGTAGAACCACTAATTCAACCTCAAAACGTTCAAATTACTGAAAGATCTCAAGGGAGCCAAAGTTATCAAACCCAAAAAAGAGATGTGAAGAAGCTAGAGAATGGTCGTCGAAAAGAGATGTCATTTCTCATGCCATGACCAATTATGATAGGAGGAGGAATAAGACACTTTAGTGTATTAAGGTGTCTCTCTTGAATTAGATGTTCTTAAAGAATAGGTATAACTATCAATTCAAAGTTGCTGCTTTAATTAATTAGATAGCCTGATATTTGTGAACTGTATCTTGCTGTTTTCTTCAAGCTTTGATAGAAATTGTATGGTGTTTTTTGGGTTCTTTACCCTTGTTATCTTAAGTAGCAAGTATTGGACTGTATCTTGTTGTTTTCTTCAACTTTGTTGTTGTTTACTTTACCATTGGCCATAGCAGTAGCCATAGCTTTCTTTGCATCGTTGTTCCATTTGTGTTGCTCCATCTTGTACAAACCTTATCTCTTCTCCGTCTTGCATCTCCGAAAGGATTAGGCAACAAAGAGCCGTTTCTTCTCCTACTCAACAGTCCAGCCCTGTATCTCCAATACTAGCAATACAATGGTCAAATTATGTTTTTAGTAAGGAACTTGATAGGTATGAGCAACTTTGATTAATAGTAACTCATACAGTATTCAATCACAAAACTCCTAAGCTTGCTTTTACACATTCAGAGTTATCCTCAAGTCATCATACCATCAAAAAGATGAAGATGATTTTCCTCCTTTGTCTTTCTGAATGTGGGTTCTGGAGATGCTCCTTGTGTTCTGCTAGAAAAGAAGTATGATCTGTGGACATTTCTGCCTCATGGTCATCCTGATTTCAAATACATGATGTACCATTAGTTTTTTAATGTGTAACTTTGTTCAAGGTGTTTTTACATTATTACAGATGATGTGTTTATGTGATTTGCAATTGTATAGGATGTTAAAATCATATAATTTCTTTTTGAGGTTGTGCTCTTGATTATAAGTTGTAGGCTTGTCATAAGACGACTTTTGGTTAAGTGCATCATTTGTAACAACAGGTAGGGAGTGAATGGAGATGTTGGAATGAAAACATCCCTTAGTTGTTCTGGTTTTAGAAGATTGCTTCTATGTCAAAAATCATGAAGCTTGAAGACATTTCTGGGTGATAGCTTATTCTCTCTTTGATTTTACAGCCTCTGAGGTGCTATCGCATGGAAATTTTCCCTTCCAAATGAGATTTAGTTTTTAAATTAGCTATAATTGGTAAGCTACAAGTAATAGTTTCCAACAATTACTTTTTTAGGTGGAATCCTAACTGCAATATCTTTCATACCATTCAAATAACGTTTTCAGATCTTAGCTTATTTTGTTCATCGACTGACCACTTCGAATCACGTCGAGTTTCCAAGAAGGTAAGAACATTCTATTAGTCTACAAAAATTATTGCAGTGAAATTCCACCTAAAAAAGTATTTGTTGGAAACTATTACTTGTAGCTTATCAATTATAGCTAATTTAGAAACTGAACCTCATTTGGAAGGAAAATTTTCCCTGTGATAGCGTCTCAAAGGCAGTGAAATCAAAGAGTGAATATGCTATTATCCAGAAATGTCTACAAGCTTCATGATTGTTGACATAGAAGCGATCTTCTAAAACCAGAATAATTAAGGGATGTTTTCATTCCAGCATCTCCATTTACTCCCTACTTGTTGTTACAAATGATGCACTTAACCCCAAAAGTCATCTTATGACAAGCCTACAACATATAATCAAGAGCACAACCTCATAAAGAAATTCTATGATTTTAACATCTATACAATTACAACTCACATAAACACACATCGTCTGTAATAATGTACAAACACCTTGAACAAAGTTACATATTAAAAAACTTATGGTACATCATGTATTTGAAATCAGGACGACCATGAGACAGAAAAGCCCAGATCATACTTCTTTTCTAGCAGAACACCAGGAGCATCTCCAGACCCACATTCAGAAAGACAAAGGAGAAAAATCATCTTCATTTTTTAGATGGTATGATGAATTGAGGGTAACCCTGAATGTGTAAAAGCAAGCTTAGGAGTTTTGTGATTGAATATTGTAGGAGTTACTACTAATCAAAGTCGCTCATATCTATCAAGTTCCTTACTAAAAATAGAATTTGACCTCTGTATTGCTAGTATTGGAGATACAAAGCTGGACTGTTGAGTAGGAGAAGAAACAACTCTTTGTTGCCTACTTCTTTCGGAGATGCAAGACGATGTTTGCACAAGACGGAGCAAGACAAATGATTATTCTTAGACAACAAGCAGAAGCAAACAACGATTCAAAGAAAGTTATGGATGCTGCTATGGACAATGGTAAAGTAAACAACAACAATGTTGAACAAAACGACAAGATACAGTCCAATATTTGCTACTTAAGATAACAATGGTAAAGAACCCAAAAAACATCATACAATTTATATCAAATTTTGGAGAAGACAACAAGATATAGTTCACAAATATCAGACCATCTAATTAATTAAATTAGCTACTTTGAATTGATAGTTATATCTATTCTTTAAGAGCATCTAATTCCAGAGAGACACCTTAATACACTAAAGTGTCTTATTCCTCCTCCTATTATAATTGGTAAACATGGCATGAGCAATGACATCTCTTTTCGACGATCATTTTCTAGCTTATTCACGTCTCTCTCTTTGGGTTTGATAACTTTGACTCCCTTGAGAGGTTTGAGTAATTTGAACATTTTGAGGTTGAATTTGTGGTTCTACATCTACTTCTTGAATTATCATGCCGTTAGGCTCCAAATCATTTATGTGATTATGTAAAATGCACGACGCTAATACCACATCCATTAGAGTCTTAAAGTCCTAAAAGGGTTCATTATCAATCACACGAAATCGTTGCTTGAGAATAGCAAAGGCACGCTCAACTGAAGATCTCAATAATTCTTGCCAAAGATTGAATAATTCTTTTTCATTTTGCAGAGGACGATCACTATAAGGAGGAATAAATCCCTTACGAAGTTCATACCCCGCATCTCCAAGATAAAATTTATCTACAAAGTCATATTAAAGTTAATTAATATACATTGTTCACCTACTTCTTTTGATAAACTATTTTTCTTACTCGCGTTGGAGTTCGTCGGAGCTCTCTTGTGGTTGGAGTTGCCCAAGTTCATTGTCACAGTTTGCTGCTCCGAAAAAGGTAACATTCCTTTCGAACTTGGTTTATTTTTAGCTTAATGTGTTGCTTACTTTCGGTAGATTTATTTTGGTAATTATTCTCTTCAACGATTTTCATTCTGCCATGTAGTTCATTCCGTACTTGTATTATTGCTTTAGATTATAGTGATTTCTTTGTGTTGTTCCTGTGGCTATTTCGAAGAATTTTCAGTATCTTAATTTGCGATCTCTTCTGTCGTCGTTTTAGCCTATGTTTTTGTGTCATTTAGTTTTAAAATATAATCTAGTTATGACTTAAGTTTAAATTCTAAATTATAGTATATATAATTCCTTAACTGCAAATCTTTATACTCATCTAAATCTATTCATCTGTTGCTCGATAATCCACTCGACGTTTGTGATTTACTTTGTTTAACTCGAGCTCTGTTCAGCATACTTTGATCATGAATGTTCAGTGTTTCATCTCCTTACATACTCATCTATTCAACATGTTTGATAATGTGGCTTTTCAGTTAAATGTTTGAGTGATTTGTTGACTGCATTTTCAGTTTAGGGTGATCTGTTCAACATGTTTTGATCAAAATCGGGTTTAATGTCAAAGTCTAGCCTCTCTGTTTGTAATGGCTTGTTGTGTTAGACTCATAATCTTCTATTTTTCTTTAAGACATAACGTGTTATGCTTATTTGATCATCGAAAGAAGGGTATTCTAGTTAGTTTCTTTCCGTTTATTTCTCTTAATCATGTTCCCATAGGAAAATTCATATTTGTTTCCCTTAGTTCTTGTGTATGTTAATGGTTAGAAATTATTGCTCCAAAAGATGCTACCTTTTCTCTAAATTCTATTTGAATAGATTGTTATATTTTCCTTTATGTATAATTTCTTGGCCCCTTATCACTTAATGTTCTTAGTCGTCATGTTTAAGGGTTTTAAACTACTGTTTACTTATTATTACTGGGTTAATTCTAACATGTTCCTGTAGTAGCTACATTGCATAAAACAGGTTTATTTTAGTAAAAATAGTTATTATAATCTAACTTTGGAAGTTTACTGATTATGTCATTTAACTTAATAATATAAAATCATTCTCTCTTCTCTTATTTAATAGATGACAGGAGAAGTATCTTGTAGCGTGAATATATTAGGCTTCATTAAACTTACTAGCACTATTCAAATTTTAGTGATGATTCTCTCAGATTTTCTCTTTGTTGAGTATTGATTCTTAGAATTTACTTTTTACCTTTGTTGCATTATCATGTCTAGTTTATACATTGCTAGTGATAATTACAGGAGCTCTTTATTGTTTAGTTTTCCTTGTAGAAATGGATTGGGATATGAATGCATTGATATGTTTGTTTATTAAAATTTAAAACCTTTGATGGTTAATCACATGTTTTTGGTCACTGTAATGTCAGTTAAATCAATCGTTCACTTGTGATATTCATGCTCCTTAATTCTATCCGATTTCCCTTCTTATATTTTACTATGATAAATTGATAACTTGTTCTAGTATTAATTTATGTCTTGTTCCTTTTATGTGTGAATTGGTTCATCCCGAGTCCTCATGGACTCCTCCTTCCTTTGCATTTTGGAATGGGCCATGAGGGCTCAAATCTTTATTTCTATGAGTCAACTTCGCAATTGGATCAAGAAGCGAGAAAAGGAAAGGAAAGCTAATATTGCGGCTAAAGGCCAAGGAAAAATCGTAGCTTGTTAATTGGGTCAAAGACCCGAATAAATTGAGTCTCCAAATCCGGTTCTTCTAAACCTTCTTTAGTTTATTTTTATATTTCAATTTGTAATTAGTTATTTATTTGGATTGTAATTTAATTGTCTTTATTTGTTTACTTATATAATTGTTTTTTGATTCTATTGGTTGCAACATGAATGAATCTTCTAGTAAAGTTGTCATTTTTGAATTTTAAAAGTCTCTTTACTTTTACTATTCCAATTATCAAGTCTCGAATGAATTTTGATAATCCTAGTTACTTGCTTAAATTCTTTAACCGAATTCAAAGATTCTTTTCTCGAAATAAAATCAAGTGTTTATTTATTTATCTCATGCTATTAATAAAAATTAGAAAATACTTTCAAGTTTACAATTTTAACCAAATAAATGATTTGTCGGATAACCGCGAGTTGACGGACACTTCAAATGCCTTAAAGCCTTCTTGAAGTGTAAATAAGAACCTCGAACCTTTTTCTCTAAATTTTTAGACTTAATTCTGTTGAGGTCTATAAAATTCAAATTTTCTTAATTTCTATTAAAAAATTAAGTGGCGACTCTTTTAAAATTAATTTTTCTTTTAAAGTTGAATCGATTTTGAAAACCAGTTATTTCTTTATCATAACAGAAATGACGACTCTGTTGGGGATTTCATTTAGGTTCTAACCAATAGAATTGTTTATTTGGTTATGTATATGATATTCTTGCTTTATTTGCCTATATCTATTCTTATTTGTTTAACTTTTTTTGTAAATTATTAAACTGCATTGCATTCATAGCATTTTTTACTCCGCCATTTGACAATTTTTTTATTTGAAAATCTAAAGGACGATTATGCGGGCCACAGTCGTTTGTTATCCAAATTGTTTATTGAGATACCATGGTGAATGTAGTTGGCCACTGGATGGTCAACGGTCGCTAACTTCCCCAGCCCAAGTTGTCCACTTGTGTCACCAATCCACTTCAAATAAAACTCATTCTTAGTCAACTAGCATAGAGTGAAACCAAAACCCGTAATTTGTTCATTTGCCTAGGATGACCCAACACCGAAGGCGTGTTGGGCCCATTAGAAAGACCATCTTGACTCCAAAAGGCCCTCGGCTCAAATGGACGATCATACTTATGTGTTTAAATTTGAAGGTTGTATACGTTGTTTGAGAAATTATTGTGTCTTGGGATTCAGATGTTTATTTTAATAGGTTATTCTAGTCAAAGAAGGATCTTCACAAGCTACTATTTCATCCAAAGGCGTTGGCGTTCGTAGGTGCTAAGAAATCAAGAATGAAGGACCTTACATGAAGGTATAGTTTAATATTGTCCAATGTGAGATTGATTATTTGTATTCTTATTTTCCCATATTATGTATCCCCATTCGATTTATTCATCAAATTTGTATAAAGTATTTTTGAGGCAATGGAATGTTTTCGAATGACGTTATACATCATTCAAATCGTTAGACCTACCCTTGGCATAAAAGGGTCACATATTTATTTAGGACATGTTGTAAACTGTTTATGTGCTATGTGCTATGTGCTTAACTGCTTTATGTGATTACGTTGCTTTGTTTAACAACAAGTTAATCCACTCCTTTTCGAAAGAAAAATAAATTCATAGAGCTTTATAAGCACAAATATCAAGTCACTATCAAATATCTACCCAAATACTCTTTGAGTCTTGAGTTTCCCAACAAAATTCGAACTCCACTCTGAAATCCTAAAATCTTAATCTCTCATATCCGGAAAGGTTGAACTTGCCACTAAGATGAAAAGAGATTTGAGTTCTAAGATCGAAGAAGCTGGAGAAGCTCTCTTAATGAGAATGAAGGATATGAACCGAAAGGTCACGGGAGTCAAAAGACAAACCAAGAGAGTTCAAGATGCTAAGGAGGCCATCTTGGTCAAAGCTGTTGAGGTGGAAGAAAAGATCGGTTCCATGAAGAATGTGTTGGTTAAGATTAATAATGTGTTTCAAAGAAGGGCGGAGCAGGCACACTGACTACTCTCATGGGCATGGACTGGGAAAAAGTAGCAACTAAAGGAAAGCTAAAAGGTATTGGCGAAGAAGTAATAGAGGATCTAGGTCAGGCTTTAAGCGAAAGGGGCCACAAAATTTCAAAGAGTTATGTTCAGGAACTTAGGGAAGCGCTTGAAGGCTATACTTCCATCATTGAGGATATGAAAAAGATCAAAAAAATTATGCCAGAGGGAATGAGTCGCACAAGGAACCTTGGAACAAATTGTCCTGTCCAAAAAAAGAAAATCAAAGTCAAAGGAAAAAAGCGTTGTCATCCCAGCCAGACAGGTTCAGCCAAGGAGATGAAAAGATTACCCTCAAAGTACATTTCAGAGACTTCTTTTGTGGCCCTGAGATAGTCCTGGACTTTACTATCTATCAAACTTTGCAGACTATGGGTATCAATCATCCCATGGAAGGAGAAAGTTCCAAGATTGATACCGAGAATAAGAACAAAAGGTGTGCTTACCATAGTGATCAACAGAGTCATACTACTGATGAATGCCAAGAATTGAGGACTATCATTTATAAAATGATAAGTAATGGAGAGATTAGCCACATGTTGGTCCCATGCGTCCTTGCTTGTAAACTAGTTAAACCGGTAACTCCTATCATTGAGGATGTTTTTATTCATCGCTAAAATTTCACTGTCTTGGTGGAATCTTACTTAGAGATCTATAAGAAGTTAGTTCAAGCCAAGATTCTAACCCCTATGGAAAGGAAAAAGAGGAAGGCTTCCTTTTCATGGCATGAGGACGACGAAGTCTGCCTCTATCATAGCACAATTGGACATGACATAGAGAAATGTCACATTTTTAGAGTTGACTTGGAGCACCTCATCAACACGGGAAGAATTGAGACTGAGTTCCCACCTTACTGCCTATTAGATCAGAAGATTAGTGAAGAAGAATTTGGAAGAAGCCTCGGGAGAGGTATCGTTTTTATTTTTATGAAGTTTGTTGTTATTTTCCTTTGTTTTCCTTTTAATGAATCTATGAATGAATGAAATTTCAAAAGAAATTTTCTTATACAAAGTCGAACTATGTAGGGTCTAATTTCTCTTTCATGAGATACGTAGGTAGCCCTTCAAGGTCAGAACCTTATCTTTTAAAAGCTTTCTCCCCCTCCTCATTCTACAAGGAAATATCAAATCAATATCAATAGGCATCGAGAGTACAACTGTAAAGGATGCAAGAAGACCTTGGCTCAACGCAAGTCAGCCTTCCTGATTCACTAATCCAAAAATCAAATAGGCAAACTCCTGCCTATTTAAATTATCTTCCAATACTCGTAGGTTAACCTGTCCTTTTACAAAGCAATTCTTATGTGTTTATTTTCTCTCTATGTGATATTTTGTATTATATACTATAAACTAAGACTAACAGATTAGTCTTTCAGTTATTTTTCTTTGTTAGGTATTTAAAATTGATTTGTGTTGATAAGCAGGCCGAGCATCCATACTTCACACGGTCTAAAGTTCCCAGAGGTTCCTTTCCCAATCGAAATTTGTTGAAAGGAAAATCGAAAATGACTGATAATAGTGAGGATATTGGCTTGATTGAAATGGCTATAGTGGATCCCTCCACCACCGAACAAAATGATTTGATTGCAGAATTAATGCAACAAATCACTGAGATGAAGGTTGAGATACAGAAAAATTGAGATTTGTCAAATTTAGCTATCGCCCCCAACACTCCAAGTGATGGAAGGCCTCCACTACATTTTCCTCTTCTGAATCCAAACCCCGAACATGTCTCAAATAACCCACCCACCATCCCTGTTCAAACGCTCCCCACAATTGACTTAACCACCCCCCAATCCACACCACGCCAACACTTTATATCAAGCACCGCCTCATCTTCAAAGCCTGAATACTAACTCTCAGACCTTCCCTCCTCGTCAAAACGAGAATGCCAACAACTCAAAATACTCAAAATCCATTTACCGCTCAACCCTTTCCCTTCCCTTCACTATTTACAGTGAGAGCTTGGGGGTTAGAGACAACGTTTATATATGGAGGTTTCCAGTGGCGGAGCCACCTTGAGTTCAGGGGGTTCATCCGAACCCCCTTCGGCAGAAAATTATACTATTTATACATAGTTAAAATATTTTTTTATATATATATAGTAGATGTTGAACCCCCTTCGGCTAGTTTATGTGTCTACTCTTCAGATTTTGAACCTCCTTAATGAAAATCCTGGCTCTGCCACTGGAGGTTACACGAAAATAGGGAAAAGATATAAGGTTTCCATGGCCTAAATATAGGAATTTTTTTTCTCATCCAAAACTAAGGATTTATCCTCTAGAATAGAGATATATTTAGTTTCTTCTATTCAAATTTGAAGCTATTTTACTTTTCAGAGCTCATCAAAATCCACTCACAGTGGTGGAAGTTCTTTGTAGTCTAGATCGTCGTCTTAGTTCATGCTCCGAAAGAGGTAAATTATTTCCCTTAAAGTATTTTTTTCACGTTTTTTAAGTGTATTATGTGGTGTAAATTTAATTATTCATCTTATTTTATGTTTATATTTATCTGTTTGGGGTTCTCTGTTTCTTAATGTCTTATTATGCTTAAAGATTGATATTTTGGCCTTTTAATATAAAATATAGTTCGAGCACTTGCTCACCTTCTGATTCTGCCTCAATTTATGTTAGTTATTCAGCCTAGTTTAAATTTGTATAGCTTAGATTTGTTTACATCTGATCATATGTGCTTAGAGGTGAATATTTGAATATGATCTTCTTTCTTATCGCTACAAGAAACTTCACTTTAAGTGACCAATCCTTAACGAAGGGATAGAAATTTGGTCATTAAAAGTATATTTATAACAACACACTTTTTTCCATAGTTAAAGAGCAATTTTAATTTAATATTATCAACGGGATAAAAATTTGAATGTTAAAAAAAATTAAAATCTTGTCCCTTATTATTAAAAAGAGGTGTTATTCTTTTCCTCCTAGATGACCACGTCTCCCCACCCACCCCTTTCCCCGCTACTTCTTAAAAGAAAACAGAAATATACTTGCTCATCAAAGCTCTCTATTTAGATTTGTTAGAGGAATAACATTGACGTGCGTGCTTTCATTTTAAAATTTGATAGCGGAATATCAACTAACAGAGATATTCTTTCTCTTCAGCAGCTTATCTCTCTAAATTTCTAGGTTTGTTAACAGAAAATAATATGTATATCTCTGTGTTTAAGCTTTTAAATACGAATCAACGCCTCTCATATTTTGTTTGTAGAACATAACATTGTCTTCTTCTTTCTCATTGTCACCTGCTTTTACTGGTCTAATTGCTTTTGGTGATAATGTCGTGACTCATTTTGGAGTTTTCTTCTCTGCAAGGTAAGTTGATGTTATTTTACCTGTGAATTGGTTTGTGGAACACCTAATTTTGTCAAATTATGATTTTACCCAGTATTATTTCATCTAGGTTTCCTTTTTTTAAACTTGTTTGTTGTTGAATTGTTATTAGTTTGATCTTTCTATAATTTTAGATTTGCCCTAATTCTAAATTTACCTTATATGATTTCATCTAGGTTTAATTTTTTTAAAACTTGTTTGCTAGTGATTTGTTATTTTTTTGATCTGGCTATACTTTTAAATTTGCCTGATGCCTTGCTAATGAATTTTCTAATGTATCAGTTGGACTCCTCTTCCTTCTATTTTCTTCATCTTAGGTGAATCGAATAATTTGTAATTGACTATCATTCAGTTATCCAAATGACGCAACTTGCTTGTAGTCATATAATGATACTCAATGGATGAATACTTACAAGATGCACCTAATGTCTATTTTCCTTTGTTAGAGTTTAATTTCAGAACTTTTTCCTACTTAAGTTTGTTTGACAATATAATTTGGTTAACTGGTCAGATTTTAGCAATATTTGGAGGTGGTTTGATGACGTCCATAAAATCTCAGCTTGTATGTAGTTTGTGAGGTCTTACAAAATTTATTTTGTACACGACGGGGGTTCTATTTTTCTCTTAATGGGAGTTTTGGGTGGTTTTTAGTTTCTAATGAATCTGCTAATTGATGTTGTAGATTTGTTCAAAGGCAAAAAGGACTAGACTAAGGCTTCTTAGTTTGAATTTGTAAATCTTTTCCAACTTTGACAACTTCCATACTCATATAGAGTAAATTTAGCGACACTCTTTCAAATTAGTTACCTCACGTCGCTCCACCTACCCCTTTTCCATCCCGTCCAGAAACGCAATCTTACATAGCTAGGTCTCTTTTATTTATTAATTTTAGAGGAAAATCAACTAACATATATAGTTGCATCTCTATGTTTCAAGATTACTTAAAGAAAATAAGCAAAAGAGTTGCACTCAGGTGTGCGTCTCTCTATCTTCAAATTTGTTAAACAAAATAAGGCGTGCCTCTCTCTATAATTGCAATCAACTCCCGACCTAAGAATCAGTTAATGAAATGCTGCAACTTACTTATAGTCATATAATGGTAATCAATTTTCAAATCCAAGCTTTAGATTTGAGTTAACTAAAGAAAACTTATCTAAACACTCATTAATAGTTGTCTATATTCTAGTTTAGTTCATGGAGTTAAATTTGTGCTCTTTTTCTTTTTCTTTTTTAGACAGATGAAAATAAAAGCAAAATCATCACGAAACTGATATCATGTTTTTAACACAGTATCCAGAATCACAACTAAGAATTTTTTTAATAGTATTTGTAGCACATACAAGGCAAAACGCCTGAAACTGTCAAAATCGCAATACAATAAACTTAGAAGATGCTTGAGTCTTTCCCATGGTACTCTTCAAGTAAAAGCATCTCACATTTTGCCAATTCTTCTTTAGCAAGGACACTTGAAAGTTGTCAGTCATCTGCACGTTCCAAAAGATTTGTTTCTCCTCCATATCAAAATTACCTAGACTCAAGTGATTCCTGGTGGGAAACAAGGGTAGGAAACTTACCTGCCTTGTTCAAGCGAGACCCCAAGAGACGGGAGATTTCCTTGATAACAACTTTTGATGACAAGAAATCAAGGTACTTGTTCGTGAGCTTCTTAACCAACTTCTTGTTTTTGTTAATCTTCTTCAGGTCTTCCACATAATTGAAATTTCTCCATTCCTCCTATTTCCCTATTTTTGTTGACTTGGTGCAAGGCTGTTGATTGTGGCATTGTAAGTGCTTCTAAAAGGCTAATCAACTCTTCCATCTCCTAGTCTTGAATGTTTCTTTTGAGATAGGATTTCATGAGTTTTCGTCCTTGTGCTTCTGTATTGTAGCGCCTGGCTTATTTTCCATCTGGAAAATGTTTGGATAGGCAATCTCCAGAGGGATCTTACCCAACCAGTTATCTCTGCAGAAACGGGTTTGTTGGCCATACCCTACTACCATGTGCTTCTGTTGTGAGAACATCTCTTATATCTTGCTTATGATTTTTTCCAGTAACCAACCCCGTAAGGTTCAGTTGAGACTTTAGAGCAACAATGATTCAGGGGTCCATGTTTGGCAATAATGACTTTCTTTCATAGGTGTTTATCCTCTTGAGTATATCAATTATGTACAACTTGCAAGTGTAGTGTTTTTGTCAGCCTTCATCACCATCATATTTCATTGATTAGTAGATTGAACCTGTTAACTATTTAGTAGTTTGATTTTGAACTTTACTCTCTGATGAACTTATTCCAATGCTATAAGAAATTCTTTTTATTAGTTGGAATTTTTTTGAAAAAAATCGTTAGTTATAACAGTTAGCAGATTTCATGTCATGTAGCTTATATTTTTTCTATCAATAAATATCTATCTTATTTAGGAGTTGCCTCTAATTTGGTATTTGTAGTTTCATTTGGGCTACATTAGTGATTTCAAGAGGGGTATAGTTAAATTTGATCAAGTCAGGTGATGTGACGTAATTTAATCATCTCTTAAATTTTTCTATTTGGTTAGTGTGGGCAGTAAAATAATGCCAAGAGAAGAAATACAATGGCCAGGTCTCTTTGTCAGACATTGTTTCTTAAAATACCCAGGTTGCAATAGTATGCCCCTCAGATCCTGTATATATTGCTGCTAAGAAGATGCAAGAATTACGGGTCAAGTCAATTTTAATTAATGTTGGAAACAAAATTAAGGGGATATTAACCTCAAAAGGTATTCTTATGTGTGTTTGAAGTGATGAACAGAGTGTCCCAACAAGTGATATAACAATAGCTATAAAGGATGAGTCTATCATATGCACCCATGGTGTTAATACCCCTCATAATCACATGACAATTTTCAGACTAATTATTTGCTTCTTTCTCAGTTGGTGTTTCTGCATATCCATATTCAGTATAAACTAAGATTCATTTAACTCAAGGAGGATGTAAAACTATTCCTTAAAAATATATTTACTTGAGTATAACCCAATTCATTTGCAAGTAATGTCATCAACTTTAAAGGATGACTATTTATTAAAACAAAAATCCCCACATGTAACTGTTCCATATGTATTACTTATGTTTTACTAATTGGACATCCTCTTAGCCAGAACAAATATTTATAGCTTAATTCTTACCCCTAGTAATAAACTCAGCTTTAATTATTTCACACCTGCTAATAATCCTGGCTAGGATTTGGCATATAGTCAACCTAAAAAGAAGCGTCATAGCTTCTCTAACTACTCAGGATGTAGTAAACAAGAGACCACCACTTCAATATAAAGTTTATCTGTCAAATGTTAATATCTCATTTAAGAGTATTGATATCCTTCAGAAGCTTTTTATAGCCACTCATAATACATAATAAGAAACCTTCTACTTGTACTTTCATATTGATACAAAAAATCTCATTCGAAATTCAACACACAATGTACACGTGGAAGAACAAGTTAAAATCATCAAACCCAAAATGAGAAACTCCTTAGCCAAAAAGATATGTATATACAACGTTCTTCAACAACGAAGTATTGGGTTCTCCAAAAGCAAGTGCTACCAGCTAGTTAGATACTTTCTTAATATGGACATATATACCTTCTTTTGCAGGGCCACCAATGGTGCCATCTAGGAACAAAAATTACTAACATATCAGTTACACTACACAAAAGCAAGTCAAAGAAAATCACATGACATACTATCGACAACCATCTAAAGATGGCATACTATTGACAAACTTTTAAAGATGACATATTCTCTACCAGCTCTAGTAAAACTTTATTCAATGTCATTTGTCAAATGAGTGACCATGAGAAAAATGAACTTACACAGAAATCTCGGTAAGAGGTGGCAGCACAAGTCCCCAACTCAATAAGCTGAGATTTAGTTCGTGGGAGTACAAACGCCCCTATTATATACTTCAAAATTTCAAATTGTTCCTTAGCTTTGTCTGTATCAGGGCCTGCTCAGTGGAGCCATATTAGAGAAAACATAGGAATGAGTCCATTTTTATTCAGTAAGTGTGATATCATAAAAACAAGTAACATATGGCTACTGCCACCCAATTCATAGCCTCCTCTTTTTACTGCTCTTGCCAGCACCAAACTTTATTTCCTAGTTTACTCAAAAAGAGCTAAAAGGCAACCTTAGCTTGCCATCCATGTTATCTCTAGCTATACCTTTCCATATTAGTAATCTGAGCCATATGATCCCTGCTATACCACATGTAAAAAATAGTGTTCGAAATCTTCATCAACATTATTGCAACACACTGAGTCATGGTACTAACACCCCTTGTACTAAGCTTGTCTCTATTAGCTAGCCTTCCATGGAGAACCAACCTTAGTATAAAAATCCACTTTGTTGGATCATTGTATTTAATTTTAACCATCCATTGAGAGGAATACTCTATTTAACAACAATTATCTTCATCTGGCTTTGGACTTGCTAAAATGTATAACGACCGCCAGACTTACAAACATATACCCTACAGGTAGAACACACTAACCACTATTTTACATGATTAATCCTTGCAAAAATTATTGTTCTTTTTTTGAATGCTTGTGACATTGATTTTGGAGAGGTAGCACACTTATTGCTGGTGCTTTTCGACATTGCTTCTGAATGGTTCTTTTAGGCTCTATTGATCTTTAGATTATATTTTATCTAGTAAAATCTAACTTTCATCACTATCCTTATATTGCATTTTAGATTTCATTAGTTCGTTGTCCTTTGTATAGACATATTGTATACCTCCTAATGATCACTTTAAATATATATAGTGTCTTTAGATCTAATTTTCTTCTGAAAGGTCCTCCGGTTCCTTTCTTGCCAGATGTAATGCAGAGCAGCTGTAAGTGTGATTCTAAAGATTTATGTGCCATTGCTCTTGCCACCACCAAACTTATTGCCTAGTTTACTCACAAAGAACTACAAGACAGCCTTAGCTTGCCAATTCATGTTAGCTCTAGCTATCCACTGCCAATTAGCTATCCTCATTATTTCACAATTGATACATGATATTTGATCACTTATGAAATGTAGACAATCCTTTCACGTAACTTTGAGAAGCATATAAAGTGTATGATGTTTTGCAGTTCAACACATTCCCATTGATTTTTCTTGCCTTTGTATTTGTGTCTTCTTTAATCTAGAAAAGGCTCTATTTTGCTTTTAGGGCAAATTTTGACCAGTTTCTTGAATGAGATTGGAAGCTGGCTAGTTGAGTCAAAACATAGAGTGTAAAATAGAAAAAACTATTTTTTAGCTTTAAAGTTATCATCAAAATAATACTAGTAATTGTACTGTTGTAGTTCTTACTTTTGATATCTATCATCGTCGGTTGTTTATTGTGTTTTGATTATCGTACTATTTTGTTGTTCTTGTTTCTTTATTGTAGGCTTTGCACTGCTTACATTGTTAGTAGCTATTTTGTTGTTATATTATATTCACATGGCATTGATGGTTATCAATATTTGTGCAAACAACTAGATTTTAAGAATTGTTGTAATGACATGATTAACTCTTCTAATGAGCTCTGACAAATATATTAGTTATTATTCACATGCTTTTTTTAGAAGATTTAATTTACTATTGCATCCTTTCTGATAAATATTTTGAGGTCCTATACATATGTGTTTCTTCTTTAAACTCTTAATTCATTGTTATTAAACTGACATACACTTGTTTTTTTTTTGTACCAGAAGAATTTGAAAATGAAGAATTTATCGTTCAAGAAAGTAAGGAGCAAGTTGAAGTCCGTGAGGATTTTCTGAGAAGTGATTTAAAGACTATATCTTTTATATATACGTTGCAAATTTCCTCTTTTTCACTAGGAGTTGATTAAAGTTAATACCATACAATATGGATATGGTATATATCTTTTTTTAGTTCTTTTTATTAATGATAAAGTTTTATATCAATTCAAATGGAAATGTGGTCTTTGAAACTATTTTATGATTGGTGTATCTAATATTGAAATGCCTATTAGTGACGAACAATTTGATCGTTAAAAGTACCGGTATCAAGACTAGCATACAATTAATGAAAGGAATTGTGGTCGTCAAAAATATTTGTAATAGTTGGATGTTACTTGTTTCTTATAGTTTTTAACAACCGGATTCACTAATTAGTGTAGGGAAAATACAATCGTTATTAAAGAACATATAATGACGGGGTTTTGTGCTGTCGTTAAAAGTTTATTTAACGACCGCATAGGAACCCGTCGTTAAACTTTTAATGTCAAAGCTTTTATCGGCGGGTAACGACTGGATTTGTTCATGTTGTTAATGACCTTTAGCGATCGGATTTGGATTTTTAACAACCAAATATCCCCTCGCTAAAGGTCAGTATTCTTGTAGTGTATTTTTTTTTAGTTAGTATCATCATCTACCTTAAATTTTGTTTTAAGCGTTTCTGTTCTTTTCCTTTTATTTTCCTACTGTTTTGCATTGTTTATACATCAAGTGTTGGATTTGTTCAAGTAGCCTCCATGAGATAGATTGCCTTTGTCTTTGTATTTGATTTTGCTCGAGGTTTAATGCTCTACAAAGATATGTTTCCCTCATTTGCTTCAATAATATGTCTAGTAGCCTTGTCAATATTTTGATATTTACCTCTTAGCTTTGGCTTAAATTATTATTTGGTGTTTGAATTCACTCATGAACATGTCCTTAGTTGTTAATTTAGTGCTTTAAAAATATCATTATGTGTTTCCTTAATTAGTTTTGGACAAATAAGATTCTTATGTGATTTTTTTAATCTTTTTTTCTTTTACATGTGACATCAATCCAAGTTCTCTTTGAACTCCATCCTCACATTTCATCGAGTTGAGACCTATTTTCGAGTCAGCCCCATCTTGATCGAGTGAAAGGGAATCTAAATTACAGGTTTCGGAAGCCAAGAAATGAGTTGTATACATACATGGAATATACAAGAACAAGGCCTGATATAGAATCAATATGCAGATGTATACGAGCAGTGTATACACAATGAAAATGGGCTAAACCCATGAATTTTAGCAGGTGTGGCAGATGGACCAGGCCCAAAATGCAAGCAGCAACAGTCTTAAAAGGCTGAAAACTTAGAATTAGGACAGGTTCAAGTTTGGGCCTGCTAAGCCCAATAGTTTTGAATTTGGGCAAAAGACCCAAGTTTGAGATTGTTCTTCCTTTTAATATTGCTATTTGCTCATTCTTAACCTTGTATTACTTCTAACTTTATTTGTTTAGTTTAATCTAATTAAATCCCTTAAGATAAACCATTTTTGTGACGAAGATTTATTTTTGCATAACTACCTTAGTTATTTTATTTGAACTTTCCCTTTCCAAAATTATTTTAAATGTAGGCTAATTTCTTTTCAATAGTTTTAAAAATCTTATTTACTTTAAGCATTTTTTCAACTTAGTCAGAAAAAAGTATTTTCAAGTCGTAGGATAGCCGCGTATTAGCGGGCACTTCAAATGCGTTAAAACCCTTCTTTAAGTGTAAATGAGAACCTCGAACCTTTTTCTCTAATTTTTTTAGACTTAAATCGGTTAAGGCCTTTAAAATTCAAGTTTTCATAATTTCTTTAAAAAATTATGTGGAGACTCTTTTAAAAATTGATTTTTTTAAAAATTTTGAATCGATTTTGAAAATCAATTATTTCTTTATCATAACAGTACCATCTGGTGATTTTAAAAGGATAGGGTAAAGCTTCAAAACTGCTTGAAGTGTCGTGTGTAAGCATCGATGAATAGACTCAATTGACATATAGAAGTGTGATCGAATCTTGCGAAACCGTTCATTAAAACCAACGATCTCTAAAAATATTAATACTTGTTCTTGAATAGACATTTTTTTGGTTGAACGTAACAAGTTATTTCTTCTAAGAGCATTGCATATTTCATAAAACACATGCTTGCTCATCCTTATATGTCTTATACAATGAACATCACTTCCATTCAAAATACTATTCATGTAAAATTCCCTTTCTTGATCTATTCGTATAAGGTTCTCTAGGAATGCTACTTTGATTTTTGTAGGCTACATTAATTGCAACCCCGAAAGCTAAAACAGATGTAGCTACAACTCCAACTATTGCATGATCTTCATCTTTGTTTGTCAAATCCATCTGTTGGAATGACCAATATAATGTAATAACGTTTATGATCAATTTTGAGGAAATCAATACCAAAATCAGCAGAGAATTAAAATGTCTTTCCTCCAAATTACTAATTACTCTTTTCAAGTTTCCCTTAAAATTCACAAACTAGAATCTAAAATCCTATTTCAGATCTATATATCTCCTGCTCAACAATCAAAAAGTGAACAAATAACATTACACACATACAACCAAACATAATTGGGCCATATTCCAGAAAAGTAAAAGTGCACAATTTCAAAAAGCAAAAGGCTACAAGTCATAGATTTACCAAAAATATCGAAAATACACAGCGTATAAGTTCATCAAGAAAAGTCAAATTCAAAGACATGAGCAAGTATTTCTGCAGAAAAGCAAGTGAATGATGAAGATTTTGAAGAACTTTGCAATAAAAAACAACACATCTTTAATTATTGAAAGCATACCTTTGAAATTCTTACAGAAATAGGAAAGAGAAAAATAATAATGGAAACCCTAAAATTGGAGAGGAAAAACGCTGGAGAAACAAATCTCCTTCACTGCGTTTGAGGGTGGGCTAGGGTGAAATTCGAGTGTGTTGCGCGTCAACTTTTTTTTTTCTTTCTGTAAAATGACTTCCCTATACTTATTGCGTAAGTCGTTCTCTGCCAATTTTGGGAAAATGTTTTCTCAAAATTTTGTCACAACCAAACAAAAAAAAAATAGGAAAACATTTTCCTCCATACCAAACAATAAAAGCGGTTCCGTTGGATATTAGGTTTGGATCATGGATGGTGTATGATCCATATTGAAGTTTGAATAAATTTGGATTGCGTCGAAAAGTTCTATATGGGGTAAAACGCTTTCTAATAAAAGTGACTTCATATCTAGGGAATTCGAACCCGATCTTTGATTAAAAATGAATGATTACTTACCACTCCACAACGACTCTCGTTGATAATCTTAAAGGAAGTTACTAAAAAAGTTGATCCACACTATAATTCCGACATAACTCATATGTAGGGTATGTAATGGGAAGGAACATTGTAAATGTTATCGCTTTATATCGTGAACAAAACTTTCTTTTCAAGAGAGACAAAATCGATTTTGAGCACTTGTTTTAATTGTGAGTTCAATGATTTTCACTGCAATTGAAAGATACACGATTCGTTGTTCTTGCATGCTTCTAGATTGATTTTTACAAGCCCCAAATATAAAAAACTAGATAAAGTTTTCCAAAAAAAAAAGAAGAAGAAAAGTGAAGGCAACTAGCTAAACTAGATTCATCAAGGACAATTTACATGTTCCCTTGCTTCAATTGAATCACAACAACAAAAAACACTTTACTTCATTTTTTCTCTCTTTTTTTCTTCATATTTATTTATTTTATGGTTTCATTGACCAATATATACGACCCCCAACCATGCATTAAACAAAATAAAAGTCCCATTCCATATTTACCATGATGATTTTTGAACAAATAAAAAAGTGTTACACACAACATGAGTATGTATAACCATCACTCTTCAAATGTTCATAGAAAGTTGAGTATAATCATCAGATAATCCTTTTGTAGAATAAAAATCATCATCCCCATCTCTCTCTTTTACTTCCTCAATCCTTTCCATAGCTTCCTTCATATCAAACCTCTTTTCCATATCAAGATCACAACATCCCAAAGCTATCTTCAATAATTTCATCATTTCCCCTTCCGAATTCACCGTACCCCTCATGTCCTTCTCGAATACATCTACCTCCGTCATGTCCTCATTGACCACGGACCGTACCCACGTGGCCAAATCAGTGTCACTTCCCTTGCCTTGTTGTAAGAAATTAGACGGGAATTTGCCCGTTAAGATCTCGAGGATTAATATTCCGAGCGTCCACACATCATTTTTTCGAGTGATACGACCACTATGTTTGAACTCGGGAGATTTGTAAGCGATCATGTGTTCTTGAGCGTGTTCCAGGTTTACCACGGGTAGTAGTGCGTAGTCCGTGAGGAGTGGCTCGTAGGATTCGTTCAGAAGCACGTTCGAGGATTTGAGGTGACCATGGGGTGCTGTCAAGCTTGGTAGCTCGTTGTAGAGGTACAATAGTCCTTTGGCTACTCCCTTTACGATTTTCAATCGAGTTGGCCAATCGAGGCTTGGTTGCCCGCGGGATTTATTACCTGAAAAAAGACGGTTCATCACACTAAAAGCTCAATATCTTAGATGAGATGATCACACAAAGTTCATCACACTAAAAACTTAATATCTTAGATGAGATGATCACATGTCAGATATTCATCACTCTACTAGAGTAGGTAGAGAGAACAACAATTGAGCCCTCTTCAAAAGATTAATCTTTTACATGAAATTATCACAAAATTTAATAGTAGTAATACATAAAGGGCAAGTCAATATCAACTCGATTACTAAAAAGTGGTGAGTTTAATAAAACAAAAAAGTGTACTATAAATTAGTGACTTATGAAATCAAACTCTAATAATTTGAAATTGAGTTGCGCAGAAATGGACTAAAAATCGAGTCATAATCTAATCTACTCAACTCTTATTAATTTTTCTTTATATTATGACTATATATAACATATCAAATAGAATATTTTAAAAAAATATTTAGACAAAGTTTCTCATAGGTCACTTTGGCGGCATATCAGCTCAGTTATAAAATGAATTGAATAAAAAAGGTGAAAATAGAATGAGTTAACAAAATAAACTGATTGCCGCAGATCATAATTTTATGAACTAATTTTACTGCCCGGACTTAAAAAGTATGAAGTACGTACCATGAAGATGAACTGCAAGGCTGACATTGTTGACATACTCTGAGACCAAAAGCTTTTCCTCCTTTCTATAGTAAAAAGCTACAACAGGAAGCAAGTTCTTATGGCACAACCTGCCTAGCCTTCTCATATGCTCATGAAAATCTTCCTTGCCTACATTATTCATTTGCCTAAACCTTTTGACAACCATAACACGTCCCATGCTAAGTGCAGCTTTATAAGTCGAACCAAATACACCGCTACCCAATATTTCAGCTGAAGCCTTTAATAGATCTGGCAAATCAAACTTCTCAATATCATCTTTTAAGAATAGAAGTTTTTGAATTGCTTGTACTTCAGGCCTCTTATTATTATTTGGACCACCAGCCCCCTTTGGAGACCGGTCAGGAGCAGGGGCAGCAGTCATTGCTTGTTGGCTGCCCTGTTCCATTTTGTTTAGATCTGCTGCTGCTGAGGGCGCCCCTGTTTGGTTAGTGGCGCCCTCTGCAGCTCCGGAGGGTGGAGGTGTTGGTCTTGTTTCGGTTTCAGGTGTCTGCTTGCCCCGACGAAGAATGATGATAACAACAACAATTGCTGCTACTGCTGCTGCAACTGCGATAACCACCAATATAATTGTCCAAAGAGCTATCTTTGGTTCACTCGTACATTTCGATAATGGACCATCACAAAGATCATTACCTGTATTATTTTACCAAATGAACAAAAATGAGAGGATGTTTAGTACTACTCCCTCCTTTGCAATTTATGTGACATTTTTTGGCTTCTTTGAAGCTAAATTGAGTTAGATTATTTTAAAGTAAAATTTAGATATTTAAAAACTATATAAAAAATATTATGAACTACAATTCTTCTAATGTCAATATGATGAAGAACCATTGTTAGAATGTGGGGCTTGGGAAATGTGTTGGTGGTCTGCTTATATGAACTTGGACAAGTCTTTCCTCGTGAGCTAACTTTTGAGATTTAGTTGGGACAAGTGTCATATCTTCATAAGGTATCAAAGTCAGGTTTATCCCCATTTTGGGCTCTCGATCTATGCTTCAGTTGGACATGGGCGTGAACGGAGTGTTAGAATCTCACATTGGTTGTAAAATGGACTAGTAATCTGCTAATATGAACTTGGACAATCCTCTCCTCATGTACTAGCTTCTGGGGTGGAGTTAGGCGTAGATGACATTGTAACTACACTTTAAAATGTAGACATTTGTGTATGTTGTAGCTAGATGAATGTTAAAATAATTTCATAAAAAATGAAATTTTTTTATCCTACACATGAAGAGCAATGTACAAGAACATTACCTTCAAATGCTGAAGGTTTGAGACTAGTAAGGCCATGTGGAATTGGACCCTCAAGAGAGTTGTTAGCAAAATTCATATCCATAAGTCTTTCTTGAACAAAATCAGGTAATTGACCTTCAAATTTGTTATTTTCAAGCCTCAATTCTGTAAGCTTAGGCAATTGACCCAAAACAGATGGGATTTTACCACTAAATTGATTATTAGCAAGATGAAGTTTTTTTAACCAATGCATCCCTTCAAAAGCAGTATTATCAATTTGGCCAGAGAACTTGTTATTTGTGAAATAAGCCGTTTTCAACCCCGCAAGTTTACTTAAATTCGGTATAGGTCCTTCGAAATTATTGTTCATAACACTTATAGTCCTAAAATTAGGCAAATCTTTAAGAGCATCCACATCTATTGTCCCACTTAAGCCTTTACTCTCCAATTGCAACCCGAAAACGAATCCGTTTTCGCAAATAACATTATCCCAATTGGGTTTATCCGTATTTTTATCGCAAGGCGATACTTTCGTATTCCAATTAGCGGTCGCGCCATTTTTCTTCAAGGACTTGCTAAATCGAAAGAGGATCTCTGCTTCAGAACTCTCCGATTTGATCGGGACAACGACTAATAATATTAACACGGCGAGGAATAAGAGGTGGTGATGGTGATGATGATACTGACGATTGTGGTTGCTATAACGAGAAGCTATCGACATTGCATAGACTAGTGGTAGGGGTGCGCACACTTGTGGGTGCGCGCCCTTTACAAAAGGCAATTACAAATGAGAAAATACTATGATTCACAGGGCATGCAAAAAGAATTTCAACATCTCTAGGGAAATGGGATTGTGTGGGCATGCAAGGGGAAGCACAATGAGGAGAGAGATGGGAGGGAGGGAGGAGGGAGAAACTTAGAGTTTGAGAGGTGCTAAGAGTGAGCTTGGAGAAATGGACAAATGGGAAGTAGGGAGCTCAAAGTTGACAATGACATCTATGGTCTTTGGTGTTACATGAGAAAAATATGCTTTGCCATTGAATTCAATAATAATTCAAATAATATTATATTCATCGCCTCCAAATATTTTACTTAGAGATTAAGGATAAGTCATGTCTGAATTTCAACAAACATATGTAATCTATTGAATTGTTATTTGAATTTTATGATTTTAAATGTATTACGGTAAATGTAAAATTGAAAATTTTTTAATAAAATATAAATAATAACATCATTTTTTAATTACTAAAACAGAAAGTAGTACACATTATTGAAACAAAAGGATTAATAAAGATGCACAAAACTAGTGTAATTTATTTCTTTTCCTATTTATCTTCTCAAATATTTTGCCTTGAGAAGATAAAATGAAATCATGATATTTCTTCGATCACTATTTATGTAAATGGATTTGGAGTGGAGGGTTAAAATATTGAATTTTCAGTATGAATTCGAGCATAAATTCTCCAAGTTTAGATTTATATATTTAAAAACTACATAAATATACTATTACCCCCTTGTTCAAGTTGTGTGAATGCATTTTCTTTTTAGTTTATTTCAAAAAAAAGAACATCTTTATAAAATTTGAAAATAATTTAAATTAAATTTTTTATTTTATCCTTAATGACAATCTCTTTTTGCCACACAATTTATTTATTTATATTATTAAAAAATCATTCATCTTACCCAAAAGTTTGACAATTAAAGTATCCTGCACCCAAGGGTGTGACCTAGTGGTCAATGAAGTGGTTGAGATCCCTGAGATTTCAAATTCAAAACTCGGTGAAGACAAAAACAATAGGTGATTCTTCCATCTTTAATAATATTTGAAAAAATTATTAAAATATAAATAATAACATCATTTTCTAAGTACTAAAAAAAGAAAGTAGTACACATTATTGAAACAAAAGGAATAGTAAAGAAACACAAAAACTAGTGTAATTTATTTCTTTCCCTATTAATATTCTCGAATATTTTGTTTTGAGTAGATAGAATGAAATCATGATATTTCTTCGATCACAATTTATGCGAATGGGTTTGGAGTGGAGGGTTAAAATATTGAATTTTCAGTATGAATTCGAGCATAAATTCTTCATGTTTAGATTTATATATTTAAGGGAAAAGGCTCAAATATGCTATCGAACTTTGAGAAAAGGGCCATTTATATATGCCATCCATTAAAAATTTGGGTCATTTATGCCACTACCGTTAAAGAAAGTGTTCATTCATGCCACTATTTTTTAACAGAAAATACATCTGGTTTTGACATACCATTTTGTACACATGGCCAACTATGATAGGACCATCCCGCCCTCGAGGCCCCTCCCGCCCCGAGCCCCTCCTGCCTCGAGCCCCTTCCACCTCGAGGCCCCTCTCGCCCCGAGGACCACCCGCCCCGAGGCCCCGTGTCATTCTCCGAGCCTACACCCTGGACGTGGTCGGCACTCGAGAACCATTGCTGGTTCCCAAGCGAACCCTTGGCCTGGCTGACTACTTAGCGGAAGACTTACTCAAGCAGAATAAAGCTTTAAAACAAGATAAATCCTCAAAAGCTCAAAGTACTCATATCATAAGATCTAGAAAATACTCAAAGTAACGTCAATAGTTTGCAAAACAACTCAAAGGAAAAGAAAGGACTAAGAAACTCCTCAACTCTATCTATCTATGAAGCCTCTAACATTAAAATAGGTATCGGGACAAGACCCACGGCACCTCAACCAACTAATAACATAAATGAAAGCGAGGTCCTCCAGAATGCAAAGAGGCTCACTAAAGCTAACTGGGAGTACTAAGTGATCTCAATGAAGCATCTGTTGATGATCCTAAACACATATATCTGCATCATAAAAAGATGCAGGCCAAATGACATCAGTACATGGAATGTACGAGTATGTAATAGGGCTAGATTAAATGATAACTGCACTGAATGACTAAGAGCAACTCAACAATATATCAATACATGAATAAGACATGAGAACTCTTTAAGCTTTACAATAAGATATGCAATAAAAGCAATATGAAAAATAACATACTTTACTTGTAGGGAGTTTCTCTAACCGACAACCATTACTATGAGCCTAGAAATGATACAACGTTTCGCCCACGTTGCAAGGGCCATCTTATACCTTGCCGGGGTATAGGATGATATTGTGACTATAGACCCATCTAGTAGGCCTTCTCAGAGGCAATGAAGAGTCGCATGAAGAATCAATGCTATCCTATCCTACACTGGCTACGTAGTTTTATGGGACTTTTTGAGTTATAAAATAGTCTAACCCAATTTGATGCTCGATTCTACTCCCAAAATAATCAATATAACTTTATGCTCAATTCACCCTTTACAAAGAAGGGACTTTTTACTTTACTGAAGTACTTTTCAAAACTTTAGACATACTTGCATCCTTGAAACATGAACTTATGAACTTATCTTTCAAGCCCAAAATTTATATATATATATATATATATATATATATATATATATATATAGCAACTGAAAGCTCTTAGGTTTTTTTTTTAATGAAAATAGAGCTTTTAAACTTTACTCTTAAACTTACATTAATTTGGAATGTGAATTAGACATGTGATTAAGACATGTAGGAAACCTCAAAGGTGAATGGAGCCGTTAGGAGTTAATACTAAGAAGGGAACGTAGTCACGACTCAAAGGAACACGCTCGGAAAGAAGCACGAAAAGAAAAGGGACTAGGCGACCCTGCGTACTGCTGGCGCGTCGCCCAGGGCCTGAACTTCAGAGGTCAGGCCTTGGCGCTATGATGGGGCGCCGCCCTAGGCTCCTTCCCAGAAAATCCGACGAATTTTTCTACTCAATTTAGGGTCCTAACTCATCTAGAATCGATTTGTTTCTTCCAAACTTTCTTTGATTCACAAACCAAATACGAAATTATCAAAATTCCACTCAAATTCTATGAAGAAACACCACTCATTCGCAAAACCCTCATCTCAAGAACTCAAAACCTCCATCGTTAAAGAATGAAGCTTAAAACTCAAGGACTTTTCAAGAATATTTGCATAAACGATTATATGGGCGAATTAACGAAAGAATTACATATTTGGCATGAGGATGAACAAATCCATCACCATAGGAAACCTCACATACCTGAAAAGAATGATTGTTCTTGGCAAAATTCCTCAACCCTTGAATGAAAGCTTGAAAACCCTTTTTTCTTCTTCTTGAAACTTTGCCCTAAAATTCTAAGTGTTTAGAAATATGAAAAATAACTTAGCATCTGATTAGACCCCTAAATTGGGTGAGTAAAACGTGGGTAGGCCTATTGGGGTAAGGAAAAGACCAAAATACCCTTTCCTTAAACGGATGAAAAGCCTTAACAAGAGAGGCTTTACTCAAATGGCTATAACTTTTCACTTCGAGCTCGAAATTTTGCAAACTTCGTGCGTTGGAAAGAGGACTCAAAGACCTTCGATTTAATAGTTTATGGGCCACCTAAATCATTATGAGCTGAGAGATATGTTCATTTGAAGTTGACTTAAGTAGAATTCTTAGGTCAAAACTTACTCGGTAGGGAAGCTTCCAACTCAACTTTGTGCTAGGGGATTCTAGTGGCCTTAATTGATATCCAAAATCACTCACACACTAATGAATTGATCTTAGAATCTAAGAAAAATTAAGAATCACTCGGTACGACCTTATACGCAATTCAAGAATGATTCAGTCTCAACTATGAAAATTTTCCGGTGTGTTACACCCTGCCCGCCCTGAGGCCCGCCTAAGAACATTATTGATCATTAGGAATACTTAACAGGTTAAACACCTAAGGACATATTAGCATACTAAAATTGATAAGAACAAAGAAAGTATTACCTCTTGTAGCACAGCAAACTCAAGCACGAAAGCAATAACTTCACCACAACCGAAGCTTCATCTATTTGATTCCAGAAGCAGAAGATTGGCACCAAACTTTAAACAGAAACTCGACCCAGGACTCCTCTAGACAAAGCCTTTGATTTCTCTTGTTTAGATGACAACACCATATTTCTAGAAAGAGAATTCTCTGTATTTCTTGGTCAAAATCCTAGGGTTTAAAATGGGGGGGGGGGTGAACAGGTAAAAATTAGAGAGAATTTGAATTCAATATTTAAAAGATTCGTTGGAGGAGAGCTATCAATTGTACAAATCTCCAACGAAATCAAGAGGATGAAGAGAGGGTCGGTCTGGGTTATACATGTATATGGTTGTATTTATTGACGTCGGTTGTTTATGAATGTTGGAATATTATTGCTAGGTCTCTTATGGATTGAGAATTGGTCTGGGTCGGTGGGTGTGATGGGTTAATGTTGGGCTAGAATTGAGAGGAAATTGGGCTCAAATTTGGGTGTGTTAAACTTGGCCCAAAGAGAATTTAAATTGGTTAGATTTGTAATTAAGAAAGAAAAAATTATGGAACTAGTCAAAATGTGTAAGAGAATGATTAAAAATACCAAGTAATAGAGAATTCCTTTATAGAAGGCATACAAAGGAAAGCTAACAGACAAAAGTAATGACATTAGGAATACTTAACACATTAAACACCTAAGAACATACTAACATACTAAGATTGAAAAGAAAGAGAAAATATTACCTCTTCTAGCGCAGCAAACTGCATCACGAAAGTAGTGACTTCACAACAAGCGGAGCTTCACCTATTTGATTCCAGAAGCAGAAGATTGGCACCAAACTTTAAAATCTCCAACGAATCAAGAGGACGAAGAGAGGGTCGGTCTGGGTTATACATGTATGGTTGTATGTATTGACGTCGTATGTTGATGAACGTTGGAATATTGTTGCTGGGTTTCTTATGAATTGGGAATTGGGTTGGGACGGTTGGTGTGATGGGTTAATGTTGGGCTGGAATTGAGAGGAAATTGGGCTCAAATTTGGGTGTGCGTTAAACTTGGCCCAAAGAGGGTTTAAATTGGTTAGATTTGTAATTAAGAAAGGAAAAATTATGGAACTAGGTCAAAATGTCTAAGAGAATGATTAAAAATACAAAGTAATAGAGAATTCCTTTACAAAAGGCATACAAAGGAAAACAAACAGACAAAAGTAATGACATTAGGAATACTTTACAGGTTAAACACCTAAGAACATATTAACATACTAAGATTGAAAAGAAAGAAGAAAGTATTATCTCTTGTAGCACAACGAACTCCAATACGAAAGTTGTAACTTGCTTGACCAGAAGCAGAAGATTGGCACCAAACTTTAAACAGAAACTCAACCTAGGACTCCTCAGGACAAGCCTTTCATTTCTCTCGTTTAGATGACAACACCATATTTATAGAAGGAGAATTCTCTGTATTTCTAGGTCAAAATCTTAGGGTCAAAAATGAGGGGGAAATAGGTAAAAATTGGAGAGAATTTGAATTCAAAATTCAAAAGATTCGTTGGAGGAGAGCTATCAATTCTACAAATCTCCAACATAATCAAGAGAATAAAGAGAGGATCGGTCTGGGTTATACACGTATATGGTTGTATGTATTGACGTCGTATGTTGATGCACATTGGAATATTGTTGTTGGGTCTCTTATGAATTGAGAATTGGGCTAGGTCAGTTGGTGTGATGGATTAATGTTGGGCTGAAATTGAGAGGAAATTGGGCTCAAATTTGGGTGTGTGTTAAACTTGGCCCAAAGAGGGTTTAAATTGGTTAGATTTGTAATTAAGAGAGGAAAAATTATGGAACTAGATCAAAATGTCTAAGAGAATGATTAAAAATATCAAGTAATAGAGAATTTCTTTACAGAAGGCATACAAAGGAAAGCAAATAGACAAAAGTAATGACATTAAGAATACTTAACATGTTAAACACCTAAGAACATATTAACATACTAAAATTGAAAAGAAAGAAGAAAATATTACCTCTTGTAGTGTATCGAAATGGAGCACGAAAGCAGTGACTTGCTTCACCAAAAGCAGAAGATTGACACCAAACTTAAAACAGAAACTCGACCCAGGACTCCTTAAGAAAAGCCTTTGATTTCTCTTGTTTAGATGATAACACCATATCTCTAGGAGGAGAATTCTCCGTATTTCTAGGTCAAAATCCTAAGGTTAAAAATGGATGAAACAGGTAAAAATTGGAGAGAATTTGAATTCAAAATTCAAAAGATTCGTTGGATAAGAGCTATCGATTGTACAAATCTCCAGCGGAATCAAGAGGACAAAGAAAGGGTCGGTCTGGGTTATACACATATATGGTTGTATGTATTGACGTCGTATGTTGATGAACGTTGGAATTGTCACGACCCAAAAATTGAGATCATGATGACACACACCCCGAGAACCTCAAAATGGTGTGTAAGCAAAGGAGACTCCCGAAGGGAAGTCTGGCCATAAATGATAAAAAAAAAATAACAAGGAATATCTCAAAACCTGGTAGCATAAGTATAAAGGGCATCTAATACATTTCTAGAATCTGAACTATATCTCAAGTCTTCGAAAAGTAAGTTAAGGACGACTTTAAATGATAGATGGAGACTAATAGCGATCTGGAAAATAGGATCTCACCACTACTCCGAAAGATAGAACTCTGTTGGAACCAATCAACTGCAAGGAGGCTCATCCTGACTAGGATCTGTATCAAAGGAATAACAGAAGTAGGGGGTGAGTATAATCCACAAGTACTCGGTAGGTTGGACCAAATGAGTATAAGCAACTAAACAGACTTAAGAAATAAACTATAAATGTTTCCACCTGCACACATAAAATTTTTATTCCGACATCGGTGCCGCCAATTTATATAGAATAGCGCGAATAAAGTAAACACATAAGAGTACAAATAATAATTAAATCAGCACATAAACAAGTCACACAACATAACAAGACTGACCAATACAATATAATAAAATGATGAGATGATGAAATGATGTGGTGGTACCAAGGTCATCACACAACCTGTCGTATACACCTTGCCGAGCCTCTAGCTTCTAGACAAGGACCCATGGGGGACTCTCAGTCCATATACCAATCTCAATATCTCAATGTCTCATCAACTTGCCACCTTAACATGGTCAAAGATATAAGTAAGGTGTCACATTTTCTTTGGAATGACCTGGGAGGCCCTTGTACTTGGCTCCATTTATCAGTTGAACCCTTATACTCACGACTTTGCCAACTAAACCTTTAAACTTACTAAAACACAATATTTTAAACACCTCTGACCATTGACCGAGCTTATGTGACACTAATATTGCTGAGTTGGAAAAATACTTGACTGCACGCGCCTTAAAGCGAGTGAGTATATTTTTTATATTAAAAAAATTAAAATAAAAAGGAGAAAAGACCAACCTTTCAGCCCCCTACCCACCCCCACCCCCTCACCCGCAACTTTCTTCTTCCTTCAGCCCCCCACCCCCAGCCCCGCCCTTTCCTTCTTCCTTGAAACCACCCCCCACCCCACCCTACCCCACCCCCTTCTTCTTCTTCTTAACACCCGCCCCCCCCACCCAAATCTCTTATCTCAAAATTTCATTTTAGTTTCTTTAATTTTGAAATTCAAATTCCTTCTCTATGAATCTTGGTCGATTTAACACTTTTGAAATTTGGATTTTTGAATCTTGTTTGTGAAAGGATGATGTTTAGATAATTTTGAAATATTGAAGAGTGATGGTGTATATTGATAAATTGAAAAACTTCATGAAGAAGCTTGAAGAATAACAAATAGATTTTGTGAATTTATGAAATTAATCCAAAATTATGATGAAAATTTATTGGGTTTGTGTTGGTGAGCTTTTAGTGTAAAAAAAATCATGCCAAATAGGAAGAATTAGACCAATTTGACATGAATTTAGTGCTCAATTATGAGCAAACATGATATTGAAAATTTTAACTGTGCATACTTATTTTTTTATTTTTTTATTTTTAATATTTAATTTCTGATGTGGCATTAAAAATGACATGAAATTCTACAAAATGACATGTAATTCCAGGTGTAAGCGGTTGTGCTACACTCACACATATCGAATGAGAAAGGGGTTTAAAATATTACGTTTTAGTGAGTTTAAGGATTCAATTGGAAAAGTTATGTGTATAAGGGTCCAACTGACAAACGGAGTCAAGTATAAGGGCCTCCCAGGTCATTCCGCCTTTAAAAAAAGATTGTATTTCTCCACTTTCTCATATTTCCATGAACAATGATATGCTGCATGAGGATGAATGCATCACAACACATACAACACAAGGCATAATTAGTTCATCAAGGGTTGCAATTAGTATCAAGTTCCCAAATTCAACTAGTCATGAAGTATTTTCTCAAAATGGTAGGGATAGTGGAGGAATCCATTTGAGATCAATCTTAACCACTTTAGAAATCATTTATTTCATTTTAAGATGTTCAAAAATCAACTCAAGCCCCTAACTCGGGAATCTCAATGTCAAAAATAAGATAAGTCACACAGCCCTTTGCTCGGGCAATTACTCAAATATTACAGGCTTTCCATAACAATTAACAGTATCACACAAGCCTCCGCACATGCTAAACATCACAATAAGGCATCATACGAATTAAAACAGAGAGATCAACACTAACCAACTTCTAAAAGACATACTACCACTCATTTCATAGTTGACTTCCTAAGAACAGGTTAATTACTCATCTCAGTCTAAAAGAGGAATGGCCAAACCTACCTCAAAACCGAAACTTCACCCAAACAACTCTATCGGAGCAAATCCTCAACCACGCGCTAATCAGAACGATCCTCAACTATCAAGAACGGAAAGAGTTTATCAAAAGGAGTCCAATGATACTCATATTAGAGAATTATAATTTTCAATATCATACCATAAATCCCCCTAACTCCAAGACATGGTGAAAACAATAACGTCAAAGGCATCTAGTTTGATATTTCCTACTAAAGACAAGTTTGATCTTTTTTATTTGAAAAAAAAATGAAGTGTGACGACGACAAACTCACTAAAAAATTATAAGGTATGGTTAGAATTCATTAATTTCATCGTATTCTTAGTTGCTTATACCATAGTAAAAACAAGAAAGTGAATATGCAAGCTGAAATTACAAAGCATTGAGAATTTTTGGCTTATACTTTGTTTTCTTCATGCTTAATATAATTATTTTATTTCATGAGATATCCTTTATCTAAAGCAAGAGTCAAGGGTCCAATAAACCAAGGCAACTCTTAATTAATAAGAGAATATAAAGATGCTGAGTTTGACAAAAATAAACATTATATCATTAAAAAAAAAAACAGGTAACTATAGAAAATGAGAAGCTTCTATGTTAAATTGGTTAGATTTGTAATTAAGAAAGGAAAAATTATGGAACTAGTCGAAATGTCAATGATTAAAAATACTAAGTAACAGAAAAGCCCTTTACAGAAGACATACAAAGGAAAGCTAACAGACAAAAGTAATGATATTATTGATCATTAGGAATTGAAGTCCTTAACAGGTTATACACCTAAGAACATATTAACATACTAAAATTGAAAAGAACTAAAAAAATAATATACTTGTAGAAATATATATTCAAAAGAAAGTACAAATAACTGGAAAAGATAGAAAAGAAAACTGACAATTTTATTTATTGTAGAAACTTTTAATAAAGGAAAAAAAAGTTCGATCAACATTTCTAACTTTTAATATAATATAGATATAGACTAATGAAAATACCGAAATACAAGTGGAAAATTGATTCAAAGTCTTTTGAACAGACACATTATAATTCATCGTTCAAACAATTATTATTCTTATTCTATTTGACATAAAACTAAAGAAAGTGTGCATTACATTTGTGATGTACAAAACTATACATAATTTTTTTATTTGGAGAGTAATTACAAGTGTAACAAGCTATTCATGTTCCTCGTTTGAATGTAATAATACTTGATTAAGATAAGCTCCAAGTGCCCATATGGGGAAAATGTTTCTGTAGGACGAGTAGCTTATCATGCAATTCCTGTTGAATACTCCTATTATTTCCTGCAAAATTGTTAAATATATATTGTTGAATAGTAAATATAATTTATTGTGTCACTCTGAGATAATAAAGAGTTAAAATTGCGAGTAAAAATTAAATGCAGAAAATACCTGTTGAGGAAAATCTCCATTTTTCATTTGAGAATTTATCAAAATTTTAGCAGCTCGTTTGAGTGGGGTAGAATCTCGTTTGCCCTAACAAATTTCGACAAGGAGTAGTCAAATTCACATAAAGTAAAATACAATTTCGTTTTTTAAAATCACAAAAATCACTTAAATAAATTATTCAGATTTATACTATAGTAATTCAGAGGCGTATCCAGGATTTCGAGATGAGGGGTGCACTATTGTAAAAAGGTGGATCTAAGATGTAAATCTGATCGGATATATCTATACATATATAAGATTCAGGTTTCTAACCTCACTTAGAGAGGTGCACCCAATTATCGTCACATAATATGATACTCCGAGAATGGGTTCACACATCTATATGTCAATAATTTTTTTAAAATATAACACAATTATATATGATCTCGGGAGGGGAGCATGGGTTCACGTGAACCCGGTGACCCCTCTTAGATACGCCCTTGTAATAGTATGTCATTTTTCTAAATTAAAATTTTGTATTGATTCTCTAGTAGTAATTCTAATTATTTAATTAATATGCTAATTTAAAATAATTAGTTATATTTAAATTAAGTACCTGGCCAGCTTCAATAAGAGCCAACATGGCCCATGCGGTGTTCACATTGTGTGGTCTATTCCCTTCAAGGTTCGTATAAACCTGTCATGACATCAATCAATCATACGTTTTTATAACATACCAATCATATGTCAGAACAATATTTCATTATGATGGTCATGTTCGTTTTGGAACCAACTTTTTTGTTATATCACATTATATATTCTTTATATATAATAATATTTTACGATAGCAGTCAAAAATATCTAGACAAACGATATTAATTAATGTGTCACCTTGTGTTGAGATGAGAGATAGCTTTCTCCCCAACCACCAGAAGGTTGAAGTTGTTTGGACAATAGGAAATTACAAGCCTTTCTGATGCTTTTGCAATCTTCATAAGTGTAGCCACCAGCAACCAGCCCACATATCCCAAACCATGATCCATATGTGTAGCAAACTCCCCATGAACCATACCTTTGTACACAAATATTTATATCACAAGTTTAAGTTTTATGCATTAATCGTGTGAAAAAATATATACAATAATTAAATCACTTTTAAAATAATTATAGGTTTATATCAGAGGCGGAGCTAGGTGGGGATTCGTGGGTTCGGACGAATCCACTAGCTTTTCTGCAGATCATATATTTGTATTAGAAAATGAAATAAATATATATATGTATATTAACCCGTGAACCCCCTAACAAAATTAATTGACATTTGTTCTAAAATTTTGAACCCCCAAACTTCTAATTCTGGCTCCACCTCTGATTTATATGGTAAGCATTAAATAGTATGACATTAAGTTCTACTATATAAGAAATTATAAGTGAAAAATACTCGTGAGTCTGTCTTAGTGGTCAATTGTGAAGTGGATGGAGAATTATGAAGTCTCAAGTTTAACTTATAGTGAAGGTTAAACTACCAAGTGATTTTGTCTCTTCTATCTAAGTTTTGGTCGATAAAGTTATTCGATACTTGTACTGATCGAAAATAGCAGATACCCCTAAAATTAGTTGAGGTTCGCAAATTGACCCTGAACACTACAATTAATAAATATTTTAAAAAAAATATTAGTTACCATGAGCCATCAGGAAGTTGAATAGTTTGAATAAATTGGAGAGCTTTCTTAATACATGCTCCTATTTCCTTCTCTCGATATTTGGGGAAATTTTTCTTGAAGGATTGAAGAGCTTGAATTACTGTAGATGTACATTCCACATACCTGCACAAATTTTACACATTCATTATATTAAAAGAATTATGCATTTTTTTGTTTTCATTCGATGTTCGGAATTCATATTAGAACTCGACTAATTCGAATTTGCGCCGCCACATATGATCTATTTAGGAGAAATGCTCCCTCGCCAAAGATTTTCTTATATTCAGTTTTCGAAACCAAGACCTCTGATTAAGAAAGGAGCAGTCTCAAACTTCCAATTTACTCTAGATCTTATTTTTCTAGTTTGATATCAAGACCTTTTTATTTGGAAACTACTTTATTTCTATTGTTCTCATTATCATTTATTCTGGTATGATTTCTTTATTACTGTATTTCCTTTTGATATTTGATTTTAATATGCTTTATTTGAGTTGAAGATGTATCGTAAACAACTTCTCTAACTTCACAAGATAAGGCTAAGGTTGTGTACAAACATCCTCCCCAAATCCCCCTTTTTGAATTACACTGGATATATTGTTGTTGTTATTCCTATTTAAAAAAATTTCTACCTAAATTAAATATTATATGACAGAACTAATTACCTTATTAATATTATTCTGAATACCGATCCCAACTAATTTTTCTTTTAAGACTTTCTACATGGTTATATAGTATTTTAAATCTTTTCAGATATAATGTGTGTGAGGAAAAATAGTTCTACGTATATATAAATTATATGTAGAAATTAAAGTACTCTTACTGGTAATCAATAGTGATATCCCCAAATGTTTCCGATGGATTAATTATCTGTCAAATCACCATACAAAAAAAGGGGTAAAATTCAATTGATGAATTAAAAATAAATTTATTTTCATGAATTTAATCTTTAAGTAACACTTATGTTACCTCAAGCCATGCATAAGATCTAGTTAGCTCATACGAAGCAAATCCACCGTTGCTATTCTGAAATGTATATATATATAAAAGGATAGTTATCGATATATATTCAGTCTAACTAATTTATCAACATGGTTGATATATACACAATATATATATTTTTGGTGTATATCATTGTTGGATACATGTATGCATATTATATGTATAATATATGTATATTTAGTATAAAGTATACACTATTTAATACACTTTGTATGTAAATTAGATGGTTGAATGATTCATCCCATGATTATTATCCCTATTTTGTACACTTTGACAGTTAATTTCATTTTTAGTTTTGGTTTATCCAAATTTAAATGACATAAGTGGAGAAATTAAATACTAGTATATATAAGTTATAATGGAAGTATAATAACCTGAAGAGAGAGAATCAAATCAACAGCATGACATAGGCTATGAGGTGCTATTGCTTCTCCAACAATGTCTAATGGCATATGAGATAGCAAGAGTGATGCCTGTAGTTTATTTAGACAAATAAATAAATGTGAAAGATGTAATAGGTTATACTTTAGAAAATAACCTAGTGCATATTAAAATATACATGGACTTTTTTGTTATCATCTTCCCAATTTTTAAAATTATTTAAGTGGTGAGGGCCCTTCTTTATTTCACAGAGTCACCAAGAGAGCAAGAAAAATGACAAAAGAAGAGTCATCTGGCTAAAAAATGGAGCGGGAGACTGGAGAAGGACAAAAATGTCCATATTTTTAATGAACTTAAGGATAACAACTGAAGCAGAGTAGTACAAGGCAGGGTAGGGCAGGACAGGACAAGACATGACAAGTCTGGACCTGCTAAAACTTTGACTTATCCTGGCTTGTCCCATTTAAATCTTCCCATGTCTTGTCTTGCTAAGAATTTGGTCTACCTGATCCTGCCTCAATTGTCATTCCTAACTGGAGTTAATTTTTAAATCAAAAAAATATTTAAGGTGAAAACTAACCTAGTACTACAATCATGTAGTACTAGGTAATTAGTAAAACCTAAACAGAAATAATTAAAATCATGAATATATTTTTTATATTATTTCAATATAGAAATTAAGAATAATGAACCTTTAAAGCTTCTGCAGTGCAATCTGATACAATCCAACCATTGTCTACAGTGGAGAAAGGCCATCCACCTCTAGAATGCTGCCTATACCACTTCTTCAAGTTTCCACTACTATCTTCTCTAACCTTAATAATACAGGATTATATACAAAGCTCAATACACACTTACGGGGCGGAGCTAGAATTAGAGTTACGAATTAGAATCTCAAATTTATAAACTTTAAATTCTGGCTCCACCTCTCTGTGCACACGCGAAAAAATAAAAAAAGTAAAGAGAAAGAAGAAGACAAGTGTGAACCTGTGAGGCTTTAATAAAGTGGTGAGCATTTTTAAGCATCACACCATATTCTTGAGGAAGATTTGTAGCTAGTATGGCTTGTACACCAAAACTAACATCCCATAATTGACTTCCATTATATCCCTATAATAATACAATTATGCTTCAATTTTCAGTACTACAACAACATATCCAATGAAATGAAGTCGGTTTCAAAATAATTTTTAAATAACAACCTTCTAGAACAAACTTTTCATTTTATCTCCAATGTCATGGTTATATAACATATAGCGATAAAAAGAGATGAGTCGATTTATATATGGTGTTATAAATATCTTTTATATTTTATCGTTCTTTTTAGCCGTGAATGAATAATAATAAAAATAATTAAATTTAATTAAGAATGAATTAATTAGAAATATATATACCTTCATTTTCATGCCATCTTCAGCAAGCCATAGGTAGTCTTTGATTCTTGAGAGATGAAGTTTGATTGCCTGGGAATCTGGATTCTCTACCCAACAACACAACATGTTCAATACCTGTATTTTTTATGAAACATTTCATCATTTAACTACTCACGTGTTATATTAAAATCGTAATGTTTTTTGATATTTAAGGGTAATTCACATCTAAAAATAGCCTAAATATAACATATTTGTTAATTAACCTACATTCCAAATAATTAAAGGTTAAATCTGCAAGATTATATATCACAACAATCAAAATCATAATTTACCCTTCACCAAGGATCAAAAATGTTATTATCCCTTTTTTCAATTTATAATATGGATTTATGTAAAATATAGAAATTCTAATAACTTATCATGATAAGATAATTAGGCAAGTCTCAAGCGTTAGACATCAGGCATATTTAGGACGTACAGTTAGATACTTAAAGACGTAAGTTTTATAGAACTAAGTTCCATACGTGAGCCTCAGGACGTTTTACCCTAGGTGAGTCCCAAAATTATCTCTTAAAACACTGATTGTCACTATATTATTAAAAAAATTAGAATACCTTATTGACAGGTCCAATACAAATATAGTTGGTATTTTCATCTTCATAATGAATATGTTCCATCACAGTGTTGAGTGCCTTTTTTCTTAGTTTGGAGAGTGGCCATTGCATGAGAAGAGGTTCTCCAATTTTATGAAGACCTTCCCAAAGAATGTCTTGTACTAAAGGATGAGGGTAGTACAAATCTTCCTGAAATTAAAACATCATATATACATTACGATAACTTATAGTTTATTTGGCTAAACTTTTAAAAGACATAAGTACTTATTTTAGAAAGTCGAGGTATTTGATCAAACTATTAAGAAAAGAAAGAAGTATTTTTAACTATTTAAGTAATAGCATAAATTGGCCTTCAGAGTTAAGTTGAAAAAAGTAACTTTAACTCTTCTCAAATGCACTTTTTGTTTGCAATTTGCCACCCCAAATTGTAATTTTATATTAGTAAAAATGTTTTATTAAAAATGATTAGTCAAAAATAAGTTGCTACTCTCAAAACTATATGTTAGAAAAGCATATTCGACCCAAAATATTTTAAAAATAAGTAGATTTTAAAATTTTGATCAAACAGACTATTAATTACTAGTTTCACCATGTTATTTTTCATTTCAGATTATTTAAAAAAAAATTAAAATAGAAGAAATTAGAAAAATATACCTTAGCACATTGGTATCTAGCCAAGTCCCAATCAATATGGTGATAGGGAATTGTATAGAGGTCTCTTCTAATTGATAAAATGATGGAATTAATAGGACCTACATATCTCCTTCCATACAAGTAAGACATTGCTAAATACACCATTCGACAATGACACCACATTCGACCTACCAAATCATCAAAATAATAATATGATTATATATGTTGAATTATATTTGAAGCAAATTAAAATGATTACAATAATATATCAAGTTTAATCTCACAATATTACATCATCGCTTTCATGAAATCGACGGTTAGGGTCGGTTAAAACCAAGGGACACCGACCCTGTCCGTTCTGTTTTTGTCGCTTTCATGAAACCGACAGACAAGGTTTGTTAAAATAGAGGGGCAACTGACTCTATCCGTCGGTTTTTTAAAATCGATGTTCAAAGTTGGTTTTTTAGAAATATACATAAACAAAATGTAGATACTTGGAATCGAATCTAAATATTTTCTATGACGTTGAACAATTCTATCACTCGATCACACATGTTCTTTGATGAAATATTTCTATCATTTTTATTTAAATTCTTCAACCGTAATTTTACACTTCAAAAATCAACTTTAATTTGTTAGTAGGTTTTTGTAAAAAGAATAATAAAAAACCAAGGTACTGCGACAATTTTCTTTATAAAAATTAAAATTTTCACACATTTTTGCACAAAAAAAACCCGAGGGGCAGGTCGGTTTTCCTTGATCTTTCGAACTGTTGATTTTCTGATCGTGATTTTTTCATTATTTAGGAGGGTCATAAGTAGGATTTAAGAAGAGTGACGTGTATTCAATCTTATTTCTATTTTATAAAAATCTATTTTTGTTAGACGCTCGACTCAATTAAAAAAAACTATTGTCTTTTCGTGATACTGATATCGAACCTGGGTGTATAGGAAGAAAGTAGGGGAGAAGCCATAGTTCTGGCGGTAGTGGATTATTGCCGCTCCATTCGTATACGCCTAGTACCTAATACAAAATAAATAAATAAATAAATGCTACTCTGTTTAAATTATTAATTAATACATGTAGTGGTCCTTTTGGTATGATATGATGTATTAAGAAAAAAATCATACAATATATTATTTGGGTATAATTTTATTGTATTTGAATCATGTATAACTTAATACATCAATTATAGTGTATTATTATTTTATACCATCAACAAAATGAAATAATTAATTCATGTATATCTTATTCTTATATATAAATAAAAGAATATAAGGACAATATTATCTTTATCTTTTTCCTAGAAATCAATAAAGATCAAGCATTCATAATTATTGTTTAGTATAATAAATAAGTAAATATTTTAAGTGATATATTGTATATCGATTTTTAATGTAATGAACCAAACATTTAATAAAAAGTATTTTTTGTATTATTAGTATTCTGTATAATTAATTATCGTATTATAATCCCTTCTTACTTCCTACTTACTGAGAGCCAGAATTTTCCCCAAGAAGGAATATAAGTGACACCACCATGCTCAAGAATCCATTTTCTAGCTTTCTCCATTGCTTCATTATTTACATCTTCTCCATCAACAAGTCTTATTGCCACATAATTGAGAGCTGTGCAAAACATGGTGCTATGTCCTTCTATATGCAACCCCCATCCTCCATCTTTATTCTGCATTTTAAAAAAAATATATAGTAATTAGAAAAATGACAAACTCCACTCTTTTTTTTGTAACTATTTGACAACAGCATATCTAGTCAGTCCCACATTGTAAAATCTGACGAGGAGAGAATGTACGCAAATCTTACCTCGATCTTAAAAGCGAAGTAGACTTAAAATCAATCAGGTTGTATTGAGTATTTTGTAACTATATGAAAGGAAGACAAAAAGACTAGTGTTAATTAGGTAGGCACCTGATGATTATATAAATAACGAAGTATTTCCTTTTGATGCTCTTCTGATAAAACTAAATTCACTGCTCCCATTATGAATAAACTTATAACCTGTAAAAGTTAGATCAAGAGATGAAGATCGTAACAATGAAATTAAAGGAGGACGATAAAGGGTTTGAGAGAAGACGTTGAAGTGTGTGACTATTTCATCTAAAAGCTCAAGCTATAAGAGAGAGCACACTTTTATTATTTAATTATATTCTCAACACGCCTCATCATGTAAGAGCCTGATTCTTTTTCATGGTCCAAGCACGTAAAAATTCTTTTTTAATTTGGATGTCAGTGAGATTCGATCCGAGGACCTTTGTCTGCTCTGATATCATGTTGAAGTGTGTGACCATCTCATCTAAAAACTTAAGTTGTTAGAGAGAGCACACTTTTATTATTTAATTGTATTTTCAACACAAGATGAGGGTTCAAAATCAAATGAAAATAAACATTAGAACTCTTTTGATTAGTTTTGAATAAGTGTATGTTTGTACCTGTTATGTTTTAACTTATTTTTTTTACGAGGTAATTCTTAGTTAAGGAGTAAATAATACAAAAAATGATTAAGTTAAGAAGAGTCATAGAACCCCTAGTGAAAAAGATAATCTAGAATAGTCCGGCTCTAATATTGTGGGTATCAGATATTGAACCCAGGTATAGTTTTGGCGTGTATATATGTAGTTGGCAATTTAGACACACAATAGTTAACATAGTTTAATTAATTCAAGATTAAATATATTAATTATTCGAGTATCATAACCACCAAAATCAGAAACTTATCATTATATAACCACAGGATCATAAGTGCAATATATATATATATATATATATATCCCTAATTATTATTCTCTCGGTCTTAATTCATGTGACACATTTAACTTTTAATTTATTTTTAATTCGTCCTAAAAAAAATCACCTTTTTATAATCAGAATTAACTTAAATCTAAATTCTTCTTTTACCCTTAAATCTTAATAAAATGACTTGTAATTGCACAAATATCTAAGGTTTGCTATAGACTATAAATTTCAAAAGTCTTTTTTTCTTAAATTTTATATTAAGTTAAACGGTACCACAATTTATGACACACTTTCATTTTTAGTCCGTCCCAAAAAATGACATATTTCTATATTTAATAACAATTTAACTTTAAAATATCTATTTGACCCCTTAATAATATAACTTATAGTCATACAAATATTTATAACTTATTTTAGATCTTAAATACTTTTAAATTTTTTAAATATTTTTTTAGCTTTGTGTCAAATCAAATGATATCGTATAAATCGAGAATAGGATCATACCAAACCAGGCAAAAGAAAGAGAGGGCCACCATAATCAGCAGGCCAATGACCATCATCAGCTTGAATTGTTGAGTAAAATCTCAAGGCTCTTTTCAATGTTGTCTTCACTAATTCTTCTTCACTCTCTATTTTCACTTTTTCCAACATTTCGATTTGTTTCTCCTTTGCAAACTAATTATATATTAATCACAAGTAAATAAGATTAATTCCTCATATATAAAAATGCATGGACTAATTGAGATGTTAATTTCAAAATAAATAATTACCTGAAGTCTTAATAGGAGATCAGAACTATGTTTAACATGAAATCGATTCTTATGAAAATGTTCACGAATATTCTCAACATGAGATCTCTCTTCATCCGTTCCACCATTCTGATCGAATTCCCAATATTGCCTACCAACGTTATTGTTCAAACTTTTAATCCATGGATCGTTTCCCTCTGACAACTTAAGCTTCCACATCGTTTTTTCCCCTTTTCGATTGATTTATTTCTGCACTTGTTAAAATCACAAAAATATTGTGAACACAGACAAATTTTGTAGCTAAATAGAAAAAGGTTGTTGATAACCCTATTTATCGACGAGTTATCAGAAAATTTTGTTAGCTACGAGCAATTTTGTAACATATTAACATCTATAGAGAGAGTTGTTCAAAGTTATTAATCTGCAAAATCAAGCAAGGGAATTAACTACTAAAATTAAGAGAAATAGATATTTTTTTCTCCCTTTTTTTGTATCATTACAAGATTTTAAAATAAAATTAGCTGCTTGAAATTTTCAGACATTCACAATAAAATAAAAATATAATCTATGTCAACATATTTTAAGTTAGTAAACCTTTTTTTTTACTGAAATTATACGGATGAAGGGAAACAACCTTAAGTTTGTCAAATGTATGTTTAATGACCAAACAAAAATTAAAATGCACAACCGTTAAATATTAGACCAAAAAGATTGGAAGACAAAATAATTATTCCCTCCATTTCATTTTTTGTAAACTGGTTGACTGTACGGAATTTAATTATAAAAAAAAAAGAAGACAAAACTTTTAAAATTTATTAATTTAAATAAATTATAATATAAGAAAATTATGAAAGAGGGAGAGAGAGACTAACAAGAGTAGAGCAAGCTTTGCATTAAGAAATGAAGAGCTAGTTTGAAGAAAGAATGGTCTTTCTCAATTTATACACTAACATATTCTATTTTTTTAATTAAAAATTTATAACAACACCAAAAGCGATATATATATATATATAGTCCATTTAATTAATTAATTGATTCAAAAGGACTAGTGACGTTTCACGCGTGTCCATTTTAAATTCTTCTTATGTTTCAGTTTGTTTGTCTGGTTTTAATTTGATATAAAATTTTAAAGAGTACAGAAATTTTTTGATTTTCGTAGAATGTATCAAAAAATATTCTTTAATCTTGTTATTTTAAAATGACATGTGAAAAGTAATTTTAAATATATCACGTGAAAAATTAGAATTTAAAAAGTGTCCCAAAAAAGAGATAGTCTTCTAAAAAAAATTTTAAAAAATAAGAAAAATAAATTGAAATTGGGAAAGTATATAAAGTAGGAAGTTATTAGAAACAACAGTCAATGAATACACGAATCTACAAAATCAGTTGAAAAACATAGCCAAAAGTAATTCAAGAACACTTTACAATACTCCCTCCATTTCTATTTATATGTCGTTATTAGATTTGCATTCTTTAAGAAATTAATTAGTTTATCATTCTCTTATATCTTTATTTAGTATTCTCTTGAAATTAAGTTTTCAATAAATGAACATAAAAAAGTTATTTTGATTAATTAAATTGACCAATAAACATGAATTAATCATTTAGTTTTCTTATGTTGGTCAAATTCATACTTTCAAGGCTAATAACTCTCAAGGTTAAAATAGGAAGAATAGTGTTATCTATGTATTGGTTTTGTGAAATGACAAGTACTCCCTCCATTTCTATTTATATGTCATCATTTTAGATTTCACGTTCCTTATGAAACTAGGTAAGTTTACCATTGTATCTTTATTTAGTGATCTCTTGAAGTCAAGTTTTCAACAAATAAATATAAATTAATTTATTTTGATGAACTAAATTGACCAATGAACATGTATTAATCATTTAGTTTTCCTATGTTGGTCAAATTCATATTTTCAAGGCTAATAACTCTCAAGGGTAAAATAGGAAGTATAGTGTCATTTATGTATTGATTTTGTGAAATGACAAATGCTCCCTCCTTTCACTTTTACATGTCAGAATTTGACTTGGCACACCCATTAAGAAAATAATTAATGATATAGGTATTTTACCAAACTATCCCCTATTAAATGATGTCTTAGAAAATGATTTGAAAAATAAGTATTTAATGTTGAGGTAAAACATGGAAAAAAATTATTATCTTTTCTTGATATATCAAAAGTGACATGTAAAATGACAAGCATCTATTTTGGATGCTTGTCACTTATTCCTAAAATAGATTTTCATTTTTACTCGTCACTTTTGACATATAAATAAAAGACAATAATTTTTTTCATGTTTTACCCTCAGCATTAAATACTTATTTTCCAAATCATTTTTCAAGATATCATTAATAGGGATAGTTTGGTAAAATACCTATATCACTAATTATTTTCTTAATGGGTGTGCCAAGTCAAACTGTAACAAGTAAAAGTGAACGGAGGAAGTATTATATAGTTTGTTATAAATATATTATATTTGTTATGTTGATTGAAGGGGAGACTAAGCAAATACCCCATAAAAGCAAAATAATTACAAACATATACCTCTTTACATTCATACCCCACAAAATAATTACACCATATACCTCCAACTAATTTTGCTTAATTGATACTAATCGGTATCATTAAGGCTGATAGTTTCGCTTAACTGATACTAAATCGATATCATATACTATATTGGTATCATTAGGACTGATAATTTCGCTTAATTGATACTAAATCAGTATATATATATACACTATAATGGTATCATTAGGGTTTCTTGTTCAGAAATTACTCATTACTCAATGATACTATAAGAGTATATATATACTCATTAGTATATACTCCCTCTGTTCAACAATAGTTGTCCACTATTGACTTGGCACACCCCTTAAGAAACAATAAATAATAGAGGTAATATTACTATATTATCCTTTGACTTTATTAAATTTAATACTTTGAGAAATGTGTTAGATGATAAATAGTATTTAATAGCAAGGGTAAAATAGATACAAAAGGTAAATTATCTTTTGATTTTTTAAATTAGACAAGTATTGTTGGACAACTATTTTTAGTATAGTGGATAACTATTATTGGACGGAGGGAGTATATACTCTTATAGTATCATTGATTAATGAATAATTTCTGAACAAGAAATATTAATGATACCACAACAATATACATATACTCTTATATATACATATACTTTTATAGTATTATTGACTAATGAGTAGTTTCTAAACAAGAAATCTTAATGATACCACAACAATATACATATACTCTTATAGTATTATTGACTAATGAGTAATTTCTGAACAAGAAACCTTAATGATACCATAACAATATACATATACTCTTAGGGGTCATTTGGTTTGAATATGAGTTATGATGAGATAAGTTATGTTGGGATAAGCTATGTTGGAATTAGTTATGATGGGATAAGTTATGTTGTGATAAGTTATGTTGGGATTAGTTATGATGGGATAAGTTGTGCCGGGATTATTTCTTATTGAGCGTTGGCTTATTGTATTCAAAATAATATACATTGCATAAATTTTAAGAACAAGTTGTTTGTTTACAAAATTACCCTTCACTTTATTTAGTTTTTTATATTTTCTTTATAAACTTTAGTTATTCATTTTTTAAAATGAAACTTTCATTTTATTTAGCTTAAATATTTTTGTTTATGCATTCCATGATAAGTACCGTATGAATTTTAAAATAAAACTTTTTTCTTATTTAGCTTAAAAATAGAACTTACCTCTTAAGTTTGTTAAAGTGAAAGAAGATTTATGAGAAATCAAAATATAAATAAACATAAGAATTAGTCAAATAAATTTATAAATAAAAATTATATTTATATAGTGTAATTTTTTAATAGAAAAATATGAATAATTATCATAAAAATAAGGAGTAGTGAATATTATTATACATGGCATTAAAAATAATGTAAATATACATAAATGTGAAAAATGGTGTATAAAAAGGGTTTAAAGGGGTATATTTGTCATTTACCTATTTTATCCCGGGATAAGTTATCTTGGGATTACTATACCACCAAATGGGAGGGATAACTTATTCCGATACTAATTCCTAATCCTGTGATAAGTTATCCCAAGTTTTGCAACCAAACAAGAAAATAAAGAATACTTAAAATTTATCCCGGGATTAACTCCCCTTATCCATCACACCAAACGACCCCTTATAGTATAATTGACTAATGAGTAATTTTTGAACAAGAAACCTTAATTATACCATATATATATATGGTATAATTAATTAATTGATTCAAAAGGAGTAGTGACGTTTCACGCGCGTCCATTTTATATTCTCGGTATGTTTTAGTTTGTTTGTCTGGTTTTAATTTGATATAAAAATTTAAAGAGTAGAGAAATTATTTTGAATTTCGTAGAATGTATTAAAAAATATTCTTTAATCTTGTTATTTTAAAATGACATGTGAAAAGTAGTTTTAAATATATCACGTGAGAAATTAGAATTTAAAAAGTGTCCCCAAAAAAAAGAGACATTCTTCTAAAAAAATTGAAAAAATAAGAAAAACAAATTAAAATGGAAAAAATATTTTACTACTAAGAAAGGTGAATTATAACCACACTGTTCTCCGTCAACATGCCTGTATCATCATCTGAACAATTTTGTCATTTCAATTGATTCAGTGTGAGCCGCTAAATATGTGCTTCTCCTATTGACCCGTAATGGACACTTCAAATTTCTGCAATTTCTTTTGCCTTTGCTCTTTCCCACTAAATACTATGTGAGCCCCTTAAATTTATTTTGTTTACAGTTTTGTGGTTCATTTATATAAATTCTTGATCAATTATTTTATACTTCTTCATTTTAATTTGTTTATCTTTTTTTAACATGTTATATATTTAAAAATTACGTAAAATAATAATATAAATCATAATAATTAACAATTTAAAATATTTAAAAGCCATACATGAAAATTAACATATATTATTTAAAAATTACGTTGAGATACTATAAACAACAATAATTAACAACTTAAAATATTTAGAAGATATAAAAAAATTTGTTGATTTTTCTAATTCTATACGTGTCACGTGAATTGAGACAAAAAGAACAATACATATTATTTGAAAATCATCTAAAAATTATTATGAATCACAATAATTAGCAACTTAAAATATTTTTAAAGAAATATAAAAATTTGGAAATTTCCATCCTATTACATAAATTCTATCATATTTTATTGTTATTAACTAAGTAATACGTTTGATTATTTTATTTCTCGATACATAAATTACCATTAATTTCTAATGTAAATGATAGATCATTAAAATTATGAGTAGAAAAAAATAATATTATAATTAGAAAAATTAAAAGTAACACAAATAAAAATTACGAATTTCAAATAATAGTTATTGGGCCCGTGCAAAGCTATGAGACATAAAAGTGTAGTTGATTCTCAAAATTCTAGTGTGCGTCATAAAATGAGATTGACAAAGTAACATATATTATTTGAGAATGACCTAAAATTACTATAAACGACAATAACTATCAACTTAAAATATTTAAAAGACATATAAAAAAATTGATTAACTCTTAAAATTTTATCAGTATCACATAAATTGGAATATAGAAAGTAACATATGTTATGTAAAAATTACATAAAAAGTACTATAAATTACAATAATTAATAACTTAAAATATTTACAAGACAACAAAAAAGGCTAATTTCTGTACTGCTTGTGTCACATAAATTGGGATTGGGATGGTTTTAAAAAATTTAATTTTTGTTATACATTATAAAATAATCGAAAAAATTGGGATGATATAATTTTTTAAAAATAACTGATCAAATCGTCCAATTGACACCCCTATTGTTACTTCTACTCTATTATTTTTATATACTTAAATTTAGAAAGATATATTTCATTTCTACCCTCAATCTGTTACATTTATTTGCTATTTGAAATTGAAATTAAAAAGGCAAATAACAAATAAGTTTCTATATTAGCTCACTTATGAGCAAAATATATTATAACAATCTTTACTAACTTTTTAACAATACATAATGTATAACAATAATATAGCTTTATTCTGTTGCCCGGGCTTTCTTTACTAGTACTAGTATAGAAACAACAGTCAATGAATACATGAATCTGCAAAATCAGTTGAAAAATATAGCCAAAGTAATTCAAGAACACTTTACAATATGGATCAGAAAAATATGTCCGTTACGCAGAGGCAATTTGGAATTTGACGACACCAAATATATACTCCTTCGTTTCAATCCGCGTTTTCTCTTATGGCAGATTTGAAAAGTATTTCATCTTTTAAATTTTCTTTTTAATTCGTTTAAAAAGGAATAATTTAGCAACTCTTTAATGTCAATTTTTTACATACCACATAATTAAAATACATTTTAATACATTTGATATATTCTAAATTTAAAATCACAAAATTCTAAAAAAAATTATTCTCTTAAATTTCGTAAATAAAAATATACCAACCAGATTAAAATGGACACAGTATATACTATTGCATTGCAGAATCAATTTATAAAAATAATAAAAGAAGAAGCCATAAATGATAAATCATAATTTTCTGTACCTTTTTATAGTTAGTGATAGACAGAATATTATATGGACGTCTGTGGAAGCTAAGTAAGATTTTTCATTCATTTTTATTTATTCACAATATCAAAAATAAATATTTATAAAAAATTAATTTCTTATTTATTTATTTATTAATATTTAAATAAATTATAATAATTAGGTATAATACAATAAAATTATTATTTTATCTATTATTTCTAGAAGAAAATGTAAAGCCAAATATGAATAAGTAAATATAGACTAATAAAGTAATAACCAATAAATATATATTTAATTACAAAATAATATATATCTTTTTATATAATTATTTTTAGTTAATTAGTCAAATATATGCAACTTGTCCAACTTTCAACAGGCCCATACAATATAGGTTAAAGTGCCCTTAATTAGTTTCGAACTCCCAAAATTTCACTTATATTATATAGTTTGTTATCAGTGGCGGAGTCAAGAATTTCACAAAGGGTGTCCAGAAATAGAAAGTGGAAAACATATTTGTCGCTAGTGAGATTCAAACACACAAGTGCTTGCCTCATTCCAAATGTTTGAAACCACTAGGGTATAACAACTTGTTGTGTTAAGGGTGTCCAACATATATTATGTAATCATTTCGTTCATTATTTTACTTGTATATACGATATTTTTTTCCGACGAAGGGTGTCCAATTGAACACCTTGACACCTATGTGGGCTACGCCACTGTTTGTTATAGATATATTATATTTCTTACGTTGATTTGATACATAGTTTTAAAATAAATTTATAAATAGATAAATCTGTAATTGAATAAGCTTACAATCAAGTATATAATTTAGCTTTTATTCTTTTATAAATAAAAAATTATTGTATGTCAAATTTAAAGAAAAATAAAATCTCCTCCCTTCCCAAGTTCTTTAATAATATTTTATTGTATTTCATAACATAATTAATAAAGTATGAAGTATATTTTAGACGTTCATCTCAAATAGTACTATGTACATGTTATTGCAAATTAAACGTTTATCTCACATAACCTAGTACTTTAACTTGTTTATTAAAGGAAAAAAGAAAAGAAGAAATTATTATATGCTGAATTCTTGTGCTCTATCCCTATATAAAACTTGTAATATTCTTAGAATTTATATCTTAACTAATATATTTTATTTTTCTAAAAAAAATTGGTCTTCTTAATTAATTCATTTTATTTTTTATTGTTCTTGAGTTATTTTGATCTTCCTTCAAGATAACAGGCTGTGCTTTTTTATTATAATGGGTAAAATAAGTTGAATGGAAAAATACTAGAGTTACTCAAGATTCTATCAGAGGATTAATTGGATGTTTTTCTTACAAAAGCAGTTTCGAGTAAAGTGTTCACAAGTTTGGGAGCAAGTTGAGCATGTTCGACATGTATGCACCAACTTGAGGAAGAATATAGAGATATTTTAGGTGGAATGTTATATTAAACCCTTGATTTTATTGTAACTTTGAATTAGCTATATATTAATGTACATGTCTCCTTTGAAAAATAACTGAATACAAAATTCATTGTAACTTAGCAGTACCTATATATTGATGTACATGTCTCATTTGAGAAATAACTGAATACAAAAAACTATCCTGTTCAAGATTTGAACTGTATTTTCCTCTGGTCCCGACTTGGGCCAATGATTTTTTTTTTTTTTGTATATTTCAATAAGATAGTAACGTAATGTATTTTCAGAAGATCCCCATATAAATATATAGTCTCATAAATATTATAAATTAATAATTCTTTAAATTACAAATATATAAGATAATTTAGTGAAATATGATTATTGTGTTTTGTTTTTTGTTAAAATTTAAATCTAGTTGAAGCTCATCTCTAACTTTTCTTATTACATCCAAAAGTTCTGATGTTGCCACAACTGCAAAAATTTTGAGTGCATGTGAAATGATCTCTTTTGTACTCACATATATAATGCTTTACGTATTTGATCTATCATTGTTGATTTTATGACACCTTTTGAATGAGAAATCATTTTTGGATATGGTTTCAAAAAATTTCCTACGTTGAATGTTTTTTGTAAAAATACAATAAATAATATTTGATTATTAAGAAATAATGAATATTATGTATAATGAATTTATTTTTACAATGAAGCATTGAATGATTTAATTTATTTTATAATGAGTCAGTTAACAAAAAAATATATTACAATGGATCATACACATCCATTGTACTTTATGTATAATGACTTTATTTTTTTATATAAATTCAATTAATATGATACATAGTTTAGTAAGATACAATGATTTTGATGTATTCATTGTACTTTATGTATAATAATTTTTTTTTATGTGAATTCAATAAATACAATACATCATATATATATATATATATATATATATATATATATATATATATAAGAGAACCCTAGGCCCGCCTACGTGGCGTCACTACAAATCAGGATTCCCTTTTAATTAATTTATTTCCAAAACTAGCATTTCATGAAGAGTTGCGACTTTTATGAAGAGTTGCGACTTTTATGAAAAGTTATGACTTTTATAAAAGTTTATGACATTTCTAAAGGGTTGTAACTTTTCCAAAGAGTTGTGACATTTCCTATAAGACACAATAATCATTTGTTCACACTACCCTTAGTTGTCTATGAATAAAGGAATTTTCTCTCATTTTAAAACAACGAAAATTCTGAACTTCTTCTTCTTCTGCACAATTATATATTCGCGTACTTTGCTCTTGTTGAGTGGCTCACTGACACCATTGTTTTTGTATCAATACACTGGTGAATAAAATCGTTCTATCCTGAGAGGATCTATTCCTTTAAACCTCGGGTACTAGAGGGGAATAATTTTCTTAATTAAGGGGACACTATGCATTTAGCGGCCTCGATTTTTTCCTTTCTGTTTCATTCTATTGTTACAGATCTTGGTATGTTTTTTTACAGTCAATAAGTTATGCTTATGTTATTAATTGCTGTTTTTGAGTACGTGCTTTAAACTTTGTTGTTTATGTTTCTACAAAGTTATTATTATAAGTATTTGTTAGTACAGATTAAATAACACACATTAATTGAGTATTCGCGCAAGTTTTCTCTACTGAAATTATTGAAGGTACAATAAAAATTCCTTAAAGATCTATACTATCATCTCTTGAAGACAAAATTCAAATTTGGTATGCCATTGTAAGGACATAAAGACCTTAAAAACCTTATCGTACCTTAATGTGCGAAGTGAACCAAGAAAAGAAGACAAGAATTAATAAACTTTTGATATGAGTTTAAGGATGTTGTGCCGGATGACCTATAGAGAAATATGACTAGACTGGAGCCTCTTTTAATCCCAAAGACATAGATAACTACACAATAAATTAATTGCTCATAATCAATATGAAGTATGGATAGATTCTCAAGTTTACTGCAAGTTGTAAATACTTTTCTTGAAGTAATAGATGTGTTTCTCAAAATTGCGATTGGAATAGAAGTGCAGTTTCAAATTGAACTCCATCACTCTGGTATGCTGATTTTTAAAAAGTACCCAAATAAGTTGTACACAATAAGATGTTCGTTACTACGTAATCTTGTAAGTAAGATATAATATAATGTTTTAGCTTTAATGATTGATAGGTTTTAAGTATTATTTTATAAATTTCGTGATATTAAATTCCCGGGCGAAGCACGGGTAATTTTAGTAGTAAATTATTAAGATACAATGATTTTGATGTAATCAAAACTAACATTCATTAAATCTCAAAACACTCTTTAAATTAATAAATATTAATTTATCGATTAAATAGTACACCTACAAAATAATAATATTTCATGATCTAACCTATATTAATTTAATGAGGTTTTACTGTATAATCTGTTTGGCTAAATATATGTATTTTGAAAAGTACTTCTCAAGAGTATTTATAAAGTGTTTAACTAATCAATTTAAAATATTCTTTAATAGTGTTTAATTAATCAATTTTGAAAGTATTTTTTATTAATATTAAAGCAGTATTTTATACTTAAATAATGTTGGAAAAAACTTCTAGAAGAAAATTACTTTTTTTTCAACTTATAAAGATGATTTGTATGAGTTTGTTATGTTTGACAGTTTCATTAATTTCTCAATATCATTTTTTTAGTATCGTTATTTAACTTTTCAAATATTTTATATGACATCAAAGCTCTTATTTCTTATTTAAGACTCGCAGATAAATTCTGTATATATTTTCAAAAGTTTAATAGAAATTTGACTACTAAACACTTTTTTCTTGTTGGCTTTACAAGTTCCTATGTGTATTTTTGTCAGGTCATTTTCTTCTAATTATTTTTTTAAGCTAAATATTAGCTTACGAGAGAAGGATTATAGACTCATTCAAGTTAAGATGAATTTTCTAAGCTGCACAATGACTAAGTCTAAGAATTCACATTTAAATATTATCATGAGAATGAAAGAGCTAATAATGACTAAAATTCATTTAAAATCTATCGAAAATAATGATTGTTTTTGGGGACCATTGTTTTTGCAATTATTTGAGTTAATTAGGGAAATATATGATATGTCAAGGTGGAGCCAAGGGATTTTTTTTGGCTGTCTTCAGATAATTATTTTTTAAAAAAATAATTTGAACTATTCAAAATAAATTAAATTTATTTTATTATATTCATGGGTCAAAAATATCTTCACCATTATATTTTTTGCTCAATTTTTTCTTTTTAACTATACAAATGGACTGAAAAATATTCTTCCTTCTAGTGGTTGTTTAAAAAAAAATAGAAAATGGGTCAACTTTCCTTTAAACTATTTGAGATAAAATAATTTTGTCATCTATTTAAAATTGAGGATAAGTGCTCTTAATTTTAAAGATTTAAGAAAGAAATTATTTTGGAGATTAAGAAATTAATTATTTTAAATGATAATTTTTTATACAATGTCAATTTTATAAAATATAAAGTTTTGTTTCAATATTAGTTTTTCAACTGAAAATTAATTCTATTATTTCTTTTCAAAATTATTATACTGTCCCTCAACTGAAATTTAGGATGACTTAAGGTTAAAATAACTAATAACGCGTATCAAGGTATTTTCTTTTATCATATAATTCTTAGAGTTAATAAGAAAAGGTACCTAATATTAAATATCATGTTCATAAATAATAATTCATACCTAACAATTAACATGCATAAAATCAGAAAAAAGAACTTATATGCCATCTTTTTTATATTTTAAAATGAAACTTATATTCCTACCTTATTAAATTTAGGAAAAATTACATAACTAAGCTAACCTTTAGTAGTTAATTATGATTCATAACTATAGTTTTAATTAATTATGGAAAATGATTATAGTTTTAATTAACTAACCTTTAGTATTTTTTTTTTCCTTTAATACAAATCAGCATACTCTCTCTCTTATCACACTCACTTATTTTGCTCCTAAAATCTCTCAATTCCCCCTAACTCACTCAACCAAATCAAAATTCAAAATTTGAAATTTTCATTCATCCCTCTTAATAGTGCAAAATCAAATCTACATAACCTTCATTCAATTTTATTTTTTAAAAACTTCCATCAGTTTTTTTTTGTATTTGTATTTGTATAATTTGTTTTGATCCCATTGTTTCATATTTTTCCAACCATTTCGGCAGCTTCATCTTCAGCGGAACCATTGCTCCATTGATTGACTTTGAAATCGATAAATTCGTAACCGATCTCCGACTCAACATAAGGCAATTCGACAAGAAAATATATTTTGCTCGGCTTTATCTCTTGTTCTGGCTCGAGTGTCTTAGCTCTAATCTCAAATTTCTTCGCTGCTTCTGATTTAATGAATTCGTTTTTGTTAGTTTTGTATAAAGTTACGAATTTTTTAGATTTACATACATTATTTTTCAGATTTTATACAAATATATATATTTAATTGTATATTTTTTGTCCATCGGTGGTATATATACAATAGATGCATTTGTATCTATCAATTATTTTTTTACATCTATATGATTTGTTGATACATTTGATTTGTATAAGTCATGAAAAATTCCTAACTGTATAACTCTAGCAGTCAATTATACGTATATTAATAAATCTATTAGTCACTTCATACATGTACAAATTGTATATAAATTATATTATGATACATATACAAATTCATTATAATTTTCAAATAACTATCCAAAAATTATACTTATACAAAATAAATGTGCAATGCATACATTTCCAGTAGATGCAACATCTAATTTAGATAAGTCAATACATACAAATATAAATACACAATAATTGATAATAAGCAATTGTTAGTATAGAGGGAGTCATATTTGGTATGAAATTCTAAAGAGATATAATTTCGTGATTTATGAGATTATTTTCCTTTTTCCCAACTGAAATTACCGACTAAATTTATTAAAATTTTTGAAAAATGAATTGAAAATAATATTAAGTCCATGCGATATATACAAACAGAAATACTCATAGCTACTAAAACTATAGCTATGAAGCGTAATTATGCAAATTGTAGCTAAAGAGCCTAATTAAATTTCCTATAGTAGTTATTTATGAAAGTTCCCCCTTAAATTTATCACTCCACCCCCCTCCCCCTCGGGGTTCCCCTCCCAAAAAATGTATAAGAACTAAGACAAAATTGTTTCATTTTAAATAATGTAAAAGTTATTGTAAAAGAAAGCTTAGAATAATATAATATAATATAATAAGAAGAAAACAAGAAGTATAGGTGGAAGAGAGAATTTTTCTTATATTCAAGTGTGTCTTCCAAATGGTGAATGACCTCTATTTATAGTGTTGATGTATCACTCCCAAAGGTCACCCACTAGTAGATACATGGTTATCCAAAAAAGTTCTTATCACCTCGGTAGCATACATATATGAATTGAATTAATTATTAAAAAAATCTAATGGACAATCCACACAATTCAATGTATTTATAACACTCCCCCTTGGATGTCCATAGATAGTGTGACTCGTTAAAACCTTACTAAGAAAAATCCAGTGGGTAAAAGCCTAGTGAAGGAAAAAGAATACACACATCTCATAATACGCTTTAAATATTGCCTCATTAAAAACCTTACCAGGAAAACCCAACTTGGGACAAAACCATGGTTAAGGAAAAGAGTACAACGCGTATTTCACTCCCCCTGACGAAAGCTTCACTTGATATCTCGGAGACGACGCATTCCAATCTTGTATCTCAACTTCTCAAATGTTGATGTTGGCAATGCCTTAGTGAATAAATCAGCAAGATTATCACTTGAACGGATCTGTTGGACTTCTATCTCACCTTTTTGTTGAAGATCATGTGTGAAAAAAAACTTTGGTGAAATATGCTTTGTCCGATCTCCTTTGATGTATCCTCCTTTCAATTGAGCTATTCATGCAGCGTTATCTTTGTACATTGTGGTTGGTATATTCTTTTCCAAAGAAAAACCACACATTTCCTGAATATGGTGGGTTATTGATCTCAACCAGATGCGCTCTCGACTTGCTTCATGGATGGCTATTATTTCTGCATGATTTGAAGAAGTGGCTACCAGCGTTTGCTTTATTGATCGCCAAGATATTGCTATGCCTCCACATGTAAACAAATAGCCTGTTTGAGACCGAGATTTATGCGGATCAGATAAATATCTTGTATATGCGTAACCAATCAGTTCTGACTTGGATTCATCATAATAGAATAAGCCCATTTCCATGGTCCCCGAAGATATCGAAGTTTGTGTTTAACACCATTCCAATGTCTCTTTGTTGGGGAGGAACTGAATCTTGCTAGTAAACTCACTGCAAAACAGATATCTGGTCGAGTATTGTTAGCAAGGTACATTAGTGCCCCGATTGCACTAAGATATGGAGTTTCATTACCAAGAAGCTCTTCATCCTTCTCTTGAGGTCGAAATGGATCTGTATTGACGTCAAGTGATCTCACCACCAATGGGGTACTCAATGGATGTGATTTATCCATGTAAAATCGCTTTAAAATCTTTTCTGTGTATGTTGATTGGTGGACAAGTATTCCATTTGGCAAATTCTCAATCTGTAGGCCAAGACAAAATTTCGTCTTGCCGAGATCTTTCATTTCAAATTCCCTTTTTAAACACTCAACAGCTTCCAAAATCTCTTTACGAGTGCTAATGATGTCCAAGTCATCAACATACGCGGCTATTATAACAAATTTAGATTTCGACCATTTTATGAAAATGCAAGGACAAATTAGGTCATTTTTGTACTCTTCCTTTAGCAAATATTCACTCAGATGATTGTACCACATCCTCCTTGACTGTTTCAATTCATATAAAGATTTTTGAAGCTTTATTGAACAAGTTTCTCTTGAACCTTTGTATGCTTCAGGCACCTTGAATGCTTCAGAGATTTTTATAAAAATGTTGTGGTCCAATGAGCCATATAGGTAGGCTGTGACAACATCCATCAGGCGCATTTCAAGCTTTTCATGAACTTCCAGATTTATTAGATACCTAAAGGTGATTGCATCCATCACAGGAGAATATGTTTCCATGTAATCAATGCCAGGTCTTTGAGAAAAACCTTGAGCCACAAGTCGAGCTTTATATCTCACGACTTCACCTTTTCCATTTCTTTTTCGTACAAAAATCCATTTGTACCCCACTAGCTTGACACCTTCAGGTGTTCGGATTATTGGTCCGAAAACTTCACGTTTTTCTAGTGAAGTCAATTCTGTTTGAATTGCGCCCTTCCATTTAAGCCAATCATTTCTCTGTCTACATTCGTTGACAGATTTTGGCTCAAAATCTTCATCTTGTTGCATTATTTCAACAACAACATTATAGGCAATGAAACGACCCAAATGCCCGAAAATGTGCTTCGGAAACACCTATAATTGTAATTTCCATATATCTCAAAATCCGTGCATGATTTCGGAAATTCGACTTCATATTCTTATACGTGGGGTCAAATTGAGTGGGAAATGGGTCTAACCCGAATTTTAGAGCAACCGTATCAAAATTCGAAAATCGCAAAAATTGCGATTTGGAGGGTCAACTTTAAAGGGGCATATCTCTTAGCACACAAGGAACTGGAAGGGCTGCAACCTATCAAATTAAAGCTCCTTTGAGTTAGCTTTCCAACGCACTTGGTTTCACCTTATTCCGCGTTAGGATGAGGGAGTTATGACCATTTTCGTAAAACCTGTCTGTGCAGAATTTCCAATTCCAGTGAGCGAATTTTCTAGGCGGGTTGGAGTCATTTTTTATATAAAAAGGGGATATGTCCCATACTTAGTCATTTTTCTAAACTCCAAAAACACTCTCTAAGCCCTCTCCAAAAATTCCACCAAGATCTTCAACCAAATTCAAACATCTCAAGCTCTAATTCCGGATTCAAGACTCAATCTCAAGCTTCGATTCTCCATTCCAATCTTCATCAAGGATTCTCCAAAGTTGAGGTATGTGGGTTTGATTGTGGAAACCTTCCTTTCCACAAGTCCAACCATTTATCCTCTATTTCTACTTCAAATTTATGGGTCCTCATGATCAATTATGAACTCTTGAATTATGGACTTACTACTACACACCCTATTATGGTCCTTTTTGCATATTATCATGAAATGGAATTTTTATGTGATATTTATGGTTTACATGCTTCCATGATCAAATTATGAAGGTTGATATATATATGTATGTTGTTGGTGGGCTGATTTATATGGATTTTGGAATTGGTTGGAATTAGTATTCTTGAAATACATGATTTCATTTACATGAACAATTGCCCACCATGTGTTTGATAAAATGCCCATGTATAGAATTCTTAGGAAAGGGAAGGTCCAAGGTACGTCCTATGAGACGGATGGTTATGTAATTACTGAAATGATGATGAAATGGACACATGTATATGATTTTCTCTAAATAAGTGTTGTGAGTCGACCAAGCCTAGTACGGGGGGTAGTAGGCCCGTATAACCATATCGAGGGGTTTGTACCTTGGTCCGGGGGGTAGTAAGGCCCGTATAACCATATCGAGGGGTTGGTACCTTGGTCCCTAGCACGGGGGGTGGTAGGCCCGTGTAACCATATCGAGGGGTTGGTACCTTGGTCCCTAGCACGGGGGGTGGTAGGCCCGTGTAACCATATCGAGGGGTTTGTACCTTGGTCCCTAGTCAAACAAAACACGGGGGTGGTAGGCCCGTGGTAACCATATTGAGGGGTTTGTACCTCTTTCGCCTCTCCAAGGGGGTGGTAAAGCCTTGGAAATAACTATATTGATGGTGCACTCGCCACACATGTACTCACGTCCCATTAAATATGATTTTTATGTAAGCATCATTATACATATTATTTTATTAATATGCTATCTATTGGGTATGATTACGCATTTTTCCTATGATGTCCATCTAATGTAGCCTTGCATTGCATCCCATATACTTAGTACATTCATATGTACTAACGCATGCTCTATGCCTACATGATGTCACCATGTAGGGACCGGAGCACCGCTTGACCATCCTCCTCCGCGTGGCTAGTACGATTTTCTATAGTGGTTATTGGTGAGTCCTCCATTTCGGGGACGTTGCTCATGATCTTTTGCTATGTATAAAACTTTTCTTTTCTAGTTATGTTTTGACTATGAGGGTGAGCCCGGTAGTTTGTCTTGGCCCCCGCTAAGTACTCATGTTTAGAGGTGGTGTTGGACAAGTTGTGTATTATGCTTGAGCTTGCCTCATCTATGGTATTTATGTATCATTTCTTTTTTTGCTCCCTTAGTCCCGATTTCCCCCTTGATTATGCTTATCGTTTATGGTCATTTAATTGCTTCCGCGACCAAGGATGTGTAATGATACGCTATGAGGCTTGTTTGGGGTTCCTTCGGGTTTCCCCTTCGCCGGTCACATCTAGGCCCTAGGCTTGGGTCGTGACACAACTTGGTACAGAGCCCTAGTTGAATGATCCTCGGAGTTCCACACACACCGCGTTTGATTAGAGTCGATCATGGTTGTGTTGTGGCAGCCACACTATGAGTAGAGGCTATGAGACGTTTAGGAAATGTTTCCCTTCTCCATGTTCTCAAGTCGTGCTGTAGAGTTGAATTAAGTTCTTCCCTAATGGTTGTTCTTTGTTATGCTAGATCATGCCTAATACAAGAGGAAGACGAGCCCGACTCGTTGCGTGAGTCATATAAGGTGTCTACTCCTATTTGGTGCATATATTGTTGCTAGGAAGGTCTATAGAAATTGTCCTATTTGCATCTTGCATAAAATATTGCCTTGTGACCTTGTTGAATTGAACATGGTCGATTTTGATGTTGTTCTTGGGATGGATTGGTTGCATGCATACTATGCTTCTATTGATGTAGAACCCGAAGGGTCAAGTTCCAATTCCCAAGTGAACCCATTCTTGAAAGTGGGAAAAGCCAAAATGTGGTAGTCAATGGGTAGATTCATCTCTTGCATGTAAAGCCCGTAAGTTGATCTCTAAGGGGTGTCTCTATCACCTTATGAGGGTTAGGGATGTGGAGTCCAAAACCCTTCTTATAGAGTCGGTTCCGGTCGTAAATGAATTCCTTGATGTCTTTCCTAATGACCTTCCTGGTGTTCCTCCCGAAAGGGAAATAGATTTTGGCATAGACCTCCTCCCCGATACTCAACCCATTTCTATTCCCCTTACCGTATGGCCCCGGCGGAGTTAAAGGAGTTGAAAGAACAATTGAGGGGCTTGTTGGAGAAGGGTTTTATTAGGCCTAGCCAATCACCATGGGGTGCACCGGTGTTGTTTGTGAAGAAGAAAGATGGTTCCCTTAGGATGTGTATCGATTACCGGCAACTCAATAGGGTCACCGTCAAGAATAAATATCCTCTTCCTAGATTGATGACTTGTTTCGCCAATTGCAAAGGGGGCTAGCCATTCTCTAAGATTGGATCTCGGTCCGGGTATCCATCAAGTCAAGACAGCCTTCCGGACTAGGTATGGACATTATGAATTTGTGGTCATGTCCTTTGGGTTGACCAATGCACCGGCTACCTTCATGGACTTAATGAATAGGGTCTTTAAACCCTACCTTGATTCCTTTGTAGTGGTCTTCATTGATGATATTTTAATCTATTCGCATAGCGAGGAAGAACATACGGGTCACTTGAGGGTTGTGTTGCAAAGATTAAGAGAGAAGAAGTTGTATGCCAAGTATGAAAAGTGTGAATTTTGGCTGAGGGAGGTTGCCTTCCTAGGTCATGTGGTGTCGGGGGATGGTATTAAGGTAGACCCTAAGAAGACCGATGTGATTAGAAATTGGCCTAGGCCATTGACCCCGTCGGATATTAGGAGCTTCTTGGGCTTAGCGGGTTACTACCGGAGATTTGTGAATGGGTTTTCTTCTATTGCTGCTCCCATGACTAAGTTGACACAAAAGAAGGCTAAGTTTGAGTGGACCGACGAGTGCAAAAGGAGTTTTCAAACCTTGAAAGATAAACTTGTGTCCGCTCCTATATTGTCACTACCGGATGGGCTTGAGGGATTTGTTGTGTATTGTGATGCTTCTAGAGTTGGCTTGGGTTGTGTTCTAATGCAAAATGGTAAGGTGATAGCCTATGCTTCTAGACAACTCAAAGTGCATGAAAAGAACTATCCAACGCATGATCTTGAATTAGCCGCGGTGGTGTTTGCTTTAAAGATTTGGCGTCATTATTTGTATGGGGTACATGTCGATGTGTTCACCGATCATAAGAGCCTCCAATATGTCTTCACCCAAAAAATTCAACTTGAGACAAAGAAGGTGGCTAGAATTCTCTTAAAGATTATGATAGTGAGTGTGCATTATCATCCCGGTAAAGCTAATGTGGTGGCGGATGCTTTGAGTAGGGTGTCTATGGGTAGCCTAGCGCATGTTGATATTGGTGATAGGGAAATGGCTAGGGAGGTACATCGGTTGGCTAGGTTGGGGTTAGGTTGGAAGAGGTTGGTAATGGTGGTGTGGTCGTTGTTGATGGTGCTAGGTCTTCCTTGGTTGATGAGGTGATAGCAAAACAAGATCTGGATTCTTCCTTGTTTGAATTGAAGGCCTTGGTGAAAGAGAGCAAGGTGGAAGTTTTCTCCCAAGGGGGAGATGGTGCCCTTAGGTACCAAGGTAGGTTGTGTGTGCCTTGTGTTGATGGTTTGAGGGAGAAAATTCTTGAGGAGGCTCATAATTCTTCCTACTCCATCCACACCGGTTCCACCAAAATGTATAGAGATTTGAGGGATGTGTATTGGTGGAGAGGCATGAAGAAGGACATTGCCAAATTCGTCTCCGGTTGTCATAGTTGTCAACAAGTCAAGGCCGGGTGGTCTAACCAAGACATAGAGATTCCTACTTGGAAGTGGGAAGAAATTAATATGGATTTTATAGTTGGTTTACCCAAGACTAGAAAAGGTTTTGATTCTATTTGGGTGGTGGTGAAATAGGATGACAAAATCGGCTCATTTTCTACTAACGCGGTAAAGACAAATAATGGGGCGGACAGCATTTGCCAAGGTTTATCATATTTCATGCTTGGTAAGGTTGCATGGGATTGCTCTATCCATCATATCGGACCGTGGTACTCAATTTACTTCACACTTTTGGAAGTCTTTCCAAAGGGGTCTAGGTACGAGAGTCAAGCTTTCTACGGCCTTTCACCCGCAAACGGATGGACAGGCCGAAAGGACTATCCAAACACTTGAGGATATGCTTAGGGCTTGTGTATTGGAGCTTAAGGGTAGTTGGGATGATCATCTTCCATTGATTGAGTTTGCCTATAACAATAGCTATCATTCTAGCATTGGTATGGCTCTTTTGAGGCTCTCTATGGGAGGCGTTGTAGATCACCGGTTGGGTGGTTTGAGGTTGGTGAGGTGGCCTTGTTAGGACCAGACCTAGTTATGGAGGCTCTTGAAAAGGTTAGGATGATTAGAGAAAGGTTGAAGATGGCCCAAAGTCGCCAAAAGTCCTATGCCGATGCGAGGAGAAGGGCTCTTGAATTCGCGCGTTGGTGATTGGGTTTTATTTTGAAGGTGAACACCATCGAAGGGTGTGGTTCTTTTGGTAAGAAGGCAGTTGAGCCAGAGGGGTACGTGGGTCCTTAATAAGGTGAGAGGAGAATTGGCAAGGTAGATTATGAGTTTGGAATTGCCTAGCGAGATGGATTTGGTTCATCCGGTATTTCATGTGTCTATGTTGAGGAAGTGTGTGGGTGATCCGAATGCCATTGTGGCTCTTGATGTTGTGGGTGTTGTTGAAGATAATTTGACCTATGAAGAGGTTCCGGTTCAGATTTTAGATAGACAAGTGAAGAGGTTGAGAAACAAAGATGTGGCTTCCATTAAAGCCTTTGGAGAAATCAACAAGTTGAAAGTGCTACTTGGGAGGCCGAAGCGGACATGCAAAGGCGATATCCTTATCTTTTCCACTCCACTCGAGCCTAAGGTATTGATCTGAGCCCTTTATAAAATCTCAGGCCTTAAGTTCAGCCCCCATGTCATTGCATACATTCATGCTTAAGTTGACAAGTTCATTGTGGTTTTACAACTATGTTGAGGTTTTGAAATAAGGTGTAAGTGCATTGTTGCATCCTTATGTGGGCTGAAATTTCCATGTTTGTGTCTCTCATGTACGTTTCTTTAACATTCGGGGACGAATGTTCCCAAGGGGGAGATATTGAAAAAAAAAAAAAAATGCCCGAAAATGTGCTTCGGAAACACCTATAATTGTAATTTCCATATATCTCAAAATCCGTGCATGATTTCGGAAATTCGACTTCATATTCTTATTTGTGGGGTCAAATTGAGTGGGAAATGGGTCTAAACCGAATTTTAGAGCAACCGTATCAAAATTCAAAAATCGCAAAAATTGCGATTTTGAGGGTCAACTTTAAAGGGGCATATCTCTTAGCACACAAGGAACTGGAAGGGCAGCAACCTATCAAATTAAAGCTCTTTGAGTTAGCTTTCCAACGCACTTGGTTTCACCTTAGTCCGAGTTAGGATGAGGGAGTTATGACCATTTTCGTAAAACCTGTCTGTGCAGAATTTCCAATTCCAGTGAGCCTTTTTTTTCTAGGCGGGTTGGAGACTTTTTTTATAAAAAGGGGATATGTCCATACTTAGTCATTTTCTTAACTCCAAAAACACTCTCTAAGCCCTCTCCAAAAATTCCACCAAGATCTTCAACCAAATTTAAACATCTCAAGCTCTAATTCCGGATTCAAGACTCAATCTCAAGTTTCGATTCTCCATTCCAATCTTCATCAAGGATTCTCCAAAGTTGAGGTATGTGGGTTTGATTGTGGAAAACTTCCTTTCCACAAGTCCAACCATTTATCCTCTATTTCTACTTCAAGTTTATGGGTCCTTATGATTATTTATGAACTCTTGAATTATGGAATTACTACTACACACCCTATTATGGTCCTTTTTGCATATTATCATGAAATGGAATTTTTATGTGATATTTATGGTTTACATGCTTCCATGATCAAATTATGAAGGTTGATATATATATGTATGTTGTTGGTGGGCTGATTTATATGGGTTTTGAATTGGGGTTGGACTTAGTATTCTTGAAATACATGATTCAATTTAAGCATGAACATTGGCCCACTTGTGTTTGATAAATCCATTATGACTTCTAGGAAAGGGAAGGTCCAAGGTACGTCCTATGAGACGGATGGTTATGTAATTACTGAGATGACTGATTGAAATGGACAATGTATTAATGCTTTTCTCTAAATAAGTGTTTGTGAGTCCGACATGCTAGCGGGGGGTAGTAGGCCGTAAAACCTATCGAGGGTTTGTACCTTGTTGCCTAGTAGGGGGTATAGGCCCGTATACAACCATAATCGAGGGGTTGGTAACCTTGTCCTAAGCAAGGGGGGGGTAGGCCGTGTAACAATTCGAGGGGTTTGTACTTGGTCCTAGCACGGGGGGTTGGTAGGTCCGTGTAACTCATTCGAGGGGATTTGTACCTTGGTCCCTAGCACGGGGGTGGTAGGCGCCGTGTAACATATCTGAGGGGTTTGTACCTTTTCCTCTCCAAGGGGGTGGTAAGGCTTGGAAATACTATATTGATGGTCACTCGCCACACATGTACTACGTCCCACTAAATATGATTTTTATGTAAGCATCATTATACATATCATTTCATTAATATGCTATCTATTGGGTATGATTACGCATTTTACCTATGATGTCCATCTAATGTAGCATTGCATTGCATCCCATATACTTAGTACATTAAAATGTACTAACGCATACTCTATGCCTACATGATGTCACCATGTAGGGACCGGAGCACCGCTTGACCATCCTCCTCCGCGTGGCTAGTACGATTTTCTATAGTGGTTATTGGTGAGTCCTCCATTTCGGGGACGTTGCTCATGATCTTTTGCTATGTATAAAACTTTTCTTTCTAGTTATGTTTTGACTATGAGGGTGAGCCCGGTAGTTTGTCTTGGCCCCCGCTAAGTACTCATGTTTAGAGGTGGTGTTGGACAAGTTGTGTATTATGCTTGAGCTTGACTCATCTATGGTATTATGTATCATTTCTTTTTTTTTCTTCTTGCTCCCTTAGTCCCGATTTCCCCTTGACTATGCTTATCGCTTATGGTCATTTAATTGCTTCCGCGACCAAGGATGTGTAATGATACGCTATGAGGCTTGTTTGGGGTTCCTTCGGGTTCCCCATTCGCCGGTCACATCTAGGCCCTAGGCTTGGGTCGTGACAGGCAAAGACGTTGTCAATCACAATGCTATTTCGATTCCACATCTTTCTCGTCGAGACATAATTCATTGAAATTTCTTCATTCTCATTATTTTCAGAAATTTGAACCTTCTTGGAGGTTTCATTATTCGTTATGACTCGGGTCTCTTCTTGAGAAATTTCCTTCACATCATGATAATTTGTTCCTTTTCTCTTTCAAGAATTTTTATCCTTGGAACCAATTGGTCTACCACGCTTCAAATGTGGTCTAGATTCATTTGCCTTAACAATTTGTCCCGTCGGGACATCAGCTCGAACTGGAGCATTAGCAGCTAGAATATCAATCTAGTAATTCTTGGAAGATTAGTAAAAGCATCTGGCAGTTGATTCGCAATATTCTGTAAATAAATTATTTTTTTAACTTCTTGCTCACATTCGTTCGAGGATCCAGATGAGATAGTGATGATAGATTCCAATCTATCTCTTTTCCTAACTGATTATGTTCTCCCCTTAATGTTGGGTATACTGATTCATCAAAATGACAATCAACAAATCTTGCCTTAAATAAATCTCCAGTCATAGGCTCCAAATATTTTATGATTGATGGAGATTCATACCCAACATATATCCCCAACCTTCTTTGGGGGCCCATCTTTGTACGTTGTGGTGGAGCAATCGGAACATATACCGCACACCCAAAAATTCTAAGATGGGAAACATTTGGCTCTTGACCAAAAGCCAATTGTAATGGGGAGAATTCATGATAATTGGTCGGCCTTATGCGCTCAAGTGCTGCTGCATGCAAAATTGCATGCCCCCACATAGACACAGACAACTTTGTTCTCATTAGCAATGGTCTAGCTATCAACCATAGACGTTTAATCAACGATTCTACTAGACCGTTCTGAGTATGAACATGAGCAACTGGATGTTCAACTGTTATTCCAGTAGACATACAATAATCATTAAATTTCCGAGATGTAAACTCACCAGCATTATCTAAACGAATTGTCTTTATTTCATAGTCTGGAAATTGTGTTTTTAATCTTATTATTTGAGCCAACAATCGCACAAAAGCCATGTTGTGAGTTGATAATAAGCACACATGTGACCATCTTGTAGAAGCATCTATCAAGACCATATAATATTTAAATGATCCACATGCAGGGTGAATTGACCCACATATATCACCATGTATACGTTCTAGAAATGCAGGTGATTCAATTCCAACCTTGACTGTTGAAGGTTTAATGATCAACTTTCCTTGAGAACAAGCAGCACAAGAGAATTCCTTTGGCTGAAGGATATTTGAGCTCTTTAAGGTGTGCCCATGTGAATTCTCAATTATTTTGTGCATCATATTAAACCCGGGATGGCCCAACCGATCATGCCAAATGATAAAATCATTAAAATTAGTAAACATTTTGTTTACTACGGCCTGCCATTCAACTGTACTTATACTTGTATAGTACAACCCAGAAGAAAGTGCGGGTAATTTTTCATGCACAATTTTCTTCTCTGTATTAATTGTAGTGATGTAAAGGTACTCAACCTTTCCTTCATTAGCAGTCTCAACATGATAGTCATTTTGACGAATAACTTTGAAACTTAATAAGTTTCTTTGAGACTTACTACAATATAATGCATTATCAATGGTCAATATTGTCCCTCCAGGTAGTAATAAAGTCGCTTTTTCAGAGCCCTCAATTAGTTTTATACTACCTGATATTGTGTTAACATATGGCATTTTCATAACCAAATTAGAAAAGTTTTTCTTTTCTCTTAATATAGTATGCGTTGTAGCACTATCAAAAAGGCACACATCTCCATTACTCATCTTGAATCCAATTGAAAATTGGGGATTTCTATTAATTTTCATAAAAATAAAAATATATCAAAAGAAGTACAAAACAAAACTAACAACGGAAATTTAAATACTTCAACATAAAGAAGAACATGATAATTAAAAACACATAAATAAAAGTAGCAACATAATGCATTCCCAGCTAAAAGATCAAACTTCAATTTCGATCTCCAAAGAAGTCATCAACTTCCATATGAGTAATATCATCAAGGTCATCAGAAACATCATCCTTTAAAGCCAAATTTGCTTCAACATCCTCATCATATTTATGAGATGTTCTCGCCTTATCATCATCTTTAAGAGTCAAATGTGACTCTGCTCGAGCATTGGAAGAGGAGGCACCACCTTTATTTCCTTTTCTTTTGAAGGAATTTTGGTAGAGTTTGACAAAATGCTCAGGTGTCCGACATTCACTCTTCCAATGGTCTCTCATGCCACAACGATGAAAATTACTTTTTGAGGGGTTATTTTGAGAACTCATGTTATTTTTCCTTTTATTATGATCACCACCTCGACGATTGTTGTATCGTCTCTTGTCTTTTGCACGTCCCCGCGCATTATTATAGCCTCGATGATCATTTCTTTTTACTTCAGATTGATCATGTGCTTCCGCCACATTTGCTTCCGGTAACGGAGCAGCTCCAGTGGGACGAACTTCATGATTTTTCATCAAAAGGGCATTATGTTGCTCAGCTACAAGAAGGCATGAGATCAGTTCAGAGTAATTTTGAAAACCCTTTTCACAATATTGTTGCTGCAATATCACATTTGAGGCATGGAAAGTAGTAAGTGTTGTCTTTTCCAACATGTCCTCATATTTTATAGTCTCCCGCATAATTTCAATTGGGAGGTTATCCTGAATACAACAGAGTTATATTCAATTGCGGTCTTAAAATCTTGAAACCGTAAGTGTATCCACTCATAACGAGCTCTTGGCAATATTATTGCCTTTAGATGGTCATACCTCCCCTTTAAATCAGTCCACAATTCAAGTGGATCTTTTACCATAAGATATTCAATCTTTAGGCCCTCATCAAGATGATGACGAAGGAAAATCATAGCCTTCGCCTTATCTTGGCTTGATGCTTCATTTCCCTTAGTAATGGTGGCATCAAGTCCTTTAGCAGCTAACTGAATCGCAGCATTGAGTACCCAGGATAAGTAATATTTTTCCAGAAATATCTAGTGCCATGAACTCAAGTTTGGATAAATTCGACATGTTGAGATTATAAGAAGAATATGTGGATTAAATAAGAATATTTATATAATACCTTTGCAAGTAGGAACTTCGTGCTGATAACGTATTGTAAAAGAAAGCTCAGAATAATATAATATAATATAATATAATAAGAAGAAGACAAGAAATATAGATGGAAGAGTGAATTTTTCTTATATTCAAGCGTGTCTTCCAAATGGTGAATGACCTCTATTTATAGTGTTGAGGTATCACTCCCAAAGGTCACCCACTAGTAGATACATGGTTATTCAAAAAAGTTCTTATCACCTTGGTAGCATACATACATGATTTGAATTAATTATTGGATAAATCTAATGGACAATACACACAATTCAATGGATTTATTACATAAAATTGACCATCTTTTATTATTATTATTATTATAATGAAGAATCATTTTAACTTATTTTAAACAGTTTAACAATATTTTAAACCTTTTTTCTTTAGGTTATAATTAAGAAGCACACGAAAAATAGAAAGTATAAAAAAGGAAAAATTACGCGAAATGACAAACATCTAGAGTATATTATGTAATATAGTATAGTTTTGATTATTTTTAATCCGTAGCTATAGTTTCGCAAAATTTTGCTATTCGGTTTCCTAATTGTATAAATCTAGAATTTGTATAATTCGATCTCTGATTGTATAAATCTAGAATTTGTATAATTCGATTCTTGATTGTATAAATCCAAAATTTGTATATACTTACCTTGTTTGTATATTCGCAAGCGAAATATACAAACGGGCAAGCAAAATATACAAACCGCAACCTCCATTTGTATATACTTACCATGTTTGTATATTTGTAAGCGAAATATACAAACCACAACCTCTATAGCAAACGGAACTATAGTTATGGAGCACAATTACCGAAACTAGAGCTATAGAGTCTTATTATATCTATTATTTTTTCAATTTCTCAAATTTTCTTTAAAAAAATGTAAAAGTCTCAATTGCTCTAATTTATATCAATAAAAATTGATGAATAGTCAAAATTGGCGATTCTTCACCTATCATGTGATGCGCTTGGTGGACCTATATTTAGGATACCAAAAAAATAAATTAAATTTGTCTTTGTACTATTTTTATTATAAATAAATTATGTTTTCTTTTTATTATATTTTTCTATACATTTATTTTTATCATTCAAACTTAAGGTCATACCCCTTATTATTTAAAATTCAATATCTTCATTAGATTTGTAACACCTGCCAATTGACAGCTTTATTTCTAAGTATATTTTTTTATAATGTTATTAATTTTACTTATAAATATTTTACATAACATCAAAGCTCTACAGAAGAGATCCAACCTAATTAGGTAAAAAGAAATTACTTAAATCATGAAAAAAGTAATAATTACGTGAGCTCATAAGAAGACTTGCATTATCAATATTGGTTGTGGTGCAGTAGTGAGACTGTTTCATCCTTAACCAGAGGTCTCGGATTTGAGTTCTGGGTTTGGAGAAAATTTTGTTGCAGCATCACCCCGAATGGATTCTACGGTGCGCGATCAAAATTTAATCGGACTTTAATACAAATTTCGGATTTCTTTCTTGCTCTCCCTTAGCAGCGGGAAAGGAGTCTATCTATCTTCCTAGCTTTGATAGATTTCCCCCAATGCAACTGATAGTCATCGCGTTTCCCTTTCGACTGGACAAATTCAATAGCTACTCTTAGCTCGATTCCAAGACCTGGACCTCTTTCAGGTTTGAAAGCAGCCCTTATTCCATCAACAGCTCAATCGATGGGACTGACACCGAATGAAAATTTTTAAAAAAAGGAAGAACACTTGCATTAAGTACCTAGCAGTTTTTTTTTTTCTTTTTATTTTCCCAGAATTTTAACTGTATCACCACAAGTGGATGGACACAAAATAATTATCATTTTAGTAATAAAAATTATTCCAAGAAAGCGTCATTTTATAAATTCAAGATAAAAATTTGTATGTTTTTTTAATCATATTCTTGTACGTCATTTTTATTAAAAATGTTCAATTTTCAAAGAAACATTTATCAAATAAAAATAATTTAGTAAATTATGTATTATATATTCTCTCCGTTTCTATTTAGTTGTCACTTGTCATCATTTTAGGTTTCACGCTCCTTAAGAAATTAAGTAAATTTACCATTGTACCCTTATTTAGTGTTCTCTTGAAGTCAAGTTTCCAATAAATGAACATGAATTAATTTACTTTGATTAACTAATTTGACCAATGAACATAGATTACTTAGTTTTTCTATGCTGATCAAATATATAGCTTCAAAACGAATAACTTTCAAAGGGTAAAATAGGAAAAATAGTGTCATTTATTTATTGATTTTGTGAAATAACAAATATTAAGATATCTATTTTCAGTAAAGACAACATGTAAATAGAAACAGAGAGAATATATATTTTAAAATAAATGTTATTTTTGGTAAATTGACATTTATTTTGTAATGGAAGGAAGGAGTACTAAAATTCATTTAAAATCTATTGAAATAATGACTGCCTTTGGGGACCATTAATTATTTTTGCAATTATTTGAGTTAGTTAGTGAAATATATGACGTATAGAGATGCAGAGATGTAGCCATGAGAGTTGTTGGCTCCCTTCATATATATATATATATTAGTTGCTTTATATTTAGTTTTTAATTAAGAAGTACACGCCAAAACAGAAAAAAAATATAATCGTACATAGTGAAAATCTCAATTCCTCTAATTTATTCTTTATAGGAAAAATTACTATTACGCAGGTTTAAGCAAACTATTTTTCATATTTTCCTATATCTTGTAAAAATCTCTAAAATCTCTTATTTTTATAATGTATCCACGTTTTCACTAATGTATCCGAATTGGAAAATCCCTTATTTTAATAATGTATATGTATTAATGTATCCGTGCTTTCACTAATGTATTCGAATTGGGAAATCCCTTATTTTAATAATGTATATGTATTAATTTATTCACGCTTTCATTAGTGTATCCGGACTGGATTAATTTTAAGAGATTATTGTAATTAGAAAAAAAGTAGAGATAAATAGTAATTTCATCTTTTACACTATGTGATTTATGTAACTTATACTTATCTATATCATTAAAATTGAGAAATAGTCCAAAATTGGTGATTCTTCACAATCCTGTGATACGCTTGTGGACCTTGACATTTTAGTATATTGTTTCGTAGGCCGTGTACATGATCGAGTTGGTTCGAATATTGTAAAATATTGAATTAAATTAAATATATTGTGTTTTTAAATTTATAATCCAAATTAAATTAATAAAAATCATGATTTTCATCTGCAAGCTTTTTTTTTTTTTTGGAGGTTGGGGGGTGTGGGGGTTTGGATTTTTTAAAAAGATAAAGTCTTTATACAGTACATATAACTTGTACCTAAAATATTTCTTTAATTCTAATAAGATATGATTGTCAAGGTGTTTTTAATTAAGAAAATAACACAAAATATGAAATGAGTGATGACATTATATTATAATATTCAACCAAAAAAATAATGAAAACAGATAAAACAAATATTATTATTAATAAATCATAATAAAAAATGATCATAATCCAAAAGTACTAAATCATGTAAATATAAATATGAGTAATTTGATTAGTAAATATAATTATTCTGACCAATCGATCAAATATGTAACTTGCTCGTATCAGAATTTCTACGACCCTTTGCTGAATCAAATTAAAAATGAAAAGATATCAAATATGTCAAGAATCGATAAATAAAAAAGGATGCCTTTTATGTTGAGGCAAAGAATTTAGAAAATTATATGTATCAAAAAGAAAATTTAAAAAGATTACAGAAATTCATTCACAGCAGAGAACTGCACCAGTTTGTACAAAATAAATTATAAAAGAATTGAAACAAAACTAAAAATTTAATGTACTATAACTAAAAGCATCATCGAAACTTTATTAGTATAAAATTGAGGAACGATTCATAAAGTTCAAAGCTAGAATTTTAAATCTTGTTTATAGATTCAAACCTTTATAAGTTTAAAAGGTACGATTCACGCGGTTCAAAATTTTGATGAAGTTTCAAACTCCATGGACGATTCATAGGTTCAAACATTTACAAGTTTAAAATTATAGAACAATTCACGGGGTTCAAACCTTTATAAGTTTAAAATTAAGGAATCATTCATGTGGTTCAAAAAATTTATAGTTTCAAATCCTATAAACGATTCACGGGGTTCAAATCTTTATAAGTTTAAAGTCAAGGAACGATTCATGGGTTTTGAGGGGTGCTAAGAGTGATCTTGGAGAAATGGACAAATGGGAAGTGGGGAGTTCAAATATAGAAAATAATATCATTTTTAAAATGCTTAAAAGGAAAATAAAACACTATAACAAAAGGAATAGTAAAGAAACACAAAAACTAGTGTAATTTATTTCTTTTCCTATTAATCTTCTCGAATATTTTGCCTTGAGAAGATAGAATGATATCATGATATTCCTTTCATCACAATTTATGTGAAAGGGTTTCCAAGTGGAGGTTAAAATATTGAATTTTCATTATAAATTCGAACGTAAATTCTTCAAGTTTTTCAAAATAAAAATTTATATATTTAAAAATTACTGTTCAAATTTTTTAAATGCATTTTCTTTTTAGTCTATTTTTAAAATGAGCGATATATCAACTTTAATAAAGTTGAAAGATGTATCAAACCCTTTTTTCATCTTTTATTGTCACACAATTTACTTATTTATGTATCAAGAGTAATTAAGGCTTCCATCATCACTTTTACTTCCTAAGATAGGGGTTTGGCAAGATTCACCATCACTTCCTTTTTCTTCTTTTTTTTTTGGTTAAAAGAAATATTTTATATATATCTAATATGTGTTCATACAAACTAGGTGGTTACATAATCTACTAATACTATTAGAGACATTTGGTCTATTAGACATCTGGTACAGAGGGATTCCCATTGGTTGTTCTAATTTTTCGTTGGGTGCTTAGTGTTTGCTTTTGGATTGGTGAGGTACTGGTATTCCACTGCTCTTTGTTAAGGTATTATTAAGGGAATGCCCATGTTGGTTTTGTGCTGGTAGTTGTGGTTTCGTGGAAATATTAATGGGCTAATACACACGAAAAATTGAAAAAATTATTTAATTTATGTTAAATGGCTCGTAGATGCCCAAATATGTCGTGCATTATGGTGAGACTTTACGTACTGCACCCTCAACTCACTACGGAGGACCCCGTAAAGTTTATTAAAAATTCGACTGGAAGCCATATCACCAAAATATTCATGGGCCAACACACACAAAAAACTAAGAAAATCACCCAATTTATGTTAAATGGCTCCTAGATGCCTAAAATATGTCATGGATCATAGTGTGAATTCACGTACTGACCCCCCAATTCATTACAAAGGGCCCTGTAAATTTTTTTAAAAAAAATCGACCGAAAGTCATATCACCAAAATATTCATAGGCTAACACATATGAAAATTGAGAAAATCGTCTAATTCCCGTTAAATGGCTCTTAGATACCCAAAATGTAGTGGATCTTGGTGAGACTTCACGTACTAATCCACCAACTCATTACGGAGGGCCCTGTAAAGTTTTTTCAAAAAACTCGACCGAAAATCATATCACCAAATACTCATGGGCACACACAAAAACTAAGACAATCGTCTAATTCCTATTAAATGGCTCGTAGATGCCCAAAAACGTCGTGGATCATTGAGAGACTTTACGTACTGCTCCCTCAACTCAAAAAGGAGGGCCCCGTAAAAATTTTTAAAAAAATTCGACTAAAAATCATATCATCAAAATATTCATAGGCCAACACACGAAAAATTGAGAAAATCGTCTAATTCATGTTAAATGGCTCCTAGGGAGTTGGGGGAGCAGTACGTAAAGTCTCACCATTTTTAGAGTCCAGTTTGGTCATTTACATGAATTAGATAATTTTCTCAGTTTTCTAGCCCATAAATATTTTGGCGATATGACTTCTGGACTATTTCTGTATGAAACATTTATGGAACCCTCCGTAGGGAGTTGAGGGAGCAATACCTTTAGTCTCACCATTTTTAGAGTCCATTTTGGGCATTTAGGGGCCAATTTAAAGGAAGTAGACGATTTTCTCGATTTTTCGTGTGTATTAGCCTATGAATATTTTTGTGATATGACTTCTGGACGATTTCTTTGTAAAACCTTTACAGAACCCTCTGTAGGGAGTTGGGGGAGCATTACATATAATCTCACCATTTTCAGAGTCCATTTTGGGCATTTAGGGGCCAATTTATAGGAATCGGGCGATTTTCTCATTTTTTTCGTATGTGGTAGTCCATAAATATTTTAGTGATATGACTTCCAAAAAGTTTCTTTGTGAAATCTTTATGGAACCCTCCGTTAGGAATTGGGGGAGTAGTACGTACAGTCTCACCATTTTCAGAATCCATTTTGGAGCCAATTTACAGGAATTAGGCGATTTTTTCAGTTTTTTGTGTTAACCCATGAAAATTTTGGTGATATGACTTCCGAACGATTTTTTTGCGAAACCTTTATGATTCATGACATATTTTTGGCATTTAATGTCACTCAATAGAAATTAGGTGATTTTCTTTGTTTTTTGTGTGTGTTAGCCCATAAATATTTTGGTGATATGACTTTCGGGCGATTTTTTGATAAAACATTTATAGGACCCTCCGTAATGAGCTGAAAGAGTAGTACGTATAGTTTTACCATTATCCACAATATATTTTTGGCATTTAGGGGCCGCGCAACAAGAATTAGATGATTTTCTCAATGTTTCGTGTATGTTTCCAATGAATTCTTTGGTGATATGACTTTCAAACACTTTTTCCTGCAAAAGCTTTACGGGGCCCTCCTCAATGACCTTTGAGAGTGGTACGTATAGCCTCACTATAATCTCGACATATTTTTGGCATTTAGGACCATTCAACAAGAATTAGATGATTATCTCAATTTTTTGTGTGTGATGGCTCATTAATATTTTGGTGATATGACTTTCAAACGATTTTTTTACAAACCTTTATGAGACCCTTTGTAATGAGCTGAGGGAGCAGTTCTTACAATCTCACCATGATCCACGACATATTTTTAGCATTTATGAGACGCTCAATAGTAAATTAGGTAATTTTCTCAATATGTTGGGTATGTTAGTTAATGAATTTTGCCTTCGGATTTTTTTTTACAAAACCTTTACAGGTCCATCCATAATGAGTTGGGGGAATAGTACGTATAACCTCACCATGATTCACGTCACTATTTTAACATTTAGGGTCACTCAACACAAATTAGTTATTTTCCCAATTTTTCATGTTTTAGTCGATGGATATTTTAGTAATATGACTTTCGAACATTTTTTTGCAAAACTTTTACAGGACCCTCCATAATGACCTGGGGGAGCGATGCGTGCGGTATGTACAACCTCATCATGATCCACACCATTTATTAGCATTTAGCGACTATTCAACAGGAATTAGGTGATTTCACAATTTCTCATTTGTTAGACAATTTATTTTTTGATGATATGGTTTTTGAACAAATTTTTTGCAAAACCTTTAGATGACCTTCTATAATGACCTGGGGGCGATACGCCTAGGCTTATCATGATCCACACCATTTTTTAGCATTTCAAGGCCATTCAATAGAAATAATTACGCAATTTTTTCAATTTTCCGTTTGTTAGTCAATCAATTTTTTAGTGAAATGATTTTCAGACACTTTTTTGCAAAACCTTTACAGGGCCCATCGTAATGAAATGACTTTCGAACACTTTTTTGCAGAATCTTTACCGGACCCTCATATTGACCTGGGGAGCAATACGAATAACCTCACCATAATCCACGCTATTCTTTTAGCATTTAAGGGCCACTCAACAAGAATTAAGTGATTTTCTCAATTTTCCGTTATGTGTTAGTCGATAAATTTTTTGATTATATGATTTTCACACTGTTGCAAAACCTTTACAAGACCCTTTGTAATGACATGGAGGAACGGTATGTATAACCTCGTCATGATCAATGCCATTTTTTAGCATTTAGCAGCCACTCAATAGTAATTAGACGATTTTTTTAGTTTTTCCTATGTTTTAGTCAATGATTTTTTTGGTGATATATTGTGACACCCAGCTTAGGATAAGAAGTCCCACATCGGCAAAACACAGAAGAGATGTTAGGTGTATAAGTAAACAAGTTTTACCCACTAGTGACACGTTTTAAAGATGTGTTGGCCTAGATCCAAAGTGGACAATTCATTAGCGAACAGGGCTGTTACACAAATTTCATGGGTCCATTTGTTATGGCACATTATATAATACTTATTATTTTGAAAAGGTGACGTCGCTTTTTTGAAGTTTATGTGTTACGAAACAGAAGTTCAGATATATCTCAATATTTTCATGTGCATTAAGTCATCTTTTTCATTTCATTTATAGCTCTTGGATTTTTAAAAATAGCTGGGTCAGATCTTTGAAATGGGTAAAAAAATGCATGTCACCATTGTTAAGTCATTTTGGTGTTAATAAAGGCCATTTTGATTCAATAGGTAGTAGAAGGACATTCTTGAACCATTTTATAATAAGTTAAGGACATTTTTAATCATTTTCTGTATTTTATTTGATACAACCTTGTATTTATAAGGTACAAACTGGGTATAAACAGGTCTAGTATAAAGGTTGCATTTAAATCATTAAGAGGAGACGAACTTCAAGGAAAAAAAAAGATCCTATAATCATGCATAATGGAGTGTATAGCTGCAATAACAGACTGCTTATATATGTATATGTGAACTTGAACTTACGTCAGATTTAGCAGATCTGCAAACCTTCCGTAAGAAGCAGATTATATTGCCTTCGCGACAAGAAATAACGAGACTGATTTTCCATCTAGCTGTATTCAAATATAGCACCTGTATGATTAAACCCACAGGATACTTGCAATGCTTTTACATGTCTATGAAAGTTGACTTTTGTAGGCGTAATGTAATCAACATCATTTCCTTGACCCTGCACAAACCCACCTTGTATTAGGCAAGTTGAAGCAACCCACAATCCAGTGTAAAGCAATAGAAAAGATCACTTAAAGCTCTAAAGTAGATGTTGCTACAGTTAAATAGGAAAAACAAAATAGCGGAAATGAGGGGGGAAATGGACAAAGACATAAACCGAGTAAAAGCATACACTCTCGTGAAAAAAAATGTTCCGACTTATCAAACAAGACTCTACTGGTCCATAAGATGAAAGAGAGTGATTAAAAACACAGCCACGAAGCAACAAGATAAGAAAGCCAGATACAAATGAAGAAAGAAGAAAATTTTTTCAATGTCTTTGAACCATTTTTGAAGATGTGACATTGAGCAACTGACTTAAAACTAAAGTGACTTTTTAGTTTTTACTGTATTGCACTCAGTTCTTCTTCATGTCTTGTCTAGTTTAATCTTTACTATTAACAGGAGAAGTCTATTGAACCTTTAAGTTCTAATATTTATTTAAAAAACAACATTTGAAAGTCCATAAAAACAAAACAGTTGCATTTGAAGTCTAAGGGAACAAACCAGTTGTCCTCCAGAAGAATGTCCGTCTACAGAAAATGTCCCATGGGAGCCTCCCCATCCCCAAGTGTAAACATTTCCTCCTGAAGGACAAACGTTGAGGTTATTGCTAAGCGTAAGTAAGCCAAATAAATCAATCATCTTATGTGAAAATGTTAGAGCAAACCAAATAACTCAATCATCTTATGTGAAAATGTTAGAGTTAAGGGTCAAAAGCACATCTAAGACTATCACATTGTTTTGACTTTCATACATACACTATTGAGAGTGTGAGTTTTCTACCTGAACTATCACTCAATGGTTGGCGAAACACACCTTGACTAATATCTGATGGTGTGTGTACTACACTCTCTTTTATTTAAAAATTCTGCCACGTGAAAAAACAATTCCATCGTGGAAAAGCTAAGTAAACTAATATTAGTTTAAAAGGTTAAAATTACACCGTATAAATTAATTTATTCTCCACTGCAACATCCGACATCTTCTTCTCCACCTTCTTAGCCATGGTCTCGTCTCAGCCGTGGTGTCGATATCTCCGACTTGGAAGGGGAGAGTTTATGGTTTTAAAGAAATCAATTGGAAAATATATAATAAAAAAAATAATGTGTCAACTAATAGAGTCGTTATATATGCCGGGTGGACGAAGATTATATGGCCAAATGCGCCTAAAAGCATTTGTAGACAAACATTTGGTCTAGTTAGCATCTAAGTGTGTTTCACTAACCATTGGGTGATAGTTCAGATGGAAAATTCACATTCCTAATAGTTCCGCTATAAAACTCAAAAAATTGTGATAGTTTAAGTATGTGTTTAACCCTTGACTCAAAATGTTATCATTCAAATACCAAAACAAATAGAACCAAGCCGTTGTTGACAACGAATGAATTGCTAAATACTGAAAACTAGAGAGGCAAAACAGTAAAATGGCACTTCTACAACTATGCAGAAGCCTAAGAATTTTCGAGCCGACAACCATGCCACAATCAGGATAGAGGAACACAGAAACAACAGAAAACCGAGGAAATCAGCAATTACATATCAATGGGACATTGGGATTCGTATATGCTACTGTAGCATGGAAAATCTCTAGGTTTGCAACATGTGAGCAGGACGAGATCTCCTTCTCTTAGAAGTTCAATTTCTTTTTGGATTAGAATGATGGAGAAATGATTAAACAGTCCTTTTTGCTTTCAGGAACAAGTGCTTGTCGTATCTTCTGAGGCCATCTCTTTGGTTAATAATACTGCCAACGTAAAAGAAGAAAACATGAGCATTTCGAGTTCTCAACCCACTTTATCACTTGGAGATGATGGACCTAGGATTTCAACTAGGTTTTTATGGTTGTTAGAATAGGAATAGGTATATACAATCCTACTTAGAATAGGAATAGGAGTAGGAATAGGAATAGTAAATAGTATCCTACTTCTTAAAAGATTGTATTGTAGTGTCTATAAATAGGATCTTTGTGTAATAATGTAGACACAACAATTCAATAATATTCTTTCTCCTATATTTCTCACATTGGTAACAATCTCGAGAACAACAATAGTTCAAAGAAGTGTTCTAGATACCTATAAAATGCCAGCTTCCAAATTTGTTGTATTGTTTCATTAGCAAGACATGAAGATTAAGGAATCAAAGAGGTCAGCTCTCAAAGTTCAACCTTTCACGGGTCAACCAGATAGTAATATGGTTTGAAGATGGTTCAAATTAAAATTGTGTTTGATGAAGATAGTACAATCATGGTCTCAACAATTAACACCTCTATTCCAAGCTAGTTGGGTTCGGCTCTTCCACATTTGTTCCCCTTCATTTGAATCTCTTCCTTTCCAATTTTCAATAAAAAAATTTCCATAAGAAGCTAAGAGTTTCCTAACATACGAGGTTCTATCTTCCATGTGTGCTACTTGTACCGTTTGTAAGTCTGCATAACCCTGATTCATGTAAAAACTCAGAAATTGCTTCAGTGAGTTTCAGTAGAGTTTGATTAAAAACAAGGCAGAGAATTTCAGATGTTATATTGTTCATCATTTTACATCTTATTAATAGTTTCTACCAATAAACACCCATTGCTCTCCCTTCTATCATCTTCAAGAATAAGTATTCACAAAGAAAATGCTTGAGATAGACAAGTTGATAGTGTTAATTAATCAACATGATTTTAGGAGACCTTATTTTTCCTTTTCATAGCGTAATTATAGGAATAATATATTTTCTTTTATTGTAATTGAAAGTGTAGTTGGATAAAAAAATCAGGGGAGACTGTTGGGTGTTTGAATAGACAAGATTAGATAACTTAACGAGGAAAAATACAGCAGAATAGGCTATTATGTTGTCTGCCGAAGCTGAATCCTTGAGTTCGCCACTTTTCCTAATGAGTTAAGATTTTTATATTACTCATAGAAAAGGAGTAAGATCTTGTACCAAACATCTTTTATCTAAATGCGTCTCCTATCCTTCCTTGTCTCCTTCCTATAGAGCCTTTTACTTGTCTATTCGCCAGACTTAGAGGAAAGCTTTTGCAGATCCTAAATGGTAGCAAGCTATGACTGAAGAAATGGGACTTGGGAACTTGTCACTTCACCACGAGACAAAAAAGTTAATTGGTTGCAAAAGAGTCTTCATTGTGAAATATAAAGTTGATGGGTCGGTTGAATATTCAAAGCAAGATTGGTGTTTAAGGGATTCACACAAACTTATGGAGTTGATTATCATGAGACGTTTTCCCCTGTTGCAAAGATGAACAATATCAAAATTCTTTTGTCATGTGCAGCTAATTTTGGTTGGGACTTTCAACAGTTGGATGTGAAGAATGCATTTTTTTGTGGAGACTTAGAAGAAGAGGTGTATTATATGGAGCAAATTTGATAAGAGTCTTTTAGCTTCTAGGGTCTATTTCTAAGTTCAAGATCCCTCTTACTAACTGGAATCAAAGAATTAGTAGATCTGTTCCTTGAACAAAGTTAGGGAAAAATGTGCAATTGAAGAACCTTGTGCTGAAGCAATCCCCTAGAGCTTGGTTTGACAGATTCTCTGAAGCCATGATCTCTTTAGGTTACCAACAAAGCAATGCCGATCACACCCTCCTCATAAGACATCAAAAGAGGTAAATTCACTTTTCTCATCGTTTACATTGACGACATAGTAATGACAGGAGATGATAAAGAAAAGATGATCCGATTAAGAAGTTATTAGAACAAGAATTTGAGATCAAAGATCTAGGGAAGTTGCAGTATTTCTTGGGCTCCTTCCTTTTATACCGGGATTTGTTTCACTTGAGCCGAGGGTCCTTCGGAAACAACCTCTCTACCGCCACGAGGTAGTGGTAAGGTCTGCGTACATTCTACCCTCCCCAGACCTCACTTGTGGGATTTCATTGGGTATGTTGTTGTTGTTGAGGTGCTAGACTAAAAAGAGGAATCTTTATATCTGTTTGTAACACAATTCAGAAAATTCATGTTATAAGCAGCAGAAAAGAATTGTGGTTGAGTGGAAGAGCAAGGAGAATGCAACATTATCAATAGGTTTCAAGACGAGGAACAAGCACAAAGACGTTTATTAGCATCTATATAAAATAACACATGCAATTTAAATTTACTATGATTTTTGTACCAGAAATTGCTGCTGTATGCTTCCAACCACACGATATCTGTCAAGAAAACAAAGTAAGATTTATGACTTTCATAATCTTTTCAAACCAATCAAACCCCTCTGATAGAGTATCAGGTAGTGTACACCTTTGTTTGCAAGCAATACTATTAGTATTAGTAGTTGTATCCTGTTGAAACATGCGGAACACCAATGTATCCTGAAAGTTTTTCAGGCACAAGATACATGACACCCATTCACAACAGAATTCTGTCCAGGCATTTCTTCACATCAAAACTCATATGCATAACCTTGGTATCCGCTAGTTAATAGCACATACTAGTATACATTTTCTCAATAAAGGGTCTTCTCAATTGCACATGTATCCTTTTCTTTACCTACTTTATGCACCTCTATTACACTTGAATCTTGATTGGAATAGGTAGCCAAAGCAATGCGTTGACTAAAAAATTTGAAAGAGATTCAACATGGAGAAACAAACCTCAGAAACTGAATGCCTCAAAAATGGTCCTTCAACTCTTTCAGGTAAATGACCGACATCTGTAGATCTGACATAAGCAAACACCAAAAGTACATCACAAAATTTTTAAAAAAATGAAAAAGAGAATCCATAAGGATGACTTGACCATCCAACAAATCCAACAAATTCAACTATGAAGCAATGCAAAAAAGAGTACCCAATACCAAGACACCCATTTTCATTGGTGCCCCAAACGTACAGTTCTCCACCACCTATGAACAAAAACTGAGTAAATACAAAGGCTAAAGCTTACAAAGAAATTAGCCCTTAGTTCCAAATAATGCACTTGATCTCATGAAATAACATATATTCAAATCACCTTATTCGAGGACACATATTAAGAAAATGTTAATAAACTTCATGTTGGGCATAACTCAACCACAAAAGTTAAGCACATGAAGTGAGGATTACCGAATACCATGTAAGAAAACAACCTATTCGCTCCATCAATGTGAGATATTTAACACCCCCTGCATGCCCATGCACATGACTGGACATCTGGTGCTTGGATCATAACATGAAGGCCCAACATCAGGTAACCAAGAATAAGGATGGATCTTGCTTTGATACTATGTTAAGAAAATGAATCTTGGGCCTAAATCCCAAACGCTAGCTCATGAGATGAGAATTCCCATTACCATATAAGGGAACAACGACTCCTTCCCTCAACCAGTGTAGGATACTTAAACAAAACAAAAGTGAACAACTTCTCCTTTAAAACATGAAAGATCTTATAGTTCAGTATAAGAACAAGAAAGCTCAAACTTTTAAAAAAAAAACAAAGCTACATTTGGGTCCCTTTCAAATCGTCATAATTTGACTACAGCTTTGTGCCCTTTCTTCCCTTGTTCTTTCCTAAGAAGAAGGTAGAGCATTCAACTCTCTCCTGATAATTTACTCAAAATACCATCCTTGCAAGGTAAAGGATAGAGTATACAACTAAGGCAAAACAAATTTATTGTAACGTTCTGCTTGGCTATTTCCCATAGAAGCAAGGGAAGATACAAGCCATTCTAGTTTTCTAAGTCTTGGTGGGTAGAGTTGGCCGATGCCTGTGCTGGTGAGAGGTAGCTGGTGGATTAATAGAGGTGCACACAAGTTTGCTCGTACATCATCGTAAAAAAGAAATATACAAAGATTAGCTCTAGGATTGTTCATGGTTATGGTTAAAAAACCAAACCAAACTGAACCGCAATCCGAACCAAACCGATATTTGGTTTGGTTTGGTTTGGTTAGGTTTGGTTTTAAATTTTGAAAACCGATACTATTTGGTTTGATTTTGGTTTTACTAAAAACAAACCGCAAAAATAAACAAACCGAACCGAAAAAATTAGATGTATAAATTTTAACTAACTTAAGTCTTTAAGTTTACCATTTTCTCATGCCCAACACTTAAATTTTGGCCCAACTATTACAACCCTAAGTCCAAGCCCATCAAAATCCATTACTTTAGTCTTTACCTACCCTACCTCACATAAAATAGTCGCACTTTCTCCTAATTGAATCACTTTGTTCATGTAAGAATAACTCTAGTATTGCTTAATTGCTTAATTGAACCCACAGTAGCTTTCCTGTGGATTATTCATTTACTAGGTGTTTGTGTCTATCGAGATACGTATGTCCTCAAAAAATTTATTACTTTCAAACTGAAAAAACCAGAAAAACCGAACAAAACCAACAATAACCAAACCGAAGATTATTTTTTTCGTTTGGTTTGGTTTTAGAAATTTAAAAACCGACTAGATTGGTTTGGTTTTGGTTTTAACCAATAACCGATCCAAACCGAACCACGAACACCCCTAATTAGCTCCATGCAATTGTACATTGGAAATACGAAAGCCTTGAACCATCTAAACCAAGTAAATTAAGGTTGAATCCCTGAAAAAAGTAGAACATACTTTTGAAATGTCCAACTTTAGGTTTTACCATTTAGTGTACCATCTAATTGCTCCCTACTTCTATTCAGATGAGAAGCTATTCAATTGCTTCTATTGCTCGGTTAAACTAAATGAAGTCATGACACAACACAGCTGCACTTGAGTTAACTATCCTTTTTTCTTGCAGGGACTTAAAGTGAGGCAGTACAATCTACTAGAGAGAGAGAGAGAATCCCTCCTCCATATATAATCAATTGTTTTGCTTGTTTTAGATATCATTTTCTGGATGCTTTTATCTAGAAGAAACCATTAGGAAAACCAAAGAAACCAAGGTGGCATGAAGGAAAATTGCAGCTAGATCGTAAGAATACTAATAATATTCTTCCATTAACTTATAAAATATTCAGTAAAGTGAAAGCCCAAAGTTACGTACTCTATCCCAATTTATGTGACACTCTTTCATTTTTAGTCGGTCCTAAAAAAATGACATATCTATTAACAATTTAACTTCAAACTTCCCAATTTACCTTAAAGACATTGATTTATAGCCACACAAATATCTATGGCTTGTTTTTTACCACAGTTTCAAAAGTCTTCCAAACATTCTTCAACGCCATGCCCAGTCAAACACCATGCCATAAATTGGGACAGAGGGAGTATGTTTAACTAGGATGAACAAGTTCTCAGATTGTAATTGTGTTATGCATACACTTGGCACATATCATGGACAGAAAATTTGATTCTCTCTTTAGAAACCTAATGGTTCCTACATAGTGAAAACCTTCTAAGACAACCCAGCATAGCTCAATCACCTTTACATTCAAATTTAAAAGCAGTACTCAATCAATTTCTTACCTTTACTCAGGCATGCAGAAAACATATAGTTGCAATAGCTCTCGAGTTTGGATTGTGTTCAATAATTGCTTATATTTTTTTGACAAAATATAAGTTGTTCAATAGTTGCTCGTGTTTAATGCCACTTAACAAAATAATTGCTCTAAACTGCTTAAACATTCATAGGTAAGACATGTAGGTTACTATCTCCAAGTTTTACCTTGTTCATCCTAACAGATGCAACCTACTAAAGTTGGCCTTCCATGCATTATTGTTGGATTTATAGTATTACTTAATTGCCTACCATGGATCACCTTCCGTAGTGTAGTGGTTAAGATGCAGATTGACTATTTGCTCCTTAGAGAGAAAGACAAAAGTCACTGTAAAGACTGTGAGGTTATCCCAAGTGAGAATCTTACGACCCAACATAAGCTCATGACAATGGATTTGGAGATCATGAATAAAAGGAAGAAGAGGGTTGTGGCTGATCGGCCAAGGATCAATCTGGAGGTGGGGGCGAAGTTGATGGACATTGAGGCTTGGGGGAGTAGTGGAGATGCAAACAGTATGTAGGATAGGACTCCTAGTTGTATTAGGGAAGCAGCTAGAGAGGTGTTTGGAGTCTCGAGAGGCAGGTTGAGTGAACATCGTGAGGATTGGTGGTGGAATGGAGAAGTTCAAGGGAAATAGGAGGGAAAAAAGGTGGCGTAAGAAAAGCTGGTGGATAGTAACGACGAGTAGGAAAAGTGACAGATAGGGAAAGGTATAAAACGGCGAGGAAAGAGGCTAAGATGGCAGTTACAGCGGCAAAAACAGCAGCTTTTGAATGCTTGTATGAAGAATTAGAGGGTAAAGGCAGGGATAAGAAGTTGTACAAGCTAGCCAAAAAGAGAAAGGAGGGCCCGCGACTTGGATCAAGTGAAGTGCATCAAGGAAGAACACGGCAAAGTACTTGTGGAGGAAACGCTTATTAGACGGAGATGGCAGTCCTACTTGCATAAACTCTTGAATGAATGGAGGGATAGACACATCGTGTTGGAGGGAGTTGGAGCACTCAGAGAGGCATCGTGATTTTGGGTATTGCAGGTGTATAAAAGTGGAGTTAAAAGGGGTTAGTAGTAAGATGCATAGTGGAAGAGTGACAGGGCCAGATGAGATCTCCGTGGAATTTTGGCAGAGTACAGGCAGGGCAGGTATGGAGTGGCTGACTAGATTGCTTAATATCATTTTTACAACGGCAAAAATGTTTGAGTAGAGGTGGAGTAAAATGATTTCGTTGTACAAGAACAAGGGTGACATTTAGAGTTGCAATGACTATAGAGGTATAAACTTGCTAAGCCACACTATGAAAGTTTAGGATAGGGAAATGGAGCTGAGGGTGAGAAGGGTTGTGTCTATTTTCGAGAACCCATTCGGATTTATGCCGGCACTATCAACTACTGAAGTCATCCATCTTGTTAGGAGCCTATTGGAGAAGTATAGGGAAAAAAGAAGGACCTCCACATGGTGTTCATCGACCTAGAAAAAGCATATGACAAAGTCCCAATGAAGGTTTTATGGAGATGCTTGAAGGTTAAAGGTTTTATGAAAGATAAGTGTTTTATGAAAGGAAAAGATTTTATGAAAAGATTTATATTTCTGCTCATGCATGAATCACATTCACTAGTCAGGTAAGGTTGGTTCGCTCAATCAAAGGCACTGGATGCCGGTCCATCCCAACAAGGTTTTGGGGCATGAAAAAAAGTGGGAATGTTTGCGTAAAAATTGTATGTGAGACTAGATAAACCTATAAATTATGCCAACTTAGTTTAAATATGACAACAATCACCAACATTTTTTCACAAAATACAGATCATATCTTCAGAGTTTAGGACAAATACTCAGTTTGTTGCTGCTCAAAGATAGAAACCAAGTGGAGAATTTTGAACCCGATAAATTACCTGTAATAACACAGGTATGATAGCCTCCACATGCAGCCTTTTCAGAATATGGAAGTCCATCTACCATAGATGGTACCGAATTATTTGATGCTTCACTAAAGCCCTAAAGTTTTAAATAGAAGTGGACGTCATTCAATGTAAATTAAAAAAAAAAAAGTTGCATGATGCTAGTATATAGATATTTACCAATTTCTTATTTGCTCTTTCGCCAAAAATATGTACAGATCCATTCTCTGTGGCTTCAAAAAAGGATAAAATATAAAATTTGAGGCCTTTCTTTAACATCAAAGTGCTTTCTGCAAATTTCAATGAGTTACCGCTGATGCAGACAGAATGCAACATTCCAGCAGCTGCATTCTTAACCTATTTACACATAACTAGAATTGTCAAAATGAACCAACAGCTATGAAGCATGATTTAAAAACTCTTGACATCCTGAAGAGAGTAGTCTATAATTGAAACTTGAAGACGTCGCAGATAACAGTACCTTCAACCCTTCAAGTTCCTTAATAAGTCGTGGTGTGTATTCACTGTTTTCAAAGGTAAGAAAAGATCACTTGTTTAAAGGAAAGAAGAAATAACAGCTAATATTAACAACAATAACCAATTGGTTATTCACAAGAAACACTTGAATAGATATAAAGTACATAATAAAGTAGAAGAGTTCGCTACCACTGATAGCATCCTCTGTTATCCGGTAATATGAGGAAACGCATTTATTCATCAAAATAACTAAATTTGTAATTTATTTTGGACTAATATAGAATAATGTTGATAATAATTCATAATAATGGAAAGAAAAAATCAATTCATGCAAAATGCGGAGGATCATCAACCATCTACTTAACCTGTCACTTTTTATGAGTCCAAAAATGCCTGATTGATGTCCATGACCAAGTCTTCCTGATTGTCCCCCACCCCAACTCAAAGTCTCACCTTTATCTGGCCAGAAAAAAGATAACATAGTGATGACATGAAGACAATGGTCACTCAGGCTGCGAGCAAAACATAGCTCTTTTTTCCTTAACAAGCATAATAGTGGAATAACATGTTTGATCCTGGTTTTATTATCATGAAAAGAAGCATTTAACAAATTAGATCTCACATAACAAATTACATCTCATACCTGTTACAGCAATTGAGTGTTCGAAACCTAGGGAAATGATTTTGATTGTGACTCCATTCAAGCATTCGACTTTATTGGGTACAGACAGTACCGTAGCAGCTTCTGCAGATGATTGTACAAAATTGAGTTCCATAAGAATTTATGGTAGTTAATGGTATCCTTAAGCCCAAGTCAACTAAAAGATGCTATAGTGGACTATCTTTTTGCTTTATCTGATTTTGATGCGCTATTTGATCTTTTTTGTTATTTTTGGTCAGTTTTATAAATCATTACTTCTAATTTAAGTCAGTAATATATTCTCCTTCCTTTCGTATAGCTTGTTAGAACAAGAATAAGTATTACAATCCTATTTAGAATAGGAATAGGAATCCTATTAGGAAAAGGAGTTTAATATAGTGTCTATAAATAGGGTCTTTATGTAAAAATGTAGACATACAATTTCAATAATATTCTTCTCCTTTATTTCTCACATGGTATCAGAGCAATAGTGAGAAACCTTTACGAGTCACCGTACGTCAATTTCCGGCGACCGTTAAAGTTGAATTTTTTCATCATCAGATCTGATTTTTTCAAGATTCCGGCAATTCCAGCCACTTCTCCAGCAATTTCAGGCTGTTTCCGGCCATTTTTTTCAGCATATTTTTCCCCAGTAGGGTCGCCTCATAATTTCGACCATACACACAAAATTAATTTTGTTTTCTTTGATTTCTGACCACTTTCTGGCAGCAGATCTGATTTTCCGGCAACAGAAACAATTTTTTTTGGATTCCAACAATTTTTTTTAATCTTTTTTTCCCAGATTTTAGGCTACAAAAGCCTGATTATACAAGGTGTCTTTCGGGATTGATATTTTTGGCCCCAAAAGTGGAAATTCAAGTCCTATGATCACTTCAGAATCATTAATGGGAAGCTCAAACTATTTAGCTTGGGCTTCCTCGGTTGAGTTGTGGTGCAAGGGTCAAGCTGTCCAAGACCATTTAACAACCAATGCTTGTGTAGTAGATGAAAAGGCAAAGGCTAGTGAGGAACATGCAAAAGCCAAAGCACAATGGGAGAAGGTTGATGCTCAATTATGTAGTCTCCTATGGCGATCTATTGATTCCAAGTTGATGCCCTTGTTTCGCCCATTATAGACATTTATTCAGTTTGGGAAAAGGCTCGTGCTTTATACACTAATGACATATCTCAGTTCTATGATGTGATATCTCGCATGACCAACTTAAAGAAACAAGAATCCGTTATGTCTACATATTTGGGACAAGTACAAGCAGTCATGGAGGAATTTGAGATGTTGATGCTAATCACTACGAACGTAGCAAAACAACAAGAGCACAGACAAACGTTGTTTCTAGTTCTTACACTTGCTGGACTTCCTCCTGACCATGATTCAGTACGTGATCAAATTTTAGCTAGTCCTACAATTCCAACAATTGATGAATTATTCTCTCGTCTACTTCGTCTTGCTGCGCCTTCCAGTCACAAAGTAGTTTCATCATCTACCATTGACTCCTCTGTTCTCGCATCTCAAACCATAGACAAACGAACATATCAACCTATGGAGAATCGAAGAGGAGGTCGTTTTGGAAGAGATCTGGATCCAAGTGTAGTTATTGTCATAAGCTTGGACACACTCGTGATATATGTCATATTTTGCATGGTCCACCACCCAGTTATGATCCTACTGCTATAAAGGAATATAATGAGTCTCTTCAGAATCGCGCAAGTAAGCAAACATCTCCACAAGTAGCATCTATTGCTCAGCCTGATTGACCACCCGATAATGCTCATATTGCTCAAGCAGAATATGATGAGTTCCTTCAGTATCGAGCAAGTAAGCAAACGTCTCCACAAGTTGCCTCAATTACTCAGCCTAATGTTCATGTTGAGGGTAATACTTTTGCTAGTGTTTCACAGTCTAGTACTCTTGGATCGTGGGTCATGGACTCAGGTGCTTTTCTGGTAACAAATCACTTCTGTCTAATATTGTTTATTCACAATCTCTTCCCGCTATTACTTTAGCCAATGGGATCCAAACAAAACCACAAGGGATTCGAAAAGCCAAACCCCTCTCTTCTGTCACTTTAGACTCTATTCTTTATGTCCCTGGTTCTCCTTTTAATCTAGCATTTGTAAGTCGTTTGACGCGTGCCCTACATTGTGGCATAACTTTTTTTGATGATTTTTTTCTCATGCAGGACCGCAGTACGGGACAGATGATTGGCACGGGATATGAATCACAAGGCCTTTACTATCTTACCTCTTCAAATTCCTTCACAGCATGCTCCGTTACAGATCCTCCAGCCCTAATTCACAAACGTTTGGGACATCCGAGTCTATCCAAGCTACAAAAGATGGTGCCTAGTTTGCCTAGTTTATCCACATTAGATTGTGAGTCGTGTCAACTTGGGAAACACATTCGTGCTACCTTTTCCCGTAGTACTGAGGGTCGTTCAGAGTCTATTTTTTCATTAGTTCATTATGATATTTGGGTCCTAGTAGAGTTAGTTCACCCTTAGGTTTTCGTTATTTCGTTATTTTCATTGATGATTATTCAAGATGTACTAGAATTTTCTTAATGAAAGATCGTTCTGAGTTATTTTCTATATTCAAAAGTTTCTTTGCTGAAATACAAAATCAGTTTGGTGTTTCTATTCGTACTTTTCGTAGTGAGAATGCCTTAGAATACTTATCCTCTCAGTTTCATAAATTTATGACTCACCATGGAATTATTTACCAAACATCTTGTATGTACACCCCTCAACAAAATGGTGTAGCAGAAAGGAAGAATAGGCATCTCATTGAGATTGCTCGCACTCTCCTCATTGAATCCAATGTTCTGCTGCGTTTTTGGGGCGATGCAGTCCTTGCATCTTGTTATTTAATTAATAGAATGCCCTCATCTTCTATTCAGAATCAGGTTCCACATTTCATTCTATTTCCTCACTTACCTCTTTACTCTATCCCTCCTCATGTCTTTGGGAGCATATGTTTTGTTCATAACTTAGCCCCTGGTAAAGATAAATTAGCTCCTCATGCTCTCAAATGTGTCTTTCTTGGTTACTCTCGAGTTCAAAAAAGGTATCGTTGCTATTCACTTGATCTTCGTCGATACATAATGTCGGCCGATGTCACATTCTTTGAGTCTCAACCTTACTATACATCTTTTGATCATTCTTATGTCTCTGAGGTCTTACCCCTACCTCAAGTCTTACTTGTATCGATTTTTGAGGAATCTATAGTTACTTCTACATCTCCAGTTGTAGTGCCACCACTTCTGACTTATCATCGTCGTCCGCGCCCAACACTAGTCCCAGATGATTCATATCATGCGCCGAACCCTGCTCCTACTACGGACTTGCCTCCTTCTAGCCAACCGATTGCACTTCAAAAAGGTATACGATCCACTAGAAATACTAACCCACATTATACTTTCTTGAGTTATCATCGTCTCTCATCACCCCATTATGCCTTTGTATCATCTTTGTCCTCTATTTCCATTCCTAAGACTACAGGTGAAGCACTATCTCATTCTGGATGGAGGCAGGCTATGCTTGATATGAGATGTCAGTTTTACATACAAGTTGGGAACTTGTCTCCCTTCCTGCATCTACTATTGGTTGTCGTTGGGTTTATGCAGTCAAAATTGGTCCAGATGGTCAGGTTGATCGGCTTAAGGCTCGCCTTGTTGCCAAAGGGTATACTCAAATATTTGGGCGATTATAGTGATACTTTCTCTCCCGTGGCTAAAATAGCATATGTCTGTCTTTTTCTATCTATGGTTGTTGTTCGTCATTGACCACTTTATCAGTTAGACATTAAAAATGCTTTTCTACATGGTGATCTTGCGGAAGAAGTCTATATGGAGCAACCACCTGGTTTTGTTGCTCATGGGGAGTCTAGTAGCCTTGTATGTCGATTGCGTAAGTCACTTTATGGTTTGAAACAGTCTCCTCGAGCTTGGTTTGGAAAGTTTAGCACAGTAATGCAGGAGTTTGACATGACTCGTAGTGGAGCTGATCACCCTCTGTTTTATCAACATTCTGCACCAAATCGGTGTATTTATTTGGTTGTTTACGTTGATGATATTGTTATCACTGGCAATGATCAAGATGGTATCACTAATTTGAAGCAACATCTCTTCAAGCATGTCTAGACTAAAGACCTTGGCAGACTAAAGTATTTTCTAGGTAATGAGGTTTCTCAGTCTAGATCAGGTATTGTTATTTCTCAACGCAAGTATGCCTTAGACATTCTTGAAGATACAGGAATGATGGGATGTAAACCCATTGACACTCCTATGGATCCGAATGTTAAAACTCCTTCCGGGACTGGGGTAGCCACTTAGTAATCCTGAAAGGTATAAACGGCTGGTTGGAAAGTTGAATTATTTCACAGTGACTAGACCTGACATCTCTTTTTCTGTGAGTGTTGTAAGTCAGTTTATGACTTCCCCTTCTGATAGACATTGGGATGCAGCTGTTCGTATTCTGCGATATATAAAGTCATCTCCGGGGAAAGGACTACTCTTCGAGGATCAAGGCCATGAGCATATCATTGGATATCCAGACGCTGATTGGGCAGGATCACCCTTTGATAGACGTTCGACATCCGGATACTGTGTTTTAGTAGGAGGTAATTTGGTGTCGTGGAAGAGTAAGAAACAGAGCGTGGTTGCTCGATCTAGTGCAGAATTAGAATATCGAGCAATGGCTGCAGCAACTTGTGAGCTAGTTTGGATCAAACAGTTGCTGAGAGAGCTAAAATTTGGCAAAATCGATCAAATGGAACTTGTGTGTGATAATCAAGCGACCCTTCATATTGCATCAAATCCCGTGTTTCATGAAAGGACTAAGCACATTGAGATTGACTGTCACTTTGTTAGAGAAAAGATACTCTCAGGAGATATTGTTATGAAATTTGTGAAGTCAAATGATCAGCTTGCAAATATCTTCACCAAGTCCCTCACCGGTCCTCATATTAATTACATCTGTAACAAGCTAGGTACCTATGATTTGTATGCACCAGCTTGAGGGGGAGTGTTAGAACAAGAATAAGTATTACAATCCTATTTAGAATAGGAATAGGAATTAGAATAGGAATAGGAATCTTATTAGGAAAAGGAGTTTAATATAGTGTCTATAAATAGGGTCTTTATGTAATAATGTAGACATACAATTTCAATAATATTCTTCTTTATTTCTCATATTATTCGCATTTTTGCATTTTTTTATTTTTTTTTTGTTTTGCACTTCTGTTAGAATCCAGTGAATATTCTAGAGTTAGTGTAAATATATTAGATATGATTTTCTCCTTGTAATTATATTAGAACATATAAACAGAGTTGTTTAAGCCTCAATAGTTTGAGAAAATAATCAAGCAGAACTTTCCCTTCCTTCTAGTCTTTCTCACATGTTATCAGAGCATTTTGTGAGAAAATAATCATTGTAAAAGAGAAATTCTATTGCCGAGCAACTTTCCAGCAACTACACCACTGTTCCAAGACTTCATTGCTTCCCACTGGTACTGTATATACAAGCACCACCAATAGGATCAGAACCCTCGTGCGATCAAACCCCAGTTAGTCTCGCTCCCATCTGACCTACCACGAGCCTTCAAGAGGGAAGAATTATCCAGCGAGATCCAGTTACGCGCCGACACGTGAGTGACCTTTCCAGGCCGTTTTCCAGTGAGAAGATTTCTTCACAGGAACTAGCCTTCTCAGTCCGAGACTGCCCATCAAAATTCCACCACATTCTGACAATTTTTACCAGATTCCGGCAATCATATCCCAGTTTTTTGACTTAGACAGATTTTTACTCTATTTTTGACACTGCTAGCACTCTGGTAACATCTACATCATATATTCTCCTTTCTTTCGTCCAGTTTATTCGCATTTTTTATTTTTCTATGCTTTGCATTTCTGTTAGAATCCTGTGAACGTTCAATAATTATTGTAAATATAGTAGATAGCCTGATTTGCTCCTTGTAATTATATAGTTAATTTTCTTTACTTTCATAGGACATATAAACATAGTTATTTAAACCCCAATAATTTGAGGAATAATAAGCAACATTTTCTCTTCCTTCTCATCTTTCTCACATGTTATCAGAGCGTTTTTTTGAGAAAATAATCATTGTAAAAGAGAAATTATATTGCTGAGCAACTTTCCAGCAACTACACCTCTGTACCAAGACTTCATTGCTTCCCCGGGTACTGTTTATAACAGCACCACCAATAGGATCAGAACCTTCGTGCCATCAAACCCCAGTCAATCTCGCCCCCATCTATCCTCCTACAAACAGTCAAGAGGGAAGAATTATCTGACGAGATCCGGCCACACGCCAACTCGTGAGTGACCTTCCAGGCAGTTCTCCAGCGAGAAGCTTTCATCTCAGGAACTCGACACTCCGTATCCATCAAAATTCCACCACATTCTAATAACTTTTTCCAGATTACCAATTGTTTCTCGGTTTTTTGACTCAGCCAGATTTTCTCTCTATTTTTTTAAGCTGCTAGCACTCTGGTAACATCTACATCATAAATTTGATATTTGGTTGAACTTTCCTTTTAAAACGATCTTCATGTCTTTCATATCAGATATTTTGGTGCTAAAACTATAGTTTCAAGTAACTCGAATCATTCTATCACCACAAAACCTTTGATTATTGGTGTAGGTCTTCTTCTGTTCAATTATGGTACAAGGGAAAAGGTGTTCAAGATCACTTAATCAAACAAGCTAAAGATATTAATGAAAAGGATAAGGGGAGAACGGGAAAGTTTGATGCTGAATTATGTAGCCTATTGTGGAAATCTATTGATTCGAAGTTGGTGCCTCTATTTCGTCCATTCCAGACTTGCTTTCTAGTTTGGGAAAAAGGCTTGTGGTTTATACACAAAAGACACCTCTCATGTTTATAATGTGACTTCTCAGTTGACTAACCTTAAAAATAAGGATTTCGATATGTCTACCTATCTTGGACATGTTCATGCAGTGAAGGAAGACTTCAATGAGTTGATGCCTGCTGCTGCAAATATTAACTAACAATTGGAGCAACGTTAGAAAATATTTTTTGTCTTGATACTTGTTGTGCTTCCATCTAAACTTGACTCGGTGCATATGACAAAATTCTGGCTATTCCTAATTCCCTATTGCTCCTACCGTGGACAAACTATTCTCTCAGTTATTACGACTAGCTGCACCACATGTTGCACCACATATTTTGTCTAGTCATATAGTGGCATGTTTATAATGTGAACTCTTCTATTTTAGTGTCTCGGACTGAAAATCAGAATGATGGCCGTTCTAGAAAAATCCAGACAAGCTGTAGCTTTGCAAAAAGTTGGGCTATACTCGTGATGTGTGATATTCTTTACATGATCGACCTTCCAAAATGCTCATGTTGCTCAGAATAAATTCACCGTTACCCCAATCAATCAAAAATGTTACTATTTATTCGAGGCAAAACACAATGGCTCTCTTCAATATCCGGCAAGCAACCAGATATCTCTACAAGTAGCTTTAGTTGCTCAAACCATTATCATGTTGCTTGTATCTCACAGTCCACCACCCTTGGTCCTTGGGTCATTGTCTCCAGCGCTTTTGACCGCATTTCTGGTAACAAAACATTACTTATTCTCAGTCCCTTCCAACAGTTACCTTAGCTAATGAATCTCAAATCATGGCAACAGGAGTTGATCAAGCCACTACCCTACCGTCTTAACTCTGAATAATGTTCTTTATGTCTATGGCATCCCCTTTAACCATACATCAATCAGTCGCTAATACTCTGAATTGTTCATATCATTCTTTGGTGACTGTTGTTTTACAGGACCGCAGTATAAGGAAGATGATTGGCTCAAGGCTTGAGTCACATGGACTTTTTATTACAGCGAGTTCAACCTTCGACTCTCCAGATTTAGAGTGTGTTTGGCTTAGCTTAAAAGTTGGTCAAACCAACTTTTAAGTAGTTTTCAGTCTTCAAGAGTGTTTGGATATTTTAAAGACGACTTAAAAAAAGTTAAACCTTAAAAGTAGGTACCCCTACTTTTCATTTTGTAACTTAAAAGTTACTCAAGTTTGACTTTTAAAGAACTACTTTTAAAAAGCTACTTTTTTAAGCTAAGCCAAACGGGTCCTTAATCCACCGATGATCAGGTGATCCTAATTTATCCAAACATAAAAATTGGTAGCTCGATTGTCAAAATTGTTTATGTTTGATTGTGAGCCATCTCAACTTGAAAAACACACCCGAACTATATTTCTTTGCAGTCTTAATAATTGTGTAGAATCTCTTTTTCATTATGATGTTTTTGTTCCTAGTAAAGTTAGGTCAATATTGATTTTAAGTATTTTGTTAACTTAATTAATAATTACTCAAATTCTACTTGGATTTTATTAATAAAAGATCGTTCCAAATTATTTTCTACATTTCAAACTTTTAGTACTGAAATACTAAATCAGTTTGGTGTCTCTATTCACACTTTTCTCATGGATAATGCACCTAAATAGTTATCATCTAAATTTCAGCAATTTATCTTCCCGTGGAATTAGTAATCAGACTTCTCTCCGTTACACAACAGTCAACACAACAATATGGGGTAGCATAGAAAAAAATAAGCATATTATTGAGACTGCTCGCACCCCTTATGTGCACATGTCCCACTGCATTTCCGGGGATGCAGTACTCACATTTCCGGGTATGCCTTCCTCCACCATTCAGAATCAAATTCCACTCCATTGTGTTCCCTCAGTCACCTTTGTTCTCTTTTCTATCTCGTCTTAGGGAGTGTATGTTTTGTCCTATAACCTCACTTTAGGAAGAGACATATTAGCTCTCGATCTCTTTAATGTCTATTTCTTTTATTTTTAATAGGGTAAAGGTTTATTGACTAAGTACCAAGAAGGTACCAAAACCAAAAGTTACAAAAGACTGTTGGGAATATACATACAGTCAAATGTCAATTACAAAATCTTCCTAGCAACTCCAGAAACTCCATATACTGATCTATATTATCAAGAAACTACTTTTACACCAACAAAACAAATTATGTGAACACTTGATTTTAACTCTTAATATATGGTCTTTTTGCCCATCAAAACAAGCGTTATTTCTTTCTAGCAAATAGTCCAGAATATGCACAACGGTATAGTTCTCCAGATTCGTTTCAAAGCTTTATGCGTTCTCTGGTGCTACCAACTCTCCAACAATTCCTTCACACTCTGAGGCATGATCCAAGAAATCCCCCAAATACCGAAGAAAAATTCCCAACTTTATCTAGCTATTTTGCAATGCATAAGAAGAAGATTCAGTGTCCAACTCTTCTTCACATAAGTAACATCTATTACTTAGTGCAAAAAACTTTTTCTAAAGATTATCCTGAGTAAGGCAAGCTCCCAATGCTGCAATCCAACCAAAACAAGCTACCTTTATAGGAGCATTAGTTCTCCAAATCCCTTTCCATGGCCAACTAGTATCCCAATATCCTATTTGCTTCATTAGAAGACTACAACACTTCTCTACTGAAAAGGTTCCATCTTTACTAGCTCTCCATACCAAGTAGATACTATCAACGAATCTTGAGTTGAACTTGAAAAAAAGAATTCTTGATTGCAACAAGATTAAATAGGGAAAGCTCAACTTGGGAATTAGAGAACATATTCACGATTAAGATAGAAATATACTTAATCGTCTTTCTTAAGTATTTAATAGAAATAATTAATGTGTTCTTGTTAATTATAATTCCATAGAAAATAAGCATTAGGTTAAATTGAATAAGGTGAAAAGCAATTGATAGATTTCTATGAGTAAAATTAACCCTGTCAATTAATAATCCAAATTATAAGTAATTGATTGAAGAATTTAACAGGATTGTTAGACAAAACCCGTAACTCTAGATTATTTTCTCTCATTGTAATCCAACTCACCCTAAATGTGTTGATCAATTATTTTCCGTCTTTAGTTAATTTAGTAGCAATAATTTGTCAAATAACATTTTGAATCTTTTCTTGACTCGATAATTCATAAAAGTTATACTTAGTGAATAATTAGCTCCCGTTTGGCCATAGATTTTGGAATCTTTTCTTCAAAATATATTTGAAAACATTGTTTGTCCATGGGACTTGATCAGTTTTTAAATTTCATCTTTTGGATCAGTTTTTGGGAGAAATTTTCCTTCCACTCACAACTACAAATTTTTTCCAAATAAAATGCATGTCCAAACACAACTTCAAAAACTCTTTTTTTCAAGTTTCACAAAATCTATGGTCAAACGCTAGCTTAATCACAAGTCCTCATGGAAACAATACTTGATTCATCTTTCTAAAAAAAATTTAAAAAATACTTGATTCACTACTTTATTACTTGTCGACCACGTATACTTGCATGCATTTTAGGGCAACAACAGCAATGAAAATGGTTAAAGGAGAAGCCAAAAAGAACATAATGCAAGAGCATAGGTACTATTACTCTTTCCAAGGCCAAGCTGACCATTTGTGTTCTTCCCCCACATATAAAGTTCTCCATCCACTGCAATGAAATCGCAGACTATTTATAGTAAGCCGACTTATTTAAATGTTAATAATTCACCTATTTAAGAATTAGGGGAAAAAGAAATGAAGAGGCTATGAGAAAAGAGTGAATGCTTATAAACTAAAACTGCTAAATGACCTAGAATGTATGAAAAATAAAATAGAGAAAAGGAAATAATTAAACAATTGAAAATAAATAAAAAGGCAGACGAGTGCAAACCATTTGCCTCATTGGTCTATGTTAACAAAAATGTAAAAAAACTATACACAAATATCTCATCAGTCTTGGTAAGGTTCCACATTTCTTCTGGTGAATGGAGAATTGCCTTCATTCAAACATTACACTTTACAGGTTTGCTATTTTTCTTTTATGTTGTTTGAATAGAGTTGTTAGGTTTGATACCAGCTACCTTAGTTTTCCTTTTTTTTAATTATGATAACATCCTGCCAAATAGGAGCCATATACCATAGGTACACTAATGGTCCTCATGCAATTCTTTTTCTAGCTTGTACCCAGATGCGGAGTCTGGCAGATGCACAGACTCTATGCACACTAGTGATGAAGATAGTTTGTAACAACTAAGTATAATGTTTACATACTGGATGCCAGTCATACAAGTCAAGGTGCTGTGCTATTAGATTTAGGACTGTTTCTTCTACCACTCTTTGGTGGTGTTTGAACAGGTCTGGAAATATTTCTTCCAGAGTTTTCTTACAATTTCCTAAAAGGCACTATTTCAAAAAACAGTTGTACTTGGATTAGATATATTTCCCAAAACAAAACCTAAAATTGTAACCAATTCGTCATAGTCAGCCATCTATCTTGAGACAGAGGCATAATTGTAGTAATAACCAATTCTTTATAAAACTTTAAATCAAAACCCCTTGACAAATCCACCTCATATATCAAATTTTAACAATATTCCTTGGACAAGTATTAAATAGGTAGAGTGTAATATGATTAAAGAATGATACTAAAGGGAAAAGGTATGTTTTACATAGCAGTTATAAGACTGACAATGTTATATGGTAGTGAATGTTGGGCCGCTTAAGTACAATATATTCACAAGTTGAGTGTTGCAGAGATGCAGATGCTATGATGGATGTGCGGTCATACAAGATTAGATAAGATGATTAAATTTGACTACACACGCCAGAAGATGCAAGTGGGATACATAGAGGATACGATAAGAGAAGGTCGCTTGAAATTGTTGGGTCATGTGATGCGCTGACCTACAGAGACACCGATCCGTAGGTGAGAAACTATGATGAATGATAGTGTAACAAGGGACGGTGCACACCTAAAATCACAAATAAGATGTCCCGAAAGACCTAATTTCCTTGTTAGTTGTTACAATGCAAACTTAGCGAACATATGGCACATTAGAGAAAAAAAATCTATATACGTGATATCTACTAGTTGGAAATAAGTTTGTCTTGTTAATATGTTTTTTGCAAAGGTAACATGCTGCATGTATTAAGCACAAAACATAACAAAATAATAATAATAATAATAATAATATTACTACTACTACTACTATTATTTATATAGATTTAACTTTAATAAAGTGGGTTAAGAACCATGAGGTCTCAGGTTCAAACCCCAACAAAAACAAAAAAAATAGTTGATTTATTCGCATCTGTCCTAGCCAGCCTTGGTGGACAGAGTTACCTGGTACCTGTTGTTGGTGGGAGGTGGAAAGTATCCTGTGGAATTAGTTGAGGTGCACGAAAACTGATCCGGACACCACGGTTATCAAAAAAAACTTTCATTTTTATTTAGTGTAATGTTGACATGATTAGAGCATATAGTAAATGAGGATCCATATAGCTGACCCTTGCTTGTTTGAGACTGAGGCATAATTGTTGTTGTAGTATTCATTAAGACGAGTATTCAACAAACACAATCAGTTAGTACCAAAGAAATACACTCCCTCCATTCCAAAAACAATGACACCATTACTATTCTGGGAACCAAACAATATTTTTTACTAAGATTTTCTCAAACAACAAAAATAAGTACACATTTGTTCCAAACAAGTTGGGATCAGCTATATAAACCATCACTGGCCATGTTGCTCCATTTAAATTCCTTTCAGGCCAATATCATACAAAATAAAAATAGTATACCTAAATTCATAAGTGGGACTTGGGGAAGTTAAGATGTACGCAGACCATACCCCCACATTTTGTGGGGTAGAGAGGCGATTTCCAATAGATCCTCGGCTCAAAAGAGGAGTTATTCGGAGCGAGGTTACAAAAAGAAAAAATGACAACAAAATATCAATATACTAAGCAAAATGAGGCAAAAGATAGTAAAAACACATCGAAGAATAAGATTTTATGTGATTGCTAAATACTACTACTAACAAGGGGAGAGGAGATGGGGCACTCGGCTACCTACTATTCTTCTACCCTAATCGTTGTCCTCCATACCTTTCTATCTAGGGTCATATCCTCAGTAAGCTGAAGTTGTGTCATGTGTTGTCTAATCACCCCCCCCCCCTCCCCTTCCTTTTTGGACTACCTCTACCTCTCCCAACTCCCACTACAGCCGCTTCTCACACCTCCAAACGACGCATCAACGCGCCTCTTCTTCATATGTCCGAATCATCTCAACCTCACTTCCCTCGTCTTGTCCGACATGAAAGTCACTCCCATCTTGCCCCGTATAACTTTGTAACCTATCAACAATACTTTCTAAACTATCAACAAGTTAAATAACTATTTCTTGATAAAAGCAATTAAATATAGAAGCGGTGGATGGATGATGCAATTGAATATAAGTCTAAGACCCAGCAGCCTCTAACACCAAGGAAGCAAGTAACAAAATGAACAGAAGAAAATTAATTCAAGTGTTAAACAGAAAAATGAAACGGAAGCATCAAACAGCAACAGATAACTAAAACCCAGTAAATGAGAAAATGCAGATGATCAGAACTAGTAAAAACCCAATTATAGTTTATAGCATACAAGATAAAAGATCCATCAAAATCAATCATAAGAAACCTGTTTAAAAGATCCATCAAATCAATCAACCTGTAGTAGCAGAAGAATGATGATAACCAGCTGAAACTTTTACAATTTCTTTGGGTAGTCCAGCAACTCCAAGTGGTTCCTGCAATAATTATATCCCACGCCAACTTAGTAAAATCAGCAGTTCCATTGTGTGGCTGAGACTACTGATTAGTTAAGAAACATAAGTATGATAGGAGGTGACAGACTAAGGCTCATCCGTTTGCCTTATGAGACAAAATAATCTGGAATAAGTATGACAGGAGGTGTCCATCTGGCCACTTGGATAGTTAAGGTGTTGAACTTTGGAGACTACTTCTACGTATTCAAATAAACTTTATGGCATTTCACAGAAGAAAAAATGAAATTCTTGGTCTGGGGGAGAAGGCTTATAGCAAGAGTGGGTTGATTATTTCTGTTTGGATGCAACTGGTACAACTCCAGCCCCTTATTTTCTTCTGGTGTACCCATAGAGTTCCTTCTTATATAGAAGATTGGGTGGAGTTTGTAGAGTAAGTTTTTGTATATACTCCTTGTTTACGGCCAGTTTTATGTCCAAGAACATGCCCATGTTGATGAATGAAAATATTTTTACTTGATCAAAGAAAGGGGGAGAAACTTATTTCTTTGGGACAAAAGCAAATGTAAAAGGAGAGATCATTAAAACTGGGGAATTTTCTACCACCATGAATTTTTCCTCTCAATCCTCACATGAGTTGACGACCTAATACAAGATACAAAAGGAATCATTTAGGGTGGGAACTTGTAGCTATCAGAGGATTGTGTTCTGGGAAATGGGTGACTTTGTGGATTTAACACATCAAGACATGCTTCTGAAAGATGTTGGAACAACAGTAATACAGCAGCAATGAATGAATTTTCAGGTTGAATTAGAGAACTTGAACTTTTTGATCCTCCTCGGGTGAAAATTTCACATGGTTTAAGAGCAGCAATCACTTGACTGCTTCAAGACTTGACAGATTCCTTTTACAACTAAATGGGGTGATGAATTCTTAAGTGTATAAAGCAGTCTATCTTACGAAGAATCTAATTAGATCATGGTCCCTTGATGCTACAATTGGTGGCTTGAAGTTGATGGCTTTATTGATATTCTGAAGGAGTGGAGGAACTCTTGAGGTCTTAGGTTCAAAACTCAGCGGAGACAAAAAATGCTAGGTGATTCTTCCAATCTATCCTAGCCTTGGTGGACAGAGTTACCAGGTACCTGCTGCTGGTGGGAGGTCGCAGGTATCCCGTGGAATTAGTCGAGGTGTACGAAAGCTGGCCCGGACACCACGGTCATAAAAAAAGACTTACTGGAAGATCTGATTTTCTCTTGGCCAAAAAAAGAAATCCCTCAAAGTTAAATTGAAAGAATGGAGCATTTAAAGTCATGGCAGCTTGGACAAAAGGAAAACAATGCTCCTAGAAAATTGGTAAACTTGGATAGCATTCTGGAAACTGGATTACTTGATGAAAGAGGAACTCTTATCCAAAGCCGACATCAATATGGAGTTGGAAAGCATTGTCAAATACGAAGAAATCAAACAGAGGCAGAGATCTAGAGGTTTTTTCCTTTTTTTTTTGGGGGGGGTTGTGGGGTGGGGGAAGGAGTTTTTCAGCCTCACACAGAAGATGCAACACCATAGAAAAGATGAAGGACTACACTTGATGGTCCGGATGACATCAACATTGAAATCATAGATCTTGTCATTCTTATCAGAATCTTTCAGGGAACCTAAGGAATGGAGGCCTGACTATTTTATGGTACCATGTGACAAATCAATGATGTGGATATAACTTGCTATAAAGACCACTTGAATGGTCGGAAATTGGCATGTGATGAGCAAGCAATGTCAAGGAGACAAGGCTCCATCAGAGGATACAAACCATGGATGTTGTTCTCATTGCTGATGAATGTCTTGATTTGAAAATAAAAGGCAACACCAGTGGGGTACTTTGTAAGCTTAACATAGAAAAGGCATTTAATCATATGAATTGGATAGAGTAACCTGGTACCTGTTGCTAGTGGGAGGTGGGAGGTGGCAGGTATCCCGTGGAATTAGTTGAGGTGCGCAAAAGCTTGTTCGGACACCACAGTCATCAAAAAAATCATATGAATTGGAGATTCTTATTATGTTATGCATTCATGTTTTGTTAAGTCTAGTTCCAATAACGGCCCAACCCGCTAGTGATATTGTCCGCTTTGGGCCTAGGCACACACGTCTTTAAAATGTGTCACTAGTGGAGAAGGTCTGATTGCTTATATACCCAACATCTCTCCTGTGTTTTATTGATGTAGGACTTCTTCTCCTCTTATGGACTCAGCGTCCTCGCTGAGTTTTGCTTAAGTCTAGTTCCAGTAACGGCCCAACCCGCTAGTGATATTGTCCGCTTTGGGCCTAGGCACACACGTCTTTAAAATGTGTCACTAGTGGAGAAGGTCTGATTACTTATATACCCAACATCGCTCCTGTGTTTTATTGATGTGGGACTTCTTCTCCTCTTATGGACTCAGCGTCCTCGCTGAGTTTTGCCCCACCATATGGCATATGGGATTTGCCTAGACTAAGTACTGAGGTTCACCCCACCTTATCGGATTTGCCTAAACTCAGGCGACCTCTGACCCACATCGACAAGACTGACACAGGAGTGCCTCTAATACCATTTGTAATAATCCAGCCCGCTAGTGATATTGTCCGCTTTGGGCCTAAGCCCACACGGCTTTAAAACACGTCACTAGTGGGTAAGGCATGCTTACCTATATAGCCAACATCTCTAATGTGTTTTATCGATATGGGACTTCTTATCTTAAGCTGGGGTGTCACAATGATACTCACTGAGAGGCGAAGAAGTCGTACTCACGTTCTCTTTTGTGGAAACCTACATTGACAAGTGTTGTAGACTGTCATACCACGAACTAGGATCTCCCTCACATTCAGAAGGTTTATTAGTGAGCTCTGCTTTTGCTATCAGTTGGGGTAGTAATTTTTATTTAGTTTATACAATCAAATTAGAACTTCATAGACGGCTTTATAGTATTTAGATTATGGATTTCTATCATTTGCATTACAAATGTTATCCCTTTGGATAACCTTACTTCTGCTTAAAGTTCTACGGTTATCATAGTAGAAAGAATATAATAGGGTTTTACAATATTTGGGTTATTAGATAGTTGACCCTCCTACTCCGAATTATCTCATGTAAATGGGGAAGGAGTAGTATTTTTCACCAGTTTTCGAGCTTAGATTAAATATGAAGTTATAAGTTCTATTTATATTGCATTTAAGTATAAAGCCAAGAAGGTTCACTTACCAAGTTAATGCAAGGGATGCTGGTCATGGCTTGCTAAGAAAACAGGTTGTGACACATTTGACATAAGCCTCTACTTCTTCCCAAACCCTATTCTCCATATACATCTTCAGGAAAGGACCACTTAAAAAGGTTATAGATATTTTTAGGCCTGATTCACATAATATTCCAGACATCTCTGCCTTGGAAATCAATCGGCCAACTCATAATCAAAGGCGCATCAAGAATTCATCTTTCTCCTACAAAGACATTCTAGGGAGTAAAACAGGCCCCTCATAATCAAAAGTATATAAAGTATGTATCTACCAAACTTATATGTTTGCGATCCTTCATAAAACAGGCCCCTCCTATGAGATTATTGTAGACCTAAGATATATCGATAGAAGTGTATCTCTATAACAATGTAAACTTTTAGACGAGTTGATCATACACCTCATAGTATCAAAGCCAAGTCGAGATCCAGCATTAAATTTCCCTGTCACCCATTAACAAAGAACTTTGGCCCAAGAAAACAAAGCCATACATGCATGTGAGGAAGCATGTTGCAAACCTAACATCAATAAATAAATGTGTCTCCTTTAACAGTTTAAACTTTTAGACTTTTAGACGAAGTGTGAACACTTCATCAGAGATGAAAAGTAACAAAAAAAGAGGTATTTAGACACCTAATTTATTTTGGGAGAGAAAGTTGAAAGCTTGAAGAACATCCAATATCAGCTCCTCAAGAGAATTTCATCTCAAGCCTCAGCTTCTCCCTTCTATACAAATTATTGAATTCAACCTCTCAAGAGAGGATCTCCAACTCCTCTCTTCTCCCGACATAATTCTTTGGAGAACCAATCCCTCTCTAATCTTCACAAGGTCATCTACTTCCCTCCCCAAAAACAATAATTATGTCAAGGAAGTGTCCCTATGGAAGTTTTTCCTGTTGTTTCACTTCTTCAACCACAAAATCCTAGCCTTTTCTATTCAACTAACCTCTTTGGCCATGGTTGTAATTACTGTCTCGCCCTTTAACTTCTCTGTTTTGATCATTTCTCCCTCCTTTGAAATAAATCTTTTCATCTCCTCCATCAAGTTCTTCAGTTCAACTCCAGATCTAACCGAACAATTTTTCAGCCATATAATTGTCACCAGCTTCATATAAGTTTTCCGGAACTTTCACTTTCAAACATGTTTGCTGACCTAGAACACCCTTAAGTTTGTTCATTTGCCATCCATTGGTACTATACAAATACTGCATGATTTCGAAAATGTTTTCAGTTAATTAATGAAGTTATATCCTATCCAAATATTACGTACTTATTGTTTGATTAAAAAATATGTTCATTTGATAGATGAAGTTCTGTTTCCAAGTTCCAACCTATCCAAATTTTGAAACTGTATCAAGTAAGGTCAAAATAGCATACAGTTACATAAGCTCTGTCATCTGACACCCCTAGCTGTCCATAATCATTGAGTCCACTGGCATAAACACGACCATGTTCTGCAAAAAACAGAGGCCCATTAATTTGTAAGTAAGTCTCTACTGATGCATTAGCAGTCAAACATTATTTTAGCGATAGGTTTGAACTGGACAATCCTATTGGGTCAAATACCTAGCGACATACTACATTCCTATCACTAGTTATTTCTGAACGTTATATCATGAAATAAAATAGACAGATGCTGGTGGACAAGTTTGAATGCAATCTTCTACTAAATAAGCAAAGCTCAAAATGCACTAAAAAGGAAAGCACATATTGACAGAAAAAGTGTTATCCAAAAAAGGAAAATGGAACTACTATTGATGCTAACATGCTATCAAAAACCAGGCAAAACAAAAGTCAGCGTTGACTATTGAATTAGGTGGTTTCGACGATATGGATCTTCTATATCCATTTTGCTCAAAGTATCACACCAAATATTCTCACCACCTTGTTCTCTCCTCCTAAAAAATAAAATAGCTAGAGAAATATTCGTAATGCAAACTGAATTTAAGATGGATAAAAAAAAAATTAAAAATAAGATGGATGAAGAACATTTGGGTCCTACTTGCGAAGGTGGTATTTCGAGCTCTGGTGGTGGTACTTGATTGTAGGAGTTAGTTAAAACGAGGAAAGATAGAGGTTGTGTAGGAGTTAGTGTTATATGTGTAATGCGAACTTTCTTACACATGTAACAGTAACACTAACTCATGCAGACAACCTTCCGCTTTCTCAGATTTTTCGTTGTCAAAATCACCCCTGTAGTGGCAAGCCAAGTGAAAAAACACACATTTCTCGGTGCATTTGGAACCCATATTGCATTACATGGGAAAACAAATGCTTCCCTAATCAAAAGTTACTCATAAAAGGACTTGACCAAGAACACTCTATTATTTCTCGGGCCCCACCACCAAACATCGGATTGACTTGCCTATGAAGTAAGGCTAATAATCTATGACACTCATTCATTTCCGATCTTGAAAATTCCTTCTAAATCCCAAGTCTCAAAAAGGCTCTCCACCTTGTGTCCCCCTAATTTGTGTCCCCCTAATTTGTTGAATTATCGGGTCTCTTTGGCAAGATATTTTGTACAAACTTTGAAATTCATCTTTCAATACAATGTTCCCACACCATTTATATCCCCAAAAATAAACTCTCCTCCCCTCTCTGACCTAGAATGAGATATTTTGCATAAAATAATCTCATCCCTTCGTGCTATTCCTCCACAAACTACAACCGAATGGCAAAACAATATCTCGAGTCTTCCACCCCCCTTCTGTGATCCCAATTTATTGATTATCACCCCCCCTCCACAAAGCCTGGACCTCCACCACGAACCTCCACAACCATTTGCCTAGTAAAGCTTTAGTAGAACTTTTAAATCTTTAATTCCAAGTCTTCCCCATTTTTTAGGAAATGTGACAGTCTCCGAACGCACCAAATGAAAATTCCTTGCCCCATCTATTAGAGCATGAAATACTGACATGCAATAACTAGAAGGTACGATGCTCGATAAAGTGCTCTTAATAAGCACTTCTGTCCTGCCCTTTGGACTAATAATTTTTTCTTTCTCGACCCTCTGAAGAAACGGATTCCACACTGTATGATCCTTGTTTGAAGCACCTAAAGGTACAAGAAATGTAATCAGAAGAGCCCAACCCAGCAATTCAAGACTCGAGCCAACAATCAAATGTCATCCACCTCTCCAACAGGAATAATCTCGCACTTCCTCAAATTAATTTTTTTTTTTTGAGAAAGTTAACTGGTATTATAAACAGAGAAGTACACCAAGAGTGAACTCCTGTAGTAATTACATCAAAAGTATAGAGGGTTTGTCAAAAAGAAACTAAACACCTACCTCCCTCATAAACTATCTAAGAATAGGGTGATGTCCCCCGGATCCTTGGGAATAGTATGGATACACCAAAAGTAAAAGGTCACTAAACAATTCATTTTAATGCTTTGGAAAGGGATGCTCTTGTTCTCAAAACATCTCTGATTTCTCTCCCTCCATATTGTCCTCCAAATGCATGCAGGGACAATCTTCCATCTCTCCTTGTGTCCTAACTGATTTCCATCTCTATTCCAACATGCTAGGACTTCTGCAGTATTTCTAGGCATGGTCAATGTGATACCTCTCAAGTTAATGAAATACTTCCATAGTTTCTCAGTCACTTTACAATGCAAAAAAAGATGGTTTATTGTCTCTATCTTAGATTCACAAAAAAAACATCGAGAGCATAAGTCCCTTCCTCTTTTCATTAAGTTATCCTGAGTCAGAACAGATTGTCTTGCAACAAGCCATGTAAAGCAAGCCACCTTATGTGGTATCTTCCCTTTCCAAATCATCTTCCAAGGCCACAGCTCCTTGGTTTCAGTTGAAATGTCTAGTAATTTGTAGGCTGATTTCACCTTGAACTTGCCATCTTTCTCCAGCTTCCATCTCAATTTGTCTTCCTCACAAGTGAAGTTCTTGGCTTGTTCCAAGGTGTTGTAGAACTGAGTCATTCTCTCCACTTCCCAGTCATTGAGGAACCTTCTGAAAGTCAAGTTCCATCCTTGTTCATTTCTGACTTCTAAAATTGTAGCCATTTTCTGTTGATTGAGAATATAAATGTCTGGGAACTGTTGTCTCAAAGGTGTTTGTCCCACCCATACATCCATTTCCCACATTAATCACAGAATTTCCCCACTTTCTTTGCCACTGATTTCTAATAGTTCTCCATAGACCCACACCATAAGGAATATTAACCTCCTTAGTAGTCCATAGTCCTTCCTTTCCATATCTTGCAATGATAATGTCGTTCCATAAGCTCTGATCATCTGTTGCTAATCTCCAGAGCCATTTTAGCAGAAGGCTCTTATTGTGGGCTTTCAAATTCTTAATTCCCAAACCTCCCTCTTTTTTGTTGGAAATAACAGCATCCCACTTAACCAAATGAAATTTCATTTCCCTCCTCTGGATGATCTTCCCAGGCATAGGAAAGAGGGACATCATATAGGTTGGCATGGCATCAAGAACACTGTTGATAAGTGTGACTCTACCACCCAAGGATAAGTATTGACTTCTCTAGTTAACCAACTTCTTTTCACATTTTTCCACCACAGAGTTCCAGATGCTCAAAGATTTACTCTTAGCTCCCAAAGGCATGCCAAGATAGGTGGTGGGAAGTTCCCCTATCTGGCCGCCTAAGATGTTTGCCAGGGGCTGATCTCATCTCTGGTACTTCATTCACAATTCACATTCACAATTCACAGGATAGATAAAGCTCTTTCCCCAATTGATATGAAGTCCAGATATTGCTTCAAACAAAATGAAAATAACCCTTAGGTGTTTCAGTTGTTCACTCACACAAAATACTAATGTATCATCAGCATATTGTATGTGGGAGATAGACACTCCCAGTGAATCCCCCTCACTCACTTTGAAGCCCCTAATTCTGTTATTAACCTGAGCAATCTTCAGCATATCACTTAGACCTCCCATAGCTAGGATGAATAGAAAAGGAGAAAGGGGGTCTCCTTGTCTCAATCCTCTTTTAGAGGAAAAGAAACCAGATGGTGAGCCATTGATCAAAACAGAGAACTTCACTATGGTCATACAAAACCTCATCCATTTTATCCAGGTGTTGCCAAACCCCATCCTCCTGAGTGTGCTCCACAAATATTCCCAGTTCAAGTGATCATAAGCTTTCTCTATGTCTAGCTTGCAAAGAATTCCTGGGTCTTTGGATATGGTTCTCACATCTACACATTCATTGGCCACCAAAATGGCATCCATAATTTGTCTGCCCTTTATGAAGGCCATTTGTTGATCATCTACTAACTTTGGCATAACCCTCTTGATTCTTTCTGTTAGGATCTTTGAGATGATTTTGTAGAAGCTCCCAATTAAGCTAATTGGCATGAAATCTTTCAATTCAGATGCTCCCACTTTCTTAGAAATCAGGGCTATAAAAGTGGCATTAAAACTTTTCTCAAAATAGCCCTGATCATCTGGATGGCAGCTACCACTTCCTCCTTAATCACAACACTGTATGTAGAAGGCCATTGAGAAACCATCTGGACCTGGCAACACATGAGAACACACTGTTTTCCTGCTCTTCAAATTGGCCTTGCAATGCAATAATATCCTCTTCACTGATCATGAGTTGGAATCTAGGATTGAATTGAGGTCTCTATACTTCTGACTCACTATATAGTTCCTAGTAGAATCTAATTATTCCATCTTTGATCCCAGCTGGTTTAGTAACATTAGCTCTATTTATGATCAATTTGTCAATGTTGTTGTACCTCTTGTGACAGTTAGCAATCCTATGGAAATATTTTGAATTCCTGTCCCCTTCCGTGAACCAAAGGGCCCTAGATCTTTGCCTCCAAGCTACTTCCTCCCTCTTGGAAATTTCCTCCAACTCCACTGTCAATACTGCTCTCAAGTAGGACTCATCTTCAGATAAAGTTCTCTGATCTTGAATCAAATCTAGATCAGCTAGATGGTTGAGAGTGCACTGTTTCTGCATACCAAGATTGCCATGAAGTGTTTTGCTCCATTCTTTCAGCTTGACTTTCAGTGCTTCAACTTACAAGCTAGTATATAGTCTGGTCTTCCCATGTAAGTTACAGAATTCCACCAATCTTTAATTCTTTCATTAAAGTCTTGAGTCTGTAGCCACCAGTTCTCAAACTTGAAATAAGATGTTTGCTTCTCCCCGTTGCCACATTCCAACCACAATGGATTATGGTCAGATGTAACTCTAGGTAAGATTGATTGCTTAATCTTCCTAAAGGAAACTTCCCATTCCTCAGAAATCAAGAATCTGTCAAGTCTTGCTGCAATATCTTGTCTGTCCCCTTTCCTCCATGTGAAACTACCACCTGTCAGTGGTAAATCTTGTAGTTCCATATCCTCTATAAAATCGGAGAACTCTTCCATCGCCTTATTCAATCTTGCAGTTCTTCTTTTCTGATGGGTACCTTACTACATTGAAATCCCAAGGTCCACTAAACAAACTCCTTACTGCCCCCAATTCACCCCATACTTCTTCTCTTTCATCTCTGCTGTTAGGAGCATAGACACTAGATAGATGTCATTCAAAAACCTAAGTTTTCCCTGTGAACTTACATGTGATACAGTAAGCCCCTATTTCACAGACTTCACCCTCCCAAATGTTGCTATCCCATAAAATAATGATACCCCCTCTTGTTCCACATGCCTTTAATTGTGCATATTTGACCCTCCTATTTGCCCATATCTCTTTTATCACACCTCTTATATCTCCATTAACTTTTGATTCCTGAGAACAATACATGTCTACCCTCCAATTGGTCATCATGTTTTTGATCAGTAGCCTTTTCCTTGGATCATTGAGGCCCCTTACATTCCATGGAACTATGTTAACTTTCATTTAAAACATCTAAGAAACAACCCCCCTACTTCTTGTACCATAGCTCATGAAGTTACTAGTTGGTTCCAGTTTCTTGAGTTCTCTTGGGATCTTTTCTGTTGGAATCGTAGGAACTTTGGCTCGCCTCCTTCTCAATTGCTTCTCTCTTACCATCAATTTTCATGAATAGATTCAGAGTTGTTTCTTCACATCCAATAAAGTGCACCCCAAATTCTTTGTTGAGCCTGATAATATTCTGTTGGACCCATGAAGGAATTTCGTTCTCTGCTGCTATACCAATGTCATGCTCTTCTGAATTTAGTGGTATGATATCTTCAATTATACCTTCCCTCTCGGCCTTCTGTTCCAGTAACATGTTGTTTTCTGTTTGTGTTTCTGTGATTGTTCTTTTCTCTGTTTGGATGATCGACATATCATCGTCGTCCCTTATAACTGCTACGAATTCAAAATTCTCATCTCTGTCTCCATGGGATGAATGGGCTGGATTGCCTTTCCTGTCTAGTGCCACTAAATTCCTATAATTTGCTTGTATTTCATCGAGCAAAGGCTCTGAGGTCCAATCTGAAATATTGGGCTGCTTTTCATTTAAGTTACAAGCTTGTTGGGCCAATGGATCTAGGCCCAACACTTTAATTTCTTTTCCTTTCAACTGCTCTATAACACGTGCCCTATTAATAGTTTCAAAAACTTTTGAGCACCCCACGTGAAAGTTCCTGTCACCAGCTGGCAGAGGCGTGGATTTCAAAGTTTCACCCTTCTGTAATAACCATTGGTTTGAAGGTTGAGTCCTCTCTCCTCCGACATCTCAGCCACTCTCTCCGGCAAAAAACCTCGTCGGCATGTCATCCCATACTTGTATGATGTACTCGATACCTTCAAAAACTATCTTCACCTCCTTCGAAATGGAAGTACCGTTGGCTTTGACGAGTATTCTTTCCCACTTTAGGTGATTGCGAAGTTCTGTTTCCTCCTTTGTCTTCACCCAGACACCACAGAAGTCCCCCACTGCTTTAAATACATTCTGAGACCACAGATGTAGAGGGAGGCCCACTAATCTGATCCAGGACTGGTTAATGGCAATCCTAGATTGAATTGCACCCACAGTCGGCGACTCTTCCAAAACCATCTTCCTCTAAGAATATGCTTAGCAGCGTTTATGGACGTAAACTCGAAGAGAAAGGACTTCTGATGGAGGTGGACTTCTCAGATAAGAGAAAGGACTTCTGACGGGGTGGACTTCTCAGATCCATTTGTTGGAAGGCTACCAACGAGGCTCCTGCTTAATAACTCATTCCGAGGTTGATTGAGGCCACCATTTATGAGGATGGTGTCCCCTCTCTCCTTTATGACTGCACTATGGATCTCTCTGGATGACCATTTGCTCCTCCTGACAGTCTCTACATATGGAATCTCTTTATCAACCATTCGGTAATTTTTATTGACTGTCTTATTAGCTTTGTAATAAATGAACTTTTCAATTTTGGTGGTCAGATCCCACCAGCCAGCATTGAATGAGATTTCTGGGACTATTAATACTGCTCTGCTCTTGCCTTGAATGCTGATAATGCTTATATATCTTCCCTTGTTGTTAAAGTTCCTTGCACAGAATAAATGTGAAACATGCTCTGTCTTCTCCATCTTCTAACTTTGTTTCCTTTTACCTTTGAAGCCTCCTTAAGGATCGAACAGATCCATTCCATCGATATCTGACTAAAGCTAGCTCTGCTCATCATGTTCCTTCCTCTCTCAGTCCAGTCATACCACATCTCTGCTCATGATTCATCTCTAGCTATGTCATAAGACTTGAAACCCATTGCAAAGAAAATCATATCTTCCTCCATTGATAAGAAGAAAAAGGAAATAGGTTAGAAAAGAAAGAAAAGAAAAATAATATGTCGGTTCGAAAGAAGGAAAGATCAGTCACCGGAGGGAAGTTCTGCCCTCCTAGGATAGGAGAGAGAAAGATTTTGGGGACATGTGTCTGGGAGTTAAAACTAAGTAGGGTTTTTTAAGACCTGACACCGCCTGAAACTAAGTGAGAACTTGGCCTAATGAATCCAACTGAGTTTCAATTGCACCACAAAAAACTAAGGTACTATCTGCCTTCCCCGGATTAAGATCGTTTCTATCCATTTTGATGGGGTTGCTTATGGCCAAGCTTATTTTGAGAAGTAGACAGTATCTACCTTTTCCTAGTTGGGAATATGTGTATGCGATTATAGACAGGTTTGAAGCTGAGTATGATAACCCTATGGCTGAAGCTAAATTACTCACTCAAACAGGAGGAATTAGGGTTTTATATAAACCCAGCATAAACCTCTAAGCACAAAACACGCATAGAAGCTCTTTCTTCCAAAACCCGCAAATAACTACTCTAAACCACCTTATAAACCTTCTGAACCTAGTAACCCGTTTGGGATAAATAATGGGAAGGAACTTACTCCTTGGTTATTCTTGAGTTCAAGGGGGTATCATCTCTATCACCCTGAAAAAAATAAATTCATCCCTCGTGCTCTCAAGTGAGTCTTCCTTGTTTATTCTCGAGTTCAAAAGGGGTATCATGTCTACTCACCCTAATTTTCATCGGTATCTTATGTCAGCCAATTTTACATTTTTTAAGTCTCGGTCTTACTTCACATCTTCTCATGATCATCCTGATATCTCTGAGGTCTTACCTATAATGACTTTCAAGGAATCTAGTGTTACTTCTACATCTCTAGACACAGTTTCACCCTTCCCGACTTATCATCCAGATGATTCATATCTGGCACCAGACCATGCACCTACTACACTTATCTCCTCCTAGTACACCGGTTGCACTTGGAGAAGGTATACAGTCCACTCCACCACTCGTAATACATTTTACTTCAAAGCATTAGTTCCATAAGTAAACCCATTTGTAATCTTGGACAAAAATGCAAAAGTATTTGCCTTAGTTTAAAGTTTAATTTTTTTTACTTTTCTGGTTTATTTTACTAAAGATAATGAGCCCAGCCCCCAAATTATATATATTGTATCAATCATCCACACTAGTGAAACAACAACAATCTGCAATTGTTAGAACCTGTAAGAAAGAGAGAATGAGCTCCGCCACAGGCAATTTGACGGAGGCTTTGATTATGAAAAGCAGAAGAAGGCAGAACATTAGGGCTCCATCGCGACTCAAGACTTCCATGCCCTAGTCTGCCATGATCACCGTTCCCCCAAACAGCTGCGAATCGCTGGTTCCCATTCAATTCAGCACTGGAAACTGAAAACCATCTCACAAACCACAATGATCTCTTTGTAACTGCTCTTCTTCCTATTATCATCTTTGTCGATTGAAGATGTTCAAGTTCAACGATACTACATAATAACTAGTTTACGGCTTAAACTGTGGCAACGTCTACTCGAATGTTCTTCATAATTCAAAGCTTTAACCAACTCATTACACTTGTTTATTTCTTTGTTTTTTCTTCCTCATCTAACACTTGTTAATAACTTGAGTTTTTTTTTTTTTTTTAAATGACACATCTGAACCCTATGTGAGTTGTTTAAAATGGACATGTCTTAAAATTTTCTGCCAACTTTAGGGGTTCACCGATAGTTAAGCCAAAAAAAAAAACAATTCTATTAAAATAAGTGTTTTTGAAAGAAAAAAAAAATATATTTTTGAAAAATGACTTTCTCATAAATAGATTGTATTTTGCCTAATTTTTTCAAAAAGTATGTGTGAGAGTTAAATTACGAAAAAAAAAAAACTTATGTATATGTGTTTTGTATGTGTGAGTTGCGTCAATTAATAATCATATCATATATCATATCGCATATATCATCATATCATATATATATATATATACTAGTTTATCGATACGTGCGTTGCACGTGTAAATATGTACATTCATGTATTAGTTGTGTAAAATAATCTCAGCATAATCAAAGCATTTTTTTTACTATATATTTGTATATAAAAATATAAAGTACATGTTTTTTGATAGATTAATATGAATTATCGTATAATGACTTGATTTTCAAGGGCAGGATTATTGTATCATCAGAATCTTCAAAGATGAAGAATATTTTTTTTCAGATGCATATTATTTTTACTTATTTTGCTTTTATGAGTAAAAAAATGTAATAAAACATATCTTATCTAATTTTTTTATATAATGATCTTCGTGATGTGTCTTCGTATCGGCAGGATAAGTCTTTACACATACCATAAATCAGCATACCAAAAATCTAGAGAGAATTTAAACTAAAAATAACTCATACTTCCCCTGCCATAATTTATGTGAACCTTTTTAACTTTTAAAAAAAATTAATTTGACTAATTTCTGAAGAAAATTTTTATTAGATCAACTCAATATTTTCACCTTAAATTTAGATATCGAAATAATCATAAATTACAATTTTTCTCATGCATAAATGATTAAAAATATACTTTAGAATATATATTAAATTTAAATGGTTTAAATCTAGAAAAACTAAAAACCCACATAAGTTTAGAAGAGGATGTCCCTGACCTCACCATCTTTAACCTTGTCCGTGACCTTTCCCAAGTCAAAATCTCTGTTTTTTAATTAAAAAAAAAACTAAAAAAAGACAATAACAATTGGTGATATGAATGTTCTACAATCATATAATGTTGTGAGCTCTACTATAACTAATTTTCACATATAATAAATATTATGTCAAATGTATGTCTAATACTCCTTTCATTTAAAAAAGAATGACCTAGTTTGAATTGACATGGAGTTTAAGAAAATATAGAAGATTTTCCAATCTTGGGGTCCTAAATTAAAGTTATGTCAAATGTATGAAAATATCTTTTAATCTGGTGGCCTTAAACCTGTCACGTAGAAAGCTAAAATTAGAGTGTTTTTAAAAAAGAAAAGAGGTCATCCTTTTTTGAAATATACTAAAAACATAAGTAGGTCATTTTTTAAAACGGAAAAAATATTATCAAAAATTCGGATTGAATAAAATAATTATGACAGTAAAATATGAATGGAAGTATATCTGCATATCCAAACCAAATGAAGAATATTTTGATCTACTTCTCCTATAGAAGAAAAATAATTGACCTTTAGGATGTATTCAATATGAAGGACAATGGTTTTTTATGAAAATAAGTGTATTTAATTTCATACTTATTTTCTTGTGTTCGACACGCAAGTAAATCTAATATTCTTAATTTTTTTTATATATCTATGAAAATAATATGGAAGGTGGTGGTGGAGTGATGGGGGAGTGGGTTTGTGGGAAATTGGGAATATGACTATTGGAGTGGGTGAAGATAAGGTTTATTGGTGGTGTGAGGAGGCCACACACCCTTACTAATTACTGCAATCTCACTATCTATAACTATTTTGCATCACTTTCTTATCAAGCAAATGCATATAAAAAAAAAAGCAAGTTATCAATGTATACAAATTCAGACCAACGAAAATTCATGTGTATATAAATGACACAATTCCTTATAAAACTTTTCAACTTTCTCTAGCGCGCACTTTCATTGCAACATATTTGTGTTTTTTCTCTACTCCCTCAAATTACTTAACGTGCTTCCTTATTTTTGTGCTTCAACATCTTTAATTTATATTCACGACTCTTTTTGCCTATCACATATTATTGTATTTGTTTATAGAGAGTACTATAGTAACTGATCATTTTGAGTACAAAATAAAAAAATAATGTTAAATACAAAAAGCCAAACTTTATAATTTCAATTTTTCAAGAGATAAAAGTTTTGATGAGATTGAACATAAACATTTTAGATAAAAACACTCATTTCTTCAATAAAACATACAATGCAAGTAGTGTTTAGATTTTGCACCAGAATTCATTCGACAACCGTGCCTTTCAAGATTTTAAAATTTGTATGATCTGACTCGTTGTGACTTGTGACTCAGTGATTCAGTTTTCATTCATTAAAATGGTGTTCAATGCGATTATGTTATTGTTTTCGGTGTCTTTAGTAGGCCGACCGATTAGAGATTGATAGTCCATAATGTTGCACAATTTTACTTCGTTCCATACTAGAAGTGCAGAATTTAACCTAATGGTTTCATGCCACTTTAATCTCCTCTTCTTGATCAAACATTGTATATTTTTTCCACTGTTCTATATCTTACTCTACACTATACTCATAAGTTTAAAACTCAATTAACACTTCAAAAAGAAAAAGTGTATAGAGAAAATTAGTACGCATTTGGGTTAGTTAACAATTGAAGAAAGAAAAAGGGTAGAAAGCAGATTAGTACTTGGTTTGGGGTTTGTTTGTAGTGGTTTTATTTTGAATGTAGCTCTTTATATGATGTAGCGTTTTGTTTTTCTGGTACAAGTAGATGGCAAGAGGAACGTTACATTAGGGGTCTCTTCCTTGTGTAGTACCTTAAATTTCGTTGAACTTCAAACTTATTCAACTATGCAAATCACATTTGACATTTTTTAAGAGAAGAAGAGTAGAAATCTTAAGAAATTGTAGTGTAAAAATGAGAGTAAACCCCTCTATTTATAGCTAATAAATGGTAGTATGAATGGGTATTAATTGTGCCTTATCAAAAAAGTCAAAACGCTTTGGAAATGTCATTACTCATCGGAATAGTCACAACCCTTTGAAAATTCACAACCCTTCGAAAAAGTCATAACCCTTAGGAAAAGTCACAACACTCGGGAAAAGTCACAACTCATCGGAGAAGTCACAACTCTTCGAAAAAGTCACAACTCATCGGAAAAGTCACAACCCTTCAATGTGAAAAGGTATATACATTTAATATAATATAATATAATACATAAATAAACTAAATTGAGTGTTTTTAGTTAGGGGTTACTGCCAGTCGCTGACCTCCACGAACGCGGCCATGGCCCAACAGACGTGAGGGAAGATAATTATACCTCCACGAACGTAGCCATGGGCCTGCGAACGCGGCCATGGGCCCACGAATGTGGAGAAGCAACATACAGAACTCTGTGAAAGTGGCCATGGGCCCGCGGACATGGAGAGAGAAGGTCCACACCTTCACGGACGCGGAGGCACATTCGTAAACGTGGAGAGGAAGATCCCCAGACCTTCTAGACCTCTGTGAACGCGGACCTTATCCGCGAACATGGAGAAGAACATCACACACCTCCGTGAATGCATGGCCAAGCCCGCGAATGCGGAGAAGAGGTGGGTTTGCAACTTCAGCTGTGCACCAGCTGAGTTTTGGGCATTCCCAAAATTTCGACGGGGTGCTCGAAATTTGTTCGGAACCTCGTGCACGCAAATGAGATATGCTACCCATCTAATTTGATATTATAAACTCAATGGAGTAGTCAAAATTTCCATACGAGGTCATTTTGACAAAAAATGGGTCCCACACCCAAAGCACCATTTTAGCCAAATTCCACCGAGGGCGTCTGAATTAGATCGGAAGCCCCGAGAAGCACACAAAGGGCAATTCTAGACCAAACTTGACATTCTGGAACTGACTACGCTAACGAAATTCTCATCTAAGCGCGTTTACCAAGAATATTGATCAAAGTCAAACTTATGTCATATTTTAAATATTAAAGCGCCAAATGGCCCCAAAGTCACACCGAAAGCCTTGGGACTCGTGCCAAACATGCTACTAGCCTAATTTAGCCACTCTAGAGCTAATGGAACCGTCAAAATTCCCATCTGAAATGGTTTACCTGAGGTTATGACCGAAATCAACTTTTCAACGTTCAAAAGCTCCAAAACAGTGAAACAGACATAAAACCCAAACGAAGTACCAGGCGACTGAACACCCAGTGCCAGCAAGTCATAAATGACTTGGATTCGCTACAGGAACGCTCTAAACGACAGAAAGAAGGCATTAACACAGAAATGACCTGGAGGGTCATTACAACATCCACTACTAAAAGGACTTTCATCCGCGAAAGTAAGAGTCAAGAAGTACGTGAGGGCTCAAATGAGCTAGGGAACTGCTCACGCAACTCCCGCTCAGTCTCCCAGGTAGCCTCCTCGACTGGACGATGCCTCCAACGGACCTTAACAACAGGAATGGCTCTAGACCTCAACTGCCTCACATCTTTGGCCAAAATAGCAATCGGCTCCTCAACATACGTCAGGCGATCATCCAACTCAACACCGTCGTACTGGAGCACATGAGACTTATCTGGAACATATCAGCGCAACATTGAAACATGGAAAACTTGATGAACAGCTGAGAATGCTGGAGGTGAAGCTAACTCATAGGCCACCTAACCAACTGTCCTCAGAATCTCAAAAGGCCCAATATACTTGGGGCTAAGCTTGCCCCGCCTCCCAAATCTCATCATGACCTTTATGGGAAATACTAGGAGGAATACTCTGTCACCAATGAAAAATCTCAGCGGTCAACTCCTGCGATCCGCGTAACTCTGCTGTCTACTCTGAGCCATCCTGAGCCGATCCTAAATCATCCTCACATGAGCTAAGGTCGCGTGAAATAAGTCTGTACCGTGCGACCTAGGCTCTGTAGACTCAAACTAACCAACTTAAGTGCAACAACGCCTACCATATAAGGCCTCAAACGGGGCCAACTGAATGCTAGAATGGTAGCTATTGTTGTACGCAAATTCCATCAAAGGTAAGAACTGGTCCCACTGACCTCCAAAGTCCATAACGCAGGCCCGCAACATATCCTCAAGAACCTGAATAGTACACTCCGACTGGCCATCAGTCTGCGGGTGAAATGTTATGCTAAAATCGACACAGGTGCCCAACTCCTCCTGAAATACTCTCCAAAAGTTGGAAGTGAACTGTGAACCCGGGTTTGAAATGATAGAAATAGGCACACCATGAAGATGGACTACCTCCCGAATGTAGATACGAGCTAACCTCTCAGCACTGAAGAAAGTATGAACTGGAAGGAAGTGTGTTGACTTGGTGAATCGATCCACAATGACCCAAATGTTGTCAACACCTCTAGAAGTTTGAGGCAAATCCACAACGAAGTCCATGGTGATGCACTCCTAATTCCACTCCAGAATAGGTAATCTCTGCAACTCACCACCAGGCCTCAAATGCTCGACCTTCACCTGCCGGCAACACCGCCAACGGGACACATAGTTTGAGATGTCCCTCCTCATACTGCTCCACCGGTAATGTTGCCTCAAGTCACGGTACATATTAGTTGTGCCCAAATGGATAGAATACCTGGAATCATGGGCCTCGCTAAGGATTAGCTGGATCAAATCCCCAACTCTCAGAACATAAATCCGGATGACAAACCTCAACACCCATCTGAATCTAGAGTAGCCTACCCGACATCACCTGCCAATATGCTATCTCTGAGTGCCACCAAAGACTCATCCTCGAACTGACTACTACAGATCTGATCAAGCAAGGATGACTGAACTCTCACATAAGCTAACTTTCGACTAGAATCTTAAACATCAAGCCTGATCATCTGATTGGATAGGGACTGGATGTCCAAAGCAAAGGGTCGCTTCGAAATAGAAAGGAAGGCTAGACTACCCATACTCACTGCCTTTCGGCTCAAGGCATCCGCTACTACATTCAACTTGCCTGGATGGTAGAGAATAGAGAGGTCATAGTCTTTTAAGAGCTCAATCCAACGGCGCTGCCTCGAATTAAGATCCCTCGGGCTCATAATGTACTGAAGGCTCCTGTGATCAGTGTAAATCTCGCAATAAACTCCATACAAGTAATGCCTCCAGATCTTAAACGCGTAAACTACCACTGCCAACTCCAAGTCATGAGTGGGGTAGTTGTGCTCATGTAGCTTAAGATGCCTCGACGCATAAGCAATAACCCGGCCCTACTGCATCAAAACACAACCCAAACCAATGTCGGATGCATCATAATAGACCGTGAAGCCCTCGCCCTCAACTAGAAGAGTCAATATAGGAGCGGTGGTAAGCAACTCCTTGAGCCTCAGAAAACTCCTCTGACACTCCTCCGACCACACAAATGGAACATCCTGGTGAGTCAACCGAGTCAAGTGCGCCGCTATAGTAGAGAAAATCTAAACAAAACGTCTGTAGTACCCTACCAATCTGACGAAGCTACAAATCTCAATCACAAAGGTGGGCTTGGCCTAATCACAGATAGCGTCAATCTTCACCGGATCCACCCTAATGCCATCCTTGGACACACGTGCCCCAAGAATGATACAGACTCAAGAAAAAACTCACACTTTGAGAACTTGGCATACAGTCGATGATCTCTCAAAGTCTAGAGCACTATCTCAGATGTTGCTCATGCTCACTATGGCTCCGCGAGTATACCAAGATGTCATCAGTAAAGACTATGACGAAGGAGTCCATATATGGCCTGAATACACGAGTCATCAAATCCATGAAGGTGGCAGGGGAATTAGTCAACCCAAAAGACATCACTTGGAACTCAAAATGGCTGTAACGAGTTCTAAATGTTGTCTTAGGGATGTCCACTGCTCTAATCCTCAACTGATGGTAACCGGATCTCAAGTCAATCTTTGAAAACACGGCGGTGCCCTGAAGCTGGTCGAATAGGTCATCAATATAAGGCATGAGGTAACGGTTCTTCACCGTCACCTTATTCAGCTGCCTGTAATCAATGCACATCCACATAGTACCGTCCTTCTTCTTCATAAATAGGACTGGGGTACCCCAAGGTGATACGCTAGGCTGAATGAATCCCTTACCCAAGAGATCCTGAAGCTGAACACTGAGCTCCTTGAGCTTTGTGGGTGCCATACGGTACAACAGGATAGAAATAAGACGAGTACTCGGCTCCAAATCAATAGCGAAGTCAATGTCCCAATCTAGGGGTAGGCCAGAAAGATCGGTAGGAAACACATCGGTGAACTCTCGGACTATAGGCATGGAATCAACTGTAGGGCCCTCCCGACTAACATCTCTAACATAAGCCAAATATGCTAAACACCCGCTAGCCACTAGCCTCTGAACCTGAACATAAGAAATCACCCCAACCGGCTTTGTTGGTTCTAGTGGAAGAAAATATTTTTAAAAGGCCTCAAGAAGGTAGTTTAGTGGGTCAGTTTGACTCATTTATTCGGATTGTGTAATATCTCTAAAGTTTATCATTTTTTCCATTTTTTTAGGCTGGTAACTTTAGTCTATAAATATCCATGGGTATACTACAACCAAAAGTGTAGTCCCCCTTCAAAAAAGTATTACATCTTACAGAAGCTTTGAGCTTTATCAAACTGATGCCTATGGACAATCTAGTACATCAAAGACGTCTTTTGTTCTAGCTAAAATATCTTGTTTACTCCAAAAATAGAAAAAAGCTAAGCAATTCATTCTAATCTTCTAAATGCTATTCTGCACATTCTCAAAGCTCCTATTGTTCCTCTCTTTCCAAATTGTCCACCAAATGCATGCTTGGACAATCTTCCATATCTCCTCCTTCTTTGAAGCATTGCCATCCCTATTCCAGCTACTTAGAACTCCTTTGATGCTTCCTGGTTTCACCCACCTAATTCCCTTCATGCAAATGAACACTCTCCATAGCTCCTCAGTCCACTTACAATGCAAAAAAAGATGGTTAAATGTTATTGTTCCATCTTGTATCATGGGGTGTAATGCTTTCATCCATTTAAAAATTAAATTAGACTACAATGGTGATCTAGGTCTCTCTACCTTTTTGGTGTACTACTTGTATTACGGGGACTTCTCCACTATTAATAAAATCATTTTCTGCCCCAAAAGATTTTGTACAAAGGATGGCATGACATCTTAAGTGAGATACTGTTCTCTTCCTGAGTACCTATTGTAATTATATTTTCTCATGCTTCATTGCAGGCCTTTTTGGATATAGGAGAGCTGTTAATTTCAACTGATCCCGCTGCTGCTTTAGAGGCCTTTAAAACAGTAAGGGCCTTGAATATTTCCATTTATCTTTGTATATTTGTTCTTTTTTGATAAAGCTCCCAGTAGCAGAATGTACTTCTGTATTATTGAAGGAGTGATGAGGATAGCATGAAGAACTCAGTTGAGCATAAGAAGTTTCTTATTCTACTGATGAAAAAAATAAAAGAAAATTAGTGTTCTCGACGAAAACATTCTCAAATTAGGCAGTCTTTCTTATCTTCAATACTTTGAGGATCCATCTTATTTTGCTTTGACTTCAATATCTATCTATCTTTAGTTGAAAGAAAGAGTTAAAAATTATTTTCTCCCTAATTTTTTCTGATCGGTAAATTTGATCCCTAATTTTCCGTCTTCCAAAATTTGGAAGTTGCTCAAATTTCATTAATCCTTCTTGTTTCTTCGTAAAATTTCTTTCTTTTTTTGGATTGCAAGTCTACTATTCACTTCCATCTGTTCAATAAATAAGTCTTATTTTCATGTTACAGATGTTTTAACTCTTTCCTGTAGTAGTTAGTTGTTGGTTAACTTATTTATGAAAAAGTTGGTTGTTGAAAGTACTTGTTCGTCTGACTCAAGGCATTAGAGTTTCACATAGATGAGATGCATATATGGCTTGCTTACATGTAAGTAGCGGCAACATTGGGCATCCAGAATTCTTGTTGTAGTTACTGCTTTGTCTAGCATCAGTGTTGTAAATTTCTCTTAATGGCCATGAATTTCTGAGGTGGATGTGAAATTTGCACAACACAAATCATCATAATTGAAATTGTTCATTATATTTTAACCTCTGAAAGAAGATTTTTGTACACTTAAGGTAAGACCTAATTAATTTTGCAGGCACATAATTTACTTAAGAAATCAAATGAAGAAGTACCAATAGAGTTACTCAACAATATTGGTGTCCTCCATTTTGAAAGGGAAGAATTTGAGGTTTGTAAAGTTCCTTTTTGTCAGTGACTTCGAGCTGCTTGCATGTTTAGATTTATCATTGCATTCTATAATGCATATCACTAATCTTTACTGATTAATGATTTCCAGCTTGCTACACAAAGTTTTGAGGAAGCTTTAGGTGATGGAATATGGATTAGGTTCCTTGATGCTAAAACACTGTCTGATGATCCAACTTTTGAAGGGCTTTTATATCCCAATGGTGAAGCACAATCTGATATGTTAAAAAGTGCACAATATCCAATTGATGCCAGTGCATCTGTTCAATAGTACAAGGACTTTCGGCTATTTCGTAGACTTGAGGAGCAAGGAAGTACTGTGGAACTTCCTTGGAACAAAGTTTCGACACTCTTTAACATGGCAAGATTACTGGAGCAGTTGCATGACACAGAAACTGCCAGCATCTTTTACCGGCTTATCTTATTCAAGGTATGAATGCATGTCCAATTGGTGCTATCACATTGATTATGAACTGACTTATTGGTGACATCTAATATTGATGATTTTTTGGTTCTTGGTTGTTATATGATTAAGATGGTTGGACTTCTAAGAAGTAGTGCCCTTCAATGTTTTCCATATGCATTCATAGATTGTTATTGGAAGGTATGGGTATTTATCAAAGGGGAAAAATTGAAACAGTATGAGCTGCACAGGTAAAAGACAGAAGGAAAACCTCAATCTAAAGATTAAGTATTAAAAAAGCATGAGCTGTCACATCAAGGTCAAAATAATGTAAGACTAAGATAGTATTACTATATGTTGATTTGAATGCTTAATTAATTATACGTTGCCACTTGCCATTTAAGAATAAAGGTTAATAACTGCTTAGGGTCAACAAGAACTCTTTGATTTTTAAGATTTTTATTTTTCTTTTGCTGTGATCCGGTAATGCTTTATACTTCGATCAATTGTTACCTAAATGTCAAGGGCAACATATTAATTTAGTTCTCAATTCAAAAAAGAATTACACTTCTTCCAGCAACTTTTAGATTCTTTCAAGCTATAAAAAATGTGATATATAGTAAATTTACCTAGTTTCTAAATAAATCTTATTTATCAAAAGAAAGCAGTGTTTGGATTCACATTGAAAATTAGATGCAATGAAGCTTGTAAATGGAATCCCGGAAGTTTTTTTCTTTTGGAACAAAGGAAGCATTAATTTGAATTCCTTAAATTTGTGAATTATTTGTAGTATTACAATTGGTGTATAGAAGGGGGAGCCTTGGGGCAACGGTAAAGCTATCTCGGTACAGTCTATTAATTACAAGTCCGAGCCATGAAATCAACAATTGATGCTTGCATCAATATAGATTACCTACATCACACACCTTGGTGCGGCCCTTACCGAACCCTAAGTTAATGTGGGGTATTTTCTGCTCTACGCTGCCCCTTCTTATCTACCACTGCTGTATAAAAATGTTAAATAAAAGATTATTGAGTTATATATCAAAGAGATGTAAAATGGAATATCAAAATTAAAGAATATGAATACATTCATAGATTCATCAATTTTGTTTGCTGAGCCAAAAAAAAGGTGAATTCAAACATTGCTTTCAATTTTGATGGAAATGAAAAAGTTACCTTTTTAAAATTTGATAATCTTCGTTATAAAAAGTGAATCATTTAACAATTCTTGTATAAAAACTATTACTAATTTATTTAGGAAGTTAATTGATGTTTATATCTTGCAAGCTTAATGAGAACCTATCTCCAAATAAAAATGGTATGATAGTCACATGCTTTTGGTTATATTGTTGTATAATTGTTTCTGAAATCCTGTAAAAGATGGTAGATATAGGGTGGTTGCATGAAGTCAATAGTAATAAGCCGGAGAACCTCCCTATCTAAATGGAAGGGGTAAATTTCTTTACCTCAACGGCTTCCTTTGCCACTACCTACCCAATGTAATCAGGAACAAAGGTAGAGAATAGAATAAAGAGGAAGAGAATCCCTCGTCTTAATCCCTAATGGAGTGATTGAAGAAAGGAGAGTGGTGGCTTGCTTCTCCCAGAGACATCATCAGAGAACAACTTTAGGGAGGGGGTGAAAACATTCTGTTGATTACACTCTTTAAATGTTAGTTCTCCACATTTGGATATGAGTTATATTAATATAGAGATGCCGATCTTTATAGCCATGGATAGATCTGTTATCTAGTTATATATAATTATCTGAAACAATAGATTTTTTGGTAATAGATTATTGATAAAATATAGTAGTCATAGTGGGCTAATATATGACTAGAATCAATCAGAGCCTTTTAACTTTCTAGAACTTAATTAAACCAAAGAGTCCGGGACTCTATTCATGCCCAATACAAATAGCCTTGTATAACTCTGTGGATGGTGCCTCATTAACTATAAATAACACCACTAAAAGTTGAAGCGTGATTCTGCTGTCCAAAGATCAATTAAATGATTTCCTCTGTTTACAGTTTGAGAGTCAGTCCGAAAATGCAAATAACATGAATGTTATGGAGATGTTATATAACAGTTGCATCTTTTTGCACTTTGGCTTTATGTCATCTTTGGCAATCTCATATGTAACCTCTTTTTCTAAATTTCAGTATTCAGAGTATGCAGATGCTTATCTGAGGCTGGCGTCCATTGCAAAAGCCCAAAATAATGTGCAGCTAAGAAATGAGTTGGTTGTTGTTCTCTCCTTGTATCCTTATTTGCAAATTGTCTTCTGTTGACTCTCAATTACCCAAAAAACCCCTTCTACAAAAGATTTTCATTGACCACGAATTGTTGATGTGACCCCAACTCTTTTGGGACTAAGGCGTAGTTGTTGTCTGTTTACAGATTAGTGATGCGCTAAAGGTGAATGAGAAGTATCCAGATGCACTGCTAATGCTTGGTGATTTGGAACTTAAGAATGATGACTGGGTTAAGGCAAAAGAAAATTTTTGGGCTACTAAGGATACAACTGATGGAAATGATTCTTATGCTACTCTTTCTCTGGTGCATATGTTTGTTTGAAGCTAATTAAATTTCTCATCTCATGATTTTTGTTATTTGTTTGTGATTTGCATAATACCCATCTTGGGCACATTTTTTCTTGTCACCCTATTGTTTTTGGTTGTTCCTTGATTTCTAGAAATTATTGACTTATCACTATAACTTTTGTCCTTACTATTTAACCTTATTGTAGAACCTAGAACACCAACTTATTATTATATTTTCCTGTATTTTAAAGGGAAATTGGAATTACTTCGCGGCGATTCGGAATGAGAAAAGAGCTCCGAAATTGGAAGCTACTCATCCGGAGAAGGCTAAGGAACTTTATACAAAGGTATTGTTCTTCTCCCAGTAACTAGTTCAAATCTCAGGTTCCACCCATCTCTCAACAACCCCACCCAAGAGGATGAACACTATTCCCACTTACCCTCCCACATGACTGCAACCTCCACCTACAGTTTGGTGGTAGAGGTCCTCTACCAACCTCACTCATATATATCAGTTTACCATATAATTTGTGTGCTTTCTAATTCTTTGCAAGTTGCTATCTGTTGAAGCCATATAGTAACTGATATGTTTTGACAATAGGCTTCAATAAGGTTGTAATACTTTAGAGGAAGATGGAAAAGAAAAACCACGATTGCTCGAGACTAATATTTCCTTGAAATGATTACCAAATTATCCAGCTTTTATTTTCAAGTTTCTCTATTTGGGATCTTTAGATGTCCCATGACTTTTCAACTTTTTTTTTTTGAAACTGGTAAGATTCTATTCTTCAGCATTAAGGGCATGCTGGCCACCACCAAAAAGTGTCAATACAAACTTTCTAACAAATCTACAATCTGATCTGTATCTACTATACACAACTATTTCCACCAAAAAAGTAGAGATACTATACAATTCCATTTGACCTTGTGTATGGAATTGGATCTATTTTTGAAACATCTACCATTCCTTTCCTTCCAAACTGACCACCATATACATGATGGTATTAACCTCCACCATCTCCTCCGACTCTTCCTGCCTCCTCTCCTTACCCAGCTCTTCAATAGGTGTGATGTACATTCAGGCATTGTCCAAATCAGATTTGAAATGCTAAGGAAAATATTCCAGATTTGAGCAGTGAAATTACAGTGCAAGAAAAAGTGGCTGTTAGTTTCACTTGTCAAATTGCATAAAAAACACCTAGGGACCAGCTGTCTACCCTTCGTCTGAAGTACTTCCTGTGTTAAACAAGCTCTCTTTATCACTAGCCAAGTGAAGCATTTCACTTTTGTAGGGATATCCCCCTCCAAAAAATAGTTCCAAAGGTGTTTTGGTCTCCCTGCCATCACCTGGAGACCTCTTCTGTAAGCACTGTTGACTGAGAAAAGGCCATCTTTGTTGTGCTTCCACAACATCCTGTCTGTGGCATTTGTGTTTATGATCACTCCACCTAGCATCCCTAATAACTCTGCCACCCTTTCCACCTCCCAATCATTGAGAAGTCTTCTACAAACTAAATCCCAACCCTGTTCAGTCTAGCAATCACCAACATTAGCATCAGGATTTCCACAAATTTGAAAGAGATCCCTAAGAGAGGATTGATATATCCAAACATACTTCCAAAATTTTGTTTTAGTGCCACTTCCCACCTTGATATATAAATTTTTCTCCATTTGTGGCCACAAGCTTCTAATTGATCTCCATGCACCCACACCATAAGGTTCTGTTGTGTTCTCTGTACACCAAGGGTTTAACTTACCATATTTAGCTATAATCACCTCTTTCCAGAGGGCATTTCTCTCCTCAATGTGCCTCCGCAGCCACTTCTTCAATAGGTTCTCATTTTGTAGTTTCAAGTTTTTAATTCCCAGCCCCCCTATCTTTGCTAAGGAGAGCAGTTTTCCAGTTTACTAAGCTATAGCCTTTTCCATCCTTGTTGCTTTGCCATAGGAGACTTCTCAAATTTGTTTGTCCATGAGGCATGGTGACCTTTCCCAATTCTTTTTTTGGTTGTGAATTAGATGGATACTTTATATAATACTATCCCACATTGGAAAATAGGTATTTAGTGTTTTGTAAAGTATGTATATATTAAAGTTTTAGTGTAAGACAGTTAACACATCTCAATAATATTTTTCCCATGCCTTTATTTCTCACATGGTATCAGAGCCTTGGTAAGGAATTCTTGTTGTGCAGTAACCAACAAGTCTGGAACAATCAAAGTTCCTTCTTTTTGGTGATTTTTCAGGTAGATCGCGTCACTCTTTCTCCAATGGGACCACTAGTTGAGGAAATTCTAGCGAGAAAACCCAGATAACCAATTCGCCATCATGTGCTGGTGGAGCCTCCATCTCCAGCGACATGTCTGACACGTGTGCTAGGCGCATAAGACCTTTCTAGGCCATCTTCCAAAACTTATCTTTTTTCCAGGGGTCATCCAAGATTTCCAAGTCATCTCATCTATTGTTCTGTAGATTTTGGTCATACTTCTCCGATGGCTTTTCTAAATTTCCCTACACTGGGGGAATCAGATGATGCTTCTATACCTTGTCCAACTTGTTTAAAACTTTTCCAGCAGCTTTCAGCCTGTTTTAGACACACAACAACTTCTTAGCTATTTTGGCAAGTTTTTCAGGCAGATCTGATAGTATTCTCCTCTAGTCAGCTTTAAAATTTGTGGTTATTTGCTAAAATCAGTGTTATCAAAATCAAAAAGCAAAAAAAAGCTCCAAGTTCTTGTGGGGCTTTAAGTGCAAATAAAGCATGCGCTTTAGTAAAAAAGGGCGCAAAGGGAGAAAAATACAAATATATATATTTCATCCAAGACTAATAATTTAAATTTATAAGCATGAATGACAAATATACGAACAAAGAAATTGAAAATTAATTACCATAAAGTGAAATATTAATTGTTTAGTGTCGTCTCCTCAGAAGAGGTTCATTGGCAAGTAAAAGTATGTCTCTGAACCTTGATGACGACACTGAAGCGCACATTAAGCGAGACGAAGCGCTCAACATGTTTTGAGCTTCTCTTCAGGGCGTAAGCGTACCTTTGATAACATTGACGAAAATTTGGGTAGATTCTCTTTAATCCAAATGTCTTTCAAGTTTCATGTTTTTTGCTCCAAAAACATGGGAGGGGGGAATCCAACTTGTGAGAAATATTGGAGAAGAATATTATTGAATTGTGTGTCTACATTATTACATAAAGACCCTATTTATAGACACTACAATACAATCCTTTAACAAGTAGGATACTATTTATAGACACTACAATACAATCCTTTAACAAGTAGGATACTATTTACTATTCCTATGACTATTCTTATTCTAAGTACGATTGTATATACTTATTCCAATTCTAACACTCCCCCTCAAGCTGGTGCATACAATTCATCAGTTAGATGGATCGGCCAGGCAGTGGTGGCGCTTATTTATGGAGACCAGGCCAGCTGGGTCTCCGCATATGACATGGACAGAGTTCTCGGAGGGTTTCTTGGCTCAATTTATTCAGCGAAGCGTCAGAGATTAGCTTCGCGATGAGTTTTTGAGATTGGATCAGGGCTCTGTGACTGTCTCTGAGTACGAGGCTAGATTTTATGAGTTATCCCATCATGCCACTATGATATTACCTATAGAAGAGGAGAGAGTTAGATGTTTGTTAGAGGCTTGAGATTCCAACTGCGTATTGAATCGCAGTCTATGGTATCAGCGGGCTGCTTTTTCTGGATGTCATGGACCATGCCAGCATGATCAAGCAGCTCCGTTGCGAGGCCCAACGGGGCAGCGGAAAGAGGACTAGGCAAGATGATAGCTCTAATAGATACCATTCTAGGCCTAGGGATACCCAGGACTAGGTCCAACAGAAGTTTCAATTGGGTCAGCCCAGTCGCCCATTTCAGGCAGCACTGCAGATATTAGAGGGTGACCAGCACCGTCAGGGTAGTTATAGTACCGGTCCAAGTCAGGGCCGAGAAGGTTTCAAACGGCTTTCTCGGGTCAGGGTGGCCAGCCTCCAGTTATGAGTAGATCAGCGCAGGGTTGTTTTACTTGCGAGGGGCTTGACCACTTGTCTAGGAAGTGCCCTATCTCCAGACTAGCCTTACCAGCCCCACAGGCAACGAGATCAGCACCAGTAAGGGCAGAACCTCCAGCTAGGGGAGGAGAGTAGTCATAGGGAGCTCGGGGTGGTCCCCGGGAGGCAAGACAGGTGGCAGGGTGAATGCTCATGGTAGAGGCGCTCAGGGCCATTTCTTTGCAGCCCTAGCCAGGGCAGAGGCCGAGGTGTCGGATGATGTGATCACAGGTACGGTTCTCCTATGCCATCAACCCATTTCAGCTTTATTTGAACCTGGTTCAACTTATTCATTTGCATCTACTTATTGTGTTCCTCGGTTGAGGGTGAATCCAGTGTCGTTAGTGGTGCCTTAGCATGTTTCGATCCCGGTAGGGGATTCTTTAGCTATGAAGTCAGCTCCTCTGGACTCCACCAACCCAAGAGCCTGCAAGCTCTCCCGGCATGAAGTAATAAACTCGTGGGCGTCCTCTCCAATAGCCCCAGAAAACCTCGGCAGTGTCAGTCTAAGGAACACCCCGGGCATCTTCTGCTCCCGAAGTGGCATAACTCCATCTAGAGCATCCGGCTGAACGGCAACCGGTGATGGCAGTTGCTGACCCTCTGGGGCCACTGCTACAGGCTGACCCTTCTGATGAATCTTTGGAACTGTTTGGGTAAGATAACCCTGCGGTGCTGGACTTGGCTCTAGTATAGGTGTTGGGGCCTACTGCTGCTGTTGCATACCCCTTATAGCTGCCAAAATCAGCGTACGCATGGCCTAAAGGTCAGGGACAGCAGCTGGTGCGGGTGGTGGCTGGGCTGGTCCCGGCCCCACTGGCTAAGGGGGAATCTGCTCAATCTGAGGTTCCGCCTCCGACTCTGGAGTCCTCTCTCTATCGCAGCACCATCTCGACCTCGGGGTCGACCTCTACTACACGTGCAATCCATCTTGCAACAGAGTGAAACAAGCAAGATTTCATGAAACCAATTGGACAACGACGCACGAACAGGATACAAAACAAGAAAACATCCTAAAGACACCCTGTAGCCTCCCGAAGATAAGTCACGGATGTCTCCACACCGATCCGCAGGACTCTACTAGATGCTATCTCTATACAAGTGAAATCGACGAACCTGGGGCTCTGATACCAACTTTGTCACGACCCGATTTCTCGAGTCATAATGGCGCCTACCAACCTGTCAATAGGTAAGCCAAAACCCTATCCCTGAACATAGAAATAATGGGACTGAGGGTGGGAACTAACCTCAACTAAGCGAAAGCATAAATAAAGGAACACATAAATGAAAGACGGAAGCAAAAACATCTATATCACAAGTACGTTGATAACTGGTACTCGGACGTGCATCATGAAAATAGATGCAGAGTGTAGCATGAGTACCAATACAATAGGTACCCAGTAGGCATCATAGGCCGACTAAGCAAGAAAGGGAAAAACAGACTGAAAGGATAGAATATACCACAACAAGTGTCAAGAGAGAAGAGAATAACTAAACGATAGAAAGACTAAGAACACCTAATCTAAAACCCAACTGAGCCCCTATAAGCCCGATAGGTACACAGAAGAGCTATTCTACGGAAACAAAGGAACACTAAAATAATGAATTAAATCAACCAACCAACTCTAACCCAGTCAAAAGTCTGACTTCCAAATAGGGTCGTCGGTAAGATAGCAACTCCCGGGGGTCCTACCCAGCCAGTAGAGTGCCAAGGCATGATGACTTCGAAAACCTAAATCTTGAAACGAAACAACCAGCCGATTCCAAAGCTTTAATATCCTGCTGCCCACTTAGCCAACACTCTCGGGGGCCCTACCCAAGCCAGTAGAGTGCGCTCAACAACCCAAATATCTCATATCCGATTGCCCACTTCGCTAATACTCCCGGGGGCCCTACCCAAGCTAGTAGAGTACGTAGGGCCATCCAAATATCCCAAATACCAAGCCAATGTGGATCGCCGTCCACTACCAACCATAGCGCCGTCGAACCAATCTTGAAACATCCGATAGCCAAGGAAAAACCACATGCCTCCAACGACACATCAGCACCACTGAAATGGGGAGTGTAGCTAGAATGTCACACGACACAAAGCCCAAACCAAACTGAAACTATCAGACCTAAGTCTGTTATTTTAGTCTACAAGGACCTAGTCATTCGAATCAACGTCATATACATACCACAGTCAAACAGGTGCATGGGTCTATGGCAACACTAACCTATCCTAGACTAAGGCCACAACATGCTCTAACACTATAAATAGCCAGGCAGATAACCCACATGCATCAACACATAACTGAATCCCCCCGATCACATGATATAGCAACCAGATAGCCTCAAAACAAGCCTAGAAAATGCTTTCTGAGAAGAAGAGAAGAACTACCAGAACCCCCCCCCCCAGATTCACACAAATCCGCAAGTATTCACACATTCCAGCTCAATCTGCAAATATTTAATTAATGTATATAACACATAAAAACAATTAATAGATTCTTTAATAAATTCTTAAAAGATTCCTATTAATTATGCTTTAAAATTCAAATAAATTAAAATTACAACTTGAAAAATATGTTGTTAGTGGAAATTAAACCAAGACTAATACTGTGATTACTTAGTTCTCTTTACTATTACTCGCATATCAATTTTCTTTCACCAAAATTACAACTTAGGGTTATTAATTAGCTTGTTCATTGTTATATTATGGTGAGGCTTTGTGATTCTTAACTAAAATAATTGGCACAAAAAATATTGAGGATAACAAGATCATTCGGACCGCGATGTTGAAGAAGAGCAATGTTGATGTGATAATGAAATCCCAGCAACAAATTCTTGGTGAAGCATTTGATGGAAAAGAGAAAGCCAAGTTACCAGAAAGAGATAGGGAAGCAACACGGATCACTATTGCAAGCATCTAAAGGACAGTTAACTTTGATGATGGTTTTCAAGCAAAAAGAGAGTTGATGGTCATTATGGGTGCTCCACAACGAATTTTTGGCAAAGCATTTGATGGAAAAGAGGAGAAGAAGAAGACTGAGTTGTGGGAGACACAGTTACAAGACGAGAAAGCTAAGTCGCAGCAGAAAAAAGATAGAGAAGCGGCTTGAATTAATTGATATCGCAAGCATGAAAGGGATGGTTGATTTTGAAGATGATCTTCAAGCGAAAGAGGATTTGATGGCCATCATGTGTTCTCCAAGTAGTGGGTAAAAGAGTTTGGATGTTTTTCAATTTAATGTATTTTTCGTTGGACAATTTAGTTTCATTTTTCGACTGGTGGTTTCAATCATCTAATCAAATGTCATAGAAGAACATAAGGGATTTTTATTATTAATGACGTGTTTACTGTTCTATATGGAACATATTTTCCATGAAAACTATTTAAATCATCTCATCGAAAAATATAGATGAATGATTATTGTATGTCAATTGCATACTCAGACTTGTTCTTTTAGAGATACCATCATGAAAATCTATCACCGTATTGTAAAATGTTTTAAATTTTTTTTCTTTTTTTTTTAATATATATATTTCTTCTATACATTCCTTTTTTAGGGCCCAAAAAAAGTTAACTTTTTAGATATTATACATTATTGTAATTATAGTGCTTATTGACTTAGTGATTATGTGTTGTTCAAATTCTTAACTTTCTACCATAGTAAGCAACTAAGATAGTAGTCAATCAACTTTTTGATCGGTTTGAAAGTTAGTCGATTAGTTTTTGCCATATTTTTAGTAGTGTTTTTTAATAGTCTTGGTTAGTTTTCAAGTCCATTTGTTAGTTATGTTAGATCAAAAGTGCTCCACTTCATTACAATTAAAGGACTAAATTAAAGATGCTCGAGGTTATATTTAAGGGACCAAATAGAAAAGTTAACATAGCAATATAATTATAATTGAGTAATTGGCATTACATATCTTTGCCTCATTTCTCAACTTCATTGTTTTTTCATCCAAACTCAGCCTAATTTTTGGTACAGTCAAGGTAAGTAGAGTGTTTTTTCCCTTTAATTCTTTGAAATTTCATTTTGTCGAATTACTCAATAAATATAATTTAAGACTATTTATCTTTGTTTTTCTCTCTTTTGGTATGATTTGATTTTCTAGTTTTGATAATGTTGAAATTAGTGAATGCTTGGGAATTGTTAACAAATTGAGTCAATCAGCATAGATCAAATTATTCTTTGATATTTTTATAAATTTTTGTTTTGAATAGATAAAGATATGAAAAATGTTGTTTCTCATTTCAAATAAAACTTAAAAAAACAAAACTAACCCTTTTTTTGTTCTATTTTTTATGTTTTTTCATAGTCATTTAGATGACTGAAGTAATATCACGACCCTATTTCTAGAGTCATGAAGGCACCTACCAACCCGCCAGTAGGCAAGACAAGCCATGTCCTGTAACTTGTTAGTAATGGGACTGAGGGTGGAAACTAGCCTCAAATAAGCGAAAGCATAAATAAAGGAACACATAAGGGAAAGGCGGAAGTGAACCCAAACTATATACAATAAATGATACCTCCCAGAACCTGGAAGTCACAAGTACAGAGCTACTAAAAGAGTACAAGTCCCAAAAGTGTACCACAGAAACAAGACTATCTCAAAAGCTAAAGACAAGCCAAAATATATATACAGAAGGAGACATGTAATCTCAAAATTCCACGTGCTCACCCTCGCCTCCGGAACAAACTGCAGCAGGCTCGAACTCAACGCCAACAGCTGGTGCTCGGAGCTGCATTACAAAAATAGATGCAGAGTGTAGCATGATTACCAACATAACATGTGCCCAGTAGGCATCATAGGCCGACTGAGCAAGAAAGGTAAAAAAAAAACTGAAAGAATAGAATCTGCACTAACAGAGGTCAAAGGAAATAAGCACAGGACTAACCGACAACAAATCTAAGAATAACTAAACTAAACCTAAATGTCCCCCCCCCCCATAAGACCCAGAAGGTACACTCAAGCATAGACAAGCAAAAACCCAAACGGACCCTCATAAGCCCGACAAGTACACAGAAAGGCTAAAACTATGAGATTGAAGGAAAACCCAACAGCAAACCGAAACCACCAACCAACTCAACTGAACAACCAGCTAACTTCAACCTAGTCAAAAGTTTGACTTCCACATCGGGTTGCCCAGCCAGATAGCAACTCTCGGGGGCCCTGCCCTAGCCAGTAGAGTGCAAAGGGGGCATAACAACTCCTACCAAGGCCCTAATACCTAATCGCCCAATCAGCTAACACTCTCGGGGGCCCTACCCTAGCTAGGAGAGCGCGTGGGGCATGTCGACTCCAAAGAGGACCTCAAATATCTTTTACCCAATTGCCAAGCTGTCTAACAATCATGGGGGCCCTGTCCAAAGTCAAAAACACAGGCCCGCAACATATCCTCAAGGACCTGAAGAGTACGCTCTGACTAGCCATCAGTCTGTGGGTGAAAAGTTATGCTAAGATCGACACGGGTGCCCAACTCCACCTTAAATACATTTCCAAAAGCTAGAAGTGAACTGTGAACCCCAGTCTGAAATGATAGAAATAGGCACACCATGAAAACGGACCACCTCTCGAATGTAGATATGGGCTTAACTCTAAACACTGAGAAAGTATGAATTGGAAGGAAGTGTGCTGACTTGGTCAATCGATCCACGATGATCCAAATGCTATCAACACCCCTGGAAGTTGGTGGTAATCCCATAATGAAATCCATGGTGATACGCTCCCACTTCCACTCAGGAATGGGTAATCTCTACAACTCCCCACCAGGCCTTAAATGATCGGCCTTCACCTCGAACAACACAAGCAACGGGACATATAGTCTGAGATGTCCCTCTTCATACCGCTCCACTAGTAATGCTGCCTCAAATCACTATACATCTTAGTAGTGCCCGGATGGATAGAATACCTGGAATCATGGGCCTCGTTAAGGATCAGTTGAATCAAATCCCCAACTCTCAGAACACAAATCCGGTCGGCAAACCTCAACACCCCATCTGAATCTAGAGTAGCCTGCCCGGTATCACCTGCCAATACTCTATATCAGAGTGCCACCAAAGACTCATCCTCAAACTGACGACTTCGGATCTGATCAAGTAGGGATGACTGAACTCCCTCATAGGCTAACACCCGAATGGTATCTGAAACATCAAGCCTGATCATCTGGTTGGCTAGGGAGTGGATGTCCTAAGCCAAAAGTCACTCCAAAACACAAAGGAAGGCTAGACTACCCATACTCATAGCCTTCCCGCTCAAGGCGTCTGCTAACACATTCGCCTTGCCCTGATGGTATATAATAGAGAGATCATAGTCCCAACGACGCTATCTCGAATTAAGATCCCTCTGGGTCATAATGTATTGAAGGCTCCTATGATCAGTGTAGATCTCACATTGAAATCCATATATGTGATGCCTCTAGATCTTAAGCGCGAAAACTACCGCCCCCAACTCGAAGTCTTGAGTGGGGTAGTTACGCTCATGCAGCTTAAGCTACCTCGATGCATAAGCAATAACCTGACCCTTCTACATCAAAAAACCACCTAAACCCACGTCGGATGCGTTACAATAAATCGTGAAGCCCTCGCCTTCAATTGGAAGAATCAAAATAGGAGCAGTGGTAAGCAACTCCTTAAGCCTCAGAAAGCTCCTCTCACACTCCTCCGACCACACAAAGGGAACATCCTGGCGAGTCAATCGAGTCAAAGGCGCCGTTATAGAAGAGAAACCCTCAACAAAACACCTGTAGTATCCTACCAATCCGACGAAGCTCTGAATCTCAATCACCGAGGTGGGCCTAGCCTAATCATGGATAACCTCAATCTTTGTCGGATCCACTATAATGCAATCCTTAGACACCACGTGCCCCAAGAATGATACGGACACAAGCCAGAACTCAAACTTTGAGAACTTGGCATAAAGCCGATGATCTCTCAAAGTCTGCAGCACTATCCTCAAATTTTGCTCATGCTCGCTATGGCTCCGCGAGTGCACCAAGATATCATCAATGAAGACTATGACAAAGGAGTCCAAATACGGCTTGATTACACGAGTCATCAAGCCCATGAAAGCAGCAGGGGTATTAGTCAACCCAAAAGACATCACTAGGAACTCAAAATGGGCATACGAGTCCTAAATGCCATCTTAGGGATGTCCGCTGCTCTAATCCTCAACTGGTGGTAGCCAGACCTCAAGTCAATCTTAGAAAACTCTAAGGCACCCTGAAGCTGGTCGAACATATCATCAATTCGAGGCATGGGGTAACGGTTCTTCACCGTCACCTTATTCAACTGCCTGTAATCAATGCACATCCACATAGTACCGTCCTTCTTCTTCACAAACAGGACTGGGGCATCCCAAGGAGATACACTAGGACGAATGAACCACTTACCCAAGAGATCTTGAAGCTGAACACTGAGCTCCTTGAGCTCTGCGGGGGCCATATGGTTCGGTGGGATGGAAATAGGACGAGTACCCTACTCCAAATCAATGGCAAAGTCAATATCCCAATTTGGGGGTAGGCGAGGAAGGTCGGCAAGAAAGACATCTGCATACTCTCGGACTATAGGCACGGAATCAACGGTAGGTTCCTCCCTACTAACATCTTTAACATATGCCAAATGAGCCAAACACCCGCTAGCCACCAACCTCCGAGCCTGAACATAAGAAATCACCCCAACCGGCGTGCGACTACAAGAACCCTACCACACCACCGGCGAAATACCAGGCATGACTAAAGTAACGGTCTTGGCATAGTAATCCAAGACCTTTCGATGAGGGGCTAACCAGTACATACGCAAAATCAAGTCAAAATCCAACATACTAAGCGCAATAAGATCAGCCCGAGTGTCCTGCCCCTGAATAGTCAGCACACAAGATCTATAAACCTGATCCAATACTAAAGAATCACCTACAGGGGTCAAAACATGCAATGGTACCTCTAAGGGCTCTCGACTCACCCCCAATCGAGGAGCACAATAAGCAAACACATACAAATAAGTGGAACCTAAATCAAATAAAGTTGAAGCAGGCTGATGGCATAAAAGAATCATACCTATAATCACATTATCCGATGCCTCGGCCTCTACTATGGCTAGAGCTGCATAGAAATGACCCTGGGCGCCTCTACCCCATGCATTCACCAAGCCATCTGCCCTACCTCCCTGGGGACCTCCCCGAACACCCTAGTATTGTCCTCCTCCCCTAGCTGGAGGTGCTGCTGCTAGTGTCGGTATCCCTACCTTTGAGGCTGGTAAGGCTGATCTGGAGATAGGGAACTCCCTGGACCAACGATCAAGCCCCCCACAAGTAAAACAACCCTGCAACAACCTGCTCACAACTAGAGATCGGCCACCCCGACCTGAGAAACCCATCTTAATATCCCCTCAGCCCTGACTCAGACTGGCACTATAACCACCATAACGGTGCTGGTCACCCACCACAATCTGCAACAACGCCTGACACGGGTGGCTGGGCAGACCCGACTGGAACCTCTGCTGGACTCGATCCTGAGTAACTCTAGGCCTAGGAAGAGGCCTACGAAAATGATCATCCTGCCTGGCCCTCTTGAGTCTGCCCCCTTGGGCCTCGCGACGGAGCTGCTCAAGCGTGCGGGCGTTGTTCACAACATCCAGAAATGAACAGCCTGCTGAAACCATAGACTGTGACTCAATATGCAGCGACAACCTCAAACCTCTAACGAAACACCTGACTCTTTCCTCCTCCGTGGGCAAGATCATGGTGGCATGATGGGATAACTCATGGAATCTCTCCTCATACTCAGTACTGTGATGGAGCCCTGCTTCAACCTCGAGAACTATCATGAAGCTGATCTATGACACCCTGTGGGATAAACCTAGCCTGAAAGGCCTCTAAAAACCCTGTCCACAATACCGATAGGGACCCAACTGGCCTGGTATCCATATGCGATTTCCACCACTGTCAAGCTGGCCCGTCTAACTGATAAGCTATGAAGTCAGCTCCCCTCGACTCCACCAACCCAAAAGTATGCAATCGCTCCTGATAAGTAGTAAGAAACTCCTGGGCATCCTCGCCAACTGCCCCAGAAAACTTCGGCGGTGACAATCTCAGAAACACCCCTAGCAACTTCTTCTCCCACAATGGCATGACCCCATCTAAGGCATCCGGCTAAACAGCGGTTGGTGCTGGCGGTTGATGAACCTCTGGGGCTGCTGCTGCAGGCTGACTTTGCAGTGCTAGAGCTGGCTCTGGAAGTTGTGCTGGGGCCGGTGTTGCTGCTGAATACACCCTATCGCTGCTAGTATCTACACGAGCATGGCTTGAAGGTTAGGGGTGGCAGCTGGCGCAGGTTGTGGCTGGACTAGTCCCGGACCCATCGGCTGAGGAGGAATCTGATCTAACTGAGTCTCTACCTCTAGCTCTGAATTTGTTGATCTATCTGCGGGCCTGGGTGCGTCACCCCCGATCGCTCTACCACGCGTATTAGCCATCCTGTGATAGAATGAAACAAGTAAGATTTCATGAAACCAATCAGACAACGATAAGTCACGGACGTCTCCGCACCGATCCACATGACTCTACTAGATGCTAGCTCTGTACAAGTGAGACCCACGAACCTGGGGCTTTGATACCAACTTGTCATGACCCAATTTCTCGAGTCATGATGACGCCTACCAACCCGCCAGTAGGCAAGCCATACCTTGTCCCGGAACTTGTCAGTAATGGGACTGAGGGTGGAAACTAGCCCCAACTAAGTGAAAGCATAAATAAAGGAACACATAAGGGAAAGGCGGAAGTGAATCCAAACTATATACAATAAACGATACCTCCCAGTACCTGGAAGTCACAAGTACAGACCTACTAAAAGAGTAAAAGTCCCAAAAGTGGACCACAGAAATAAGACTGTCTCAAAAGCTAAGGACAAGCCAAAATATATATACAGGAGGAGATAGTAATCTCAAAATGCCATGTGCGCACCCTCGCCTCCGGAACAGACTGCAGCAGGCTCAAACTCAATGTCGATAGCTGGTGCTCAGACCTGCATCACAAAAATAGATCCAGAGTATAGCATAAGTGCCACCACAACAGGTACCTAGTAGGCATCATTGGCCGACTAAGCAAGAAAGGTAAAAACAGACTGAAAGGATAGAATCTACAATAACAGAGGGTCAAAGGAAATAAGCACAAGACTAATCGACAACAAATCTAAGAATACCTAAACTAAACCTAACGAGGGGCCCCATAAGATCTAGAAGGTACACACAAGCACAGACAAGCAAAAACTCGAACAGACCCTCATAAGCCCGACAGGTACACAAAAAGGCTAAAACTACGAGACTGAAGGAAAACCCAACTGCAAACCGAAACCACTAACCAACTCAATCGAACAACCATCCAACTTCAACCCAGTCAAAAGTATGACTTCCACATCAGGCTGCCCAACAAGATAGCAACTCTCGGGGGCCCAGCCCTAGCCAGTAGAATGCAAAGGGGGGCATAACAACTCCTCCCAAGGCCCTAATACCCAATCGCCCAATCAGCTAACACTCCTGGGGGCCCTGCCCTAGCCAGATAGAGTGAGCCAGCAAACACTCCGGGGGCCCTGCCCATCCAGTAGAGCGTGTGGGGCGTATCAACTCTGTAAAGGATTTTAAATTCCAAGCCATCATGGATCACCGTCCACCACCAACCACATCACCATAGAACCGACCTCGAGACGACGTAATTCAAGTAAACACCACGCATCTGACAACGCATCGGCACCACATAAATGGGGAGAGGAACCAGAGGATCACAAACAATATCAAGCCAAAGCTAGGTTCATTCTATCAGGCAAGAACCTGCTATTCCGGTCTAGAAGGACCTAGTCCATCTGTATCGACGTCGAATACATACCATATCAAAATAGGTGCATGGGTCTAAGGCAATAATAGCCTAACCTGGTCTAAGGCCGAAAACATGCTCCAACATAAATAAACAACCACCCAGATAAACCACATGCTTCAACACCCAAACAACCCCTCGATAGCATGATAATACTCCCAAAACAGCCCAAAAATCAAACCTAAAACATGGTTTCTAAGAAGAAGAGAAGAAACACAAGAACTCCACACCAGATTCACACAAATCAGCATGCATTCACACAATCCAGCTCAATCCAAAAAGAAGGGAACCTGTAACCTACCACAAGCCCGACCGCGCACGCTCTTAATCACTCTGCCAGAGCTTTTCTCTTCCAAACGGCCTCGGATCGCTGCCACACTATCACAAAATAGAATCACAGCATCAGCACGGTCGTTTAGACACTAAAATCAGCAAAATCAGAGACCGACCAATTTCAGAGTCAATCAGGAAATGTGAGACTCGCTCAGGAATGTCCAGAATTGACTCCATGAAAAGATCCTAACCCCCCCGAGCTCTTGTTCAGAAATGAAACCCCTATCGGGCCTCAAAACCGTCGACAAATCAAGAAACCAAAACATGCAAAACTTTACAAAAACAAGCCTAAGGCAGCCACTTACGCCTCAAATTTACGAGAATCGGATGTCACCCAATGCTATCCGAGCAATAACCCACGAAGCCTACATAATTCTGAATACCTGGGACTTTGAATCACCAAAAACCACTTAAAACGAAGAAGGAATCAATTTTCAAAACTTATGAAAAGAAAGAACCTGACTACCCCTTTATATTAACTGCCAGACACACAGACCTCCGCGAACGCGGAGTGAAAACAAACATACCTCCGCAAACGTGGCCAGGTGCTTGTGAACGTGGAGAAAAAGAATCTACACCTCCGAGAACACAGAGCCCTATCTGTGAACACGGAGAAGGAACTCCTAGACCTCCGCGAAAGCAGAGACCTATCCGCGAACACAGAGACCTATCTGCGAACGCGGAGAAGAGAAACACATTTATCCGCGAATGCGGAGCCAGGACCATGAATGCAGAGAAGAGATGGGTCTGCAACATTAGCTGTTGCACCAGTTGAACTTTGGCTTTGGCCAAATCTCTGAAAAGATGCTCAGGATTCTTTCGGAACCCCGTGCACGCAAACGAGATATGCTACCCCATCAAAATTGACATTTCAGACTCAATGGCATTGTCAAAATTTCTATACGAGGTCATTTCGACAAAATGTGGATCCCATACCCAAAGCACCATTTTAGCCAAATTCCACCAAAGGCCTCGGAATAGGTCAGAAGCCCCGAAAAGCACACGAAGGATAATTCTAGACCAAATTCAGCATTCCAAAACTAATTGTATTGACGGAATTCTCATCCGAGCGTGTTTACCAAGAATGTTGACCAAAGTCAACCTTGAGCAAAATTTCAAAGGGTAAAGCACCAAATAGCCCCAAAGTCACACCGGAAGCCTCGGGGCTCAGACCAACCATTCTTTAAGCCTAATTTGGCCACTTCGGAGCTGATGGAACCGTTAGAATCCTATTATGAGGTTGTTTACCTGAGGTTATGACCGAAATCAGCTTTTCAAGTTTTAAAAACTCCAAAATAGGAAAACGGGCATAAAACTCAAATGAATGACCCGGCGACCGAACAGTCAGTGCCAACAAGTCATAAATGACTTGGAGTCACTATAGGAACGCTCTAAACGATGGAAAAAAGGCATTAACACAAAAATAACCTAGAGGGTCATTACAGGCAAAATGTAGGTGTCAATGAATGGATACAACTATTTACTTTGAAAAATCATACCATATAGATAACTCTATAATCTATTCAGTAAAACATAAATTGAACTTTCTATAATAGTTTCAACAAGTTTTAACTTTAGGTTTGTCCATAGAGCAAACGGGGGTCAAAAATTTAAAACTATCATTTTCAAATTACACGTACATCACCACATTATTTGCACATTCCCTAACATTTTCTACAAAGTTCTCTTGCAACACAATGTCCCTATTATCAAGCTTATTCTCAATTTTTTGAGTGCTGATTTGAATAATTCAGATATTGATCATCAAATGTCGACATACTGCTTGATGAATATTAATGTCAGCTAGCTAGCTAGGTTATACTATTAGTATAGCCATATTAATGATTTATTCCCTAACTAATGTTTGTTACACTTTAAATAACAATCTAATCAAGTTTAAAGTAATATTAAGCTGTCTTAAAAGAGGATTTTAAGTTCTTACAAAGTTTAGAGACATTTCATAGTTAGAACTAATCACTCATAGATGGGGACCGTGTGGGTCGAACCATCACCAGAATTAAGCACAATGCCTGGCTGAAAAATAACAAATAAAATTAGTGACTGGATAAAATTAAACAATAGAGAAGCAGTATTTCTTCTTCTACTTAGCAGTTAGGCGACCATTAGAAAACTGAGAGAGAACAGCCTGGATTGTGACATACATGGATGGAACACTGAATTTCTCAAACATGATTTCGGTCATTTTCTCCCGATTTACTTTGAGGTTAAGTGGTACTTCCGTAAAAGAATGGGATGCATGCTCCTCGGGAGCAACACGGAGTTCATTGTAAAATATGTGATGCAAAATTTTCTCCATATGAACATAAGAATCTTGTTGTCCCATACAAACCATGATGCCAGCATGACGAGGAACACCAACTATACTTTGGAAAATAGTCTTTGGAGCATGATCCCCAGCAAACCCAGCCTAAAGAAGCAAGTGTTTGAATATCCATTAAAGGGAAATACAATGAATAAAACTGAAATCACAAATGGTTTGTTCTTAGTTCTGTTATCGATAACAAGTGTTTGAATATCTATCCCATCAGCCATCTTGTAAGGACTTTAAAAACTATTTTTACAAGTCAGTGAGAAAGAGTAATTTACTGCAAGTGAAAAATGTTAAGATCAGAGAAAAATGATAATTGTATTGATTGCTAGTATGATTTACAGACTTAAAGGTATGCTAACAACTACTACTAAGCCTCTCTATATAAGCAAATGTGGTAACTAACTCTTAAGTTGTTAACTTAACTAACTAACTTCTGTTAATTAACAGTAGTACATTTAACCAGCTGCTTAACATCCTCCCTCAAGCTATGTGTGCGGAAAACATTCTTCATTCCTAGCTTTGTAAGTAGATATGCATGTTGTATATGAGTAAGTCCTTTGGTGAACTAGTCTACAGGCTGTTCACTTGTCTTCAAGTACATAGGCTGAACCATACTGTCATGACCTAAAGTACCCCCTAGATGTGACATGGCATACAAGACCCCGAAAATCCCTATACATGCCACTTAGCATACATCATACAAGATAATAGTAGATAAGATGTTCAAAAGATAATTTATATCAAAAGAGTAGCAGAAGTCTAAACATAGTCTCAAAGCCATCTAATACATGAATAGAAAGAAAGTGAGACGTAACCCATACATTTCTTAAAAGTAAAATGACAAAAAAGAGTAAATGAGGCTATGTCCTCGGATGTATGAGGACTCACCAAATCTTCAACTCTCGAAAGCAATGACTAGCCACGGGTGGATGGAGATAAGCCAAACCCTACACTTAAGAAAATGTAGGCAAGAGTATGTGTTAGTACAAAATGTACCAAGTATGATAACTATGCACAGGGGTTATGAAATCATGCAAAAAGGGCTATAAATAAGATATAATGACCAAGTTAAATCATAGGATAACATGGTAGGGAAAAAAATAAGATAAAAGTCATGATCAATGCAAGGAAATCATCTTGAATCAACATGTGTTAAAAAGCCTTTCGAAAGTAACCTTAGTTCATTATTGTGGGAAGTGAGCCTTAATCAACATAGAACATGTGAGCTATAATATGGAATCTGGTATATCCCTCATACCGAAAGAAGGGTAATCTACTTGCCAAGGTAGAATCCGTACACACACCATCATTTGTTAAAGTGGATCCACTAGCTAATGTCTATCAAAGACAATCATCCTATGGGGGCACATAGGTATGGGATAAAGAGATTGCTACTAGAAACCCGGCCTATACTACGGGAGAGCTTCCATCTGGATATCCTCTCGATGCTAAGCATAAATCCCACGAAATAGTCATACTTTTAACTTGCATTATTATTGAGAGACATGGGTATCCAATGCTTGTCTTATCATTAGAATAGCTCCTTAGATCATGCGTGAGAAAACCTTTCACCATCCATGATCTTTTCATAATAGCTTTATAAAGCCCATAGTCATTAAAACTTCATACTAGAAGCGCCATACTACTAATGGAAATAGTTTTTAAAATGTGATCTATGATCATTGATGGCATAACTGGCTACCATACTAATCAGGACCTAATTTGAGAAAATAGCCCGAAAAGCATTGATGGCAAATCTAGATTTCATTCATGCCTTGTGGCAAAGCTTCAAAGAACAAATAAAAACTTTCATCTATAAGCTTACTTGAGTCATAAACACTGCTTTAATAAAACATGCACAATTTTCATAAATTCATGGATCATAGTTCAAGACCTAATCATAAGATCAAAGTATAGAAATCATGGATTTCACAGGGTTCGTGGTAATTCAACTTAAAAACATGCAATTAGCTCATAACATGAATAAAAAGGCTTAAATCAATCAATTAAATCATAATTGGAAAGAACCAATGTGATAGAAGAAAACCCTAATTTCAATTGGAGAATCTAACTTTACAAAATTGGAAAATTTAGAAACCCTATAGAGGAAAGGAATTCATAGGTGAAAGTCATCATACCTTGACGCCAAAAACTTGAAATCAATGGAGTATTAGGAGGCTTGATCTTGAAACCCTAGATCTTCCTTCTTCTTCTTCTTCTTCAAGCTCTAGCGAGAGAAATATTTGGGGAAGATTTTGGAGGATGTTTAGGGTTCAGGGCTGCTTTTCAGGTGTTGGCCCAAGCCGTGATGGCTCAAGCCAATAGGGAGATTGTGGCTCCCGTGAACCCAAATGTGGGTACGGCGGCGTCAAGAGTGAAGGACTTCACCAGGATGAACCCTCCGGAGTTTCACGTTTCTAAAGTGGAGGAAGATCCTCAAGAGTTTATTGATGAGGTTTATAAAATGTTGATGATCATGGGAGTGTCACTGACTGAAAAGGTAGAATTGGCCGCCTACCAACTCAAGGGTGTCGCTCAAATTTTGTACAACCAATGGAAGAGTGAGATGGCGGCTGATGAAGGTCCTCTGGAGTGGGAGAAATTCAAGGGTGCTTTCCTCGATAGATTTTTTCCCCTTGAGATGAGGGAGGCTAAGGTACTCAAGTTCATCAACCTTCGTCAAGGGAGTATGGGTGTGAAAGAGTATGGTTTGAAGTTCACACAGTTGGCTCAATATGCTCCTTCTATGGTTGCCGATCCTAGGGTAAAAATGAGCAAATTTATTCGGGAGTATCTGAAATGGTGGTCAAGGAGTGTTGTACTGCCATGCTTATTAATGATATGGATATTTCTCGCCTCATGATTCATGCACAACAAATAGAGGAGGAGAAGCTCAAGGAAAGGTCTAGGGACTTCAAGAGGGCTAATACCGGTGATGGTGGGTTCTCTCATTCAAGGTCCGATGGACATGGTCGTTTCAAGCCTAGACAAAGGTTCTCCTAAGTTCAACAAAGAAAGGGTGTTTAACCCTATGCCTCAAGGAGGAATGGTAGTGGCTCCTCATTGCCTACTTGTGCAAAGTGTGGGATGAAACACGAGGGTACTTGTCTAGCCGATTCAAATGCATGTTTTGGATATGGTAAGATGGGTCATAAAGGAAGGGATTGTCCCTTGGCTACTAATAAGGGAGGAGAAAATCATCGAAGGGATCAACCCTAAAATCCGACAAGTTCTAGTAGAAATCAAAAGCAAAACAGGTTCTATGCACTTCAGGCCCGTCATGAGCAAGAGGGTTCTCCAGATGTGGTTACCGGTATGTTGAAAATCTTCCACTTTGATGTTTATGCTTTGCTTAATCCCGGTGCTATGTTGTCTTTTGTGATGCCTTATGTAGCTACGAAGTTTGATGTTGTTTCGGTTGTGTTGTTGGATCCATTATGTGTCTCTACTCCTATTGGTGAATCTATTGTGGCTAAGAGAGTCTATAGAAATTGTTCCGTCTCTTTATTCCATAGAGTCACTCATGTGGATCTTGTAGAGCTTGATATGCTAAACTTTGATGTTATCCTCGGGATGGATTGGTTGCATTCTTGTTATGCCTCTATTGATTGTAGGACCCGAATGGTCAAGTTCCAATTTCCAGATGAGCCTGTCCTGGAGTGGAAAGGTGGAAATTTTACGCTTAAGGGTCAATTTGTTTCTTATCTACAAGCTAGAAAGATGATTTCTAAGGGTTGCATGTACCATCTTGTTAGGGTGAGGGATGTAAATTCCAAAACCCCTACTCTTGGGTCAGTCCCTGTTGTTAATGAATTTCCGGAAGTGTTTCCCGATGATTTACCCGGTGTTCCTCTCGAGAGGGAAATAGACTTTGGTATTGACATTCTCCCTGATACGCAACCTATCTCTATTCCTCCTTATAGAATGGCTCCGGCAGAACTTAAGGAACTAAAGGAGCAATTGAAAGATTTGTTGGATAATGGTTTCATCCGACCAAGTATTTCTCCCGAGAATTGATGATTTGTTTGACCAACTCCAAGGGGCTAGTTATTTCTCTAAGATTGATCTTCGTTCGGGCTATCACCAATTGAAGGTAAGGGATGATGACATTCCGAAAATAGCTTTCCGGACAAGATATGGGCACTATGAGTTTCTAGTGATGTCTTTTGGGTTAACTAATGCTCCGACCGTGTTCATGGATTTGATGAATCGGGTGTTTAGACAATACCTTGATATGTTCGTCATTGTGTTTATACATGATATCTTGATTTACTCAAGGAGTGATAGTGAACATGCTGATCATTTGAGGATTGTGTTGCAAGTCCTCAAGGACCAACAACTCTTTGCTAAGTTAGAGAAATATGAGTTTTGGTTAAGGTCTGTAGCCTTCCTTGGTCACATTGTTTCCGGTAAAGGTGTCGAGGTAGATCCTAAGAAGACGGATGCGGTTAAGAATTGGCCTAGACCTCTATCACCTTCGGATATTCATAGTTTCTTGGGTTTAGCCGGTTACTATCTAAGGTTTGTTGAAAGGTTTTCTTCAATTGATTCACCATTGACGGCTCTAACTCAAAAGAAGGCTAAGTTTTCTTGGTCCGAAAGGTGTGAAGCGAGTTTTCAAGAGTTGAAGGATAAACTTACCTCAGCTCCGGTGTTGACCCTACCAGAAGGGTCCGATGGGTTTGTGGTCTATTGTGATGCTTCCAGAATTGGGTTAGGGAGTGTACTTATGCAAAATGGGAAAGTCATTGCTTATGCTTCAAGGCAACTAAAGGTGCATGAAAAGAATTACCCTACCCATGATTTGGAGCTAGCGGCAGTTGTGTTTACTCTAAAGATATGGCGGCATTACTTGTATGGTGTCCATGTGGACGTTTTTACCGACCATAAGAGTTTGCAATATGTATTTAAGCAAAAGGATCTAAATATTCGCCAACGGAGGTGGCTTGAGCTATTAAAGGACTATGAGATGAATGTCCTCTATCACCCTGGCAAGGCTAACGTGGTGGAAGATGCTCTTAGTCGGATGTCAATGGGTAGTGTTGCCCATATTGAGGATGGTAAAAGGGAACTAGTTTGTGATGTCCATAGGTTGGCCCGTTAGGGTGTCCGATTAGTTGATTCCACCCAAGGTGGTGTTATGGTCCACAATGGTTCAGAATCTTCCTATGTGCAGGATGTGAAAGCTAAGCAAGATCTTGATCCGAACCTAGTCAAATTGAAAGAAGCAGTGCTAAAGAAGTCCGTTGAGGCTTTCTCCCGGGGGGAGATGGAGTGCTTAGATATCAGGGTCATTTATGTGTCCCTAATGTAGAAGACCTAAGAGGACAAATCTTGATTGAGGCCCATGGTTCTCGTTATTCCATTCACCCGGGAGCTACCAAGATGTACCGTGACTTGCGGGAGATCTATTGGTGGAATGGGATGAAGAAGGATATTGCGGGATTTGTGGCTAGATGTCCTAATTGCCAACAAGTGAAGGTTGAACACCAAAGACTGGGAGGTCTGTCCCAAGATATTGACATTCTTACTTGGAAGTGGGAAGATGTGAACATGGTCTTTATTGTTGGCTTGCCGCGCACTCGGCACCAGTATGATTCGATTTGGGTGGTTGTAGATCGTATGACGAAATCAGCCCATTTCATTCCCGTCAAGGTTTCTTATTCAGCGGAGGATTATGCTAAGTTGTACGTAAGGGAGATGGTTAGGTTGCATGGAGTGCCTTTATCCATTATCTCTGATCGTGGTACACAGTTCACTTCTCAATTTTGAAAATCTTTCCAAAAAGGTCTCGGTACTCGTGTTAAACTTAGCACAGCCTTTCATCCCCAAACCGATGGGCAAGCGGAGCGTACCATCCAAACTTTGGAAGATATGTTGAGAGCTTGTGCAATTGACTTCAAGGGTAATTGGGATGATCATTTGCCTTTGATTGAGTTTGCTTATAATAACAGCTACCATTCTAGTATTAGTATGGCTCCATTTGAAGCTCTCTATGGTAGGAGGTGTAGATCCCCCATAGGTTGGTTCAAAATTGGGGAAGTTGCCTTGATAGGCCCCGAGTTAGTGCATGAAGCTACGGAGAAAGTTCGGCTTATTAGAGAAAGGCTGAAAATGGCACAAAATCGACAAAAGTCTTATGCCGATGTTAGAAGAAGAGAATTAGAATTTGATGTTGATGATTGGGTTTACTTGAAAATTTCACCTATGAAGGGTGTAATGAGATTTGGGAAGAAAGGGAAGCTTAGTCCCCGTTATGTAGGCCCATATCAGATTTTGAGGCGTGTTGGTAAAGTTGCTTATGAGATAGATTTGCCTAATGAGTTGGCATCAGTACATCTGATTTTCCATGTCTCATTGTTGAGAAAGTGTGTTGGTGATCCGTTGACTATAGCGCCTTTAGAAGATCTTGGCATTAAGGATAGCCTTTCTTATGAAGAGGTTCCGGTTGAGATTCTAGACCAACAAGTCCGGAAGTTAAGAAATAAAGAGATTGCTTCCGTGAAAGTTCTATGGAGGAATCAATAAGTTGAGGGTGCTACTTGGGAGACTGAGGCCGATATGATATCCCGCTATCCTCATCTTTTTCCTTCCGATCCTCCTCTAGCTTGAGGTACCTAGTTCCTCATGGTTCATTCTTTTGGTCTCATGTGTCATAGTTGATTTCCATGATTCCTTGATTTATGCATGTTCATGAAGAGTCTAACATGATATATGTGCATTGAGTATGAGTTGCATAAAGTCTTCATGAATTTTGTATTCAGCATGCTTTAGCTTGGAGTTGATGTTTCCTCTTCGGATATGTGCATGTACGTGCTTGCATGCTAGGTTGGGTTGTTAGTCCGAGTCTATCACCCTTCTCAGGATATCCAGGTTCTCATTCGAGGACGAATGTTTCCAAGGGGGAGATATTGTAACACCTCAGTTTTTGAAAAGAAAGAAAATGCAGTTTTAAAATTTTTTCTGGTGCCAGTGACGACGGAGGCCATCTACGGACCGTGGGTGGAGTGACGGGCCGTAGATGGGAACCGTTGATGGCCCTGCCAACCTTATGAATTTTGAGTTTCTGAACCTTGACCTACGGAATAGCATGACGATTCGTAGTTCGGTTGACGGGCCGTAGATGGGTTCCGTAGATGCCTTCTAGACTTAGCCAAATTTTCAGTCCAAAATGAACTTTCTGAATCGATTGACGGAAGAGCAGGACGGTCCGTCAGTGGATGTACGGACCGTAGATCGTGTCCGTCGATTGGCCCTGACAGTTTTATTTAAGGGCTTTTTGGACTTTTCCCTAAATGTTTATTCCTTATACTAGACGATTTTTCCCCTTAACCTTGGCCCTATTTATATTTCCTAAGCCCTAATCCCTTCATTCTAACTCTCATCTCCTAAAAATATTCCTCTCTCTAGAAGAACAAGAAGGAGAAGAAGAGAGCTAGGGTTCTCATCAAGGTCATCAATCCTCCTTTTATTTCAAGGCATTGGCATTGAGGTATGATAGTATTTACCATTTGGAGTCTTTTCTCCAATGGGTCCTCTTTTCCTTAAGGTTTTCAAGGTTTAGTCTTGCCCGAGAGAGCTAGAGTTTTGACAAATTCTTATGGGTTCTTCATTATGCTTTCCATTGTTGATGTTATGGTTGATAGTGCACGATCTAGCGTGGTAAAGTAAGCTAGTGCATGATTTAGCATGGTTTACATGCAACTTGATGAATCCCATGAGCTTATGATAAGTTTCCCCCAATTTATGATTATGTTTATGATTGTGGGTTGATTGAGAAAAGGTGAATTGCATGAACTCTTTGTGAATTTAGTTAAGGATTGTGATTATCAAGCTATGAATTTCATGTAAGACTATTAATGATGAAAAGAGGATATTTTATGAAAAGATGCATGTTGAATCAAAATCTATGATTTTCCTCTAATATGTGGGTTCCCTCAATTATGACTAAATTGCCTTGATTTATGGCTTTCTAAGTATTAGCTTGCATTGAATTGCATGTTTTGAGGTGAAGCTTATGAACCCATGATTTATGAGTTAAGAGCATGAGGAGCTATGTAAATATGAAGCTTGTGAACTCATGCATGTTTTATGAAGTTTATGATATGTTAGTGCAATTGTTGAGTTGTGAAAGGGTTTCTCATGTAATGCTCAACCTATGAATGTGAAAGGTTTTCTCACACGTAATGATTCATAACTTGTTAACAAGTTTGCTCAACTAAGCTTGAATCCATGATTAAGGAGCCATTCTATGAAGGGACAAGAGGCGATTACCCATGTTCCCTAACGTAGACAAGAGGTGATTACCCATGTCTACTAATAATGAAATCACGACTAATAGAAGAACAAGAGGCGATTACCCATGTTCTTAAGGAGCTATTCTAATGAATAAAGGGACAAGAGGTGACTACCCATGTCCCATAACCTATGTGCCACCATAAGGTGATGGTCTATGATAGACACTATCTAGTGGATCCACATAAGCTAAAAAGTTCATGGTCTTACATTGGCAAGTAGGACACCCCTTTTCGGTGTGGGGCAGACACCAGATTCCATGTTGATAGCTCACATGGTCTCATATGTCGGTTAAGGCTATTTCCCCATAACTAATGAACAAGTGTTATGATGATGATCTAAGGTAAAGTAAAGGAAAGATGAATGGCTTGTCTGTCATGATTATATGTCATTCTAGCATGGTTTATATGCCCTTTGTGCATTGCTATCATACTTGGTACTTGATTGTACTAACGCATACTTTTACCTACATTGATTCTATTAATGTAGGACTTGGCGGTTCTTCTCATCCCACTAGTGGCTAGTCAGTTCCAGTGATAGTGAAGACTTGGTGAGGCCTCCTATGTCCGAGGACCTAACCTTGTTACATTTTCATGCTTTTCGTTATACTTTTGGATATTGTACTGGGCTGCGTCCCAAATCTTCATTTCTATTCTATCATGTTAGATGGCTTGAGACATGAGATGTAGCCTTCCGCTGATGTTTTCTTAAACTCTGTTGTGATTTTATCTTTTGGACTATTTAATTTCTACTATCTTGTATGAATGTATGCTAAGTGGCTTGTATGAGGGCTTTCGGGGTCTTGTACACCATGTCACGTCTAGGGGGTACCTTGGGTCGTGACACTCAGGGGGATTCATCCTAGTGAAGTCCCTTACCCTAGTTGCCGACGTACCTATCCTTGGGTTCACGAGGTCCACAACCTCCCTATTTGCTTGAGCCTTCATAGCTTGGGCCAATGCGTTAAATGCACCTCAAAACTTATCATTAGTGACTTGCTCGGCTAAAGGGTTGATCGGCACTTGGGGAACCTCTTGTCTCACAATTTTTACAAACATTCCTATTCCTTCTCACGGGATTCCTTCATGGAGGCATATTCTGAAAAGCATAAATAGGAGTTAGGAGAGGAGAACCTTTATAGAGTTAAACTCTATGGCACAGCTTTAGAGAAGTAAAAGATGTGGAGTTTCCTAAACATCTTATAGCCACTCATTCATAAGTGTGGCGTGTTTCACACCCATGAACAAGACTCTACTCGACGTATCCTAGGACCTTTCTAAAACCTTATGCTCTGAATACCAAGTTTGTCACGACCTAAAGTACCCCCTAGACGTAACATGGCGTACAAGACCCCAAAAGGCCCTACACAAGCCACGTAGCATACATCATACAAGATAATAGTAGATATGAAGTTCAAAAGACAATTTATATCAAAAGAGTAGCGGAAGTCTAAACAAAGTTTCGAAACCATCTACTACATGAATAGAAAGAAAGTGGGACGTAACTCATACAAGTCTTAAGAGTAAAATGACAAAAAAGGGTAAATAGGGCTATGTCCTTGAATGTATGAGGAATCACCAAATCTTAAACTCTCGAAAGCAAAGACTAGCCACGGGTGGGTGGAGATAAGCCGAACCCTACACTTATAAGAAAATGTAGGCAAGAGTATGCGTTAGTACAAAATGTACCAAGTATGATAACTATGCACATAGGTTATGAATTCATGGAAAAAGGGCTATAAATAAGATATAATGACCAAGTTAAATCATAGGATGACATGGTAGGAAAAAAATGAGATAAAACCCAAGATCAATGTAAGGAAATCATCTTGAATCAACATGTGTTTAAAAATCCTTTCAAAAGTAACTTTAGTTCATTATTGTGGAAAGTGATCCTTAACCAACCTAGACCATGTGAGCTATAATATGGAATCCGGTATATCCCTCATACCGAAAAAAGGGGAATCTACTTGGTAAGGTAGAATCCATACACACACCATCATTTGCTAAAGTGTATCCACTTGCTAATGTTTATCAAAGACAATCATCCTATGGGGGCACATAGGTATGGGATAAGGAGATTGCTACTAGAAACATGGCCCCTACTACGGGAGAGCTTCCATCTCGATATCCTTTCTATGCTAAGCATAAATCCCACTTAATTGTCATAATTTTAACTTGCATTATTATTGAGAGACATGGGTATTCGCCGCTTGTCTTATCATTAGAATAGCTCCTTAGACCATGCGTGAGAAAACCTTTCACCATCCATGATATTTTCATAATAGCTTTATAAAGCCCATAGTCATTAAAACTTCATGCTAGAAGTGCCATACTACTAATGGAAATAGTTTTAAAAATGTGCTCTATGATCATTGATGGCATAACCGGCTACCATACTAATCAAGACCTAATTTGAGAAAACAACCCGAAAAGCATTGATGGCAAATCTAGATGGGATTGATGTCATGTGGCCAAACTTCATAGAACATATAAAAACTTTCATCTATAACCTTACTTAAGTCATGAACATTGCTTTCATAAAACATGCACAATTCTCATAAATTCATGGATCATAGTTCAAGACCTAATCATAAGATCAAAGTATAGAAATCATGGATTTCACATGGGTTCATGGTAATTCAACTTAAAAACATGCAATTAACTCATAACATGCATAAAAAGACTTAAATCAATCAATTAGATCATAATTGGAAAGAACCTATGAGATAGAAGAAAACCCTAATTCCAATTGGAGAATCTAACTTTACAAAATTGGAGAGTTTAGGAACCCTATGGAGGAAAGGACTCCATAGGTGAAAGCCATCATACCTTGATTCCAAAAGCTTTAAATAAATGGAGGATTAGGAGGCTTGATCTTGAAACCCTAGATCTTCCTTCTTCTTATTCTTCTTCAAGTTCTAAAGAGAGAAATATTTGGGGAAGTTTTTGGAGGGAGTTTAGGATTCATTTAGAATGAATATAATTAGGCTTAGAAGCCTTACATAGGGTCTAGGATTAGGGCTTAACCAACTTAGATTTGGAATAGATCAATTAAGGAAAAGTCAAAAAGACCCTTAAAATAATTGTCGGCTTGGACCTACGGCCTGTAGGTCCAACTACGAACCGTCTTGGTCAACCGTACAAAGTTTAGAGAATATGATTTTGGACCTTCAAATGACAGGACCCCATGTACAGTTCGTAGGTCCATTGATGGACCGCACATGGCAACTGCCAGTCCATCCCTTAGCCGTCAAATTTTCATTAAGTCTGGAGGGACCTACGAGACCTACCTACGGTCTGTAGAAGCAATGAAGAACCATCCTGTTGAGTCGTAGAAAGGACCCAGAAACTTGACATTTTGAAAAAGTTTACTTGGCTATCTACGATTCCCACCTACGGCCCATATGTCAACCTACAGTCCGTAGATGTCTTTCTTTAGTACTGACACCAAACCTGAAAAACCAAAAATTTCCTTATTTTTGAATCTGAGGTGTTACAATATCTCTCCCTTGGAAACATCCGTCCTCGAATGGGAATCAATACATTGTAAGAAGGGTAGAAACTAAACCTAACAGCCCAACATGAATGCAATCACATAATGCACATATCTGAGGAGAGAACATCTACTCCAAGCTAAAACATGTCCAAAATATCATTTCATAAGACATGCATGCAAATCTTACTCAAATACACATAATCATGAAGAAATCAATCAAAGCTAAATCAAGATCTCAAAACAAGTTTTCATGAGCATGCATACATGAGGAATATGAGAATGACTTAGGCACACAGATCCTAAAGAGCAAACATGATGGGCTAATGCCTCAATCTAGACCCGAAGGTAAAGGAAAAAGATAGGGATATTGGGACATCACTTCGCCATCCAAAACTTTCACATGTCATCCCTAAGCAAGGAACCTTTATGACAATTTATATAGTCTTAAACACCAATCATGAAACACACTATCTCCCACTTGGGAACAAACCTCTCTAGTTCTTTCGAATTCATCTCCCTCAACCCAAACATAGTACCAAAGTTTTAACAACCACGGAACCATCGATACAAGTAACCTCCTAAAATGTTTTGCACAAGGAATTCAAAGTCGACCTTAAACACACTAACCATACTTAATGCCATACCATAGTCAACGAAACACCCAATATCAAGCAAGGCATAACCACAAGCAAAGGCCATAACTTATGAATTACCGTATCCGGGGAACCCTCATGATCTTCTCGAGTCTGAAGAGCGTAAAACCAATCTTGCTTCAGAACACTTAAACCGAAACCACTAGGTTGAACTTGCCTACCTTTCCTTCCCTTAGCAGTAAGAAATGGGCAATCTCTCATCTTGTGACCACTCTTTCCACAACCAAAACATGCATTTGAGCCGGCTAGACACTCACCCATATGTCTTCTCCCACACTCCCGACACTCGAACCTCATTTGCTCACTAGAACTCTTACCTTGAGAACGATTACCTCCACCAGACCTTGAATGTGAAGAATCACCATCACCTCTTCTTGCCCTCTTTGACTCCCTAGTTTTCTCTTTAAGCTTTTCTTTTTCTATTTGTTTTGCATAAACCATCAAGCGGGATACATCTATCTCCTTAACAAGCATGGCGGTAAGGCATTCTTTGACCACCAAGTCAGAGGCACCCGACACAAACTTACTCACCCTTGCCCTTGGATCGGCAACCATAGTTGGAGCATATTTAGACAATTGTGTAAATCTCAAAGCATACTCCTTCACACTCATATCCCCTTGACGAAGGTTAATGAACTCAAATAACTTTTCCTCCCTCATCTCAAGGGGAAAGAACCTATAAAGAAAAGCAAACTTAAATTTCTCCCAATCAAGTGGATCAACATCAACCGCCCTCTCATACTTCCATTGTTCAAACCACACTTGAGCAACACCTTTTAGTTGGTAAGCGGCCAATTTCGTCTTCTCTATCGGTGTGAGACCCATAATCTCTACAACCTTATGAATCTCGTCGATGAACTCTTAAGGATCTTCCTCAGCATTGGAACCATGAAACTCTAGGGGATTCATCCTAGTGAAGTCCCTTACCCTAGTTATCGATGTACCCATCCATGGGTTCACGAGGGCCACAACCCCCTATTTGCTTGAGTTGTCATAGCTTGGGCCAATGCGTGAAATGCAGCTCGAAACTCATCATTACTCACTTGCTCGGTTAAAGGGTTGACCGTCATTTGGGGAACCTCTTGTCTCACATTTTCACGAACATTCCTACTCCTTCTCATGGGATTCCTTCGTGGAGGCATATTCTAAAAAGCATAAATAGAAGTTATGAGAGGAGGACCTTTATAGAGTTAAAATCTATGGCACGACTTTAGAGAAGTAAAAGAAGTGGAGTTTCCTAAACATCTTATAGCCACTCATTCATAAGTGTGGTGCGCTTCACACCCATGAACAAGTCTCTACTCGGCGTGTATTATGAAACATCATAGGACCCTTCTAAAACCATGTGCTCTGAATACCAACTTTTTCACGACCTAAAGTACCCCCCCTAGACATGACATGGCGTACAAGACCCCGAAAGGCCCTATACAAGTCACTTAGCATTAATCATAAAAGATAATAGTAGATAGGAAGTTCAAAAGATAATTTATATCAAAAGTGTAGCGGAAGTCTAAACATAGTCCCAAAGCCATCTAATACATGAATAGAAAGAAAGCGGGACGAATCCCATACAAGTCTTAAAAGTAATATGACCAAAAAAGAGTAAATAGGGATATGTTCTCAAATGTATGAGTACTTACCAAATCTTTAACTCTCGAAAGCAACAACTAGCCACGGGTGGATGGAGATAAGCCGGACCCTACACTTATAAAAAATGTAGGCAAGAGTATGCGTTAGTACAAAATGTACCAAGTATGATAACTATGCACATAGGTTACAAAATCATGTAAAAAGGGCTATAAATAAGATATAATGACCAAGTTAAATCATAGGATGACATGGTAGGGGAAAATGAGATAAAAGCCATGATCAATTCAAGGAAATCATCTTGAATCAACATGTGTTTAAAAATCCTTTAGAAAGTTACCTTAGTTAATTATTGTGGGAAGTGAGCCTTAGCCGACATAGACCATGTGAGCTATAACATGGAATCTGGTATATCCCTCATACCGAAAGAAGGAGAATCTATTTGCCAAGGTAGAATCCGTACACACACCATCATTTGCTAAAGTGGATCCACTAGCTAATGTCTATCAAAGACAATCATCCTATGGGGGCACATAGGTATGGGATAAGGAGATTGCTACTAGAAACCCGGTCTCTACTACGGGAGAGCTTCCATCTTGATATCCTCTCGGTGCTAAGCATAAATCCCACGGAATAGTAATAATTTTAACTTGCATTATTATTGAGAGACATGGGTATTCACCGCTTGTCTTATCATTAAAATAGCTCCTTAGACCATGCGTGAGAAAACCTTTCACCATCCATGATCTTTTTATAATAGCTTTATAAAGCCCATAGTCATTAAAAATTCATACTAGAAGTGCCATACTACTAATGAAAATAGTTTTTCAAATGTCATCTATGATCATTGATGGCATAACCGGCTACCATACTAATAAAGACCTAATTTGAGAAAATAGCCCGAAAAGCATTGATGGAAAATCTAGATGTCATTCATGTCATGTGGTCAATCTTCATAGAACATATAAAAACTTTCATCTATAAGCTTACTTGAGCCATAACATTGCTTCCATAAAACATGCACAATTTTCATAAATTCATGTTTCATAGTTCAGGACCTCATCATAACATCAAAGTATAGAAATCAAGGATTTCACATGGGTTAATGGTAAGGTCCCTCAAGATCTAGTACAAAATTGATTTTTTTACGACGACGCACTACTAGACTAATTAATTGCATGAAAAAATAACTAGGTAAAAAACTCTTTTGATAAGAACTAAAGGAATGCCTTCGAAAGTTGTAAATGCATTGTTAAGAGTCTAAGTGGGAGATTGTTAGGGCATATAGTATTCATCATGTGTTTAGAAATAGTACTCTAACAATTTTCAAGATTAAATATCGTAGTGGAAGATTGTTAGGGTATATACTATTAATAATGCATTTAGATATAGTACATTATAACAATCGTGATCGTTAAAAGTCTAAGTGGGAGATTGATGGGATATATACTATTAACCATATGTTTAAGTATTGTATTTTTATAGAATAATTGTTTATTTAGTTTTAATAAAAGTTTTAATCGATCATATATTGGTTTATGGTGTCTGTTTACTTATATAGTAGATGATTTAGTGTATAGAGTTTTAGCTTATACACAGAGGATTAAATCATCGGTCCTTATAAGTATAAAGTTTTTTGTTCACAATCTAAGATGGAAATTGGACATATCATCGATATTATTGTAGAACAAGATTATATATAATTTATCATGATTATGGGAACGGTATAGTTCCAACTCATTATGCTAATGCATTTTGTATGTATTGAACAGGACCGAGTAGAGATAGTTGATTTAGATTGACTGACAGAAACATATTCTCTAAGTTGTTAAATGTACTTATATTCTTAATCCTAATATAACTATTATGATCTTTATATACTAATTATCGTCTTGATCTATTAAGAAGTGAGATTCTGAGATGATTCAATATTCCTGGTAGATTGGATGATAACAATATATATTGGTGAAATAATAAATTAATATATGGAATTCATGTATCGATATAGAGATTGATGATATGCCTTTTTGAGAAGCTTATAAGTTTTCATCATGTCTGTAACACCTCAGATTTGAAAAGATGGAAAAATGTAGGTTTTTTCAGAACTAGTGCCAGTACTGATGGAAGCCACAAACAGATTGTAGGTTGACTTACGAGTTGTAGGTGGGAACCGTAGATGGAAAGTTAAATAATTTCAAAATGTCAAGTTTCAGAACCTTTTTTATGGCTCAATAGAACAGTCTGTCATTGCTTCTATGAGCCGTAGGTAGGTCTCATAGGTGAGTCCCAGACTTAGTGAAATTTTGAGGGTCGAGACTGAAATTGAAACCTATGGTTGGTATGTACGTTTCGCAAGTGGACCAACGGATCGTACATAGCACCCATCGTTGGGAGTCCAAGAAAAGAGTCTCTGAACCCCCACCTACGGTCGACCAGGATGGTCTGTAGTAGGGATGGTGGTCCGACAGTTATTTTTAAGGGTTTTTTTTGTCTTTTCCCTAATTTCTTTATTCCTAAACTAGGTTGATTTTGTCCTGATCTGTAATGACCCTCCAGGTCATTTCTGTGTTTATGCCTTCTTTCTATCTTTTAGAGCATTCCTGTAGCGACCCCAAGTCATTTATGACTTGTTGGCGCTGCCTGTTCAGTCACCTGGTTGTTCGTTTGGGTTTTATGCCTGTTTTTTTTATTTGGAGCCTTTGAAACTTGAAAAGTTGATTTCGGTAATAACCTTAGGTAAATGACCTCAGAAGGGAATTCTGACGGTTCCATCAGCTCCAGAGCGGCCAAATTAGGCTAGAAGCATGGTTGTCCTGAATCCCGAGGCTTCTGGTGTGACTTTAGGGCCATTTGGCGCTTTAGCCTTTGAAATTTAGCTCAAGGTTGACTTTAGTCAACATTCTTGGTAAGCGCACTCGGATGAGAATTCTCTCAGCCCGGTTAGTTCCGGAATGCTGAGTTTGGTCTAGAATGACCCTTCGTGTGCTTCCCAAGGCTTCTGATCTAATTCTGAGGCCTGTTGTGGAAATTGGCTAAAACTGATATTTGGGTGTGGGATCCACTTTTTGTCGAAATGACCTCGTATGGAAATTTCAACTGCTCCATTGAGTCCGAAATGTCAAATTTAGTGGGGTAGCATATCTGGTTTATTTTCATCGGGTCCCGAACGTATTCCGAGGGTCCGATCGGAGACTTTGAAAAATATCAAAATCTGGTGTTGCTGGTGCAGACCTTTAGCGACCAGAATTTAGTCTTTTAGTGACCATATGTAGCTTTCAGCGAACAGAATTGCAGCTATTTAAATAAGCGAAATATCAGCTTCAGCCCTTATTTTAAAACTTCGATATCTCGAATTCTAGAGCTCTATTATGGATGATTCGAAGTCCAGTGTGTTCAGGAAGTTCGTGGCTACACATTGGAGTGCTCGGGGATTGTCGGGGGACCTTTGTTTAAGGTATAGTTCGAGCTTTAGCTACTGCCCTCTCTCTTTTCCTAAGATTTAATGGTGATTAAATTGCATGGGCTGATTTCCTTTTTTTCGAGCACCGAATTGTGTCATATTTTGGAACACAAGCTTAGTAAGCTCAAATGAACCTTTCCACAGAGTCAATTTTGGGATTCCCGACGCAGGTCCCACAATTTCGTTTAGACCCAATTTTTGGCCCGTCTCTGATTATTGCAATTTTAGTGTCTAAATGACGGTGTTGAGGCTGTGATTCTATTTTTGATAACGTGGCAGCTTTTTGAGGCCATTCAAAAGGGAAAAGCTCTGGTAGAGTGATTTGGAGCGCGCACGGTCAGCCTTATAGTAGGTTACAACTTCCCTTCTTTTAGATTGAGCCTGATTGTGTAAATGCATGTTGATTGGTGTGAATGTGGGGTGGGTAATTAGTGCTTCTTCTCTTCTTCTCCGAATTCACAATTTAGGGTTGATTTTTTGGGCTTTTGAGGGTAGTACCATGTTATCGGGGGAATTGGTTATGTGTTGATGCATGTGGCTTATCTGCTTGGTTGTTTACTTGTGTTGGAGCATGTTGTCACCTTAGTCGAGGATAGACTAGTGTTTTCTTAGACCCATGCGCCTGTTTGACCGTGGTAAGTATCCGACGTCGATTCGAATGGACTAGGTCGTTATAGACCGACATAGCAAACTTGGGTCTGATAGTATGAGTCTAGCTTGGGCTTCTTGTTGCTTCTGATTCTTCTGGATTCTCTCCCAATTTTTGTGGTGCCGATGTGTCATCAAAGGTGTTGTGTCTTCCTGGGTTTGGGTGTTTCTGGGTCGGTGCTGTGGTGATGTGGTTGGTATGGATGTCGATCCATGATGACTTGGAAATGAGATCCTCTACAGAGTTGATACGCCCCCGAGTCCTCTTACTAGCTGGGTCGGTGCCCCTGGGAGTGACTCACTGGTTAGGTGGTATGGATATGAAGTATATTGGAATCCCTTTTGGAGTCGACCCACCCCAGGCCCTCTTACTAGCTGTACCGGTGCCCCTGCGAGTGGCTGGTTGGTTGGGTGACCGGGATGTATTTTGGGTGCAGTGAGATCCTCTTTGGAGTTGACACACCCGGGCACTCTTACTAGCTGAGGCAGCTCCCCTAGGAGGTGCTGGCTGGACGGCTTAGTCATATGAGTTGATCTGTTATCTTGATGTCACTCTTACTAGCTAGGCCGGCGCCCTTGGGAGTTGACTCGTTATTTTAGTTCGGAGTTGGGTTTCCTTCCGTTTCATAGGTCTAGCTTTTTTGTGTATCTGTCGGGCGTATGGGGGTCAGTTCGGGTGTTTGTTTGATTTGTGCTTGAATATGCCTTCTGAGTCTTATGAGGGGCCCAGTTAGGTTTAGTTTAGGTGTTCTTAGATTTGCTATCGGCTTGTTCTTTTCTTATTTCATTTGACCTCTGTTCCTGTTTAGATTCTATCTTTTCAGTCTGTTTTTACCTTTCTTGCTCAATCGGCCTATGATGCCTACTGGGTACCTGTTGTTTTGGTACTCATGCTACACTATGCATCTGTTTTCGTGATGCAGGTCCGAGTACCAGCTATCAGCGTTGAGATCAAGCCTGTTGCAGTCTACTTCGGAGGCGAGGGTGAGCACATGGCGTTCTGGGATTACCCGTCTCCTTCTATATATATATACATTCTTGTCTTTTGCTTTTGAGAAGGTCTTGTTTTTAAGGTCTACTTTTGGGACTTGTACTCGTATTGTAGTAGCTCTGCACATGTGACTTCCAGGTTCTGGGCGATATCTTTCATTGTATATAGTTTTGGGTTCGATTCCACCTTCCCCTTATGTGTTCCTTTATTTATCCTTTCGCTTAGTTGTGGTTTAGTTTTCACCCTCGGTCCCATTACTATAAAGTTTGGGGATGGGGTTTGGCTTGCCTACTGGCGGGTTGATAGGCGTCATCATGACTCGAGAAATTGAATCTTGACTAGTTTGGTATCAGAGCCCAGGTTCGTCGGTCTCACTTGTACAAAGCTTGCATCTAATAGAGTCGTACAGATCGACGTGGAGACGTATGTGACTTATCTTTGGGAGGCTATAGGATGTCCTTAGGAGGTTTTCCTATTTTGTATCATTTTTGTGCGTCGTTGTTCGATTGGTTTCATTAAAACTTACTTGTTTCACTCAGTCACAGGATGGCTCGCAGGGACGGTAGAGTGGCCGGGGGTGATGTACCCAGGCCCACAGATAGAGCCCTAGCTAGGGGTACAGGCTGACCCCGAGGTCGAGGTAGGGCTACGGCACTAGCCAGAGATAGAGTGAGGACTTCACAGCCGGAGGCGAAGCCTTACTTAGATCAGATTCCTCCTCAGCAGGTTGGGCTGGGACCAGCCCATACCAGCTGCTGCCCCTAACCTTCAGGCTATGCTTGCGCAGATACTGGCAGTGATATGGGGTATTCAGCAGCAGCCGGCCCCTGCACCAGTTCTAGAGCCAGATACAGCACCGCAGGTCAGCCTGCAGCAGCGACTCCAGAGGTTCAGCAGCCGCCAGCACCGGTCGTCGTTCAGCCGAATGCCTTAGATGGCGTGATGCCATTGCAGGAGCAGAAGATGCTTGGGTTGTTTCTAAGATTGTGACCGCTGAGGTTTTCTGGGGCAGTTGGCGAGGATTTCCAGGAGTTTCTTACTACTTGTCAGGAGCAATTGCATACTTTGGGGTTAGTGGATTTGAGGGGAGCCGACTTCACAGCTTATCAGTTATACGGGCCAGCCAAACAGTGGTGGCAATCGTATATGGAGACCAGGCTAGTTTTCTCCCCGCCGGTATCGTGGATAGAGTTTTTAAAGGCTTTTCTGGCTAGGTTTATCCCATGGAGCATCAGAGATCGACTTCATGATGAGTTCTCAAGGTTGGAGCAGGGCTCTATGACAGTGTCTGAGTACGAGACTAGATTTCATGAATTATCCCGTCATGCCACTATGATCTTGCCCACGGACGAGGAGAGAGTCAGGTGCTTTATTAGAGGTTTGAGATTGTAGCTGCGTATTGAGTCGCAGTCTATGGTATCAGCGGGCCACTCTTTTATGTATGTGGTGGACCATGCCCGCACACTTGAGCAGCTCTGTCGCGAGGCCCGAAGGGGCAGCAGCAAAAGGGCCAAATAGGATGATAGCCACAGTGGGCACCGTTCTAGGCCTAGATATCTTCTGAACCGGCTCCGACAGAGGTTCCAGCCAGGTCAGTCTAGTCGCCCGTTCCAGGCAACGTTGCAGGCTACAGAGGGTGACCAGCACCGTCAGGGTGGTTATAGTGCCGGTCCGAGTTAGGGCCGAGGTGGTATCTAAATGGATCCTTCAGGTCGTGGTGGCCGGCCTCCAGTTGTGAGCAGGTCATTTCAGAGTGTTCGGGGAGGTCAACGGGGAGGTAGGACAGGTGGTAGGGTGGATGCGCGAGGTAGAGGTGCCCAGGGCAATTTATATGTAGCTCCAGCTAGAGAAGAGGCCGAGGCATCGGATGATGTGATCACAGGTACGGTTCTCTTATGCCATCAGTCCGCTTCAACTTTATTTGATCCTGGTTCTACCTATTTGTATGTGTCTGCTTATTGTGCTCCTCGGTTGGGGGTGAGTCCAGAGCCCTTAGTGGTACTGTTGCGTGTCTCGACCCTGGTAGGTGATTCTTTAGTAGTGGATCAGGTTTGTAGATCCTGTGTGGTGACTATTCAGAGGCAGGACACTCGGGCTGATCTTATTATACTTAGTATGTTGAATTTTGACTTTATTCTAGGCATAGATTGGCTATCCCCTCACCGAGTGGTCTTGGATTGCTATGTCAAAACTGTTACCTTAGACATGCAAGATATTTCGCCGGTGGAGTGGTAGGAATCTTGTAATCGCACGCCAGTCGGGCTGATTTCTTATGTTCGGACTCAGAGGCTAGAGGCTAGTGGCTAGCGGGTGTTTGGCTTATTTGGATTATTTGGCATATATTAGAGATGTTAGTAGGGAGGGCCCTACAGTTGATTCAGTGCCTATAGTCCGAGAGTTTGTAGATGTGTTTCCTGCCGACCTACATGGCCTACCCCTAGACCGTGATATTGATTTTACCATTGACTTGGAGCTGGGTACTCGTCCTATTTCTTTCCCACCATACCGTATGGGCCCCACCGAGCTCAAGGGGCTCATTGTTCATCTTCAGGATCTCTTGAGTAAGAGATTCATTCGGCCTAGTGTATCGCCTTGGGGTGCCCATATTCTGTTTGTGAGGAAGAAAGAATGTACTATGCACATGTGTATTGATTACAGGCAGTTGAATAAAGTGACGGTGAGGAACCATTACCCCATGCCTTGTATTGATGATCTGTTCGACCAGCTGCGGGGTGCTGCAGTGTTTTCTAAGATTGACTTGAGATCCGGCTACCATCAGTTGAGGATTAGAGCAGCGGACATCCCTAAGACAGCATTTAGGACTCGTTATTGCCATTTTGAGTTCCCAGTGATGTCTTTTGGGTTGACTAATGCCCCTGCCGCTTTCATGGACTTGATGACTCGTGTATTCAGGTTGTATTTGGATTCCTTTGTCATAGTCTTCATTGATAATATCTTGGTGTACTCGCGGAGCCATAGTGAGCATGAGCAGCATTTGAGAATAGTGCTCCAGACTTTGAGTCATCAGTTGTATACCAAGTTCTCAAAGTGCGAGTTCTGGCTTGAGTTCGTAGCATTCTTGGGGAACGTGGTGTCCAAGGATGGCATTATGGTGGATCCAGTGAAGATTGAGGTTATTCGTGATTGGGCTAGGCCCACCTCTGTGACTAAGATTCGGAGCTTCGTCGGATTGGCAGGGTAATACAGTCATTTTTTTAGGGTTTCTCTTTTATAACAGCGCTTTTGACTCGATTGACTCGTCAGGATGTTCCCTTTGTGTGGTCGGAGGAGTGTGAGAGGAGCTTTCTGAGGTTTAAGGAGTTGCTTACCACCGCTCCTATTTTGACTCTTCCAGTTGAGGGCAAGGGCTTCACAGTTTATTATGATGCATCCGGCATTGGTTTGGGTTGTGTATTGATGCAGCGGGGCCAGGTTATTGCTTATGCATCGAGGCAGCTTAAGTTGTATGAGCACAACTACCCCACCCATGACTTAGAGTTGGTTACGGTAGTTTTCACTTTTAAGATCTGGAGGCATTACTTTTATGGAGTTCGTTGTGAGATTTACACTGATCACAGGGGCCTTCAGTACATTATGAGCCAGAGGGACCTTAATTCGAGGCAATGCCATTGGATTGAGCTCCTGAGGGACTATGACCTCTCTATTCTCTACCATCGGGGCAAGGCGAATGTGGTAGCGGACGCCTTGAGCCGAAAGGCAGTGAGTATGGATAGTCTAGCCTTCCTTTCTACTTTGGAGCAAGCTTTAGCTTTGGACATCCAGTCCCTAGCAAACCAGATGATCTGACTTGTTATTTCAGATTCCAGGCAGGTGTTAGCCTATGTGGGAGTTTAGTCATCTCTGCCAGATCAGATTTGTGGTCGACAGTTTGAGAATGATTCTTTGGTAGCACTCGGAGATAGGGTATTGGCAGGCGACGTCGGGTAGGCTACGTTAGATTCAGATGGGGTCTGAGGTTTGCCGACCGGTTGTATGTTCCGAGAGTTGGGGGTTTGATTCAGTTGATCCTTAGCGAGGCCCACAATTCCAGATATTCTATCCATCTGGGAACCGCTAAGATGTATCGTGATTTGAGGTAGCATTACTGGTGGAGCGGTATGAGGAGAGACATCTCAGATTATGTGTCCCGTTGTCTGTGTTGCCAGCAGGTGAAGGCCAAGCATTTGAGGCCTGGTGGTGAGTTGCTAAGATTACCCATTCTGGAGTGGAAGTGGGAGCGTATCACCATGGATTTCATTGTGGGCTTGCCTCGTACTTCTAGAGGTGTTGATAGCATTTGGGTCTTCGTGGATCGATTGACCAAGTCAGCACACTTCCTTCCAGTTAATACTTTTTTCAGTGCTGAGAGGTTAGCCCATATCTACATTCGGGAGTGATATGCCTGTTTCTATAATTTCAGACTGGGTTTCACAGTTCACTTCTAGTTTTTGGAGGGTATTTCAGGAGGAGTTGGGCACCCATGTCGATATTAGCACAACAGTTCACCCGCAGACTGATGGCCAGTCAAAGCATACTATTCATGTCCTTGTGGAAATGTTGCAGGCCTTTGTGATTGACTTTGGAGGTCAGTGGGACCAGTTCTTGCCCTTGGCAGAGTTTGCATACAACAACAGCTACCACTCTAGTATTCAGACGGCCCCTTTTGAGGCTTTATATGGTAGGCGCTGTCACACTCTAGTTGGTTGGTTTGAGTCTACGGAGCCTAGGCCGCGTGGTACAGACTTATTTCAAGAGGCCTTAGTGCATGTGAGGATGATTCAGGATCAGCTTAGGACAGCTCAGAGTAGACACCAGAGTTACGGGGATCGCAAGCGTCGACCATTGAGATTTGTTGTTAGTGATAGAGTATTCCTCTGAGTATAGCCCATGAAGGGCGTGATGAGATTTGGAAGGCGGGGCAAGCTTAGCCCCAGGTATATTGGGCCTTTTGAGATTTTGAGGACAGTTGGTAAGGTGGCCTATGAGTTAGCCTTACCTCAAGTATTCTCAGCTATTCACCCAATTTTCTATGTTTCGATGCTGCGCCGGTATGTTCCAGATGAGTCTTATGTGCTCCAGTATGATGTCATTGAGCCGGATGATCGCCTGACCTATATTGAGAGTGTTCCTGTAGCGACCCCAAGTCATTTATAACTTGCTGGCAATGACTGTTCAGTCGCCTGGTCGTTCGTTTGGGTTTTATGCCTGTTTTTCTGTTTTGGAGCATTTGAAACTTGAAAAGTTGATTTCACTCATAACATCAGGTAACTGACCTCAGAAGGGAATTCTGACGACTCCATCATCTCCAGAACGGCCAAATTAGGCTAGAAGCATGGTTGGCCCGAGTCCCGAGGCTTTCGGTGTGACTTTAGGGTCATTTGGCGCCTTAGCCATTGAAATTTGGCTCAAGATTGACTTTGGTCAACATTCCTGGTAAATGCGCTCGGATGAGAATTCCGTCAGTGCGGTTAGTTTTGGAATGCCGAGTTTGGTCTAGAATGACCTTTGTGTGCTTTTCGGGGCTTCTGATCTAATTCTGAGGCCCGCTGTGGAAATTGGTTTAAAATGGCAATTGAGTGTGGGACCCACTTTTTGTCGAAATGACCTCGTATGAAAATTCTGACTACGCCATTGAGTCTGAAATGTTGAATTTAGTGGGCTAGCATATCTGGTTTATTTTCATCGGGTCCCGAACGAATTTCGAAGGTCCGTTCGGAGACTTTGAAAAATAGCAAAATCTGATTTTACTGGTGCAGACCTTTAGCGATCAAAATTTAGTCTTTCAGCGACCAGATTTAGCTTTTAGTGACCAGAATTGTTGCTATTTAAATAGCAAAATATCAGCTTCAGCCCTTATTTTAAAACTTTGATATTTCGAGTTCTAGAGCTCCGTTTTGGGTGATTTGAAGCTCAGCGTGCTTGGGAAGTTCGTGGCTACGCATTGGAGTGCTCCGAAATTGTCGAGGGACGTTCTTTTGGGGTATATTTCAAGCTTTAGCTGCTGCCCTCTCTCTTTTCCCAAGCTTAATGGTGATTAAATTGCATGGGCTGATTTCCTTGTTTTCAAGCATCGAATTGTGTCATATTTTGAAACCAAGTTCAGTAAGCTCAAATGAACCTTTCCACGGAGTCGATTTTAGGATTACCAGCGTGGGTCCCACAATCCTATTTTAGACCCAATTTTGGGTCCATCTCTGATTATTGCGATTTTAGTGTCTAAACGATTGTGGCTGTGATTCTATATTTGATAGTGTGGCCACTTTTTGAGGCCATTCGGAAGGGAAAAGCTCCTAGAGAGTGATTTGAGCACGCGCGGTCGGCCTTGTGGTAGGTTACGACTTCCCTTCTTTTTAGATTAAGCCTGATTGTGTAAATGCATGTTGATTGGTGCGAATCTGGGGTGGGTTATTAGTGTTTCTTCTCCGAATTCATGATTTAGGGTTGATTTTTCGGGCTTTTAAGGGTAGTACCATGTTATCAGGGGAATTGGTTATGTGTTGATGCATGTGGTTTATCTTCTTGGTTGTTTAATTGTGTTGGAGCATGTTGTGGCCTTAGTCTAGGATAGACTAGTGTTGCCTTAGACCCATGCACCCGTTTGACCGTAGTATATATCCAACATTGATTCGGATGGACTAGGTCCTTGTAGACTGGCTTAGCAGACTTGGGTCTGATAATATGAGTGTAGCTTGGGCTTCATGTTGCTTCTGATTCTTTTGGATTCTCTCCCCATTTCTGTGGTGACGATGTGTCATCAGAGGCATTATGTCTTCTTGGGTTTGGGTGTTTCTAGGTCGGTGATGTGATTGGTATGAACGTCGATCCACAATGACTTGGAAGTGAGATCCTCTACGGAGTTGATACGCCCCTGGGTCCTCTTACTATCTGGGCAAGCGCCTCTAGGAGTGACTGACTGGTTAGGTGGCATGGATATAAAGTATATTGGAATCCCCTTTGGAGTCGACCCGTCCCAGGCCCTCTTACGAGCTGGGTCGGTGCCCTTGGCAGTGGCATGTTGGCTGGGCGACCGGGATGTATTCTAGGTGCAGTCAGATCCTCTTCGGAGTTGACATGCCCGTGCACTCTTACTAGCTGGGTCGGTGCCCCTGGGAGTTTCTTGTTGGATGGCTTGGTCATATGAGTTGATCTGTTATCTTGATGTCACTCTTACTAGCAGGACCTGAACCCCTAGGAGTTGACTGGTTGTTTCGGTTCGAAGTTAGGTTTCCTTTGATTTTGTAGGTCTAGCTTTTCTGTGTACCTGTCAGGCTTGTGGGGGTCCGTTCGAGTTTTTGTTTGATTTGTGCTTGAATGTGCCTTCTTGATCTTATGGAGGGCCCAGTTAGGTTTAGTTTAGGTGTTCTTAGATTTGCTGTCGGCTTGTTCTTTTCTTATTTTGTTTGACCTCTGTTCCTGTGTAGATTCTATCTTTTCAGTCTATTTTTACCTTTCTTGTTCAATCAGCCTACGATGCCTACTGGGTACCTATTGTTTTGGTACTCATGCTACACTCTGTATCTGTTTTCATAATGCAGGTCCGAGCACCGGCTATCAGCATTGAGATCGAGCCTGTTGTAGTCTACTTTGGAGGTGAGGGTAAGCACATGGCGTTCTGGGATTACCTGTCTCCTTCTGTATATAAATATTTTGTCTTCTCTTTTGCTTTTGAGACAGTCTTGTTTCTGTGGTCCACTTTCGGGACTTGTACTCGTATTGTAGTAGCTCTGCACATGTGACTTCCAGGTTCTAGGAGGTATCTTTCATTGTATATAGTTTTTGGTTTGCTTCCACCTTCCCCTTATGTGTTCCTTTATTTATCATTTCGCTTAGTTGTGGTTTAGTTTCCTCCCTCAGTCCCATTACTATCAAGTTCTGGGACAAGGTTTGGCTTGCCTACTGGCGGGTTGGTAGGCTTCATCATAACTCGAGAAATTGGGTCGCGACATGATCCTAGACCCAATATAAACCTCCTAAGCCTAAAATCTACCTATTCTAAATCACTCTTCAAATTTCCCCAAATCTCTCCAAAGTTCTTCCCCAAATATTTCTCTCTCTAAAGCTTGAAGAAGAAGACTAGGGATTCAAGTCAAGCCTCCAAATTATCCCTTGATTGTGGGCTTTGAACTCCAAGGTATGATGGCTTTCACCTATGGAGTCCTTTCCTGCATAGGGTTCCTAAATTCCACAATTTTCACAAGTTAGAATCTCCAATTAAAATTAGGATTTTCTTCTATCTCATTAATTCTTTCCAATTATGATCTAATTGATTGATTTATGTCTTTTTATGCATGAATTGAGATAATTGAATGATTCTAAGATGAAATTATATGAACCGATGCATGATTCATGATTTCTAAGCTATGAATCCATGATGAAGTTTATGAGTGATCAAAGGATGAATTTTATGAAGATATGCATACTCTTTATGAAATTGATGATGATTTAAGGTTGCTTTGAGAGTGAACCATCATTGTAGTTGCTGTTGTTGTGAAAGGATTTTCTCACATGAAGGATTCATTGGGTTTGTCACGCCCCAAGCCTACACCTTGGACGTGGTCGACACTCGAGAACTATTTTTTGTCCTCCAGCGAACCCTTGGCTTGGCTGAATACTTAGCGAAAGATTTACTCATGCGACAACACGCTTAGAAATAGAATTTAGAGTATTCAAACTCAATCAAATAGTTAACTCAAACTATCTGAAAATACTTTATTTACAATAATAATATAACTTTGCAAAACAGTCTCAAAACATCTCAAACAAAAAGGAAATACTAAGAGACTCATCAACTCTTACTATCTATGAAGCCTCTAACAATTAGATAGGAGTCGAGACAAGACCCACTACACCTCAACCAACTAATGACAGAAATAAAATGGGGTCCTCCAAAAGGCAAGGAGGCTCACCAAAGCTAACCGAGAGTGCTAAGTGATCTCAACGAAGCCCCTGTTGAAGATCCTGAACACCTGTATCTGCATCATAATAAGATGCAGGTCGAATGACATCAGTACATTTGAATGTAGGAGTATGTAATATAGCCGAGGTGAAAATAACTGAAAGAAAGGACTGTAGTAGATGAAATGTACTCAAGCTGGATGCAAAGAAATAAAGGAATTAAATCATTTAAGCTTTACAAAATGCTTACTCATCTCTGAACTCAACATAAAAAGTGATATATATAAATACACTTTAACTCTATTTGGGAGATTCTCTAACCGACAACCATCACAATGAGCTACATGATGATACAACGTCTTATCCACGCTTTCAGAACTGTCATATATCATGATGGGATATAGAACGCCGCAACTATGTGGATCCACTAAGCTATAAGGATTCATCTAAAAATTATGATCCAGAACCCATGTTGGTAAGACATAGTTTATGGGGGTTGCGAGCTGTCTGAACTCTCTCCTATATCGTGCTCAATACTACTCCCAATGATATTTATATTTTTTCTCAAATGTATAAAAACATTACTCTTTCTCTGTTTGAGGTTATTGCTCAAACTATCCTCTTAAAAGAGGTAACTGCTCTGAAACTCATTGTTCATTTAGATAACAAGATTTCTCTTTGCTTAATGTTAAAACACATTATGGGTTGTGATAATTACTCAAAGAGGGGACTCTTTAAGAGGAAACTACTCTGTATTTAATCTTTCTGAGAACTCTTTTAACTTTTCTCAAGAAAAATCTAGTCTTTTATTCATGTAAAAATGAAACATTTGGGGACTACTTAGTTCCCTTATACTCTTTTGATAAATTGCTCTTTACTTCCTCAAAACTCAGTTTAAACAATAATGTTTTGTTTAAAAGATTCTTAATAAGAATTCACTGAATACTCAAGAATAGAGTTCATGCTGAAAAAATAGTCATGAACAATAAATAATGTATGACAATTCAATAATTAGAGATAGAAATTCAATTAATCAACAACTCAAGAATTTAGAACTCAATATCAACTTATTTCAAGAATACTGAAATCTAAGGATAGACCTTAGATTACTCTTTTACTGATTTTAAAGTAGATGTAGGGCGTCAGGACGAACTAGTCCAACAATATGATAGCCTTACATACCTGGAAGAACTAAGTTCTTTGGCGAAACCGAAGAACTTAAAGAACGCTTGAACCCTAGCTTTTCTCCTCTTGAAACCTTGCTCTAATGTCTAGAAGTGTTAATGAACATCAAAGAATTGATTAAGACTTTCTAAACCCTTGATTTGGTGTGAAATGACATAGTTTAAGCTTAGAATAGGGTTAAAACGACAAAGTTTGGAGTACCAAACATTTTGGGTAAAGACCACAATGACCCTAACTTAAAAACTAACGAGGTGCCTCACTAAAAGGGCTTCACGAGCCGTCTAACGTATGATGGCCCGTCAAGTGAGTTGTGGTGCTTCATCAACCTGACAGTGGTTCACTAAAACGGGAATAACGTTTCACTCTGAACTCCAAATGGTGCAAACTTGGTGGCATTGGAAAGAGGACTCAAAGACCTCTAATTTTATAGGTTTTAGGCCACATAATTCATTTCGTTTTGAGAGATATAATCATTTGAAGTTGACCCAAAACTTGAAAATTGATGGGTGACTTGTACGGACCCTTAACCAGGCCGTCCAAGTCACCACGGACTGTCTAAGGGCTCGTGATGGTGACCTTCACCTTGGCAGCTTTGGGGAGTCCTTCACAATGCACAAGACGGGTCGTAGACCCTTAAACGAGCCCTCTAAGGGCCCGTGAAGGGTCCATGATCCATTTTGGGTTTGTGGACTTGCCCGTTTGTCCTTTCTAGCCATTTCTTGAAGTCTGAGGTGTTACAATATCTCCCCCTTGGGACCATTCATCCTCGAATGGCATTCAAACTAGTATGAAAGGGTGGTAAAGTGTCTAACAACCCAACACAAAACACAAAACATGCAAATGGCATAAACTTCAACATATCAACTTAAAGAGTACTTTACAATGAGTTAGTACCTTGGTCTGGAATTGATTTAGAGGAAAAGAGGTGAGGGTATCTCTTCTGCATATCTTCCTCGACCTCCCAAGTAGCTTCCTCAACAAATTGGTTCCTCCACAAGACTTTGACTGATGCAACCTCTTTAGTTCTCAACTTGCGAACTTGACGATCAAGGATCTGAACTGGAATCTCTTCATAGGACAGACTGTCCTTTACCTTAATACTCTCAGTAGGCACAATAAGTGTAGGATCACCTAAGCACTTATTTACCATTGAAATATGAAACACTGGATGAACTGCTGCTAACTCGGATTGTAGCTCCAACTCATATGCTACATTACCAACCCTCTTGGATATCCTGTAAGGACCAATGTATCGTGCACTGAGCTTTCCTTTCTTACCAAACCTCATAGCACCCTTCATAGATGAAACTTTTAGATATACCCAATCATCGACTTCAAGCTCCAAATCTGTTATTCTAACATCAGTATATGATTTATGACGACTCTGTGCTGTTTTCAACCTCTCCTGAATTGTCTTCACCTTCTCCATGGTTTGATGAACCAAATCTCGTCCTATCAACTCAGCTTTGCCAACCTCAAACCATCCAATAGGAGATCTACATTTCCACCCATATAGAGCCTAATATGAAGCCATTTGAATGCTAGAATGGTAACTATTATTGTATGCAAACTCGATAAGAGACAAGTGGTCATCCCAATTACCTTTGAAATCCAAAACACAAGCTCTGAACATGTCCACTAAGGTCTGAATTGTGCGCTTTGCTTGACCATCATTCTGATGATGAAAAGCGGTACTAAGGTTCACCTTCAAACCCAAACCTTTCTGAAAACACTTCCAAAACTGTGCGGTAAACTGAGCACCTTTATCTGAAATGATGGACAAGGGAACTCCATACAGTCAAACTATCTCACAAATGTACAATTTTGCATACTCTTCTGATGTATTGGTAGTCTTTACCTGTAAGAAGTGGGCTGATATTGTATTTCGATCCACAATCACCCAAATGGAATCCTGCTTTCTTCGAGATCGCGGTAAACCTGTAATGAAATCCATATTAATCATCTCCCATTTCCATTATGGAAGGGGTATATTCTGAGCTACACCACATGGCCTTTGATGCTTAGCCTTGACTTGCTGGCAATTTGGGCACTTAGCAACAAACTCGACAATGCACCTCTTCATGCCACTCCACCAATAGACTTCTCTCAAGTCATGGTACATCTTGGTGGCACCTGGATGAATCGAATATCGAGAACTATGGGCTTCTTCCATGATTCTCTCTGGTAGTTCATCCATATTTGGAACACACAACTTACCTTGATACCTCAACATACCATCTCCCCCTTGTGCAAAGACCATCACTTTTTGCTTATGCACATCTGCCTTCAACTCAAGTAAAATAGGATCCTTGTCCTGTTCCTCCTTCACTTCTGACACTAATGAGGATTCTGCCCCATTCATCACGACCACTCCACCTTCACTGGAATCAAATAAATGGACTCCCAAACGTGCAAGTTTGTGAACTTCCTTAGCTAATTCCTTCTTGCCCTCCTCATCATGAGAGTACTCCCTATGGACAACCTCCTTTTGTCTGAGATTAAGCTCCTTCTGACTGAAAACATACTGGAGACCCTTGTGGTTTTTGCACATATCCACATGAACACCATAGAGATAGTGAGCCATATTTTGACCACTACTGCCAACTCAAGATCATGAGTCGGGTAGTTCCTCTCGTTAATCTTAAGTTGGTTGGAGGCATAGGCTATAACCTTACTATTCTTCATCAACACACAACCAAGCCCCACTCTAGATGCATCACAATAGACGACAAAACACTCTGTACCCTCTGGTAGGTTCAACACTGGGGCAGTGGTTAACCGAGTTTTAAATTCCTGAAAATTTTTCTCAAAAGCTTCAGACCATTGAAACTTAGATGTTTTCTGATTCAACTTAGTCAACGGGGATGAAATAGATGAAAATCCATCGACAAACCTTCTATAGTAACCAGCCAATCCCAAGGAACTCCTTATGTCAGTTAGAGACGTGGGTCTGGGCCAATTCTGCACTACTTCAATCTTTTGAGTGTCAACTCGAATTCCTTCACCAGACACAATATGGCCTAAGAACACCACGGATTCAATCCAGAACTCACACTTAGAAAACTTGGCATATAACTCCTTGTCCTTGAGAGTTTGGAGGACTATTTTGAGATGACTAGCATGGTTTTCCTCATTCCTCGAATATATCAATATGTCATCAATAAATACGATAACAAACATGTCGAGATACTGCTTAAATACTCTGCTCATAAGATCCATGAATGTTGCAGGAGCGTTAGTCAAACCAAAGGACAAAACAAGGAACTCATAATTACCATAACGGGTCCTGAATGCTATCTTTAGGATGTCACTTTCTCTCACTTTCAACTGATGATAGCCAGATCTGAGTTCTATCTTAGAGAAACAAGTGGCACCCTGAAGTTGTTCAAATAGGTCATCAATTCTCGAAGGGAATACTTATTCTTTATGGTGACTTTGTTCAACTAGCGGTAATCGATACACATCCAAAGGGAACCATCTTTCTTTCTCATGAATAAGACCAGTATGCCCCAAGGTGAGACACTTGATTGGATGAAACCCTTATCAAGAAAATCTCTCAACTGCTCTTTTAACTCAGTTGGAGCCATTATATATGGTGGAATAGAGATAGGTTGAGTATGAGGAAGAATATCTATTTCGAAGTCTATTTTTCTCTCAAGAGGAACTCCGAGAAGATCGTTTGGAAAAACCTCTGTAAACTCACTCACAACTGGAATTGACCGAATAGGCGGTGTCTCTACACTAGAGTCATTAACTCAGACTAAGTGATAGATGCACCCCTTAGAAACTAACTTTCTGGCCTTAAGGTATGAAATAAAATAACCTTTAGGCACTGCTGAACTACTCCTCCACTCTAAAACTGGCTCATTAGGAAACTGAAACTTGACTACTGGAGTTCTACAATCAACTGAGGCATAACAAACATGAAGCCAATCCATACCTAGAATAATATCAAAGTCCACCATATCTAGCTCAACTAAGTTAGCCATGGTGTCCTTGTGATTGACAAAGATCGTACAATCACGATGGACTCTTTCTGCTAGAATAGAATTACCAACAGGTGTGAAAACACTGAAGGGCTCAAGAAGTTGTTCGGGGGAAATGCCGAACATCATGGCTACATAAGGAGTCACAAAAGACAAACTCACACCTGGATCAAGTAAGGCATATACATCAAAAGTAAAGACTTTAAACATACCAGTGACAACATTTGTGTGAGTTCTCCTGATCCTAGAGACTAGCTATAGCATACAAAGTGTTTGCTCTTACGTTTGTTCCTGAAGTAGCTCCCCTCGGAGCAACTCTGCTTGCCGGAGCAACCGAAGAAGATTGGGCTCTATTGCCCCCATTACCCTCCCTTTTCTTAGGGCACTCTCTCATAAAGTGACCCATATGACCACACTTGAAACAACCATTAGATCCATCACGACATTCTCCTGGATGGGTCCTACCACACTTAGCACAAGGTGGGCTTCGAAACTCCTGTGCCACACTACCCAGAGAATGAGTAGGTTGAACTCTGAAATTCTGAGAGTTCTCATTCCTGTTCCTTGGTGCAGGTGCACTAGCTGACGATGGGGCAGGTCTAGATGACCTTTGCTGGAAGGATAACCGATTTTAATTCCCAGTCTTTTGTTGGCCAGTCTCATTACTTATTGTCTTAGCCCTCTTGTTACGAAATCCTCTCTATCCTTTAACTTGTCCTCCTCTACCTATTGTACATGAATCATAAGCCTAGCTATGTCCATGTCCCCTATCAACATAGCTGCTCTCCCCTGCTTTTTAGATAAATGGGATAGCCCGGACAAGAACAAATTCATCTTACTCCTTATATCCGCCACCATCTTCTGTGTATAGCAGAATTGCTGAGTAAACTTGAGACTGTACTCCTGCACACTAATCACTTTCTATTTTAGATTCAGGAACTCTGTCACTTTAACCTCCCATAGCTCTCGGGAAAAGAAGCACCCCAAGAAACCATCCTCAAACACAGCCACACGTAAGCACGAGTTAGAAGAGCCTTTTATAGAGTTGAACTCTATCGCATGAAATGGAGTAAGAAGAGACTGAAACTTCCTAAATGTCGTAGCCTCATATATATAGATGTGGTGCGCTTCACACCGATAAGAAGGACTCTACTAGACACGGCTTTATAGATACCCTAGGACTCTTGAACTCTGTACTCTGATACCAAGTTTGTCACGCCCCGAGCCTACACCCTGTAACAAAAATGAAAATTAAAAAAATATAGTACTTTAAGATTTCGGAGGAACGATTTGCCTTAAGATAAAATGTTCTTGACAATGTAGTGTATATATCAAAAATATGAATATTATCAAATAATCATATGTAAGTTTAATAAATACCTAGTATATATATAAAAGTGAACTCTCAACCCAGTGACGTGGCACCACCAGAAGCAAAGATTTTCTTTTTATTTATTTATTTCCAAAATTGTCCTTCCCCTCTACAATAGGAACACCGTTTCAACCTTCAACAGCCGCTTCTCCAGTTCATTGTTTTACCACTATTGCCGATCGTCATAAACGTTGCGCCTGCTTACAACAGTCGACCTACCTATGTGGTGCCCTCATAGATCAGAATTCTTATTTAACCCTTCTTAAGAGTCACAACCTTACGAAAAAGTCACAACTCTTTAGAAAAGTCAGAACGATTTAGAAAAATCACAACTTTTCACAAAAGTCATAACTTTTCACAAAAATCAAAACTCTTCATTTTTCATTTACACCTTTTAAAATCCAACACTTAATTTCAAGGCACCAAAAGAAGAAAGAATAAACAAAGAAAATTGATTTCAATTGCAATGCGACATTACTACTCTGGCTCTCAGTCCACAACTCGTAACGCTGCTTGAATGGTTGAATTCATTACATTTGGTTCTTTAGTAAACAAAACTTCTATTTCTTCCACTATTATCACATTAATTAAGCTTCTTATGAAGTGTGCTTCATTCCTCAAAGTTTTCCTCCTCCTGTTTCATGAGGCTTAATCTTTTATTATAAGTCATAGTGATTCATATAACTATAGGAATTTCTTTTTGCTCTTTTGGTGACTTTTTTTGAACTCTATTAAAAATTTCAGCAATGATGATTGAAAATTGATCTTCTCTTTTATCCCTTTATACAGGTTTCTTCATATACTTTTTGAGAAACTTGTGGGTTGTGCTATATTTGATAGCACACAACAACAAATATGTGATAACTAATACGAAACCAATGGTGAAGTTTGTTAAAAGAACTAAACAGATTGCTCTCTTGCTTGCCACAGTTAATATACTATTCTGATTGTTTCATCTTAGATACAAACATTATGCCATTACACTCTTCCTAGAATATTAGTATAGGGACAAATAGTCCATTTCTTTTATCGCAAGTTGATTAATTTGCCATATTTCTTCCTCTCTTCATTTTGGACAGCATAAGAGATCAAGTTTTCTTGTAAGTAACATATGCCCAAAATACACTATAACAAAAATAATTTTTTCGACAATAAATATGCACATTAGCAAAGAGTGCTAGAGTCTTTATCGACATTAATTAATTTTCATTAGATTCAATGTCGCCATAGACTTTAGGGACATTTATAGAGAGTACTAATTGCCTCTGAAAATACATATTTAGTGGCAATTAAGCTATTAATTACCGTTAAAGATCATTTTTCTGTAGTGATAACTCTTTCTTTTGTCTTCTTTCAATTAAATCTGTGAACTGTAACTTGGATACAGCCCAGCAAACTATCTTTTTTGAAAAATATGCTAAGCAACATGTCTTTTTCTTCTTGATTGTTAGGAAAGTAAGGTCGTCTTTATTATTATTTGTGGATATTTGTGAGTTCAAGTGCTCACAAAATTATGTTGTGAGATTTTAATATGTTATGTATCAAAATTTTGGTTTAGAATATCCAGTTTTGAACAGTTCCATTCAAATGTCACTTACTGCTTGATTGATCATTGCATTAATTCTTTGTAACTGTATACTATAACCATCACAATAACTATGGTTCAATTCCAAAGGCCCTAATATCTAATCGCCCAATTCGCTAGCACTCCGGGGGCCTTGCCCTAGCCAGACGAGTGCATGGGGCATGTTGACTCCGAAGAGGACCTCAAATGACTCAAATCCAATTGCCTAGCCGGCTAACACTCTAGGGCCCAGCCTTAGCTAGACAAGTGAGCCAGCTAACACTCCGGGGGACCTGCCCTAGCCAGACGAGTGCGTAAGGCATATCAACTCCATAGAGGATCTCAAATACCAAACCAATATGGATCGCCACCCACCACCAACCATATCACCACATAATCGACCTCGAAACACCTGAAACACCAGGACAACACTATTCCTTCGGTGACACATCGATACCACAGAAATGGGGAGTCAAGCTAGAAGATCACAACAACACAAAGCCAAAGTCAGGCTCATACTATCAGACCCAAGTCTGCTATTTTGGTCTACAAGGACCTAGTCCATCTGAAGCGACGTCGGATACATACCAGAGTCAAACACTTGCATGGGTCTAAGGCAATGCTAGCCTAACCTAGTTTAAGGTCGAAAATATAATCGAACATAATAAAATAGTCTACAGGTAATCCACACGCAACAACACATAAACGACCCTTCCGATAACATGGTACTACCCCAAACAGCCCAAAAATCAACCCTAAAGCATGATTTTTGAGAAGAAGAAATGAAATACTAGTTCCACACCCTCGATTCACAAAAATCAGCATGCATTCACACAATCCAGCTCAATCTAAAAAAAAGGGAAGCAGCAACCTTCCAGAAGGCAGATCGCGCGCGCTCCAAATCACTCCGCCGGAGCTTATCCCTTTCGAACGGCCTGAGATTGCTGGAATCACAGCATCAGCACGGTCGTTTAGACACTAAAAACATAAAAATAAGAGACTGACCAATTTAGGATTCCAAATAAGAAAATGTGGGACCCACTCCAAAATCCTGGAATTGACTCCGTGAAGAGGTCCTAAACCCACTGCCGAGCTTGTGTTCCAAAATGGAACACCTCTCGAAGCTCGAAACAACCGACAAATCAAGAAAACCAAACATGCAAAACTTTACAAAACAAGCCTATGGCTGCCACTTATGCCTCAAATTCACAAGAATCGGAGTCTTTGCGACACTCTCCGAATAGCAACCCACACAGCCAACGAGATTATGAACACACCGGACTTTGAATCACTAAAAACTGACTTAAAACGGAGAAGAAATCACAATTTGAAACATTACAACAACAATGAGCCGACTGCCCCCTTTTATAATAACTGCTAGACACGCAGACCTCCGCGAATGCGGCCAGAGGCCCACGAACGCGGAGGGAAGACAAGCAAACCTCCGCAAATGCAGCTAGGAGCCTGCTAACGTGGAGGGAAGAGATCCACACCTCCGCGAATGCGGAGGCCTATTGGCGAAGGCGAAGAGAAAGACTCCCTCGACCTCCGCGAATGCGCAGAAGAAACTCTAAGACCTCTGCGAACGCAGAGCATGGACCGCGAACGCGGAAAAGGAAGACTCACACCTCCATAAACGTGGAGCCAGGCCCGCGAACGTGGAGAAGGAATAGGTCTGCAACATCAGTTGTGCACCAGCTGAAATTTGGCTTTACCAAAACTCTGACGGAGTACTCGGAATTTGTTCGGAACCCTATGCACGCAAACGAGATATGCTATCCCATCAAATTCGACGTTTCAGACTCAATGGCGTAGTCAGAATTCCCATACAAGGTCATTTCGAGTAAAAGTGGGTCCCACTTCCCAATCACAAATTTAGCCAACTTCAACCAAGGGCCTCGAAATTAGATTGTAAGCCTCGAGAAGAGCTCGAAGAGTCATTCTAGACCAAACTCAGAATTTTGAAACTAACCGCACTGATGAAATTCTCATCCAAGTACGTTTGCCAAGAATTTTGACCAAAGTCAACCTTGAGCCAAATTGCAAAGGCTAAAGCACCGAATGGCCCTAAAGTCACACCAGAAGCCTCGGGACTAGGGTCAATCATGCTTCTAGCCTAATTTGGCTGCTCCGGGGCTGATGAAACTGTCATAATCTTATTCTGAGGTCGTTTGCCTAAGGTTATGACCAAAATCAACCTTTCAAGGTCCAAAAGGCTCCAAAACAGGGAAACAAGCATAAAACCCAAACGAACGATAGGCGACTGAACAGTCAGTACCAGCAATTCATAAATGACTTGGAGTCGCTACAGGAATGCTCTAAATGACGGAAAGAAGGCATTAACATAAAAATGACCTAGAGGGTCATTACAACATCCACTACTAAAAGAACTTTCATCCGTGAAAGTAAGAGTCAAGAAGTACATGAGGGCTCAACTAAGCTGGGGAACTACTCCCGCATCTCCCGCTCGATCTCCCAGGTAGCCTCCTTGACTGAAGATGCCTCCAACGGACCTTAACCACATGAATGTCTCAGACCTCAACTGCCTCACATCTCTAGCCAAAATAACAACTGGCTCCTCAATATAGGTCAGGCGATCATCCAACCCAACGGTGTCATACTGGAGCACATGAGACTCATCAGGAACATACCAGCACAACATCGAAATATGGTAAACTGGATGAATAGCTGAGAATGCTGGAGGTAAGGCTAACTCATACACCACATCACCAACTGTTCTCAAAACCTCAAAAGGCCCAATATACTGGGGGCTAAGCTTGCCCCGCCTCCCAAACCTCATCACGCCCTTCATGGGCGATACTCGGAGGAAAACTCTATCACTAACGGCAAATCTCAGTGGCCATCGCATGCGGTCCGCGTAACTCTGTTGTCTGCTCTGAGCCGTCCTGAGCCGATCCTGAATCATCCTCACATGCACTAAGGTCTCCTGAAACAAGTCTGTACCACGCGGCCTACGCTCCATAAATTCGAACCAATCAACTGGAGTGCGACAACGCCTACCATATAAAGCCTCAAACGGGGCCATCTGAATACTAGAGTGGTATTTGTTGTTGTACGCAAACTCCGCCAAAGGCAAGAACTGGTATCACTGACCTCCAAAGTCCATAATACAGGCCCGTAACATATCCTCAAAGACATGAATAGTACGCTCTGACTGGCCATCGGTCTGCGGTGGAACGCTATGCTAAGGTCGACACGGGTGCCCATCTCCTCCTGAAATACCCTCCAAAAGTTGGAAGTGAACTGTGAACCCCAGTCTGAAATGATAGAACTAGACACACCATGAAAACAGAGCACCTCCCGAATGTAGATACGGGCTAGTCTCTCAGCACTGAAGGAAGTACGAACTGGAAGGAAGTGTGCTGACTTGGTCAATCGATGCACGATGACCCAAATGCTGCCAACACCTCTAGAAGTCTAAGGCAAGCCCACAATGAAATCCATGGTGATACACTCTCACTTCCACTCAGGAATGGGTAATCTCTGCAACTCACCACCAGACCTCAAATGCTCGGCCTTCACCTGCTGGCAACACAAGCAACGGGACATATAATCTGAGATGTCCCTCCTCATACCGCTCCACCAGTAATGCTGCCTCAAAGCACGATACATCTTAGCGGTGCCCGGATGGATAGAATACCTGGATTCATGGGCCTCACTAAGGATCAGCTGAATCAAATCCCCAACTCTCGAAACACAAAAATGGCGAGCAAATCTCAAAACCCAATCCGAGTCTAATGTAGTCTTCCTGGTATCACCTACCAATAATCTATCCCGGAGTGCCACCAAAGACTCATCCTCGAACTGACGACCATAGATCTGATCTAGTAGAGATGATTGAACTCCCACATACACTATTACCCGCTGGTATCTGAAACATCAAGCCTAATCATCTGGTTGGCTAGGGATTGAATGTCCAAAGCCAAGGGTCGCTCCAAAACAAAAAGGAAGGCTAGACTACCCATATTCACTGCCTCCCGGCTCAAGGCGTCTGCTACCACATTCACCTTGCCCGAATGATAGAGAATAGAGAGGTCATACCCCTTCAGGGGCTCAATCCAACGGGCTGCCTCGGATTAAAATCCCTCTGGGTCATAATGTACTGAAGGCTCCTGTGATTAGTGTAGATCTCACAATGAACTCCATATAGGTAATGCCTCCAGATCTTAAGCACAAAAACTACCACCGCCAACTCCAAATCATGAGTGGGGTAGTTGCGCTCATGCAGCTTAAGCTGCCTCAACGCATAAGCGATAACCAGGCCCTGCTGCATCAAAACACAACCCAAACCAATGATGAATGTGTCACAATAAACCATGAAGCCCTCGCCCTCAACAGGAAGAGTCAATATAGGAGCGGTGGTAAGAGACTCTTTAAGCCTTAGAAAGCTCCTCTCACACTCCTCCGACCACACAAAGGGAACATCTTGGTGAGTCAACCGTGTCAAAGGCGCCATGATAGAAGAGAAACCCTCAACAAAATGCTTGTAGTACCCTGCCAATTCGACGAAGCTTCGAATCTCAGTCACAAAGGTGGGCCTAGCCCAATCACAGATAACCTCAATCTTCGTTGGATCCACCATAATGTCATCCTTAGACACCACGTGTCCCAAGAATGCTACAGACTCAAGCCAAAACTCACACTTTGAGAACTTGGCATAAAGCCGATGATCTCTAAAAGTCTGGAGCACCATCCTCAAATGCTGCTCATGTTCACTATGGCTCCGCGAGTATACCAAGATATCATCAATGAAGACTATGACAAAGGAGTCCAGATATGGCCTGAATACACGAGTCATCAAGTCCATGAAAGCAGCAGGGGCCTTAGTCAACCCAAAAGATATCACCAGGAACTCATAATGGCCATAACGAATCCTAAATGTTGTCTTAGGGATGTCCGCTGCTCTAACCCTCAACTGGTGGTAACCGGATCTCAAGTCAATCTTAGAAAACACTGCGGCTCCCTGAAACTAGTCAAACAGATCATCAATACGTGGCATGGGGTAACGGTTCCGCACCGTCACCTTATTTAGCTGCCTGTAATCAATACACATCTGCATAGTACCGTCCTTCTTCTTCATAAACAGGACTGAGGCACCCTAAGGCGATACGCTAAGCCGAATGAATCCCTTACCCAAGAGATCCTGAAGCTCAACACTGAGCTCCTTGAGCTCTACAGGGGCCATACAGTATGGTGGGATGGAAATAGGACGAGTACCCGGCTCCAAATCAATGGAAAATTCAATATCTCACTCTAGGGTAGGCCAGGAAGGTCGGCAGGAAATACATCAGCAAACTCTCGGACTATAGGCACTGAATCCACCGTAGGTCCATTCCTACTAATATCTCTAACATAAGCTAGATAAGCCAAACATCCGTTGTCCACTAACCTCTGGGCCTGGATACAAGAAATCAGCCTAACTGGTGTGCGACTACAAGAACCCTGCCACACCACCGTTGGAATACCAGGCATAGCTAAAGTAACAGTCTTGGCATAGCAATCCAAGACCGCTCGATGAGGCGATAGCCAATCCATGCCCAAAATCAAATCAAAATTCAACATACTAAGCACAATAAGATCAGCCCGAGTGTCCTGCCCCTAAATAGTCACCACACAGGATCTACAAACCAGATCCACTACTAAAGAATCACCTACAAGGGTCAAAACACGCAACGGTACCACTAAGGGCTCTGGACTCACTCCCAATCGAGGAGCACAATAAGCAGACATATACGAATAGGTAGAACCAGGATCAAATAAAGCTGAAGCGGACTGATGGCATAAGAGAACCGTACCTGTAATCACATCATCTGACACCTCGGCCTCTGTCCTAGCTGGAGCTGCATAGAAATGGCCCTGGGTGCCTCTACCCCATGCATCCACCTTGCCACCTATCCTGCCTCCCCAGGGACCTCCCCGTGCACCCTGATTCTGCCCTCCTCCCCTAGCTGGAGGTGCTGCTTCTGATACCGGTCTCGCTGCCTGATGAGCTGGTAAGGCTGGTCTGGAGATAGGGCACTCCCTGGACCAATGATCAATCCCCCCGAAAGTAAAGCAACCCTAAGATGACCTACTCACAATTGGAGGTCAGCCACCCCAAACTGAGGAACCCATCTGCATACCACCTCGACCCTGACCTGGACCGCCACTATAACCAACCTGATGGTGCTAATCACCCTCCGTAATCTATACCGATGCCTGAAATGGGCGACTGGTTTGACCCAGCTGGAACCTCTGATGGACCCGATCCCGAGTATCCTGGGCCTAGAACAGACCTATTGAAGTTATCATTCTGCCTGGCCCTCTTGTTGCTGCCCCCTTGGGCCTCGCGACGGAGCTGTTCAAGCGTGAGGGCATGGTCCACAACATCTAGGAAAGAGCGGCCCGCCGAAACTATAGATTGCAACTCAATACGCTGCTGCAACCTCAAGCCTCTAACAAAGCATCATACTCTCTCCTCCTCTATGGGCAAGATCATAGTGGCATGATGGGATAACTCATGAAATATAGCCTCGTACTCAGATACCATCATAGAGCCCTGCTCCAACCTCGAGAACTCATCACGAAGTCGATCTCTGACACTCCGTGGGATAAACATAGCCAGGAAGGCCTCCAAAAACTCTGTCCATGTCACTAGTGGGGACCCAGCTAGCCTGGTCTCTATAAACGAGCGTCAGCACAGCCTGGCTGGTCCATTAAGCAGTGAAGTCGGCTCCCGGCAGGATGTAATGAAGTCGGCTCCTCTCGACTCCACTAAATCCAGAGCCTGCAATCGCTGCTCCCGGCAGGATGTAATGAACTCATGGGCGTCCTCTCTAACCACTCTAAAAAACCTCGACTCTGACAACCTCAGAAACACCCCGAGCATCTTCTGCTCCCACAATGGCATGACCCCATCTAAGGCATCAGATTGAACGGCAGCAGGTGTTGGCGGCTGCTGAACCTCTGGGGCCGCTACTGCAGGCTGACCCTGCTGTTGGATCTCTAGAGCCACTGGGGTAGGCTAACCCTGCGGTGCCGGCACTGGCTCTGGAACTGGTGTTGGGGCCGACTACTGTTGAATACCCCCTATCGCGTCTAGTATCTGCGCGAGCATAGCCTGAAGGTCAGGGGCGGCAGCTGGTGTGAGCGGTGGCTGGGTTGGTCCCGGCCCCACCAATTTAGGAGGAATATGATCTATCTCAGGCTCTGCCTCCGGCTCCGGAGTCCTCGCTCTCTCTCGGGCTGGTGCCGCAGCTCTAGCTCAACCTCGGAGTTGGCCTCTACCCCTAGCTGGGGTTCTATCTGCGGACCTGGGTGTATCACCCTCGGCCGCTCTACCGCGCATACGATCCATCCTGTGACAGAGTGAAACAAGTAAGATTTCATGAAACCAACCGCACAACAATGCACGAGAAGGATACAAAACAGGAAAACCCCCTAAGAACATCCTATAGCCTCCCGAAGATAAGTCACAGACGTTTCCGCGCCGATTCACAGGACTCTATTAGATGCTAGCTCTGTACAAGTGAGACCGGTGAACCTGGGCTCTGATACCAACTTGTCACGATCCGATTCCTCGAGTCATGATGGCGCTTACCAACCCGCCAGTAGGCAAGCCAAACCCTGTCCCGAAACTTAACAGTAATGGGACTGAGGGTGGAAACTAACCTCAACTAAGCGGAAGCATAAATAAATAAACACATAAGGGAAAGGCGGAAGCGAAACCAACTATATACAACAAACGATACCTCCTAGAACCTAGAAGTCACATGTACAGAGCTACTACAAAATGAGTACAAGTCCCAAAAGTGGACCATCGAAACAAGACTTTCTCAAAAGCAAAAGACAATCCAAAACATAAGAACAGAAGGAGACAGGTAATCTCAGGACGCCATGTGCTCACCCTCGCCTCCGGAACAGACTGCAACAGGCTCGAACTCAACGCTGATAACTCGTTCTCAGACCTGCATCACGAAAACAGATGCAGAGTGTAGCATGAGTACCAATACAACATGTACCTAGTAGGCATCATAGACCGACTGAGCAAGAAAGGTAAAAACAGACTGAAAGGATAGAATCTACAATAATAGAGGTCAACTGAAATAAACACAAACCGATCGACAACAATCTAGGATAAACCTAAACTAAACCTAGCTGGGCCCCCCGTAAGACCCAGAAGGTACACTCAAACACAAACACGCAAAACCCGAACAGACCCCCATAAGCCCGACAGGTACATAGGAAAGCTAAATCTATAAGACTAAAGGAAAACCCAATTGCGAACCGAAACCACCAACCAACTCAATCGAAACAATCAGCTAACTCCAACCCAGTCAAAAGTCTGACTTCCAAATCGGGTCGCCCAGACTGGTAGCAACTCCCAGGGGCCCTGCCTTAGCCAACAGAGTGCCTAGGGGGCATAACGACTCCTCCAAGGCCCTAATATCCAATCGCCCAATCAGGTAGCACTCCGGGGACCCTACCTTAGCCAGACGAGTGCGCAGGGCATGTCGACTCCGAAGAGGACCTCAAATGACTCAAATCCAATTGCCCAGCAAGCTAACACTCTGGAGGCCCTGCCTTAGCCAGACGAGTGAGCCAGCTAACATTTCGGGGGCCCTGCCCTAGCCAGACGAGTGTGCAAGGCATATCAACTCCGAGAGGATCTCAAATACCAAACCAATATGGATCGTAGCCTACCACCAACCACATCACCACATAACCGACCTTGAAACACCCGAAGCACCAGGACAACACCACGCCTCCGATGACATATAGGTACCACAAAAATGGGGAGAGGAGCCAGAAGATCACAACAATACAATGCCAAAGCCAGGCTCATACTATCATACCCAAGTCTGCTATTCTGGTCTACAAGGACCTAGTCCATCCGAAGCGACGTCGGATACATACCAGAGTCAAACAGGTGCATGGGTCTAAGGCAATGCTAGCCTAACCTAGTCTAAAGTTGAAAATATAACCCAACACAATAAAACAGCCAACAGGTAATCCGCATGCAACAACATTTAAACAACCCTTCCGATAACATAGTACTACCCCAAACAGCCCGAAAATCAACCCTAAAGCATGATTTCTGAGAAGAAGAGAATAAATACTAGTTCCCCACCCCTGCAAATCACACAAATCAGCTTGCATTCACACAATCCAGCTCAATCTAAAAAGAAGGGAAGTTGTAACCTACCGAAGGCTGACCGCTCATGCTCCAAATCACTCCCCCAGAGCTTTTCCCTTACGAACGGCCTCAGACTGCTGCCATGCTATCAAAAATAGAATCACAACATCAACACGGTCGTTTAGACACTAATAACATCAAAATTGGAGACGGACCAATTTAAGAGTCAAAATCATAAAATGTGGGACCCGCTCTGGAAATCTCAGAATTGACTCCATGAAGAGGTCCTAAACCCACCCCCGAGCTTGTGTTCCAAAATGGAACACCTCTCGGGGCTCAGAACAGCCAACATATCAAGAAACCAAACATGCTAAATTTTACAAAACAAGCCTATGGAAGCCACTTACGCCTCAAATTCATGAGAATCGAAGCCTTTCCGACACTCTCTGAACCGCAACCCACACGGCCAATGAGATTCCGAACACACCGGACTTTGAATCACTGAAAATCGACTTAAAACGGAGAAGAAATCACAATTTGAAACATTACAACAACAATGAGCCGACTGCCCCCTTTTATAATAACTGCCAGACACGCAGACCTCTGCAAACCCGGAGGGAAGACAAGCAAACCTCTGCGAACGCGGCCAGGAGCCCGCAAACACGGAGGAAAGGATCCACACCTCTGCGAACTCGGAGAGAAAGACTCCCTAAACCCCCAGACTTTCGCGAACGCGAAGAAGAAACACTCAGACCTCGACGAACGTGGAGCATGGACCGCGAACGCAGAGAAGGAAGACTCAAACCTTCGCAAATGTGGAGCCAGGCCCGCGAACGCGTAAAAGGAATGGGTCTGCAACATCAACTGTGCACCAGCTGAAACTTGGCTTTCCCAAAACTCCGACGGGGTGCTCGGAATTAGTCCGTGCACGCAAACGAGATATGCTACCCCATCAAATTCGACGATTCGGACTCAATGGCACAATCGGAATTCCCATACAAGGTCATTTCGGTTAAAAGTGGGTCCCACTTCCCAATCATCAATTTAGCCAACTTTAACCAAGGGCCTCAAAATTAGATCGGAAGCCACGGGAAGCACTCGAAGGTTCATTCTATACCAAACTCGGCATTCCGGAACTAACCGCACTGACGGAATTCTCATCTGAGCGGGTTTACCAAGAATGTTGACCAAAGTCAACCTTGAGCCAAATTTAAAAGGCTAAAGCGCCAAATGGCCTAAAGTCACACCGAAAGCCTCGAAACTTGGACCAATCATGCTTCTAGCCTAATTTGGCCGCTCCAAAGCTGATGCAATCGTCAGAATCGTATTTTGAGGTCGTTTACCTGAGATTATGACCGAAATCAACTTTTCAAGGTCCAAAAAGCTCCAAAACAGGGAAACAGATATAAAACCCAAACGAACGACCAGGCAACCGAGCAGTCAGTGCCAGCAAGTCATAAATGACTTGGGGTCGCTACAGGAATGCTCTAAACGGCGAGAAGAAGGCATTAACACAAAAATGACCTAGAGGGTCATTACAGCTTAGCCTTTTTTGTTGTCTTGTAAATATTTTAAGTTATTAATTATTGTAATTTATAGTACTTTTTATGTAATGTTTACATAACATATGTTACTTTATATATTCCAATTTATGTGATACTGATAAAATTTTGAGATTTCACCAATTTTTTTATATGTCTCTTAAATATTTTAAGTTGATAATTATTGTGGTTGATAGTAATTTTTAGGTCATTCTCAAATAATATATGTTACTTTCTCAATCCCATTTTATGAGGCACAATAGAATTTTGAGAATCAACTAAATTTTTATGTCTCCGTACTTTGCATGGGCCCAATAACTATTATTTGAAATTCGTAATTTTTATTTGTGGTACTTTTAATTTTTTTAATTATAATATTATTTTTTTCTACTCATAATTTTTATGATCTATCATTAACATTAGAAATTAGTGGTAATTTATGGATAAAAAGATCGAGAAATAAAATAATCAAATGTATTACTTAGTTAATAACAATAAAATATGATAGAATTTATTTAATAGGATGGAAATTTCTGAATTTTTTATATTGTTTTTAAAATATTTTAAGTTGCTAATTATTGTGATTTATAATAATTTTTAGATGATTTTCAAATAATATGTATTGTTCTTTTTGTCTCAATTTATATGACACATATAGAATTAGAAAAATCAACCAATTTTCTTATGTCTTCTAAATATTTTAAGTTGTTGATTATTGTTGTTTATAGTATCTCAAAGTAATTTTTAAATAACATATGTTAATTTTCATGTATGACTTTTAAATATTTTAAATTGTTAATTATTATGATTTATATTATTATTTTACGTAATTTTTAAGTATATAACATGTTAAAAAAAGATAAACAAATTAAAACGAAAAAAGTATAAAATAAATGATCAAGAATTTATATAAATGAACCACAAAACTGTAAACAAAATAAATTTAAGGGGCTTGCATAGTGTTTAGTGGGAAAGAGCAAAGGCAAAAGAAATTGCTGACAATTGAAGTGTCCATTACGTGTCAATAGGAGAAGCGCATATTTAGCGGCTCACACTAAATCAATTGAAATGAAAAAAAAATTCAGATGATGATACATGCATGTTGACGGAGAGCAGTGTGGTTATTCACCTTTCTTAGTAGTAAAATACTGGACCTGTGCTAGCACGGGCCCAACATATGTTATTTTGTTGTTTTAATTTATATGACACAAATATAATTTGAAGAGTCAATGAAATTTTAATATGATATGTAAATGTTTTAAGTTGTTAATTATTGTGAGGCGAAATGGTCTGATGGATCCTTATACTTGTATGAGTTTGTATTTCGGACCTTCTACTTAATCATTTGCCAACTAAACTCTTAAACTCAATTAAAATGAGACTTTTAAACCACTCCAACCATGTGTGTAGTTCACTTTCCTTTACATAAATGACATGTCATATCCACGTCAGATTTATTAATGTCATGTCATAATTATTTTTAAAATTATTAACCAAAATTGTTTAATAAAAGGTAAAATAATAAGATTTTAATTTATCTTTAAAGTAAAACTCCATACATCCAATTCTCCCCCTTCCCAGTTTCACGGCCAAAATTTATCGAGAAAGTCGTCGCCGCCGTCGCCACTTTAGCTGGCAAAACCACATATGCTCTCTCCCTCACCTGTCTTCATCTCTACCGCACACCATCACTATTGTTCCTTTCCTCCTCCAACCTCCACAAAATCAACAACCTAAGCCACCGCACCACCAGATCTGGCCAAAAAACCTCTTCGCCGCCGTGACTAGATCCTCACACCCTCACCCACCTCGTTCTCCTCTTAACTAACCAGCGCCTCCTCTCTCTATCACTCCATTGAGATCAGTGGTCTCCGGCGAGTACCATCAGAGCCACTTCTCTCTCACTCCACTGCGAATCAGTAGTCTCCGGGGAGCACCACCAGTGCCACTTTCTCCCTCCGCCGGTGAATTAGTGGACTCAAGGAAGTGCCCAAAATCTGCTAAATAGATGACAATAGATTGTGGAGAAGAAAGAAAGAAAATAGATTGTGTAGGAATGGAGATGGCTAAAAAGAAGGAGCAATGGGTCAAGAAGAAGAAGGGTTTTTTAAAATTAATTATTTTTAAAAAAATTACTTCTTTTATAACTTTAATAGTTTTCAACTCAAAAATGTTATTCACTCGCCTTAAGAGGTGTGTAATTACACACTTTTGCCAACTCAGACATCCTAATGCCACATAAGCCTGGTCAATGGTCAGAGGGGCTTGTTAAATTGTGTTTTATTGAGTTTAAGGGTTCAGTTGATAAAGGATTAGGTAGAAGGGTCCATAATACAAACTCGTACAAATACAGGGGTCCACTAGACCATTTCGCCTTATTGTGATTTATGGTACTTTTTACGAATTTTTAAATAATATTATTTTATTCTCTCTGCTCCATTTATGTGGCACTGATGAAATTTTGAGAAACAATCAAACTCTTTATATGTGTTTTAACTATTTTAAGTTGCTAATTATTATAATTTATAGTACTTTTGTGTAGTTTTTAAATAATGTATATTATTTCTTTTGTCCAATTTATGTGGCACATATATAATTTTAAAGTGACTTACAATACTTTTTACGTCATTTTCAAACAATACAAGTTACTTTTTTTATCCCCTTTTTTGTGACACCAAGAAAATTTCAAGAGTCAATAAAATTTATTATATTTTTAAATATTTTAAATTATTAATTATAATAAATAATTTAATATTTTTATATAATTTTTAAATATATAAAAACTAAATAAATAAAACAAATAAATAAAGACTATAACTCTTGAAACTCCTAATTATAAGTTATTAATTATATAACAATTAAATAGGAAGTACATAAAAAAATGAAGTGCCAAAAAACTATTAAAATCAGGCCCACAAAAGTCATAGAAAGATAAGGAAAAAGGCTGACACATGTATGAAGGAAAATGCAAGTGGACCCCATGTTCAGCAAAATACATGGTATACTGAAAATAATTGAAAATAGTATGGTTTTTTTTGTCCACAATGGAGAAGGTACATACATAGAAAAATAAAGTACAATAGAACTAAAGCATAAAATTTTTGAAGTACCAAAAATAGCCCCAATTTTGTAAGCTGGCGGCACAACGGAGAACTGTTTCGAGGCCTCTTCTATATATAGAGATAGAGAAGAGAATATGGTATATTGTAGGGATTATTGTATAATATATTGTGATATGATGAAATTTTTTGTTGAAGTTATTGGCAAACGCATCTGAGGAAGTTTAACAGATTCGACTAATGACAACTACATAAAAATCTATTAATATAACATATTGATTTTTCATTTATTTTTTTTAGTAGAACTAGCATGATCCCGTTGGATATTGGAGTATCAAAAGTTAAAGATTATAAAATTTATTATTGCTATTGACATTATTATAGAGAAAAACTAAAATAAAATTCAATATCATTTACTTGAGTTAATTTCTCATCCATTCACTTAACTAATAATATTAATCTCAAAAAAGCATGTAATTTTATTTTGTAGTAAAAAAATCACTCAACTATTATTACTTCACCCATAAAGTCACTTAACTATTGTCATTTCAAATACAAAGCCATTCAACTAATTTAACAATATTTTAATAGATATGGCTAATGTTCAGTGAGTCATTCCGATAAAAGAAAAGGCAGGTCAATTTAATGGTTAATTAAAATAAATAACTTTATATTTCTTTAATAATTAAAAATATTCAATGATACATGCTTTCTAGTTTATATTTATATTTCTTTAATAATTAAAATATTCAGTGATACATGCTTTCTAGTTTTTTCTTTACTCTTATTTTATAGTTAGATTATGACAATTGACAACTATAGTAAAATCATATAAAAAATTAGATAGAAATAAGGAGCTACATAGAAGTACCAGTAACAGAAAATTCTAAAACTTCATTTTTGAATGGCTATTAAAAGTACTAATCTGAAGTTTCATTTTTCAAACCCTGGAAACTCTACACATATCCTTGACATTCTTCAAAAGTATCACTCCCATTTTCAATCCAAATTGTTGGGGTCGTTGCTCTGGATCTTGATTCTGTAGTTTTAGAATTCTGCTGATCCCAAGTACTCCATCTCCATCATTGCATATAGGAATGATTCTCTTTCTTCCAACACTTGAAACTAAAAAGTATTATCCGCAGATGTTTTTCTACAATAGTGGTTCTCTGATTTACAGAAGTGGATGAGTAGATAGCAAAAGCAAGCAAAGTTGTATAAATGTACTACTACCTATTCCATGGTGAATATTCACCCTTATAATATGCATAGTGCAGTACATTATTCACCCTTATAATATGTGCAAGAAATGTTGTGGTGTCATTTGTATTTTACCAGTTACCAAGAATCTCATTTGTAAGAATTTCTATCAGCATGAGTGTCTTTGTAACGCTGGAGCAAGTAGGTCTCGCATTTGATTGGAGGATACCTGATAGAGCAGCAACCAGACAACAACTTCAGTAAAAGCAAAAATGCTGGGGACATAAAGATTCTAACAAGCTACATCGGTTATGATATGATCACAGTGGCACAATGAGTGCACATTTTCCATCTCAATTGTGTGGCAAAAATTCTGTTGATATAGCTTCGTAGAATCTCAATTTGAACATTTGACACTGAAATATCTCAAACATTTTAGTTTTGAAAAATTATCTTGGCCAAAAACCCAAAAAAGATTTGTTTTTAGGCCGAAATATAATTGTTGAGTTCTTTTAGTACTTACCCCAAACTTCTATGTTTTATAAAAGGAAGTCTATCTATTTTATGACTCGAACTAATTCTATTTACCCTTTCCCCTCATTAAATGCACTCCCAGCATTGATATTTACTCCCAGGGAACTGTGACTATCCAGTTATTCTTGGAAAAGCATGATTTAACCCCAAAAAAAAGTGTTTCACCGACAAGGCCTTGCTTAACCCCAGCTTTTGCAAGATATTCTTTCATATGACTGAAAAAAATCAAGTTCAAAGGTTTAATGACATATAAAAACATTGAACTAACCGTGATTTTCATTTGGTTAAGTTGTATTCTTAATGCGTGAAATGCTGAAACTAATTATTTTAATTGTACTTTGTTGTGGTGAAGACATGACTCTATTCTGCAAAATGCTTTCGGATAATGTATTATTTAGTTCATTATAAAAATGATAATTTTGTGCAAAAATTATGCATATTTTTGATAGTTTCTTAGAACTTAAAGGTGTAAATCATGTTCCCTGTTTGTTTGTTTTTTTCTTAAAAATGAAATATGTTTCCAAAAACTAGGGAAAATACATGTTGAAACTTCAACCCAAACTTCATCAAATCTTATTTTCCTAAAATATTTGGAAATGTATGGCCAAAGATAGCTTAGTTGTTTGCCAAATGTAGGAAAATTTTACTTGCCTCGGTGGGTTGACTTTTGATTGGCAGGTTGGCAAGCATTCAACAAGACAGTCGTGACTTGGCTCAACAAAATATGCTATCTGGACAACATGAACAAGAGTGACAAATAATTTGTTATCCCGTTTGTATATGACATAGAAATCTTCTTTCTTTTGGACAAGTTATATCATATATAGTGATCATATTTTATTGATAAATCTCCTTCCATTTAATTTCATAATCAGTCAAATATATTATTTTGATGCAGATGAGCTTTTCTCTCCCTTAACATTTCTAAAGACATTTCTTTTCGGTGCTATAATAAAGACCTCTGACTTTTCCTTAATATAATGTGTTTTGTGATTATTAAGTCAGACTCATTATATTGTGATATTTATGACCATTTTTCTTTGTATACTAATTGATTGTCATTTTAATTATTTCAGTAAGCTATTCATGTGATAATGCATAACATAGAGGAAGAACCATAACCCAGTGTGCGTCACAGCGAGGATTTGATTCCTGTCTTACTGTAACATAGATTCTTTCTTTGGACCCATTTTCCATAGGCACCCTCCGCATGCAGTGTTGACCTGAAACAGAAGAGCACAAGTTAGCTGTGACAAGAAAAAAAAAGGTACGCTTAGCGTGATTTTAAAAATACAGGTGATCTTATCTCCATTATGTCTTTCGGCATACACCTCAATGCTTTTGAGTATCTATTCTATGGTGGTATCACTTACAGATATTACTTACGATATGTCCATTTCTTTATTCTTGTTTCCCTTTTTCGCTTATTTATGTTGTTATTTATTTAGATTTGTTTATTTTTCGAAGTTCATTTATTTTGGGATTAGGCTTGTTTCCACTAGGAGGTATTTAGTGGGACGCCTATCATGGGTCGATTTTTGGGTCGTTACATCTACTTGATATGAAATGTTTTGTTTAGTTATCTTCTATAACTGCTTTACTTGATTTTAAATATTTTGTTGAGTTATCTTCTATAACTACTTTACTTGGTTTGAAATATATTTATATATTTCATTGAGTTATCTTTTATAACTACTTTACTTGGTTTAAAATATATTTATAATTTTTCCTAGATTAATAAAGTCATTTTTATTCATATCATAGTTATTTTACTTATCTTATTTTCCTTTATATTTGTGGGTGTTCCAGATCTCTTTTTATTTTTCAAATTTTTTGTGGCATGATGGGCCATTTTATTTAATATTAATCAATCTACATATCAGTCTAGCCAATCAACCCAAAAAATCAATAAAAACAAAAAAAAATCTAAAAACCATGAGCCCAGCCCACACCAAACCCTCTAAGTATAATAAGGAAAATAACCTAACAACATTCGCCTCTGTCTCATTTTTCTTTTTCAATCTTGTCCTCGAGATGTTTCCTTCCGACAGACGCTGGAACCTCACACTTCGCCGCCTTCTTTTGTGGATCTATTTCTGTCTTGTACCTCTCCTTCTCCGTCTTCTGCAGCTCACACGAGAGTATTCACTACTTAGAGGTAATCGTTCTTTCTTGTTATTCCTTGCCATTTGACCTTCCTCTACCTTTGATTAGGAGGTAATGAGTTGTCCACCGATGCTTAGAGTTCATAGAGGTAGCCTTCAGGAGTTTGCAATGCGACCACATGTTCGTCTTCCTCCTTTTTGGTTATGCTTCTTACTCCATTTATATTTGACCCATCTTTGTACTATGTGAGCTGATTTTGTGCTTCATGCCCAATTCTGCTTGGATTCCATGTTGACCTCCATGCTTGAATGTTAAAGATGATGTTGTACCCCTGACTTTTTGGTAAAAGTTTTTGTGTGCTAATATAGATTAGCAATTTTTTTGTTATAGTAGTTCTAATAACCCCCTTCTAAGGGCATACTTTTATGTATATATATGTTGCTCCCCTCCCTTTATTGTTTATATCCTAGCTTCTGGATCGTCATGTAGCTTAATCAGCTTAGTTTTTATACTCATGTTTCGAATATGTGCTTTGTCAGTATTAATGAAGTGTTTCCCTATTATTGGGAACTCTATAAAATTTTTGAATTCTTGCATGCATATATGATTAATAGCTAGATTTGTTGGAACTATTTAAGAAGTTGATAAAAAAAATATCTCAAATTTTTTAAATTGATTTTATTTCTCCTTATTCTTTTTCCACTTGTCATCTTAGGATATCTTTGAAAGTGATTAACTTTTAAAAGTGTTAACAACCCAAAATTTCAGATTGCATGATATCCCAAATTTTAACAGATCTTGTCATTAAGATAGATCAAATCAAGTAATCTAGATCTATAAATCTATACCATGTATGGAACTAAATAGTAATATATTTTTCCTTTACAATATTTTTATATGTTGTGAAACAATATTGACTTTAAAAAATGAACATTGTTCCATAGACTCCTTAAAACTCGCAGTATAACTCCTTAAAAAACGCAACTTCCTGCTCCTTTTGCTCTCATCGAATCTCTTGGAGTCGTTGGGCCAGGGAAGTTCTAGTAAGCTACAAAACCTCATTGTCAGCTTTGAGCCCTACAATATTTGATCGGAGATCACTTGCCTCAACCTGGAGCACACCCACTATGGATTTTAGATACCCCACATCGGTGGAATGGGCCATAACATTATTCATTTGGTCATTTGCCTTTTTTCGGGTAGTGATGGTAAATAGGTGGATATGTAGGTTAATGTAGAAAAAGGTGGTTATTAAAGTTATCATGGAAATTAGATGATTATTGGTGCTCGTCTTACTTAGAGGAGTGAATGAATTTTCCAAGTCATGTTCCTCTAACCTCACCTTATCCTTAGGGCCAAGCAAGCTCCCGAAGAGTTTAGCTGCCATCAATAAATCGCTTAGAAGATCCACCCTGGTAGGAATGTCTACCATAACCTGGCGTAGTGTAGGGTTTGAAGGGCTCGATTCAGAATTCAGAACACAAGGGGTTCCCCTTGATGAGCCAGTCAGAGACATACTTTCCACCTCTGTCATCTCCTGGCCATTTGATGACCCTCCAAATATCTCCAAACCACCACTTGGAGCTTGCTCACCAACGCCTGGAGGCGTTAAAACTGTTGTTGACTCTACTAAGACTGCCTCACAAGTTGGGGACATGTCATCTTCTCCTTCTTTATCATTATCTTCAATAACCACCACCTTGGGCATTGTACCCCTCTAAATCTTTTCTACCCAAAGATGTCGGAGAAAATGCGAACTGATCACTTTTGTACCAAGTTTGGTAAGATTCTAAATCCTTCTACTTTTTTGGAGTTGAGTATTGAAAAAAGAGTAATCCCACGCCTTTGAATTTTTATGACCCTAGCTATGATACTTCGAAAATTTCTATCGGCAGCCCCACATAAATGAGGCAACCTGACAATGTTCTTTTTACCGAAAAAACCTGCAGGAATCTTAAAGATTAATAAAAGACATCCAAAATATAAAATAAAACATAGAGAAGTGTTCTTGCAGAAATTTACCATGGTTTTTTTCCCTGGATTGAAATGTTCTTTTAGGAACTTCTTCCAACATCTGTTTTGGTTGTACAATTTCATTTTCACCCAGCTCTTCATTGGAAGGAGGCATTTGTGGGCTATCCATTAAGGATATGGAAGAAGAATGATAGGAAGAAGATATATTTAGCAATAACTTAGTAAAATATGTCATTGTTAATGAAATAAGTCAAGTATCCACCCTGATACATGCACATCCCCTTGACATATTCCCCGTGTCAATTTCATATAGCATGTTGTGTAAGAACCAATTCTCTAGTGGTTTTTGGTCCGTTTGAACCTAATTCAATAAATGTAAAACATATTAGCTGGTAATTATATTTATTAATTTAGAGAGAATAGTAAAGTATTTGAAAAAGTAATAATTTATATGGATTAATGGTAAAATAAAAGGATGAACAAATTACCATAACATTTTGATAATTTGGAGCCAATAAGGAACTAAAGAGAAGTTGATTTTGGCATTGTTGTTAAACAAGAGGATCAGTAGACACAACTCTTGTTGACTTAGTTGCATCAAAAGTTGAGCGAACATATTTTTCATTATTTGTTGCGCTCTGAGCGAACATGTCGTCAAGTCATGAAAAGAAGTTTTCTTAGAGAACAACAAATAATGAAAGATATGTTCGCTCAACTTTTCATGCAACTAAGTCATCAAGTGCTACTGTATCTGTTGATCCTCTTATGCAACAACAACGCCAAAATCAACTTCTCTTTTGTTCCTTATTGGCTCCAAATTATCAAAATGTTATGGTAATTTGTTCATCCTTTTATTTTACCATTAATGCATATAAATTATTACCTTTTCAAATACTTTACAATTTTGTCTAAATTAATAAATATAATTACTAGCTAATATGTTTTACACTTATTCGATTAAGTTCTAAGGGACCAAAAACCACTAGAGAATTGGTTCTTACACAACATGTTGCAAGAAATTGACACGGGGAATGTGTCAAAGGGGACTGTGCATGTATCAAGGTGGATACTTGACTTATTTCATCAACCATGACATATTTTACTAATCTAGTGCTAAATATATCTACTTCCTAACATTCATCTTCCATATCCTTGACGGATAGCCCGCAACTGGTGAGGCAGCCTTAGTAGAGTCAACAACAGTTTTTAAGCCTTTGGAGGTTGGTGAGCAGGCTCCAAATGGTGGTTTGTAGACTGTTAGAATATATACCTCCCAATTCTTCTAAGGAACACATACGTTCTTTCTGTTCCTCAGTTATTTATGAGTTCAAATTTAATTAAAGCTTATAAAACACCAACACACTATTTTAACATGGATACCCACGACCTACAAATCTCCAAGATTTAAGTTAAACTTCAATAAACTTCAAACTCCCAATTGTTTCAGATTACAACACTTGGAATCCTAGGAACTAAGCTCTAATTCCTAAACTCCAACACAAACCTCCCAAGATTTATGTTCCCAAGTCTTCAACTTACCCCAACTCGAAGTCCAACCTAAACTATGAAATCAAACGACAACAATTTGATAATCAACAAGACAAACAAACCTAATTAGAAAAACTCAACCTTGTGAAATAGTTTCTTTGATCTTGTTCCTTTGTTCTCGCAGCAACCTTAAATCTCCAAACAGAACTCTCATATATATGAACTCTCTCCTACTTGATTCTGTTCTTCTTGTATCTCTCTGTGTAAGTGCGCTATCTTCTTTGTAGACAAACCTACCCTGTTTATAGGCACGAAACTTCTCCCTTTTTGAGTCAAAGTCATTAACCTTTTTAATGCTTTTCTTTCCTAGTTGAATTGTACTACAATAGGTAACCACTTGTAACCGCTTTATCTACCGTCTTCATATTTCGTTCACCGCCTTCAACTTTATCCTTTCTCTCCTAATCCCAATTGGACTGAGTCATACAGGACCACGTTGCTTAGACCAATTCCATGCATCAATTCTTCCCTTTGTCAATCATCAAAATCTCTCTAGATCTAACAAATTCTCTCATTTTGATGATGACAACCCATGAATTCTTATGTACATACCTTTACACCTGAGACACATCAGTAAATATAACATACAAACGTAGAGCAACAATTTACATGATCAAGTTAGATGAAACGAGTTATAAAATCTGACACAAGCATGTCTTCCCCCTTTTGGCGTCATAAAACAGTGCACTAAGAGACACAAAAGAAGGTTAAATAAATACTCAAGTCCATGGGCCGTCACCTACACATAAACCACAAAACAAGAACTCAGACTTGTATAACAAAGTAAATGCAGCAGCACAAAGAAAAGATAACAACCCAAAATTATAAGCCCATTATATGCATTAAATAAAAATATGTACACCACTAATGAAAAGAAACACAAAAACATGGAATTAAGCATTTGTGGGTACAAACAGAAACAAGGGAATAGAAGGAGAATTAAGTAGGAGAGGGAGACGAGTGAGAAGATGATGGAATATCCTTTTTAAATAAGTCAAAGAGACTTTTTAGGGTAGTAGAATTCGTGGATCATTTAGTGTCAAGAAGAGCCTGAATGTGAGCCAACTCAGATTTAAGCTTAGCATTTTCATCAAGTAATCTAGTATGTTTAAGGTCATAACGAACATGCATCTGATCCAAAGCATCTCTGTGAGATACTCTAAAAGCTGCAATCTCCCTGTCTTTCGAAGCCAATAGAGCTCTCATCCTTTGAAGAGGTGCATCCACCCCAACCTAAGAAGCAGGTACTGTAGCCTGATTAACCACCCCCAGAATATCCTTAGTGGTCTGAAACTGCGAAGCCTTAATAGGTATACAAAAATGTTCAAAAATAGCCCCCGACTAGAACCCATACCCAAGTATATGCTTGCTTTTGTCCTACCTGTAGATCCTATCCATGTGACATACAATAAAGTGAGGCAAATTGATGGGAGTTTGGGAAATCAATAACTCCATAAGGGTAAGATCCATGTGGTTAGCCTCACTATGCTTCTATTGTCGAGTTAGTATTATCTTGTGCACAACATCAAACAGTAACTTGTGGAGAGAGAGCATACCACCTTTGTCAATTTGAATATGAGCCTCCAAAAGTGGATCATTTGAAAACCCGTGTGAGATATCCAGGGTAGAAGGTGAACAATCTAGTGGAGGCCAATCTAGCTTCACATAGTGGCACCACCCAAAGCTTGGAACACCTAGAATTTGTGCAATAATAGAAGGGGTAAGGGTAAAGGAGACATCACGGACCACACTGGTAATAGAGGAAAACGAACTAGAAGCATTGACATAAAATTGGTGAGTCTCCTCTATGCACATTTTTAGACATGTATCTCCTTGAAGGACAAGTTTTTCCAACCCTAAGAGTCAAACAAAGTCAATAGTTAACCCATCTCATCCCCCCAAACCTAGTAATCATCGTTCGTTGCCCAAAATCCACAATTTAAGAAGTTTGAGCATCGAAATTGTCCTATGAGCCACATCTAACTCCCTTATCTGGAATGTTTTCTTGAACTCCTTCCTCATCAGTTTCAGCATCCCCAAGAGATTCAAATAATGGTAAATCGGTGGCATTAGTATCACTATCTGTGGACTTGTCAACCAACTTAGATGTGGAAGAATTTTTCAGAAGGAGTAGGTTTCTTGACCTATTTCTGTGTACTGGTTAGTGAGGTGATAGCCTTGCCTTTTTGCTTCTTAGTTACTATCTCAGGATCATCATAAATATCAATGGGATCAAGTGGAGGAATGAATCTACCCTTCGAAAATTTTGGGCATCTTAGCTACCTGATAACGCTCAATCACACCTCTTACGATTCGAAGTGTGGGCGGTCGCTAACAAGTATAAACCCAACGAAGTGTTGGGGTCGATCCCACGAGGAACAATGTCCAAGGCGATTGAAGAAACAAAGAATTACTAGCTACTAGTTTGAATCCGAAATGAAAGGTACAATTAAAAAATGAGAAGATTTCAAGTAACGAATTTAGGATAGGGGATAGAGGAGAACAAGGAACAAAGCTATATGGAACAAGATTACCAAAGGGATTTGGGTATGGGAAATCAATTAATATCCATACGATCCATTGCAAACTAGCTTCATACAATCTCAATTAATCATGAATAGAATCATATATGCCTCGGAATCTAAATTACTCACCTAATTCTATCTAATATAGGAAAATATTTCTCAACTAGTTCTCACGAACCCAATCAAGTGGCGACACAATCAATCCGATTAAAGGCAATGCAAGGATTTACTATTACTAGCTAAAATCCGACAATTGAGTTGCTAAACCTCAATTAATGTACCAATCAATCTTACCCAACCTCAATTAACTCTCACAAGCTAAATCAAAGTAGATGGGCAAGTCTTAGGAGTGATCAATTCCTTTGGAAAAGCAATTAAAGCATGAGACCAATTGGATAATCAAAAACCCATTTCATATATGAGAGAGAAATCAACTAATTACAAAAGCACAAGATATAAATAAAAAAACCAAATACTGTTTATCACTAACACAATATCCAAATCACTAATCAACAATTAACACCTAGAATTAAACAATACAAAGCAAAGAGTTGAAGAAAGGTGAAAAATAATTACAACCCAAGCTCACAATGTTCACTTTAATGGTGTTTGTTGAGGAATCTTGATCTCAAAGCTATGCCCAAGCCTCAATCCCCAAGTTCTTATCTGTAGTTTCCATGTGTTCTCTAGATGATGAATGATCTATACAATGATCTATCTCAAATGGCTGTGTTTCAGTGTATATGGTAAATTAGGGTCCAAATGTGAATTTCCAAAACTGCCCAGACGTCACTCACCATTCTTCTCCGCATTCGCGGAGCTCAGTATAATTGTACTTCGCATTCGTGGAGGACGTCCGCGTTTGTGGTACTTGACCTGAATGCACTCCGCATTCGCGGAGGCTTCCTGCGTTTGTGTCTCACAGCTGTCTTGCACTCCGCGGTCGCCCCTGGCTCTCCGTATTTGCGGAGAGAACTTCACTGCCAAATCCAAAATCCTTGTTTTTAGCTCCATTTTGCCCCGATTTCCATTCTTTTTCATCAAAGCTCCTTTTTAACCAACATGTACCTGAAACAACCATATTCAAAGGAAAGTTAGCCTCTTTCTCTACTTAAGTACCACAAAATCACAAGAAAAGGACTCCAAATGAGTGAAAATCACCCACTTGTCAACACCCCCAACTTAGGAACTTTGCTTGTCCTCAAGCAAAACAAAATCAAAAGCACAAGAGGCAATCACAATAAGCACAACGCACTTTCATTCCAAGTAGAGATCATGATCATGACTTTGGTTGGTACTAACAAATAGTCTTCAAGTAAACTTTTCACAAAAACAACCCCGTATTCTCATGGTGCATTCTTTCAAAACCCAATAATCATTAAGTGACAACAACTCAAACTCAAGAAATGACTCAATTCTTTAGCTCTTCAACATGCTCACTTGATGCAATTAGGATCTTTCAAAATCACCACTCAAGCAACTTACATGCCTTTACAAGAAAAGAAATGTCCCAAAACACTCACAAAGTATTTACAAACAAGGGACAAAAGCACAAACACTCACACTCACAATAGAACATCTCATGCACACAAATGCCACACCATAGGCTTGCCCATATTTTCAATCAACATTGCCTCAACTTCATTTGGTTAGAAATCACAAAGGACTTTGTTAAGCTTGTAATGTAGGCTTAGGGAAGGTAAAGATATCATTTAGGTACAAGTGACTACACCTTCCTTGAACTCTACTCAACAACTCAACATTTTCCAACTTTTCCACATTTTCTTCACTTTCCAAACCAATGCACATTTCACATTCTCTGTTTCTTATTTTCACTCTAGATGCCCCACTTGCAACCATTTTCAACTTTTTGGAGGCTTCAAGACTCATTTATTCACTTTCTTTTTCGAAACTTTTTCTTTCTTTGAGACATCCTTCCTCCTATATTTCTCTTTTTTTTTTATCAATCTCTTATGCAATAAGCATCCCTTCTATGAATTTCCCATAACACCACCAACTTAGGCTTTAGCCTCGACTTTCACATCTTCAAGTTCAAGGAGGGAAAGGGTCAAGAGAGATGTACATTTTCAAAATGGATAAGGCTTGTAATGAGGTTGCCAATAAAAAGGATTTAGGCTCAAAGGGGACAACTAAGGATACATTTGGTGCAAAGGTGGGATTTTTAGGCCAAGTGAACTTCAAGAACAATCAAAGAAAGCATAAGATCATTTTTCCAACCCAACTCAATTAAGACCAATATTTCAAGACTAACGGGGCAAATTCTAGGTGGCACAAGCAAACACAAGGGATTATTCAACAACTCACCACACATGGCATGCAAATCACTCAAGATGGATCAGAATCTTATTTCCCTTTTAACAAACAAGTGGCAATGATCAATTAACCGCCAACGAATCAAAAGTCACAAAAAGAGTCACAAGAGTTGTCACAAAATCATTCAACACATGCTCATTTTTCAAAACGGAGGGGTATGTTCAAAACACATTTTTTGCAAGCAAGGCTATATTCTTAGTACCAAACAAGCCACAATCTCCCAAAAAGACAACGATGAATTTATTCTTTAGAAAGTTGTCACTCTATCCATCATAGGGCATTGCCAATCAACAACAGCTCCAAACAACAACACCATCTCAAGACAAAAGAAATACAATAAAGAAACTATTAAAAGCAATAAAACTACTAAAACAAAAGCGACTAATCCAACATGATACACAATTAAGCTCCAAAAGTCCGACAAGGGCACATCATCCATAAACAAAACAAGAGCTCGACAAGGGCACATCATCCACAAAACAAAACAAATATCCAACAACATAATCCCACACATCCAAAACAGTCAATACAAAACAACAGTCATAAGGGAGGCACCCCCAACTAAAAATCGAACTGTGTCCTTACAGTACAAAAATCAAAAGAGAGTACCAGAGGCTCGCCGAAGTGCAATCACTCTGAGCTAGCATCATAGGGGAAGGACAGGTCCTCACCATCGGATGGACTGCTACCACATAGACTCTGGAGCTTTCCCATCATCTTGCTCAGAAATCGACTCTTTTTCTTCTCATGCTATTGGAAAGTCCGTTGGCGCTGCTCAATCTTCCCCTGCCTCCGACCCAGATGCTCCAATCTATCGGACATAGCCTTCTATGCAGCATCTACAGAGGCAATAGTAGGTGCAGATGCACCCTCAGATGTGGCTCCAGGCGGTCCGATAGGGAGGCCAACAACTAGCTCTCGAATCTGAGCATCCACTCCCTTTATCTGTGAAGATATGTATCGCATCGTGGCAGGTCCAAACTGGAGGGGTCCTGTAGAAGATGAACCACCAGTCTCAGAAGTGGGCTCGATGAACTGCCCGAACTGGTGATCGGCCACATCAAACTTTCTTTTCTTGTTCTAGCTACTCTGGCCGCCCCTCTTCTTCAGTTGGTGTATCTCCTTCTCGGGCTTCTTTTCCTCATCAGTAGGTAGCCTCAACACTCCAGCACTGTAGCACAACTGAGTGATCAAAGAAGGACAGATAAAACTCCTGGCTCTCCCCTGAGCCACCTCAATAATATGATTAACAATCAATTGGCCCACATTAATCGCCAGCCCATCCATAATCACTGCTATCACCAAAGCCCTGTCCAAGGTGACCTCGGTGTCATGATTAGAAGGAATGACCCGAGCACGTATAATCGAGAGCCAAGTCTTGGCCTCAGTAGTGAACTCATGGGAATCAACCCCTCTCTTCATCTCGAACCCCTCTGGAGGCTCACCATTATGTAATTTATCCACCAGCCACTGACTACCCAGCTCCTTGAAACGCTCCAAATATATCTTGTTATCTGCATCTGGGAGACCATAATGAGCATTAATCAACGCAGGGCTGATATACACTTGTGCCCCTCGGACGGTAGTAACGGCGGCCTCATTAAAATCAGTCTCTGAGGCATTAGCATAAAACTCAGCTACGATGGTGTGATTAGCCTTGAAAGGCTCTACAGCAAACACCATCCATCCACTAGACTCAAGCCGGTTAAAGAAATCTGGCATCCCCTGTTCAAGCTTTTCCAAACAGATCCCTGTCTCCTTCACAATAGCCCGGCCCAGGTATTCATCGTACTTCCGGGCACACTTAGCTGAAAAGAATCTAGTAGGATCAAAATAATCTTCATCGGGTGCAATTTTGAATTATTGAGGAATGTTGTTGGTTGACATTTTTAGCTCAAAGTACCTACAAAAGAAGCCAACATGTTAAAAGTTCTTGTGGACACTTGAAATAATGTATTGGGAAGTATTTAGGCCACAGAAAATATTTAAAAGAAGTCTCGGTCAATTTATGCAATGTTACTATTTTGAGACAGAACAGATCTCTTCTCCGCGTTCGCGGAGAGGCCCTCACATTCGCGGAGAGATAGTGGCCTTGCCTCCATATTCGCAGAGAGGCAGCCACGTTCGCAGAGAGGCAGTCGCGTTCGCGGCTCAGAGCGAGACAGACCTCCGCATTGGCGGACCAAATGGCACGTTTGTGGAGAACAATGGGACTTAGAGGTCCGCATTCGCGGAGAAGTCATCGTCCCCAGAAAATAGTCCATTCAAACATTTCGACAAACACATGGTGTGCAACAATTGTAACAACAATTTTCACAAATTTCGCTCCTAATTCGACCCCAACACATGATTAATCAGTTAAAAACCCAACAAACATGAACTCAACCCAAAAACAACAACTCAACACAACAATAATCAAGTTCAAATTTAAACCACAATGAAGCACAATATTTCCAACTTCCACACAGAATTTACCCTCAATTCGACCCCAAGAGTCAAGGATCAACAATCACAATACAACAAATATGAATTCTACCCATTATCCATCAATTAAACACAATCAAGGCAAGTTCACACCAATAATAAATCAAACACCCAACTTTCTAACTCTAACTAACCAAATTTAAACTAAAGTGAAGGGCGAAAAGTCATACCTTGAGAGTGATTCCAACCACAAGCACTAAACAATGAAGCAAGTAAGACGAGGGAAAAGTATGGGGAAGAAATTCGGTAATTTGAATGAGGGGAGAAAATCTTTTTAAGGGGGATGTTTGAAACTGAAAATGACTCTTGGCCATTCTACCTTTTAAAATACCCCACCCTCTGCGAACGCGGAGGGTTTGACTCGTTCGCGCCCTTATGGTATTCCTGGACCTCCGCGTTCACGGTCGATAGGGCGTGTTCGTGGAAAGTTAGTCATATTGACTTCCGTGTTCGCGGATGACCTTCCGCGTTCGCGGAGAGTAATTGAGTCCTGGACCCCTGGCAGGTTACTGGAATTTTTGGTGATTGTAGGCACCATTAGGCGACTCGCCCATTGCTTTTAGGCGATCTTCAGCTTCCAAAAAGTGTTCCAAACCTCCATTATGAAGACAGTTCTCCCCAAACTTTAATCCCAAGAGCATTTTTGCTTCCAAACCTGTTCAAAACACCTCCAAACACTTTGAAATCAGGAGGATTAGTCAAAAATAAAATTCTAATCTATCCAAAACATTAAAGAAAATTCAAAAATCAAAATTGTGGGTTCCTACGGGTTGCCTCCCATCAAGCGCACAATTTAACGTCGCGGTGCGACGCCGGTTGCATCACCCTTTATGTTTCCACTTCTAGGCGACGTACCTTCTCCCCAACTTCAAATCATTTTCTCGTCGAAGCATATGGGGACTACGGGAGAGCATCAAGCATTTCACTCGATCTCTCCACTTCAAAGATTTGAATTGCTTGCCCAACTTCACATCATTCCTTCGTATAGGAGCATTGGGCAAGAGTATTAGTATCACTAGGCCATTCGAACAACGAACTTCATAACTTTTGGCCCTCAAGTGCATGACACTATCACTTTCCAATGTACTAGAGTTGCCATATATGATTTTTTGGCTTTTTCTTGCAACTCTAGTATCATTGCCTTGATATTGGCATCTTGGAGTATTATTGGTTTGGTTTGGTTGCAAACACCCAAGATCTTATCAATATCGAACACAACCCCTTTTTCTTGACCGTCCAACTCCAATGCCTTACTCTTGACCACTTGACAAGGAGCCTTACGTACTCCAAAATGTTGATCTCGCATTGGCCTTCAAAGTAGCAATCTCAAACTCAAGTTGGATCATCTCATGGTACCTAGCTAGGTGCAAGTTGTGGAATTCATCCCTCATTTTGGAACATTATATCTCTTAGCCTCTCACCGTTTTCAAGTCGATGAGACAACTACAAGAGCCAAGCTTGACTCACAACACCTATCTCTTCACAGATCTCTTCATCTAAAAAGGCATCCAAACAACTATTTCCAATATGAAGTCTTCCACAACAAGGCCATGGGTCATCAACATAGGGCTTGCATTCACTAAACCTTGTTCATTCACAAGAAGCCATAAAAACAAACAAAAACAAAACACAAACAAATATTCACAATTTGGCTAGAAACTAGTAAACTATAAATCTAAATTAATTCAAAACGCCAACTTGTTCCCCGGCAGCGGTGCCATTTTTTATAACGCTCAACCACACCTCTTATGATTCGAAGAGTGGGCAGTCTCTAACAAGTATACACCCAACGAAGAGTTGGGGTCGATCCCACGAGGAACAATGTGCAAGGCGATTGAAGAGACAAAGAATTACTAGCTACTAGTTTGAATCTGAAATGAAAGGTACAATTATAAAATGAGAAGATTTCAAGTAACGAATTTAGGATAGGGGATAGAGGAGAACAAGGAGCAAAGCTATATCGAACAAGATTACCAAAGGGATTTGGGAATAGGAAATCAATTAATATCCATACGATCCATTGCAAACTAGCTTCATACAATCTCAATTAATCATGGGTAGAATCATATATACCTCGGAATCTAAATTACTCAGCTAATTCTATTGAACATAGGCAAATATTTCTCAACTAGTTCTCATGAACCCAATCAAGTGGAAACACAAGCAATACAATTAAAGACAATGCAAGGATTCACTATTACTAGCTAAAATCCAACAATTGAGTGGTTAAACCTCAATTAATGCATCAATCAATCTTACCCAACCTCAATTAACTCTCACAAGCTAAATCAAAGTAGATGAGCAAGTCCTAGGAGTGATCAATTCCTTTGGAAAAGCAATTAAAGCATGAGATCAATTGGATGATCAAAAACCCTTTTCATATATGAGAAAGAAATCAACTAATTACAAAAGCACAAGATATAAATCAAAAACCCAAATATTGTTTATCACTAACACAATATCCAAATCACTAATCAACAATTAACACCTAGAATTCAACAATACAAAGAAAAGAGTTGAAGAAAGGTGAAAAATAATTACAACCCAAGCTCACAATCTTCACTCTAATGGTGTTTGTTGAGGAATCTTGATCTCAAAGCTATGCCCAAGCCTCAATCCGTAAGTTCTTCTCTCTAATTTCCCCGTGTTCTCTATATGATGAATGATCTCTATCAAATGGTTGCGTTTCAGTGTATATGGTGAATTAGGTCCAAATGTCAATTTCCAGAATTGCCCAGACCTAAGTCACCATTCTTCTCTGCTTTCGCGGAGCTCATTATAATTGTACTCCGCATTTGCGGAGGGCATCTGCATTCGCGGTGCTTGACCTGAATGCAATATTCATTTATGGAGTCTTCCCGCGTTCGCGCCTCACAGCTGGCTTTCACTCGGCGGTCGCGGAACGCAGAGAGCACTTCACTGCCAGATCCAAAATCCTCGTTTTTAGCTCCATTTTGCCCCAATTTCCATTCTTTTTTGTCAAGCTCCTTTTCAACCAACACGTACCTGAAACAACCATATTCAAAGGAAAGTTAGCCTCTTTCTCTACTTATGTACCACAAAATCACAAGAAAAGGACTCCGAATGAGTGAAAATCACCCACTCATCACTGCCAAAGCAAGCAATCTTTCATCAATAGTCCTCTCTACAAAACTAGTTATGCAAATTGGGATAGCCACAGAGGGTGCAGGAGATGGTGTATCCATAGATTCTTTACTAGGGATGACGATGGGCCTGCTCAAAGCTTTGCAAAGATGACACTGTATATGTTTGGGCACCAAATTGGAAATATGAGTGTTGTCAATGTCATGATTTTCGACACCCAAACTCTCAACCCATTCATTTGACCCGGGAGAGATCAAGACAACTTTATAAGTCACTCCAAGTTCCCCTTAACTAGATGTACCCACTACGACCCTAGAAGGTGAATAGGGTTCAACGGTAGGTTTCCAATGTGTTTTCCCTCACTTGGTGCACCTCCAGTACTCCCTCATTAATGCTTAATTGTCCTAAGAGTGGCTCCCCTTGAGTCTAGCTACTCCTTCAAAAAATTTATCTAGATGAGAAACCCTAGAAATATCGACATAAAAACAGAGAGGAGTAAGATTTCTGGTCGTTGAAGATAGTAAAAGCGAGGTCATACCATGGCCTAGAAGAATACTTGACAACGTTTCATACCATGCTCTGGGTGCTTGTTTTAGACCATAGGGAGCTTTGTCAAGCTTGTAAACTTGATCAGGATAGTCATTTCTTTCAAAGCTTGGTAGTTGCTTAACAAACATTTCTTCCTTTAGTAGCCCATTAGGAATGCACTCTTTACATCCATTTGATATAGTTTGAACTCCATATAGGCAGCAAACACTATGTGGAGTTTGACTGCTTCCAATCTTGCCAATGGAGCGAACGTTTCATCATAATCTTTGCCTTCTTCTTGATTATATCCTTGGACCACCAACCTTTCTTTGTTTCTTATTATGGTTCCATGTTCATCCAACTTATTTCTGAACACCCACTTGTTCAAATGATAGTCCTGTTTTGTGGTCTTGGTACGAGGTGCATAACTTTGCTTCTTTCGAATTGGTTCAGTTCTTCTTCCATAACAATGATCCAACTATAGAGAGGAATGTGTTGAATGCATAGTGATTCTTTAGTCCTGATCTAGTAGTTATTCCAGATATGAGGTATGTGAGGATGTAGTCAATTAGGTGTTATCCTTGATACTTGTATCCTTTTGGTACTAACTCTTGTGGTTCTGTTTCTAGTTGTCAATCACCTCCCTTTGATTTGCCTTGAGTGTTTCTTATGAGTTTTCACCATAATCACCAGGAGTAGGGGCAGCAATATTAACTTCATCTATAAGAGAGGGACCTGGTTTTTCACCTGCTCTTGTACAGTTTCAACAGAGTTCCTTGATGGATCATCATCATCCTGCAAGCTTTGGTTAGACATAACATTGTTTTCATCAATTACTACATGTACACTATCTTCCACACACATAGAACTTTTGCTTAACACCCTATGAGCTTTGATATGTGAGAAGTATCCTAGAAAAATTCCCTCATCACTTCTTGCATCAAATTTTCCTAACAAATTCTTTCCATTATTGTGAATAAAACATTTGCATCAAAAGGTTCTTAGATAGGATATGTTAGGTTTCCTGCCTTCAAGTATTTCATAGGGAGTTTTTCCAAGCATAGATTGTGACATGCATCTACTAATAATATAACATGCACTGTTTATAGCTTCATCTTAGAATTGATGAGTCACATTGCTATCAATCATCATGGTCCTAGCCATTTCTTGTACACTTCTATTTTTTCTTTCAACTACTCCATTCAGTTGAGGAGTCCTAGGAGCAGAGAAGTTGTGATCAACACCACGAGAAGAATAATATTGGACAAATATTGAATTTTCAAATTCAGTTCCATGGTCAGATCTGATTGTTTTTTAAGCTATTGGCCATGGGGCATTTTATAGAATAAGTGAAAAAGGGAAAAAAGTTTTGCTAAGAAAAGGAAAGATCTGATGTGACTAGTTGTTTATCAAGTTTCTTTTCCAGTTTTCTGTCACGACCCAAGCCTAGGGCCTAGATGTGACCGGCGAATGGGGAACCCGAAGGAACCCCAAACAAGCCTCATAGCGTATCATTACACATCCTTGGTCGCGGAAGCAATTAAATGACCATAAGCGATAAGCATAATCAAGGGGGAAATCGGGACTAAGGGAGCAAGAAAAAAAAGAAATGATACATAAATACCATAGATGAGTCAAGCTCAAGCATAATACACAACTTGTCCAACACCACCTCTAAACATGAGTACTTAGCGGGGGCCAAGACAAACTACCGGGCTCACCCTCATAGTCAAAACATAACTAGAAAGGAAAAGTTTTATACATAGCAAAAGATCATGAGCAACGTCCCCGAAATGGAGGACTCACCAATAACCACTATAGAAAATCGTACTAGCCACGCGGAGGAGGATGGTCAAGCGGTGCTCCGGTCCCTACATGGTGACATCATGTAGGCATAGAGTATGCGTTAGTACATTTGAATGTACTAAGTATATGGGATGCAATGCAATGCTACATTAGATGGACATCATAGGAAAATGCGTAATCATACCCAATAAATAGCATATTAATGAAATGATATGTATAATGATGCTTACATAAAAATCATAATTAGTGGGACGTAGTACATGTGTGGCGAGTGACCATCAATATAGTATTTCCAAGGCCTACCACCCCCCGTGCTAGGGACCAAGGTACAAACCCCTCGATATGGTTACACGGGCCTACCACCCCCTGTGCTAGGGACCAAGGTACAAACCCCTCGATATGGTTACACGGGCCTACCACCCCCCGTGCTAGGGACCAAGGTACAAACCCCTCGATATGGTTACACGGGCCTACCACCCCCCGTGCTAGGGACCAAGGTACAAACCCCTCGATATGGTTATACGGGCCTACTACCCCCGTACTAGGCAACCAAGGTACAAACCCCTCGATATGGTTATACGGGCCTACTACCCCCGTACTAGGCATGGTCGACTCACAACACTTATTTAGAGAAAATCATATACATGTGTCCATTTCATCATCATTTCAGTAATTACATAACCATCCGTCTCATAGGACGTACCTTGGACCTTCCCTTACCTAAGAATTCTATAATGGGCATTTTATCAAACACATGGTGGGCAATTGTTCATGTAAATGAAATCATGTATTTCAAGAATACTAAATTCCAACCAATTCCAAAATCCATATAAATCAGCCCACCAACAACATACATATATATATCAACCTTCATAATTTGATCATGGAAGCATGTAAACCATAAACATCACATAAAAATTCCATTTCATGATAATATGCAAAAAGGACCATAATAGGGTGTGTAGTAGTAATTCCGTAATTCAAGAATTCATAATTGATCATGAGGACCCATAAACTTGAAGTAGAAATAGAGGATAAATGGTTGGACTTGTGGAAAGGAAGGTTTCCACAATCAAACCCACATACCTCAACTTTGGAGAATCCTTGATGAAGATTGGAATGGAGAATCGAAGCTTGAGATTGAGTCTTGAATCCGGAATTAGAGCTTGAGATGTTTGAATTTGGTTGAAGATCTTGGTGGAATTTTTGGAGAGGGCTTAGAGAGTGTTTTTGGAGTTTAGAAAATGACTAAGTATGGGACATATCCCCTTTTTATAAAAAAATGACTCCAACCCGCCTAAAAAATTCGCTCACTGGAAATTGCAAATCTGCACAGACAGGTTTTACGAAAATGGTCATAACTCCCTCATCCTAACGCGGAATAAGGTGAAACCAAGTGCGTTGGAAAGCTAACTCAAAGAGCTTTAATTTGATAGGTTGAAGCCCTTCCAGTTCCTTGTGTGCTAAGAGATATGCCCCTTTAAAGTTGACCCTCCAATCGCAATTTTTGCGATTTTCGAATTTTGATACGGTTGCTCTAAAATTCGGGTTAGACCCATTTCCCACTCAATTTGACCCCACAAATAAGAATATGAAGTCGAATTTCCGAAATCATGCACGGATTTTGAGATATATGGAAATTACAATTATAGGTGTTTCCGAAGCACATTTTCGGGCATTTTTGGGGTCGTTTCATTTTCTTATTGAAGTGCAAAATTCTTGAAATGCGTCATCTTTAGAAGCAAAAAAGACTGTCGAAGTGAACCTTGTATAATCATCAACTAGTACAAACACATATCTCTTGCCTACCCTAATTCTAACTCTCATGGGCCCGTATAGATCTATGTGTACAGCTGATATGCCCAAATTACACCTCCCTAAAGAAGTATAAGCGGTAATTGTCAAATAAAGTACCTAACAAAGGTTAAGGTCGATCCCACCAGGAACAAGGTCTAGACTTAGGCTAATTAATGTCAATTGTACTTTTAGTCAGCTTATTTCCATAAAAGGGGGAGTTTGGAAAATAAAATAATGAATGATTGATTTTTAGTAACAAGTAAGCAAGTAACAGGATTTGCAGTTTGTAAATATCAATATGAGATGAAACTAGGGTATGTGTGTTTCCCACAAGCTCTTAACACAGTAAATCTAATAATAGTAATCCTTTCCTAGTGTTTAACATGCAAAGTCGGTAAGTTAGGTATCTCCTAAATGATTGATCATCCAAATAGGGAATTTCACTACACAACTTGATCGGTCTACGTGTGTATACTCTACTAGCCCCTACCATTGACCCCAGATTAGCCCTCACATATTTGGGTTCGGCTATTAGACAGCGGATTATCAACGCTAAATCTCTGTTGTTTAATCTCTTTCTCATTCATTACTTCCTTGGTTGGGCAAGTAGGAATAAGGCGGGTTCTAACGTTGCGCACTGTTAAAAAGCATTCAAAACGAAGAGATTAACAATACATGCATAAACACTATTGCAGAACTGCTTAGTTATTAGTTTTGCATTGTTAATTACTCATGGTTTCCACAACCCTAGTTGTGGATTTAGCTACTCATGCTTAGGTGATTATAATTCATGCTAGGGTTAATAGAATAAATCATGACTTACAATTAAATTAGATGAAATGCAAAATCTTCAATTGATGAACAAAACGAAGCAATAATATAAACCAACACTTCAAGAATTAATTGCACCAAATGTTTGCAAGTAAATTCTCAAAGCCAAAAGTATGTTACTCAAAACGTCTCACCATCCAAAAATGAAAATTACAACTAATATTTATAGAAAATAAATCCTAAATAAAGTAGGAAAAGGATAGATAAGGAAATTTGATTTGGGCAATGTCGTCTATGGTTTGGCACCTATGAATCGTAGGTAATCCTATGGTTCGTAGGTTGCCTCTGTCAATCAACAGTCAATCCTTCATCTGGATATCACTTCCTATGGGCATGATCTACAACTCGTAGATCTTTGTACGGCCCGTCCTGTTCAACCGCCATTCATGTACTGGAACTCATCCTCTCTGAATCTTTCTACGACTCACTATATATGGCTTATGGATCAGATGACGGCTCGTCCATTGGCTTTCGTCATTTTATACTTAGCTCCAATTTTTAGCTCTTCCACCTATGACTTACACCTACGGCTCATAGGTGATTTGACAGCTCGTAGGTCAAGTCGTACTACTACAAAAACCCCTGCTGTTGCAACACTTTTAATGCCAATTGCTCCAAACCTATTTCCTGCAACAATTCAAGAAAAATACCATCAAATCTAATAACAAATGCTTAAGACAACACAAAACTCTAAGTTTAATGCATCATAAGTATAGTAAATTCATAGTACATCAACACCCTAAACTTAAAATTGTTGCTTGTCCTCAAGCGACACAACAAACTCTGAACGACACTTATGCAAAGGTAACCCAAAAACTCAAGCAATCACGTGACATTTTCTCAAAAATCAACCTTCCTTTAAATTTTTTAACAAGTGCAATCCTTAAGTTCAACAACAAGCCAACACATGCGGATCAAGATATGACATAGATGTACCAATAGTCACATTTACGTACACAGATCACAATCACCAAAATACTAACTCTTCAATAATTTAACTTGTGCCCTTACCGCAAAAAATCCCTTTGTTCACACAAAACTTGCGTTATAGTTCAATTTTTTAGGGATTCAGTATACGCTCACACTCAAAATCGAATTCAACACAGTACATGCACAATACTATAGGCTTGCCCTTATTTTCTATGCTTCGATGCTCAAACCGTTAGATTAGGATCACTATAGGACTTTCTTAGCTTTTAACGTAGGCTCAAGGTCAGGTATGGTATATTTGGATATTAAGTTACTTTTCTACCCTCCTTGACTTGACATTGGCTATTCTCCTCTTTTGCAACCAACTCTGGTTTCGTCTTACTTTCCACTTTTCTCCGTGTTTTTCATTGAAGTTTGGGTGTGACTTTGACTCGATTTTCTTGTTTGATTTAACTTTTCTTCAACTTTTCATTTAAGCTTTACATGTTCTTGTCTTTTGTATTCAATCACACCATCTCAGATATTCTTACGCATTTTTCTTTCTTCTATCCAAGCACAATTCTTTATATACCTCTTTCTTCTCTTGTTTTTCTCCACAATAGCCACCCTCAACTTAGGTTTTTACCTTGAGTTTAGGTGCACGATATCCCAAGAAGGACCAGGGCCAACTCGACGTACACACTTTGAAGTGGCCACCCTCAACTTAGGCTTTTAGCCTGAGTTTGAGGTGTACATTGTCTAAGGAGGGACCAGGGCCAAAGCAGAGTATGATGAATTTACTCAGGGAAGGTAGATTGGGTGTATTGACGTAATGGTCTCTTTAGGCTCAAAATATTTGATCAAAGGAAGCAATTTATTTATTCGATTGGTTGCTTTTAGGCTTAAGTGGATTCATTTTCAACAATGGCCTATGATCATTTCCAAATTCACAGTTATACTCATCTTAGTAAGACCAACGGGGCAAATTTTAGATCAGCATATACAGTCTGAATATACAAACATCCTTACACACACATGACATCTTGTTTCACTAACAAATCATCAGTGTATCTAATTCTTGCTACAACTTAAGTTATAATGTCTAATCGATTCCTATCATGTCATACTAAGACCCTACACATTCGACTTATAGATCACATAGATATAACACATTTTTCAAAAATTTTGAAGGGTATCAATTTCATGCTCTATTGCCATCATGCTTTTATTTTCGGATTACTTCTACACTTTACTATCCTAAGCATGCCGGTTCAACAAAAATTTAAAACAGTTCCTTGGGAAAAAGGAACACTAGCAATAAAACCCCAAGGAAGGATTATGAGTTGAGTTACTTAGACTTCACCCCAACACTCACAATCTATTCACCCCACCCCCAGATGAAAAGTAGTGCAGTGCCCTCAATGCACAAAATAAGGTAAAAATAGTGGGTGAGACAAACCTGTGGCGCTTATGAACAATCAGGAAGCTGGCGGGTCCAGATGCACCGAGCCTGATGGATCAACATGTGTATCACCCTCAGTGCTGACCTTCAAACTTACCTGAGGGGCACCATAAGCAGTGCCCCCCGAACCACATGCTCCAACAACTACCTCTCACAATCTCTACTGTCGTATGTCCTCATCAACAATGGACTGGTGCTATGCCGCCTCAAATTGCTACCGCTCTCTCTTCCTCTCTCTATGCTCCTCCTTTATATCAGTAGTATGCACAGAAGACTGTGTGTGCTTTCGAGCCGCATGAGGTGGGTCAAGGGTAGGCTTTTGCTAGGCATTCAGGTGTGTCCCATCCATGAAGATCTTGAACATCTACCTAACACACCATCTATTCGGCTTAGTGGAAAGATGTATCGGCTCAACTCGTGCATTAGGTGGATCATGTGCTTCTCCGGACTCGGAAGCATCCGAGGTAGATGTAGAGACCGATTTCGAGCCGGAGCTGAAGTCAGACTGGGAAACAGGCTTAGAACCTGAATCAGACCTGGGCTGTGACTCTCCACTACCCTCTCTTGAACTCTGTGCTCCCTCTTCAAATTGGAAAGCACCATCCTGGCTGGCGGAGATCGACCCCTCCGATACTACGACAATAGCAAGTCGCCTAGTTTGCTAGTGAGTCGCTCGGGGTGACTTAGGTGAGTCATTCCCCAAGCCATGGTCGAACTCATACCCACTCTGTTCATCCTCTGTTTGTTCGTCAATAAGTTGATGTCGGGCTAAAGGTGCAATGGATTTAGCCCGTCGCGTATAGGTTTTGGTTATCTTTTGTGGCATAGTACCTATGGAGGACTTATTAGTACTTAAACATACAAAAGGAAGCAAAGAAAAAACTAAAAATCAAATTACAAAAACAAACGAGAACAAAAAAAATATTCAAAAAGGGCTATTGTTTTGGACCTACGATTGGTCCGTACGAACCGTAGAAACTTCCACGAGCCGTAGGTCCCAACTGTAGGAAAGGAAGTCAATAGTTTAGTTTTTGAAGTTGACTGATGGTTTGACAGGACGGTCTATCAATGGACCTATGGTCTGTACATCAATCTGTCAAAACTAATTAGGCTACTTTTTGGCTGTCGAAACAATGGAACCCGATCTACGATCCGTAGGGAGACTTATGACTCATAGATAAAAATCATCGACCTCAAAGTTGTTACAGTTCAGGCCCAGCAATGTTCAACAAACTTTATCATCCTCAATTCATCCTAACCACGTCTAGATCATGCATTTCAATACATATTAATGTTATTCCTTTATCCTTAGGGTTTATTCATAGCATTTAACTACATCAACAAATAGTAGCAATTCAAACCGTAAGTCAAGAACACCATTAGTAGCCATTTATTCATATGATTACACAAAATCGACAACACTTACAATACTTTCATCCCTAGGGTACATTTTAACCAATTTAAGCATACTCAAAAAGTAATATATACCCTTGGTCAAGTAACAACTTCAATTTCAACTAAGATTTTAAATATTTAGCACAAAATTAGTACCTTTCAGAAGAAATATGGTGGAATGTAAAACCCCGTATTCTCCTCTTTGAAATATTTCTCTCTCTAAGAAATTCTCTCAACTCTCAAGGAAGAAGAAGAGCTTGAATTCTCCATTCAAGGTCATCAATTTCCATTGATATCTTATGGGCTTTGTTGAGGTATGATAGTGTTCACCATTTGGAGCCCTTTCTTCCAATAGGTCCTCACTTTCTTCAAGATTTTCAAGGTTCAATTTCCCCAAATTGAATTAGGGTTTTTGATCAATTCTTATGGCTTCTTCAGTTATGATTTTAATTGTTGATTTTATGATTCCTAGTGCACGATCTAGCGTGATAAAGTAATTTAGTGCATGAATTAGTGTGAATTATATGATTTGATGTAAAGATTGAATGAATCCCCATGAACCCATGCTATTTCTCCCCAATTTCCTAATCTATGCTTTGATTGGTGGGTTGAACTATAAATTGAGTAAATTTTGTGAAATCTCTATGAAAATATGCATGAATTATGAATGAATTGGGGATGACTTTATGAAATTTAGTATGTTCAAGTCAAAAGCATGATTTTTCCTCTATTAAGTGAGTTCCTTCAAATATGGGTAAATCGTCTTAATTATGGCTTTCTAAGCATTAGTTTGCATTGAATTGCATGATATGAGTTGAACTTGCATGAACCTATATGTACTCTATGAACTATGAATTTTGAGCATGAGAAGCTAAGTAAAGAAGAAGATAATGAACTTATGCATGGCTCATATAAAGTAAAAGATGAGTTAAGGGTGCTTGAGAGTAAAGCACACAAGTTATGACATGATGATGCTATGGTTGATTTGTGAAAGGCTTTCTCACATAATACTCCCATTTATGAGTTAAAAGAACAAGAGGTGATTACCCATGTTCTTACGGAGCTATTCTAATGAAGGGAAAAGAGGCGATTACCCATGATCCGTAATGTAGACAAGAGGCGATTACCCATGTCCTAAGATAAAATGAACTATGATTAGTCCGTGGGAAGTATGCTTAGTACCGAGTGGAAAAGTGGTGATTACCCATGTCCCATAACCTATGTGACGCAATAGGGTGATGGTCTATGATAGACACTAGCTAGTGGATCCACGTAAGCTAAGAAGTTATGGTCCTACCGTGGCAAGTAGGGCAACCCTCTTTCGGTGTAAATTAGACACCGGATTCTATGTTGATAGCTCACATGGTCTTATATGTCGGTTAAGGCTAATTCCCCACTACTAATGAACAAAGTGTTCTTATGAAGAAGTAAAGTAAAGAAAGATGATTTAGCTTGCTTTGGCCATAGTATATGCTTTATGCTTTATGTTTTCTCATGTTTATCATGTTTTAGTTGGCCATTGCATGTCATGATTATGTCTCATTCTAGCATGTTTTATGTGATTTATGTGCATTGCTATCATACTTGGTACTTTATTGTACTAACACGTACTCTTACCTATATTAACTTCTTTGATGTAGGACTTGGGATTCACCATCCACTCGTGGCTAGAGCTTAGTAGAAGATTGATAGACGACTTAGATTGGCTTTGAGACATGAGATGTAGACTTCCGCTGTTACCCTTTTAAAGTTTTCTTATGAAAAATCTCTGTTGAACTCTTATTCTCTATTATCTTATATGTATGTATGCTAAGTGGCTTGTATGAGATCTCTCGGGGTCTTGTACGCCATGTCTCATCTAGGGGGTACCTTGGGTTGTGACATGGAATTGATGTTGAAACTGCACGGGCTCAATCAGGAGATTTGGGAAGCTGTGAAAAAGACCATAGAAGTGGACTTTGCTACCGCAGTCGCGTTGGCTAAAAGCCCCGCGATGGACGTAGAGATTGAAATAGCAAAAAGAAAATTTGCTATGTTCGACGAAATGATAGCCATAAATTTAAAGAAGAAAGAGGAAAAAGTGCTCAAGATCAAGATGTTGCGTGAAAGATACCCTTCCCTCATAGAAGAAGTTAATGTCATCGTTCCTGAAGACATTATGCCTGAAGCTGCTGAGAAAAAACCAAGAGGGAAATTGATGATGCAACCCTCACCCTCCAAGTGTACTTTCAGGACTATGACCTTGGTCCCAAGATCATTTCATGTGCCACCATTTATCAACCTCTCCGTACCATGGGCACCCTATATCCCATCAAGGGATCCTCCTCTTGGGTTGAACCTGAAGACGCACGTAAGAAGTGCGATTACCATCAGAACTAGAAATGGCATACCACTAAAGAATGCATGGAATTGAAGAGTATGATCCATGATATGATCAGTAGTGGGAAAATCAGCTATATGTGGGGACCCCACACTGTTCTTACCTATGACAAATTGGAACCCGACATGTCGATCACAGAGAACACTTTGATCTACCATCACGACTTCATAACTTTTGAGGAGTCGTATCTGAGTATCTACCATAAGTTGGTTCAAGGTGGGATCTTGACCCCCGCCAAGAAGAAGGAAGGAATGGCCTTTGCCCATGGACGCAAAAATACTGAAGCTTGCCTTTATCATGGCACCGAAGATCATGAAATTGAGAAATGTATCATACTCCGTTATGATGTGGAGTCACTGGTCAACCAAGGAAAAATCCAGATTAAGTACCCCTCCGTTACCGGTGAAGGGCCAGACAAAGAAGAAATTTAGTAATTTGGAAGAAGAGACCTTAGGAAAGGCTTAGTTTATGTTTCTAGGCATTTTATCACCGTATGTTTTCAACTTTCTTGTAGTGAAGTCGCAAGTGAATGAAGAATCAAAATTATCCTTGTATGAGTCGAACTACATAGGGCCCGATTGCTCCTTCGTGAGATACGTAGACAGCCTTTCAAGGCCCGACCCCTATTATTTTAAAAGCTTTCTTTCCCCTCCTTTACAAGGAAAGAGTGATTTCACATTGGTGATGAGAACACCACCAGGAAAGATACAACAAGAAGACCTTAGCTCAACGCAAATCAACCTTCCTGATTCACTAGTCCCGAAATCAAATGAGCAAATTCTTGCTTATTTTAAATCAGTTCCCGATACTCGTGGGTTAATCTATCCTCAAACAAAGCAACTCTTATGTGTTTATATATTCTCTATATGATATTTCGCATCTTGTGTTACAAATCAAAAGTAACAGATTTGTCTTTGAGTTGTTTTTCTTTTATAGGTACTTAAAACCGATCTGTGTTGATAAGCTGGCCGAACACCCTTATTTTACGAGATCCAAAGCTCCTAAAGATTCCTTCCCTGACCAAAATCTACTAAAAGGAAAAGGGATAATGGTTGATAATAGTGAAGATATTGGCATGATTGAAGTTGCTATAGTTCAGCCCTCTACCGCTGAGCAAAATGAGTTAATTGCACAACTGATGTGGCAGATTACCGAAATGAAGGTTGAGCTCTAAAAAAAGTAGGATTTGCCAATTCCGATTGTCGCCGTCAACGCTCCAGGAGACGGAAGGCCTCTACTCTATTTTCCTCCTGCAAACGCAGAACACGTCTTGAATAACCTATCCGCCAACCATGTTTAGAATCCCTCCACCATCTACTTAACCACCCATAGTCCTCATCACGCCACCACTTCATATCAAGCACCGCCTCCTCTTCAAAATACTAAACCTCAAACCTTCCCTCCCCCTCAAAACCAAAATACAAACTATTCTCAGAATTTCCCCCATTCTCAAAACCTGAATACCAATCCTCAAGCATTCCCTCTAATACACCAAGCCCCTCCAAACACCCAAAACCCTTCTACTGTTCAACCCTTACCTCCAAAACCCACTTTCCAAATTCAAATCCACAATGAACCCCATCTACATTATGCCAATTGTTCTGAATTCAGTCATTATGAAGAGTAGGAAAAAGAGTGGAAGGCCAAGGAAGAAATAGCCAAACATAATATGACGGAAGATATCAGGAAAGCTATGAAAGAGTTGCATTATACTCCAGAGGTCGCTGGACTGAACTATGAAGACTTATGTATCCATCCAAGTTTGGACTTGCCGAAAGGGTTCAAGGTGCCGAAGTATGATACCTTTGGCGGAACTGGGAATCCTTTGGCTCATCTGAGAGCTTACTGTGACCAACTCTCAGGAGTTGGAAGGAATGAAACATTGTTAATGCAGCTCTTTAGCCGAAGTTTAAGTGGGGAAGCGTTGGAATGGTTTACCTCCCAAGAAATGAAGCAATGGTCTAACTAGAATGCACTAGCTAAGGATTTCATCGAATGGTTCACCTACAATGTAGAGATCATTCCTAATCGATATTCTTTAGAGAATATCAAACAGAAATCAACTGAAAGTTATCGTGAGTATGCATATAGGTGGAGAAAGGGGGCAGCTAGGGTCCGACCTCCTATGTCAGAAAAAGAAATTATTGAAGTATTTGTACGTATTCAAGAGCCCGAATATTATGACAGGATAATGTTGCTCGTTGGAGAAAAATTTGCGGAGATAGTCAAGGTAGGTGAGACTATCGAGGATGGGCTAAGGACTGGGAAGATTGCTCGTGTTGTCACCCAGGCCGGATCTTCTGGATTATTAAAGAAGAAGAGAGAAGAAGTGTCCTCTGTTTCCTATACGACTAGGGGAAAGAAACATGCCAGAAAATCTTTGCCTTACAGAGGCCATCGCCAAACTCCACAAAATTTGTATCTGATCTGCTATGCTCAATCTGGTCATCATACTCTGCCTCCTCGCTACCAAAGTACCCCTCCCAGTTTACAAACTCCCCCTCCAAGCTATCAAACTCCACCCCTAAAGGATCAAAATGTCCCCCCCAACTTATCAATCTCCATCCTTTAACTGTTTAAACATTCAACCGAATTACCAAACTACTCCCCCCGTGTATCAAACCCCACCTCCATATTACCAAAATGCCCCACAAAACTACCAAGCTCCACAGTAAAATTACCAGACCCCCTGATATCCAAGGTATGAACCGCCATCCCGTCCTCGCCAAAACACCCCGAATTATCGCCAAGTGCCCCTGCCTTAAAAAAATAATTATGATCCTCCTCGTCCTCAGTTTGAAAAGAAACCAGTTAGAACTTTTACTCCCCTTGTTGAGGGTCGAACTAAGTTGTTCGAATGGCAGACTGCCGCTGGTATAATTCATCGGATTGAGACTTAACCTGTCAACACGAGCTATAGATTTTTTAGAGCCGATCGGACATGTGCGTATCATTCTAACAGTGTTGGACACGATACTAAGGAATGTATTAATTTGAAGAACAACATCAAGGACTTGATTGACCAGAAGGTCGTCACCCTCCAGACTGTTGCACCCAACGTCAATAGTAATCCTTTGCCAAACCATGGAGGCGTCACTATCAACATGATAGAGACAAAGATGATTGGTGTGAAACCAAGGCAATAGTCCCAGCCAATCCCAATGACCTCGAGAAATCTATGGCCTCATTGTGCATAAAAGAGAAGCAGGAATTCATGATTCTGACACCCCAAGAAGTTGTTGCTTTGGTGCCAAGGGAAATTCCTACGCAAGAGAGGTTCATGATTGAAACTGCTTCCACTCAAGGCATGACCAGATCCGGTAGATGGTACACTCCTGAAGAATTAGCCCAAGGATGGCCCAAGAAGGACCAATAGGAAAGACCAATCAGTGAGGCTGAGGTGGAAGAATTTTGGCAGAAGATGTAGCCAAAGGACTATTTCATTGTGAAGCATTTGGAAAAGACACCGGCTCAGATCTCTGTGTGGGCCTTGTTGATGAGCTCACAATTGCACATACAAGCTATGATGAAGGCTTTGGATGACACTTATGTACCTGTGGGTACAAATAGTGATAATCTGACAGCTATGGTAAGCCAAGTCATTGGGGGGCACCGCATAAGCTTTTGTGATGAAGAGCTATCTTTCAAGGGTCCAATACACAACAAGGCTCTGCATGTCACCATCAAGTTTTGAGACAAGATTATAAATTGTGTCTTGGTTGATGACGTATTTGGTCTTAATATATGTCCACTATCAACCCTCGAACAGTTGAATTTTGACTTGGGGAAGGTTCACCAGAACCAAGTCAACGTAAGGGCTTTTGACGGAGGACAAAGAGGCACATTGGGAGCAGTGAATTTGGGAATTCAAGTGGGCCCTGCAGAGTTTAGTATTGAATTTCAAGTGATAGATGTCAATACCAGCTACAACTTGCTATTGGGGAGACTATGGATCCATATGGCCGGGGCTGTGCCTTCTACCCTCCATCAACTGATGAAGTTCATATGGAAGGATCATGAATTGGTCATTTATGGTGAGGGAAGCCATTCAAATGGGTATGTACCGATTGTCGATGAGGTCGCCAGAGGTTCTGACTTCTACATGATAGAGATAGTGAATGCCACCGGTGATGATTTGCTCCACAGCCTCTTATGCCTTCCGTCTACAAAATTATAGTTACCATCATGCTTAGAAGTGACTTTGAACAAGGTTTCGGATTGGGGAAGTACTTTCAAGGAATTGTCGAGCCTATTCAGATTCCCACCAGAGGGTCAAAGTTTAGTTTGGGATATGTTCCAATGGAAGATGATGATGCAGAAGTAATGAACAAAAATGTTGATCGGGCATTGGTCAGGCCAATACCTCACTTATATCAGTCATTTCCAAAGCGGGAATATGTCAATGATAACAGTCTTGGGGAAGGAATCGGGAATCTATTTGAAGACGTTGATGCCATCCTTGATGAGGTGACCGAGATATCAAGAATTCGTGATGCTGAACCGGAGGAACAAGTGCCTAATTGGACCTCCACGCCGCTCCTGATTCCCCGCTCATCTTGGTAGAAAAGATAAGTTTTTATGTTTGCTTTAAAATCAGTGATAGTCCAGGAAGAGGCCCGAGACCCACCCTTTATGCAGTTTTTACTTAATTAAGTTTTAAATTCCCTCGTGATGTTTGAAAAAGGAAAATTGACCCTTGGTCATGGCCAAAGTTTGTACTCCATTTCGATTTAAATGAAAGCCTCTGTTATCGTAAAATTTGCTTATTTACTTATCTATTTATATCTTACTTATCTAACTGTGTTTGTTTATGATTTCAGTAAAAGTAATTTAAAATCTGCCAACATCATGTCATGTCACGAGCTGAATGAATAAAATGAGGTAGATGATGATGAGTGTCAGGACCAGGATGAGGAGATTGTGATACTTGAGCATGTTACCGAGGAGTTTAGACAGTTTGAGAACTAACATAAGCTAAATTTGGATGAAATCGAGACCGTGAATATAGGAGATGAAAAATGTATCAAAGAAGTGAGAATCAGTGTCCATTTGACTGAAGCTCAACGAAGAGACCTTATTCGTCTGCTCAGAGAATACATTGACATATTCGCTTGGTCATATAGGGATATGCCAAGGCTAAGTAAGAACGTTGTTTCTTACAAATTGCCGATCAATCCAGATTTTAGTCCTGTGAAACAGAAAACTCAGAAGTTCAAGCAGGAGTTGAGTTTGAAAATCAAGGAGGAGATTGCCAAGCAAATTGAGTCCAAAGTTGTGGAAGTGACACAATATCCGACTTGGCTAGCCAACATTGTCCTAGTGGCCAAGAAAGATGGAAAGATCAGGATTTGTGTGGATTATAGAGATTTCAACAGAGCCTTCCCGAAGGATAACTTTCCATTGCCAAAGATTCACATTCTCATTTACAATTGTGCAAAGCATGAGATGCATTCATTTGTGGATTGTTATGCGGGTTATCACAAGATCTTGATGGATGAAAAAGACGTAGAAAAGACAGCTTTCATCACGCCTTGGGTCGTGTATCATTACCGAGTGATGTCATTCTGCCTTAAGAATGTTGGTGCTACTTACATGAGGGCTATGAAAACCATTTTTCATGATATGATTCACAAAGAAATTGAGGTGTATGTGGATGATGTCATCATCAAGTCTCGCGAGAGTTCAGATCACTTGACTCACCTGAGAAAGTTCTTTGATCACCTACGTCGGTGTAATTTGAAACTTAATCCCACAAAATGTGCTTCCAGAGTGCCAGCTGACAAGTTGTTGGGATTTATAGTTAGCAGAAGGGGCATTCAACTTGATCCTTCCAAGATCAAGGCGATTCAAGAATTACCTCCTCCAAAGACCAAGAAAGAGGTGATAAGTTTTTGGGAAGGTTGAACTACATTAGCCGGTTCATAGCTCAATCCACAGTTATTTGTGAGCCCATCATTAAGCTGTTGAAAAAAGATGCCCTGACTAAATGGACCGGAGAATGTCAAACTACTTTTGATGCCATCAAGAGTTACTTGTCCAATCCACCAGTGTTGATTCCTCCACGGGAAGGAAGTCCGTTGTTGCTATATCTGTCTGTCTCAGATAATGCGTTTGGATGTGTGCTTGGTCAGCATGATGAAACTGGGAAGAAGGAACGAGCCATCTACTACTTGAGCAAGACGTTCACTCCATATGAGGCCCGTTATACTCTTTTGTAGAAAACATGTTGCTCTTTGACTTGGATTGCTCAAAAGTTGAGACATTATTTGTCTTCGTACACTACGTACCTCATTTCCACGATTGATCCACTGAAGTATATTTTCCAGAAGGCACTGCCAACTAGAAAGCTGGCTAAATGGCATATGCTTTTGAGTGAATTTGATATAGTGTATGTGACTCAAAGGCCATAAAGGTGCAATCTTTAGCTGATCATCTCACAGAAAATCCGATCGATGAAGAGTATGAACTGCTTAAAACTTACTTCCCTGATGAAGAAGTGGCATTTCTGGAATAAGATATTTCTGAAGCATACCCTAGTTGGAGGGTATTCTTTGATGGAGTAGCGAATCATCAAGGAAATTGTATTGGAGCGGTCTTAGTATCGAAATCCTGTCAACACTATCCTATGGCGGCTAAACTCCGATACAATTGAACAAACAACATGGCCGAATGTGAAGCTTGTATTCTTGGTTTGAAAATGGCTATCGATATGAAAGTTCAGGAGTTGATAGTAATTGGAGATTTTGATTCATCAAGTCCAAGGAGAATGGGCCGCAAAGAACCCAAGGATCATGTTGTACGTGTAGTTGGTACAAAAGTTTTGCAAAAGATTCCACAAGATCAAATTTAGGCACTCTCCCAGGATACAAAACCAGTTAGCCGATGCTCTTGCCATCATTGCCTCAATGATCAAACATCCGGATACGAGTTATATTGATTCTTTGGATATAGATCTGAAAGAACAACCTATTCATTATTTGCATACTGAAGCGGAACCAGATGGATTGCCTTGGTATTTTGACATAAAGAAGTACTTGGAAACTGGAACTTATCTGGAAAATGCAAAATTCAATCAAATGAAGGTGATACGCCGGATGGCTAACATCTTCTTTCCAAGTGGGGAAATCCTTTATAAGAGGACTCCAGATTTGGGTCTTCTCAGATGCGTAGATGCTACTGAAGCCGCGAAAATTCTTGAACAGATACAAGCTGGAGTTTGTGGTACTCATATGAACGGGCTCACCTTGGAGAAAAAGATCCTCTGAGCTGGTTATTTTTGGATGACTATGGAGCAAGATTATTGCAAATTTGTGCAAAAGTGTCATATATGTCAGGTACACGGAGATTTGATTCGAGTACTGCCTCATGAACTCCATGCTACAAGTTCACCTTGGCCATTCATTGTTTCGGGCATGGATGTTATTGGTCCAATAGAGGCAGCCACTTCTAACGGACATAGATTCATTTTGGTTGCCATTGACTACTTCACCAAGTGGGTGGAAGATCCCTCGTATAAATCGGTGACCAAGAAGGTAGTGGCTGATTTTGTTCGTAATAATTTAATATGCAGGTTTGGAATACCGGGTTCCATCATTACTGATAATGGAGCAAACCTGAATAGTCATTTGATGAAAGAAATATGTGAGCAATTCAAGATTACCCACCGGAATTCAACCGCTTATGGTCCCCAAATGAATGGAGCCGTAGAAGCCGCCAACAAGAACATCAAGAAGATTTTGAGGAAAATGATTGAAAATCACAGAGGGTGGTATGAAATGTTACCATTGTAATACCCCAGCTTTCCAAGGAATGAAAATACAGAATTTACATGTAGGCAGTGACCTACGGAGGCCACTTACTGGCCGTAGTCAGGTTGACGGACCGTAGGTAGGGAGCCGTCAATGGCTCTGTCAATTTCAATAATTCTCAATCTCTGAAGTGTGATCTATGGAGTAGCAAGACGGATCGTAAGTCAGTTGACGGTCCGTAGAAAGTAACCGTAAATATCCCTCAGACTTGGTTAAATTCTTGAACCTCAGGTTGTGATCCATGGTTGAGGTGTACGGTCCGTGGATGGACCTACCAACTGTAGATTGAAGCCGTCGTTGCAGGGTCCCCATATACCAACTCTCTGAATCTTTTGATGGTTCAACAGGACGGGGTCCGTCAATGGATGTACGGACCGTAGATGGGCCTCGATAGTTTTTAATTAAAGGCTTTTTGGTCTTTTCCCTAGTTAATTCCCTAATTAACTAAGTCGGTTTTACCCTTAATGAGTGTCCTATATATAGTTCTCTATACCAAAATCACTTCATTCCTTAAATTCACCTCCCAAATATTTCTCTCTCTAAAAGAAATCCTCTCTAGCTCAAGGAAGAAGAAGAAGCTAAGTCCTCCATTGAAGGTCACCCAATTCCTTCCAATTTCTAGTGGGCTGTGCTAAGATACGACGGTATTGACCACTGAGTTGCTTCCTCCATTGGGCCCTCCCTTTTCTTCTTAAATTTCAAGGTTCAATTCCCTTCAAGTAAGCTAGGGTTAGATCAATTGTTATGAATTCTTCTAGTATGAGTCCAATTACTGATTTTATGGGTTGTAGTGCATGATCTAGCATGGGTAAAGTAATTTAAGGGACGATCTAGCGTGAATTACATGTCTAGTTGTAATTATTGCATGAATCCCCATGATCCCAAGTAAATTCTCCCAAATTTGATAATCTATGCCTTGATTGTTGCGTTGAGATAAGAATTGATGAAATTGAGGGATCATCTATGAAATCGAGCATGAATTGGGGTTTAAGTGCATGAATTTAGCATGTTCAAGTAAAAAGCATGATTTTCCTCTTTTATGTGGGTTACTTCAAGTATGACTAAATTGCCTTGATTATGACTTTTAAGAGCTAGCTTGCATTGAATTGCATGGTTTAAAATAAAGGCAATATGAACCCATTAGCTATGAAGAAAAAGCATGATAGAATCATGAAGAAAGAGGTTTTTAGAATCAAGCATGTTTTATGTGAAATCTACGATATGTTGATGTTGAGTCTTGAAAGGGTTTTCTCATATAATGCTCAACCTAAGCTTGTGAAAGGTTTTCTCACATGTAAAGGATTCATAACTTGTTTAAAAGGTTTGCTTAACTAAAATTCAATCAAGAGCTTAAAGAAGCTATTCTAGGGATGTAAGCTTGGACAAGTCCATGAAAGAAGAAACACTCAATGAAGTAAGCTTGGACTAGTCCATGGAATGTGAAGTCATGTTTAGCTTGGATTGGCAACCCCAGTTGTGCCTTTCCATGGATATCAGTAGTTATGATTGTATAGTGGGAATTATGCATAGAACCGAGTGGACGGGTGACAAGTCCCCATATGTCCTATGCCTATGTGCCCCCATAGGTGGTCTTTAACATGCCCACATTATATTAGCTTAGCTAGTGGATCCACGTAGGTTATGGTTCAGGATTCTACCTTGGCAAGTAGAATGTCCCTTTTTCGGTTTAGGGCAGACACCGAATTCCATGTTGAGTTATTCCATGGTCTACAGATCAGTTTGAGGCTTTTTCCACACTTCAGCTTGCACAATGGTGCATGGGTTACTAAAAGTAAAGTAAAGATAAGAAGAGTAAAAGAAAGATGATTTAGCTTGCTTTGGCCATGGTTTATGCTTTATGCTATTTGCTTATATGCCTTATCACGTTTAGCTTGGCCAATTGCATGCCATATTTATATCTCAATCTCTAGCATGTTTTATAAGTTTATATGCATTGCTATCATACTTAGTACTTTATTGTGCTAACGCATACTTTTGCCTGCATCAACTTCTTTGGTGTGGGACATGGCAGTTCTCCTACTCGTGGCTAGAGCATTGACTTAGAGTTAAGAAGAAGACTTGGTGAGTCCTCATCCATCCGAGGACATAGCCTTGTTGTATTTTACTTTGATGTCTTTCCTTATGTTGGATATTGTATTGGGCTTCGTCTCTATCACTTTTATTCATATTCTATGATACTAGAAGTCTTTGAGACATGAGTTGTAGACTTTCGCTGTTTTGAGTAAAGCTTTGATATAAAATGCTCTTTTGAACTCTTATTTATCTATTATCTTGTATGATATGTATGCTAAGGGCTTGTATGAGGCCTCTTGGGGTCTTGTACACCGTGTTACATCTAGGGGCTACCCTGGGTCATGAAAAACTTGGTATTCAGAGCGTAAGGTTTTAGAAAGATTCTAGGATGTCTCATAAGCCGCATCGAGTAGAGTCTTTTTCATGGTTGTGAAGCACGCCACACTTATGAATGAGAGGCTACATGATGTTTTTGAAACTTCACTTCTTTTTTTACTCTTGAGTCGTGCCATAGAGTTTAACTCTACATCTCTCTCCTAATCACCTATCCTACGCGTTTCAGGATATGGCAACTCGAAGGACCTACGCTACTAGGAATGCAAGAGTTAATAAAGGGCAAGGAGCTCCTCCTCAAGCTCCACAAGCTCCGGACGACCCTTTGGCTGAGCAAGTGACCCCTGCAGAATTTAGGGCTGCTTTCCAAGCTTTGGCCCGATCTGTGATGGCCCAAGACAATAGAGAAGTGGTGATTCCCATGAACCCAATTGTGGGTACGGCGGCGTCGAGGGTGAGAAACTTTATAAGGATGAATCCTCCAGAATTTCATGGCCCTAAGGTGGAAGAGGATCCTCAAGAGTTTATAGATGAAGTTTATAAAGTGTTGATGATAATGGGTGTGACACTGAAAGAGAAGGTGGATTTTGCCGCTTATCAACTTAAAGGTGTTGCCCAAACTTGGTACAATCAATGGAAGAGTGAAAGGGCTATTAATGAAGGTCCCATAGGATGGGAGAGGTTTAAGAGTGCTTTCCTTGATCGATTCTTACCTCTTGAGAAGAGAGAGGTTGAGGTGCATGAGTTTATTAATCTTCGTCAAGGGCATATGAGTGTGAAAGAATGCATTGAAGTTCACACAATTGGCTAGATATGCTCCGTCCATAGTTGCCGACCCAAGGGTAAGAATGAGCAAATTTGTGTCAGGAGTGTCTGATATATTGGTGAAAGAGTGTCGCACCGCCATGCTTGTGCATGACATGGATATTTCTTGCCTCATGGTTTATGCCGAACAAATTGAAGAAGAAAAGCTTAAAGGGAGATCTAGAGAGACTAAGCGGGCTAGAATCGGAGATGGCAACTTTTCTCATGCAAAATCCGATGGACGCGGTCATTCAAGATTTCGCCAAAGGTTCTCTAATCAAGGTTCTTCCAAGGCTCCTCCGAGATCCAACAATGATAGGGTGCCAAATCCTAAGCCTCAAGGAGGGAATGGTGGTGGATCTTCTTTGCCTAGTTGTACTAGATGTGGGAGGAGGCATGAAGGCAAATGCCTAGCTGGTCGGGTGGTTGCTATACTTGTGGTAAGGCTGGTCACAAGATGAGAGATTGCCCATCTCTCTTGGCTAAAGGAAGAGAGGGTAAGCAAGCTGCCCCAAGTAGTTCGGGTTCAGGTGCTCCTAAGCACAACAGATTTTATGCACTTCAGGCTCGTCATAAGCAAGAGAGCTCACCCGATGTGGTCACCGGTACGTTGAAAGTTTTCCATTTTGATGTCTATGCCTTGTTAGATCCCGGTGCTACATTGTCCTTTGTGACGCCCTATGTGGCCATGCAGTTTGATATTGTACCGGATATGTTGCTAGATCCTATCCTTGTTTCTACTCCGATAGGAGAGTCTTTTTTAGCTAAGAGGGTTTATAGAGGTTGCTTCATTTCCTTATCCCATAAAGTTACTCTTGTCGATCTCATAGAGCTAGATATGCTAGATTTCGATGTCATTCTTGGGATGGATTGGTTGCATGCTTGTTATTCCTCTATTGATTGTAGGACCAAAGTGGTCAAGTTTCAGCTCCCTAATGAGCCTATCCTAGAGTGGAAGGGGGGAAAGATTCTATGTTTCGAGGTCAATTCGTTTCTTATCTAAAGGCTAGAAGGATGATCTCTAAGGGTTGCATTTACCATCTAGTTAGGGTGAGGGATGTAGATTCTGAAACCCCTACTCTTGAGTCGATCCCCGTTGCTAGTGAGTTTTTGAAAGTGTTTCCCGATGACTTGCCCGGTATTCCTCCCGAAAGGGAAATAGACTTCGGTATTGACCTTCTCCCAGATACGCAACCTATCTCTATTCCTCCTTATAGAATGGCTCCGGCGGAACTTAGAGAGTTGAAAGAGAAACTAAAAGACTTGTTGGATAAGGGTTTCATTTGACCACGCGTTTCCCCATAGGGTGCTCTGGTATCGTTTGTAAAGAAGAAAGATGGTTCACTCCGAATGTGCATCAACTATCGCCAATTGAATAAGGTTACAATCAAGAATAAGTATCCCTTGCCAAGGATAGATGATTTGTTTGACCAACTTCAAGGGGATAGTTACTTTTCTAAGATCTACCTTCGTTCAGGTTATCACCAATTGAGGGTGAAAGAAGATGATATTCCAAAAACGGCTTTCCGGACAAGGTATGGTCACTATGAGTTCTTGGTTATGTCGTTTGGGTTGACAAATGCTCCGGCCGCATTCATGGACTTGATGAACAGGGTGTTTAAGCAATACCTTGACATGTTCGTGATTGTGTTTATTAATGATATGTTGATCTACTTAAGGAATGAGGATGAGCATGCTAGTCATTTGAGGGTTGTGTTGCAAGTCATCAAGGATCAACAACTCTTTGCAAAGTTTAGCAAGTGTGAATTTTGGCTTAGATCCGTGGCTTTTCTTGGTCACATTGTTTCCGGTGAAGGTATTGAGGTAGATCCTAAGAAGACTGAAGCGGTAAAGAATTGGCCTAGACCTTTATCACTGTCATGACCCAGGGTAACCCCTAGATGTAAAACGGCGTACAAGACCTCGAGAGGCCTCATACAAGCCCTTAGCATACATAACATACAAGATAATAGAGATATAAGAGTTCAAAAGAGCATTTTTTATTAAAGCTTTACTGAAAAACAACGGAAGTCTACAACTCATGTCTCAAAGCCTTCTAATATCATAGAATACGAATAAAAGTGATAGGGACGCAACCCAATACAATATCCAATATAAGGAAAGACATAAAATGTAAAATCCAACTAGGCTATGTCCTCGGATGACTAAGGACTCACCAAGTCTTCTTCTCAACACTAAGTCAATGCTCTAGCCACGAGTTGAAGGTAAATCGCCATGTCCTACACTAAAGAAGTTAATGTAGGCAAGAGTATGCATTAGCACAATTAATTACTAAGTATGATAGCAATGCACATAAACACATAAATCATGCTAGAGAGAGAAATAATCATGACATGCAATGGCCAAGCTAAAAACATGATAAACATGGGAAACATGAAACATAAAGCATATATCAAGGCCAAAACAAGCTAAATCATCTTTCTTCTTTTCTTTACTTCATTATGAGAACACTTGTTCATTAACTTGTGGGGAAAAGCCTTAACCGATATGTAAGACCATGTGAGCTATCAACACGGAATTCAGTGTCTACCCTACACCGAAAAGGGGTGTCCTATTTGCCAAGGTAAGACCATGAACTTCTTAGCTTATGTGGATCCACTAGCTAATGTATACTTAAAGACAACATCCTATGGTGGCAACATAGTTTATGGGATAGAGATTGCTTTAGGAGATTCGGCCTCAACTAACGGGAGAGCTCCATCTAGAAAACCCGGCCTCTACTAACGGGAGAGCTTTCACTAGAAGACCCGGCCTCTACTAACAGGAGGGCTTCCATCTCAATATCCACTCGGTGCTAAGCATAATTCCCACGGATTAGTCATTAACATATTCATCTCATTAAACATGAAAAGGTACAACTAGGGTTACCAATTCAAGCTAAAATCATGCTTATAGATATTCATCTTTCATGGACCATGTCCAAGCTTACATCATTAGAATAGCTCCTTAAGAACATGGGTAATCGCCTCTTTGTTCTTTTAAGTCATATTGGGAGTATCATGTGAGAAAACCTTTCACAACTCAACCATAGCATCCTCATATCATAACTTTGGTACTTTACTCTCAAAGCACCCTTAATTCATCATGCTCATATTTCATAGTTCATAGAGTTCATATGGGTTCATGCAAGTTCAAGTCATATCATGCAATTCAATGCAAGCTCATGCTTAGAAAACCATAATTAGGACAATTTACCCATACTTGAAGGAAGTCACATAATAGAGAAAAATCATGCTTTTGACTTGATCATATTAAATTCATACATGCTTGATTTCATAGAGAATTCATAAACTTCATCAAATCATAACTCAACCCAACAATAAAAGCATAGATTATCAAATTGGGGAGAATTAGCTTAGGATCTTGGGGGTTCATGCAATCTTTACATCAAATCATGTAATTCACGCTAATTCGTGCACTAAGTTACTTTATCACGCTAAATCGTGAACTAGGAATCATAAAATCAATAATTGAAATCATAATTGAAGAACCCACAATGCTTTATCAAAACGCTAATTCAATTGGGTTAGAGTAAACCTTTGAAAATCATGAGGAAGAGGAAGGGCCCATTGGAGGAAAAGACTCCTAATGGTGAACACTATCATACCTCAAAGCAATCCACAAGAATTGGAGAAGATTGAAGGTCTTCAATGGGGAATTCAAGCTTCTTCTTCTTCCTTGAGAGTTGAGAGAGTTTCTTTTTAGAGAGAGAAATATTTGAGAGAGGAGAGTTTTGGAATGAATTAGAATGAAAGGAATTAGGCTTAGAAATATTTATAGGTCTAAGATTAAGGGTATAACCGACTTAGCTTAATAGGTAAACAATTAGGGAAAAGACCAAAAAGCCCTTAATTAAAAACTGTCGGGGCCAATCGACGGACAGGATCTACGGTCCATACATCAATTGACGGACCGTCCTGTTCTTCCGTCAATTGATTCAGAAAGTTCATTTTGGGTTGATAATTTGGCTAAGTCTGGAAGGCATCTACGCAACCCATTTATGGCCCGTCAACTGAATTACGAACCGTCCTGCTATTCCGTAGGTCAATGTTCAGAAACTTGGAAAAACTGAAATTTCACAGCTCCATTGATGGTTCCTACCTATGGCCCGTTAATCCATCTACGGCCTGTAGGTGGCCTCCGAGGTGACTGTCTTCAAGTGAGTTCTGCATTTTAAAATCCCTTGGAAGCTGTGGTGTTACAATATCTCCCCCTTGGGAATATTCGTCCTCGAATGAGAATTCAGACATCTTGAGAAGGGTAATAGACACGGACAAACAACCCAACCTAGCATGCAATCACATAAGTGCACATATCCGAGGAGGAAACCTTAACTCAAAGCTAAAGCATGATCCACATAACATATCATGAAGACTTTATGCAACTCATACTCAAATGCACATAATCATATAAGACTCTTCATGAACATGCATAATCAAGGAATCATGGAAATCAACTATGACACATGAGACCAAAAGAATAAACCATGAGGATCAAGATACCTCAAGCTAGAGTAGGATCGGAAGAAAAAAGATGAGGATATTGAGACATCATATCGGCCTCGGCCTCCCAACCAATTGATTCCTCCATAGAACTTTAACGGAAGCAACTTCCTTATTCCTTAACTTCCGGACTTGCTGGTCTAAAATCTCAACCGGAACCTCTTCATAAGCAAGACTATCCTTTGTGCCAAGATTCTCTAATTGCACTATAGAGGTCAGATCACCAACACACTTCTTCAATAATGAGACATGGAAAATCGGATGCACTGATGCCAAATCATTAGGCAAGTCAAGCTCATAAGCAACCTTACCAACACATCTCAAAATCTAATATGGGCCTACATAACGGGGACTAAGCTTCCCTTTCTTCCCAAATCTCATTACACCCTTCATGGGTGAGATTTTCAAGTAAACCTAATCACCCACATCAAATTCTAATTCTCTTCTTCTAACATCGGCATAGGAATTTTGTCGACTTTGAGCTGTTTTCAACCTCTCCCTAATAAGTAAAACTTTCTCCATAGACTCATGCACCAGCTCCGGGCCTATCAATGCAACTTCACCAACTTCAAACCAACCTATAGGAGATTTACACCTCCTACCATAGAGAGCCTCAATTGGAGCCATACCAATGATAGAATGGTAGCTATTATTATAAGCAAACTCAATCAAAGGCAAGTGATCATCCCAAGTACCCTTGAAATCAATTGCACAAGCTCTCAACATATCTTCCAAAGTTTGAATAGTACGCTCTGCTTGCCTATCAGTTTGGGGATGAAAGGCCATACTAAGCTTAACACGAGTACCAAGACCTTTTTGGAATGACTTCCAAAATTGAGAGGTAAATTGTGCACCATGATCAGAGATTATGGATAAAGGCACTCCATGCAGCCTAACCATCTCCCTCAAATACAACTTAGCATAATCCTCTGCCAAATAAGAAGTCTTGACGGGAATGAAATGGGCTGACTTTGTCATTCTATCCACAACAACCCAAATCGAATCATATTGTCGCCTCATGCGAGGCAAACCCACAATAAAATCCATATTCACATCCTCCCACATCCAAGTAGGAATACTAATATCTTGGGTCAAACCTCCCGGCTTTTGATGCTCAACTTTCACTTGTTGGCAATTGGGGCACTTAGCCACAAATTCCGTAATATCTTTCTTCATTTCCTTCCACCAATAAATTTCCCACAAATCACGATACATTTTGGTAGCTCTTGGGTGGATGGAATACCGAGAACTATGGGCTTCCGATAAAATTTTCTATCTTAAGCCCTCTACATTGGGAACACACAAACAACCTTGATATCGAAGCACACCATCTCTCCCTTGGGAGAAAACCTCTATGGACTTCTTGAGTACCGCTTCCTTTAGTTCTTCCAAGTTTGGATCAAGACCTTGCTTAGATTTCACATCATGCACAAAAGAGGATTCAGAACCCTTGTGAATCATAACACCACCTTTAGTAGAACCAACCAATCTAACACCCAATCGGGCCAATCAATGGATATCGTGAACCAACTCTTTCTTACCATCCTAAACATGAGCGACACTACCCATAGATAATCGACTAAGAGCATCCGCCACCACGTTAGCCTTACCGAGGTGATAGAGAATACTCATATCATAGTCTTTTAGCAACTCGAGCCACCTTCTTTGGCGGAGATTCAAATCTTTCTATTTAAACACATATTGCAAACTCTTATGGTTGGTGAAGACATCTAAATATACCCCATACAAATAATGTCACCATATTTTTAAAGCAAACACAACTGCCGCTAATTCCAAGTCATGAGTAGGATAGTTCTTTTCATGCACCTTAAGCTGCCTTGAAACATAAGCAATGACTTTCCCATTTTGCATAAGAACACATACTAGCCCAATTCTCGAGGCGTCACAATAAACCACAAAACCATTGGATCCTTTCGATAGAGTCAATATCGGAGCCGAAGTAAGTCGATCCTTCAATTCTTGAAAACTCTTCTCACATGCTTCGGACCATGCGAATTTAACCTTCTTTTGAGTCAAAGCCATCAATGGATAAGCAAAGGATGAAAACCCTTCAACAAACCTCCTATAATAACTGGCTAAGCCCAAGAAACTACGGATATCCGAAGGTGATAAAGATCTAGGCCAATTCTTAACCACTTCCGTCTTCTTAGAATCTACCTCAATGCCCTTACCGGAAACAATGTGACCAAGAAAAGCCGCGGGCCTTAATCAAAACTCACATTCACTAAACTTCGCAAAGAGTTGTTGGTCCTTGAGGACTTGCAACACAATCCTTAAATGATTAACATGTTCACCCTCATTCTTTGAGTAGATCAAAATGTCTTCAATAAACACAATCACAAACATGTCAAGGTATTGCTTAAACACTCTATTCATCAAGTCCATAAATGCGGTCGGAGCATTTGTCAACCCAAATGACATTACTAAGAACTCGTAGTGACCATACTTAGTCCGGAAAGCTGTTTCGGAATATCCTCTTCTTTCACCCTTAATTGGTGATAGCCCGAACGAAGGTCGATCTTAGAGAAATAACTAGCCCCTTGAAGTTGATCAAACAAGTCATCTATCCTTGGTAGAGGATACTTATTCTTAATGGTAACCTTGTTCAATTGGCGATAGTCGATACACATACGGAGTGAACCATCTTTCTTCCTTACAAGAAAGACCGGAGCACCCCATGGAGAAACACTTGGCCGGATGAAACCCTTATCCAACAAGTCTTTCAACTACTCTTTTAGTTCCTTAAGTTCCACCGGAGCCATTCTATAAGGAGGAATAGAAATAGGTTGCGTATTTGGGAGAAGGTCAATACCGAACTCCATTTCCCTTTCGGGAGGAATACCGGGCAAGTCATCGGGAAACACTTCCAGAAACTCATTAACAATGGGGACCGACTAAAGAGTAGGGGTCTCAGAATCTATATCCCTCACCTTAACAAGATGGTAAATTCAACCCTTTGAGATCATCTTTCTAGCTTTTAGATAAGAAACAAATTGACTTCGAAACATAGAATTTCCTCCCTTCCACTCTAGGATAGGCTCATTTGGAAACTGAAACTTGACCATTCGGGTCCTACAATCAATAGAGGCATAACAAGCATGCAACCAATCCATCCCAAGAATAACGTCAAAATTTAGCATATCAAGCTCTAGAAGATCAACAAGAGTGACTCTATGGGATAAGGAGACGGGACAATCTCTATAAACTCTCTTAGCCATGATAGATTCTCCAATTGGAGTGGAAACACAAAAAGGATCTAGCAACACATCCGGAACAACATCAAACCTCATAGCCACATATGGCGTCACAAAAGACAAGGTAGCACCGGGATCAAGCAAAGCATAAACATCAAAATGGAAAACTCTTAACATACCAGTAACCACATGGGAGAGCTCTCTTGTTCATGGCGAGCCTAAAGTGCATAAATCGATTTTGCTTCTAAGCATTCTAACCCGATCCTCTAGGTGGAGCTTGCTTATTCTCTCTTCCCTAGGCCATGAGAGATGGGCAAACCCTCATCTTGTGACCACTCTTTCCACAATTATAACAACCATCCATACTGGCTAGACATCTACCCTCTTGCTTTTTCCCACACTTGGCACAAGGAGCCAATAAAGAACCACCAGTATTCCCTCCTTGAGACTTGGGGTTAGACACCCCATCATTGTTGAACTTCGGAGGAGCATTGGATGAGCCTTGGCCGGAGAACCTTTGCCATAATCTAGGATGACCATGTCCATCGGACCTTACATGCGAAGAGTTACCATCTCCAGTCCTAGCCCTCTTGGTCTCCTTAGACCTTTCCTTAATATTTTCTTCTTCAATTTGTTCGGCATAAACCATGAGGCGAGAAATATCCATGTCATGCACAAGCATGGCGGTGCGGCCCTCTTTCACCAACATATCAGACACTCCCGACACAAATTTGCTAATTCTTGCCCTTGGGTCGGCAACTATGGACAGAGCATATCTAGCCAATTGTGTGAACTTCAATGCATACTCTTTCATACTCATATTTCCTTGTCGAAGGTTGATAAACTCAAGCACCTTAGCCTCTCTCTTCTCAAGAGGGAAGAACCTATCAAGGAAAGCAACCTTGAATTTCTCCTAATCCAGAGGACCCTCATTAACCGCCCTCTCACTCTTCCATTGATTGAACCAAATTTGGGCAACACTCTTGAGTTGATAAGCGGCCAACTCCACCTTTTCTTCCGGTGTCACACCTATGATCATCAACACCTTGTACACTTCATCAATGAATTCTTGAGGATATTCCTCAACCTTAGAGCCATATAATTCCGGAGGATTCATCCTCGTAAAGTCCCTCACTGTTGATGCCGCCGTACCCACATTTGGGTTCACGGGAGCCACCACCTCTTTATTGGCTTGAGTCGTCACGGCTTGAGCCATCACGGCTTGAGCCAACACTTGGAAAGCAGCCCTAAGCTTCACATTAGTCACTTGTTCAGCCAAAGGGTCGGCCGGAACTTGAGGAGGAGCTTCTTTTTCCACATTCTCTCCCATGTTTCTTCTAGCGTAAGCTCTTCGGGTCGCCATATCCTGAAACGCGTAGGATAGGGATTAGGAGAGAGATATATAGAGTTAAACTCTATGGCACGACTTAAGAGTAATGAAAGAAGTGGAATTTCTTAAACGTCTTATAGCCTCTCATTCATAAATGTGGCGCGCTTCACACTCATGAACAAGACTCTACTTGACGCGGCTTATAAGACATCCTAGGATCTTTCTAAAACCTTGCGCTCTGAATACCAAGTTTGTCACGACTCAGGGTAGCCCTTAGATGTAACATGGCGTACAAGACCCCGAGAGGCCTCATACAAGCCCTTAGCATACATAACATACAAGACATAAGGAAAGCCTTCTAATATCATAGAATACGAATAAAAGGGATAGGGACGCAGCCCAATACAATATCCAATATAAGGGAAGACATAAAATGTAAAATCCAACTAGGCTATGTCCTCGGATGGATGAGGACTCACCAAGTCTTCTTCTCAACACTAAGTCAATGCTCTAGCCACGAGTGGAAGGTGAATCGCCACGTCCTACACCAAAGAACTTAATGTAGGCAAGGGTATGCGTTAGCACAATTAAGTACTAAGTATTATAGCAATTCACATAAACACACAAATCATGCTAGAGAGAGACATAATCACAACATGCAATGGCCAAGCTAAAAACATGATAAACATGGGAAACATGAAACATAAAGCATAAATCAAGGCTAAAGCAAGCTAAATCATCTTTCTTCTTTTCTTTACTTCATTATGAGAACACTTGTTCATTAACTTATGGGGAAAATCCCTAACCGACATGTAAGACCATGTGAGCTATCAACACGGAATTCGGTGTCTACCCCACACCGAAAAGGGGTGTCCTACTTGCCAAGGTAAGACCATGAACTTCTTAGCTTATGTGGATCCACTAGCTAATGTCTACTTAAAGACAACATCCTATGGTGGCAACATAGTATATGGGATAGAGATTGCTTTAGGAGACTCGGCCTCAACTAACGGGAGAGCTCCATCTAGAAAACCCGGCCTCTACTAATTGGAGAGCTTTCACTAGAAGACCCGGCCTCTACTAATGGGAGGGATTCCATCTCAATATCCACTTGGTGCTAAGCATAATTCCCATGAATTAGTCTTTAACATATTTATATCATTACATATGAAAAGGTACAACTAGGGTTGCCAATTCAAGCTAAAATCATGCTTATAGATATTCATCTTTCATGGACCTTGTCCAAGCTTACATCATTAGAATAGCTCTTTAAGAACATGGGTAATCATCTCTTTGTTCTTTAAATCATATTGGGAGTATCATGTGAAAAAACCTTTCACAACTCAACCATAGCATCATCATATCATAACTTTGGTACTTTACTCTCAAAGCACCCTTAATTCATTATGCTCATATTTCATAGTTCATATGAATTTATGCAAGTTCAACTCATATCATGCAATTCAATGCAAGCTCATGCAATTCAATCCAAGCTCATGCTTAGAAAGCCATAATTAGGACAATTTACCCATACTTGAAGGAACTCACACAATAGAGGAAAATCATGCTTTTGACTTGATCATGTTAAATTAATAAGATTATCCTCAATTTATTCATAATTCATGCTTGCTTTCATAGAGAATTCATAAACTTCATCAAATCATAACTCAACCCAACAATCAAAGCATAGATTATCAAATTAGGGAGAATTAGCTTGGGATCATAGGGGTTCATGCAAACTTTACATCAAATCATGTAATTCACGCTAATTCGTGCACTAAGTTACTTTATCACGCTAAATCGTGCACTAGGAATCATAAAATCAATAATTGAAATCATAATTGAAGAACCCACAATGCTTGATCAAAACGCTAATTCAATTGGGTTAGAGTAAACCTTTGAAAATCATGAGGAAGAGGAAGGGCCCATTGGAGGAAAAGACTCCTAATGGTGAAAACTATCATAACTCAAAGCAATCCACAAGAATTGGAGAAGATTGAAGGTCTTCAATGGGGAATTCAAGCTTCTTCTTCTTCCTTGAGAGTTGAGAGAGTTTCTTTTTAGAGAGAGAAATATTTGAGAGAGGAGAGTTTTGGAATGAATTAGAATGAAAGGAATTAGGCTTAGAAAGTATTTATAGGTCTTAGATTAAGGGTATAACCGACTTAGCTTAATAGGTAAACAATTAGGGAAAAGACCAAAAAGCCCTTAATTAAAAACTGTCGGGGCCAATCGACGGACAGGATCTTCGGTCCATACATCAATTGATGGACCGTCCTGTTCTTCCGTCAATTGATTCAGAAAGTTCATTTTGGGTTTAAAATTTGGCTAAGTCTGGAAGGTATCTTCGACCCATCAACTGAACTACGAACCGTCCTGCTATTCGTAGTTCAAAGTTTAGAAACTTGGAAAACCTGAAATTTCACAGCTCCATTGATGGTTCCAACCTACGGCCCATCAATCCATATAGGGCCCATAGGTGGCCTCCGTAGGTCACTGTCTTCAGGTGAATTCTGCATTTTAAAATCCCTTGGAAGCTTGGGGTGTTACAATCACTTTCGGACATTCGTAGTGTCTTGGGTTTAGCTGGTTATTATAGGAGGTTTGTTGAGGGGTTTTCTTCAATTGCTTCTCCGTTGATGGCTTTGACTCAAAAGAAAGCTAAGTTTATGTGGTCCGAGGCTTGTGAAAAGAGTTTTCAAGAATTGAAAGACAGACTTACTTCGGCCCCGATATTGACTCTACCGGAAGGAACCGATGGTTTTGTAGTGTATTGTGATGCCTCCAGGATTGGGCTAGGGTGTGTTCTAATGCAAAACGGGAAAGTGATTGCCTATGCTTCAAGGCAACTACAGGTGCATGAGAAGAACTATCCCACTCATGACTTAGAGTTGGCAGCGGTGGTGTTTGCTTTGAAAATATGGCGACATTACTTGTATGGAGTACATGTAGATGTCTTCACCGATCATAAGAGTCTCCAGTATGTGCTTAAGCAAAAAGATTTGAATCTCTGCCATAGAAGATGGCTTGAATTGCTAAAAGATTATGATATGAGTGTTCTCTATCACCCCGGCAAGGCTAATGTGGTGGCAGATACTCTTGGTAGATTATCTATGGGCAGTGTTGTGCATATTGAGGATGGCAAAAAGAGTTGGTTCGTGATGTCCATAGTTTAGCCCGATTGGGTGTTCGGTTGATTGATTCCGCTAAGGGTGGAGTTACCGTTCACAATGGTTCCGAATCCTCTTTTGTGCATGATGTTAAAGCTAAGCAAGACCTTGATCCTAATTTGGTGGAATTGAAAGAAGCGGTTCTCAAGAAGTCCATTGAGGTTTTCTCCCAAGGGGGAGATAGTGTACTTCGTTACCAAGGTCGCTTATGTGTTCCCGACATTGATGATTTGAGAGGGAAAATTTTATCGGAAGCTCATAGTTCTAGATATTCTATCCACCCAGGAGCTACCAAGATGTACCGTGATTTGTGGGAAATCTATTGGTGGAATGGCTTGAAGAAAGACATTGAGGAATTTGTGGCTAAGTGTCCTAATTGCCAACAAGTGAAGGTTGAGCATCATAGACCGGGAGGTTTGACCCAAGACATAGAGATTCGTACTTGGAAGTGGGAAGATGTGAATATGGATTTCGTAGTAGGTTTGCCTCGCACAAGATGACATTATGATTCGATTTGCGTTGTGGTTGATAGAATGACCAAGTCAGCCCATTTCATTCCCGTCAAAGCTTCTTATTCGGCGGAGGATTACGCTAAGTTGTACATAAAGGAGATGGCTAGGTTGCATGGAGTGCCTTTATCCATTATTTCCGATCGAGGTGCTCAGTTTACTTCTTAATTTTGGAAGTCATTCAACAAAGGTCTTGGTACTCGTGTTAAGCTTAGCACGGCCTTTTATCCCCAAACCGATGGGCAAGCGGAGCGTACTATTTAGACTTTAGAAGATATGTTGAGAGCTTGTATTATTGAGTTCAAGGGTACTTGGGATGACCATTTGCCTTTGATCGAGTTTTCTTATAATAATAACTACTATTCTAGTATTGGTATGGCTCCATTTGAGGCTCTCTATGGTAGGAGGTGTAGATCTCCCATAGGTTGGTTTGAAATTGGGGAAGTCACTTTGATAGGCCCCGAGTTAGTGCATGAGGCTATGGAGAAGGTTTGGCTTATTAGAGAAAGGCTGAAAACGGCTCAAAGTCAACAAAAGTCTTATGCCGATGCTAGAAGAAGAGAATTAGAATTTTATGTTAATGATTGGGTTTACTTGAAAATTTCACCTATCAAGGGTGTAAGGATTTCTAGGCCCTTATCAGATTTTGAGACGTGTTGGTAAGGTTGCCTATGAGCTTGATTTGTCTAATGAGTTGGCATCAGTGCATCAAGTTTTCCATGTCTCATTGTTGAAAAAGTGTGTTGGTGATCCGACCTCTATAGTGCCAATAGAGACTCTTGGCATAAAGGATAGTCTTTCCTATAAAGAGGTTCCGGTTGAGATTTTAGACCGACAGGTCCGAAAGTTGAGAAATAAAGAAATTGCTTCCGTGAAAGTTCTATGGAGGAATCAATTAGTTGAGGGTGCTACTTGGGAGGCCGAGGCCGATATGATGTCCCGCTATCCTCATCTCTTTCCTTCCGATCCTCCTCTAGCTTGAGGTACCTAGTTCCTCATGGTTCATTCTTTTGGTCTCATGTGTCATAGTTGATTTTCATGATTCCTTGATTTTTATGCATGTTCATGAAAAGTCTAGTATGATTTATGTGCATTGAGTATGAGTTGCATAAAGTCTTCATGAATTTAGTGTTGAGCATGCTTTAGCTTGGAGTTGATGTTTCCTCCTCGGATTTGTGCATTCATATGCTTGCATGTTGGGTTGTTAGTCCAAGTCTATCACCCTTCTCATTCATGTCCAGGTTCTCATTCGAGGACGAATGTCCCCAAGGAGGAGATATTATAATACCCCAGCTTTCCAAGGAATGAAAATGTAGAATTTACCTGTAGGTAGTGACCTACGGAGGCCACTTACGGGCCGTAGTCAGGTTGACGGGCCGTAGGTGAGCAGCCGTCAATGGCTCTTTCAATTTCAGTAATTCTCAGTCTCTGAAGTGTGATCTACGAAGTAGCAGGACGGATCGTAAGTCAGTTGATGGTCTGTAGAAAGTAACCGTAGATATCCCCCAAACTTGGTTAAATTCTTGAACCTCAGGCTGTGATCCACGGTTGAGGTGTACGGTCCGTGGATGGACCTACCAACCGTAGATTGAAGCCGTCGTTGTAGGGTCCCCATATACCAACTCTCTGAATCTTTTGACGGTTCAACAAGACGGTCCGTCAATGGATGTACGGACCATAGGTCTTGACCGTAGATGGGCCCCACAGTTTTTAATTAAGGGCTTTTTGGTCTTTTTCCTGGTTAATTCCCTAATTAACTAAGTCGGTTTTACCCTTAATGAAGGTCCTATATATAGTTCTCTATACCTAAATCACTTCATTCCTTAAATTCACCTCCCAAATATTTCTCTCTCTAAAAGAAATCCTCTCCAGCTCAAGGAAGAAGAAGAAGCTAAGTCTTCCATTGAAGGTCACCCAATTCCTTCCAATTTCTAGTGGGCTGTGCTAAGGTACGACGGTATTGACCAAAGGAGTTGCTTCCTCCATTGGGCCCTCCCTTTTCTTCATGAATTTCAAGGTTCAATTCCCTTCAAGTAAGCTAGGGTTAGATCCATTGTTATGAGTTCTTCTAGTATGAGTCCAATTACTGATTTTATGCGTTGTAGTGCACCATCTAGCGTGGTTAAAGTAATTTAATGCACGATCTAGCGTGGGTAAAGTAATTTAATGCACGATCTAGCGTGAATTACATGTCTAGTTGTAATTATTGCATGAACCCCCATGATCCCAAGTAAATTCTCCCCAATTTGATAATATATGCCTTGATTGTTGGGTTGAGATAAGAATTGATGAAATTGAGGGATCATCTATGAAATTGTGCATGAATTGGCGTTAAGTGCATGAATTTAGCATGTTCAAGTAAATAGCATGATTTTCCTGTTTTATGTGAGTTACTTCAAGTATGACTAAATTGCCTTGATTATGACTTTTAAGAGCTAGCTTGCATTGAATTTCATGGTTTAAAATAAAGGCAATATGAACCCATTAGCTATGAAGAAAAAGCATGATAGAATCATGAAGAAAAAGGTTTATAGAATGAAGCATGTTTTATGTGAAATCTACGATATGTTGATGTTGAGTCTTGAAAGGGTTTTCTCATATAATGCTCAACCTAAGCTTGTGAAAGGTTTTCGCACATGTAAAAGATTCATAACTTGTTAAAAAGGTTTGCTTAACTAAAATTGAATCAAGAGATTAAAGAAGTTATTCTAGGGGTGTAAGGTTGGACAAGTCCATGAAAGAAGAAACACTCAATGAAGTAAGCTTGGACTAGTACATGTTATGTGAAGTCATGTTTTGCTTGGATTGGCAACCCCAGTTGTGCCTTTCCGTGGATATCAGTAGTTATGATTGTATAGTGGGAATTATGCATAGAACCGAGTGGACGGGTGACAAGTCCCCATATGTCCTATGCCTATGTGCCCCCATAGGTGGTCTTTAACATGCCCACATTATATTAGCTTAGCTAGTGGATCCACGTAGGTTATGGTTCAGGATTCTACCTTGGCAAGTAGAATGGTCCTTTTTGGTGTAGGGCAGACACCGGATTCCATGTTGAGTTATTCCATGGTCTACACATCAGTTTGAGGCTTTTCCCACACTTCAGCTTGCACAATGGTGCATGGGTTACTAAAAGTAAAGTAAAGATAAGAAGAGTAAAAGAAAGATGATTTAGCTTGCTTTGACCATGGTTTATGCTTTATGCTATTTGCTTATATGCCTTATCATGTTTAGCTTGGCCAATTGCATGTCATGTTTATATCTCAGTTTCTAGCATGTTTTATGAGTTTATATGCATTGCTATCATACTTAGTACTTTATTGTGCTAACATATACTTTTGCCTGCATCAACTTCTTTGGTTTAGGACGTGCCAGTTCTCCTACTCGTGGCTAGAGCATTGACTTAGAGTTGAGAAGAAGACTTGGTGAGTCCTCATCCCTCCAAGGACATAGCCTTGTTGGATTTTACTTTGATATTTTTCCTTATGTTGGATATTGTATCGGGCTGCATCCCTATCACTTTTATTCCTATTCTATGATATTAGAAGGCTTTGAGACATGAGTTGTAGACTTCCGCTGTTTTGAGTAAAGCTTTGATATAAAATGCTCTTTTGAACTCTTATTTCTCTATTATCTTGTATGATATGTATGCTAAGGGCTTGTATGAGGCCTCTCGGGGTCTTGTACGCCGTGTTACATCTAGGGGCTACCCTGGGTCGTGACAACCATAGGTTTTGTTGGGTTATAGAACGACTGTGAAAATGTCAATTAGAGCAACACCGTACTTGTTAGTATATGGAACAGAGGCAGTTGTACCAACCGAAGTTGAAATACCTTCGTTGATAATCATCTAATAAGCCGAGCTGAGTAACGCTGATTGGGTTCATAAATGGATTGATCAATTAACATTGATATATGAAAAGATAATGGTTGCCAATTGTCATGGTCTACAGTATCAACAGAGAATGATTCGTGCTTTCAACAAAAGGGTAAGAGCAAGAATATTTGAAATTGGTCAGTTGGTCCTCTAACGCATTTTTCCTCATCAAGATGAGAACAAAGGAAAATTCGCAACAAAATGGCAAGGACCATACATGGTTCACAAAGTGTTATCTGGAGGTGCCCTGATCTTGTTAGAGATGGATGGCACGAAGTGGCCGAGACCGATCAATTCAAATCCTGTCAAGAGATACTATGTGTGAAGACTCAGTCTGTGCTTTTTTCTTTTCCTTGTAATCGTTTTGTTTGTTTGTAATAGTTCATGTTTAGAATATTTCCCCTTTGTAATGAATTATGTCTGACCTGAATTCTCAAGAATGAGATACATAGGTGGCCTGTGTTGGCCTAGTCCCCCTTTTATCCCCTTTTAATATTTTCCCTTTGTACTTAAACTACATTCGACCTGAATTATCAAGAATGAGATACGTAGGCATCCAGTGTTGGCCTCAATCGTTTCCTTATTTAAATTTCCTGTCTCTCTTAATCCTCGAGGGGGGAACTACGTTTGACCTGATTCATGCCTCAACGGGATACGTAGGCGCTACAACAACTCGTTCATATCTCTCGTAGGATTTTTATTTCTATTTACAGTAGAAACTAGACATAATTTTTGAGAGGGACTAAAAAATTCTCATGAAGAAGATCTCCATAACAAGTCAAGACCGAAGATACATTGAAAATTGCAACTAGGACAGAATTTTCGAGAAGATGTCAAAATTTCCATGATTCATTCATCTACAGCTCGAAATATGCCAAGACATCTAACTGAGACAGAAATTTTTCATCAGAGAATCAAAGGCAACTTCAGATACCTCCAGCATGATCAAGAGTTCGAAACTAATTTCAAGTGATCCCCAGCATTATCATAAGATCAGAAGTCAAGTTCAACAATCTTTGACACTTCAAGAGCCAGATGGCCCAAGCGTCAAGGTTTTTCAGAATCTTTCTAATAAGTTACTGGATAGACCTCGAAGCATCGAACCAAGGACGTTCGATTAAGCTTGACATGACATCACACCTGCCACTATTCTTTCTCAAATATTTCTTTTTAAAACCTACTTTTCTTAAATAGTTTTTCTATATGTTTCAAATATTTTGCATAAAATGTGTTGTCTTATCTATCAAGAAGCGGGAGATAGGAGCAATCAACCGAAGATGGCAAGACAAGGAGCAAACAATCAAAGATATCAGCACATATAAGTTCACTTAGAACTAACAATTCTTCTGTGGATGCAGGAAAAGTTTCAGTGCTTCTGATATCAAAGAAAATATTTGGGATGTGAGTAACATTATTTCGCTCAGATCCCCAGCGAGGCAAGATCTACACTAATAATGCAGGTTTTTAAGATGGAATAGATGAAAACCTCGAGGAAAAACAACATTGTCATTTTCCAATATCTGAAAATATTCGGAAGATATTGGCCACTGTTTGCTTTACTGCTATGGGGTCTGTCGTAGTTCTCGTACCTTCAGGTTGATATCAGTAGGAGAATACTGTATGCTGTCTAAGTTTTCTTTGGGGTAATTTGTTCAATTCTTTCTCATCTAGCCTCTAAAACAGCTTGTTGTCTTCTTCACTTAGTTTTTGATTAAATTTCGTAATCTATGGATATTTTGGTTTCAACGTGGTGTCACTTTTAAATAATGATTCATAGATTTATCTTTGGAAATTTGATTATCTTTCTTAAGTTGTCGGATTCATGTTTGCTTAAATGATGTTCTTAGTCTTCTACTTGATCATGTCTACCTTCACTTCCTTTGTTTCCAAGTCCTAATTGAGAATAGTGCTTGTTTAATGTTCATTTTGGTGACTGATCCTTGTCAAGCATGTTGGAAAATATTAGCTTAATTCTAGTCATACCATGAATAGGTTCCATAATTATTTAATCATTAAAGTAGTTACTTTTCCTTATTTTGAGTCATCTTTTTATCGAAAATGCTAAATTCCTCTGTCTTTGTCTTCTTATTATTATTTTAAAATTGATTGTATGAATTTGTGTGTGGTGATTCTTAGCAGTAGCATCAATTGTTCGAAATTTCATTTTTTCGCAGTAGCTCTTTCGTCTTCTTAAAGGCCATGAGTAAGTTAGTCACTACTAATTGGTTGCTATGGAATAGTCACTGATTAATTTTTTAAATATGACTCTGCCATATCTTTGTGTGTTTTTCTTTATAAGCTGCTTTAAGAGTTTCAATTACTAATTCATTTCTTTCTTTTTTTCCTTTTGTTGTGAAATCTGCCTCGAGTCTCTTTTGGACTCTTATCTCCTCTCTTTGCATCTCCTCGTTGGGCCAAAGACTCAATTTTACATTTGTTTGAGTCAGCCAGACCATCAGAAGCAGAAATTACAGGGCTGGAAATGCAGATATGAGCCTCAGAAAGTCCGAAGAATGGACTGTATACACCAGTATACACTAGTATACAAGTAAAAAAATGCTGATATACAGGTCCAAATAAGGAAATACTGGTGTTCGGAAACTGATTAGGCAGTATACATTTAGTATACAGCCTGATATATAGGAAAATAGGTCAAAATATGACCCATATACAGTAATATACACTCGGTGTATACATAGTGGTTTGGGAGCAAAAATGGGCCAGAAGCGCAAGTCTTTTTGTGCAGTAGCCCAAAGTAATTGAAATAGCCGGTGGAAGAAGAATTGAATGGGCTTAAGCCCATCTAAATTTCAACAGGGTCTTTTTTTAGATATAGGACAGGTTTCGGGCCTAAAACCCAATCAGATTTGTAATTTGGGCAAAGAGGCCCAACTTCAACATTTCTTCCCTTCTCCTATTTATTTATCACTTGTATTAACTTTCTAGCCCTATGTTTTATTATGGTTTAATTTAATTAAATTCCCAAAAGATGGCCTTTTCTTTATTTTATGTTTGACTGAAATATTCAAGTTTTACTTATTTATTTAATTAGTTGTTTATCAATAAAAAATATTTTTCTTAAAAAATGTTAAGTTTCTTTCCTTTTAAATAATGTTTGAAACAAAAACTATTTTTATTTATAACTTAATAAATATCTTCAAAGTTAGTCAAATCCTTAGTCAAGTCGTAGGACAACCGCAAGTTAGCGGGCACTTCGAATGCCTAAACCCTTCTCGAAGTGTAAATATGAACCCCGAACCCCCTTTGGTATTTTCAAATGATTTTTCTCTGTTTTAAAGTGTTTTGAAAATTCTAAGTTTTCTTAAAAATTAAGTGGCGACTCTTTCTTTAAAAAATTGATTTTCTCTAAAAAAGTTAAATCGATTTTTTTGAAATCTAAGTCTTTTATTTCATTTTTAAACATGAAAAACAATACCTATGGGGGTTTTGAATGCGGTGCGATACACCCATAGAGCATCATCTAGCTTTCTCGACCAGTTAATTCTATTTGCATTCACAGTCTTTGCAAGGATCTGTTTGATATCTTTATTTGATACTTCGACTTGCCCACTTGACCGTGGATGATAAGGAGTTGCTACACTGTGTCTAACACCATATTTCTCAAGCAATGCCTTGAACAACTGATTAAAAAAGTGAGAACCTCCATCGCTGATAATCACCCTTGGTGTTCCAAATCTGGAGAATATATTCTTTTTTAGGAATGCGGTGACACTCTTTCCTTCATTGTTTGAAAGTGCGACAACTTCCACCCATTTGGACACATAGTCAACCGCTACAAGTATGTACTTCATCCCATTTGAACTTACAAATGGACCCATAAAATCAAGGTCCCAAACATGGAAGAGCTCAATTACAAGTATAGGATTTAGTGGGAGTTCTTGCTTCCTTGAAATACCTTATTCTCTTTGACAACGATCACAAGACTTGACGAAATAATGAGCATCCTGGTGAATAGTAGGCCAATAGTATCCAAACTACAAGATCTTATGAGTAGTCCGGATACCACTATGATGACCACCAACCAGTGATGAATGGCAAGCTTCTAATTTACTCATCATCTCTTCCTCAAGAATACAGGGACGAATAATCCCATCAGTGCAAATACGAAACAAATAAGGCTCTTCCCTGAAAAACTTTTTCACATCAGACATGAACTTCCTTCTTTGGTAGAACGGCAAATTTGAAGGAACCACATCACTTGCCAAATAATTGGCGAAATCTACAAACCAAGGGATAAGATCAAAAGAAGTAGCAAAAAACTGTTCATCTGGAAACGTATCATCAATTTCAACTCCATCAGCTAACTTCAACATGACATCTTCCTCTAATCTAGATAAGTGATCAGTCACTTGATTTTCTATCCCCTTTCTATCTTTTACCTCAAAATTGAATTCTTGCAATAGAAGAACCCATCGAATCAGTCTTGACTTTGCATCCTTCTTCGCCATAAGGTATCTAAGTGATGAATGATCAGTGTGCACAATAACTTTAGTATCAAGAAAATATAATCTAATTTTTTCAAAAGAAAATACAACAAGTAATTCTTGTTCGGTAACCGTATAATTCTTTTGAGCAGCATTATGGGCTTTACTCGCATAGTATATGGGATACATAATTTTCTCTTGCTTTTGCCCCAATACTACGCCAAGTGCTACCCCGCTCGCATCACACATAACTTCAAACGGTTGAGTCCAGTCAGGTGAGATAATGATTGGTGTAGAAATCAGATTTTCTTTTAGCCCCTGAAATGTTTTCAGACAAGCATTGTCAAACTCAAATTTCGTCTCCTTTTCGAGCAACTTGCACCAAGGGTGTGCAATCTTCGAGAAATCTTTAATGAATCGCCTGTAAAAACTAACATGTCCTAAAAAGCTTCTAACACACTTCACAGAGATCGGTGGTGGCAACTTTTCAATCACTTCAACTTTTGCCTTATCAACCTCAATACCTTTTCTGGATAGGCGATGACCGAGAACTATACCTTCTTTGACCATAAAGTGATATTTTTCCCTGTTAAGCACAAGATTACATTCTTCACACCACTTTCGCACGTCACCTAAATGTGTCAAATAATCATCAAATGAGTCACCAACCACAGAGAAGTCATCCATGAATAACTCAATGGTATCTTCTACCATATCAGAAAAGATAGATATCATGCAATGTTGAAACGTAGATGGTGCATTCCATAATCCGAAAGGCATCCTCTTGAACGCAAATGTGCCATAGATACAAGTAAAGGTGGTCTTCTCTTGGTCTTCAGGTGTGATTGATATTTGGTTATAGCCTGAATACCCATCAAGAAAGCAGTACCAACCATTTCCAGCAAGACGATCCAACATTTGGTCCATGAACGACATTGGGAAGCGGTCTTTCTCTGTCCAAGCATTTAATTTGTGGCAGCGGCGCCAAAATTTGATACGCCCACTTTTTGGTCACAAGATCCTTCATGAACTTAGCATAGCCGGGTATTTGTTCAAGTGCTTCAATCAAGGGAACATTTATTGATAACTGCTTCAACATAGATATAAACTTTCGATACTTACCCTCTTCTGTTCTCTTAACCAACCTTTGTGGGAATGGAGGTGGAGGTCTTGGCATTGGAATGACTTTTTGAGTGATTTTATCTTCCTTCTCATTCTGATCCTTTGGTTGCTCCACTACTTCCACTTCATCCTTCTCTTGAACTCTTGCTCTTTCAACTTCAATCGACATAGGAGGGTCAATGGTCTGCTTTCATCCCTGATAGTAACGGCCATGCAGTGCCCATCATTCTTCAAATTTTTGATTGTATTGCTAGGGACTATCCCTTGTTGATGCGGATTTACACTTGAAGATAGTTGACTCAGTTGTTGCTCAATCTGCTTAATGGAGACTGCATGCTAATCTATCTTTTGTCCAATACTTGAAAAATCAGTACGCATCTCTTTCACATGATCATTAGTTGCGTCAAACCTTTTCATCATCTTAGCCATCATATCTTCAATGCGATTCAAACTTGATCCTCCATCGTGATTTCTCGGTGGGACATATGGGTCACTCCTATCGTTTTTGTTGTTATACCCATTTTTGTTGTAGTTGTTATCTCGGTTGTAGTTCCCTTCATGATTATATTGTCCTTCACGATTGAAATTACTAAAGTTTTGACCTTGATTTTCTTGACCTTGGCACCAATAATCTTGATTGGATCTTGGGCGTTAGTCCGAAAACCCCCTGTTTGTTCATTTACCAAATTTGCATCCTCTTCATATGTATACCAGTCAGCTGGTGGAGCACTGTTTTGATAATATACTGCATTAACATTCTCCGCATTCCCACTCACATGTTTTAGTACTAGGCCTACCTCTGTTCTCTACTGCGCCATCTCTTCTTGAGTGTCATTATTAGATTGATGTTGGGTAGCTTGTATTGAGAAAGTGCTCTTTGCGATAACCAAAGTTCTGGTGCTCCATGCTTTGTTGTTTTTAGTAATCTTTTCTAGATTTTCCGCTATTTATAGAAAATTGGTAGCCGTGTATGATCCTCTAGTATAGTGCCCAACACAAATTTTCCATTGTCATCTAATCCTTTGTAGAAGAATTCCTTGAGAGATTCGTCGTCAATTCGGTGGTTTGGAACACTCCTCATATAGCCGATGAATCTTTCCCATGCATCACTCACTGACTCCCCGGGTGAAGTTACAAAGTTATGAATTCGATCTTTCAGTTTCATCTTCTTTGACAACGGGAAATATTTAGCTAAGAAAACTTTGTGTAGTTCATCCCAGGTGGTGATTAAGTTATACGGTAAGTCAGATAGCCATACAGTAGCGTCACCTGTCAAAGATAAGGGAAACACCCATAACCCGATTGCATCCATGTCTAAATCTGGTGGTTCGACACTACTCATACATACACTTTTAACCTTGCTTAGATGAGCATATGGGTCCTCCGATGGTAACCCAGCAAACAACCCTCGGGATGTAAGCATTGTTAACACCCAATTTTGACCTAACATTTTTCAAAATTCATATATTTAAGTTTTATTCATTAAATAGTTTAAAATGTATTTTTTATAATTTAAAATAAGTTTATCGATACTTATCCCTATTTCTCAAAATTTTAGGATTTTTATTAGTTAATTTTAATTATATTATTTTTGTCACAGTCGGTTGAATATGTTCAAATATTTGTTCGATTTGATTAAATTATTATTTTTGTTAAATTATATTTTATACATATCATTTATTTTATTCGTTACATTTATTAATATTCATTTTAATATTTTTTGCATAGTCTAGAAATTCATTCAAATATGGATAAGATTTCATACACATATATTTTATTAACTAGTGGTTTTGGCCCACGGTTTTAAGATAATGGTATTGTACTATCGGTGGTTTTTAATTTTCTATTTAAGCAATAGCTTGGTCTTTAAGTTGAGGTGGTGGATAAGATTTTAGATAATAGGTGTAATTTTCAGATTTTTAGTCTTTTAGAAATTTCTTTTAGTGTTCATAATTTTCCGGTGACAAGCTCACCGAAGCTCTGCTGGAATCCGGAAAGTCCACCACCAAAGGCCCATTTCCCATTTTTTTCCATTTTTTCGGGCGAAATCTCGCAGGAACACCACCAGGTAGCTGCACCAGACCTACCAAAATCTTACCCAAACACCCATTTTCCCCCTTTCTCTGGTGACCTCCGGCAACCCCAAACATACCCATTTATCCTTACTGTCACGAACCACCCTTGAGACTACCAGAATCCCACTAGAGCTCCACCAACGTCACTCCGATTGAACACCAAACCAGACCTCCCTCTCTTCTCCAAACAAGACCCACAACCCACCGGAAACAACCAACTAGACCCCTCACCCTTGATCTTCTCCGACCGGACCGGCAACAAACCCAGAACCTTTTTGTTATTTTGTTCGATTCTCCGATGAAACCAAAAACTTGACCCAAAATCACCGTTTTCCGGCGAAACCCTAAAAAAACCCCCTTTTCTGCTAGTGAACAACAACTGAAAATCACCGCACAAGACCTGTCTTCTCCAGCCAACCTCCAACAAATACCACACATGGACTCTTAGCCATATCTTTGAGTTGCTGCACACTCCAGCTTCTGGATTTTCAGTAATCACACCATTAAACCAGAAACCAGCCACCAACGAACCTCAAAGTTCCTCAATTAATGAGCTCCAAACTCTAAAATCCAGCGAACCAGTAGCCCTGAATTCCGGCAAAACAGTGAACATTAACAACAACAACCATCGATCTCTTTTCAAGTTCCGATTTGGCCAGAACCACGATGTTGCCGGCAGAGGTTTGCAAGTTATTCTCTGCTTGGGTTCTTTATTTGATATTCATTTTATTTAATTTTGTTTTATTTTCTATGCGACTATGGTATGCGTTTTACTATTGTTATGCCTCAATTTTTATTTTTAAATTTATTTGTTGCTATGTTTACTTTATAATATTGCTATGTTATTGTTAGTTTGATGTACTTATTGAATTTTTTGGTCACTTTCATATTGAGTTAAGTTGAGTGTGTGTTTATTCCATTTATCAATTATTTGCTTCAGTTATTAAAATTTAGTGTACTAGTTTTAGATTTTTCTTAATATTTTCTAATGAATTGTTTAGTTTAGTGAGTTTTATGTTAATTTTGTTGTTGATCTTATCATGCTATTGCACTAATTTAAATTGGCCAGTGAAAAAAATCTTTTTGTCGGTTTTTGAGGCCTCTCCATTATTAAAGACGGAAATTTAGTTTAAATTTATATATGTTATACATTAAAATTGGCTGATGAAAAAATTACTGTCGATTTCCAAGACCATCCATGTTAATAAGACGGGTTTTTATTTTTAAGTTATTATTTGATTCATTTATTTTCATTCATATTTATTTATTACTAACACTTTTACTAAGTGTCTTTACAGGTGCCCGGAGTTGCTTTCCGAGGAAGCTAGTCAAATGAAGTATAAAAAATATTTTTTATTCATTTTTGTGTACATTATTGATGTTAGGTAAACTTAGGCCGTTTCTTATATTCTTGCTTTACTTTAATATTTATTTATATTTCATGTTTATTGTACATGTACATTATTTTTCTCCTCCTCAATTTGAAAAAATGAATTCAGTCGGGACACACAATGGTGGATTTTAAGGATGCCTAATACCTTCAATTTAGAATCACTTGAACCCTTATCTAGAATCTATTGGTTTCGTAGACATTTTTGTAATTAATTAATTGGTTTCCTAGTTTTTTCCTAAAATTAGGTGGCGTCTCGTTAAATTTTTTTTATTCTTTAATTTCTTTTAAAATTGAATTAATTGATTATTTTTTGAGTTACCACGACGTTTCACCTCATTTGAATAAAGTACAGATGTAAACAAGCATTTGCATCAGACTGCTAGTAACTACAAACGTATGTCCGACTGGTAGTGGAGGAACAACTATAGCACTAGTTGATCCTACAACGTTATGATCAACCATATAGTTAAGGTGAACATGGGGTGCTGGTTGATTTTGCACTCTAACAACATTATCAAAAAAAGGATTATCCTGAATGTTTCGAGGTACTTCCACCACTCCTGGAAGTAGGGCTCTAGGTACTTCATCACGATCCTCTCCGTTAGGATCATCCAGTGCCAGGTTTTGACCTCTTTCGATTATTATTCGCAGAGTTCTTCTTAATTCCGGGTCATATGGGGTCAGAGGATTGCCTTGACTCCATGTATTTGGCATACACTGGAAATAAGACATGTAGAAAACAAAAACAAAATAAAATGTAAATCAAGAAATAATTGACTAATAGTGCAATAACCCAATTAATCTAATCTAAAAGCCTTGCTCCCCGGCAGCGGCGCCAAAATTTGATACGCCCAAATTACACCTCCCTAAAGAAGTATAAGCGGTCGTTATCAAATAAAGAACCTAACAAAGGTTAGGGTCGATTCCACGAGGAACAGGGTCTAGACTTAGGCTAATTAATGTCAATTGTACTTTTAGTCAGCTTATTTCTATAAAAGGGGGAGTTTGAAATATAAAATAATGATTGATTGATTTGTAGTAGCAAGTAAGAAAGTAACAGGATTTGTAGTTTTTAAATATCAATATGAGATGAAACTAGGGGATGTGTGTTCCCAACAAGCTCTTAATGCAGTAAATCTAATAATAGTAATCCGTTCCTAGTGTTTAACATGCAAAGTCGGTAAGTTAGGTATCTCCTAAGTGATTGATCGTCCAAATAGGGAATTTCACTACGCAACTTGGTCGGTCTACGTGTGTATACTCTACTAGCCCTTACCATGGACTCAGATTAGCCCTCATATATTTGGGTTAGGCTATTAGACAGTGGATTATCAATGCTAAATCTTCGTTATTTAATCTCTTTCTCATTAATTACTTTCTTTGTTGGGCAAGTAGGAATAAGGCCAGTTCTAACATTGCGCACCATTAAAAAGCATTCAAAACAAAGAGATTAACAATATATGCATAAACACTGTTCTAGAGTTACTTAGTTATTAGTTTTACGTTGTTAATTACTCACGGTTCCCACAACCCTAGTTGTGGATTTAACTACTCATGCTTGGGTGATCACAATTCATGCTAGGGTTAATAGAATAAATCATGACTTACAATTAAAGTAGATGAAATCCAAAATCTTCAATTGATGAACAAAACGAAGCAATAATATAAACCAACACTTCAAGAATTAATTGCACCAAATGTTTGCAAGTCAATTCTCAAAGCCAAAAGTATGTATCTCAAAATGTCTCACCACCCAAAAATGAAAATTACAACTAATATTTATAGAAAATTTATCCTAAATAAAGTAGGAAAAGGAAATATAAGGAAATTCGATTTGGGCAGTGTTGTCTACGATTTGGCACATACGACTCGTAGGTAGTCCTATGGTTTGTAGGTTACCTCTGTCAATCAGCAGCCAATCCTTCATCTGGACATCACTTACTACGGGCATGATCTACGGCTCGTAGATCTTTGTATGGCCCATCATGTTCAACCATCATTCATGTACTGGAACTCATCCTCTCTGAACCTTTCTATGGCTCACTATGTTGGCTCATGGATCAGATGATGGCTCATCCATTGGCTTCCATCATTTTATAATTAGCTCCAATTTTTAACTCTTCCACCCATGACTTACACCTATGGCTCATAGCTGATTTGACGGCTCGTAGGTCAATTCGTACTGCTACAAAAAACCCTGCTGCTGCAACACTTTTAATGCAAACTGCTCCAAACCTATTTCCTACAACAATTCAAGCAAAATCCCATCACATCTAATAACAAATACTTAAGACACATGCAAAACTCTAAGTTTAATGCATCAAAAATACCGTAAATTCATGGTACATCAACCACTTTTAAGGATTTGGTTGAGCTGATAACCTGTTTAGATTTAAAGGGTGAGTTTACCTGCTTTCCTTTAGTACATGCTTTACAGATCTTATCTTCTTTGAACTTAGTTTTAGGAAGTCCTATTACTAAATCATTATAGATAAGTTTGTTTAGTTGTACGTCACTCGCATGACCTAGATGTTTATGCCATAGCATAGGGTCTTTGTCCGTCACACTTAGACATACAAGGTTTTTAGCAGGTACCTTTGTAATGTCGACAATGTATACATGCTTATATCTTTGTCTAGTCAATACAATCTCCTCAATTTTTAGGTCAGTTACTTCAACACCAGTAGAGTAAAATATTACCTTGTTTCCTTTAAGTTGGGATATGTTGAGAAGATTGTGCTTCAAACCTTCAAAGTGATAAACTTTGTCAATTCAATTTTCATCAAACTTACGTACTGTCCTGATGCCTTTGATTTGGCCTGTCATGATCCAAAAATCGAGCGTGATGACACCTGTCTTTTCCCACCAAGATAGGTCAGCCTAAAAGCCAATGGAAGAAGTAAATGTGGAAGTAATAATGAATGAAAGACTTGCATAATTTCAATATCGCGGATAACATAGCATAACTAAAAAATAACTCCAAAACCTGGTTTTCACGTGTACAAGCTTCTAATGTATTACAATAGATTCAAAAAAATACAAGCCTTAATGTCATTGTTTCTAGAACAAAACAAGAACACAATAAAGAAGTAGGAGGTGACCGCCGAGATGACAAGCAACTACCTCACAAACTATCCATAATGAACCTCAGACATAGAAAAGAAGAATGACTAATCACGATGATCCGGGCTCGTAACCTACACAAGTGTAGAAGCAAGGAAATGAGTACCAAATAACAATGGTACTCAACAATCAAACATAACAACCCTAAGTAAAGCAATACTAAACACAAGTACTCCAACCACACTAACCGAACCTCCACAACTACAATCTGTAATAGACAATAAGCCCAACCTAGCAGTTCTCACTCAAATACAACAGAGCACAAATAGAACATCACATCTTGCACCTCAACACACATAGTCAAATTATCACAGTATTTCACCATTCAATAAGCAAGATAACATTTCATCAATCACAACTGATAAGAATCAAATGAAGTGCAATGTAACCTAGTGCAATGTCACATAGAGTGAAGCATGTCTGTCTTAACGATATACACCTGTTGCATCCTAGTTTAGGACCTATGGGGGACTCTTCAGTCCATGCATATGCCATGGGTGTATGGACTGATCCCTATTTCCTTTCAATGAATCCGCCACAGACATGTGGCCTATTCCCTATTTCCACTCAATGAATCCACCACAGACATGTGGCATGTTCCCTATTTCCTTTCATCCTCACAAAGCATCATCACAACAGTGGTAAAACATCAATGCTAATATATATAAATGTGCAATGATCAAATATGATGATGATAATCCAACACCAATACCCAAAAATAGTTAATCAAGGCATATCATCATATTCATCAAATTACCCAAGGCTTGCACCAAATCACACAAACCAACAAGATTGAGACTTATGCTAGCTTTCCCCTTTGTCAAACTCTTTGAAATATGAAATGATATCTTTTGAATTCTTTAAATTCTATTATCTTGTATGATGTATGCTAAGTGGCTTGTGTATGACCTCTTGGGGTCCTATACGCCATGTTACGCCTAGGGTTTACTTTTGGTTATGACAAACTTGGTACTCAGAGAACAAGGTTTAGAAAGGTCCTAGGATGTCTCATAAGCCACATCGAGTAGAGTCTTGTTTATGAGTGTGAAGCGCGCCAGACTTATGAATGAGAGGCTATAAGATGTTTAGGAAATTCCACTTCTTTCATCATTCTAAAGTCGTGCGATAGAGTGTAACTTTATATGTCTCTCTCCTAATCCCTATATGATGCTTTTTAGGATATGGCCTCTCGAAGAGCATACGTCAGAAGGAATGCAGGAGAGAATGTGGGACAAGAAGCTCCACAAGAAGCTTATCAAGCTCCGGTCGACCGTTTGGCCGAACAAGTGACTAATGCAGAGTTTAGGGCTGCTTCTCAAGAGTTGGCTTAAGCCAATAGGGAGGTTGAGGTCCCCGTGATCCTAAATATGGGTACGACGGAAATTAGAGTAAGGGACTTCACTATAATGAATCCCCCAGAGTTTCATGGTTACAAGGTTGAAGAAGATCCTCAAGAGTTCAATGATGAGGTGTACAAGGTTTTGATGATTATGGGAGTGACGCCGGTGGAAAAAGTGGAATTCGCCGCTTATCAACTTAAGGGTGTTGCTCAAGTTGGTTCAACCAATGGAGGGAATAGAGGGTAGTTGATGCGGGTCCTCTTGATTGGGAAAAGCTTAAGGTTGCTTTCCTTGATAGGTTCTTTCCCCTTGAGATGAGGTAGGAAAAGGTACTTTAATTCATCATCCTTCGTTAAGGAAATATGAATGTGAAGGAGTATGCATTGAAATTTACTCAATTGTCTAGGTATGCTCCAACTATGGTTGCCGACTCTAGGGCAAGGATGAGTAAATTTGTTTCGGGTGTGTCTGAATTGGTTGCTAAGGAATGTCGTACCACCATTCTCATTAAGTACATGGTTATTTATCGTTTAATGATTTGTGCTCAACAAATTGAGGAGGAAAAGCTTAAGGAAAAGTCTAGGGAGACAAAGAGGGCAAGGACCGGTGATGGTAACTTCTCACATTCGAAGTTCGATGGACATGATCGTTCTAGGTTCCGATAAAGGTTTTTCGGTCAAGGTTCCTCCAATGCGACAACTCCTAAGTTCAACGAAGATAGTGTGTCTAACCCTAAAGCTCAAGGAGGAAATGGTTGTGGAAATGAATCTTCGGTTCCCACATGCCAAAAGTGTGGTAAGAGTCATTCATGAAAATGTTTGATGGGCACGAATAATTTTTTTGGTTTTGGCAGGAGTGGTCACCGCTTGAGAGATTTCCCATCTAGACTTGACAAGGGAAAGTAAGGTAGGCAAGCTCCACCTGTGGTACGGGTTGAAGTGCTCTAAAGCAAAACCAGTTCTATGCATTTCAAACTCGTCATGACCAAGAGAGTTCTCCCGATGTTGTTACCATATGTTGAAAGTTTTTCATCTTGATGTATATGCTTTGCTTGATCCCGGTGCTACCTTGTCTTTTGTTATGCCATATGTGGCTATGAGGTTTGATGTTCTTTCAGATGTGTTGTTAGACCCTTTTTCCATCTCTACTCCTATTGGTAAATCTATTGTGACTAAGAGAGTCTATAGAAATTGTCCCGTCTCGTTATCCCATAGAGTCATTCATGTTGATCTTGTAGAGCTTGATATATTAGATTTTGATGTTATTTTTGATATGGATTGACTCCATTCTTGTTATGCTTCTATTGATTGTAGAACCCGAGTGGTCAAGTTTCAATTTCCAAATGAGCCCGTCCTAGAGTGGAAAGGGGGAAATTCTATGCCTAAGGGTCAGTTTGTTTCTTGTCTTAAGGCTAGAAAGATGATTTCCAAGGGTTGAATATATCATCTCATTCGGGTTAGGGATATGAATTTCAAATCCCTTATCTTTGAGTCAGTCCTCATTGATAATGAATTTCTGTAAGTGTTTCCCGATGATTTACTCGGTGTTCCTCATGAAAGGGAAATAGACTTTGGTATCGACCTTATCCTCGATACGCAACTGATCTCTATTCCTCCTTACCATGTCTCTAGCAGAACTTAAGAAATTAAATGAGAAATTGAAAGATTTGTTGGCTAAGGGTTTCATCTGACTGAGTATCTCTCCATGGGGTGCTCCAGTTTTGTTTGTGCTTAAGAAAGATAGTTCACTTCACATGTGTATCAACTACCATTAGTTGAATAAGGTTACCATTAAGAATAAGTATTCTATTTCGAGGATAGATGATTTATTTTATCTACCCCAAAGAGCGAGTTACTTCTCTAAGATTGACCTCCAGTCAGGTTATCACCAATTGAAGGTGAAGGAAGATGACATTCTGAAGACAACTTTTCGAACTTGGTATAGTCATTACGAGTTTTTGGTAATGTCGTTTGGTTTGACTAATGCTCCGGCCACATTTGTGGACTTGATGAATAGAGTATTTAGAAAATACCTTGACATATTCGTAATTGTGTTTATCAATGATATTTTGATCTACTCAAGAAGTGAGGATGAGCACACCGATTATTTGAGGATCGTGTTGCAAGTCCTCAAGGACCAACAACTCTTTATAAAGTTTAGTAAATGCGAGTTTTGGTTGAGATCCGTGGCTTTTCTTGGTCACATTATTTTCGGTAAGGGTATTGAGCTAGATCCTAAGAAGACGGACGTGGTTAAGAGTTGGCCTAGACCTCTATCCCCTTCAGATATTCGAAGTTTCTTGGGTTTGGTTCGTTATTATAGAAGGTTTGTGGAAGGGTTTTCTTCAATTGCCTCTCCATTGATGGCATTGACCCAAAAGAAAGTTATGTTCGTATGGTCTGAACTGTGTGAGAAGAGTTTTTAAGAATTGAAAGATAGACTTACCTCTGCTCCGGTGTTGACTTTATCGGAAGGGTCTAATGGGTTTGCTATTTATTGTGATGCTTCTAGGGTCTGACTAGGGTGTGTTCTTATGCAAAATGGGAAGGTTATTGCTTATGCTTTAAGGCAACTTAAGATTCATGAAAAGAACTATCCTATCCAAGACTTGGAGCTAGCAGCGGTTGTGTTTGCCTTAAAATTTTGGAGGCATTACCTATACGGTGTCCATGTTGATGTCTTTACCGACCACAAGAGTTTGCAATATGTGTTCAAGCAAAGGATCTGAATCTTCACCAAAGGAGGAGGCTTGAGTTGCTAAAAGATTACGACGGGTGGTGGATGCTCTTAGCCGTCTATCAATGAGTAGTGTTGCTCATGTAGAGGAAGGTAAAAAGGAGTTGGTTTGTGATGTTCATAGATTGGCTCGATTGGGTGTTTGGTTGGTTGATTCTACTAAAGATGGTGTTATGGTTCATAATGGTTCCGAATCATCATTTGTGTCAGATGTGAAAGCCAAGTAAGGTCTTCATCCGATTTTAGTTTAGTTGAAGAAATTGGTGCTTAAAAAGTTCGTTGAGGCTTTCTTCCAAAGGGGAGATGGGGAGCTTCGGTATCAAAGTCATTTTTGTTTTCCCAATGTTAATGATTTGAAGGAGCAAATTTGTCGGCAGCCTATAGTTCTCGATATTCTATTCACTCGGGAGCCACAAAGATGTACCATTACTTGCGAGAGGTCTATTGGTGGACTGAGATGAAGAAAGATATTGCAGAATTTGTGGCTAAGTGTCCTCATTTTCAACAAGTGAAACTTGAGCATCAAAAGATGGGAGGTTTGTCCGAAGATATCAGTATTCCTACTTAGAAGTGGGAAGATTTGAATATGGACTTTATTGTTGGCTTACCCCATACTCGGTGGCAATATGACTTGATTTGGGTTATTGTGGATCGTATGACGAAGTTGGCTCATTTCATTCCCATCAAGGTTTCTTATTCGGTGAAAGACTATGCTAAGTTGTATCTAAGGGAGATGGTTAGGTTACATGGAGTGCCACTATCCATTATCTCCGATCGTGGTACCCAATTTACTTTTATGTTTTGGAAATCTTTCTAAAAGGGTCTTGGTACTCTTGTCAAGCTTAGTACGACCTTTCATCCTCAAAGTGATGGGCAAGCGGAGCGTACTATTCAGACTTTGGAAAATATGTTGAGAGTTTGTGTGATTGATTTCAAGGGTGATTGGGATGATCACTAGCCTTTGATTATGTTTGCATACAGTAATAGCTACTATTCAAGTATTGGTATGGCTCCATTTGAGGCTCTTTATGGTATAAGGTGTAGATCTCCCATAGGTTGGTTTTAAGTAGGTGAGGTTGCTTTGATAGGTCCGAAGTTGGTGCATGAGGCTATGGAGAAAGTTCGGCTTATTAGAGAAAGGTTGAAAATGACTCAAAGTCGACAAAAGTCCTATGCCAATATTAGAAGGAGAGACCTGAGTTTGATGTTGATGATTGGGTCTACTTGAAAATTTCACCCATGAATGGTGTGATGAGGTTTGGGAAGAAAGGGAAGCTTAGTCCCCGTTATGTGGGCCCATATTAGATTTCGAGGCGTATTAGTAAATTTGCTTATGAACTTGAATTGCCTAATGACTTAGCATCGGTGCATCTAGTTTTCCATGTCTCTTTGTTGAAGAAATATGTTGGTTATCCGACATCTATTGTACCATTGGAAAGTATTGGTATAAAGGAGGGTCTTTCTTATGAAGAAGTCCTTGTGGAGATTTTGGACCAGCAAGTTAAGAAATTGAAGAATGAGAAAGTTGCATCCGTAAAGGTCTTATGGAGGAATCAAAGAGTTGAGGGTGCTACTTGGGAGGTCGAGGCCTATATGATGTCCCGTTATCCCCATCTCTTTCCCTCCGATCCTATTTTAGATTGAGGTATTTTAGCCCTCATGGTTCATCCTTTTGGTTTCATGTGTCTTAGTCATTCTCATGTTTCATTATGAAGGCATGCTCATGAAAACTTGCTTTGAAAATTTTGATTTGGCTTCATTGATTGCTTCATGATTATGTGCATTGAGTATGAATTACATGTCGACTTATGAAATGATGTTTTGAACATGTTTAGCTTGGAGTTTATGTTCCTCCTTGATATTGTTCCCTTTGATGAAGTTTCTTTCTTGTTGGGCTGTTAGATCTCTTCCCCTATCCTCCTTATGTTGTCTTGAGTCCAATTGGAGGACGAATGTTCCCAAGGGGGAGATATTGTAGCACCTCTAAATTTGGAAAAGAAAGGAAATAAGTTTTTGGTTTGCAGGTTGTGTCTACGGTTCCCACCTAGAAAACGTAGAAGCTCCTACAAGCTGTAGATGGAAATCGTAGGAAGGGGGAATAAGAGTTTTCAAAACAAGTCCAGTATCCTTTTTATGGTTCACCAGGATGGCCCGTCACCCTATGTACGAGTCGTAGATTGGTCTCGTAGGTCACTTCTTGACTTAGTGAAATTTAAAGCCAAAGGTTGGGTTATACGATTCGTATCCACGCTTCGTAAATGGAACTACGAACTGTTGATTGTGTCCATCTCTGATCATTTCTACGATTGACCAGGACCTACGGACCATAGGAATGGTTCGGCAGTTATTTTTCAAGGGCCTTTGAGTCTTTAACTAATCGTTTAAAATCAAAACCATGTCGTTTTTTCTTCTACCCTAAGCCCTATATAAGGTTTTTATGACCAAAAACTACCCATTCAAACCCCATTCTCCTAATTCCCTAAATCTAACCAAATTCATCCTCCCCAAATTCTCTCAAGTCTAAGGAAGAAGAAGAATAGATAGGGTTCCATTCAAGTCTTCAAATTCTCCATTTTCTTGGGCTTTGAATAGTAAGGTATGTGTGTATTAATCCATGGAGTCCTTTCCTCCATGTGGTCCCCAAGGAATTTAATTTTGCAATTCAACTTTCAATTGATCAAATTAGGGTTTCAATCCAATAAATGAGGGTTTCATCTAATTATGATTGATTATGGTTAATTAAGTTTTCTAATGCATGAATTGATGTTAACCCATGATATTTAGTTGAAATTGCATTGAATCGTACCTAAATTATGTTTTTCAACTATGATCCTATGATGAACCCATGAATGCATGAATTATGAAGTGATGAATATATGAGTGTTTTTATGAAATTATTGTAAATGATTTGGGGATGCTTTGAAAGGAAAGTATCAATACTATTGTGAAAGAATTTCTCACTTTAACTAAAGAATCTCCAAATTTCTAAATAAGAACATGAAACTCAACCAAAATCTTTGGAAACAAAACCAAACCTTGAACTAGACAAAATATCACCATTTGGTCCTAGTGGAATCATCAAACTCAAAAATGAGATTTCTAACCTCAAACATTGACTAAAGTCAAATTTTAGTCTTAACTTTTTCCACATCTTGTCTAATGGATCAAAATCAAATTAAAAGCCTTGGGAACCAAACCAACAATACATCTAGACCAAAAACCACATTCTAGAGCTAATAGAACTGTCAAAATTCCATTTTGAGATTTCTATTACCAAATGTCTACTTTTGTCAATTATCTTATAGTTTCAACTTCTAAAACACAAAAATTCTTTCAAAACTTATCTAAATACCTCAGGACCCAAGCCAATAGTCCTACTAAACCAAAAGTCATGTTCAAGAGCTGATGGAACTGACGGAATTCCATTTTGAGATTCGAAACTCCTAATATTGGCTAAAGTCAATCATTTCAATTCAAAAACTTAAAAAACTCCAAAACTTCAAAAAATATCAACTCTACGATCTGGTTTCAAATACATTCTCAAAAATTTATCAAACACGACTCAGACAACTATTAGGAAGGGTAAAATGGTATTGTTTCAAAGTTTCAAAAAATGACCTTCAGGGTCATTACATGGCCTTTTTGTCCACCACCAAATTCTACCATTCCACCTTTCCCTTCTTCAAGTGAGAGGAATTTTGATTTATTTCCCTTCATGTGTCTTGAGAAAGCACTTTCCATGTATCAATGTTGCTTGTTTCCTCTCACTTTTTCCAGCAAATTTCAAGGGTTAGATTTAGGAACCCACATTTGCTTGAGTCCTTTCCTTTGATCAATAGGATGAATAAGATCTCTCTTAATCAATTTAGGTAAATCATTTCCTACCCTTTTCTTTTGAACATACATGTTCCTTTGGCTTGATTCAATCATAGTGACAATTTATGTTTTTATTTATATTGGCTCTGGATTTAGGAAAGGCACTCTTAGAGTGATCCATATTGCAACAAAATGTAGAGAATTTGAGGACTTTTATCTTTGCTTCCTTCACTTCTTTTGGTGTTGTCAACATTCATCTCATAGGTCTTAAACTACAAGCTCATTCAGGGTCATATTTGTCATATCTTTAGCTTCTCTAATTGCACTGACTTTTATTTCCCATGACCTAGGCAAGGTTCTAAGTACTTTGTCTACTTGTTCCTCAGTAGTGTATATTTTTCCCAAGGACATTAATTCATTTACCACTGTGATGAATCTTTTGATCATATATTATCCATTCTTCATCTTGAAAGCTTCATATTCAGTGCAAAGTCTGGCAATTCTGAATTTTTTAACTTTAGTAGTGCCTTTATGCGCATTGTGCAGCATGTCCCAAATTTAGTGGTACATCCAGAGATGTGATTGAACTCATCAGGTTTGAGTCCACACACAAGAATACATTTTGCTTTAATCTACTTCTACATATTGAGCCTTGGGTTTAGGGACATTGTTTTCTTCTCTATCCTTAATCATAGGCATTAAACAACCATCAGTAACTCTGAACTATAGTCCTCATCCAGAATGAAATCTTCCATCCTTTCCTTCCTTCATGAGTAGTATTGTCTATTGAATAGAGGTGGCTTGTTGACATGTTGACCTTGATCGTGCCCACGAGGAGGTGCAGAATTCATAGTGATCTTATCTTGAATTACTAGACTCTTGTTAAGATAGCCCGCTATGATACCAAATGTTAGAATATAAACCTCCCAATTCTTCTAAGAAACACGTACGTTCTTTCTGTTCCTTAGTAATTTATTAAATCAATGTTAGTTAAAGCTTATAAAACACCAACACAGTATTTTAACATGGATACCCAATACCTACAAATCTGTAGGATTTTAATACAACTTCAATAAGCTTCAAACTCCAAATTGTTTCAGATTACAACACTTGCAATCCTAGGAACTAAGTTCTAATTCCTAAAATCCAACAAAAACCTCCCAAGGTTTATGTTCCCAAGTCTCAAGTTACTCCAACTCAAAGACCAACCTAAACTATGAAATGAAATGATAACAATTTGATAATCAACAAGATAAACAAACCTAACTAGAAAACTCAACCATGTGAAATAGGTTCTTAATCTTGTTCTTTTATTCTAGCAGCACCTTGATATCTCCAAAGAGAACTCTCATAAATATGAACTCTCTCTTAGTTGATTTTGTTATTCTTATATCTCTCTATGTAAGTATGCAACCTTCTTTGTAGACAAACCTACCCTATTTATAGGCAAGATACTTCTCCCTTTTCTAGTCAAAGTTTTTTGCCTTTTTATTGCTTTAGTTTTCTAGTTGAATTTCACTACAAAAGGTAACTACTTATAACCACTTTATCTATCACCTTCATACTTCGTTGACCACCTTCAACTTTATCATTTCTTTCCTAATTCCGGTTGGACTGAGTCATACAAGATCACGTTGCTTAGACCATTTCCTTGCCTTAGTTCTTCTCATTGTCAATCATTAAAATCTCTCTCGATCTTAAAGAGACATTTGGAGGGTCATCAAATGACCAGTAGATGATAGAGCTAGAAAGTATTTCCCTGATTGGCTCATCAAGGGTAGCCCTTTATGTTCTAAATTCTTAAGCAGGCATGCCAGGTTGTAATAGACATTCCTGCAGTGGTGGATATTCTGACCAATTTCTCTATGGCAGCTAAGCTCTTCGAGATAAGCCTGAGGAAAAGGTGTGATTAGAGGAACATGACTTGGAAAATTCATTCACTCAGCTAATCACCTATATCCTATAAATAAGACGAGCACTACTAATCATCTAATTTCCATGATAACTTTAATAACTACCTTTTTTTTGCATTAACTTACATATTCACCTATTTTTCCATCGCTACCCAAAAAAAGGCAAGTGACCAAATGCATAATATTATGGCTCATTCGACCAATGTCGAGCTTCTAAAATCTATAGTGGGTGTGCTCTAGGCCAAGGCAAGTGATCTCCGATCAAAGATTGTAGGCTCCAAGCTAGCAATGAGATTCTGTTGTTTACTAGAACTTCCTAGCCCAATGACTCCAAGAGATTCGACCAGAGCAAGAGGAGAGGGAAGTTGCATTATCCATTCTTACCATAGTCAATAAGGAGCTACAACGACAACTCTCTTTAAAGGAGAATGAATGTTTTGATCTTTACTCCACACACGATATGCTTGCAAGAAAAGGCAGCGCAACTAGAGGCTAATTTAGCATTGGTTCGACAACTATGTGATAAAGATGTGATGAACAAAGTGTGACTTAAACCAAGCTCAAAGTGTTGCAAGTGAGGGGCAACACTGATAACTATGCAGCCAAGTTGTAAAGAAATTGGGTTACCCTAAAGACCCGGGTGAACACTCTTCATGAGATTCAAGATGGAGAGGTTGATCTTCCCTTGGCTATAGCTGAAGTTGAAGCCGCTGCTAATGTTGTGAGAGAATCCCAAGACCAGTCTCTATCCAGAAATGAAAAGGATGGCTCCGGGTGTGCCAAGAAAGGTGGTGAAATAATATCACTGAAAACACCAGAAAGCAGAAAAATACAACTTTCTACTCACCAACTATGTACAGACTAACTAGCTATTGTAAAAGTCCACCTTATCAACTTTTGTTTTATTGCTAGGAATTGGCCTCTTGTCAAGTTGAACCAATACTGTAGCTTGTCTTGGTATCTGAATGAATGAGTGGAACATGCTATTCTGCGAAGATGTGGAAGCCAGCTTTGCAGGAAAGTCAACCACTTGGTTTCCCTCTCTGTAGCAGTGACTCACTTGCACACGATGAAGATATTTCAAGTTGACAATTCTGTACAATATGTTTTAGTTTCAAGTTAGTGGAACCTACATTGTTCACCATGTTTGCAATAACTAGTGAATCAAGTTCCAAAATAAAATTAGTGTATCTTAGAAGACTACACCATTTCGTTCCAAACTCTGCAGCCAAAGCTTCTGCTATATTACTGCTATTACAAGGTACAACGAGGAAGAAAATCATGATCAAATCACCACTGCTATCCCTAACTATACCACCATTACCAGCTCTACCACTATCATGAAGATAGCTCCCATCAGTGTTGATCTTAACCATGCCTTCTTGATTTTTTCTAGATAACTTGAGTCCATTTTTTAGTAGGTTCCACCTTTCCATAATGTGACAGAGAGTAGGCCAATGGTCAATGCAATTTAAGGTGTGGACAATCTTTGAAAGTATTGCTTTTATGTGCCAAATGATCTGATATTCCATGTTGTTGTGCAAAATCTTACTTTGCCAACATATGAAGATGGGAGCTATTTGAAAAAGTGTTTTGTGTAAAACATTGGTAGGATTTGCCAATTGCATTCCAGATCTTTGTGGCAGCATCACCTTCAACAAAGGCATGGTACATTGTCTCATCCTGTACGATCCTATAACAAAAACAACTTGTAACCTGATTAATTCTCAGTCTATCAATCACATCAACAAAAGGTAGCTTTATTTTAAAAAGTTTCCAAGTTAAAAATATATTTTGAAAGGAACCTGTTATGCCAGATGTTACCAAAAAGTAAGTTACTCTGCTTTGGGGATTCTAAGAACATGCCGGGCAGAGTTATTTGAAAATTGACCATCCTCAGAGGAGTTCCATATAGGAAAGTTAGAAAAATTCTGAATTTCTATAGGAACTCCTCTGAGGACTCATTACTAAGCTTGTTAAATTCCAGGACTCATTAGTAAAGAAGTGACTAACAAGAGTTTTAGTAGACTTAGCTAGGCCTTGAACTAGATTAGCTAAGGCCCCTTTACATGTCCAGTTGTCCAACCAAAAGCTAGAATTACCAGCTTGAATCTTCTAGAGAATGTGAGGCTCAGTTTATTTCTTGATTTTCATCAAACTTTTCCAAGCATTAGAATCAGCAGAAGTAGGAAATTTTTTCACGGGGTGAGCTCTTGTACAATATTTGTTCTTAAGGAAATCATCCCAAAGAGAAGGATGAGCTCTAAATCTCCACCAACTCTTTAGTGTGAGGGTTTTCGATATATCCTCTATTTTTTGAGTTCTATACCACTTTCATCCTTAGGATAACACATTTGGTTCCAAGCAACCAAGTGGTATTTATTCTTTCCTTAACTAGATCCCCAAAGGAAGTTTGCAAAGTGTTTCTCCATGAGTTCTAAAATCCCTTTAGGAGGATTCATAGCTGAGAGTGTATACAAGGGCATAGAATGTAGTACGTGCTTGATAAAAACCATTCTTCCTCCATAAGAGAGCATCCTACTTTGCCAACCATTCAATTTGTTTTTACATTTTTTTCCAGGATGCCATCAAAATAAAAAATCTTTTTTATTCCACTGTAAAAAGGACATCCCAAGTAGGTGAAAGGAAAGCTTTTGTCCATGTAACCCATCATTCTTCTCATTCTGTTGATTTTGTGAGGAGCTGTGATGAATTTTTTTTTGTCTTTATTGACTTTTTGCCCAGATGCTTTCTCATACCTCCTAATATTTTTCTAAATCAGTTTTATAGAACTGTTATTGCCACTACTAAAAATCACTATATCATCTGCATAAGCAAGATGATTGATGATAGGACCATTGGGGTACATGCTGAAAGAAGAGAAATTGTTGTCAGATGAGGTTGTTGAGTAGTCTAGTTAGTATTTCTGAACCAATGATGAGCAAAGGGTCCCCTTGCTTTATACCTTGAGTCAAGGTGAATAAACCAACTCGATTGCCATTTATTAAAATAGAATACCACACAGTAGTAATAATCCTCATAATAATATTGAGACATTCATCAGAGAAGCCAATTTTTTTCGTAACATCAATCCCAAAATCCCAAGACATCCTGTCATAGGCTTTAGCCATATCCAACTTTATATTAATGTTACCCTCTTTGTTGTGTTTCATGATGCCTTGAGAGATTTCTTGAGTCAGGAGAACATTCTCAGTGATCAATCTTCCTTTCAGGAATCCACTTTGATTATGAGAAATCAGCTTATCAAGCAAAGGATTCAACCAGTTGGAAAGGATATTTGAGGTGAAATTGCTTAGAATGATAGGTCGAAGGTCATAGAAGCTATTAGGAGAGTCTGTCTTGGGTATAACAATCAAACAAGTATGGGTATAGTATTTGGTAAGGCTTTTCCCTTGAAATAAAGTTTGGACAAAGTCCTTTATGTCATTATGAATGATGTCCCAACATTTATGGAAAAATGTTTCAGTGTAGCCATCAGGGCCAGCAACACTAGATGCACTCATATCGAAAACAACATATTTAATCTCTTGAAAGTTAGGCATGATAGTTAGGAAATTGTTATCATCTACAGTAATGCATGGGGTGATAAAATCCAAGATGGTATGATCATTAAAATGGTGAGGAATATTAAAGAGATGTTCAAAATATTGTATAGCAGCTTTGGAGATCTTGTCATTACCTTGAACCTATTGGCGCATCTTCCCTGTAATAGTGCATAGTCAGTTGTAGTTGTTAGTTAGTTATTTACTGCTTATAGGTTTAGTATTGCACGTTCATTATTAAGAGTCCACTAGGAATACACCTCCTATAGTATAGGAGCTGTATTTGGTTTTCACTTGTATTTAAAAATTTTCTCTACACATTGTAAACACATAATAGATTTCATCGTTTTCCATCCTGAATCTTTATGGTATCAGAGCTTTTCTAAACTCCAACGAGTATCGATAAATCTACTCGTCTCTGTAAAAAAATTTCACGTTCCTCAATCATGGTGACTCCAAGCACTTCTATCATTATTGTTGATAATACCACCCACCTGGTTCAATTTAATCTAAGCTCCTAACTATCCATAAAGCTTACGGGTCCAAGCAATTTTGTTAATTGGAAGGCTCAGGTTGAATCTCTCATGTTAGGCCATGACCTTTACGATTATCTAGATGGAACCATGACAGCGCCTTCCAAGACTGTCCTTGAGAATGCTTCAGAGGACCACAAACCTAAGTACAAAATTTGGTTTTGACAAAACCAGTTGATTCGCAATGCCTTGTTGGTATCAGTCGACAAAACAATCACCTCTGCAATCACAAAAACCTCCACATCCAAGCAAGTCTGGGACGCACTGCATCACTTGTATGCCAACAAATCTCATACACGAGTTTTCAATCTTCGCAACTCCTTAGCCACAATTACAAAATATTCTCGTAGTATGACTGTGTATCTACAAGAGATCGGGAATGTTGCAGATGAACTTGCAACTGTAGGAGCTCCCATTCCTGATGATGAACTTGCTGTAAAAATACTTAGTGGCTTAGGGCTTGAGTATGATTCAATTTCCGCTGCTATCCAAGCACAAGATGCACCTATCTCGTATGAAGACTTGTATAACAAGCTGTTCAACAAAGACCTCCTTCTTCAACATAAAGAGCATCACCAAGCGGCCCCCTCCATAACTGCTGCGATGGTGCAAAGGTCTTCCTCAGCCAATTCTGCACCTCGCAACCAAAGGAAAGGTCAACCATGGCGTCCACAAAATTCTATACAAAAACCTTCACACACACCAATTCAAATTGGCGTACAACTGCGCCTCCTCTATCACATCATCCCGTTTGCCAGTTATGTGGCCGAATCGGGCATACTACTAATGTATGCCCTTCATGCTCTCATAACCACTTGTAATCCAAGGCACACTATGCTTTAATGCCTTGGTTTGTTGATTCTGGAGCGTCACATCATGTGACCACTTACTCTCAACAACTTTGAAAGTTCAGATGACTACACTGGAACTGAGCAAATCACCATGGGTAACGATAACAAAATCCCTGTAACTCACACTGATACTATTCAATTAATTGCTTTCAATAAAAAATTTCACCTTTCAAATACCCTCTATGCCCCAGCTATTAAACGTAATCTTATATTTGTGTCTACATTTTGTCAAGACAACCTGACATATATGGAATTGTTTTCATCTTCTTTTCTTATGACGGATTTGAGCACGTGGGTGGTGTTGGTACAAGGTCAGAATAGAGATGAACTTTATAAATGGCCCTTTGGAGGAGGCCTATCTGAGCTACCAAACAAATAAGGCGAAATCTCGAGAATCTTGGCATAGACGATTAGGACATCTAAATAAAAGAGTGCTTAAAAGACTTTTGCATAAGTTTTCAATTCCTGTTTCCAATTTAGAAAAGTTTGATTATTGCAATTCTTGCTCTTCTAATAAAAGTCATCGACTACCTTTTTATCAAAATACTTTACAGAGCAAAAAGCCTTTGCAAATTGTTATTTTAAATATGAGAATAGAAGAAGAACTTGTTTCACTATGTTGAGAAGTACATGTACATATACAATCACTAGAGGTTCTATCAAAGGTAAGTAAATATCCTACACATCTTTCTATGATTTAGCTAGCTATATAAGGTAAGTGAATATCTTTACAATATACTCTAACACTCCCCCTCAAGCTGGAGCATGAATATTGACCATGCCCAGCTTGTTACATAGATAATTAACTTGAGCTCCATTCAGTGCCTTTGTGAACAAATCAGCTAGTTGCTCTCCGGTCTTCACATAGCCAGTGGAAATCAAGTTTTCCTGAATCTTCTTACGAATGAAATGACAGTCAACCTCAATATGTTTAATTCTTTCATGATACACCGAATTCGAGGCAATATGAAGAGCAGCTTGATTATCACACCAAGGTTTTACCGGTGTATGGTGTTTCAATCCAATTTCAGTTAAAAGATAATGTATCCACATAATCTCACATGTAGAGTGTGACATAGATCTGTAATCAGATTCAGCATTGGATCAAGCTATAACATTTTGCTTCTTGCTCCTCCATGATATTAAGTTTCCTCCAACGAAGACACAATAGCCTGTAGTAGATCTTCTATCAATTTTGGATCCAGCCCAATCAACATCTGCAAAACACTCAACACGAGTTGTCCATGATTATTATACAATAAGCCAAGTCCAGGAGCTCCTTTCAAGTAACATAGAATTTGTTCAAAAGCTTCCCAATGTTTGACCGTAGGTGCAGGCATGAATTGGCTAACAATACTTACAGCAAATACATATCTGGACGAGTCACAATGTGGTAGTTTAACTTCCCAACTACCCTCCTATATCTTTCTGGATAATCAAAGGGATCACCATTATCTTTTATAAGATGCACATTGGGAATCATTGGGGTGTTGCAGGGTTTGGCTGCTAACTTTCCAGTTTCTGCAAGTAGGTCAAGAATATACTTTCTTTGAGATAAAAGAATTCCATTCTTGCTTTGATTTACTTCTACTCCTAGAAAGTATTTTAACTGACCCAAGTCCTTCGTATGAAATCTCGTATACAGGAAAAACTTGAGGGATGCAATCCGTGCATAATCACTCCCTGTGATGGCAATGTCATCAACATATACAACAAGGAGGACAATACCAATTAGTGATTGTTGATAAAAGACTGAGTGATCACATTTGCTCATATTCAAACCAAACTCTTGAACCGCCTCACTAAACTTTCCAAACCAAGCCCGGGGGCTCTGTTTCAAGCCATACAAAGACTTCTTCAAATGACAGACTTTCCCATATTCCCCCTGAGCAACAAAATCGGGTGGTTGCTCCATATACACTTCCTCTTGAAAATCACCATGAAGGAATGCATTCTTGATATCCAATTAATGTAAAGGACCATTCTTGGAAGCATCTAGAGAAATGAACAAGCGAACAGACGTGAGTTTTGCAACTGAAGAGAAGGTGTTTAAATAATCCATCCCATAAGTCTGAGCATACCCTTTAGCCACAAGTCTTGCCTTAAGTTTTGCCACAGAACCATCAGGATTAACTTTATCGGTAAAGACCCACTTACATCCTACTGATTTCTTCCCTTGGGTAAATTCACCAAATCCCACGTGTGGTTTTCCTCTAAGGCATGTATTTCCTCAAGCATTTCATTAGACCATCCCGGATGACTCAAAGCCTCTTTCACTATTTTGGATACATAGATGATGTCTATAGAAGCAATCAAAGATCTAGAAGTGGAGGACAAGCGGTCATAGGAAACAAGATTAGCAATTGAATATGGGGATTTGCAAGTATGTGTACCTTTACGAAGAGCAATAGGGAGGTCAATGTTTTCAGAAGAATCAAGAAAAGAAGGATCTGATGATGAAGGAACTGGTGCAGGACATATATCACTGGTATCTCTTCTTCTCGAGTAAACTTGAACAATTGGTGGTCTTGTTAGCACAGATGGAGTAGATGGTAAAGGAAAAATAGTCGATTGGTGTTCAATAGAAGAACTGGGATATGGAGAAACAGAATGGGTAGCCTAATAGACTAACCATTCATCTTCTTCCTCTTGACTCGTACAAATGGGAGGTGCATAGAAAAATGGTGTAGTCTCTGAAAATATCACATCACTTGATACCATATATTTTCCAAATTCAATAGAATAACACCGATACCCCTTCTAAAGGTGAGAATATCCCAGGAAAACATACTTCAATGCCTTGGGGTCCAACTTGGTAATAGATGGTCGAAAATCTCGAACATAACATGTGTTTCCAAATACCTTAGGTTCCACCGGAAATAATCTCTTGTTTGGAAAACGAACATTGTAAGACATATCACCATTAAGCACAGTAGATGTCATGTGATTAATCAGAAAACAAGTCGTTGAGACTGCATCGGCCCAAAACTGTTTAGGCACCTTCATTTGGAATAAGAGGGCCCGAACAGTCTCAAGTAAATGTCTATTCTTCCTCTCAGGAACTCCATTTTGAGAGGGTGAATCAACACATGAAGACTGATGGAGAATACTGTGCTGTCTCATGTAGGACCAAAATAATTTTGACATGTATTCTTTAGCATTATCACTCCTTAGAATATGCACAGAAGCATTGAATTGAGTTTTGATTTCAGCATAGAAGGTACTAAAGTGCGTAAACACTTCAGAGCGGCTCTTCATAAAATAAATCCAAGACACTCGAGAGAAGTCATCCATGAAAGTGACAAAGTACTTGTGCCCAGTTTTGGAGACGATAGGACATGGTCCCCAAACATCAGATGAACTAACTCGAAAGCCTACTCAGCTCGCTTATTAACCCTTGGACAATTTGAGTGACGATGATATTTTGCAAACAGGCATGACTCACAGTCCAATGATGGAATATTCTGTAATTGAGGGCAGAGCATCTTCAACAGAGGTATAGAAGGATGTCCCAATCGACAATGTGCCTCAAATGGAGACATGACACTAGAGCATGCAATCGACCGAGACTCCCATTCATCAAGGATATAAAGATCACCAGATACATGTCCTTTACCAATAACCTGATTTGTCGTTAGATCACGAAACAAACAATGATCGGGAAAGAACGAGATATAACAGTTAAGGTCTCTGGTAACTTTACTAAAAGAAATGAAATCAAAGGCCAACTTTGGTAGACTTAATACATATGATAGAGTAATAAATGAGTTTGGTTTAACAGTCCCAAATCCAACACTATTACAAGTTGATCCATCAATTACAATAACGGGAGATGGTGTTTTGTGTGATCGAAGACTAGAAAAAATATTGGGATTACCTGTCATGTGATTTGTGGCCGCTAAATCAATCACCTATTTATTTGATGAGGTGATAAGACATGTTTTATCCAACTTAGTGAAGGCATTAACTGAAGTGGATTCCTTCAATGATTTATGATATTAAGAGAATTTAGCGAACTCTTTAGTCGAAATCAAAACCATTTTATCAGCTAATGGACTAGAAGCAATCATTTTCCAAACTAATATATTCACTGTATCAAAATAAATTGATAAAGAATCTTCCAAAACTAAAAGATTACCCAAACCAGGTGGTCTCTGTTGGACACAGCTAAACAATCCAGTAAATCACTTAAACAGATCACAGAACTATCACAAAATTAACCAAAAATGCCAAGGCAACTTTAGAGATTGAAGCCTGGACCAAGATTTTTTTCTTTCAATCAAAAACATTCACCACCAGAAAAGAATAACTGAACTTCACAAAGTTGAAGCCCTAACTAGCAAATATCAGCCAACAAATATGAAACACAAGATTGCAACGGGAGAATTAATTCCAACACTTCACTCGAAAGGATGAATCTTTCCCAAATAAAAACAAAGGGCTCAAGCTGGTTCTTCTCAAATAAACAAAGGACTAATCTGATCCCTTAATTAAAGTTCCGCTCATCAAAATCAAAATAGTAGTCTAATACAAAATATTAGATCCTTCGAGAGAAATAACCACTTACAAATCAGAGAAACGATCAGAGAACTGAAGCAAAAATGAATGATCTCACCAGATCTAATCAAGAGCACCATAGAGTATATAAGCAGGAAATGGCGGAGAAACATCGGAGAGGAGAAGAAAGTTGTACCGAAACGGAGTCTGGGGAGGCAGTAAGCCTAACTCCGACGAAGCCAAAGTTTTGGCTCTGATACCATGTCATTTTAAATATGAGAATAGAAGAAGAACTTGTTTCACTATGTTAAGAAGTACATGTATATATACAATCACTAGAGGTTCTATCAAAGGTAAGTAAATATCCTACACATCATTCTATGATTTAGCTAGCTATATAAGGTAAGAGAATATCTTTACAATATCCTACAATATTCTATAACACAAATTATTTTTAGTGATCTCTATGAGCCCTCACCAGTTTTGTCGATTGATAAAAAATTATGTTATGTAATTTTTGTTGATAAGTTTACCAAATATATTTTCCTTTATACGATTAAAACAAAAAGTGAGGTCCAAACTATTTTTTCCAAATTTAAACCCCTTGTTGAAAACTATTTTCATACAAAATCCTCTCAGTGTACACTGATGGTGGTGGTGAATTTGAAGGCCTCAAGCCATTCCTTTATGCCAACGACACTGAGCACCTTGTATCATCCCATATACACTACAACGAGTAGCCATGGCTAAACATAGACGCCGCCACATTATTGAAACAACCAAAATCATTTTACATCAAGCCTCCATGTCCCCAATATTTTGGTCGTTTTCTTGTCAACAAGCCACATTCTTGATTAACAGATTTCCTACCCCAACTCTTGGTAATGATTCTCCATACCAACAGTTGTTTGGTGAAATTCCAAATTACCAAGTTATTCGAACCTTTGCTGCCTTTGTTACCCAAGGCTTAGGCCGTATACGAAACACAAATTAGATCCATGATCTGCTCCTTATGTTTACCTAGACTATTCTAATATCCACCACAACCATTAGTTTTATGATCCTATGTCTCAAAAAATATATATTTCCCCAGATGTTATCTTTTATGAAAATAAATTTTCCTTTTCTGATATGTTTTCCTCCATTAAAGAAAAAAAACTTTTAATTTTTAAATGGGATATTCTGCCAAAAGAACCACATGAATCCACTACCGCATATGTTCCATCAATAAATCATGAGATTCCACCGCCAATCCAAGTTGCTACATGATTGCAAGAGACTTCTTCTATGGATCCATCTTTAACTCCGTCTCTCGAGGTAGTGCTACCTTCCAATAGTGTCTCAGACTCCTCCGTGCAACACCTTGCTGCTCCAGGTTGTTCTCTTCCCACTCAACATATATCTCCCACCCTACTCCAATATAAATGTCGAAACTGGCAGTCAATAATTCCACCCACAGCACCTCTTTTACCTAATATAGATTCAGTCCCAACCAAGGTTCAGTACCTACCTCCTAACCCATCTTCCAATATCAATCCATCATCTACCACAACCATATCATCTACCCAGCCACCAACTGTTCATCTCCCTATCACTCGTTCTCAGAATAACATCACTATACCAAAGAATGTATTTGATTATCTTGCCACTACCTCTACTGAATCACTTCCCAGCACTTATAACCAAGCCCGAAAGAGTGTATACTAGAGAGAAGCTATGAAACTTGAGTTTGATGCCTTAACGACCAATCTGACCTTGGGAGCTCATACCACTATCCACTTCACACAATGTGGTTTACTGCAAATGGGTTTATCGTATCAAAACCAAACCAGATAGAAGTGGATAGGTATAAAGCTTGATTGGTTGCAAAAGGTTTTACTCAACATCCAGGTGTAGATTATTACTTTACCTTCATCCCAGTCGTTAAACCTATTACTGTTAGATTGGTTTAATCACTTGCAGTTTAGTATAATTGGTCCTTGCACCATTGGACATGAATAATGCATTTCTTCAAGGTCACCTTAATGGAGATGTCTATATGTGCCAACCTCCTGGGCATGCTCATCCTGATTTTCCTCATTATGTGAGCAAATTAAAGAAAGCAATTTATGGCCTGAAGCAGGCTCCTCGCGCATGGTATTATGAGTTAAAGTAGCTCTTTATCCAAATTGGATTTTTAAAATCCAACTTTGATTCCTCCCTTTTTATTTGTTCATCACAGTAGAACGCTGGTTTACATTCTTGTATACGTTGATAACATTATTATTACTGGTTCCAATTCTAATGTTATTCAACAGGCTATTCAAGTTCTTCCATCTCGATTCTCTCTCAAAGATCTTGGAATATTGCACTACTTCTTAGGTCTTGAGGTCCTTTGAACACAAGTTGGAATCATTCTTTCTCAAACCAACTATGTTTTTGATCTTCCAGCTGCCCATAATATGTCTGAATATAAACCTGCTCACACACCCATAGTTCCTCTACTTTTATATCCCTTAAGGATGGTACACCTTCTATGGATGCCACCTTGTATCGTCAAGCTATTGGTATGCTTCAGTATTTTTTATTTACCAGACCAGACATAGGCTTTGCCATCAATAAGTTGTCACATTTTTTGCATGCTCCTACACAAATACACCGGTCTTCTGTTAAACAACTTCTGCGCTATCTCCAACATACCAAGAATTACGGGTTACAGATAATGAACAAAACATCTCCTGGGCTGTTTATGTATTCTGATGTGGATTGGGCAGGTGACATTAATGATATGACTTCTACTTCTGGATATATTTTTTATTTTGGTTAAAATCCTATTAGTTAGTCCTCCAAGAAGCAACGTACTATAGCTCATTCTTCTACTAAAGTAGAGTATCGTGTTGTCGCTTCTGCTCTTACTGAAGTCATTTGGGTTCAAAAACTTCTTGCAGAACTACATGTCTAGCTGCCTGAACCACCAATAATCTATTGTGATAATGTTGATGCCACTTATCTTTGTCAAAATCCTCTTTTGCATAGCAGGATGAAGCAAATTGAAGTTGCTTTTCACTTTGTTAGAGATCAAGTGTAATATAACTAGGTGCGTATTCAACATTTACATGCTACGAATGAGCTCACAGACACATTTACAAAGCCTTTGTCTCATCTTCTCTTTCACAAACATCTACCCAAGTTTAAGGTTGTTGATTTCACCTTCAACTTGCGGGGGCATATTGGCGCATCTTCCCTGTAATAGTGCATAGTCAGTTGTAGTTGTTAGTTAGTTATTTAATACTTATAGATTTAGTACTGCATGTTCTTTATTAAGATTCCACTAGGAATACACCTCCTATAGTATAGGAGTTGTGGTTGGTTTTCACTTTTATTTAAAATGTTTCTCTGCACATTGTAAAAACATAATAGAATTCATCATTTCCATCCTGAATCTTTAGAACCCACTTTTTTCTTTGATCTTTTACTAGTTGAAGCCTTCTTCTCTTGTCCCTAATCAAGCTATGGAAGTACTTAGTATTATAATAACCCTCTTCAACCAAGTGGCTATTAACTATATTTATTTATCTCTTGTAACTAGTTGTTATAGGTTGAATAAGTCTTCTGATGGTTGAAGCATATTTAGCATAGTTGTTAACTTCATTCAATTGGAGATAATGTGCAGATAGTGGCCAGATTTAATAGAATCATCCTTTTGACATTCACATATGAATCTTTATATGGTATTAGAGCGTTCTCAAGCTATAGTCTTCTTGAGCTTTGTAAGCTCCTATCTCACAACTCCAGCTCTCTTAATGCCAACATAAGCTTGAACCTGTTAAAATCATTAAGTGCGGCTCTCCTCTTCTCCACTATCAACGTCCTTCCCCATGAACTGTTCTCCCACTTGGTCTTCACATCAGCAGCTTCCATATCCTCAACCATGGTCTTCTTCTTTGGAATTCTTTTGATGTCAATTTTGATATCTGTAAGTGAAAGCCTCTTGAAGTTCATCTGGCTCTTCACCATGTTTGGAGTATCGACAAGAGCCCTATTTTGGTCGATGACAACGAGCCTTCCATAGTCATTTCCATAGTTGATTAGGGCTACCCTTCCAATCTCTACGAACCTCTTGAATGGAATTTTCGGTGATCTGAAAGAGTAGAAGAGTTATAAGCTCCACCGAGTTAGATCCGTTTCTTTCTTTTAAAGCTTGCTCATCTATTGCTCAAGTTACTGATGCTACTGCTGCCAGCAGTTCTGCAATTTCTGCCACCACTCATGTGGTGCAGTTTAACCCTGTTGCTCAGTTACCTCTTAAGCTACAAGGTAACCTCATTTTTTCAACATGGAAAGCACAACTTGTGAAGCTACTAAACGGGCATCAACTCATGAGGCATCTTGATGGAACCACAGCAGCTCCATCACCCACTATTATCCAAAATAATCTTACTGTACCAAATCTCAATTATCAGATTTGGTTCTCTCAAGATCAATTGATCGAACAGGAAATGATGGCATCGGGTGATCCTACTATTACTCCAACTGTTGCTGCAGCACCATCTGCTAACAAAGCGTGGGAACTCATTCACACAGCTTATGCCAAAAAAAGTCATACTCGCATCTTTAGCTTGCGAGATCAACTGCAAGATACCAAGAAGGCTTCTAAAACCATTGTAGAATAATTATAGGAGGTTCGTTCTCTCTCTGATGCTCTCAAAGTTGTTGGTTCACCTGTCAATGACGATGAAAGTATTGTCAAAATTCTAAGTGGCCTTGGCCCCGAGTACCGTGAAATCTCTGCTGCAATACGCGCACGAGACTCTTCCTTGAGCTTTGAAGAATTATTTCACAAGCTGATAGATCATGAACTTTTCCTCAAACATCAAGATCTGGAAAAACCATCCTCTATGATCATAGTTGTAGTTGTCCAGAAGTCCAACACGCCTCCACAATTCAACAGGAATAATTCTCTCTTCAACAATCAAGAATGGAAACCATCTTAGTCTCGCCCATGGAATTCCAATAATCCACAATCGAATTCCAACAATCAACAAAACAAACAGGAGACAATTCAAGCAATCTGTCAAATGTCAATTCTGCCAAAAGTTTGGTCACACAGTAGATGTATGTCGCTCCAAGTCGCACAATCATTTTGAAGCTAAGGATAACTTTGCATCTAGCTTGCAGTCGTATGGAAACTCTTGGGTTCTAGACTCTGGTGCAACTCACCATGTCACTACCGAACCCCACAACCTTGAAGAGTATACAGGAACGAAAGAAATCTCCATAGGTGACGGTAAAACCATTCTTATCACTCATAATGGTTCAACTCTATTAAAAAGAATCTCATTTATGTTGCTAAGTTTTGTCAAAATAACCTTACATCTGTTGAATTTTTTCCTTTTACTTTTGTTGTTAAGGACTTGCATACTCTGAAGCCGCTGGTACAAGGCTGGAATAAAAATGGACTGTATGAGTGGCTAAATCTGCAATCCAGGAAACCATTCATTAACCTTGCCTCCACAAAAGCCCCACTTCAACTCTAGCACTGTCGGTTGGGTCATCCACACTCTACCATTTTGAATTTTATTTTGAAAAATTTTCTTTACCTGTTGTTGTTAGCAAAGATAAGTTTGAACTTTGTAATGCTTGTTCTTCTAATAAAGCGCATCGTTTACCATTCAAACGACTCACATTGTCCAATAATTTTCCTCTTCAGATTATCTTTAGTGATTTATGAGGACCATTACCCATTTTATCACTCGACAAGAAGTTATATTACTGCATTTTTGTTGATCAGTACACCAAATATACTTGGTTGTATACTCTTAAATATAAAAGTGAGGTTGCGTCAATTTTCACAAAGTTTCATCCTTTAGTAGAAAATTTCTTCAAAACAAAAGTTTCTTCCAGTTATAGAGATGGAGGGGGTGAGTTCATCGGTCTTCAGCCATATCTTCAGAAACATGGCATTGAACACTTACTTTCACCTCCCTACACACCACAACATGTTTCCATGAATGAAGGTTGTCATCGTCATATTCTTGAAACTGCTAAAACCCTTCTTCATGAGGCATCCTTACCCCCTGAACTCTGGTCCTTTGCCTGTTGCTATGTTGTCTACCTTATTAACTTACTTCCCACTCCCATCCTTAATAGTGAGTCACCATACCAAAATTTATTTGGTCGATCACTTGACTATAACTCCCTAAAAGTTTTTGGTTGTCTCTGTTATCCCTGGCTTAAACCGTACACCAAAAATAAACTGGAACCTCGGTCCACCCCGTGTGTGTATTTAGGTATCTCTTAGACTCACAATGCTCACATTTGTTTTGACCCCGTCTAGCCCAAAATTTTCATAAGTCGTGATGTTTAATTTCTTGAAAATGAATTTCCTTTTTAAAATGTTCATCAATTTACAAAAATATACTTCCCAATTAAATTGGGAAGTTGTTGACTCCAAAGAGGACAGTCCAACTATAGTTCTAACTCCTCCTCTCTTTATTCCATCTCTTATTCCAGTCCATGTAGAGTCCAACTCTAACAATACCACCAATTCCCCTACCGATGCTCACTCCAACCGACACATCCAAGTACTAGCAGCTCCTGAGACATTAAGTAATTCACAACTCCTTATTTCTTCTTCTACTCAACTTCCTGCCCCTTCCCTTCCGCATGACCCTGCTCCACATAAGCCTCTTCTTACATACCAGCGACAAAAAATCACGGCTAGCAACCTGCAATCCCAACTCCCAATCCCAACCACCAGAGAATCCCCTCCTCAACCCCTGCCACCCCAGCAAAGTTCACCTCCCACACAACCCTCAATAGATACCTCCCCATCAACACCTACTGCCTCAATTCAACCACCATCTTCAGATCAAATTATAACTCGCTCCCAAAATAGTATCTTCAAGCCTAACATAAAACTTTCTTTTCTGACCCATTTGACTCCTACACCTGTAACTTTCAAACAGGCTGCTAAACATGAAGAGTGGAGAGAAGAAATAAAAGTTGAATATGTTGCTTTAATAAGAAAATGAACTTGGGAACTCGTGCTGTGAGACACGTCAAAAAATGTTCTGGACTGCAAGTGGTTGTATAGGATCAAGCAAAGAGCAAATGGTTCTATAGACCGTTTCAAAGCCCGTCTAGTTGCCAAAGGGTTCACGCAGCATCCTGGGTTAGATTTTCATGAGACATCCAGTCCTTTTATCAAATCGACAACCGTAAGACTGGTGTTATCTATAGTTGTGCAACAAAATTGGCTAATCCATCAACTTGATGTCAATACTGCTTTCCTACACAAAAAATTTGATGAAGACGTTTTTATGTCTCAACCCCGAGGCTTTGTTAATCCCCAATTTCCAACTCATATCTGCAAACTTAAGAAAGCTATCTATGGTCTCAAACAAGCCCCTCGGGCTTGGTGTAATGCTTTGTGTGCACATTTGATGAAAATGCAATTTGCTCGAATAGAATCTGATAACTCTTTATTTGTCTGGAAGCATCTGGATGTAGTCGTTTATGTGTTTGTCTATCTTGACGATATCATAATCACTGGAAACCATCCACAAGTGATTAAATTTGTTATCAATTCCTTGGCAGTAAGATTTTCATTGAAGGATCTTGGCTCTCTAAACTACTTCTTGGGTGTTGATGTTAAGCAAGTACCATATGGCCTCATTCTTTCTCATCCAAATACATTCTGGAAATCCTTTTCGAACTAGACATGGAAAATTGTAAAGGTGTTTCCACTCCCATGTGTTCGAGTGTACCACTCCGAGTAGATGATGGCTCACCACCTACTGATGCCATGCTCTACCGGTGCACCATTGGCAAATTGCAATATTTGTCCCTCACTCGGCCTGACATATCTTATGCAGTTAATAAATTGTCGCAATTTATGCACACTCCAACTGATGAACATTGGAAACCAGTTAAACGAGTATTACAGTATCTCAAAGAAATCGCAAGTTCGGGACTTCACATCATTCGCAACTATGATTCAAATTTGTATATGTATGTTGATGCTGACTAGGCTGGTGATCCGAATGATAGAATTTCTACATTAGGTTACTTACTTTTCTTTGGACCAAATCAAGTCAGTTGGTCATTAAGAAAGCTACGTGCAGTGGCTCGCTCATCTATTGAGGCAGAGTAAAAATTAGTCGCCAATGCACTTGCAGAGATCACGTGGGTGCGGAACTTACTTCTTGAGTTACATGTCGGCATCTCGAAGACGCCAATAATCTACTATGACAATGTTGGATTTACTTACTTATCTCACAATCCAGTGTTCCATACCCGTATGAAACACGTTGCTGTAGATTTTGCATATGTCAAAATCCAGGTTCAAGCTCATCGAGTTCATGTTACTCATACTCATACTTGTGATCAACTTGATGATACCTTCACTAATCCACTTCCTAAATCAGCCTTTACTAGGTGTCGTTCCAAGTTATGCATTGTTACACCTTGCCTTACTTTAGGATAGTTGTTAACTTCAGTCAGTTGGAGATAATGTGCAGATAGTGGCTTGCACTTTAGGTCCAGTTAGTTGTTTAGTTTGCATTTAAAAGCTTGCTACCCGATTTAATAGAATCATCCTTTTGACATTCACATCTCAATCTTTGTAGTGGCTTGTGATTTCTGCTTCAAAATATTCTCTTGCTCTGCTCATTAATGTTTCTCATATCACATTCTTCTAAATCAATCAACTTATTCTCCCATTCATAGATGTGATCAAATACGTTTGCTATCACTTCTCTTGACCATTGACTGAGTTTCTTGCTAAGAAGTCTGAGTTTCTGTTGTAACCTCCACGTAGGATTACCTATAATATGAGTATTCCAAACATCTTCCCCCACTTGTCTGAAGGAAGGTTGATCAACCCAAAAAAACAAAAAATTAAAATATTTGATACCATTTTGAGAGTTGTATGACACTTGAGTAAAAGGGGCTTGTGATCAGATCCTGATCTAGAAAGATGATTGATAACATTGGATTGATAGCACTGAGCCCACTAATCATTTATGAAGGCCCTGTCTAATCTTTTCCAGATCCTCTTCCCTGGCCTCCAATTATTGCACAAAGTATATTTGGGACAAATCAAACCCAAGTCAGATACTTCACAATCATCCACACACTGACTAAAATCAAAACTTTTGGACATTCTATGCGGTTTCTCTCCCAGCTTTTCATTAGTATGCTATATATCATTGAAGTCACTGCTAATGCACCAGAGGCATTGTATCAACTGGTGAACTCTTTCCAAATCCCTACATAAGTCTTTTCTCTCAGAGGATGTGCATTTAGCATAAACATCAGTAAAGTACACGTCTTCCCAAATACTGGCGTGATGCATTTTAATAGTAGTTTGCTACTCAGAGTTACTAATGACAGTAGTGTTCAGATTCCCAGACCAAGAAGCCAAATTTGTCCATTAGAATTGGACATACTATGATGATATCCTAGATATCTCATGTACCTGTCAGTTTTGTTCATGTTCATGAAAGGTTCTAAAATAGCAACAAATTCCACCTTGTTATTGTTTACTAGATTTTTTAACCTGTGATAGGCGTTTTTGTTTCCCACTCCTCTAATAGTAAACATGGGAACTAGAGGGAAGACATCTTTGTATCTCTTGTTTTATTAGCAAGGTTGTTGTTTTCTGTTTTGCTTCTTATCATTCTTTTTGTTTCTTCTTTTTCCTTGTACCACACGAGAGAAACTGATCTGAGGTCAAATATATATTTTCTTATCATTAATTGCCTCATATTTATTACTTATATTTGTCCTTTTTGAGCATGAATTTTATGAATTGTGCTAAATAGTGTATTTTATTTGTAGGATTAAATTGGTACAAAGTTGAAGAAGTTTGGAGCTAAAATGAATTAATTATGAAAGATTGAAGAAGGAAAATCAAGCAGGCAGCTTAATGGATTAAATTGAATATAATAATATATTATATATAGAAGTGCAGTTGAAAGAACATGAATACATCTCCTTGTTGAAGTCGACGTAGGCAAATAGTGAGGCGGTCACTTTGTAAGGAAAAATTGTGAATACTTTTTAGGGTTCTTTTCTTCTTATTTTTCTTAGGTATTAGTAGCTAAAGACCCTTGTTCTGGGGCTGCGGCTATGGGTAATTGTTGAATATCAATTGTTTTGAATTAATTATTGGTTATCGTTTAAATTACTTTTGTGTTCTTGTTTTAGTATTTCATGCTAGGCCACCATAGAAATAAATCTATTGTCTATTCTTGGACTCGAGAGATAAAGAGGTAGATAGACTAGAGAATGCAAAGAGCTTGTTCTAACTTTGTTTAGATTCGTGTTCAGGAGTGACGCCCAGACGAACACCTCGCTTGGTTACGAAACAGGATGAAATATAAATGCACGCCAATTACGACTGCCTATCCCCGCTCAACGATGTAGTTAGACAGCTAGTTGGAGTAGGCGATTAGAGGTCGAGAGATCATGATCATAAAATCAACCCTGTAAATCAATAATTTGATAACCTTAGTTAATTCATTACATGATATGCGACACATGAAACCCTATGCATGTTGCAGCCCTAGAATTGTCCCAATCACTGTAAGTTAATCTTAGTATTTAATTCTTGCATTCTTTTATTTCTTTTGACACTCTTAAATAAATAATTAGACTAGTATAATTTAGTAAATAGTTAATTGGCCAGTCTCTGTTGGTTCGATATTCCGGTTCTTAAAGAGCCACTTATTACTTCTGCGACCACGTACACTTGCGTGTGCAATTGGGAGCAACAGAAACCATCGTTGTCACCAGGGTTTTGATGTTCCTTTTGCTGTTGATCTTCAGGGATGAGGATTGTTATTCTATTAGGAGAATTAACTTCAATATGGACCTCACTTCCCTTTCTGCTTTTATTTTTTTTCTAAATTTTGTGAGTAGATTCAACATTGAGAGAGTGGGCTTCAATTTGTGGGATCTGATCCTTTTTGTTTTCAGTTTCTTTCCTCCTTTCGCCATAAGCTCTTTGAGAGTAAGCTCATGGTTGGTTTCAACAAACAAATTCAGTGCATACATTCTTTTGACCCCGGAAAGTTTAGATTTATGCTCTTCTTCAGTTTTTTCAACCAAGGTGTCATGATCATTATCTTGTTTTTTGCTGTTTTGTTTATTGGAAGACTCTCGCACCAATTCATTAATTTCCAACCGACTCCTGCACCATGTCATTGCCAATAGATTCATGTACGAAAACATTACTATCTTCGAAGGCTTGATCTTTACTACACGATTTAACCATATCTTCATTAATGTTTAGCGTTCTAATCCATCTCCCCACTTTCATTCTAGGGATTTAAGTCTTCAACATTCTTTGAATCAATAATCATTCCCTGTCCTTGCCCACTGTTTTGTAACGTCTGCTTCTTTTTTTCTTTCCCGACTCTATTTCTTCTTTCTTGTTGTATGAAAGTTGGCTTGAAAGCCACTTTGGATTTATTTTTAGGGAGCTTCTTTCTTTTGGTTGTTCTCTTAGTCATAGGAATTTAGTCATCAACCTCAAATACTTGAGTATTTTCAGGTATTTCTGGATCATCATTTTTGCTAATATCAATTTTGTTATTAGTGATGTCAGTATTTTCCTTGTTCTTGGTGTCTGCCTCATTTTCACTGTTATCTTCCAACTTGTTCACGTGAGCACTCGAATAACCAACCTTAAGTTTGGGCACTTCTTTGGTATTTTGGAATCTATCCTCTTTTTATCCGATTCTTTCTTCCTCTCAAAAACCCTGTGATTGGCCATCATTTGCCCAAGTTTTTTGCAATATTTGCAATACTTGGGAACTCCTTCATATTCTATCTTTTGCATAAAGCTAGTTTGCGGAGAATTTTTGTGTGTCAAACCAACATAAATAGAATCCAATTGAGGTTAAAGTAGATCAATCTCCACCCTCATTTTGGCCATGCTCGGCCTAGTTCTTCCTATGGTGGCTAAATCCATTAAAAGCGGGGTCCCCACAAAGCTGACAATTTGCTTAACATATTGTCAAGTATGCATATGAAATGGAAGTTTAGGAAGAAGAACCCACACATGAGCAATCGGCAAATCATCTTGTGATTTTGTTGAGTTTGCTTTTAGTTACTGTAGTCATTTTGAATATAATAAGTTACCTAGTTTTAGGATGAATTTGAATTTTAAATATTTTTTAGGCTGTTTTAATTGTTGAGATTATTTAGCCTTTTTTTTGAATTTTTTGTTATGCAAATTTTCTACATATTATGTTATCAAGTTGGCTATTTAAAGCCCTATTATTCTTAATTAAATATTGAGAGACATTTCGATCCTTTTTTCCTGCCCCATTTTTAAAAAAACACCAACAATGGTATTAGAGCTTCATTGATATTAAGGGATCTGTGAAATTTTCCAAAGAACTACTATACAATTTTTAACCCATAAGGGCAACCTTTTAACCCGTCAGAGCTATCCTTTTTAACCCGTCAGGCCTTCTATTTTCAACCCGTGCTTTTTTTTATCGCACATGCTTTTCTAAATCAATTTTAACCAAAAATAATGGCAAGCAACAGTCTCTCTTTGAATGGCCCAAAAAATTTCAATGGTGAAAACTATCAGATTTGATCAGTGAAAATGAAATCATATCTATAATCCTATGATATGTGGGAAGTTGTAATTGAAGATATACCCTTACAACCTCTCCCTGCAAATCCTACCCTTGCTCAAATTAAATCTCATTCGGATGAAAAAACCAAAAAATTCAAAGCCAAAACTGTAATTCAAAATTCAGTTGTGGATTTGATTTTTTCTAAAATCATTGCTTGTGAGACGGCAAAAGAAGCTTCAGAAAAATTAAAAAAAGAATATCAAGGAAGTGACGGAGTTAGACAAATGCAAATTTTGAATTTGAAAAGGGATTTTGAATCTCTTCGGATGCAAGAGGATGAAACTATTGTTAAGAATTCTGACAAGATTTCTTTTATTGTTAATAAAATCAGGTTGCTTGACGAGGATTTCAAAGATGACAGCATAGTTGAAAAAATTCTCGTGATAATTCCAGAGAGATTTAAGTCTAAAATTTCATCTCTGGAGGAGTCTAATGATCTCTCTACTATTTCTGTTGAAGAATTAATAAGTGCTCTTCAAGCACAAGAGCAAGGAAGAGCTTTCAGGCAAGATAATGTTACTGAGGGTTCCTTTTATGCACAAAACAGAAAAGAAAATGGCAATTATCCTCTTTGCAAATATTGCAAAAAATACACTTGGAAAATTTTGTTGGTGGAGACCTGATGTTATATGTGGAAATTGCAAACAAGCTGGTCTTGTTACAAAAGTATGTAAGTTTAAGAACAATCTTCAAGCACAAGTTATAGGAGCAACTTTTTAAAAATGCAGTATCTAAAGTAAAGGAGGAGTGTTGAGTTTGCTTTTAGTTATTGCAGTCATTTTTTAATATAATAAGTTACCTAGTTTTAGGATGAATTTGAATTTTAAATATTTGTTAGGTTGTTTTAATTGTTTAGATTATTTAGCCTTTTTTTGAATTTTTTATTATGTAGATTTTCTGCATATTATGGTATGAAGTTGGCTATTTAAAGCCCAATTATGCTTAATAAAATATTGAGAGACATTTTCAATCCTTTTGTGCTGCCCCATTTTAGAAAAACACCAACAAATTTTAAGTCTGTAGACCATATTTGGAGCCACATTTGTTGGCCTTCAATATCGATTACATGTTTATACCAAATTGTATTGAAATCTTCCTCATTAGTGAAGTTGAGGAAGACATTGTAGCTATCATTAACACCTATCTTGGTTGACCCCTTAAGGGAAATTATTTCTTTGAAATTTGGCCTTATACGATCAATTTGAGGTCTTGGTTTGAGGAACCTACCTGCTGAAGTGTGTTTGCATTCAGCATCCATTATGCCATAGTAGTTAGAGGCCTTGAATAGAACTGCAGGAACTCCATTGTGGGTGGTATAAGTGTCTTTGAAAAACTCTCGATAGTGTTTGGTCGGAGTATCAAAGGAGCTGGAGCCTGTGGGAGTTGTTTGTACTACCTGCATAAGAGACTTTTCCTTCAATTGATTCCATGGCTAGAGTCGCTTTAATTTGGTGTGGGGAGAATTTTGCCCGTCGAGATGAGCCGTATTGGCGACGTTCGGTGGTTTCATGAGATGGTGCGTGTTATATACTTGGCAAAATTAGGTTCCCATTGGAAATTGAGAGAGAGAGAGAGAGAGAGAGAGAGAAAATAGTCATTTTCTCCAGTTCAAAAAAGAGGTTGCTACCCAGATTCAAACCCACGAACCTACCTTCACTTTAAGTTGAATGCAGGTTTCATGCTTTATTAAATTTTGTTGCCTTTCGTCTAGAATCTTTCTCTATTTCTCTCTCACCCCAATCACCTTGATGAGCTTGCATAAATCCAGGATTTATTTTTCTCTTCTGGGATAGGTCATTGTGAATTTGAACATTTAATGTTACTTTTACATATTGTATAGTTAGTTTGAAAAATATTCTATAATATTGAGGGAACATCATATATTTCCTTCTCTAGTAAAGCGAAGAACCAATTTTAAATTTCTGATCCTGGATGTGCAGTAAGAAGATAATCTTGTAATTCCTTTTTTTTCTTGCTATATGAAGATGAAGTTTAACTTAGCATTTTGGTATAAAGAACTAATATTATAAGAATAATTAGTCCAATGCTAATTATTTCAATATCCTCTATGTGAAAAAATTGTTGACTAATTCTTCAAGAATCAACCACGAGCATAATCTTGTTATGGTCATGTTTTTAGTATTAGTGGAATTAAGTTTACTTAGTCAATTTTTTTATTTTCTGCTTACTGTTTTAGCTGTATTCGTGGGGCACGTTTTCAGTGTTTTACCTCTGTTGCACCACTACTTTTTAGTTCCTATTTTTTTAGCTTATTTGTTAAGTTCAAAGCATATAAAGGGCACGATGTCTGGTAATTCTCTGCATTGTGGAATTAAGCAGTGAAAAGTCTTTCTTTCTCATAGCTTTTCCTACTTCTTTTACTCTTCTTTTTCTGACATTTTTGGTATCAAGTAGCCAGACTTGTTCACCTGGGAGTCAAAGAGAGACCGTAAAAACACGAGAGAAATCCATAAAAATGGCAGTGAACACCAATTTAAACTCTCAGCCTCTTCCAACTTTTAAAAGGGTGAATTATCATTTTTGGAGGCTTAAGATGAAGACAATTTTTAAGCCTCAAGAGCATGGGACTTGGTGGAGAATAGATTTCTAGACCCGGATGAAGGTCACACACTACAACTCTGGAAAATTGTAGGAAGGATTTGAAGGCGCTATTCATGATTCAACAAGCCCTTCATGATGATATCTTCCCCAGAATTTCAGCAGCGGATACATCCAATAAAGCTTGGGAAATTTTGCAGCAGGAATCTATGGGAGATAAGATGGTAATGTTGTAGTTAAATTGCAAACATTGCATTGTGATTTTGAAACTTTGAGTATGAAAAATGGTGAATCGGTGCAAGACTATGAGCCTGTTTGGATTGGCTTAAAAGTTGGTCAAACCTACTTTTAAGTCATTTTTAGCTTTTCTGAGTGTTTGGCAAAGTTAAAAATAGCTTAAAATAAGTTTAAAATGACTTTAAAAAGTTTAAAACCAAAAGTAGGACTTCCCCTACTTTTTATTTTTTGACTTAAAAGTAATTTAAAGTTTGACTTTTTATATTTTGACTTAAAAGCTACTTTTTTCAACCTATCCATATGGGCTCTATATATCTAGAGTCTCTGCAATTGTTAATCTCATAAAGTATTATGAAGAAAAATTAATGATGAAACTCTGCAAAGGTTGAGGTCTTTAACCAATAAGTTTGAGCATGTGGTTGCTGCAATCAAAGAATCCAAGGATTTGTCTAATTATACAACTAATGAATTAATGAGTTATTTGTTAGCTCATGAAGATAGGCTATAGAAGTATCGTGAGAAGGTTGAATAAAAGGCATTCCAGGTGAAAGAGGAGCCATCTTTCTCCAAAGAAAAATCCTTAAATTTTTCTGGTAGAGGTAGAGGCAGATTTCGTGGGCGAGGTCGAGGCCGCGATAGAGGACAATTCAGTGAGTCATGTCAGCCCAAGAGTAACTTGCAATGTTGGTATTGCAAGAAGTCCATCCATACTGAAGCATATTTTTGGACCAAACAAAGAAATGATCAGAGGCACGCCAATTTCTCTGAGAAAGTTGAGGATGAAAGTAAGTTGTTCATGGGTCATTCTCCAATTACTGACAATTTTGATGGTGTTTGGATTATTGATAGTGGATGCTCGAATCATATGTCTGGTACAAAGTTTCTATTTAGAAATCTTGATGAGTCGAACAAGAGTAAAGTTTGACTCGGTGATGACAAGCAAGTACGAGTTGAAGGAAATGGTACCACAGAAATCAAAACAACGCAGGGTAATTCTTAACTTATATGTGATGTGCAATTTGTTCCTAGTTTGGCTTACAACCGTCTAAGTGTTGGACAATTGATGATTAATGGTTATTTTGTTTTGTTTGATAATGACTCATCTATTGTTAGTGACAAGAAATCTGGTCAAACTGTTGCAATTGTGCCTATGACTTAGAACAATATGTTTCCCCTTAATGTTTCAGATATTGTTAAGAATGCGTTAGTTGCTAAAGTGTTAATGAAACTCTACTTTGGTATCTTCTCTATGGTCATTTGAACATTAATGGGCTGAAACTGCTTACTAGAAAGAACATGGTAGTTTGTTTACCAAAAGTGGGTGAGCTTGAGTTATGTGAAGGGTGCATATTCAGAAAACATAGTAGAAGATCTTTCCCTGTAGGAAAATCTTGGAGGGCTATCAGTAGTCTTGAGCTTTTACATGCTGATTTATGTGGACCGATGAAGACTGAGTCACTTGGTGGGAGTCAGTATTTTTTTCTCTTAACTAATGACTATAGTCGTATGAGTTGGGCTTACTTTTTGAAATTCAAATCTGAAGCATTTGATAATTTTAGGATATTCAAGGCTCTCGTAGAGAAGTAAACATGCTGCAGTATAAAAGCTCTTTGCACAGATCGTGGTGGTGAATTTTTATCTAATGATTTTAATTTATTTTGTTATGTGAATGGAATTTGCAGGGAGCTTACATCACCATACTCGCCACAACAAAAAGGAGTCATCTAGCGGAAAAATCGCATGGTGGTTAAGATGGCCAGAAGCCTACTTAATGGAAAGGGACTTCTTGTTCACTTTTGGGTGGAAGCAGCGGTTGCAACTATGTACCTCTTGAATATTGCTCCAACAAAAGATGTTTTGGATCGAACTCCATATGACGCATGGACGAGACAAAAACCATGAGTAAGCCACTTGAAAGTCTTTGGTTGTATAGCATATACTTTGGTTAATATATGTTCTAAACTAGATGAAAAATTTGAGAAATGCATTTTCATTGGTTGTAGTCCTCAATCAAAAGAATATAGACTATATAATCATACTAGTGGAAAAGTGATTATCAGTGAGAATGTTATATTTAACGAAGAAGTAGCCTAGGAGTGGAATGGCGAGAAAGAAGATTCAGTAGTCCATATTCTGGTTCAATCAGAAGGAGAGCATACTACGATTCTTGAATCAACAGGTTCTAGCCCTTCTTCTCCTTCTAGCAGTGATACTAATCTTTCTTCTAATGGCAGTAGTAGTAATAAATATAATCCAACAACTCCCATTCTCCATCTTCGGCTTCATCCAGCGAAACGCCACCAATAAAGTTTCGGTCACTAAAAGATGTTTATGCAAGTTACAGTTTTTTCGTATTAGTTGTTGAACCAACATGTTATGAAGAAGCAGCAATGCAACCTGAGTGGCACAATGCAATGATTGAATAGATTCAGGCCATTGAGAAAAACCAAACCTGGGAGTTGGTTGATTTTCCTAAAGGGAAGAATGTTATCGAGCTAAAATGAATTTTCAAAATGAAGTACAATGATGATGGAAGTGTAAAAAGGCATAAAGCCCAACATGCTGCAAAAGGATTTTCCTAGCAACAAGGTTTTGACTTTAAAGAGACATTCTCACCAGTTGCTTGCTTTGAAAAGATTGGAACTACTCTAGCCTTGGCTGCTTAACTTGTTTGGCCTATATACTAATTTGATGTTAAGTTTGCCTTTCTAAAATGGCAAGTTACATGAAGAAGTATGCATCTCCCAATCTGAAGGCTTTATCTCTACTGAAGGGAGGAGCAAAGTATACATATTGAAAAAGGCATTGTACGGTCTTAAGCAAGCTCCACGAGCATGGCATAGCAAAATTGATTCCTTTTTTCAAGAGCAGCAGTACAGAGGAAGTGATAATGAACCTACACTTCATGTGAAGATGCGAGGTAATGGTGATTTTTTGGTTGTCTGTCTTTATGTCGATGATATTATATATATGGGCTCTTGTGAATCTTTTGTTTCTGAATTTAAGAGTTACATAGTGAGCAAATTTGAGATGTCCGACTTGGGTATGCTGCATTATCTTCTTGGGATTGAGGTGAGACAAGTTTTGGATGGAACTTTTATTTCACAAAGAAAATATGCAACTGAACTTTTACAGAGTTTCAACATGTTGAACTATAATCCATCTCCCACTAACATGAATATGAATGAGAAGCTGGTACAGGTGCAACAAATGATTCTTATTTTAGAAGTCTGGTGGGTGGTCTACACTACTTATTAAACAGAAGGCCCGACAGAGCATTCTCTGTCAGTTTGATCACAAGGTTCATGCATATTCCTTCAAAGAAACACCTACGTGCAGCCAAAAGGATCTTGCTAAATGTTAATGGCACAACAAGTTACGGAATTTGGTACTAAAATATCATATTTCAAATTAATTGGTTTTACTGAAAGTGATTGGGTAGGAAGCTAGGAGAATCAAAGGAGCACATCTGGGAATATTTTTAGTCTTGGTCCTAGAGCAATCTCCTACAGCTCAAAGAAACAAGATACGGTGGCTTTGTCATCTTCGGAGGCAGAATACATGGCTGCAACTTCAGTAGGTTGTCAAGCTGTCTGGTTAAGGAAATAGTTAGTGGATCTTCAACAAGAGTAGGTTGGTGCAACTTAAATTTGGTGTGACACCAAGGCATCGGGTTCTATGACAAAGAATCATGCTTTTCACAGTAGAACCAAGCACATTGACATCCAGAAATCAGTACAGCCGTTTCAAATTCTTTCTTGTTTGTGAAGCATAAAATATTTCATTTACTCTTAATAATGTTGCATTGAAGGTGTTGGTGATCTGTTCATTGTTTCTTCTCTAGATTATGCTTCATCGTTCTATTGATTGTGTAATATTTAGTTGTCTTGTAAATCACAATATAGTGGGACCTAATGTGTAGTTGGATATAGTGTTATCACTCTATTTTCCTTTAAATTACCTAAGTTTTATTCAACGTATTACACGGTTGGAGTTACAAATTAATGAGTGTTTGGTCATGAAAATATATAGTAGATTCAAATTGTGTTATCGAACTATTTGATAATTAGTCCTTCTTGACAATCATCTTTAATGCTATGTGATCCGCACTACAACAAAGGGTTCGACTTCACTGAGGTTGAGAGAGATGCTCACGGACTCCTCCTGTTTCAAGCCAACAACTTGAGGTCATTTGATAATCCTTGAATTCCTTTCTTTCCATTTCCACTGATAATTAGACTTTCTCATCAAATATCAGGAAAAGAAAGTGATGCACAATCTCCGCCAGTATCTTTAGGTAGTTTACCTCTCAGGCTCACCTCAGAATTATAGATTCTACATCACATTCATTTAATTAGTACCACTGCAATATATAGAGAAGTTCATTTATCAGCTTAAAGGAAAAGTAATTTCCTTTCTTTTTGGTTTTCATTATCTCAAACTGATCCTCTCTTGCGCCTTTCTATGATTTTGCTTTTGCTTTTGCTTTAGCACAAGGACCTTATAAAGAACACTAACCCGGTAGACCTTAAAAATATTAGTTCTCAAGTAAAAGACATAGTATAGATTAGTAAATTTCTTCTTTGGAACTTCTATTTTTTGTGATTGAGGTCTCTATCAAGGTATTAATGGACTCTAAGAATATTAATTGACTTATTAGATATTTTTTGTTCTTCATAACATCTAAATAATTTATGCAGAGCAGTGACATAGATTGTACTCAAACATATTCTCAAGTAATGTAATCATATTCTTATTCCATATACAATTGTGTGTTTTCTGTAACGACCCTCAGGCGTCAAATAGCATTTAGTAAAGGAAGTGTTCACAACAATCTTATTAGGTCGTTACCATGTTACTGGCAAAGACAACTACAAAATTATATTTTCCATCTTTCACATGTATATGATCAGGTCGTTACATTTGTATTCTAATGTATTTGTAATGAAAGATAAATACCAAATATATATTTTGTATTTTCCTTATTTTGTACCAATATGTATTTATACCCATATATGCTTTTGAAGTGAATGATAAGTATCAAATACATTCCATATATGTATACCTTTTAACCGTTAGATTTTTTGTATTTGTTTGTATTTGAATTCAACTGTTAGATAATAGTATTCATATGCATTTTTTATTTAGGTATATAAAGAAACTTGACAATTTTTATGAACAAAAATGAATACAACAACACGCTTCACTCAAATGGAAATAATTAAATCACACACAAATAATGAATACAACAAGAGATTTTAGTGCATTAGGTATACAAAGAAACTTGGAAATTTTTACAAATAAAAATGAATACAACTTGCTTGACTCAAATGAAAGCAATTAAATATAAGCAAATTTAGTATTTTTTGCATACAAATGACCATTAATGAATAAAATAAGAAATTGAATACACAAATATTAGTATTGAATATAGGAAATCTGTCAATATTTATGATCACATACGAATACAACATGTTAGAATACAAATGAATATAACTAGATACAAGAAATTTGGCAACATTTGAATACAAATGACTCATAAAGAATACAAGGAATTTGGCAGATTTTGTACTTGATTGTCATGACCCGATTTCTCAGGTCATGATGGCACCTACTACTCCCACCATTAGGTAAGCCTAACCCATAGCCCGAAATCATAAGCAACAGTCTATCAAGCGGAAGTCAACAACAATAAGCATGAAGCATATACCAATGCAGAAAAAGAGTAATCAACAGAAATGTAATACAAGAAACCATCCCCAAGACCTGGCATCAGTCAATAATCAAACATCTAAGAAAAATAAGAGTTCAAGGCTTTTACAAATACAAAGTAAGTATGGGCTGTCTCTGAATACAACATAAAGACTAACCTAGTAAGAAACATATGGAAACCCATAATTCCGAATGCCAGGAGCTCACCCTAGTCTCCGATCTCCAAAGATGCTCCACACGAACTACAAATCAACAATGAGAACTTGTACTATGATCTGTAAGGTACATAAGTGTAGTATGAGTACTAACAAGCGGTACTCAGTAGGAATTGGCCGATTGAGCTCCAAAGATAATACAATTATAAATAACAAGTAATAAGGAAAGTATAGCACAAGTAACTAAATAGGAGAAAATAAGTATACAAGAAATAAGGAACAAAAATAGGATAAAAGGAATAAGAAACCGAGTCAAGAACGTACATGAAAACTAAAACAAAAAATCTACTAACAAGCAAACTAATATTCAAGAGTCAATTACCCAAAGTTAGGAGGACTAACAACCACAAATCTAAAACCACAACTTATCAGCTATCAGATCAACAACAACAGAGTACAAAATATAGTCAAACAATAACCTAACCAGACCCCCATAAGCCTGGAAGGTAGAAATAGCAAACATAACCCAACTGTACCCTATAAAACTAGAGGGTGCAATCAACAAACAAGTATACCGATGATAGGCAATGCATATAAATGCAGAGTATGCAGTAGGAACATCAGTAACCATCAGTAACCAAGTGTATAGACCTACCTCCCTATTGTGAGAGTGAGGTAGGACCCATATAGGTCCCTCATCTAGTACAATGCCATTCACAGTTAGAGGGACTTATAGAGGACGTGGGAAGTCCGTTTGCACTACTTGGACTCGAATCCAGGTCTTACAATGAGTCATCTTTGCCGTGGTACCGGAGGATTAAATATCCAAATCCATACATAAAAGGGCATCGATGCACCGGCTAGTCAAGTAAAAGCTGAACACATCCTAGATGCCTCTCAAGTTTCAAGTATAAAAAGAGCACGTCCTCGATTCCTCATAAATCTCAAAATCTTTATATCAAATGATCTAGGTGGTACGACTCCCATTAAAACCAATTTAGAATAATAGCTGAATGAAAACAATCTTTCTCCATGATTGATAATGATGTACCAATGCATGAGCCAGATCGTACCACAAAACATGTGAGAATGAATAATCAATACAATGCATTCCATCACCAACATTCAAACAAGGCACTCGTAATCAGATAAACATAAATCCAACCCTACCACACAACCAAGACAGAGAATACTAACTTGGGATCTAACTAGTCCTCGAACACGACCTCAGGTCCAACAATATAATAATAGCTCAATGAATCAAAACAAGTCTACCGCTAATCAACAAGCGAAGGAATCAAGAAGAGCTTCTGAATTTATAAACGGGGAGAAATAACTCAAGGAACAACGCCTTACCCCAATCACACATCTCCAATATACAACTGAGCATAACTGAAGCCAACCTACAGCTACGATGAGCCACTAAGGTTCTCAAGCAATAACACACGATAAACAATCCACTACAAGCCCTACAGGAAGAAACTCACAACTACAAGGGCGATAAAACACACTCTAAAAAATCTAAGTATAAATCCTAGCCAAAGGCCACAAGTATCCATTCTAATAAGGATAAACATGCTAAAGCATACTCTAAGCAAGGCTACAAGACTAAACTAAGGATCCCGACACCCACAAAAGGCCCAATGCTCCTACGAGAATAAAAAAAGGATAGAATAATAGAAGAAGGGATAACACCCAGAAATGTCATTTTAAATCACATGCAATTCATTATAAACATTATCTAAAAAGCCTAAGTAAGAAAGTAGACCAAACCCTACCTCGAAGCTGATCATGTGCCCTCCAAATCCATCGCATACAAGTTATCCACTTCTGAAATGCCTTCAAATACCACCACACTATAAAATTATTGATCACAATGTCAATACCAACGTTTAGACACCAAATACACAATAATTGGAGACAGACCGAAAAATTGAGTCAAAATGAAATGTGGGACCCATACTGGGAATCTCGAAATTGATGCTCTCAAAAGGTCCAAAATTGTAACACCTCAAATTCAAAAGGAAGGAAATTTCTAATTTTCAGGTTTGGCATCAGTACCAATCGAAGCCATCTACGGGTCGTAGGTCGACTTATGGGCCATAGGTGGGGACCGGTGGTGGAAAGATAAAAATCTTCAAATGTCAAGTTTCAGGACCCTATTACTGGTTTGTCAGGATGGTCCGTCACTCCATAAATGTTTCGTAGGTAGGTCTCGTAGATCCCTCTAGGCTTAGTGAAATTTTAAGGGTCCAAGATTGGACTGACGATTGGTATGTACGGTTCGTCGAAGGACCTACGGACCGTACATGGGGTCCCGTCATTTGAAAGTCCAAAGAAATAGTTTCTGAACTTTTCTACGGTTGACCAGGACGGTCAGTGGGTTGACCTATGGACCATAGGTCGTGACCGTAGGTCGAAGCCGGCAGTTAATATTTATGGGCTTTTTGGTCTTTTTCCTAATTGATCCATTCCTAATATAGGTCGGTTAAGCTCTAATCCTAAGCCCTATATAAGGCTTTTAAGCCCAATTCTCTCACTTCCAAATTCGCTCCAAAGGTTTTTCCCAATTATTTCTCTCTCTAGAAAGTTCTAGGGTTTTCATTCAAGTCTCCTAAGTTCACCATTGATTTCAAGATTTTGGCATCAAGGTATGATAGCTTTCACCTATGGAGTCCTTTCCTCTATAGGGTTCTCAAATTCTCTAATTTACAAAGTTAGAATTCTCCAATTGAAATTAGTTTTTTCTTCTATTTCATGGGTTCTTTTCAATTGTGAGCTAATTGATTAAATTGTTGTTGTTTATGCATGAATTGAGTTGATTCAATGATTTTAAGATGAAGTTATATGAGTCCATGCACGATTTATGGTTTTCAAGCTATGATTCTATGATGAAGTTTATGAATGATCAAAATATGAATTTTATGAAAATATGCATGTTCAATTATGAAATTATGATGATTTAAGACTTGCTTTGAGTGTGAAGCATAAATGTTGATTGTTATTGGGTTGTGAAAGGATTTTCTCACATACTACTCAAAAACATATTTTGTGAAAAGACTATTCTCACATAAAGGATTCATAATGGTTGAAAGGTTTTCTCAACTAAACTTTGAATCAAGATTAAGGAGCTATTCTAATGATATGACAAGAGGCGATTACCCATGTCTATTGATGATAAGATGAGTTATAAATTATGAGTATTCCGTGGGAACTATGCTTAACAACGAGTGTATATTGAGATGGAAGCTCTCCCTCTAGTAGAGACCACGTTTCTAGTAGCAATCTCCTTGTCCCATAACTATGTGCCACCATAGGTTTGTCTTAGATAGACATTAGCTAGTGGATCCACCTAAGCTAGAAACTATGGTTCTTACCTTGGAAAGTAAGGACACCTCTTTTTGGTGTGGGGTAGACACCGGATTCCATATTGTGGCTCACATGGTCTATGTCGGTTAAGGTTCACTTCCCACAATAACGAACTAATATTTCTTTCTAGAGGCTTTTTTAGTATATGTTGTTTTAAGATGATTTCCTTGCATTGACCATGGCTTTTATCTCAAGTTTTCTATCATGAAATCATATGCTTTAATTTGGTCATTAATTCTTATGTATAGCCCTATTTGCATGATTTTGTAACCTATATGCATAGTTATCATACTTGGTGCTTTCTTGTACTAACGCATACTCTTGCCTATATTTTCTTGTAAGTGTAGGGTCCAACTTATCTCCATCCACCGGTGGCTAGTCGTTGCATTCGAGAGTTGAAGATTTGGTGAGTCCTCTTATGTTCGAGGACATAGCCACATTTACCCTTTTATGTCATTTTACTTTTAAGACTTGTATGGGTTACGTTCCGCTTTCCTTCTATTCATGTATTAGAAGGCTTTGAGACTATGTTTAGACTTCCGCTACTTTGATATAACAAACTGTCTTTTGAACTCTTATCTATTATTATCTTGTATGATATATGCTAAGTGGTTTGTATAGGGCATTTTGGGGTCTTGTACGCCATGTCACGTCTAGGGGTTACTTTAGGCCGGACAAACTTGGTATTCAGAGCACAAGGTTTTAGAAAGATCCTAGAATGACTCATAAGCCACGCCGAGTAGAGTCTTGTTCATGGGTGTGAAGCGTGCCACACTAATGAATGAGAGGCTATAAGATTTTTAGGAAACTCCAGTTCTTTCATCACTCTAAAGTTGTGCGATAGAGTCTAACTCTATATGTCTCTCTCCTAATCCCTATCCGATGCTTTTCAGAATATGGCCACTCGAAGGGCATATGCTAGGAGGAATGTGAGAGAGAGTGTGGAACAAGAAGATCCTAAAGTTTCGATCAACCCTTTGGCCGAGTAAGTGACTCATGCGGAGTTTAGGGCTGATTTTCAAGTGTTGGCCCAAGCCATGACGGCTGAAGCCTATAGGGAGGTTGTGGTCTCCGTGAACCCAAATGTGGGTACGATGGCATTTAAAGTGAGGGACTTCATTAGGATGAACCCTCCGGAGTTTCATGGGTCTAAGGTTGAGGAAGATCCTCAAGAGTTCATTGATGAGGTGTAAGGTGCTAATGATCATGGGTGTGACCCTAGTGTATAAGCAGAGTTGACCGCTTATCAACTCAAGGGTGTGGCTTAAGTGTGGTTTGAGCAATGGAAGAGTGAGAGGGTGGTTGATGCAGGTCCTCTTGATTGGGAGAAGTTTAAGGTTGCTTTCCTTGATAGATTCTTTCCCCTTGAAATGAGGGAAGCTAGGGTGCTTGAGTTCATTAACCTTCATCAAGAAACATGAGTGTGAAGGAGTATGCTTTGAAGTTCATGCAATTGTCTAGGTATGCTCCTACTATGGTTGCCGATCCAAGGGCAAGGATGAGTAAGTTTGTGTCGAGAGTGTCTGAAATGGTGGTCAACGAATGTTGCACCGCCATGCCCATCAATGATATGGACATTTCTCGTCTAATGGTTCATGCTCAACAAATAGAAGAAGAGAAACTTAAGGAAAAGTCTAGGGAGGCAAAGAGGGCTAAGACCGGTGATGGTGACTTCTCACGCTCAAGGTTCGATGGATATGGTCATCCTAAGTTAAGACAAAGGTTTTCTGGTCAAGGTTCCTCTAATGCTCCTCCTAGATTCAACAAAGATAGGGTGTCTAACCCTAAGCCTTAAAGAGGAAATGGTGGTGGGTTTTTATCGACTACTTGTGCTAAATGTGGAAAGAAGCATGAGGGTAGATGCTTAGCCAGTACGGATGGTTGTTTCGGTTGTGGTAATAGTGGTCATAAGATAAGGGATTGTCCATCACTTACGGCTAAGGGAAGAGAAGGTAGACAAGCTCCACCTAGTGGTTCGGATTCCAATGCTCCTATGCAAAACAAATTCTATGCACTTCAGACTCGTCATGATCAAGAGGGTTCTCTCGACGTTGTTACCGATATGTTGAAAGTCTTCCAACTTGATGTTTATGCCTTGCTTGACCTTGGTGCTACCTTGTCTTTTGTGATGCCATATGTGGCTATGAGGTTTGATGCTCTTCCGGATGTGTTATTAGATCCCTTTTTTGTCTCTACTCCTATTGGTGAATCTATCGTGGCTAAGAGAGTCTATTGAAATTGTCCCGTCTCCTTATCCCATAGAGTCACTCATGTTGATCTTGTAGAGCTTGATATGTTAGATTTTGATGTTATTCTTGGGATGGATTGGTTCCATTCATTTTATGCTTCTATTGATTGTAGAACCAGAGTGGTCAAGTTCCAGTTTCCAAATGAACCTATCCTAGAGTGGAAAGGGGGAAATTCTATGCTTAAGAGTTGGTTTGTTTCTTGCCTTAAAGCTAGGAAGATGATTTCTAAGGGATACATATACCATCTTGTTTCGTTTAGGTATATGGATTCCAAAACCCCTACCCTTGAGTCGGTCCCCATTGTTAATGAGTTTCCAAAAGTGTTTCTCGATGATCTACTCGGTGTTTCTCCCGAAAGGGAAATAGACTTCGGTATTGACATTCTCCCAAATACGCAACCTATCTCTATTCCTCCTTATCGAATGGCTCCAGCAGAACTTAAGGAATTGAAAGAACAATTGAAAAACTTGTTGGATAAAGGCTTTATCCGACCAAGTATCTCGCCATGGGGTGCCCCAGTGTTGTTTGTTCGAAAGAAGGATGGTTCGCTTCGAATGTGTATTGATTATCGACAATTGAATAAGGTTACTATTAAGAATAAGTATCCTGTCCCAAGGATAGATGATTTGTTTGACCTACTTCAAGGAGCGAGTTACTTTTCCAAGATTGACCTTCGGTCGGGCTATCATTAATTGAGGGTGAAAGAAGATAGCATTCTGAAGTTAGCTTTTCGGACTAGATATGGCCATTATGAATTCTTGGTAATGTCGTTTGGCTTAACAAATGCTCCAGCTGCATTTATGGATTTGATGAATAGGGTGCTTAGACAATACCTAGATATGTTTGTGATTGTGTTCATCGATGACATTTTGATTTACTCAAGGAGTGAGGGTGAGCATACCGATCATTTGAGGATTGTGCTGCAAGTCCTCAAGGATCAACAACTCTTCGTGAAGTTTAGTAAATGTGAGTTTTGGTTGAGGTCCGTGGCTTTTCTTGGTCACAATGTTTCCGATAAGGGTATTGAAGTTGATCCTAAGAAGACGGATGTGGTTAAGAGTTGGCCTAGACCTCTATCCCCTTTGGATATTCGAAGTTTCTTGGGTTTGGCTAGTTACAATAGAAGGTTTGTTGTGGGGTTCTCTTTGATTGACTCTCCATTGACTACATTGACCCAAAAATAAGTTAAGTTTGTGTGGTTTGAAGCATGTGAGAAGAGCTTACAAGAATTGAAAGATAGGCTTACTTCCGCTCTAGTGTTAACTCTACCAGAAGGGTCCGATGGGTTTGTGGTTTATTGTGATGCCTCAAGAATTGGATTTGGATGTGTCCTCATGCAAAATGGTAAAGTCATTGCTTATGCTTCAAGGAAACTTAAGATTCATTAAAAGAACTATCCTACCCATGACTTACAACTAGCAGCAGTTGTGTTTGCTCTAAATAATGGGAGGCATTACTTGTATGGTGTTCATGTTACGTCTTCACCGACCACAAGAGTTTGCGATATGTGTTTAAGCAAAAGGATCTGAATCTTCACCAAAGGAGGTGGCTTGAACTGCTAAAAGACTATGACATGAGTGTCCTCTATCACCCCGGCAAGGCGAATGAGGTGGCGGATGCCCTTAGTCGGTTATCCATGGGTAGTGTAACTCATGTTGAGGATAGTAAGAATGAATTGGTTTGAGATGTTCATAGATTGGCTCAATTGGGTGTTCAGCTGATTGATTCTAGTGAAGGTGGTGTTGTTGTTCATAATGGTGTAGAATCGTCCTTTGTGTCAGATGTGAAAGCAAAGCAAGGTCTTGATCCAATTCTGATGGAGTTGAAGATAGCGGTGCTTAAAAAGTCCGTTGAGGCTTTCTCCCAAGGGGGAGATGGTGTACTTAGATATCAAGGTCATTTGTGTGTTCCGAATGTTGATAACTTGAGGGAGCAAATTTTATCAGAAGCCCATAGTTCCTGATATTCCATTCACTTGGGAGCCACCAAGATGTACCATGACTTATGGGAGGTCTATTAGAGGAATGGGATGAAGAAGGACATTGCGGAATTATTGGCTAAGTGTCCTAATTGTCAACAAGCAAAGGTAGAGTACCAAAAGCCGGGTGGTTTGTCCCAAGATATTAGTATTCCTACTTGGAAGTGGGAAGATTTGAATATGGACTTCATTGTTGGTTTACCATGCACCCGGCGACAACATGACTCGATTTGGGTTATTTTGGATCATATGATAAAATTGGCTCATTTCATTCCCATCAAGGTTTCTTGTTTGGTAGAATACTATGTTAAGTTGTACCTAAGGGAGATGGTTAGGTTGCACGGAGTGCCCCTATCCATTATATTTGATCGTGGTACACAATTCACTTCTCAATTTTGGAGATCTTTCCAAAAGGGCCTTGGTACCCGTGTTAAGCTTAGCACGGCCTTTCATCCCCAAATCGATAGGCAAGCGGAGCGTACTATCCAAACTTTGGAAGGTATGTTGAGAGCTTGTGTGATTGACTTCAAGGGTAATTGGGATGATCATTTGCCTTTGATTGAGTTTGCTTATAATAATAGCTATCATTCTAGTATTGGTATGGCTCCATTTGAGGCTCTTTATGGTAGGAGGTGTAGGTCTCCTAAAGGTTGGTTTGAAGTAGCCTTGATAGGTCCCCAATTGTTGCATGAGGCTATAGAAAAGGTTCGGTTAATTAGAGAAAGGTTGAAAACCGCTCAAAGCTAGCAAAAGTCTTATGCCAATGCTAGAAGGAGAGATCTAGAATTTGATGTTGATGATTGGGTTTACTTGAAAATTTCACCCATGAAGGGTGTAATAAGGTTTGGAAAGAAAGGGAAGCTTAGTCCCTGTTATGTGAGCCCATATAAGATTTTGAGGCGAATTGGCAAGGTTGCTTATGAACTTGACTTGCCTAATGATTTAGCATCAATTCATCCAGTTTTCCATGTCTCCTTATTGAAGAAGTGTGTTGGCGATCTGGCATCGATAGTGCCATTGGAGAGCCTTGGTGTAAAGGAGAGTCTTTCTTATGAAGAAGTTTCGGTTGAGATTTTAGACCGGCAAGTTCGAAAGTTGAGGAATAAAGAAGTTGCTTCAGTTAAGGTTCTTTGGAGGAATCAGTTAGTTGAGGGTGTTACTTGGGAGGCCGAGGCCAATATGATGTCCCGTTAACCTCATCTCTTTCCCTCCACTCCTACTCTAGCTTGAGGTATTCAGTTCCTCAGGGTTCACTCTTTTGGTCTCATGCATCTTAGATATTCCCATGATTATTCATTTATGCATGTTCATGAAAAAGCTTAATTTTTGAGAAAATTAGTAAACTTGATTGATTTCTTCATGATTATGTGCATTTGAGTATATGTTGCATATATACCATAATGAAATGATGATTTGAACATGCTTTAGCTTGGAGTGGATGTTTCCTCCTCGAATATGTGCATTTATTTGATTGCATGCATGTTGGGCTGTTAGGTTTAGTTCCTATCCTCCTTAGGATGTCTTGATTCTCATTCGAGGACGAATGTTCCCAAGGGGGAGATATTGTAACACTTCAGATTCGAAAGGAAGGAAATTTCTAGTTTTCAGGTCTGGTGCCAGTACCAACGGAAGCCATCTATGGGTCGTAGGTCGACTTACGGGTCGTAGGTGGCAAGATAAAAATCATCAAATGTCAAGTTTCAGGACCATATTGACGGTTCGCCAAGATGGCCCGTCACTCCATAAACGAGTTGTAGGTAGGTCTCGTAGGTCCCTCCAGACTTGGTGAAATTTTAAGGGTCCAAGGTTGGACTGATGGTTGGTATGTACGGTCCGTCGAAGGACCTACGGACCGTACATAGGGTCCCTTTGTTTGAAGGTCAAAAGAAATAGTTTCAGAACTTTTCTACGGTTGACTAGGACGGTCTGTGGTTGGACCTATGGACCGTAGGTCGAAGCAGACAGTTAATTTTTAAGAACTTTTTGGTCTTTTTCCTAATTGATCTTTTCCTAATCTAGGTTGGTTAAACTCTAATCCTAAGCCCTATATAAGGCTTCTAAGTCTAATTCTCTCACTTTCTAATCACTCCCAAATTCCCTCCAAAGTTTTTCCTCAATTATTTCTATCTCTAGAAGATTGAAGAAGAAGAAGGTTCTAGGGCTTTCATTCAAGTCTCCTAAGTTCACCGTTGATTTCAAGCTTTTGGCATCAAGGTATGATGGATTTCACCTATGGAGTCCTTTACTCCATAGGGTTCCCAAATTCTCTAATTTGCAAAGTTAGAATTCTCCAATTGAAATTATGGTTTTCTTCTATTTCATGGGTTCTTTCCAATTGTGATCTAATTGAGTAAATTGAAGTTGTTTATGCATAAGTTCAGTTGATTCAATGATTTTAAGATGAAGTTATATGAGCCCATGCATGCTTTTTGGTTTTCAAACTATGATTCTATGATGAAGTTTATGAATGATCAAAAGATGAATTTTATGAAATTATGCATGTTCAATTATGAAATTATGACGATTTAAGACTTTCTTTGAGAGTGAAGCATAAATGTTGATTGTTATTGGGTTGTGAAAAGATTTCTCACATACTACTCAAAAATATGTTTTGTGAAAGGACTATTCTCACATAAAGGATTCATAAAGGTTGAAAGGTTTTCTCAACTAAACTTTAAATCAAGATTAAGGAGATATTCTAATGATAAGACAAGAGGCGATTACCCATGTCTATTGATGATAAGATGAGTTATAAATTATGACTATTTCGTGGGAACTATGCTTAGCACCGAGTGGATATTGAGATGGAAGCTCTCCCGCTAGTAGAGGCCGGGTTTCTAGTAGCAATCTCCTTGTCCCATAACTATGTGCAACCATAGGTTTGTCTTAGATAGACATTATCTAGTGGATCCACCCAAGTTAGAAACTATGGTTCTTACCTTGGCAAGTAAGGACACCTCTTTCCTGTGTTTGATAGACACCGGATTCCATGTTGTGGCTCACATGGACTATGTCGGTTAAGGCTCACTTCCCACAATAACGAACTAAGATTTCTTTCTAAAGGCTTTTAAGTATATATTGTTTTAAGATGATTTACTTGCATTGACCATGGCTTTTATCTCATGTTTTCTATCATGAAATAATAAGTTTTAATTTGGTCATTATACATTATGTATAGCCCTATTTGCACGATTTTGTAACCTATATGCATAGTTATCATACTCGGTACATTCTTGTACTAACGCATACTCTTGCCTACATTTTCTTGTAAGTGTAGGATCCGGCTTATCTGTCACGCCCTGAACCTACACCCTGGATGTGGCCGGCACTCGAGAACCATTGATGGTCCCCAGGTGAATATTTGGCCTGGCTGACTACTTAGCGGAAGACTTACTCATGCAATAAAAAGCTTAAATCAGAATTTTTGAACATTTAAACTCAAAGTAAGAACTCAACTCACACTATCTATGAAGTACTCAATAACAAAAGTATTATAGTTTACAAAAACATCTCAAAAAAATAATAATAAATACTGAAAGACTCCTCAACTCTATCTATCTATGAAGCCTCTAATATTTAAGATGGGTGTCAGGATAAGAACCACGATGCCTCAAAATAGCTAAACTAAAAGTAAATGTGAAGTGCTCTAGAATGCAAAGAGGCTCACCAAAACTATCTAGAGTGTAGAGTGATATCAACGGAAAGCATGTTGATGATCCTGAACACCTATATCTGCATCATAAAAAGATGCAGGTCAAATGAAACCAGTACATTTGAATGTACGAGTCTGTAATATGGATGAGTAAAACAATTAACTAAACTGAATAACAGAAAGTACTCAACTGAATCAATACATATACATGAAGTGAAAACCATTTAAGCTTAACAATCAAATATGCACTAAAAGTAATATGAAAATAACATACTTTACTTATGGAGATTTTCTCTAACCGACAACCATCACTATGAGCCTAGCAATGATACAACGTTTCACCCCCGCAGCAAGGGCTATCTTATACTTTGCCGGGGTATAGGATGATATTGTGACAATGGATCCAACTAGTAGGCCTTCTCAGAGGCGGTGAGAAGTTGCATGAAGAATCAATGCTATCCTATCCTACGCTGGCTACGTAGTTTTAAGAGACTTTTGAGTTATAAAAAACTCTAACCCAATTCAGTGCTCGATACTACTCCCAAAATAATTAATATAACTTTATGTTGAATCACTCTTTACAAAGAAAGGGACTATTACTTTACTTACTTTTCACTTTGCTCAATCACTCTTTACAAAGAAGGGAACCATTACATTAGTGAAGTACTTTTCAAAAAACATCAATCGTACTCTTTCTTTTTCTCAACTATCAAGTAGTAAATATGAAAACATTTGATTCTCTTTTCAAGGATTCTGTTCCAAACTCACTTTTAAAACGTATTCTCATGGATTTATCTTTCAAGCAAAACATCAATATATGAGGAACTTTCATGCAACTTTCATTGAAAATGTTACTTTACTAAATCAATAGGGTTCATGTGATACTAAGCATGAACAACATTATAAGATTCACATGTAAAATTGGAATCAAAACCTCAACTTGGTAAAGAACTGAATTAAAATATCAAGAACTATGGATAGATCAAAAACTAGGAAAATATCCTTTAGATGTAGCGATTTCTGATTTAATTGAGATGTAGGGTGTGAGGACGAACTGGTCCAATACTATGAATCTGGGAAGAACAAAGTTCTTGGCGGAATCGATGAAACTCAAAGAACGCTTGAAACCCTAGCCTTTCTCCTCTTCGAACCTTTCTCTAATGTCTTAAAGTGTTAATGAACGTAAAAGAATTTTTTAACACTTTCTAAGCCCTTAATTAGGTGTGAAATGACGTATTTTAGGCTTAGAATAGGGTTAAAACAACATAGTTTGGGGTACCAAACACTTTAGGAAAATACCACATTGACCCCAACTCAAAAATTGACGAGTTGCCTTACTGGATAGGCCTCACCAGCCGTCAAGAGTATGATAGCCCGTCAAGTGGCTCGTCAAGCTTCATCAGCCAAACAGTGTTCCACTAAAACGAGCATAACTTTTTACTTAAAACCTCAAATGGGGCAAACTTGGTGGCGTTGGAAAGATGATTCAAAGACCTTCAATTTGAAGGTCATGGGCCACCCAATTCAGTTTGTGCTGAGAGATATGATCGTTTGAAATTGACCCAAAACCTAAAAAATTGATGGATGACTTGTACACACCACTAAACGAACCGTACAAGTCACCACGGGCCGTTTAGTGGCTCGTCTAGGTGACTCCTGCCCAGGCAGTCCCTGGAGGGTGGTTCACGATGCCCTTAATAGGCCGTGGACCCTAAACGGCCTGTCTAGGGTGTTGTGAAGGGTCCATGGTCCATTTTGGGTTCGTGGACTTGCCCGCTTGTCCTTTCTAGCCCTTTCTCGAAGTTCGAGGTGTTATGCTTTCAACTCAAATTTTTACTAGGAGATTCTAGTGGCCTTAATTGATATCCAAAATTATTCTCACACTAATGAATTGACCTTAGAATCTAAGAACAATTAAGAATCACTCGGTACAATCTTATACGAAATTCAAGAATGGTTCGGTCTTAACTTAGAAATTTTTCCGAGGTATTACAATATCTCCCCCTTGGGATCATTCGCCCTCGAATGATGGTTAAACTGAGAATGGAGGGAAAAGGAGCTACTCTTTGGAACTGTCTATAGCACATAAGTCAAGAACGATATCGTTTTGAACATAATCACGCTCTATCTGAAGTTATCTTACATATAGCAAGGATATCTATGCACGAAGTATGAATAGGAATACTAAGCTTTGAGTGATATGACTGGTAGCTTTTAAGCTTAGTAACATTTCTCAACTATGCTGTCCTTTGTGATTACTACACTTCATTAGCTGCAACTCATAGCTCCCACTAGAGTATATGACTACTCTTAACAAGGTCTAAGTTAAACTGCATGCTCTTACTGTGTTCAAGCCTAATCTCTAATTCACAAGGTGCTACACATGAGATGGTTATACTTATCTAAACCACAAGATTCAGGTTCTATACCTCTACAGGGAATCTCATCCCAAGAATACTTCTCCTTATAACCGCATTCCACCAACCTTGAGCCCATATCAAGAAACACCTAATGCATCATGCATTTGTCCACATGTCAACAACACCACATTCAAACCTAGTACTATAACCACTCAATGGGCTCCTACTAACCAACCCTTCTAAAAATTTCTCATTCTCTCATCATCTTTATCAATTGAAATTTCACGCATACTATCAGGAACTAACTAACTACTCTCACCTAACTATTACTCATAGTAAAACTTCACTCATCCTTCCTCCACTTTTATAACCTTAGATGGAATAAACACACTACTACTACCAACATAAGAAACATCAACCTTCTCCTTCTATCATCACTCAACTATTATCATCAACATCCCTCTTTAACTAAATGGATCACTAAAAGAGCTTTAGGGCGAAAGATCATAAGCACGATTTCATTAGAGAATTCTGATATAAGAATATGCATGACATAACATTATGTTTCTAGCCATTGAGATCAAATCATGAATTGGCTATACTGAGCATACTCTGAGACATGAGTGCTTATATGAATAGAGTTCATATCATGAGGCTGATATCCATAACTTTATGGAGTAAAATTGAGATCAATGGGCTAAAGTCTTTGCCCCTCATTCTGGGAACTGAGCATATATGTGAATCTCTCTGAAGTGTATCAACATAAGTCATGGACACAATTCTGATATGAGAAGCATCAATAAGATATTTGAAATGACTGAACTTTGAGAAATACGCTAGAGTATGAATGGATTGATATATCTCTAAAACTATTTCTGAACACATCGCTATCTGATTCTCCACACCTGACTTGGTTTCTCATCTTATCATCTCTCCCTTAGGTCTGAAGCTAATACTTTAAAGCTATGGATCTATTCCATCATCACAAATTGGTCTATACTTGTTTTACTTACTCGAAAAATGCTAATCTTACAGCTACTGAACTCTCTATGCGCATGCACTAAGATTTCTTCTAGGACCTCTTTTTGAGATGCTTCTCTTAACCTCTTCTCAATGGTTTATGAAGTCATTTAGTCGCTTCTCCATCTTAGCCCACTAATACTATCCTTCTAAGTTCATATCAACCTAACTGGAGGAAACTTGAACTACATTTGAAAGACTTATCATTGGCTATGTATAGTCCCTTCGACCAAACTCTTAAGGGTAATAAAAATAATGCCTACATCAGCATATTCCATATTGACAGCTCAGATATACTATCTTGGAACTCATGAAAAATCATAAACTTAATTGGAACCTTGTCTGACTACATACAATCTCACGTACACCTCTTATGCTCTTGTTACTCTAATGGCTTAGCCATACTTCATTTCTCTCATCTAAGGGTCATAATACCACACTTGTACCACTCACATTCATTGCAACTAACCCCTTAATTCCTCATCTACTCTATGTCAAATCTACTAGATCAAATCTCAAAACTAATATCATCACCCTCTTGTTACCATCCTTTTTATCACGACATTCATCTTAAATTCAAGCTTAGTGTCTATTACTAAGCACATATATCAATATAATTGCTCACCTACTATACTAACTTACAACTACTAGATAAAAATTAAGAAACACTCACCCACTAAGATCTCATGACAAGTAGTCAATCTTTATCACTCAGTCTACCTATTTGTAGATTACTACCACACTTCCATTTCACAACTTAAGTACTATACATCATTGCCTAATAAGTTCTATAACCCTTTGAATATCATGGAGCTCTCCTTTTAAAAACAATCATAGGCCTAACTTAAATCTATCGCATCATGAATACTCGGCTCTTCTATTCAACACTTATACTTGGTCGATACCAATGGATTAACACCTAATCATAAACTTCTCACTGGTTAAATTATACTCTAACTCATCCATACTAGTAACTCCTACTCTACCTTCTATCATGAAATCTACACAAACTCATCACTTCTTAATCTACCCATAAGGGAAAACTCCTCATTAATAACTTATTGGGTGCATGGCTACAACTTACATACTCTACTCAATAACTACCCTCATCCCTTAGATTACTACACATCTAAATATATACTTCTAACTCTGGGAACTTCTACTACTAATGCTCATAATATCATGACTCGCACTATCTTTCAGGTGACCATACTACCCAAGTTCTAAAACACACTTCCTCATAAGGGTCTCAACTGATATAAGGTTTAGAGAAAAGAGTCTAGGAGTACATTTCTCTTTTAGCTCAAACGCATGATTCATATGAATAAGGGTGCATTCTTTCGAATTCAAATACTTAAGCTCACACATGGGCTTCTCTCAAGCCCCTCTGCAGTCTCTTGACTTTTTGAAAACTTTATCTGAGAGTAGCTGATCGGTAAGGATCTTGGCTTTACTACTTCAATTACCTTGAGTATGAGGGTAATCAAATAGATTTGAGGAACACACGAGTCTGAATAAGTTTTTTAGGTGAAAACTCTATCGCACGATCCAGAGTATGAAAGAAGAGAAACTTTTATTAAATGTCTGTAGTCCATCATTTATAGGTGTGGGGCCCTCACAACCATAAATAAGATCATGCTGACACGGCTTCATAGACATCCTACGACACTTGAACTATGTTCTCTGATACCAAGTTTGTCACACCCCGAGCCTACACCCTGGGCGTGGCCAACACTCGAGAACCATTGCTGGTCCCCAAGTGAACCTTTGGCCTGGCTGACTACTTAGAGAAAGACTTACTCAAGCGATAAAAAGCTTAAAACAGAATTTTTGAACATTTAAACTCAAAGAAAGAACTCAACTCACACTGTCTGTGAAATACTCAATAACATAAATATAAAAATAGTTTACAAAAACATCTCAAAAAAAACTGAAAGACTCCTCAACTATATCTATCTATGAAGCCTCTAATATTTAAGATAGGTATCGGGATAAGACCCACGATGCCTCAAAATAACTAAACTAAAAGTAAATGTGAAATCCTCTAGAATGCAAGGAGCCTCACCAAAACTATCTGGAGTGTAGAGTGATCTCATCAGAATGCCTGTTGATGATCCTGAACACATGTATCAACATCATAAAAAGATGTAGGTCGAATGACATCAGTACATTTGAATAGACGAGTATGTAATATGGCTGAGTAAAATAATTAACTGAACTGAATGATTAAAAACACTCAACTGAATCAATACATGAACATGAAGTGAAAACCATTTAAGATTTACAATCATATATGCACTAAATGTAATATGAAAATAGCATACTTTACTTGTGGGGAGTTTCTCTAACCGACAACCATCACTATGAGCCTAGCAATGATACAATGTTTCGCCCACGCTGCAAGGGCCATCTTATACTTTGCCGGGGTATAGGATGATATTGTTACTATGGATCCATCTAGTAGGCCTTCTCAGAGACAGTGAGGAGTCACATGAAGAATCAATGTTATCCTATCCTACGCTGGCTACTTAGTTTTATGAGACTTTTGAGTTATAAAAGACTCTAACCCAATTCAGTGCTCGATACTACTCCCAAAATAATCAATATAACTTTATGCTCAATCACCCTTTACAAAGAAAGGGACTATTACTTTACTTACTTTTCTCTTTGCTCAATCACCCTTTACAAAGAAGGGGACCATTACATTACTGAAGTACTTTTCAAAAACATCAATCATACTCTTTCTTTTTCTCAACTGTCAAGTAGTATATATGAAAACATTTGATTCTCCTTTTAAGGATTCTGTTCAAAACTCACTTTAAAAACGTATGCTCATGGACTTATCTTTAAAGCCAAAAATTAATATATGAGGAACTTTCATGCAATTTTCTTTGAAAACGTCACTTTACTAAATTAATAGGGTTCATGTGATACAAAGCATGAACACCATTATAAGATTCACATATAAAATAGGAATCAAAACCTCAATTTGTTAAAGAACTGAATGCAAATATCAAGAACTATGGATAGATCAAGAACTAGGAATATATCCTTTAGATGTAACGATTTCTGACTGAATTGAGATGTAGGGCGTGAGGAAGAACTAGTCTAACACCATGAATAACCTTACATACCTGGGAAGAACAAAGTTCTTGGCGGAATCGATGAAACTCGAAGAACGCTTGAAACCCTTGCTTTTGTCCTCTTGGAACCTTGCTCTAATGTCTTGAAGTGTTAATGAACATAAAAGAATTTATTTACACTTTCTAAGCCCTTAATTTTGTTTGAAACGACGTAGTTTAGGCTTAGAATAGGGTTAAAACGATGTAGTTTGGGGTACAAAACACTTTGGTAAAAGACCACATTGACCCTAACTTAAAAACTGATGAGTTGGTTTACTGGATAGGCCTCACGAGCCGTCAAGAGAATGATGGCCCGTCAAGTGGGTCGTGAAGCTTTGTCATCCTGACAGTACTCTAGTAAAACGAGCATAACTTTTTACTTCGAACTTCAAATGGGGCAAACTCGGTAGCGTTGGAAAGAGAACTCAAATATTTAATTTGATAGGTTATGAACCACCTAATTCATTTTGTGCTGAGAGATATCATCGTTTGAAGTTGACCCAAAACCTGAAAATCTGATGGGTGACTTGTAAAGACCACTAAGCGAACTGTACAAGTCACCACGGGCCATTTAGTGGCTCGTCTAGGTGACTCCTTCCTAGGAAGTCTCTGGAGGGTGGTTCACGATGCCCTTAATGAGTCGTGGACCCTAAACGGCCCATCTTGGGTGCCATGAAGGGTCCATTTTGGGTTTGTGCACTTGCCCGCTTGTCCTTTCTAGCCCTTTCTCGAAGTCCGAGGTGTTATACTTTCAACTCAACTTTGTGCTAGGGGATTCTAGTGGCCTTAATTGATATCCAAAATCATTCTCACACTAATGAATTGATCTTAAAATCTAAGAACAATTAAGAATCACTCGGTACGACCTTACACGAAATTCAAGAATGATTCGGTCTTAACTTAGAAATTTTTTGAGGTGTTACATTATCTCCATCCACCCGTGGCTAGTCATTGCATTCGAGAGTTTAAGATTTGGTGAGTCCTCATATGTTCGAGGACATAGCCACATTTACCCTTTTATGTCATTTTACTTTTAAGACTTGTATGGGTTACGTCACATTTTCCTTCTATTCATGTATTAGATGACTTTGAGACTATGTTTATACTTCCGCTACTTTGATATAACAAATTGCTTTTTGAACTCTTATCTACGATTATCTTGTATGATATATGCTAAGTGGTTTGTATAGGGCCTTTCTGGGTCTTGTACGCCATTTCATGTCTAGGGGGTACTTTAGGTCATGGCAAAAATGCTTTACTGAGTTTTGGGAAACAATTTTATGCTCAGAAAGGAAGAAAACAGTCCATGCAATAATTAACCAAAAATCATCATTAAAGAGCTTAGGCAGCCCTTTCTGGGCGGAAATTAGCTCAGTCCGATGTCCCCCATGATTATGTGATCACTCCAATACATATCCACGCAAATTACAAACACTATGCAACTTGAACCACCCAAAACGGAGGTCTAGAGATATCACAATCGCTTTTTGAAAATGGGGAAGAAAGTTGAAAATTGTAGGGGTCTGATCTTAAAAGGTCTGAAAATTGCTCATCGCTATCACGAGCCCATTAGGTCGCGACCGTGATGAATAAGAAGTTAATTTTCAGAATGTGTTCATCACTATCGCGAGGCAAAGGGTCGCGATCGTGATGAACAAAAAGCAAAGCCAAAAAAATAGCTAAGACTCCGATGTTCGATTGGGTGCTCCGGAATCATCCGGGACTCGTGGGCACAAACAAACAATGATACCCCACTAAATTCGATATTCTAGATTCAACAGAACCATCAAGACTATCACACCCCTTTTTTCTACTGCGAAAATGGTTTTTTCAATTTAAGTGACGGTATTGATTAGGTGATTTTTTTATTTTTTCAGAGTCGCCACTTGGAATTGAGTTATGGTGTTCCAAGACACCTTTTTTAATCCCTAATCAAAAGGAAATGACTCTTTTAATTTTGGTCTGCGAAAACAAAAAACCGGGTAAGAAATTATGTTAACCGAGGGGAAGGTATTAGGCATCCCTCGAGTCCCGTGGTTATAGCACAGTCACTTTTATTAACTTAAACTTAACCTAAGTTGTTTTTGGATAAATTGTGCCATGATTCGCTTGTATTTTTTTATTGTTGAATTTTATTGGTCTTAAACCGAATGCATAATTGCATTCTCAATTTTGACATACAATAGCTTAGAAGCATAACTGCTTTCTTCTTTCGAGTGCATCACCTAATTTTCTCTGTCTACAAATTTTAGTTTAAATTTTATGAAAGTTAATTATTAAAAATAATTTGGTCAAAGTGTGTCACCACATCCTTGAATTTCTTTTAAATGACTCAAAATAGATGTGCAACCACATTCTCTAATGAAAACATTTTTTAAATGTGACTAAATTTTGTGCCTACAAAAATTAGTTTGTCAATTTTTCTTTAAGTGTGAATCAAGTGGTGTCAAACTACCTCGTTATTTCAAAATAATATTATGAATCTCTCGTTATTTATTACTATAATAATAATAATAATAATAATATGATGATAATAATAATAATAATAATACTTTTTTCTTAAACATGCATACGTTACTTAGTAAATCTGTTGAAATTTTCTATTTAAACCACCCAACAGAGAAATCATTAAAATTAACATGGCATAAAGACCACAATTCTTGGTAATTAATTAAGGAAAAGAGTGGGACAAGGACCTTTAAACATGCAAGAAATAATCACATGTTATACAATCTTATTTCTAAATTTAACGATATAAAATGTTTAAACCGATTTTAATATTATAATGCCTAAATTAAACACACATAAATTTGAACAATTTCATAATATTGGAATCAAATCTTATATAATAATAAAATTAACCATACAATGAAGATAAAATATTACCTTTCGTGAAATTAATTCACGAGAAGAAAAGACCACAATCAGAAACCACAAAGTTGAAACCACGAAAGTAAACCTCGAGCTCAACCATTTTTTTGCAATTGTGCGTGCTGTAGTTTTTTTTTTTTTTTTTCCTCACTTTCTGCGTGAGTTTATTTTTTGGTGAATAACTTTTTTTGTGTTGTTTTTCTGGAATCTAAATGTTTGTGTAGGTGAGTGGGAAAAGATACGTAGTATGAAGTGGGTGTTGGCCTTTTTTTGCTTTTTTTCCCGTACGCTCCTTTCAAGTAAAAAATATGATAGGCTGAATGAGTTTTGGTGTTATAGTAGTTGGCTTTTTGTGTATGTGATACTGATTTTTGGTATTGTTGGGTGTCGTGTGTTGGTATTGTTGTTTTTTGGCTTGTCTTTTTTGTTTTTCATGCAATGTGCATATGTTGGTGTGTTGCTGATCCTGATTGTATTGTAGGGAGTATTGTTGATTGTGTGTTGTTGTATGTAAGAGTATGTATAGGGGTGGGTTAGAGATGTAAGGTGAGTGGATAGTAATTGTTGGTTTTTTAATAAAGAAATTAAGAAAATAACAGAGAAAGACTTTGATAGAAAAAATACTGCAGTATTATCAAAGGAAATTATTTTATTCATAATCCAGAGACTTACATTTATAGATATAATTCCTAACTAAAAAAGAAAAATATGGTTACTAACTTATCAGTAAAATTCAAATAACAAATAAAAAGAACTAACTCCTAAATTGAAGTCACGTAGGACTCTAATAACATAATTTAAAATTCCTAAAAATAGCTAACTGTTTTATTTCTGCAATATCCTGAGACATATTCTCAACACTGCTCCTTGGATTAGGAATTGCAGATTGTAGTCTCATATGAAATTGACCTTGTGAACAAATCTGTCAATTCATCTTTAGTCTTGCAAGGCTTGTGTGTAAATCATCTTAATTCGAGAAATACGTCACTAACGATCCTCGAATTATGAATATCAAGTTCAAATCCTCCTAATTCGAGAAATACGCCACTAACGGCCCTCGAATTATGGAAATCAAATCGAAATTATCCAAGTTCGAGAAATATGCCATAACGGCCCTCGCCCTCGAATCATAGAGTAATCTAAAGAGAGAGAAGAATCAAGGGAAGAACAGAATTATACTCACAATCTTGATCAATAAAACTATGTTTCTTCATATTCTAAAAATAATGTTGAGAATATAATTAAATAATAAAAGTGTTCTCTCTCTAACAACTTAAGCTTTTAGATGAGATTGTTACACACTTCAACATGGTATCAGAGCAGGAAGAGATCATGAGATTGAATCTCACTGCCACCCAAAATTTTAAAAAAATTCCATGTGTTTGGCCCATCAAAAAAGAATCAGGCACGCACGTGAGGGGGCGTGCTGAGAATATAATTAAATAATAAAAGTGTTCTCTCTCTAACAGCTTGTGCTTTTAAATGAATTGTTATAGGATAAACGGTGAGTGGGGGTGGAGTAGTATAGGTGTAGTGGGGTAGTGTATTTTTTTTCCCAATTAGACCATACAGGCCTTTATTGTATAAATAAAAAGGTCCATAAGAGCATGATCCAACCCAGGACAAATACCAACATAAAAAAGGAAACAAACTAAAAGGTACAAGTCCAAGACTTGAAATGTCTGGACAGCAAAAAGGGAAAAAGGGGATATCTACTCATCTTCTCCAACAAAGCTTAAACGAAGAGCCATGGCAATCGTTAGTCTGAAACTAGCTGGAGAGAGATCAAAAATTCCATTCTCAGTATAGAACTCAACTACAGAGCTTGAAATTTGCGAAGCTTAAGTTGTTTTCACCTAGGACACTCAAAATCACACGAATTCCATGAAAACAAGACGAAGACTTCTTCATCTCAACAAAGGCAGATCTGGTGAGTTCAATACATGATTATGAAGTTCATGTTGCCCTTTAATCTTTTTTTTTGGTGCTAAATCTTCGTCCTCTTGTCCCTTGAGAGTCATGCTTCTGGTACCCAAGCTCCTATTGGAAGCATGCCACTTGAAACTTATGTCGAGATTTCCAACAAAGTGAGTATCTGTTCTTCTCGATCCGTTTCGAGCTTGTTGATTTCTTTGTTACTATATTCTTGCCCTGACCCAAACCTTTTATATTTTTTCATCATTATTTCCAGAACAATATTTCTTCATCCTCCTCTTTTCTTAGTAGATTGAGCTTAGTCAAAGTTGATGCCACTGCTCGAAATTCAAGAAAGATAGGTACTCTATTTTTCTAGATATATTCTCTATATGGTTACCGATGCGTATGCTTTAAAGTTGTAATTTCGGCTGTTGATAATGTGTATTCAATATTAACCTATTTATCCACATGCTACCTTCATTGAATGTGATCATGATTAGTGAAATCTTCATTTTGATACCTTTGTATCCTAAGGTTAGGCAGTTTTTCTTTATCTGTATTGATGATGCCTCTTGCCTCACTTGGTATTTCCTGAAAATTTGAGTATGTTAATCTTTGAGCACCTGCAAAACAGAAAACGTGGTTAGTGAAAAAGTCCGCCAGTTGATTTCCTTCTCTGAATATGTGTTCCACCACCACCTCTTTGTCCTATATAAGCATCCTAAACCTCTTGATCTTCCTTACTATACTCCAAGGGATTTCCCAAATCCCATCCAGAATATTCTTCAGAGAAAGAGAATCAGTTTCAAGCGTAACAGAGAGAAGATTATGTTGTACACAGTACTCCAAACCACTCTTAATGCCACCACTTCTGCCACTAGATTAGCATCATCAAATAATCTCCTGACTTCAGCATACATCAAATTCCCTTCTCCATTCCTAATAAAAAAGGCCCCAGAACTTGGACCTGCATTTCCTTTAGAAGAACCATCAAAGTTGAATTTAAAAGACCCCACCACAGGAGGATTCCACACTACAATTCTGCAACCAAGAGTGGGAGTGTACTCCTCAAAGAATTTTACCAAACCAGGCCAAGTTGTTGGTAGATATTTTTGCCAAGGGTAGTTATACTTAGCTAACATAACCAGATTTCTATTTATTTCCAACTCCATACCCACATAGGTCATTCTTCCTCCATGATTTATGGTATTTCTCCTCTTCCAAATCTGTCATATGATGAATAAAGGAACATCATTAATGAGTACTTGCAACTTGGGTGTTCTATCAGCTTTCCACTATTTTAAAACAGTATCCCTGAGTTGCAAAAAAGGACCTGTAATTCCCCCTGTAGCTACGAATTAGTACCATAATCTGTTAGCTATTGGACACTTAATGAATAACTGTTCTATTGTTTCCCTTTTATTCTCATCGCAACATTCACATATCACTTCATCACATATCTTGATTCTCACTAGAACTTCCCCAATAGGAATTCTTTTCTTCCACAACCTCCAAAGCAAAAAAGAAACTTTGAAAGGCATCCCTTTTATCCACAATTGCTTGAAATCCCGTAGAACATCTCCTGGTAGTCTTAATATTTCCCAGGCAGAGTTGACTGGGAACTTTCCAGAAGAGTTAAGCATCCACCAGGGTTTGTCCCATTCTACAGACCCCTCTTCTACCATAAGATTATGTTGGACGTGATTACAAACCTCCTTTGGAAAGATCATAGCTAGAAAGTTCGGATTCCACCTCCCATTATAGACTAACTAATTGACATCTTCAAATTGGTGAGACCCTCTATTGGATACCGATAGATAATACTGTAGAGCTCCATGTTGTGTCCAGTTATCATACCACATGTTAGCATGCCCACACTTAGGCTCCCACCAAATTTCTTGGTTAACATAATTCCTGGCTTCAATCATATATTTCCAAGTCTGAGAACCCCCTTTCCAGTCAACAACCTGAGGAGCAGATCTCTTGTAATATTTATTCCACATGAAGCTAGCCCACATTGATTGTTTTCCCTAAAAATCCACCACATTTTAGTTCCCTAAAAATCCACCACATTTTAGCAAATAGTGCTTTGGAGATATCAAATAGTGATCTAAAGCCTACACCACCGTCTTCTTTAGGCCTACAAATGTCAGTCCAAGCAATCCAATGCTTGTTTTTGTCATCCTCCTTGAAATTCCATAGGAATCTTGCAAAGATTCTATGTAAATCATGAATGACACATTTAGGAGGAATTATAGTAGACAATAGGTAGATAGGGATGCTATTCTGAACATTATTGATCAATACAACTTTACCTCCAAAATAAAGAATCTTCCCTTTCCAAGTCTACAACTTATTGTGCACTTTCTTGATGAGATAACAAAAATGATTTTTTCTCTTTTTAGCATGTCCAATTGAACACCCTAAATACATCAAAGGAAACTTTCCCTTGGGAAATCCAATATAGTCTTCCACTTCCTATATCACAACATTAGCAGTTTTATCATGAACATAAAATGAGCTCTTCTCTTTGTTGTTTTTCTTCCCCGACTGTTGCTCATAGTCCTCCAATGTCTACATCACTAGCTGCAATGACTTCTTTTCTGTAGACACAAATAAGATAGTGTCATCTGCATAGGCCAAATTGTTAATATTATCACTCCATTTCAGCATCCCAAAGCCCTTAAAGTTCTTATTATCAAATAAAGAATTCAAGGCTCTAGTCAATACTTCTGCAGATAATATAATTAGGGCAGGGGACAAAGGGTCTCCTTGTTTCACCCCCCTAGTCGAGTGAAAGAATCCATAGGATTGCCCATTTATAATAATAGAGTACCAATTATTAACCAATAGTCTCCAAATCATATCCACTACTAGATTATCAAACCCCACCTTTTCTAACACCTTTATCAAAAACCTCCAATTCACTCTATCATAAGCTTTGGCAATATCCATTTTAATCACTGCATTCGCAGGCTTACCTCTTTTTCGAATATCAGTAATGATTTCTTGGGCCAATAAGACATTTTCTGCGATATTTCTTCCCTTCAAAAATTCAGATTGATTTTTAGAAATTAACACAGAGAAATAAGTATCAATTTTGTCATGAAGCATTCTTGAGATCACTTTATTCAGAAAATTACTTAAGCTAATTGACCTCATGTAAGTGAAAGACTGAACAAAGTCTCTTTTAAGCTATAAGACCAAATTAGTATGAGTAATAGGCTTAGGTAAAGTGCTCCCTGCAAAGAAAGCATTAATAATCTTTACAACATCTCCACTTACAATCTCCCAGTAGCTTTGGAAAAATATACCATTTAGCCCATCAGGGCCACTAGCACTTTGTCCATTCAATTCAAATATTACCCTCTTCACTTCCTCTTCTGTTGGTGCATTAGTAATACCCATGTTCATCTCTTCTGTAATTAGTGTAGGCACATGATCAATTGGGCACATGTCTGCTGGATCATTTTCAAAAGAGAATTGCTTTTGAAAAAAGGAGATAGCTTCTGCAGCTACTTGCTCATTTCCTTCTGCCCATTGCCCATCTTCTTTTATAATTCTAGATATTGAAAGTCTCCTTCTTCTCCCCTTTATTAGACTATGAAAAAAATCTAGTATTCCTATCACCTTCAGAGAACCATTGTATCCCTGCCTTTTGTCTCCAAAACTCCTCTTCAAAGTGCAAATACCTCTTCAATTCAGCCTGGGCCTTTTGAAGAACAACTCTATTGCTTGCTGTGGGGTTATCTTCAAAGAGGTCTTCTTTGAGTCTCACTATTTCTTCTCTAATGATCAGCTGCTTGAATATATCACCAAATCTTTTTTTGCTCCAACAAGCAAGATCATACTTAGTATTCTTCATCTTCTGCTTAATATTGATAAAAATATCCGATTCATCCTGAGTAACCCAACTATTTTCACCACCTCCTTAAAGGCAGCCTCATCCACCCTAAGTTTTAAAAATTTGAATGGTTTCTAATATGGAGTTGTTGTTCACCACTTGATAATAGTAAAGGGGCATGATATGACCCTGTTCTAGCTGAATGCTCCATTCCCACATGGCCAGCCATACCTAGGAACTCTTGATTGATCAAAATTCTATCCAATATCTTGAAGATACACTCACTATCAACTCTACCATTATATTCCACCAGGTGAATGGACTACCTTTGAAGTTAATGTCCATTAAGTCACAAGAATTAACACAAAATGAAAAATCTTCTACTTCACTAGAAATTACTTGAAGGCCCCCTATCTTTTCTTCATCAGACAAGATGACAGTAAAATCACCACCAACAATCCATGGGAGTTTCACGTTGTGAGAAATAGAGTATATATCATTCCAAAGAGTGAGCCTTTCTTCATTATCAGATTTTCAATGAACAATGGTAGTAACCAATGATTCTCTGGTTTTCTGTAAATACAATTGCAATGTCAGTTGTTGTTCAGTATCAGATAATACTCCAACTTGAATGTGTTCCTGAATAAACACCCATATCTTTCCATTTTGATTGTAATTTGCATACTGCATGCCCAATCTTCTCTTGTACTTATGAATAGTCCTTGCTTCTTTAAATGGTTCCATTAAAGCAATTATATCAAAATTATGATATTTGTGCAACATTTGAATTCTATGGAATGAATTCTGAGTCCCAACAGACCTTACATTCCAAAATAATGCCTCCATCATCATTTAAAGGTTGCTTTTCCAGACCTATTAGAATTCACCCTAGTAGGTTTATTCTCCGTCTTATTCCTTGATTTGTTGCCTTTTGTATAAGATTGAGGTGATATACCTGCTTCTTGATGCACTTTCATCTCTATCTTCTGATTTTCGTCTTCTTCCCTATCCTCAACCTTTTTTATAGTCTCCTCTTCCTTCTTGATACTGATTTCTGTCTCTTGTATATGATGTGTGACTATATCATGTAGAGTGCTGATTGGACTTGTTTTATTGCAGGGAATTATTAATTGAGGATCAGTCAGCATTTTCATATTATTCCTTTGTTGAAGTACCACATGATCATTTCTTCTTGTCGGATAAGAGGATATCTCAAAACTATCATTGCCAGCAACACCTTCATACATTTGAAGCGGTTCATGATACCTTGCATTTGCCAAAGCCAACATCATCTCTTGTCTTTGTTGCTTCTCTGTAATAATTGATGATGATCTTTCAACTATATCAGCCTGTGCTGTTAGTGTATCTTTCATTACATCTGCTACATCCTTTGCAGCTCCATCAACCAACTCACAATTCACCCATGTTTCTTCCTCTTTTGCTACAGGTATGACTGGCTGTTCCTTTTGAAAAAATATTATTATTATTCTTATTATATTATTATTATTATTATTATAAATAACAAGAGATTCACAATAATAATAATAATAATATAATAATAATAATAATAATATAATAATAATAATAATAATAATAATATAATAATAATATAATAATAATAATAATATTTTTTCTTTAACATGCATGTGTTACTTAGTAAATCTGTTGAAATTTTCTATTTAAACCCAACAGAGAATTCATGAAAATTAATAAGGCATAAACACCACAATTCTCGGTTATTAATTAAGGGACTTTTAAACATGCAAAAAATAATCACATGTTATACAATCTTATTTCTAAATTTAACGATATAAAAAGTTCAAATCGATTTCAATATTATAATGCCAAAATTAAACACACATAGATTTGATCAACTTCATAATATTGGAATCACATCTTATATAATAATGAAATCAATCATACAATGAAGATAAAATGTTAGCTTTCGTAAAATTAATTCACGAGAAGAAAAGACCACAATCAAAAATCACGAACTTGAAACCACGAAAGCAAACCTCGAGCTCAACCATTTTTTTTCAATTGTGCGTGCTGTAGTTTTTTTTTGTTTGTTTTTTGCTCATTTTCTGCGTGAGTTTATTTTTCGGTGAGTAACTTTTTTTGTGTTGTTTTTCTGGAATCTAGATGTTTGTGTAGATGAGTGGGAAAAGATACGTAGTATGAAGTGGGTGTTGTTTTTTTTTCTTTTTTTCTGTATGCTCCTTTCAAGTAAAAAATATGATAGGCTGAATGAGTTTTGGTGTTATAGTAGTTGGCTTTTTGTGTATGTGATACTGATTTTTGGTATTGTTGGGTGTCGTGTGTTGGTATTGTTGTTTTTTGGCTTGTCTTTTTTGTTTTCCATGCAATGTGCATATGTTGGTGTGTTGCTGATCCTGATTGTATTGCAGGGAGTATTGCTGATTGTGTGTTGTTGTATGTATGAGTATGTATAGGGGTGGGTTAGAGATGTGAGGTGAGTGGTTAGTTGTGGGATAATGGGTGAGTGGGGGTGGAGTAGTATAGGTGTAGTGGGGTAGTGTAGGTAGGTTAGGATATTTTTTTATAATTAAATATGTAAAATATAAAATATAATAATAAAAATGGTGTAAAATCTTAAGTTCGGTCAAAAATCACGTGTCTACAAAGACTTTCATTCGAGGCTGTCTCAATGAAAAGTGGACTCCACATCCAAGCTCTATTTTAAGCTAAAATCCATTAGAGGGCTCCTAATGAGATCGGAAACCTCAGGAACCGCATAAAAGGTCATTCTAGACCAAACTTAACATTCCGGAGCTAACCACACTGATGAAATTCATATCCGAGCATGTTTACCAAGGAGTTTGACTAAAGTCAAAATTTGACCAAAGCAGCCAAGTTAAAACGCTTAATGGCACAAACTCGCACCAAATGCCTCGAGGCCCGAACCTGTTGAGAATATGTCTCTAGATATTACAGAAATAAAATAGTTAGCTACTTTTAGGATTTTTAAATTATGTTATTAGAGTCCTATGTGACTTAAATTTAGGAGTTGGTTCTTTTTATTTCTTATTTTAATTTTACTGATTAGTTAGTAACATATTTTTCTATTTTTAGTAAAGAATTATATCTATAAATGTATGTCTCTGAATTATTAATAAAATAATTCCTTTGACAGTACTACAATATTTTCTCTCTCAAAGTTTTTCTATGTTATTTTCTTAATTTGTTAATTAAAGAACCAACAATTGGTATCAGAGTCTTCTTCTCGAGGGACATGTGAATGGAAAAATGTTTTCCGAAAATACTTTTTCACGAATGACTCCTATTTTTGATGGTGAGAATTATCAACTATGGGCTGTGAGAATGGAAACCTACTTGCAGGCTCTTGATCTTTGGGAAGCCATGGAAGAGGATTATGAAATTAATTCGCTGTCAAATAATCCCACCATGGCCAAAATCAAGAGTCACAAGAAAAAGAAAACCATTAAGTCCAAGGCAAAACTTTGTGTGCTGCTGTTTCGATAATTGTTTTCACAAAAATCATGACTCTCACATCACTAAAAGAAATTTTGAATTATCTGAAGAAAGAATATGTTGGAGATGAAAGAATACGAGGAATGAAGTTATTATATTTAATGAGGAAATTCGAATTGCAGAGAATGAAAGAGTCAAAAACAGTCAAGGAATACTCTGACAAATTGTTTGGTATTGTCAACAAGGTAAGATTACTAGCTACTAAATTTAAACATACAAGAATTATTGAATTCTTTGCAGGCACAGGAACAAAGGAAGCTTATGAGGCAAGATGACATGGTTGAAGGAGCATTAGTAGCCAGCCACAAAACTCAAAGTAAGAATAATTTTTAAAAAAATTACCCACCTTGTCAGCATTGTGCAAAATGGACATCCTCCATATAAATATTCGAAAAGACCAGATGCACAGTCCAAGATCTGCAAATAACTTGGTCATGAAGCTGTGATTTGCAGAAACAAATTTCAAAAAGATGAAATAGTTGCCCAAGTCACTACTGAAGAAGAAGACCACTTATTTGTGGCAACTTGTTTTTCAACCAAAAAATCTAATTTTTTAATGATTGATAGTGGTTGTACAAACCACATGACATATGAAAGAAATCTTTTAAAGAGTTCATTCCTATGAAAAATAAGAAAATCAGAATTGGGAATGGTGATTGTATTCTTGCAAAAGGGAAAGGGCATATTGCAATTAAAATAAATCCGAGTACAAAAATAATTCAGATGTTCTTTATATGCCTGATATTGATAAAACTTTGTTTAGTGTTGGTCGGTTAATAGAAAAGAGATTTAAATTATTATTTGGAGACAAATATTGTCAAATCTTTGATTCCACTAAGCAAGAGATTTTACAAGTTTAAATGAGAGGTAAGAGCTTCTCATTTAATCCAACAGAAGAAGCACACAAGCCTTGCAAGACAAAAGATAAATTGGCAGATTTGATCACAAGGTCAATTTCGAATGAGACTACAATCAACAATTCCTGATCCAAGGATGAGTGTTGAGAATGTCTCAGGATATTTCAGAAATAAATTAGCTACTTTTCGGATTTTTAAATTATGTTATTAGAATCCTATGCGACTTGAATTTAGGAGTTAGTTCTTTTTAATTATTATTTGAATTTTACTGATAAGTTAATAACATATTTTTCAATTTTTAGTTAGGAATAATATGTATAAATATATGTCTCTGAATTATTAATAAAATCATTCCCTTTGACAATACTGTAGTATTTTTTCTATAAAAGTCTTTCTCTGTTATTTTCTTAAGTTCTTTATTAAAAAACAAACAGAACCAACTACGCAGCAAGCCCAAAATGGGCCTTCCGAAGCTGATGCAACCGACAGAAATCTCATCTGACACCCAAAGCTCCGGATGTTGACTAAAGCCAACTCTTTCACTTAAGAACTTCAAAAGAGAGGAAAACTCACGCCAAACATAAACGAACGACCTAGCGATCAAATTATTAGTCCCAGCAAGTCATAAATGATTTAGGGTGGCTACAAGAAAGCTTTAAATACTAAAAAGATCAGAAAATAGAGAAAATGACATAGAGGATCACTAGATTGATTTTGAATTCTCCAGAATAACGATGAATCACACACATTTGAGAGTCCAATTTGAAATAGAAGTATTTTTAAAGAGTGATTTATTCTAATTTATCATATCAGAAACGATGAATCACACACATTTGAGAGTCCAATTCATAACAAGAGTATTTTTAGAGAGTGATTTATTCTAATATATCATATTAGAAAAGATCTCTTCCACCTTTTACTCAATTTAGTTAAATTGTATTTGTATTTTTGTAAGAATCGCCAAAATACAATGGATATATACAATAGTTAGCAAATAAAAAATGTGGTTACGAATTGTAAATATTGAAATTGTAGTTAAGGAGTCTTAATTAAGTCCTACTGTTAGTTATTTCTGAAAATTTCCCTTTCAGATATCACTAAAATAAAAACAATAACATGAATATATGAATAATGAGCAACAAACTTATAACTAGGAGATGCTACTAAAGTACAAGATGACAAACAAGGTGATGGAAAAATAAAAAGATTACATGCTCAATTAGCATTCTAATTAGGATTCCCATCATTCTCTTCTGCAACATTGTTATCATTAGCACCGATTTCGTTTGCAACATTTCCATCAAGTTGCATCTTCATTTGGCTAAGTTTACTCCTCTTTTCATTGAATAAATTTAACAAACCTTTAATGTCACTTACATCAAATTCATCAAACCTTTTTCTTCCCTCGGCAAGTTGGTTGAAGAGGTTCTCCATTTCCTTCTTTTCAGCCATTTGCTCTAATTCCCTGATATCTTTTTCCCAATCATTCACTATAGATTGAAGGTAGGCTTCATGTTCAACTAACTTGTACTGTCTTTGTTTCTCTGGGCAAGCTAGATAATTATTTACCATGTCATTAGCCTCAGTTAAAGACGGCCAAGTAAAAATATCAGTTTCTCTGGGAGTAAAAGATATTATACTAACTTTACATCACATAGAATAGACAACTCATGTGCTTTCTTACACAATGATGCTAATCTTTCCTAAAGAATTTTTTTTTTCTTTCCCTCATCAAGATTTCTAGTCGTCCAACACACCCCCTTTCCAGTCATTTAGTACACAAAAAGTAAAAGAGTAGAGTAAGTGAGTATCTATTTCTGGATATACAGAGTATTTGACTTATATTTATAGATCTCTGATAAGACCACATAATTAAATAATTGAAAGTTGATTGAGATAATCTGACTAAATTTAGAAATAAATTAATTGCACAATCTAGTCTTTTAGATATTTATTAAAATTACTATCTAAATAGTTGTAGTTAAAATCCTAAAAGCCAATCTTGAAGTTGGAGTTTAAATATTTGATAAGACCACAGTTAAATAATTGAAAGTTGATTAAGATAATCTGACCAAGTTTAGAAATAAATTAATTGCACAATCTAGTTTTTTAGATATATATTAAAATTATTACCTAAATAGTTGTAGTCAAAATCCTAAAAGTCAATCTTGAATTTGGAGTTTAAATAATTATACTTCCATATTTAAATGAGTTTATGGAAGGTTAATATTGTTGAAATTTACTTTCCTTCTGCTCTATGATCTACATTAATGGTAAAATATTTTCACTTTATCCTTTTTAGTCTAAAAATATTCTATAGTATTTAATTTCCTTTGAAATCTTAATTTACATTAATTTCAAAATATTTACTTACCATTTTTTAGTTTATTATCTATAAGGAATATAACATATATTTTTTATTTTACTCTCTTTAATTGCTTATAAATATTGATGTACTTACCATTTGAATCAATGCATATATTGTACAGGTCAAACCATCAAGCCAAACTGAACTGGCGAACCAAGTCAAACTAACAAACAAACGCAACTTGTGGTTTGATTTGATTGGTTTGGCATTAAAATAAAAACCCTGACCATTCTTGGTTTTATTTTGTATTAATAGAAAAAAGTCAAAATGAATTCAAACCAAACCGACATAATACATTTATAATTTTAGTTTTTTTATAAACAAAAAAATATTTATTATAATCTACTTTGTAAGTATTTCTTAATTTGGTTTATAGATTTCAATGTTTAAATATATTCTTTCACTAGATAACTTTCCTTCACATCGCGCAGTAATCCTTGATCTCATTAAGATTATGAATGATCATTTTCTAATATCCGAATATTAGAAATTTGGTATTGAATTATAAATTAAGAATTTGAAAGATAGTAACATTTTTACTCTCTAATGAATTTTATCTTCTACATATTTTCAATTTAATATTTGTTCTCTGATATAATTGGCTTCTCAATATTGAATGATTTTTCATAGATTAGTCAATTATCACTTTCTCTATTGTTTGGTACATGTGCATGCAAAGTATAAAATATTCAATTTGATGGCCTACTTTTAATTCTTTAGCAAGTAGTAGCTAGTTTTCCTTTTTCTTTTATGTCATTGTCCATAAACACACCTAAATATGCCATAATAAAGTTATCATCTCAAAGATATCATCCCCTCGTATTCTCAAATCTGTTTCCTTGATTATTCTAGAGCTACTAAATTATAAAAAGATCTCATTAAGTTTTTAAATTTTTTTTAATCATATTTAAAAAAACTAAAATTATTTTGAAAGACATTATTTTTGAAAAAAAAGGAACCAAAGAATTATGAACAAACCAAGTCATATGTTTTTTATTCTGGAAAATACCAGCTGAGAAAAAATATAGGAAATAATAATAATTACAAGTTATTAGAAAATCAAGAAAGGTTACAAATAGCAGTAGTTTTAATAATTGAGACTCCCCACCTTTTTCATGTAGGAACTATTAAAAAAGAACAGAAAAGTAGTGATTGAAACATTTAAACTTTTTTGAATAAAGAATGTATAACTTGAATATTAAATTATTATAATACCCCCAACTTAAAACATCCAATTTAGTATATCTTTTAAAAGGATCAAAAATACCCCTTAACTTTGTTTTATTGATTGACTATGCCCTCGCCATTAAAAGAAAGTCATTCTTACCCCTGCCGTCACCAAACTTATCACTTGTACCCCTCTTTTAACGTAAAACCCCAAATCAAAATAAATTACCCGAAAATAAAAAAAAAACCATCATCCCTAATCTAACCCGTACCCAACCCAACAAACAAGTAACCCAAATAAATATATCCTCTCATCTCACGTAAATCAACTACTAACCCTACAAATTCAAATCAATCTTCAAGAACTCCAAAAATTAAAAAATTTAAGGAAGATTAATTTTTTTTCTTTTTGCTACGGGTAGAAGGTGTTTTTACAAACAAGAGGATTTTCTCTATCCTCAAATGGGTTTCAAAAAGTTCAAGGATTTGACACATGAAGAGATATTTTCCAATATGCAAAGTTGAGACTTCTGTTGCTACTAAAAATCGAAGAATTGTCCGAAATTTGTTTAAAAAATTACAACTTGAGGTTGCTGAAATTGGAATTGCAGCACAAGATTGTGCTGCTCAGATAGTTCTATTTTTCTATTTTGATTTCTAGTCTATTTCAATCCTCAAATGTGCAAGTGGGTGATCTAAAAAAAATGAAAAAAAATAATCTACAAGTTACTGTTAGGTGTATCTTCTTCATCTCTTATTCTACAAGAAATTGAAGAAAGAAGGGTGATGTACCCCTATTTATCGTGAATAATCTTGGTACCATTGACGGTAGTGGTCGGTTTTTAAGATTGCTGTTGTGATTTTGTTCTTTCAACAAAGTATTGTTTCCACTGATGTGAGAAAGTAATAGAAGAAGCCAAGGTGGGGTGTGGGGAGGCTGAACAGAACAACAAAATGGCCAAAAGTGGAGGAGAAGTTGGACTAATGAGGAAGGAATTTTTAGGGTTTTAACAAATTTTTTATTTTGGACTTTTAGTGTTAGAATAAAGATCAATTATGTATTGCCCTGTTCTAATGAAGATCAATTATGTTAAAATCAAAAATTTGAATCGGCATGATGATGAATCCACAAGAATATATAGGTTATTGTTGTTGCAAATGTATGAAGTTTTTATGGACTAAGGAGAGGGAGGAAGAAGATGAAGAAATTGGTTTTGAGATTTAATTTGTCATGAGTTTTGTTTTGTGGGTAGGGTTTGGATTTGGGTAAAAAAAGATGAAATCGGGTAATTTCAATTGAAATTGGATAATTTTGGTCGATTTGGTGCTTTCCATTAAACTAAAGGGCAAATCTATTAAGTTTTGTAATGGCAGGGGTAAGAATAACTTTCTTTTAATGGCGAGGATATAGTCAACCAATAAAATAAAGTTGAGGGGTATTTTTGACCCTTTTCCCTTTATATTATATTATATTTACTTAAATATTTATTTTATAAAATATATTTAAAGCACAAACATTTTCACATGGAAGGGTTGAGACTTTTTCAAAGAGTTGTGACTTTTTCAAAAGGTTGTGACATTTCCAATAAGTTGTGACTTCTACGATGAATTGTGATCTTTTCAAAGGGTTGTGACTTTTCTGAAGGATTGCGAACATTTCAAAGGTTTGTGACTTTTCGAAAGAGTTGTGACTTTTCTGAAAGGTTGTGACTTTTCTAAAGAATTGTGACTTTTTGAATGAGTTGTGACCTTTCTGAAGGGTTGTGACTTTTCTGAAAAATTGTGTCTTTTCTGATAAAACACGATAAGCACATGTTTGTACTACCTTTGTTGACTATAAATATAGGAGTTCCCTCACATTTTAAACTACGCATTTTCTAAGTTTAATTTTCTATTCTTCTTCTTCTTAAAACACAAAATTTAATACATATTTAATATTTATTTATATTATAACATAAAATATATTAAAATAAGATACCATTTCACATTGAAGGATTGTGACTTTTCCAAAGGGTTGTGACTTTTCCAAAGAGTTGTGACCTTTTCGGAGGGTTGTTACTTTTCTAAATAGTTGTGACTTTTTCAAAAAATTGTGACTTTTTTAAAGAGTTGTGACTTTTCCAAAGGGTTGTGACTTTTTTGTTAAGGCACAATAACCACTTTGTCATACTATCCATTTGTCAGACCTCGAGCCTACACTCTGGATGTGGCCGGCACTCGAGAACTATTGTTGGTCCCCAAGCGAACCCCTGGCCTAGTTGAGCACTTAGCGAAAGACTTACTCAAGCGATAATAGGCTTAAAATAGAATTTGGAATATTTAAACTCAAAGTAAATACTCAACTCCAAGTGTTCGTAAAATACTCAATAACATAAGTATAATAGTTTGCAAAAACATCTAAAGGAAAAATAACTACTAAGAGACTCCTCAACTCTATCTATCTATGAAGCCTCTATTATTCGAGATGGATATCAGGACAAGATCCACGACTTCTCAAGCCAACTGACTAGAAAATAAATGTGAAGTCCAGTCCGCCGGAATGCAAGGAGGCTCACCCAAGCTATCTGAAGTGCAAAGTGATCTCAACGAAGTTTCTATTGATGATCCTGAACACCTGTATCTGCGTCATAAAAAATGAAGGTCGAATGACATCAGTACATTCAATGTACGAGTATGTAATATAGCTGAATGTATAAATAACTGAACTGATAAGGCTGAAAGAATACTTACCTCAACTCAACTCAACTCAATACAAGCAATAATAAGAGATTAAAATATTAAAATCTTCATAAATAAAAGATGTTAACTCAAGGATGTATATAAAAATACAATAAAATACTCTTTGCTCTTGTTTGGGAGATTCTCTAACCGACAACTATCACTATGAGCTACGTGATGATACAACATCGTGCCCACGCTGCCAGAACTGTCATATACCTTGCCTGGATATAGGACACCTCAACTAAGTGGATCCACCAAAGCCCTGCTCGAAAGCAATAAGGAGTTGTCTAAAAAGTACGATCCTTTACCCATGTTGGTTACATAGTTTATGAGGAATGTGAGTTGTCTGAAGTCATCTCCAAATCGGTGGTCGATACTACTCCCAATAAATATATACTCATGCTCAAATGTATAAGACATATTCTTTCTCAATTTGAGGTAATTGCTCAAAATATCCTCTTAAAAGAGGTAACTGCTCTAAAATATCTCTGAACTCGTTAACTCATTTAGAAATCAAAGTTTCTCTTTTCTCAATGTAAAATGTGATACATTTGGGAATACTCTTGTACTCTTACTCAATTCATATTTGAAAACTCTTTCTTAAAACTCATCGTTTGCTCTCCTCATAAATCAATTTTAAGACAACATTTTTTTTGAAAAGATTCTCAGTTTTACTCAACAGTAGGGCTCATGCTGAAATATAGATATGAACAAATAACATCAAGGATCTCAATACAATGATAAATAACTCAATACTCAGGAATTAGGAATTCATAACTCAACAATAGGGTTCATGCTGAAAAATAGACATGAACAATCAACTCATGAACCACAATGCAAGATATAACAACTTAATAATTAGGAATAGAAACTCAATGCTTAGAAATCAAGAACTCAGAACTCAACAATGCTTCTCATCTCAAGTATACTCAAAACTAAGGGTAAAACCCTAGATTACTCTTATAGTGAATTTAGATAGATGTAGGGCATGAGGATGAACTCAATCCAGCACTATGATTAGCCTTACATACCTGGAAGAATAAAGTTCTTGGCAAAATCGATAAAAGCTCAAAGAACTCTTGAAAACCTAGTTTTTTCTACTCTTGGAACATTGCTCTAATGACTTGAAGTGTTAATGAACGTAAAAAAAACTGATAAACACTATCTAAATCATTAACTTGGTGTGAAAAGGTAAGGGTTTATGCTTAAAAGGGGTTTAAAAAGACTAAACTATCCTTCTTCAGCTTTTATCAAGTGTTTCATCACGGTGTTCAATAATAAGTGCACATAAACAATATCACACCACACGGAGAGACAATAATTCATATCATTTGAATCCACTTTCATGCATTCAAGCAACTCACCAATCAATTAAATAGGGGCCACAACACAATTTTCAATTTATCATTATTATCAAGAAGCCTGTTCATTTTCCCCCTTTTTGTTGGTTAACATTAATCTAGTGGAACAAAGAGCTCTTCACCTCTTTCCCAATTACTCCCCAACACATAGACAATGAAGAGAAGTAAACAATTCAACCAAATTGCAAAGTTTAAGAGATCACTTGCCTTAAAGTAATCAATCAATCAACCCGAAGCTTGAATTTTCCCTTTCCGACTCACTTCCAAAGCCACACAATCTTTAACAATTAAATATTCACAATCATTCATAGAAAATAACAATACCCACATCAATTATTTAGAGAAATTGGTCAATCATCTCAAAACCCAATTTCAAAATGAAGGTTTAAATTCGGAAATCAATACTTGAAAATAATGTTTAAGGCTTTAGGAACTCATTAGAGAAAGCCAATTCGAAAAAGTATTGAAAACCACTTCAAAATCACTATTTTAGATCAAAACTCAAGTTCTTGCTAAAACCTTGCCATTTTCCAAATCAAATCCCAAATTATGATGTTAGAATCCATAAATAACCAAAGGGAAAAAGAGTTTTAGGGTCACAAAAGCTTACCCAAATGATTAAGCACAAGAAAATCCTTCACAAATCGCCACCAAGGGTTTCCCAAGCTCAAAAATGAAAAATAGGGATAAAACCCCAAAATGCAGCTAAAACACCCCCCACTAATGTCGCAAAAGCAACCAGGAGTTTGCAAAAGCGAACCCCGCAAATATTGCGACCTTCAGAAAAGTTACCTCCTTCACTTCTGTGAGGGTCACTTAAGCGATAGGTCCTTCGCTTAAGCGATAGGAGCTTCGTAAAAGCGAGGCCTGCAACACCAGAAAACATAGCCAAGTCTCAAATCATCGAAAGGACCCTCGAGATTCGTTCGAAACCCTATACACACACTCCAGATGTGCAAATCAATTAAACTCGACGTTCAGACTCAATGGAATCGTAAAACACAAATATGAGGTTTTCTTGACCGGACATCCATGAAAACCATAAGAAACTAACAAACGCTCAAAAAGGCCAAAACCAACCTCGGAACCTCAAAAAAATCAACCATGACCACTCCTAGGTCTAAAATGATCCCCCGAATCCAACGAGACTCTCAAAATTCTTATCTGAGCATCTAAAATCCGAATGATGCCAAAAACCACTTTTAGGCAACTTAAGCCTTTCAAACTCAAAACATGCAAAAATCTCAACTTTTTATACAAAGCTTGGAACCAACTTCAAAAACTTAATTAGAACTAACTCAGGCCAAAAGTCAGGAGGGGCAAAATGGTAATTTCTATGAAAATATAAAAAATGACCAATCGGGTCATTACATATATTTAAGAGGCTCATCAGTGACTATATATGATCTCTCTATCCAAACTCTTAAGGGTAATAAATAATGCTCACATCAGTCTACTCCATATTGATTAGTCAAATACACTATCTAGGCACACATAGAAAATCATAAACTTAATTGGAACCTCGTCTGACTACATACGACCTCGGGTACAAGTCTCAATTCTCTTTTTATTCTAATGACTTATCCACACTTCATTGAACTCATCTAAGGGTCCTAATACCACGCTTGTTCCACTCACATTTATTGCAAATTAATCACCTTAATTCTTCACTTACCTTATGTCAAACCTACTAGATCAAATTCTCAAAACTAACATCATCACCCTTATATTGCCATCCTTTTTATCACAATAGTCATCTCAAATTTAAGCTTCGTGTCTAGTACTAAACATGAATATTAATAAAATTTCTCACATCTTATACCACATACGACAACCAGATAAAATTAAAAAAATACTCGCCCTCTAAGACCTCATGACAAGTAGTCAATTTTTATCTCCCAGTCTACCTATTTACAGATTACATTCACATTTCCTTTCATAACCTAAGTACTATTTATCATTCACTATACATCACTGCCTATTTAGTTTTATAACGTCTCCCTTCAAAATCATAAGCCTATCTTAGATTTATCACCTCATGAATACTCTGCTCTTCTATTCAACACATATACTTAGTCTTCACTAACACAATGGCACATTGACATAAACTCCCTTTTGGTTAAAGAATACTCTAACTCGTCTATACTAGTAACTCTTACTCTACTTTCTATCATGAAATTCAATCAAAATTACTACTCCTTAGCCTAAACATAAGAGAAAAACTCATCATTAATGACTTACTAGGTACATGGCTACAACTTACCTTCTCTATTCAATAACTAACCCCATTTCTTAGCTTACTACACCTCTAAATGCATACTTCTAGCTTTGGGCAATTTCAGTACTATAACTTATAACATCGTAACACATACTATCTTTTGGATGAAAAATACTACCCAAGCATTCTAAAACATACTCTCCTCTTAAAGAGTATCACCTGAGACATGGCTTAGAGAAGAGAGTCTGGGGGTACATCTCATTTTTAGCTCGAACGCACAATTCATATGAATAAGAATACATTCTTTCCAATCTAAACACTTAAGCTCACTCACAGACTTCTCTCAAGACCCTCTGCAGTCTCATGACTTACTGAAAAGTTTTGCTGAGAGTAACTCATTGATAAGAATTTAGGCTTTACTATTTCAACCACCTTGAGTATGAGGGATAGTCGAATGGATTTGAGAAATGCATGAGTATGAATGAGTTTCTTATGACACAATTTTATTGCACAATTTAGAGTATGAAAGAAGGAAAACTTTTCTTAAATGTCTATAGTGTCTCATTTATAGAAGTGGGGCCCTCACAACAATAAATAAGATCCTACTTACACGGCTTCATAGATATCCTAAGACACTTCAATTGGCTCTGATACCAAGTTTGTCACATCCCGAGCCTACACCTTGGATGTGGCCAGCACTTGAGAACTGTTGTTGGTCCCCAAGCAAACCCTTGGCATGGTTGACTACTTAGTGGAAGACTTACTCAAGCGATAATAGGATTAAAATTGAATTTGGAACATTTAAACTCAAAGTAAATACTCAACTCCAAGTGTCTGTAAAATACTCAATAACATAAGTATAATAGTTTGCAAAAACATCTAAAGAAAAAGTAAATACTGAGAGACTCCTCAACTCTATCGATCTATGAAGCCTCTATAATTCAAGATGGATTGTAACACCTCGGACTTGGAAAAAAAGGAAAAATAAAATTTTGAAGTTGCAGGCAATACCTATGGTTCCCACCTACGGTTGGTAGGAGTACCTACTGGCTGTAGATGGCATCTGTAGGTAGTGGGGAATTAAAGTGAAATTTTGGGAGAAACATTAGGACCTACGGTAGCCATGTACGGACCGTAGGTAGACCTACCAACCGTACATGGGTCCCGTCATTGGTTGGTCCAGATCAAAGTTTTTGAACCTACCTACGGTTCACATGGACAGTCCGTAGTAGGACCTACGGATCGTAGGTCGGGCCGGTAGTTAATTTCTTAAGGGTAATTAGGTTTTTTTCTATTCATTTAATACCTAAACTGCATCGTTTTACCCCTAAATATAAACCCTATAAATACCCTTCACCCTTAGAATTTTCCCCAACTTATTCATTTAATCAAATTCCTAAATTTGATCCAAAGGTTCTCTCTAATAATCTTCTCTCTAGATCAAGGAAAAAGAAGCTAGGGTTATCCATGTTCAAGTCTCCTTTCTTCATCATTGCTTAGGACTTGAACCAAGGTATATAGGGAGTTCATCAATGGGTTCCATTCACCCATTGAGTCCCCAAGGTTTCTCCAATTCTCCAATTCAATTTCCCAAAATTGATTGGGTTTTCATTCAATTCGTCATGGGTTCTATTTGTATGGATTCAATTGATTGACTTTGATCTTATTTTGATGATTTAGTCTTAATTACATGCTTTTCAACTAATTCCATGTGAACCCATGCATTGATCTATGAATTTTGAATATGAACCCTAATTACATGAATTTAGGAAGAAGCTTGAATCTATGAATATGTTTTATGAAATTATGCATGTTTTTAGGAAAACAATGTTTATGACTCAAATAAGCTTATAGATGAGGGCATCTATATGTTCTATGAAGCTTGGCCACATGATATGAATGACATCTTGATTTGCCCTCAATGCGTTTGGGCTATTTTTCCAAATTAGGTCTTAAATAGTATGGTATCCGGATATGCCATCAATGATTATAGATCACGCTTTTTAAAATATTTCCATTAGTAGTAGGGCCTTTTTAGTATGAAGTTAATGTCTATGGGCCTTATAAAACTATTATGAAAAGGTCATGGATGGTGAAAAGTTTTCTCATGCATGGTCTAAGGAGCTACTTTATGATGTTTCTAGCTTGGATTAGTATCTTAATTGTACTTTTTCATGGATGATAATATGAAAATGATTAATGAATATTCTGTGGAATTTATCTTAGCACCGAGTGGACAAGCGGCGATTATCCGTGTCCCATAACTATGCACCAACATAGGTTTGTCTTAGATACACATTAGCTAGTGGATCCACATATAGCATATGATACGATGTGTACGGGTTCTACCTTAGCAAGTAGAATTCCCCTTCTTTCGGTATGAGAGATATACCGAATTCCATGTTATAGCTCACATGGTCTATGTCGGTTAATGGTAAACTTCCCACAAAATGAACTAAGATAATTACAATGTTTTATGAAGCTTCCATTATGATTTAAAGATGCATTGACCATGTTCATGATTTATGAATCTCCTTAAATGATCTTACTATGTTTTAACTTGGTCGTGTATTTCATGTTTCGATAATATCCCCTTATGATCATGTTTCATGTTTTATTGCATTCCCCTCTTACTTAGTACATTCCATGTACTAATGCATACTTCTGCCTACATTATTTCACTAATGTAGGGCTTGACTATTCTACTCCTTCCGTTTGTGGCTAGTGGATTGCATTAGAGATTTGAAGACTTGGTGAGTCCTCATACTTCGAGGATGATGTCACTTTTATAGCTTTATGTCATTTTCATTTTCTAACTTTGTATGTGATGTATGGGATACGTCGCAATCACTTTCCTTAAGATGTATTAGATGGCTTTGAGACTTAACAGAATTGATAAGACTGAAATAATACTTACCTCAACTCAACTCAATACAAGCAATAATAAGAGATAAAAATATTTAAAGCTTCATAAATAAAAGATGTTAACTCAAGGATGTATATAAAAATACAAGAAAATACTATTTACTCTTAGTTGGGAGATTCTCTAACCGACAACCATCACTATGAGCTACGTGATAATACAGGGTCTCGCTCACGCTGCCAGAATTGTCCTATACCTTGCCGGGATATAGAACACCTCAACTAAGTCGATCCACTAAAGCTCTAATCGAAAGCAATAAGGAGTCGTGTAAAAAGTATGATCCCTTACCCATGCTGGCTACATGGTTTATGAGGAATGTGAGTTGTCTGAACTCATCCCCATAACGGTGCTCAATACTGCTCCCAATAAATATATACTCATGCTCAAATGTATAAAACATACTCTTTCTAATAAAAGAGGTAACTGCTCAAAATATCCTATTAAAAGAGGTAACTGCTCTGAAATATCTCTGAACTCATTAACTCATTCGGAAATAAAAGTTTCTATTTTACCAATGTAAAACGTGATACGTTTGGGAATACTTAGTTTCCTTGTACTCTTACTCAATTCATATTTGAAAACTCTTTCTTAAAACTCATCGTTTGCTCTCCTTATAAATCAATTTAAAGACAAAACATTTGTTTTGAAAAGATTCTCAATTTGAGTCAATAGTACGGTTCATGCTGAAATATAGACATGAACAAATATCATCAAGGATTTCAAGGCAATGATAAATAACTCAACATTCAGGAATTAGGCACTCATAACTCAACAATAGGGTTCATGCTGAAAAATAGACATGAACAATCAGCTCAAGAACCTCAATGCAAGATATAACAACTCAATAATCAGGAATATAAACTCAATGCTCAGAAATCAAAAACTCAGAACTCAACAATTCCACTATCTCAAGAATACTCAAAACTAAGGGTAAAACCCTAGATTACTCTTCTACTGAATTTAGATAGATGTAGGGTGTGAGGATGAACTCAATCCATCACTATGATTAGCATTACATACCTGGAAGAACAAAGTTCTTGGCGAAATCGATAAAAATTCAAAGAACGCTTGAAATCCTAGCCTTTTCTCCTCTTGGAACCTGCTCTAATGTCTTGATGTGTTAATGAACGTAAAAGAACTGATTAATACTATTTAAACCCTTAACTTGGTATGAAAAGGTCAAGGTTTAGGCTTAGAAGGGGTGGGAAAACCTTTTATGGGTCCATCTACAGTTCGTGGTTTGTTCTACGGACAGTAGATCTCATAGTGGAATTTATATTGAATTTTATGGCTCAAAACTTCATTCTACGGGCCCAATCTATGACCTGTAGAAGTTCCTACGGCCCGTAGGATGGATCCATAGGAATTGAACCCCAAAAATCAGGCTCTCTGAAGTTTTTGATTAGTTGACAGTACTAGTCATCAGAATTTTGACGACCTGTGAAAAGGAGTCGTAGGACTGACGCAGGGAAACTCTGCTGTGATAGTCTGTGGTAAAACGTTCATAATTGTTTACTCTGAACTCCTAATTGGGCAAACTTGGTAGCATTGGGAAGAGGCCTCAATGACATCATGGTCCACCTTATTCATTATGTGCTGAGAGATATAATTGTTTAAAGTTGACCTAAGTAGAATCTTATGTCAAAAGTTAATTTGTAAGGAAGCTTTCAACTTACCTTTGTGCTAGGGGGTTCTAGTGACCCTAATTCATATCTAAATCCATTTCCACACAAAATAATTTACCTTTACACATATGAGCAATTTAAGAATCAACTAACACAACCTTATACGTAAATGAAGAATAGTTCAGGTCTTAACTTAAAAATTTTCGGGTGTAACACCTTTGTTGACAATAAATAGAGGTGTTCTCTCACATTTTTAAACCATAAATTTTCTATGTTTTCTATTCTTCTTCTTCTTAACACCCAATATAGTACATATTTTATATTTCATACTATAATTTTTAAGCAACTCTATGGATCATTGGTCCAATTTATTGATTATCTCAAAGAAGTTGGATAAGTACTAATACCAAATGTATTATCCCAAATCCTACAAAATATTTCATACTATATTTATTTATGTTATAAAATATATTAAAAGCAGACACCTTTCCACATTGAAGGACTATGATTTTTCTGATGAATTGTGACTTTTTCAAAGAGTTGTATCTTTTTTGAAGGATTGTGACTTTTCCATATCGGCCAAACTTTAAAATCATTTGGAGATATGATTAATACAACAATATTTAAATTCCCAATAAAATATATTAATAGGTACAAGTACCTTTTGAAGTTGCGGAGAAATTTATTCTCTCTTTGTTGTCTCTTCGTCAATTCTTATTCCATCAAGAATTCTTAAAAAGGTTTCATAACCAAAAACATAAAACTAATTCAATAAAAATTAATAAAAGAGAAAATTTTACAGATCATTGAATAAAACACTAACATAATTTGTCAGACAAAGTGATGACAGAAGGAAAAAGTCTACAAAAAGAAGTAGGTATGAACCATAAAATTCTCATGGTCGTGAATAGTTGTTTAAGAATTGAGCAGTTGAAATAGTTTTTCTTCTGACATGTTGAATGGAGGAATATACAAGGAGATCATATATTTGTTTCATTATTTTTTTTGGTGAAGATCCAAAGTAGACTTTGAAAAAATTGACCAAGTTCAACAAAAAATAGGGTTGAAATTTGTCACAAAGAAGAAGATACAACATGTATAATTTTCTTAGTTTTATAGGCAGTTCCTAAAGAGACGCAACAAAAGGGATACAACTGTCTGAAGAGACACAAGAGTTGAAAAAGCGGGTTTAAAGGTAAAAATAAAATAAGGGTAAAAATCCTGAAAGTAAGAAGAAAAACATAAAAGTAAATTCTTGAATTCTAAGGGTGCCACGTAGGCGGGCTTAGGATTTTCTTATATATATATATGACTTAAATTTTTTACACGTATTGTGTATTTTCATGAGTTTTTGACATTTTTTCCTAGCTCAATGTCTCGGAAATTCCATTGTATACTTATTTTTTCAAATTTTATTTATTCACGTGTCTTGTAGATGCCATTAAACAATAGAATCACTCACTCATTTGCCAATGGTATCATTTGTCTCTTCTATTGGGAACTTCACGTGTTCGATTAAATACACGATCAAGTGAATACCCTCTTCAATTTGATATCTTTATCAATCACGGTACAATTATAAAAATTGAAAAAAAATCAGAAAATTGAGAAAATCAAAAGAACCGACTAACTAAAATTGAAAAACTATCTTTATGTTGGTTTGATTTGGTTTATAGATTTAATAAACCGCTATAACTAATTAAGTTATTTGTTTAATGAAAAAAATTGTCACGATCCAAAGTATCCCCTAGGTGTAACATGGCGTGTAGGACCTCGAGCAGCCCTATACAAGCCACTTAGCATACATCGTACAAGATAATAGAAGTAAAGAGTTCAAAATCATAGTTTTATATCATAAAGGAGTGTTGACAAGCGGAAGTCTAACATAAGTCTCAATACGCCATCTATTACATCATAAGTATCTAGGTCCTCGAAACGTGAGCACCAACCAAACTCTTGAAATCCCAAAGAATCACCTAGCCACAAGAGTGAGAGGTAGGCGCGTCGGACACTACATTAGTGAAACAAGTATGCATTAGTACATGAAATATACTATGTATGGGGCAATATGCATAAAATAGGCATGGTAGCATTAATGGCTTAAAACATATAAGACATGATCAATATTTGAACATTTAAAAGCTTGAGGAAGCAATGACATGTAAATTATGAAATATAGTCAGTGCATTTAAAATAGGAAAGATAAGGAAAGATTTGAGAAAACATAGTCATTTTGTGGCATATTAGATTTAATCAACAATAAGACCATTATCGTTGGTGCATCCGGTGTTCCATGTGTCCTTATTGAAGAAGTGTATCGGAGATCCGACCTCTATTGTACCATTGGAAAGTCTTGGTTAAAGGAAGGCCTTTCTTATGAAGAGGTTCCCGTTGACATCTTATACCAGCAGGGTCGGAAGTTGAGAAATAAGAAGTTGCATCCGTGAAGGTATTGTGGAGGAATCAATTGGTTGAGGGTTCTACTTTGGAGGCCAAGGCCAATATGATGTCCCGATATCCTCATCTCTTACCCTCCAATTCTACTCTTGCTTGAGGTATTTAGTTCCTCATGGTTCATTTTTACGAATTCATGTGTCTTAGTCATTCTCATGTTTCCTTATGCATGCATGTATGTTTTATGAAAAAATGTATTAAAAGTATATTTTAGCTTGGAGTTAATTTTCTCTTTGATTATGTGCATTTATGTGATTGCATTCATGTTGGGTTGTTGAAGATCTTCCCCTACCCTCTTTATGTCACCTTGAGTTCCATTCGAGGACATATATTCCCTAGGAGGAGATATTGTAACACCTCGGATTTCGAAAAGAGAAAAAAGTTGCATATATTTTGTCTGCTGGTTCAGGTCTACGAGAATAGTCTACGGTTCGTAGAACATTCTACAGGACGTAGACCAGTCTCGTAGAAAGGAGGGAAATAATTTTTTAAAAACCAAGTTTCTGAACTTTTCTACGAGTGAACATGATGGTTTGCAAGTAATTTAAAATTCGTAGATGGGTCTCGTAGGTAGGTCCTAGAGTTAGTGAAATTGTAAGGTGAAAGTTGAGTTCTACGGTTAGAGTCTACGGACCATAGAGGGGTTCTGTCAAAAGTTGGGTAATTTTAAGGTCCCAGTACTTGATCTACGGTTGACCAGTACTGATCGTATAAAGTTTTACGGTCCGTACGTCTGACTCGTAGACCAGTCTAACAGTTAAATTCGAGGGGCTTTTGGGTCTTTTCCTAAATTCTTTAAGCCTATGCTATATCTTTTTGGCCTTCATCCTAAGCCCTATATAAAGATTTTGAGTTCTAAATTAATCTACCCACTTTAAACTTATTCTCCTATTTTCCTAAAACCCAACCAAATTCCTTCTCCCAAATTTCCTCTCAAGCTAAAGAAGAATAAGAAGCTAGGGTTCCCTCCAAGGTCTTCAATTCTCCATTCATCTTGGGCTTTGATTAGCAAGGTATGTGGTTATTCACTCATGGAGTCCATTTCTCCATGGGGTCTCCAAGGTTTTCAATTTTCCAATTCAATTTTCAATTGATCAAATTAGGGTTCTTCTTAATTCTCCATGGGTTCTATTCAATTATGATTCAATTGTTGTTGTTCAATCTTCTATTGCATGATTTAATGTAATTACATGATATTGAGTTGGAATCATATAAACCCATGCATGATCCATGATTTTAGATTATGAACCCATGATGAAGCTTATGAACTATGAAAATGAATTTATTAAGATATGTATGCTTTTATGAAATTGATGTAAATGATTTGAGGATGCTTTGAGAGGAAAGTATCAATGTTATTGTGAAAGGTTTTCTCACATGCTACTAAGATCATGATTGTGAAAGGTATTTCTCACATACGGATTCACATTGGTGAAATGTTTTCTCACCTATGCTTGAATTGTAATTTAAGGAGCTATTCTATGTTTTGATTTTTAAGATATGAATTGGTATAGATCATTACCTTTCCTATGTTATAATGATATTTTACTTTTATCTATTCTGTTAGGATTTACACTTAGCACCGAGAGGATTTGAGGTGGAGTCTCAAATAGAGCAGTCTCTAGTAGCAACTTCTAGTCCCAAAGAACTTGCCCCCATAGGATTGTCTTGAATGATCTAGCTAGTTGATCCACTTTAGCAAAAGATGATGTGTACGGGTTCTACCACGGCAAGTAGAATCCCCTTCTTCCGGTATGAGGGATATACCGGATTCCATGATATAACTCTCATGGTCTTATTGTCAGTTAAAGCTAATATCCCACAAAACGAATATTTTTTCTACAAATCTTTCTTATATCTCTTATTTTAAATGCATTGACCATATCTTATGATTTATACGTTGTTGCTTCTTTAAGCCTTTAAATGTCTCAAATGTTGATCATACCTTACATGTTTAAACTCTTCAAGCTATCATGTCTACTTATGAATATTGCCCCATACTTAGAGCATTCCATGTACTAATGTATATTTGTGCCTACATTGTCTCATTAATGTAGGGTCCAACGCTCCTACCTCTCACACTCGTGCCTAGTCGATCATTCTACTGGATTCAAGAGTTGGTGAGTCCTCATGTTCCAAGGACCGAGACACATTTACTTGCTTTATGTCTTTCTAGTTTCGGATGATGTACGTGGTGTATGGGTTACGTTCCAACCAATTCTTTTGATGTTTAGATGGCTTGTGTAGACTATGTTAGACTTCCGCTTTGTCAAACCCCTTTTATGATATGAGATTATTATTTTTAAAATCTTTATTTCTATTATCTTGTATGATGTATGCTAAGTGGCTTGTGTAGGGCCTTTCAGGGTTCTATACGCCATGTTACACCTAGGGTATATCTTGGGTCATGACACAAAAATATCAATAAATGAAGAGACACAACAGTATAAGAGGAAAACAAATTGATATGCAATTTTATAGTAGAAACTAAGGAATATAAAAAGACAGCAAGAGAAGTTTTACGTGGGGTTATAATCATGTAATATTTATGGTATAATAATAACTCATATAATCAATTATTTTGATCTTTTCCACTTTCATGTCTTTACATACTCTAAATTAATATTTAACTAATTAAATATTAAATTTAGTGTAGGGGTAAAATGGTAATTCAACTTTTCACTTTGGATCTTCCCACTTTTAAAAATATATGATGATATGATGATCATTGACAAACATATTTATCAGCTAATACACCAATCAACGAGTCAAATCCATACACGTATTCTTGACCTCATAACCAATTTAACTATATAGTTTTCCCGATAAACATAATGGAATGCATGAAATATGTTTGTGTCAAGCTCTGAATTAACATATTGATTTTATTACTTGCACAATTTATCAACAATTAGACGAAACTGAAAAAGTGGGAAGTATATGGCCCAGCAGTGTTGTGTAGTGATAGATGTCATAGACCTTGTGAAGGGCAGGTATTTCGATAGTTCCATAATTGCTAAATGGGTATATGCTAGATATCGACTAGAAGGTGTATCTCTATTTCTCGCGAAACTGGAGGAGGTTCGCCCTAAGAACACAATATCTACACAACTAGGGGCCTTATTTCAACAAGCTCATGATGGCTTTTCTGAGATATGTACTCACATGGATCAACATTACACCATCAAAGTGAAAAAGGCGCTGAAAAAAATTAAGCTAGAGTGATATCAGAGGTGCGGAAAATACTTAAGAACGAGAATATTGCTGAGCAAATCAAAGCTTCAAAGCCATCAACATCATCTAGCATCACTACTATGGAGATGGTGAGGTTTGTCAATTTTTTGCTTGATTATGTATAGGATCATACCCCTGTGTCATCTCTGTTCTTGAAAAATCTGCGACATCTACAATCCTTCTTCGTATTAACTGCAAGTCGGTGCATTGAGCATGAGAGTATGCAGTATTTCTTCACCCATGTTGAAGATGTAGCTTATACTGCACTACAGCTATGTTTCCTACCGGTGGCCTATTATAGCAATTTAAATTTTGACTTGCTGGAATCAATAAATCCTTTTAGGCCTGATTTGAGGTTACAAAGTCCAGATATGCTCTTGATTTTGTTAATTCTCTACAAAAGGTTCTGGACGAGAATCCAGGGCGCCATGATCACACTCACTGGCTCAAAAATCCACTTCTGAACTGCTTATAGAATTCAGTTCTCTTCAATCACTCATCGAAGCTATGGCCATTGAGACAGCATTTGCGATCAACTCCTATGATAAGGATCTTCTCTTTCTTCTGCACACGAAGTTTAATCGAACTGATTCAGCTAATAAACAGTCGAACAACCATGATAGCTCCACTGAAAGATCTGATTAAGTATTCTTGGGCAGAGCTGATAGTCTTGAGAGCTTTTCTTATGGATTCATTGGGGCAGTGCAAACAACAAACTAAGATAACTGATTTTTTAACACTAACCGACTCTGTGACTAACGAAGCATGTTCAGTCATTAATGATCTTTTATGTTATGAAAAACAAGAAGACTTAACCTGGGAAATTAATAGCGGGCAGCAATTAGACAGATTGATTCTTATTTAAACATGCTAACATCCTTTGATCACCACAACATTGTAAAGCTATGTCACCTGGGTCTAACTCAACTTCAAAAGCTAGCTCATGGGGGAGGATTGTCCAAGTCCATATAAGGAGACCACTAGTCTATTCCTCAACCAATGTGGGGCTTTTAACCACTCTAACACCCCCCTTCACGCCTAGGCCCAACTAGAGCGTGGACCGGGAGTCCAAATGGGGATAGACCTAGCTTTGATACCATGTGAAGACATGTTACCTGGGCCTAACTCAACCCTAAAAGCTAGCTCATGAAGGGAGGATTGCCCAAGTCCATATTAGAAAACCACCAGTCAATTCTTCAACCAATGTGGGACTTTTACCCACTCTAACACAAATCATATTATACTAAAAGTGGTAACAAAAAAATTAAAATTTAAATTACTAAAATACCCTTGATGGATTTCTTTTTTATTATCACAAACCAAATTAAGAGGTAATAAAAAATAATTAAAAATAACAATTACAATGAAGAGGAAAGACCAAAAGTTGCATTTTTCCTTAATAAATGTGTGTAAATTCTTCTTTATCAAAAATCAGTTTTTCTTTGCTTGGGATTTCTGTCAATGACCATTTCTTATCACCATTTGCTGTTAATAGAGAAAAGATATACAGGAAATAGCCAAGACACGAAAGGTTATTTCTTTCATATTGAATCTTTAAGCTTTTCCTTTTTTGTTACTTTGTTTAATCTTGAAATTTTCTATTGTTCTGCAAATCTTTTTGTATTTTGATATATTTTATTCAAGTTCTTTATCTTGCTTTCATCAAATTGTGCTAATAATCAGTACCAAAATTTTACTAAAATACCCTTGATGGATATCTTTTTTATTATCATAAACCAAATTAAGAGGTAATAAAAATGAAAAATGAAAAAAAACGGTTACAATGAAGAGGAAAGATCCAAAGTTGCACTTTTCCTTAATAAATGTGTGTAAATTCTTCTTTATCAAAAGTCAGCTTTTCTTTGTTGGGACTTCTGTCAACGACCATTTCTTATCACTATTTGTTGTTAATTGAGAAAAGATATATAGGAAATAGCCAAGACACGAAAGGTTATTTCTTTCATATTGAATCTTTAAGCGTTTTCTTTGTTATTACTTTGTTTAATCATGAAATTTTCTATTGTTCTGCAAATCTTTTTGTATTTTAATATATTTTATTCAAGTTTTTGATCTTGCTTTCATCAAATTGTGCTAATAATCAGTAATAGAATTTGCCAGTTTTGTTTACTTTTGTGTAGTTTTTTAGTGCTATGTGCTTTTGATTTTTTTTTAATGCTATGTGATTTTGATGTATTCTCTGAGTATTATCTTTTATGTTAGTTTTATGCTATTTGATTTGCTTAGCCGCAAATTGTGCTTTCTATCTAGGAAAGGTTTTCGCAGTTATTGTTTAATTTTTGTGTGGTCATATTAATACGTTGTACTCTTGAATATTTTTTTGATGACTGTTTTTATTTGTCTATGCAGATTTGTTCGTTCACCTTAAATTTTATGGTTATTTTCAAATGTATTCTCGAGGGTATTGTTTAATTTTATACGTTATGTGATACTTTTCTCCTTTTTACCTTGGGATTTCAATTTTTGTTTGAAAAAATAATTTCAATACTTATTTCTTTTTTATCTCCTTTGATGGACTTTTTCATCCTTTATGAAACATATATATTATTGTCAACAAATATTGTAGGATCGTAGAGACGTAACCTTTCAAAAAGTCATCGTAGTAATGTCACTTTTATGGTAACAATAAAAGTTATAAGGTTTAATCTCACTTTTTAATTAGAAACAAGATATATAGAGATAATTTTACTATGAATTAAGTTCACAGTTAAAGTGTATAGAGAGTTCGTTGCATCCGCCAGAAAAGTATAACTTATCACTTGCATATGTTCTTTGTCTTTAAAATTGTAAAGGTTGCTTTGAATTAATTGACATTAAGAATTTTTTTAATTTGCCAAAGAAAACTTCTTCAAATTCTCTTTATACATGCATTTAAATCTTACAATCTCATATTTACTTTCTCAAATTAAACATGACTTTTCATAGCTCTGGAGGATTTTGATATATATTTCTTGACTTATAAATATTGTTTTCACACCTTTTTTGGTAGTCATGATGGCTTTTCTGAGATATGTAGTCACATGGATCAACATTACACCATCAAAAAGACAAAGGCGCTGAAAAAAATTAAGCTGGAGAACATTACTAAGTGATTCACTACAGCTTCAAAGCAATCAAGATCAACTAGAGGAATGATATCAGAGGTGTTGTAAATACTTAAGCACGAGAATATTTCTGAGCGAACCAAAGCTTCAAACCATTAACATCATCTAGCCGAATCACCACTATGGAGATGGTGAGGTTTGTCTATTTTTTGCTTGATTATGTATGGGATCGCACCCCTTCGTATTAACTGTTCTTCAAGAAGCTACGACATCTACAAGCCTTCTTCGTATTAACTGCAAGTCGATGCATTGAGCATGAGAGTATACAGTATTTCTTCACCCATGTTGAGGACGTAGCTTATACTGCACTACAACTATGTTTCCTACCGGTGGCCTACTATAGCAATTTAAATTTTTACTTGCTGGAATCGATAAATTCTTTTAGGACTGATTTGAGGCAGATATACAAGAGCCTCTTCACAGCGTTAAAGTCATCAAGATCATAGACTACAATAAAGTCCAGATATGCACTTGATTTTGTTTAGGCTCTACGAAAGGTTCTGGATGAGAATCCAGGGCGCCATGATCACACTCACTGGCTCAAAAATCCACTTCTTAACCATTCTAAAGTTCTACAGGACATGTAATATACACGCGCTCCGCTCAAAGAATTCAATTCTCTTCAATCACTCATCGAAGCTGTGGCCATTGAGGCATCATTTGTGATCTGCTCCAATGATAAGGATCTTCTTTTTCTTCTGCACTGGATGTTTAATCATGTCAATATTGAAATCGAACTGATTCAGCTAATAAGCAGTCGAAAAATCATGACACCTCCACTGAAAGATCTGATTAAATACGCATGGGCAGAGCTGGCAGTCTTGAGAGATTTTCTTATAGATTCATTGGGGCAGTAACTGATTTTTTAACACTTATCGAATCTGTGGCTAACGAAGCATGTTCAGTCATTAAATATCTTTTATAGTATGCAAAACAAGAAGACTTGGCCTGGGAAATTAATAGCAGGCATTTTAAATTGCTTCTTAAGTTCAACTTTATTAAGGTAACATCTCTTGTTCATCCTTGATGGTTTGGCCTCAAAATGCTTTGGATGATGACAACATGAACCAGGTTCATATAATCACATAGCAGATTCAAATGGCAGGAAGGCGGGAAGTATCTATTCCGATTCAACCTAGGAAAGCTAAACGATGTACGTTTTGTAATAAAATGGAATAGAAATCCAAGACAGCGAAGGAAGAAAATAAAAGAGGAAGAATAAAAGAAGAGTTCCATAAGCACACGGAAAGAAGAAAAACAAATTCTATAAGGATTCCTCATCCGCATAGAATTTGGTCTTTTGTCAAGCCCATTAAGCCCATATCAGTCTCTATAAAAGGACAAGGTCGAAGAAGGAAGAATCAGTCTTTGTAAGTCACAAATCGAGAGAACTATTCTAAGCGAAGGCCATTCAAAGAGTTCAAGAAAACTGAAGAAAGAAGTTCTAGAGTTAGGATTTCTTTTGTGTTTCGAGTCACATTGATTCGTCTTGAATCAGTGTTTAGAATTTGTTCTTAGGGCGAGTTTTTGTGTGAAGAGAGTTGTAACAAGAAGTAGGTTTGGCTTCTTCGAGAGTTGAGTCGTTAGAGAGTTGACTCGTAAGAGAGTTGTAACAAGGAGTGGGTTTGGCTTTTTGGATAGTAAAGTCTACGACTATAGTTAATCATTGTCGAGTTAGTTGTTAGAGTTAATTCATTGATTATTGAGTTGTAATCTTGAATTGAGTTTGAAGATAATAAAACTTTGGTTATCCCTTCTTTGAGCGAGGAAGGTTTTAACAACAGTTTCTCTGTTTGTTACGTTATTGTGTTTCTTAGGCAAACTTACGGGAACCAGGTTCTGGGTTTGGGGTAAAGTTTCTTCAATTGGTGTCAGAGCAGGTTTTTTTCATTAAAAGATTCACATCTTGAAAAAGATCAATGGTAGCACCACCTACCCCACAAGAAGGAGCTTCCCAAACACGACCACCACTGTTTAATGGAAAATACTATGGATGGTGGAAAAATCGTATGATGGATTACCTGATAGGAGAAAACCCAGACCTATGGGGAGTAGTCTTGGATTGTCCTACCATACCCAAGAAGAATGGAACTGATGGAACCACTCAAGTCCCAAAAGAGAGAAAGGAATGGGATGCAACATACAAACTTGCAATCCAGAACAATGCCAAGGCTAAAAAGATTTTGATAGGATGCATAGGTCCGGATGAATATAATAGGATTTCATCATGTCAAGATGCGAAGGCAATTTGGGAAATCCTACAAACAGCTAATGAAGGAACAACTCAAGTGAAGAAGTCAAAAATTGATAACTTGAATAGACAATATGAGTTGTTTTGAATGATGGAAGGTGAAACAATTCAAGACATGCACACCAGGTTCACTGCTATTATCAATGAAATTTATTCACTAGGAGAAAGAATTCCCACCGGGAAGGCAGTCAGGAAACTCTTAACTGTGCTCCAAGAATCATGTGAAAGCAAGGTAGAAACCATTACTGAAGCACGTTATCTGGATAATACGCTGACAATGGACGAACTCATTGGAAATCTCATAACCTATGAACTCAAGAAGAATCAAGGAAAGGAGATCGGAGGGAAGAGAAAAGAGAAAAGTCTTGTTCTAAAGGCCACAACTCCAGAAGATTTTGAGGATGAAAATATAGCACTTCTGACTAAAAGATTCTCGAGAATGTTAAAAAGAGGACACGTGTTTCAAAGAAGGAGTTCTCAGAAAATAGTTGAAAGTCAAAAGGAATAGTTGTGTCACAAATGTGGAAGTCCAGATCACTTCATTAAGTTCTGTCCACTACGGGCGCTAGAACACATGAAAAACAACTCAAAAAAGGTAAAGGAAACCATTAATGATAAGTTTATTCCCACAAACAGAAGGATGAAAAATCAAGAAGCATATATATCAATGAAGAAAGCCTTTGCTGCAATGGGAAACTTATCCGAAGAAGAGTTTGAGGATGGAGAATTTGAAAATCAATCACTGCTCGCGATTGAACAAGCAGAAAAATATGATTTTCTGGCACTGATGGCTGAAACAGATTCTGAGGACGATGAAGAAGAAGAGGACTAACACTGCAAGGTAAGCTTTTCAGACATTAAAGAAAATCTTAGCTCTTACTTTAAAAAGGAACTGGAATCCCTACTGAATACACTCATAGATGCATATCAGTCAACCAACTCTGAGAAAGAGCAGATTATGGAAGACTATGCATCTTAAGAGAAGAAAGTGAGAACCTTGAAGATCAAAGCCACCTTCTTCAAGAGAAGCTAAAAAATTTAAGCAACAATTTACAATCCTTAACTAAAAAGAATGAAGAACTTCAGAAAGAACTTCATATGACTAAAATGGAAGCAGAGCAGAGTATGCGATGGACCAGATCCTCCATTCTACTCGATAGCCTCCAAAAGAGTCATTCCCCTACCCCACATGGAATAGGATTTAACAAAAACTCCTTCGAGACTAAGAATCCTAACATCGACTGCTTGTGTTCTCATTGTGGGATAACAGGACATAAAAGTTATACATGCCGTAAAAAACTAATAGCTCATGAAAGTAATTTGAATTTTCTTAAAAGGCCAAGCAATGAACAAATCATAAACCAAGTTCCTAAAGTAAAACCTCTTCCAAGATGCTCTAAAAGAAACCTTATTCATCCTTTTTCTATCAAATAGGGACCCAAGTGGATCTGGGTGCCAAAAATTAACCCTTGAATGTTAATGTAGGAATTGGTGAGAGGAAAGCTGAAGCAATGGCACTTGGACAGCGCATGCTCTAGACATATGACAGGTGATAAAGATAACTTCCTCTCACTAAGAAACTTTAAAGGCGGAAACGTAGCCTTTGGAAATGGCAAAGAAGGAGAAATACAAGGAAATGGAAAGGTCGGCCCAAATCACACTCAAGCAATAGAGAACGTGTACTATGTAAAAGGACAACAACACAACCTGCTGAGTGTGTCTCAGATGTGTGATAAAGGAAACAAAGTGCTTTTTACCTCAGAAGAATGCAGAGTTGTAAGCTTTACCACTGGGAAACTGGTGCTTGTGGGAAAAAGACACAAGAATGTGTACAAAGCTGACATCATGAGCCCTGAAGACGACTCACTTAAATGCCTCAGTGTTGTTACTGACAGCTCCCTTCTTTGGCATAAAAGAATGGGATACATTAGTTTTTCAACAATAAACAAGCTCATTGCAAAGGATCTGGTGAAAGGTTTGCCTGACAAGAAATTTAATGACAATAAACTATGTGGAGCATGTGATCGAGGAAAACACGTGAATTCATCCTTTAGGCCAGAAACAATGGTAAGTACAACCAAACCTCAGGAACTACTTCATATGGATCTGTGTGGACTAATGCGTGTACAAAGCAGAGGGGGGAAAATATATGATCTTTTGATCGTGGATGACTACTCCAGATTTACCTGGACTATATTTCTTGCAACAAAATATGAGACATACGACATGTTTGAAATCTTTGTGAAACTGGTTCAGAAGAAGTTTAATAGAGAAATTTCTAGCATTCGTTCAGATCATGGATCAGAATTTGAAAACTCAAGATTCCTGGAGTTCTGTGCTAACAATGGTGTCAATCACAACTTCTCTGCCCCAAGAACACCACAACAAAATTGTGTAGTTGAACGTAAAAATAGAACACTGGAGGATATCGCACGTACCATGTTAATATCAAGCAATCTTCCGCAATCCTATTGGGCTGAGGCAATAAATACTTCATGCTATCTTATCAACAGATGTATGATTAGGTCAGTACTAAATAAAACCCTCTATAAATTACTGAAAGGCAGGAAACCAAGTCTGGGACATCTTCAAGCTTTTGGATGCGTCTGCTATGTACATAACAACAGGAAGGATGCTGTGGGAAGGTTCGATGCCAAAAGTGATGAGGGAATCTTTCTTGGATACTCATCACAGAGCAAGGTCTATAAAGTATTCAATAAAAGAACAAATTGTGTTGAAGAAAGTGTCCATGTAATCTTCGATGAAGAACAACTACTGATGCAACTGAAAGTAATTTGAAAAATGATCAGCACAACATAGGCATGTCAAATCCACAACAATATGAAGAAGACAAATCTGATGATGATTCACAAGAAAAAATGGATCTGGAAAAAGCTCCAAGCATTTCTGAAAGGGAAGAAATAGTTGATGACGAAAGATCTGTGGAAACTGGTCCATCAATCACAACAAATCGACCAAGCAATTGGAAACATCAGAGTTTTCATCCTGTACAAAACATCCTCACCCCCCTGATTAAGGAATTTATACTAGATCCAAACTTAGAAATATGTGTGCTTTCTCTGCGTACTTATCTCTTATTGAACAAAAAATTGTTAATGAAGCTCTCCTAGACCCAAATTGGATTACTGCTATGCAAGAGGAGTTAATATAGTTCCAACGAAGCAAGGTCTGGAACCTAGTTCCCCGACCTCACGACAGAACTATCATAAGGACTAGATGGGTCTTCAGGAACAAAATTGATAATCAAGGGCAAGTCACAAAAAATAAGTCTAGACTAGTAGTACAAGGATACAATCAGGAGGAAGGCATAGACAATGACGAGACATTCGCATCAGTCGCTAGAATGGAAGCAATCAGGATGATAATTACATTTGCAGCACATATGGAATTCAAACTGTATCAGATGGATATCAAGGGTGCCTTTCTAAATGGTGTCCTTCAAGAAGAGGTATATGTAAAACAACCACCTGCCTTCGAAGATCCTGATCACCCTGACTTTGTATACAAACTAGACAAAGCACTATATGGTTTAAAACAAGCCCCGAAAGCATGGTATGATCGACTGTCAAACTTCCTTCTATCACATGGATACTCAAGAGGTAATATCGACAATACACAATTTCTTAAAAAACAAGGTAAAGATTTACTTATAGTGCAGGTATACGTCGATGATATCATATTTGGAGGAACAGATGCAGGACTTGGAATCACATTTGCACAACTAATGAGCAGCGAGTTTGAAATAAGTATGATGGGGGAGCTCACCTTCTTTCTAGGACATCAAATTAAGTAATCTCCATCTGGCACTTCAATTCATCAACAAAAATACATCAAGGAGCTGCTAAATAAATTTGAGATGAGCGAGTCCAAGACAAATGATACCCCTATTGGAATAACAACAAAGCTTGATAAGGATTAACCTGGTGCTCAAGTGAATGACACTAAGTACAGAGGGATGATTGGATCCCTGCTATACTTAGCTACTAGTAGACCTGACATTGTATTCAGCATTGGTTTATGTGCACGATTTCAATCCTGCCCAAAGGAATCTCATCTAAAAGTTGTGTAAGGAATTATAAGATATCTTAAAGGGACGCAGAACCTGGTGCTACGACATCCAACAGGAGACTCATTTGAGCTGGTAGGTTTCGCGGATGTAGATTATGCTGGATATTTGGTAGATAGAAAAAGTACATCTGGAATGGCCCATTTCTTAGGACCATGCCTGGTCTCTTGGGCTACAAAGAAATAGAATTCAGTGGCACTATCCACTGTAGAGGATGAATATGTTGTTGCCGCCACCTGCTGTGCTCAGCTACAATGGATAAAGCAGTAGCTTGAAGACTTTTGAATCAAAATAGGCTGTATACCTATTAAATGTGACAACACAAGTGCAGTAAACATGGAAAAAAATCCTGTCCAACACAAGCGAACAAAGTGTATCGATGTACGTCACCACTTTCTTAGGGACAATGTGTAAAAAGGATTCATTACTATGACCTTCTGCAAAACTGAGGACCAGATTGCTGATATCTTCACCAAAGCTCTTGGAAGAGAGTAGTTTCAACGAAATCGACTAGCTCTAGGACTGATTTATCAAGAATAATTCTGAATTTATAAATTTCTTCAACATATAACTTCTCTAATTTGTCTTGTAATAGGCACATACAAAGATTGAATACCGGTGTAAAGTAGGTCTAATGATATTACCCTTAAGCTTCTTATAACTATGGCATAAAATGCATTCTTCTTAAGGACTAAGTTCTCATTATACCAGGTATGCACCAACTCCTTACTGTATTCAAATAAAACATTACATTTCTGCATATGGTGCGTGTCTAAAGAAGTCTAAGAACCTAGTCCTTAGACATCAACCCCTCTCCTTTCAAAAACATCCTTTAATTTAGGTGGGAAACGACGGGTCCTTACAGATACCCTCCTGTAACTTCCCACACAAGGAAACTCAACCGTCTCTCAACATTTGCCATCAAGTTTCAGATAAGCACCCCTCCATCATTACCACTAAACCTCTCACCAAAAACAAAAAAAAAATCTTTTCAACCCATAGTCTCCGTCTCCATGGAAAACCCTCCAACTCTGGTCGCCTACTCCGATGATGAGGAGTCATCCTCATCCCCAGAATATTCTGTTATCCCAGAGTCAACCATGGCAGCAACTCAGGGGGAAGATTCCACCTTGCATAAATCACCATCTCCACCCTTCCAAGCAACTTCCCCCATTCGTTCCCCATCGCCATTACCGTCATATGCCTATGGCCAACCATTTACTCCCTCACCCTCTCCTGATCATCTTCAAATTCCACCTATTCCACTACCAATCTATCCATCTCTAGAACAAGCAAACCCTAATCCTAACCCTAACTCAGATTCCAAATCCCCAAGAACAGAACAAAATATCTCCACTGATACTCCTACAGTCGTTCCCTCTGCACAAGATATTGATGAAATCCAACTGAGCCAACTCCGAGGTACCGGTCCCTGAAGACCATGAAAACACATCGTTGTCAAACAAGTACCTCTGCGCATTCCTCTCACTAGAAGTGCACTTCAAGCCCAACTCAAGAAAGCAGCCGAAGAAAGTAAAAAATGACATCGCACTGGTAAGTCTCAAGTTTGATCTCCTCAGTCTCCTGTAAATCTTGATTCTGATGAATCACCGGATGATTCTGTACACCCTGACACCTCTCCCCCTTTACAAAAACTTACCAAGAATGAGGCAAAATTTCTGGCTATGGGAAAAGAACAGTATTTTGGGTAAAAGTTAGTGTTAAGGGGACGGACCTTTCATCCAGAGGTTCGAACAAATCATGTAGTTAAATGAGTGTTTGAGTTGCTAAACTTTCAAGGTTGGGTAGATTTGTTCCTTAATACTTAGTTGACGGTTCATGAGAATGAAGTAGTGGAGTTTTATATTAATTTGAATGTGTTGGAAGATTGTGTAGCCACATCCTCTGTACATGGTATGGAACTGGTTTTTGACAAGATCTGTCTTGGTGAAATCCTCCATATTCCCACTACTGTATTGGCGGAATATGTGTGGACCAAAGATGAGAATTGCCTACTTACTTCCAAATACACACAAGGAAAGGTCACCTCTAGGCCAAGAAAGGTGTTGAAAGGTGAAATGTCCCCCTTTCACAAGTTAATATTTGAAGAAGTACATAAGGGGATACTGCCAAGAGGTGAAAGGCCCCATGAAGCCTCTTTTCATGATATGGGAATTGCACATGCTTTAGAAAATAAAGAACCAATCATCGGGCCCTCTCTGATGATCCGGCACATGGCTCATGTCATTGACCCCAAAAGACCTCATCAACTAGCATTTGGAAATATTCCAACCATGGTGTTCAAGGATTTTGGCGTACCCTTGGGAGAAGGCAGGGTATTGAATAGACTGGATATGTTTACGAACTCATCGCTTACTGATTGTCAGATTTTGGAGGAGGCAGCACAGGTTCCTACTACTCCCTCTCGTACTGGACCAGTTGCATCTATTCTTAATGAACTTAACACTGCTCGAGCTCAGGTTGATATACTTAGGGGCGAAAATGAGACTCTAAGAACCAGGCTGGCTGAGTCTTAGGGGGAAGTAGCAAGACTAAAGGACCAGCTCATTCAATAACAATTTGAAGGCAATGCTTGTATGGATCGTATGTTGCAACTTTTGCCTCATTCCTCCTCCCACTTTCCTTCGACCATTTCCTTGAAAACGTTGTTTACTGCTTATGTACTATTCAGACTAACTTATCATCTTGCTATGTTTTATTTTGTTTTGGATACTGTGGTGGCACTTCTAGGCACTTAAAACTTGTGTATTCTGGCTTATTGATTGTCTGTGTTTTGCCTAGTCTTGCTCTTTTCTGCATTGTTATGATGGTTAATTTTCTTAGATTGTGATTTTATCTATTATTCAGTGGTTGTATGTTTACCTTGTCTTTTTGCTATGCCAAAAAGGGGAAGTTAGATGTATGTATGATATCTATCTATTAGACCACATGTAACATACTTACAACAGGTACATATTTTTCATCATCAAAAAGGGGGAAATTGATGGTTTGGCCTCAAAATGCTTTTGATGATGACCACATGAACCAGGTTCATATAATCACATAGCAGATTCAAATGGCAAGAAGGTGGGAAGTATCTATTCCTATTCAATCTATGAAAGCAAAAGCACATACATTTTCTAATAAAATGGAATAGCAATCCAAGACAGCGAAGGAAGAAAATAAAAGAGGAAGAATAAAAGAAGAGTTCCACAAGCACTCGAAAAGAAAAAAAATTCTATAAGGATTCCTCATCCGTATAGAATTTGGTCTTTGGTCAAGCCCATTAAGCCCATATCAGTCTCTATAAAAGGACAAGGTCAAAGAAGGAAGAATCAGTCTTTGCGAATCACAAATCGAGAGAACTATTCTAAGTGAAGGCCATTCAAAGAGTTCAAGAAAGCTGAAGAAAGAAGTTCTAGACTTAGGAAATCTTTTGTGCTTTGAGTCACATTGATTCATCTTGAATCAATGTTTAGAGTTTGTTCTTAGGGTGAGTTTTTGTGTGAAGAGAGTTGTAACAAGAAGTGGGTTTGGCTTCTGGGAGAGTTGAGTCGTTTGAGAGTTGATTCGTTAGAGAGTTTAGTCGTAAGAGAGTTGTAACAAGGAGTGGGTTTGGCTTCTTGGAGAGTAAAGTCTACTATTATAGTTAATCGTTGTCGAGTTAGTTGTTAGAGTTAATTCATTGATTATTGAGTTGTAATCTTGAATTGAGTTTGAAGATAATAAAACTTTGGTTTTCCTTTCCTTGAGCGAGGAAGGTTTTAACAACAATTTCTTTGTTTGTTACGTTATGGTGTTTCTTAGGCAAACTTACGGGAACCAGCTTCTGGGGTTGGGGTAAGGTTTCTTCAATCCTCTAGCTTAGTGCAGTGGATGCAAGAAGCAGAATTTGAAACTAGTTCTTCAGTTATCGACTGTGGCTTTCAAGCTTATCAAATCTGAAAAAGCTTGACGGATCTACTGAAGCACAAAGACACTTTGGAAGCTTGCATTTTGGACCTGATTGAAAGTGCTCTTCTCATAGATGTTCTCTGGCAACCCACCCAACTTAATGAATTGCATGATGTCTTAATGTATGCTGAAGTGACTGCCAAAAAGAGAGCCAACAAGTGACTGTACAGCATCGCGATATGCATCTAGAGCTCAAAGACCTTGTGAAATGTGTTCAAGATATAAAGTTTGTCTGTCTCTTCCCCATCAGAGATTATACACCTTCTTGGTATCACATGCTACATCTCTATGATGTCAAGCCTTTGTTTAAGCTTGTTGAAACAGAGGTCAAAATGATTTTTCTCATAGTTCCAAATTCTTCACGTTATAGCTTCCCCAAGGTAAATGAACTAGGATTTCTCTATTATTTCCTGGGAAAATTGGATGAGATGTTATGTTCTAAGCTCGATTCAGTTATCGACTTAAAACTTCAAATTGGGTCAGTGAAGGAGGGCTTATTGTCTTATACCAAGAGTTACTGAAATGGCATACAAGGCAGCGTATGTCATGGACTCTTGCTTGACCTATACTTATCGACTCTGGTACAAAGTTCTTTGGATTTTTGAAGCTGTTGAGAATATGAAGCTTGTGAATGAAATTGTTAGGGAAACATGTGAAAGAAAGAAGATAGATGTGACAGTGCACAAAGTTAAAAAAACCTCAACTTATCTTGTGTCATCTTTCTAAGCTAATACACCAGGATCAAATGAAGAAATGGTGAGTTTCCAGGACGCGATGGACCAAATGAAGAAGTAGCTACATGGAGGTTCGCGTCAGCTAGATGACATCTCATTGGTTGGCATGACAGGAATCAGTGAGACTACTTTTGCCGAGAAGATTTACAATGATCCAGTAATCACCTCTCACTTTGATGTACGTGCTCAGTGTCGCGTGACTTAAGCATATTCATGGAGAGATTTGTTGCATTCCATTTTGAATGGTGTGCTCGAGCCTATTGATCGCAATGAAAAGGAAGATGGTGAATTAGCTGATGAGCTGCGTCGATTCTTGTTGACCAAGAGATTCATTATTCTCATTGATGATGTGTGGGATGATTAAGTGTGGGACAATCTACACATGTCCTTCAAAGATGCTCGGGATGGGGGTAGAATTATTCTAACAACCCGTCTGAGTAACATTGCCAAGTATGCTAAATGTGAAAGTGAACCCCATCCTCCTAGCTTATTCAGAGACGATGAGAGTTGGACATTATTACAGGAAGAGTTGTTTCAAGGGAAGAGTTGTCCGCCTGAAATTGTTGATTTGGGGTTTCGAATAGCAAAAAAAATTAGGAGGGTTGCCTCTCTTCATTGTACTAGTTGCTGGTGTTCTCAAAGAGAAAAATATAAAAGCAAAATTGTGGAAGGAAATAAAAGAAAGTCTAGGTTTGCATGTCCATAATCGGATTCAGTTATACCGCACCAAATGAAGCCTTGTTCTCTCGGTTGCATATCTAGGGTTTGATATTTTCGGGGACATTTGATAATTCAGAAAAAGTGAAGGGAATGTGTGTTCTCTTTCCCAGATTAGAGTTTCTAAGTCATCTTGAATCCCTCAAACTTGTCTCCAACACCTATCCTGCTAAATTTCCACATGTCTTCAGTTTTCCCTCAAGACTTAGGGAATTTACTCTGTTAAAGTTTCGTCTGCTATGGAGCCAAATCTTGAGTATTGGAGAACTTCCTAACTTGGAGATTATAATGCGCTAGCCTTTCTTTTGCCTTTGCTTTTCAAATTTTATCACACACACACATACATACACAAACACACACACACACACACATATATATATATATATATATTTTTCTTAATTTTCCTCTACTTTTCCAACTGACAGAAGTAGAAGGAACTTTTAAACTAGAACCAGAGACATCTAGTTGAGGTGGAAGGATTTCTGCCAGCATCTTTCTCTCTCTTCAATGTCATCTCAATCATGCCCTAGAGATCAAAGTCTTGCCCTTATAAAATTCAACCAAACAGACTTGTGCATAGATTTAGCTATGTTCTATTCAACAATTAATGACTAAAACCATTTTAGTTGCCACAAAAAAATATGTTCAGCCATCATCCAAGTAAGAAAAGCTTAGTGATCAAAAGAGTATTATAATTCAAAATGTGCTATTTCATTTGTTTATAGATGTGTGACAATTGAGACTATTGTTCTGTATCTAACTATTTCTTTTCAACCTTGGTGATGTAAATGTAGGCATCCAATGATTGAGGAGATGAAAATGGACAAAGAGCTAATATACAAAGAGAGAATTTGTTATTTTATTTACTATTTACAGACTTTATATTACAAAGATGAAAGAAGGAAATATTGAACCAAGATGAACAGTCACCAAAGATAGAAGTTCCTTCTTGTTAACACTCAAATTACTCTAAAAAATAATTAGAAGAGTAGCAATTGTTAGCAATAAAAATACCCAACAAAGAGTCAGGGTTGAATCCCATAAGGAGTGATATAATGCAATGAATTCAATTAGGAAATTAAGAATGCAAGCATATTCGTTGTAGAAATTAGAGCAAGAGGGTGGATGTTCCACCTATTTTACAAAAAGGGTTTTGGAATCAATTATAACAATTAAACTAAAATTAGAGATTCAAAGAAGTAAGAGACTATATAGGGGTGTGGGGATTGGTATTGATATCAAATAGGGGTACACGTGCTTCCTCAATAGTGCTAGATAATCATGGATAAGCTGGGTAATCTTCAATGACACTAATCTTCTTTTGGTCTGATCCATGATAACAAATCAACCCACTACCTTACTAAAATCTCTCTTTGAGCAAATATGACAATTAAAATTGAACCACAATTTTCCTTTCGAGCAAATTATAGAAATCGAACCTAAATTGCATGCATCAAGCTATTCACCCATTTCAATTGATCTCTTTCGAGCATCAATCGAAGATCTAGACTAGGATTAAGCTTGCAACCTCAACCCATAAATTAATTTGATACTAAATAACTCAAATCCATGGATGAACATCCATAAAACATAGCAAGACATAAGACCCACTAAATAAAATCTACACCCAACCCTATAATCACACCCCTAGATTTGGGGTTTTAGCCAAGCATCATAAAAGGGATAAAAGGTATACCAATTATGTTTGCAGCCATTGGAGAGTTGAAATTAGGAAATAATCTTCAACACCTACTTTGATTTGAACCCTCAAATTTCAATTACATGATTGTTCAAAAACCCCAAAAACAAAAAATATTTCTCAAAGAGTAAAAAAACTAATTAAAATCTCAAGTAAAACTTCTCTAAAATATGATTTATACAATCTGATCTCTAAAATCTGATATAATTTCTCTCTCCTTTGGACTATTAATAGTTGTCTAAAAATTGGTCCAAAATTCCATACACGACTAGTTTGGCGACATTAGTCGAGCTCGCATAACACGTTTGGCGGATCACCGTTTGCTCTTTAGCTCTCCGTTCTTTTTCTTCAGGCTTCATGTGTTTTAACCTCAGTTGGCGAACTCGATCGAGTCAGCCTTTCACATTTGGTGGATCACCGATTACCACCCAGTTCTCCCATTAAGCTTTCATTTTAACTTAGAGATCTGTCACCTTCGGCTATGGAACTTTTAGCTCGCCCAATGACTTTGGCGAAACACTTTTTCAATTTTAGTCCATCGACCTACCTTGAATATTTTCAATTATGAACACTGTCACATTGGGTGAGGTCTGTCATATTGGGCGATCCTCTCTTTTGGTTAGGTGACAACCAGTTGAGAGTTTATACTCATTTCAATGTTTATGGCCTCTTTTTCATGTATTCATCCTTTTCCTGTGCTTTAGCCTTCATAGCTGCAAAATATCATCAGAATAGGACATAAATAGGAATTGAAGATACTAATTGTTGAACTAAAAATGTCTCAAATGAGTAAAAATCTACCACTCATCAACACCCCCAACTTAAACTTTTGCTTATCCTCAAGTAAATCAAGAACACAATTAGTTCAACAGGGTGTCTACAACAGTTCTCAAATGGGAGTTAACATGCAAGTACCCTCACAAGACTATTAACAAGTGTATGCATACTTAATCATGCTCAAAAATCTTCAAATGATGATAGCCAGTATCCATCGAAGCTCGAGATCACTAGTGCTCCCTTCTAATGCAAAATCATGCTTCAACAAAAGCATTCAAGTGCCCTCACAACAAAACAATTCCATGCTCTCACAAAGCACATCAACAAAGAAGTTAGGAATCAATACAACTGTAACACCTTAGATTTTGAGAAAAGGAAAAGAAAACATTTTTGGGCTACTGCTTATGTTCTACGGGTCCAGTCTACAGGTCGTAGAAGATTCTACGGACAATAGAAGGCATCCGTAGAAAGTGAGGTTGAGTTTTTGGAAAATCAAGTTTCTGAACTTGAGTCTATGATTGGCCAGGATGGTTTGTCAAATGTTCTACGGGTCGTCGATAGGTCTCGTAGAAAGGTCCCAGACTTGGTGAAATTTTAAGGTCAAAGTTAATTTCTACGGTTGGGGTCTACGGACTATAGAAAGTTCTACGACCATAGACCGATGACCGTAGGTCCAAACCATAGAAGGGTTCAACAATTATTTTTAAGAGGTTTTTGGTCTTTTCTCTATGTGTTTAATGCCAAAGCTATGTCATTTCGACCCCTATTCTAAGCCCTATAAAAGCATTTTAATTCCTAAAACTACCCATTCTAAAATCACTCTCCTAATTCCCAAATCCCAACTAAATTCATCCTGTCCAATTCTCTCTCAATCTATGAAAGAAGAAGCTAGGGTTTCAAGGTCAAGTCTCAATTTCACCATAGATTTTGGTCTTTGATCATCAAGGTGTCTTAGTATTCAGCAATGGAGTTCTTTCCTCCATTGGGTTCCCATGATCTTCCAATTTCACAAGTTCAATTCTCCAATTAAAGTTAGGGTTTTTTTCAATCTTCATGGGTTCTTTTCGATCATGATCCAACAGCCTATTTTCTATCTTCTAATGTATGAATTGAAGTTTTATATGATTTTGAGTTGAATTCATATGAACCCATGCATGATCCATGATTTTTGGACTATGAACACATGATAAAGCTTATGAACTATGAAACATGATTTTATAAAAATATGTATGCTTTTATGACATTGGATGTTTATGACTTGAGGATGCTTTTAGATGAAAGTGTCAATAAAATTGTGAATGGATTTCTCAAATGAGGATGCATAAGGTTGAAAGATTTTCTCACCTAAGTTGAATCAATATTTAAGGAGCTATTCTAAATGACTTTAGCTTGGATTGGTTGCTTAATTATGCCCTTCAATGAACGGTGAAATGAATATGATTAATGACTATTTCGTGGGATTTTACATAGCACTGAGAGGATATTGAGATGGAGGCTCTCCCATTAGTAACGGTCGGGTCTCTAGTAGCAATCTTGTTGTCCCTAACTACGTTCCCTCATAGGTTTTCTTTAGTGATATAGCTAGTGGATCCATCTAAGCTAGAAGAATAAGGTTGTTGCCTTGGCAAGAAATGACATCTCTCTTCGGTTTGGGATAGACACCGGATTCCATGTTTTAGCTCATATGGTATATATCAGTTAATGGTAAAAATCCCACAATAATGAACTAGGTTACTTCCGAGTATCTCACAAAGTGTTTTAAATATGTTAAGCTTGCATTGACCATGATTATGACTTGTGTTTTCTAACACTTTTATCTTATGATTTAGCTTGGTCATTGCATGTCATGTAAAGTCCTTTTAGCATGATTTCATACCTTTTATGCATTTTTAGCATACTTAGTACATTCCATGTACTAATGCATACTTGTGCCTACAATGTCTCACTAATGTAGGATTTGACGCTCCTACCTCGCATACTTGTGGCTAGTTGATCTCATTGATAATTCAAATATCAAGAGTTGGTGAGTTTTCATGTTCCAATGACCATAAGACTTTTATTGCATTCTTTACTTTAGTTTTCATACATTTGTACATAGTGTATGGGTTACATTCCAACCACTTCTTTGATGTATTAGATGGCTTGTTGAGACTATGTTAGACTTTTAGTTTTGTCAAACTCTTTTGATATGAAAATGCTACTTTTCAAATATTTATATCTATTATCTTGTATGATGTATACTAAGTGACTTGTGTAGAGTCTTTGAGGGTTCCATACGCCATGTTACACCTAGGGTATACTCTAGGTTGTGACAAACATGGTATTCAGAGCACAAGTTTTAGAAAGGTCCTAGGATGTCTCAAAAGCCACGTCGAGTAGAGTCATGTTCATGAGTGTGAAGCATGCCACATTTATGAATAGGAGGCTATAAGATACTTAGGAAATTCCACTTCTTTCATTACTCTAAAGTTGTGCCATAGAGTCTATCTCTATAAAGATCTTTCTCACAAATAGTGTTCGATCCTTTTCAGGATATGACCCCTAGAAAAGAGCATATGTTAAAAGGAATGCGGGTAAGAATGTGGGACAAGAAGCTCCTCAAATTTCGGCTGATCCTTTGGCCGAGGAAGTGACTAATGCAGAGATCAGATCCGCTTTCAAAGTGTTGGCTTAAGCTATGACGGCTCTAGCAAATAGAGAGGCTAATGTGCCCGTGAACCCAAATGTGGGTATGGCTCTGGCAAGGATAAAGGACTTCACTAGGATGAATCCTCAAGAATTTCATGGTTCTAAGGTTGATAAGGATCCTCAAGAGTTCATTGATGAGGTTTACAAGATAGTGGGAATCGTGGGAGTGATGCCGGTGGAATAGGAGGAATCGGCCGCTTATCAACTTAAGGGTGTTGCTCAAGTTTGGTTCAACCAATGGAAGAAAGAGAGGGCGGTTGATGCGGATCATCTTGATTGGGAGAAGTTTAATGTTGCTTTTCTTGATATGTTCTTTTCCCTTGAGATGAGGGAGGCAAAAGTAGTTTAATTCATCAACCTTCATCAAGGAAATATGAGTGTGAAGGAGTATACTTTGAACTTCACTCAATTTGCTAGGTATGCTCCAACTATTGTTGCCGACTCTAGGGCAAGGATGAGTAAGTTTATTTCGGGTGTGTTCAAAATAGTGGTTAAGGAATTTCATTCCACCATGCTCATTAAGGAAATGGATATTTCCCATTTGATGATTCATTCCCAACAAATAGAAGTGGAGAAGCTTAAGGAAAGATCTAGAGAGGTAAAGAGGGCAAAGACCAATGATTGTGACTTTTCACATTCGAGGTCCAATAGACATGGTCGTTCTAGATTTCGACAAAGGTTCTCTGGTCAAGGTTCCTCTAATGCTCCGACTCTTAAGTGCAACAAAGATAGAGTGTCTAACCCTAAGCCTATAGGAAGAAATGGTAGTGATAAGAGGATTGTGAGTAGAGGTGATATTACCCATTTCACATATAACGATGGTTAAAATGAGGAATATACATGTAAACCATCGTGCTTCATTTAGTTTACATGAGAACATGAGTGAATCACTTGCAGACTCTTAGTTAAATAATTTGGAAACCTTTTTCACTCCATATCTCTCTTACGATGAAGATACAAAGATGATATTGAGAAAGATGCCAAAATTGAGAAAACTGAGTTGCATATTTTCAGGGACATGTGATTATTTAGTGAAAGTGAAGGGAAGGTGTGTTCTCTTTCCCAGATTATAGTTTCTAAGTCACCTTGAATACCTCAAGCTTGTCTCCAACACCTATCCAGCTAAACTTCCACATGTCTTCAGCTTTCCCTCAAGACTTAGGGAATTGACTCTGTCAAAGGTTCATCTACCATGGAGCCAAATCTCGAGTATTTGAGAACTTCCTAACTTGGAGATTCGAAAGTTACTTCTCAGAGCCTTTGTAGGGGATAAATGGGAAGTGAAATACTCAGAGTTCCGTGAACTCAACTACTTAGAATATATAAAAAATAATAGTTTTTTTTAAAAAATATTTTTATATATGTCAAAAAAGATTTAAAAATAATTAAATAGGAAAAAATAAAATAAAATATAAAAAAAACTACCAAACACAATTCCTCTTGCACAAATGAGTTTCAAATGTCAAAAAGAAGAGTTTTCAATAAAGAAATTGATTTTTTTATATGTTAAAATTTTTTTGAAAAATAATTATAAATGAAAAAAATAACAAAACACAATTCCGCTTTCACAAATGAGTTTCAGATGTAAAAAATAATAGTGTTCAATAAAAGAATTGAATTTTTTTATATGTCAAAATTTTCCAAAAAATAATTAAATAGAAAAATTAAATAAATATAAAAAATCACCAAACACAATTCCACTTTCACAAATGAGTTTCAAATCTCAAAAATAAAAGTTTTCAATAAAAAAATTGTTTTTTTAATATATCAAAATTTTCTGAAAAAATAATTAAATAGGATAAAAAATTTAAAAATAAACAAAACCACCAAAAACAATTTTACTTGCACAAATGACTTTCAAATATAAAAAATAATAGTTTTCAAAAAGAAAAAAAAAATTAAAATGTCGAAATTTTCTGAAAAAATAATTAAATAGGATTTTTTTAAAAAAATGTATAAAAACACCATCAAATATACTTTGACTTGAGCGTGAGCGCCTCGGCCGATGTCGTCTGGGTGATGGGCACATGGGCGTAGGCTTGTTTGTGGGCATCAGTCGATGCCACTTGGCTGATGAGAGCAAGGGCCTACCTTTGTGTGCGAGCCTTGGCCGATGTCGCATGGCCAATGTGCGTAGGGGGCTGCCAATGTAGCCTTGGCAATGTGTGCATGGGCCTACCATTGTGCGCAAGCCTCAGCTGATGTAGATTTTTTGACATGCGTAGAGCTCTATTGGTGTCGCCTAAGTGATGCGCACAGAGGCCTGCCTTGTGCCCAGGCAACGACACATGTTGCTTAACCGATGTACGTAGGGGCATACCCTTGTGTACGGGCCTCGACCGATGTCTCTCTACTGATGTGCAAAGGGGTCCGTCGATGTCGCTTGGTTGATACACGTAGGGGCCTAAAATTATGCACGGGCCTCAATCAATGTGTGTAGGGGTCCGCTGATGTTGCTTGGACGATGCGTGTAGGGGTGTGTTGTTGTGCATAGGCCTAGGCCGATGTACGTAGGGGTTTACCGATGTTGCTTGAGTGATGCGCGCAGGGGCCTGCCATTGTCGCTTGGCGATGCGTAGAACAATGTACCATTGTACATGGGCCTCGATCGATATCTCTTCATTGATGTGCACAGTGGTGCACTGATATCACGCACGGGCAAGACATTATGCGCGGGAGCTGACCGATGTCACTTGATTGACAAGCGTAGGGGCAGACCATTGTGTGCGGGCTTCGGCCGATGTGGGTAGGGGTTCGGTGATACCACCTAAGTAATGCCCGTGGGGGCTTACCTTTGTGCATTGGCCTCAACCAATGTCGCTTATACGATGTGTGCAGGGTCTCCGACGTCACCTAAGCGATGCATAGAGGCCTTGCCTTGTATGCAGTCATCAATCGATGTGCACAGGGCTTGCCTCTTCCAATGTGCGTAGGGGTTCCCTGATGCTTCTTGGAAGATGCACGCTGGGGTCTACCGTGGTGCACGAGCCTCGATTGATGTCGCTTGGCATAAGTGCACAACAATCTGCCATTGTGCATGAGCTTAAGCAAGTATCATTTGGGCAACGTGTACAGGGGTTTGCCGATGTCATCTACGTGATGGACACTTCATTAAGGCCTGACCTTGTGTGCGGGCATCGACTGATCTGGCTTGGCCGGTGTATGCAGGGCCTATCATTGTATGTGGGCCTCAACTGATGTCGCCTGGCTGATGTGTGTAGGGGTCTACTAATGCCGCCCTTGCAATGCACGTAGGGGCATGACATTGTGCACGGACCTTGGTCAATGTTGCTTGGCCGACATCCATAGGGGTTTGCCGATGTCGCCTAAACGATACACATAGGAGCGTGATCTTATGCACTGGCATCAGCCAATGTCACTTGGCTGATGTGCGCTGGGGCCTGCCGTTGTGTGCAGGCACTAACCGATGTGCGTAGGGGCCTGCTGTTGTGTACGGGCCTCGTCTTATGTCGCCTGGCCAATGTGCACAGGGGTCTACCTATCTCGCCTTGGCGATGTTTGCAGGGGCATGCCATTGTGCATGGGCATCGACCGATGCCGCTTAGCTGACGTCCGCAAGGGTCTATCGATGTCGCCTAAACGATACACACAAGGGCCTGATCTTATGCACGGGCATCAACCAATGTGCGTAGGGGTATGCCATTGTGTACGGGCTTTAGCCGATGTCGCTTGGCAGATATGCGTAGGGTCCTGCTGTTGTGTGTGGGCCTCAGTCGATGTCGTTAGGTCTATGTGCACAGGGATCTATCGATGTCTCCTAGGCAATGCACATAGCGGCCTACCGATGTGACGTGGGCTTTAGGCGATGCGTGCAAGGGGCTGCCGATGTGACGTGGGCTTTAGGCGATGCATGCAAGGGGCTGCCGATGTGACCTAGTAGCTGCCTGATCTGAGGCCAAAAATATATTTTCTTATCATTAATTGCCTCATATTTATTATTTATATTTGTCCCTTTTTAGCATGAATTTTATGGATTGTGCTAAATAGTATATTTTATTTGTAGGACTGAATTGGTGTGAAGATGAAAAAGTTTGGAGCTAAAACGAATTAAAGATAGAAGATTATAGAAGAAAATCAAGCAGACAGCTTAATGGAATAAATTCAATATAATAATGTATAATATAAAGTGCACTGCCGAGTTCGCATGTGCGATGGCATATTTCTACTCCTCCCGACATGTCACTTTGCAATAGGATTGCACTCGACATCCCAAAAAACCTATAATAGTGACATTGTTATTTGGCACAAATTAGCCCTTGGCATATGATTAGGCATTTGAAATGCACTTGACGATGTGGAAAACCTCTAATATCTAGATCTGTATTGGGTGTGGGCATCGCATTCGACAAGTTATTGGACAACATAGTTCAACACTTAGCTGCCGCTGGCGTTGACATAGCTCAACCTTGGCACTGCCCGATGTCACCTAGGCATTGCTAAGGTCGCATGTGTGTTGACATCTTCCTACGTATCAGCATGCAGATGGCGGGCGCATGCATCGCTTCTAGCCCAGCAAGCGGACGGTAGGCATGAAACCCAGGCTGAAGTGTCCTCGGCCTAATGGCTTCGGGCGCAACTTGCTTTCAAAAACTTAATTGTTCACTAGATTTTGCAATTCACAGGAAGTATCGCAATTCACTACATTCTTCATCGATGCAAGAGCTTAGATATCCGTTGCCGAGAGTCGTTTGTGTTTCAAAAGAAATACACATCCCCCAATGCACTCTACAGATTGGGTGCGAGGGGCAGGCTATCACTTTACAATCCTTGGCATTTTATGTGCAAGAATTTGTTAGTCGCCCGACAGTGGCGTGAGTGCGCACACCGAGGATGGGAGGGAGACCTACAGGCGGAGGGCCTTGGCACCCTAGCCGCGCATCACCCTCGAGTGTTCAAACATGTTCGTAGGTCATTCTACTTTGTAGGTTTCGATATTGATCCTTCTACATGTTCACCTACATAAACCTTGTTACGATTTCTCATTCCTCTAAATGATAAGGTTCGATGGAATTCTCGCAATGTCGCGGGTAGTGAATCGCCCATGTCACCGCGATCTGAGCATTTCACCGGATCATTCGATTGGTAGGAGCAACATGCATTTTATATAAAGGGCAAGGACATAGTCAAATACAATTTCGCTTGCACAAATGAGTTTCAATGATAAAAAATAATGGTTTAAAAAAAATTATTTTTATATATGTCGAAATTTTTCTGAAAAAATAATTAAATAGAAAGAAATTAAAAAATCACCAAACACAATTTCTCTTGCACAAAAGAGTTTCAAATATATAAAAAATAGTTTAAAATTTTTTATATGTCAAAATTTTCCGAAAAATAATTAAATAGTAAAAAAATAAAAACAAATATGAAAAACCACAAAACACAATTCCGCTTTCACAAATTACTTTCATATGTCCAAAATATTAGTTTTCAATAAAAAAAATTGATTTTTTTATAGGTCAAAATTTTTTGTAAAAAATAATTAAATATTTTGACCTATAAACAAATATTTTTAAATAATTAAATATTTAACTATAGGTCAAAAATTTGAAAAAAAAAATATTTTCTTTATTTTCCTATTTTATTATTTTTCATATTTGTTTTATATATGGCAAAATTTTCAAAAAAAAAGTAATTAAATAGTAAATGAAATAAAATAAAGTATAAAAAAACCACCAAACACAATTACGCTTGCACAAATGAGTTTAAATGTCAAAAATAATAGTTTTCAATAAAAAATTGTGATTTTTTTACATATTGAAATTTTATAGAAAAATAATTAAATAGGAAAATAAAGAAAATATAGGATATCACCAAACACAATTCCACTTTCAAAAATGAGTTTTAAATGTTAGAAAATAAAGTGCTCAACAAAATATAAGATATGCACAAGGTACTGCCCTTGTGTGTGTGCCTCGGCCGTTGTCGCCTGGCTGATGTGCAAGGGGTTCGTTGATTTCGCTTGGGTGATGCGTGTAGAGGCCTCAACCGATGTGCATAGGGGTCTGCTGATGTTGCTGGACGATGCGTATAGGGGCATGCTATTGTGATTGGGCCTAGGCCGATGTGCGTAGGGGTCCACCGAGGTTACTTTAGCGATGCACGCAGGGGCCTGCTATTGTCGCTTTGGCGATGCCCACAAGGGTGTCCCATTGTACATGGGCCTCAACCGATACGCTTGACTGATGTGCGCAATGGTCCACCTATATCACATACGGGCCATACGTTATGCGTGGGACCTCACCAAAGTCTCTTGACAGATGTGTGTTGGGGCCTGCCATTATGTGCAGGCCTCAACCAATGTGGGTAGGGCTCCATCGATACCACCTAGGTGATACGCGTACAGGCTTACCATTGTGCATTAGCCTCAACTAATGTCACTAGGATGACATGCGCACGGTCTGTCGATGTCACCTAAGCGATTCATAGAGGCCTTGCCTTGTGCGCGGTCATCAATAGATGTTCGCAGTGCCAGCCATTTTGTCAAGGCCTCGTCTGATATCTCTTTGTCGATGTGTGCAGGGGTTCAGTATCGCAAGCATCGACTGATACGGCTTGGCTGATGTATGCATGGCCTGCTATTGTATGCGGTCCTCAGCCGATGTCGCAAGGCCAATGTGTGCAGTGGTCTGCTAATGCCGCCCTTGTGATGCACGCAGGGGCATTACATTGTGTGTGGGCCTCGGTCGATGTCTCTTGGCCGACATCGACAGGAGTCTGCTGATGTCACCTAAGCAAATACACGTAGGTGCATGATCTTGTGTGCGAGCATTAGCTGATGTCATTTGGCTGATGTGCAAAGGGGTCTGCCATTATGTGCGGGCGTTAACGGATATGTGCAAGGGCCTGCGGTTGTCAACGGGCCACAAATGATGTCGCATGGCCGATGTGGAAGGGATCTGCCGATGTCGCCCTGGCGATGCGCACAGAGGTAGGCCATTATGCCTTGGCTTTGGTCGATGTCGCTTAGCCGGTGTCTGCAGGAGCCTGTCGATGTTGCCTAAACGTTGCACACAAGGACCTGATCTTGTGCGCGGTCATCAACCAATGTGCGTAGGGGCATGCCATTGTGTGTGGACTTTAGCCGATTGCACCTGGCTGATATGCGTAGGGTCCTATCGTTGTGTGCGGACCTCAACCGAAGTCGCCAGGCCTATGTGCGCAGGGGTCTGTCGATGACCCAAGGCGATGCACGTAGCAGCCTGTCGATGTCACGTGGGCTTTAAGCGATAAATGCAACGGGCTACCGATGTCGCCTAGATGCTGCTGAATTTGCATGTGCGTTGACATATTCCTACGCCTCCATACATGTCACATATCATTAGGATTGCACTCGACATTCCAAAAAACTATAATAGTGAAGTCGTTATTTGGAAAAAATATGCCCTTGGCATATGATTAGGAATTAAAAATGCACTCGACGACATGGAAAACCTCTAATTGCTACATCGGTATTGCGTGCGGGCATCGCATTCGATGAGTTATTGGTCAACAGAGTTCAACACTTAGCCGCTGCGGACGTCGACATAGCTCAACCTTGGCACTGCCCGATGTCACCTAGGCATTGCCAAGGTTGCATGTGTGTTGACATATTCCTACGATTCGACATGCGAACGCGGGCGCATGCGTCGCTTCTAGCCCAGCAAGCGGACGGTGGGCTTAAAGCCACGGCAGACGAGCCCTCGACCTAATGGTTTTGGGTGCAACTTGTGTTCAAAAATACAATGGTTTACTAGATTCTGCAATTCACAACAAGTATCGCAATTCACTACGTTCTTTATCGATGCAAGAGTTGAGATATCTGTTGCAGAGAGTCGTTTGTGTTTCTAAAGAAGTACACATCCCCAAACACACTCTACAGATTAGGTGCGAGGGGCAGGCTAACAATTTACAATCCTTGGCGCTTTATGCGCCAGGATTCATTAGGCGCCCGATAGGAGAGAGAGTGCACACGCCGGGGAAGAGAGGGAGACCTACAAGTCGGGGGCCTGGGCACCCTAGCCGCGCGTCGCCCCTGAGTGTTCAAACATGTTCGCGGGTCGTTCTAGTTTGTAGGTTTTGATAATGATCCCTTTGCATGTTCACCTACATAAACCTTGTTACAACTTCTCATTCCTCTAAAGGATAAGGTTCAAAAGACTTCTCGATACGTCGCGTGCAGCAAATCGCCCATGTCACTGCGATCTAAACATTTCACTGGATCATTCGATTGATAGGAGCAACGGGCATTGTGTACATAGGGCAGGGACATGGTCAAATACAATTTCACTTGCACAAATGAGTTTCAAATATAAAAAATAATAGTTTTAAAAAATATATTTTTATACACGTCAAAATTTTCCGAAAAATAATTAAATAGAATAAACAAAAAAAAACACCAAACACAATTCTACATGCACAAATGAGTTTCAAATATAAAAATAATAGTTTTTTAAAAAATTAAATTTTCATATGTCAAAATTTTCTCAAAAAATATATAAATAGGAAAAAAAATAAAAACAAATATGAAAAAACCACCAAACACAATTTTCCTTAGACAAATGAGTTCAAAATATATAAAATAATAGTTTTCAAAAATAATTATTTTTATATATGTCAAAACTTTTTGAAAAAAAAATTAAATAGGAAAAAATAAAAGAAAATATAAAAAAGCCACCAAACACAATTATGCTTGCATAAATGAGTTTCAAATGTAAAACATAATAGTTTTCATATGTCAAAATTTTGTGAAAATATTATTAAAGAGGTAAAAAAATAAAAGAGAATATAAAAACCACAAAACACAATTCCGCTTTCACAAATGAGTTTCAAATGTCTCAAATAATAGTGTTTAGTAAAAATTTGATTTTTTATATGTCAAAATTTTCAGAAAAATTAAATAAAGAGGAAAAAAATAAAAACAAATATGAAAAAACCATCAAACACAATTCCACTTTCACAAATGAGTTTGAAATAAAAAATAATTTTTAAAAAATAATTATTTTAATATATGTCAAAAAAAAATTTAAAAAGTAATTAAATAGTAAATGAAATAAAATAAATTATTAACACCAAACATAAATCCGCTTGCACAAATGAGTTTCAAATGTCAAAAATAATATTTTTCTATAAAAAAATTTGATTTTTTATATATCAAAATTTTTCAAAAAAATAATTAAATTGAAAAACAAAAGAAAATATGAAAAAACCGTCAAACACAATTTCACTTTCACAAATGAGTTTCATATGTAAAAAATAATAGTGTTCAATAATTTTTTTGATATTTTTATATGTCGAAATTTTCTGAAAAAAAAAGAAAATATAAAAAAAACCACCAAACACAATTCCTCTTTCACAAATAAGTTTCGAATGTCAAAAATAAAAGTTTTCAATAAAAAAATTTGATTTTTTTATATGTCGAAATTTTCTGAAAAATTTTTTGAAAACAATACCACTAAACAAAATTTTACTTGCACAAATGACTTTCAAATATAAAAAATAATACTTTTAACAAGAAAAAACTATTTTGTTAAATGTCAAAATTTTCCAAAAAAATAATTAAATAGGAATTTTATTTTAAAAAATATATAGAAACAACACCAAATACAATTCAGCTTGCAAAAATAACTTTCATATAACAAAAATAAAAGTTTTCAATTTTTTTTATATTGAATTTTTTCTAAAAATAAGCAATTACATATACCAATGTTGGGTGGGCACGAGCGCCTCGATCGATGTGGCCCAGGCGATGGGCGAATGGGCCTGTGCTTGTGCATGGGCATCAGTCGATATCACTTGGCTGATGAGTGCAAGGTTCTACCATTGTGTGTGGGTCTTGGCCGATGTCGCATGGCCGATGTGCATAGGGGTCCGCCGATGTAGCCTTGGTAATGTGCGCATGGACCTACCGTTGTGCAAGAGCCTTAGCCGATGTAGCTTTTTAGATGTGTGTAAGGCTCTTTCGATGTTTCCTAATCGATGTGCACAGAGGTCTATCCTTGTGCGTGGGCAATGACACATGTCGCTTAACTGATGTGCACAGGGGGCCTACCCTTTTGTGCGGGCCTCGGCCGATGTCGCATGGCCAATGTGCAAAAGGGTCTGTTTATGTCACTTGGGTTATGCACGTAGGGGCATGCCATTGTGCACGAGCCTCAAGCAATGTGTGTAGGGGTCCACGGATGTTTCTTGGACGATGCGTGATAATAATCAAACAAGGAAAAGGAAACAAAAGAAAGAAGGATATGTGGATTAATATTCAAGCTATTGAAATTATGGGCAACAAGGGGCTAAAACCCTCACCTTCCAAATTACTTCAACAACCTAAACTCAATGCAAGGAAGAATAATCAAATGAAACCAAGAATCACAAAATGGTAACACTTTGATTAATCAAACCCAAGAAGTTAGAAATCTCAAGAGTTCACCTAAATTACTCACTAATTACTTACTAAGAAGATACTACAATTTGAGAGTCAATATTCAACATAGTCCAAGTCTACCAAAATGATAAAAACTACTATTTATTCTAAGGAAATAAAGACGACACTTCTTTGGCAATTTTACCCTTAATGAGATAAGGGCCTTGTCTTCTTTTGTGAATTCTTGAATTTATGAAATGGCCATTGTTGCTTCCAGTTGCACACGCAAGTGTACGTGGTCGCAGAAGTAATAAGTGGCTCTTTAAGAACCGGAATATCGAACCCACAGAGACTTGTCAATTAACTATTTACTAAATTATACTAGTCTAATTATTTATTTAAGAGTGTCAAAAGAAATAAAATAATGCCCTAAGATTAACTTACAGTGATTGCGACAATTCCAGGGCTGCAGCATGCATAGGGTTTCATGTATCGCATCTCATGTAATTAACTAACTAAGGTTATCAAATTACTGATTTACAGGGTTGATTTTATGATCATGATCTCTCGACCTCTAATCGCCTACTCCAACTAGCTGTCTAACTACATCGTTGAGCGGGGATAAGTCCTAATTGGCGAGCATTTATATGTCATCCTGTTTCGTAACCAAGCGAGGTGTTCGTCCGGGCGACGAATCTAAACAAAGTTAGAACAAGCTCTTTGCATTCTTTGGTCTATCTACCTCTTTATCGAGTCCAAGAATAGACAATAGATTTATTTCTATGGTGATCAAGCATGAAATACTGAATACAAAAGTAATTTAAACGATAACCAACATTAATTCAAAACAATTTCAACAATTACCCATAAGGGTCTTTAGCTACTAATACCTAAGAAAAAGAAGAAGAAAAGAACTAAAAAGTATTGACAATTTTTCCTTACAAAGTGTCTTCCTTCAAAAGTCTCTCAGTCTTTTTTTTTCTCCTCTATCCCCAATAATTATTTCTATGAACTATTTATAGATGTTGAAAACCCTGAATAAAATAACTGAGTCCAAAACAAATTAGGAACCCAAAACCAAAACGGAATTGGATTCCTACGTGAAAATGTGCCGCCTCAAACTTTCCATATATATAAATATTAATATAATATTCAATTTAATCCATTAAGCTGCCTGCTTGATTTTCCTTCTTCAATCTTTCATAATTAGTTCATTTTAGCTCCAAACTTCTTCAACTTTGTACCAATTTAATCCTACAAATAAAATACACTATTTAGCACAATCCATAAAATTCATGCTCAAAAAGGACAAATATAAATAATAAATATGAGGCAATTAATGATAAGAAAATATACTTTTGGCCTCAGATCAGCCATTTGCACACATGCCTCTTTCCTTTTTCCTTCTCATTTTGATGGACCTTCAACACATTGTATGTCCTTCTTTGGTGACCTTCAAGATCCTCTAATGCTTCCTTTTTCATGAATATTGCTTGTAAGTCTTGGAGATCCTTTTCTTGACTCCGTGTGAATGGTCTTGAGGGGTACATGCCATTCATGTTAGTGTCATCCATGCTTCCCATGTTATTATCCTCCCCTTCTTGAAGATGATTCGTCCTCGAATTCAAAGGATCACCTAGAACACAAGGAGATAAATCACTAACATTGAAAACGCTATGAACATTATACTCACTTGGTTGGTCAATCATGTAAGCATTGTCATTGATTTGCTTGAAGACTTTAAAGGGTCCATACCCTCTTGGGCTTAGCTTCCCTTTTCTTACTTGTGGAAATCTCTCCTTTCATAAATGCATCCATACCCAATCATTCAAATTGAAGATTACTTCCTTTCTCCCTTGATTCTTTCGAATGGCCACCTTTGAATTGTTGTTTTCAATGGCTTCTTTAACCTTGGCATGAATGTTCATATTATCCTTCACCCTTTACTTGGCCTCTAGGCTCACAACAACATTGCTAAACAAAGGAGTCATGGTTAATGGAAACAAAGGTTTAAAACCATAGCATGCTTCAAATGGAGACATTCCAATAGAGGAGTGGAAAGATCGATTATTTGCAAATTCAATCAAGGGTAAACGGTCTTCCTAAGTTGTTGGGGTTCCTATAATCATGCATTGAAGCATCCTTCCAAGAGTCTACTTCTGTTTGTCCATCCGTTTGGCGATCGCAAGAAGTAGAGAACATAAGTTGGGTACCAAGTGTACCCCATAGACTCTTCCAAAAAAGACTAAGAAACTTGGAATCCCTATCACTAACTATGGTTTGAGGGACTCCATGAAATTTAAGCACATTGAGAACAAACAAACATGCTACATGGGATGCATCATTACATTTATGACATAGAATAAAATGAGTCATTTTAGAAAATCTATCCACTACCAAAAATATACTATCATTTCCCCTTTTAGTCCTAGGAAGTCCGAACACAAAATTCATAGAAATATCTATCCATGGACCATTAGGAGTAGGAAGAGGAGTATACTTACCTTGGGGCCTAGTTGTCAGTCCTTATCACGTTTGGCTTGCTTGCATTCTAGACATTGTCCACAAATCTGCTCCACATCATGCTTCATCTTGGGCCAAAAGAATTTCTCCTTAAGAATGTCAAGTGTTTTAGGTACCCCAAAGTGTCCAATCAATCCAATGTCTTACTATACACAAGTATGTCATCAAAATACAACCACAACAAACTTTTTGATTAAAGGTTTGATAACATGGCTCATCAATCTCATGAAAGTGCTTGGGGCATTTGTCAACCCAAATGGCATCACAAGCCATTCAAACAACCCAAACTTTGTCTTGAAGGCTGTCTTCCACTCATCACAAATTTTCATACGAATTTGATGATACCTACTTCAAAGGTCAATCTTAGAGAAAACAATAGAACCACATAGCTCATCAAGCATATCATCAATCTGAGGAATGGGATGTTAATACTTCACCGTGATCTTATTTACGGCTCTACAATCAATACACATTCTCCAAGTGCAATCTTTTGTTTGGAACAAGAATTACTAGTATGGCACAAGGACTTAGACTTTCTTTGATCAACCCCTTTTCAGGAAGCTCTTCCACTTGCCTTTGTAGCTCTTTGGTTTCTTCCGAATTACTCCTATATAACTTTTCACTCAAGAAAGCTAATGGTTTTCCTTCTTGCATGATATACAACACTCGAATCATAACATTCAATTTCAAAGGCCTTATCAAAGTTGGGTAGTTGGAGCAAGGGTGAAGGGCTCAACATCGATTTCAAGGCTTGAAAAGACTTCTCTTAGTGTGGTATCTTCATGCGGGCAACTCATCCGGAAAAAGCAATCTTGTCCTGAAATGTCTTACTATACACAAGTATGTCATCAAAATACAACCACAACAAACTTTTTGATTAAAGGTTTGATAACATGGCTCATCAATCTCATGAAAGTGCTTGGGGCATTTGTCAACCCAAATGGCATCACAAGCCTTCAAACAACCCAAATTTTGTCTTGAAGGCTGTCTTCCACTCATCACCCAGTTTCATACGAATTTGATGATACCTACTTCAAAGGTCAATCTTAGAGAAAACAATAGAACCACATAGCTCATCAAGCATATCATCAATCTGAGGAATGGGATGTTAATACTTCACCGTGATCTTATTTACGGCTCTACAATCAATACACATTCTCCAAGTGCAATCTTTTGTTTGGAACAAGAATTACTAGTATGGCACAAGGACTTAGACTTTCTTTGATCAACCCCTTTTCAGGAAGCTCTTCCACTTGCCTTTGTAGCTCTTTGGTTTCTTCCGAATTACTCCTATAAGCAGGATGATTGGTTTGGTGCTCAATTCCCCTCAAGTGTGGTAATCATGCGGGCATCTCATCCGGAAATAGCTCATCATAGTCTTGAAAAAGAGAAGAAATAATACTAGGCAAAGTGCTAGTATCTTGGTTAGCATGCAACAAAAGGTTGGCGTTGACTAGGCACACAAGATAGCATTCCTCATCCACACCCTTTAAACATTTTCTTGGATTTGCTGTCATGCACATGTTCTTCTTATTTTTAGCCAAGGCACTTCCCTCCTTTTTCCTCCTCCACCCTTATTCTCTCCCGAAGCTACTTTATAGCACGATAGTCCTCACTCACTTGATATGGAGTGAGAGGTGCAAGCGCATACTTCTTACCTTCAATCACGAAACTGTATTTGTTGGATCTCCCTTGGTGCACAACATCTCTATCAAATTTCCAAGGTCTGCCCAACAATATGTGACACGCCAACATGGGAACAACATCACAAACCAATTCCTCATTGTACTTGACCACACTAAACCGAATACTTTCTTGTTTGAGGACCTTCCTCTCTCCACTCTCATTGAGACATAGTAGGTTGTAAGAATTGGGATGCTTGCTTGTTGGTATTTTCATACGCTCCACCAAGGAGCTACTCATCACATTGGGGCAACTTCCGCTATCAATGATTAAAGAATGTCATTATCTTTGATTTTGCACCTAGCATGAAATAGGTTCTCCCTTTGGTCAAGTTCTTCTTTTGCAAGGGCTCCCATAATTCTTCTCACAACACATGAAAGATTGACATTCATTTTCAAGTCTTTATCATCATCAAGCAAAGGCTTTCCCTTCTCCATGAAGCAAGCAAAATTCATCCTCTCATCCAACCTTTCTTCTTCATCCCCCGAAGCATCTCCCTCTCCTTCACTCCTATCTCCCCTCCCTCATTATTTTCTTCACCCTCATCTTCATCTTCGGTCCTATATCCATCATGAAGAGAAACAATTGTTCTCCTTTTTGGACACTCACTAGCAACGTGTCCCCTCCCTTGACAAGAAAGCATTGAATTTTAGAGGGACAAGGAAAGTTAGGGTTAACATAGTTACCTCCTTGTGGGTGCTCACTTGCCTTGGATTTGTAATCAAGATTGACTTGAGTAGCTTGAACTGCAGCTTTAGGTTGCTTCCTAGAACTTGTCGTCTTCCAATTATCGCTATCTTTGTCCCATGTGGAAGTTGAAGAACTTTTGGCCTTGTATGACTTTTCTTCTTTCAAATCCATTTCTACCTTTGAGGCATCATGGAAAGACCTTTCAAGAGTCTCATAGTGTTTAAGCTTCAAGGGCTTCAAGATATCATACCTCAAGGTTTCCACAAATTGTATCACTATACATTCCATATTCTCTTCAATTTTAGACTTCATCCACAAGTTCTCAAACTCATCATAATATTCTTCCACACTTTTGGTACCTTGTATCAACATATACACCTTTTTGAGCACCTCTTGGTAGTAGTTTCGAGTCAAGTAACTCAACTCCATAAGTGCGATCAAATGTTGCCAAGTAGGTAACTCATAGTTATGATGGCTCTCTCTTTCCCTCCTCTTGGACTCCCACCAAGTTGATGTGTACCCCTCGAATTGCGTGAGAGCATACTTTGGCTTCAAAGTTTCTGAGTTATTATTTGTGAGAAAGATCCGCTCACTTTGAATTTTTTATTCCAAGAACTCATCGGGGTCACTACTTCCTTTGAACCTTGGATGTGTGACCTTGATAGTGTTCAAGCTCCTCTCTTGATCATTCGTCTCCCTAAATCTATTTCTTCTATTTCCCATCCTATCTCCTTTATATCCCATCCTACCTCCTCTATTTCCATATTCTTGATCCTCCATGCCTTGGTCCCACCCCAAGTTCGCAGGTCGTACTCCTTCCCTTGATACTTCATATCCATCCCTACCCCCATGCTCCCAAAACTCATCATTATTGAACTCCTCATGAATTTCATCATAGAGAGGATTTTGGTATTGGTAGTCTTGGTAGGGCATTTGTGGTGCATTTTGTGGAGGTGATGTGTAGGGTTCATGAAAAGATGCATTGGAAGAATTTTGAAATTGAGTTTGGTATTGGACTTGGTTGGCCACAAAAGAAAGATTCTCTTGTGGAAGGTGATAGAGTTGTGGATTTGGATGTGGCGTAGGTGGTCCTAGGTGGTTTGGAGGGTTGTTGGTCTAGAAAGTGGGGCGTTGGTAGTTTTGGGTTCTGCTTTGTGGAGGAGAACATAGATTATGAGCTTGTCCCGGAGCAAGGGTGGTGGAATACTCTGACATCCTCCTTATCTCCTCATACTCGGGTTGAATTGTTTTCCTTCTATTCTCATTCTCCACCCGTACCAACCTTTCCTTCATACCTCCCATCCTTCCATTCATTTTCGCTACTTGTTTGGAGATGTTTGCGAGGACCTCCATGATGTTCTCCGAGATCTCCCCAATTGGACTTGTATTATACATGATACCTACAAAACTCAACAAACGAGGTTAGTAGCAAAAGCCTCACGTCACTTGTATGTAACTCTCAACTCACCTTGTATGGCGTCATCTCAAAGTTGATAGTGAACTATCTCCGTTCAATCAATTCAAGATCACCTATCCATTGTGATGGAGTGGATTCTTGTGTCTCTTGAAAGAAGGACGACCCAAGAAAATCTTTTGGACTTCAATGAAGAAGTTTATCACGAACTAAGGTGAGTAAAGTAGAAGGAAGAAACACACAAAAACTCCGGCTCAAAATAAACTAAGTAACAAAAGTAGAAGAACTTGCTTGTTGTTACTTAATTTGAAGAATCAAAGAGATGATTTGATGTTTAAAAACTAGTTAATAAGTAATTCAAGATGTTAATTAATTTTTAAATAGTTTAGAAATAGAAGAAAAATGAGTGTGGAAAAAGAAGAAGTGAATTTGGACACTTAGAAAAATTTTAAGACTCAAAGAAGTTCATCACTTGAGAGGGTTTAATTTGGATGATTAAACTAGTTAACAAGTAAATAAAGATGTGAATTAATTGTTAAATAGTTGAAAAATCGAAGAGAAAAAGTGTAAAATAAAATCACGAAGTTTGGACACCTTAGAAAAAATTTTATGTCCAAAAAACATCCAATACTTAGAATTTTTTGGGCTCTTAAGGGAAAACGTGCAATTTTTGATCTCTGAAACTGACGCACACATGCTTCACGTGAGACTAGGCATCACTGATAGGCTGTTTGCTGCGCTGGCTGCTGATGTGATGTCGCGTGGTGCTGGTGTGGCAGATGGCATCTGACGTGGCTGCTGATGTGTCGGCCCTCGTGAAAATTAATTATTTTTTTTTAGATTTTTGATTTTTTTTTTAGATTTTCAAATTTTTTTTTTTTTTTAAATTCCACTAATGGACCCAAACTAACACCTTGACCAACTTTGACTTGAAAATGTTAGATCGAATGTACTTTCTTCCTTCTTTTTCTTCAAGAATAACTTGAAGAACACCTAGAAAACCTACTAATTCCAATACCTTCAAAACAACTCAGAATTAGCTCAACCTTTAGGATTATCTTCTCCTTGACTTAGATAACAAACCCCAATAGTTATTTATATCCAATTTTTCCTCAATCACAAGACCCACTTTCAAAATTTTAAAAGTTTCAAAGTTCAAAACCCTTCAATGGAATCTTCACTTCTACAACTCCAAATCGAATGAAATTTGAAACTTAGACTCAAAAAAACTAGGGAACAAGGATCTAGTGTCAAAAAAAAACAATTCAAAACAAAAAAAAATCGGATTTTTTTGGACAATTTTGGACAATTTTTTTTTTGCAAACCAAGACTAGATTTGTATGAACAAATTTAAACCTAGGTTTCCCTTAATACCAAATGATAGCAATCAACCAAAGAAAAGGAAACAAAAGAAATCTCAAGAGTTCACCATAATTACTCACTAATTACTTACTACGAAGATACTACAATTTGAGAGTCAATATTCAACATAGCCTAAGTCTTCCAAAATGATAAAAGCTACTATTTATACTAAGGAAATAAAGAAGACACTTCTTTGACAATTTTACCCTTAATGAGATAAGGGCCTTGTTTGGCAGTCTTCTTTTGTGAATTCTTGAATTTATGAAATGACCATTTGCACAGATGGCCTCTTTCTTTCTTCCTTCTCATTTTGATGGACCTTTAAAACAATGTATGTCCTTCTTTGGTGACTTTCAAGGTCCTCTAATGCTTCCTTTTTCATGAACATTACATGTAGGCCTTGGAGATCCTTTGCTTGACTCCGTGTTGAACGGTCTTGAGGGGTACATGCCACTCATGTTAGTGTCATCCATGCTGCCCATGTTATCAATGGGCGCAGGGGCCTACCTTGTCACTTGGGTGATACGCACAAGCACGTACCATTGTACATGGCCTCGACCGATATCACTTGACTCATGTGCGCAGTGGTCCAGTGATATCACGCATGGGCCAGAAATTATGCACAGGACCCAATCGATATTGCTTGACTGACATGTGTAAGGGTCTACCATTGTGTGCGGGCCTCGACCGATGTCGCTTGGTTGATGTGGCTAGGGGTCCACCGATACCTCCTAGGTGATATGCGTAGGGGCTTACCATTGTGCATCAGCCTCAACCAAGGTCACTTGGACGACGTACGTAGGGTCTGCCAATGTCACCTAAGCGAAGCGCAGAGGCCTTGCCTTGTGTGCAGTCATCAATCAATGTGTGCTAGGGCTTGCTGTTGTGTAAAGGCCTCATCTGTTATTGCTCTGCCGATGTGCGCAGGGATTCACCGATGCTTCTTAGGAGATAAACGTAGGGGTCTGCCCTTGTGAGCGAGTCTCCGCTGATGTCGCTTAATTGAAGTGCACAGAAGTCTATCGTTGTGCGCGAGCTTTAACTAGTATCATTTGGGCGATGTGCACAAGGGTCTGCCAATGTCACCTTCATGATGGACACTGCATTAGGGCCTGACCTTGTGCACGCGCATCGACTGATAAGGCTTGGCCGATGTGCGCAGGGGGCTGCCATTATGAGCAGGCCTCGACTGATTTCGCATGGCCGATATATGCAGGGATCTACTAATGCTTACCTTGCGATGCATGCAGGGGCATGACATTGTGCGCGGACCTCAGTCAATGTCACTTGGCCGACATCCACAGGGGTCTGTCGATGTCTCCTAAGTGATGCACGTAGGGACGTGATCTTGTGCGTGGGTGTTAGCCGATGTCACTTGGCTGATGTGCACAGGGGCCTGCCATTGTGTGCTGGCCTTGGCCAAAGTTGGATGGCCGATGTGCATTGGGGTATGCTGATGTTGCCCTGGCGATGTGCACAGGAGCATGTCATTGTGCGCGGGCCTCAGCCGATGTCGATTAGCCAACGTCCATAGGGGTCTGTCAATGTCGCCTAAATAATGCACGCAAGAGCCTGCTCTTTTGCGTGGGCATCAACTAATGTGTGCATGGGCATGCCATTGTGTGTGGGCTTTAGTCGATGTCACCTAGTAGGTATGCATAAGATCCTGCCATTGTGTGCGGACCTTAGCCTATGTTGCCAAGTTTATGTGCGCAGGTGGGTTTGTCGATGTCTCCTAGGCGATGCATGCAGCGGCCTGCCGATGTCACGTGGGATTTAAGCGATGTCTGCTAGGAGCTGCCGATGTCACATAGATGGTGTCAAGCTTGCATTTGCGTTGACATATACCTACGCTTCTGGACATGTCACTTTGCATTAGGATTGCACTCGGCATCCCAACAAACCTATTATAGTGACATTGTTAATTGGCACAAATTTGCCCTTGGCATATGATTAGGCATTAGAAATGCACTTGATGACACAAAAAACCTCTAATTGCTACACCGTATTGGGTGTGGGCATCACATTCAACAAGTTATTGGTCAAAGTAGTTTAACACTTAACTCAACCTTGGCGCTGCTCGATGTCACCTAGGCATTGCCAAGGTTGCATGTGCGTTTACATCTTCCTACGGGTCGACATGCAGATAGTGGGTTCATGTATCACGTCTAGCTCAGCAAGCGAACGGCGGGCTTGAAGCCTAGGTAGACGTGCCCATGGCCTAGTGGCTTCGAGCACAACTTGCATTCAAAAACTCAATAGTTCACTAGATTATGCAATTCACAACAAGTATCGCAATTCACTACGTTCTTCATAGATGCAAGAGCTGAGATATCCTTTGCCGAGAGTCGTTCGTGTTTCAAAAGAAGTACATATCCCCTAATGCACTCTACAGATTGGGTGCGAGGGGCAGGCTATCAATTTACAATCCATGGCATTTATGCGCTAGGATTCGGTAGTCACCCAAAGAGTGTGTGAGCGCACACGCTGGGGATGGGAGGGAGACCCGCAGGTGGGGACTTGGGCACCCTAGCCGCACGTCAGTCCTGAGTGTACAAACATTTTTGCGGGTCATTCTACTTTGTAGGTTTCGTTAATGATCCTTCTGCATGTTGACCTACGTAAACCTTTATATGATTTCTCATTCCTCTAAATAATAAGGTTCAATGGCCTTCTCGTGACATCGCAGACATCAAATCGCCCATGTCACCATGATCTGAACATTTCCCTGGATCATTCAATTGGTTGGAGCAACAAATTGTGTGTACAAAGAGCAGAGATGTAGTCTAACACAATTCCGCTTGTACAAATGAGTTTCAGTATAAAAAAATAATAGTTTTCATCAAATCGCCCATGTCACCATGATCTGAACATTTTGGATCATTCAATTGGTTGGAGCAACAAATTGTGTGTACAAAGAGCAGAGATGTAGTCTAACACAATTCCGCTTGTACAAATGAGTTTCAAGTATAAAAAAATAATAGTTTTCAAAAAACATTATTTTTATATATGTTGAAATTTCTTTTTAAAATAATTAAATAGAATTAGTATTAAAAAAAAAGCACCAAACACAATTCCAGTTAGAAAAATGAGTTCAAAATATAAAAAAAATAATAGTTTTAAAAAAATTATTTTTATATATGTCGAAATTTTTTGAAAAAATAATTAAATAGGAAAAATAGAGAAAACAAAAACCACCGAATACAATTCATCTTGTATAAATGAGTTTTAAATGTCAAAAATAATAGTTTTTAATTAAAAAGATTGATTTTTCTATATGTCAAAATTTTTTGAAAAAATAATTAAAGGGGAAAAATATAAAAGAGAATATAAAAAACCCACAAAACACAATTCAACTTTCACAAATGAGTTTCAAATATCAAAAATAATAGTTTTCAATAAAAACAAGTAATTTTTTTATATGTCCAAATTTTTTAGAAATATAATTGAATAGGAAAACATAAAAGAAAATATAAAAAAACTACCAAACACAATTCCTCTTTCACAAATAAGTTTCAAATGTCTAAAATAATAGTTTTAAGTAAAACAATTTGATTTTTTTATATGTTGAAATTTTTGGAAAAACAATAATTAAATAGGAAAAAATAAAAACAAATATAAAAAAGCCACCAAACACAATTCCGCATGCACAAACAAGTTCAAAGTATAAAAAATAATATTTTTTTTTTAAAAAAATTTTATGTAAAAATTTTCCAAAAAAAGTAATTAAATAAAATAAACTATAAAAAAATCACCAAACACAATTTCGCTTGCACAAGTGAGTTTCAGATATCAAAAATAACAGTTTTCAATAAAACATTTTGATTTTTTATGTATTGAAATTTTTCCAAAAAAAATATTTAAATAGGAAAAAAAATAAAAAATATAAAAAAAATCATCAAACACAATTTCGCTTTAACAAATGAGTTTCAAATGTAAAAAAACTTAGTGTTCAATTAAAAATTATAATTTATTTATATGTCAAAATTTTCCAAAAAAAATAAAAGAAAATATAGAAAAACCACCAAATGCAATTTCACTTTCACAAATGAGTTTCAAATGTCAAAAATAAATATTTCAAATTAAAATTTTTGATTTTTTTAAATGTCAAAATTTTTCAAAAAAATAATTAAATAGGAAATTTTTTAAAAAAATAAACAAAACCACCGAACAAAATTTTACTTGCATAAATTGCTTTCAAAATATAAAACAAAACAGTTTTAAAAAAGAAAATTTTCTTTTTTAATGTCAAAATTTTCTGAAAAAAATTATTAAATAGAATTTTTTTTTTTTTAAGAAAACACTATCAAACATACTTCTGCTTGCAAAAATAACTTTCACATAATAAAAATAATAGTTTTCAATTTTTTTATATCGAACTTTTTCGACAAATAAGCGATGGCATCCACCAATGTCAGGTGAATGTGAATGCCTCGGCCGATGTCGCCTGAGCGATGGGCGCATGCACCTATGCTTGTACATGGGCATATGTCGATGTCACTTGACTTAGAAGCGCAAGGGCCTACTATTGTGTCCGAGCCTTGGCCGATGTCGCATGGCCGATGTGCGTAGGGGTCCACTGATGTAGCCTTAGCGACGTGCACATGGGCCCACCATTTTGTGAGAACCTCTACCGATATAGCTATTTTGATGTGCGTAGGCCTCTAGCGATGTTGCCTAAGCGGTGCATGTAGAGGCCTAGCCTTGTATTTGGGCATCGACACATGTCACTTAACTTATGTGCGTAGGAGCCTGCCCTTGTGTGTGGTTTTTGGCCGATGTCGCCAGGCCAATGTGCGAAGGGTCTATCGATATCGCTTGGGTGATGCGTGCAGGTGCCTGCCATTGTACACGGGCCTTAGTCGATGTACATAAGGTCCGCTAATGTTGCTTGGATAATGCGTGTAGGGGCGTGCTGTTGTGCATGAGCCTAGGCCAATGCGCGTTGGAGTCCACCGATGTTGCTTGGGTGATGCGCACAAGAACGTACCATTGTACATGGACCTCGACTAATATCACTTACCGGATGTGCATAGTGGTCCACTAATATCATGCACATGCAAGACATTATGTGTGGGACTCGACTGATGTCGCTTGACTGACTGCGTAGGGGCAAGCCGCTATGAGCGGGCCTTGGCCGATGTCGCCTGCCGATCTGGGTAGGGGTCCAGCAATACCTCCTAGATGATGCATGTAGGGGCTTACCATTGTGCATTGGCCTCAACCATTGTCCGTTGGATGACGTGCACAGGGTACCGATGTCACCTACCGATGTGGGTAGGGGTCCACCGATACCTCCTAGATGATGCATGTAGGGGCTTACCATTGTGCATTGGCCTCAACCAATGTCTGTTGGATGACGTGCGCAGGGTCTGCTGATGTCACCTAAGCGATGCGCAGAGGCCCTGTTTTGTGCACGGTCATCAATCAATGTGTCTCGCCTGCCGTTGTGTAAAGGCCTCGTCTGATATCGCTCTGCCAATGTGCGCAGGGGCTCACTGATGCTTCTTGGGAGATGCACATAGGAGTCTACCGTTTTACATGAGCCTCGGTTGATGTCGCTTAGCCGTAGTGCACAGCGCTCTGCCGTTGTATGCGAGCTTTAGCTAGTATCCTTTGGGTGTTGTGCACAGGGGTCTGTCGATGTCACCTATGTGATGGACACTGCATTAGGGACTGACCTTATGCACGATCATCGACTGATGTGGCTTGGCAGATGTGCGCAGGGACCGGCCGTTGTGTGTGGGCCCCAGTCGATGTCGCATGGCTGATATTTGCAGGGATCTTCTAATGTCACCCTTGCGGTACACGTAGGGGCATAACATTGAACGTGGACCTCGGTTGATATCGCTTGGCCGATATCTACAGGGTCTGTCAATGTCGCCTAAGTGAGGCACGTAGGGTCGTGATCTTGTTCACGGGTATCAGCCAATGTCACTTGCCTGATGTTTGCAGGGGGCTGCCATTGTGTTTGGGCATAAAATGTTGTGTGCAGTGGCTAGCCGTTGTATACGGGCATTGGTCGATGTCGCCTAGATGATGTGCGCAGGGGTCTTCCATTGTGTGCAAGCCTCAATAGATGTCGCTTAGCCAATAGCCGCAGGGGTCACTCGATGTCACCTCAACGATGCACGCAAGGGCCTGATCTTTTGCATAGGCATCAACCAATGTGCGTAGTGGCATGCCATTGTGTACGGGATTTAGCCCATTTCACCTAACAGAATGTGTAGGGTCCTGCCATTGTGTGCAGGCTTCAGCCGATGTCGCCTAGTCTATGTGCGCAGGGATCTGTGGATGTCTCCTGAGCGTTGCGCGCAGCGGCTTATCGATGTGATGTGGGCTTTAAGCGATGCATGCAAGGGGCTGCCGATGCCACCTTGATACTACCGAGTTCGCATGTTCTTTGATATATTCCTATGCCTCCTGGCATGTAACATTGCATTAGGATTGCACTCGACATCCCAAAAAACCCTGTAATAGTAACATCGTTATTTGGCACAAAATTTCCCTTCACATATGAGTAGATATTAGAAATGCACTGGACGACACAAAAAACTCTAATTGCTACATCGGTATTGGGTGTGGGCATCACATTCAACAAGTTATTGGTCAACATAGTTCAACATTAGCCGCCGCCGACATCGACATAGCTCAACCTTGGCTCTGCCCGATGTCACCTAGGTGTTGTCAAGGTCATATGTGTGTTGACATCTCCTACGCGTCGGCATGCTAACGGCAGGCGCAGGCGTCGCTTCTAGCCCAGCAAGTGGACGACGTCCTTGAAGCCTATAGAGACATGCCCTTGGATTAATAGCTTCGGGTGCAACTTGCATTCAAAATCTCAATGGTTCACTGGATTCTGCTATTCTCAGCAGGTATCGCATTTCACTACATTGTTCACCAATGCAAGAGCTTAGATATATGTTGCCGAGAGTCGTTTTTGTTTCAAAAGAAGTACACATACCCGAATGCACTCTACATATTTGGTGCAAGGGGCGGGCTATCAATTTACAACCCTTGGAGATTTATGCGCAAGGATTCGTTAGTCGCTCGATGAGTGCGCTAGCACGCACGCCGTGGATTGGAGGGAGACCTGCAGGCGGAAAGCTTGGGAACCCTAACCACGCGTTGCCCCCAAGTGTTCAAACATGTTCGTGGGTTGTTCTACTTTGTAGATTTCAATAATGATCCTTCTGCTTGATCACCTACGTAAACCTTGTTACGACTTCTCATTCCTTTAAATAATAAGGTTCAATGGATTTCTCGCGACCTTGCAGGTAGCGAATCACCCATGTAATCGCGATCTGAACATTTCAACGGATCATTCAATTGATAAGAGCAACGGGGAGTGTGTACAAAGGGTAGGGACGTAGACAAACACAATTTCGCTTGCACAAATGAATTTCAAATATAAAAAATAATAGTTTTCAATTTTGTTTATATATGTTAAAATTTTCCAAAAAAAATAGGAAAATAGAAAAAAATACAAAAAAACCACCAAATACAATTCCGCTTGCGCAATAAGTTTTAAATATCAAATATAATTGTTTTAAAAAAATTAATTTTTTTATATAGGTAAATTTTCCGAAAAAGTAATTAAATTGGAAGAAAAGTAAAACAAATATGAAAAAAGCACGAAACACAATTTTGCTTAGACAAATGATTTCAAAATATAAAAAAAAAAGTTTTCATAAAAAAAATATTTTATATATGTCGAAATTTTTTGAAAAATATAATTAAATACACAAAAAGATAAAAACAATTATACAAAACCACCAAACACAATTTCGCTTGCACAAGTCAGATTCAAATGTGAAAAATAATAGTTTTCAACATAAATTTTTGATTTTTTTACATATAGAAATTTTTCAAAAAAAATAATTGAATAGGGAAAAAATAAAAACCGTCAAACACAATTCCGCTTTCACAAATAAGTTTCAAATGTAGAAAATAATAGTTTTCAATTAAAAATTATGATTTTTTTTATGTCGAAATTTTCTGAAAAAAATAACCTAATAGAAAAAAATAAAAGAAAATATAAATAAGCCACCAAACACGATTCAACTTTCACAAATGAGTTCCAAATGTCAAAAATAAAAGTTTCCAATAAAAAGTTTAAATTTTTTATATGTCAAAATTTTTCGAAAAAATAATTAAATAAGAATTTTTTAAAAAAAACTAACAAAACCACCAAAAAATTTTTACTTGCACAAATGACTTTCAAATATAGGAAATAATAGATTTCAAAAAGAAAAATTTATTTTTTAAATGTCAAATTTTCGAAAAAATTTAATAGGAATTTTAAAAATAAAAAAATAAAAACACCACCAAACATGCTTTGGCTTGCAAAAATGACTTTCACATAATAAAAATAAAAATTTTCAATTTTTTTATATCGAACTTTTCTTTAAAATAAGTGATGATATCTACTAATGTAGGGTGGGCACAAGTGGCTTGGTTGATGTCACTTGGCTGATGAGCGCAAGGCCTACCGTTGTGTGTGGGCCTTGGCCGATGTCGCAAGGCCGATGTGTGCAAGGGCCTATCGTTGTGTGTGTGCCTTGGTCGATGTCGCATGGGCAATGTGCATAGGGGTCCACCGATGTAGCCTTGGAGATGTGCACATAGGCCTATGTTGTGCGTGAGCCTCAGCCGACGTAGCTTTTTTGACGTGCGTAGGGATCTACCGATGTCACCTAAGCGATGCACATAGGCCTGGCCTTGTGCGCGGGCATCGACACATGTTGCTTAACCAATGTGCGCAGGGCCTACCCGAGTGTGTGGTCCTATCCCGATGTGACCTGGCCGATATGTGAAGGAGTCTTTCGATGTCGCTTGGGTGATGCGCGCAGGGTCCTGCCATTCTGCGCAGGCCTCTGCCGATATGCGTAGTAGTGTGCTGATGTTTCTTGGATGATGCGTGAAGGGGCATTCTGCTGTGCGTGGGCCTAGGCCAATGTGTGTAAGGGTCTGTCGATATTGCTTGGGCGAAGCATACAGGGACATTCTTTTGTCGCTTGGGTGATCCGTACAAGGGCGTACTATTATACATTCGCCTCGACTGATATCGTTTGACTGATGTGCGAAGTGGTGCACTGATATCACGCACGGGCTAGACATTATGGGCAGGACTTGACTGATGTCTCTTGATTGACGTGCGTAGGGGCCTGCCATTGTGTGCAGGCCTCGACCGATATTGCCTGGCCGTTATGGGTAGAGGTCCGCCGATACCGCCTAGATAATGAACGTAGGGCTTACCATTGTGCATCGGCCTCAACCAATGTCACTTGGATGATATGCGCGGGATTTGCCGATGTCACCTAAGTGATGCGCAGAGGCCTACCCTTGTGCGCGGTCATCAATAGATTTGTGCAGGGGCTTGCCAATGTTTAAAAGACTTGTCCGATATTGCTCTGCTGATGTGTGCACGGGTTCACCGATGCTTCTTGGGAGATGCATAAAGGGGTTTGCTATAGTGCACGAGCCTCGGCTGATGTCGCTTGGCCGAAGAGTACAACAGTCTACCATTGTGCACGAACATTTTTTGGTATCAATTGGGCGACATGCGCATGGGTTTGTCGATGTCACCTACGTGATGGACATTGCATTAGGGCAAGACCTTGTGCACTAGAATCGATTGATGTGGCTAGGCTGATGTGCGCAGGGGCCTACCGTTGTGTACTGGCCTAGGTCGATGTGTGCAAGAGTCTACTTATGGGGCCATTGTGATGCATGGAGGGGCATGACATTGTCCGTAGGCCTCGATCAATGTCGCTTGGCCGACATCCACTGGGGTCTGCTAATGTTGCCTAAGCGATGCACGTAAGGGCATGATCTTATGCGCGGGTATCAACCAATGTCACTTGGCTGATGTGCGCAGGGGATTGCCACTGAATGTGTGCATTAATCCATGTGTGAAGGGGCCTACCATTGTGTATGGGCCTCATGCAATGTCACCTGACCGATATGCGCAGGGGTCTACCGATGTCGCTTAGCCGACGTCTGTAAGGGTCCATCGATGTCGCCTAAATGATGCACGCAAGGGCCTGATTTTGTGTGCGGGCATCAACCAATGTGCGCAGGGGCATGCCATTGTGTGCAATCTTTAGCCGATGTCGAATGGCAGATATGCGTAGGGTCCTACCGTTGTGTGAGGACCTCAACCATTGTCTCCAGGTTTATGTGCGTAGGGTCTGCCGATGTCTCCTGGGCGATGCGCGCAGCGACTTACCGATGTCACGTGGGCTTTAAGCGATGCGTGCAAGTGGCTACCGATTGTCACCTAGATGCTGCGGAGTTTGCATGTGCGTTGACATATTCCTATGCCTCCCGACATATCACTTTGCATAAGAATTGCACTTAATATCCTAAAAAACCTATTATAGTGACATCGTTATTTCGCACAAATTTTCCTTTGGCAAATGATTAGGCATTAGAAATGCACTCGACGACACAAAAAACCTTTAATTGCTGCATCGGTATTGGGTGCGGGCATCATATTCAACAAGTTATTGGTCAACATAGTTCAACACGTAGCCGCCGCCAACGTCGACATAGCTCAACCTTGGTGCTGCCCGATGTCACCTAGGTGTTGCCAAGGTCGCATGTGTATGGACATCTTCCTATGGGTTGGCATGCAGACGGTGAGAGCATGCGTCGCTTCTAGCCCAGCAAGAGGATGATGCACTTGAAGCCTAGGCCAACGTGCCCTCAACCTAATGGCTTCAGGCGCAACTTGCTTTCAAAAACTCAATGTTTCACTGGATTCTACAACTCAAAGCAAGTATCGCAATTAACTACGTTCTTCATCGATGCAAGAGCTTAGATATATGTTGCCGAGAGTCTTTTGTGTTTCAAATGAAGTACACATCCCCCAACGTACTCTACAAATTAGGTGCGAAGGGCAGGCTTTCATTTTAAAATCCTAGGCTCTTTATGCGCCAGGATTCGTTAGTCGCCTGACTAGTGCGTGAGCGCACACACTGGGGACAGGAGGGAGACCCGCAGGCCCCCTTCTTGAAACTCTAGCCGCGTGTCGCCCTTGAGTTTTTAAATATGTTCACGGGTCGTTCTATTTTGTTGGTTTCGATAATGATCCTTATGCATGTTCACATACGTAAACTTTGTTAAACCTTCTCATTCCTCTAAATGATAAGGTTCAACGGACTTCTCGCGACGTCGCGGGCAGCGAATCACCCTTGTCAATACAATCTGAACATTTCACCGGATCATTCGATTAGGAAGAGCTAAGGGCACTGTGTGCAAAGGGTAGGGATGTTATCAAACATAATTCTGCTTGCACAAATGAGATTCAAGTATAAAAAATAATTGTTTTCCAAAAAAAATTATTTTTATATATGTCAAAATTTTCTAAAGAAAATTAAATAGAAAAAAATAAAAAAAACCACCAAACACAATTCCACTTGTAAAAATGAATTTCAAATATAAAAAATAATAGTTTTAAAAAATTTTGATTTTTTTATATGTCAAAATTATTCGAAAAAATTAAAAAAAAATAATAAAAAACCACCAAAAACAATTTCGATTAGACAAATGAGTTCAAAATATATATAAAAAATATATATTTTCAAAAAAAAATTATTTTATGTATATCAATTTTTTTTGAAAAAAAAATTTAAATAGGAAAAAAATTTAAAAAACATAGAGAAAAGACATAAAGTAACACCTGAAGTTGTCTCGAATTTTCAAAAAAACACCTTAACTATGTGAGTGTCCTATTACCTCCCTTACCAATTTTGAATTAATATTTTTACATCATTATTCGTCCAGTCCCAGATTTTAAAATGCAAGTGTTGTCAAACACAAATCATTACGTGACATGTATTAATTGAATTTAAAATATTTTTTTTCATTTCAAGTTCTTCTTTATTCTTTTTCTCTCTCTTTTACTTTTTGACTTATTTTATTTTGTATTACTTTAAAAATAATTTCATCTTAAATTTCACTTTACCTTCCACCCCACCCATCCTCACATTCAAGTTGAACCTCTCCCTCCATTTTCTTTCTTTCTTTCTTCTTCTTCTTCTTCACCTTCCACCCTTAGATCACCCCACCCTCACGTCAAGCTGAGCCTCTCCCACAATGACCAAATTCATGTTGAGTTTAATCCAAGGGTACATAAGACTTTGAATACTAGAGATATCTTTGTTCATATCGATGATGCTACTCAAGTAATTTTGATCAAGGTAGCATTTGAAACATCTGTTTATGATGATTCCGAAATTTCAAATCAAGAAATCACTCTATACGCTCTATTTTTTAATCCGAAAAATATTTCTAGATGGGGTGCTGCACCAAAGGTGTTTGGAAGAGAAAAGGAGATTAACAGGAGTGGACCGAAATTTGATATATGGGTTTATCAAATTGTTCAAAATGTAAAAAATATTTACATAAAGTTTTAAAATTGAAGAGAGCTAAATTAATAGTAGTAAAAGAAGGAAGATGGAGCTATGGTAAATTGGTGACATTGAAAGTGGGGAGTTTTAATGAAGATGACAATACATTTTTGAAGAAGAAAGAAGAGAAAATAATAAGGAATAAGGAATTATATTTTATAACAAAATACTTGTAAAAATAAAATTATATTCTTTATTTTAGGTTGTTCACGTTCTTTAAGGAGAGTGCATACACTCTCTATACCAAGTGGATAAAAAATGATGTAATAATATCAGTTCAAGATTGTTTAGTGGGGTAATAGTACGCCCGCATAGTTGAGGTGCCTTTTTGAAAATTTGGGACAACTTCATGTGTAGTGTTATGTCTTTTCTCAAAAACTATATAAAAACCACCAAACACAATTCCGCTTGATAAATGAGTTTCAGATGTCAAAAATAATGGTTTTCAATAAAAAAAAATTGATTTATTATATGTCAAAATTTTATGAAAAAATAATTAAAGAGGAAAAAAATAAAAGAGAATATAAAAAAACAACAAAACACAATCCCGCTTTCACATATGAGTTTTAAATGTCACAAAAATAATAGTTTTTAATAAAATTTTTAATTTTTTCATATGTCAATTTTTGTTGAATAAAATAAAATATAAAAAAGCCACTAAACACTAATCTGCTTTCACGAATGAGTATCAAAGTCTAAAATAATAGGTTTTAGTAAAAATATTTAATTTTTTATAAGTCAATATTTTCTGAAAAAATAAAAGCAAATATGAAAAAAATTACTACACACAATTTTGCTTGCACAAATGAGTTCGATATATACAAAAGAATTGTGTAAAAAATAGTTATTTTTATATATGTCGAAAAGTTTTGAAAAAAATAATTAAATAGTAAATGAAATAAAATAAACTATAAAAAACGATCAAACACAATTTCGCTTGCACAAATGAGTTTCAAATGTTAAAAATAATAGTTATGATCCATAATTTTTTTTTGATTTTTTGATTTTTTGATTTATCGAAATTTACCGAAAATATAATTAAATAGGAAAAAAAGAAGATATAAAAAAACCACCAAACACAATTCCGCTTTCACAAATGTGTTTCAAATATAAAAAATAATTGTGTTCAATAAAAAAAAAAAAAATTTTATATGTCAAAATTTTCCGAATAAATTATTAAATAGAGAAAAATTAAAAAACATATACAAACCACCAAACACAATTCTGCTTTCACAAATGAGTTTCAAATGTAAAAAATAAAAGTTTCCAATAGGAAATATTTTAAAAAAAAATAAATAGGAATATTTTTTTTAAAAAAAACAAAACCACATAACAGATTTTTGCTTGCACAAATGACATTTAAATAAAAAAAATAGTAGTTTTTAAAAAGGAAAAATATTTTTTAAATATAAATTTTTTTTGAAAGAAATAATTAAGTAAGAATTTTTTTCAAACAAATATAAAAACACCACTAAACACACTTCGGCTTGCAAAAATAACTTTCACACAACAAAAAAAAAGTTTTCAAATTTTTTTTATATCGAACTTTTCCTAAAAATAAGCAATGACATTCACTAATATCGGGTAAGTGAAGGGCGCATGGGCCTACGCTTGTGCGTGAGCATCGGTCGATGTAACTTGGCTGATGAGCGTAAGGGCCTACCGTTGTGTGCGGGCCTTGGCCGATGTCCATAAGGGTTCACCGATGTAGCCTTGGTGATATGCCCATGGGCCTATCGTTGTGCGTGAGCCTCAGCGGATGTAGCTTTTCTGACGTGTGTAGGGCTTTGTCTATGTCACCAAAGTGATGCATGCAGAGGCTTGGCCTTGTGCGCGGGGATTGACACATGTCACTTAATCGATATGCATAGGTGCTTGCCTTTGTGTGCAGGCCTCGACCGATGTTGCCTTGTCGATATATGAAGGGTCCGTCAATGTCACTTGGATTGTGCATGCAGGGAACTGCCATTGTGCGCGGGCCTCAGTCGATGTATGTAGTGGTTAGCTAATGTTGCTTGGATGATGCATGTAGGGGCGTGCTGTTGTGCTTGGGCCTAGGCCAATGTGTGTAGGGGTCACAATTTTGCTTGGGCGATGGGTGTAGGGGCCTACTGTTGTCTCTTGGGTGATGCTTACAAGGGCGTAGCATTTTATATGGGCCTCGACCAATATCTCTTGACTGATGTGTGCAGTTGTCCACTGATATCATGCATGGGCAAGACATTATGCGTGGAACCCGACCAATGTCACCTTATTGACGTGCGTAGGGGCCTGCCGTGCTGTGCTGGCCTCAACCAATGTCGCATGACCGAAGTGGGTAGGGGTCCATTGATACCGCCTAGGTGATGTGCATTAGGGCTTAATATTGTGCATTGGCCTCAACCAATGTCGCTTGGATGACGTACGCAGGGTCTACCGATGTCAACCTAAGCGATGCGCAGAGGTCTTTCCTTGTGCACGATCATCAATCTATGTGCACAGAAGCTTGTTGTTGTGTAAAGGCATCGACAAATATTTCTCTGCCAATGTGCGCAAGGTTTCACCGATGATTCTTGGGAGATGCACGCAGGGCTCTGCAGTTGTGCGCGAGCCTCGGCTGATGTCGCTAAGCCGAAATGCACAGTAGTCAGCCATTGTGCGTGAGCTTTAGCTGGTATCATTTGGACGATGTGCATAAGGGTCTGCTGATGTCACCTACATAATGGACATTGTATTAGGGCCTGACCTTGTGCGCGAGCATCAACTGATGTGACCTTACTGATATTTTTAGGGGCTTGCTGTTATGTGTAGGCCTCGGCCGATGTCACCTGGTCGATGTGTGCAGGGGTCAAATAATGTCGCCCTTGCGATGCACGCTGAGGCATGACATTATGTGTGAGCCTCGATCGATGTTGCTAGGCCGACATTCACACGGGTCTGCCGATGTCACCTAAGCGATGAATGTAGGGGTGGGATCTTGCACGCGGGCATCAGCCAATGTCACTTGGCTGATGAACGTAGGAGCCTTCTGTTGTGTGCGGGCATAAATTGATGTGCGCAGGGGCTGCCGTTTTGTACGGGCCTCGGCAGATGTTGCTTGGCCGATGTGCGTAGGGGTCTTTCGATGTTTTCCTTGTGATGCACGTAGGGGAATGCCATTGTGCGTGGGCCTTGGCCGATATCGCTTAGCCGACGTCCGTAGGGGTCTGTCGATGTCGCCTAAATGATGCACGCAAAGGCCTGATCCTGTGCACGGACATCAACCAATGTGCGCAAGGGCATGCCATTGTGTGTGGGCTTTAGCCCATGTTGCCTGGCTGATATGCATAGGGTCCTGCCATTGTGTACGGGACTCAGCCAATGTCGCCAGATCTATGTGCGCAGGGGTCTGTCGTTGTCTCCTGGGTGATGCGTGCAGTGGCCTGCCGATGTCACGTGGGCTTTAAGTGATGTGTGAAAGGTGGTGCTGATGTCACCTAGATGCTTGCAAGTTCCCATGTGCGTTGACATATTCCTACGCCTCTCGACATGTCACTTTGCATTAGGATTGCACTCGACATCCCAAAAAACCTATAATAGTGACATCGTTATTTGACACAAATTTTCCCCTGGCATATGATTAGGCATTAGAAATGCACTCGATGACACGAAAAACCTTGAATTGCTACATCGGTATTGGGTGCGGGCATCACATTCGACAAGTTATTTGTGAACATAGTTCAACACTTAGCCGCCCCCGACATCAACATATCTCAACCTTGGCGCTGCTCGATGTCACCTAGGTATTGCCAAGGTCACATGTGTGTTGACATCTTCCTATGGGTTGGCATGTAGATGCCGGGTGCAAGCATCGCTTCTAGCCAAGCAAGCGAAGGACGGGCTTGAAGCCCAGGCAAACGTGCCCTCGGCCTAATGGCTTTAAGCGCAACTTACGTTCAAAAACTCAATGGTTCATTGGATTCTGCAATTCACAGCAAGCATCGGAATTCACTACCTTCTTCATTGATGCAAGAGCTGAGATATTTGTTGCCAAGAGTCGTTTGTGTTTTAAAAAAAGTACATATCCCCCAACGCACTATAGATTGAGTGCGAGGGGCGGGCAATCAATTTACAATCCTTGGCACTTTATGCGCCAGGATTCGTTAGTCTCCCGACGGGTGCGCGAGTGCGCACTCTGGGAACAAGAGGGACACCTGTGAGCGGGGGTCCTTATTACCCTAGCCGTGCGTTGCCTCTGAGTGTTCAAACATGTTCGTGGGTCGATCTACTTTGTATGTTTCAATAATGATATAATCTTCTGCATGTTCACCTATGTAAACCTTGTTACGACTTCTGATTCCTCTAAATGATAAGGATCAATGGACTTCTCGCGATGTTGTGTACAACAAATTGCCTATGTCACTGCGATCAGAACATTTTATTGGATTATTCAATTGGTAGGAGCAATGGACAGTGTGTACAAAGAGCTTTTCTGTAGCGACCCCAAGTCATTAATGACTTGCTGGCATTGACTGTTCGGTTGCCTGGTCAATCGATTTGGTTGTATGCCCGTTATTGTGTTTTGGAGCTTCTGGAGTTTCAACAGTTGACTTCGGTCAAAACTCAAGAAAAATGAACTCAGAGTGGAATTCTGATGGTTCCATCAGCTCCGGAATGGTCATTTTAGGCTAGTAACATGGTAAACTCGATTCTCAAGGCTTTCAGTGTGAGGTTATGCCATTAGGCATTTTAGCCTGTAAGAATTGGCCTTAGTTTTGATTTGGTCAACATTCTTGAAAAACGCGCTCAGATGAAAATTCCATCAGCGTGGTTAGTTCTGGAATGTCGAGTTTGGTCTAGACCAATCCTTCGTGCCCTTCCCGAGGCTTCCGGTCTAATTTCGAGGCCCTTGTGGATTTTGGCTTAAAATGGCACATGGGTGTGGGACCCACTTTTCATCGAGATGACCTCGTATGGAAATTTTGACTGCGCCATTGATTCTGGAATGTCGAATTTAGTGAGGTAGCATATCTGGTTTATTTTTCATCGGGTCCCAAATGAATTTCGAGGGTCCGTTCGGAGACTTTGAAAAATGCTGATATCTAGTGCGGGTTTTTAATGACCAGAAATGGGACTTTTAGCAACCAGAAACAGCCCTTTAGAGACTAGATTTCTGCTATTTGTATAGCAGAAATATCAGCCATTCTCCCAAACTTCAAAACGCCATATCTCTCTCATTTTTTGGCCAAATGAGGCGATTCAAAGTGTGGAAGCTTCGTTTTGATGGTGGCTTCACTATATTGTGGTCGTAAGTTGTTGGGGCATGTCAATCGAGGTAAAATCAAGATAGACCAGACTAGTTCGAGTTCTAGATTTTGGATATATTGATTTGGTGATATCTTGCTCATTTTAGCTCCGTTTTGGGAGATTCAAAGTCCAGCGTGTTCGGGAAGTTTGTGGCTATGAATTGGAGTGATCGGGGACTGTTGGGTACTCTCGTTTGAGGTAGTTTATATGTTGAAGCTGCTGTCCTCTTTATTTTAATTAGCTTTATTGGTGAATAATACTGCATGGGCTGAATGCATTATTTCCGAGCATCGAATTGTGCCCCATTTTGGGAAACAAGTTCAGTAAGCTCAAATGTACCTTTTCAAAGAGTCAATTTTGAGATTCCTGGCGTGGGTCCCACAATCTCATTTTAGACTCGATTTTGGGTCCGTCTCCGATTATTGCGATTTTAGTGTCAAAATGTCCCAAATGATGTTGTGATCAATATTTTTATACCGTGGCGGCGATTGGAGGTGATTCATAAAGGCGGATCTTCAATTGGGTTGATTCGAAGCGCGTGTGATCTGCTTCGAGGTAGGCTATGGTCTCCCACTTTGACTGGGCTTTATTAGTTACGGTTTAGTATGAATTACATGTGATTTAGGTTGGTATTTGCCGAGTTACCACCTTCTATCTTTAGACTAGAGTAGTTTCGTGAATCTTTAGATTAGGCTATTGGCCTAGGTTGTGGTATTGACTTAGCGTTATTATCCTTATTTAAGATTGGTATTGATGGCCTTAGGTTTGAGCTTTGGATGGTTTATCATGTGATTTACCGCCATTATAGCTAGGCGTAGATTCCGGTAGGGCTTATTATGGATAGTGTACCTTTTGCTAGTGCTTGAGACCTCAGAGGCTCGTCGTAGCCATAGGTTTGGCTTAGTTGTGCTCCTTGGGAGCTAAGACGGCATATTTAGGGTAAGGCATCAATCCTAGAGATATTTCTCCCCCTATTTGATTCTGAGCCATCTGCCGATTACTGTGCTTTCTGTTTAGCGGTAGGCTTTTGATACCTTATTGTCTATTGTCTGTTGTTGGGCCCGAGGCCATATTTGAGAAGCTATTAGATCCCAGGTTAGTTTCCCTTGCCTTGGTAGTATAGGCGTGATTTGGTAATACATTTCTGATTGTGTGTACCTTGTTTGGATGCTGGTAATGGCATGCTTGCATTGATTGAGCATTTTCACTTGGTTGTGGTACGATCCCGTTACTTTCATTGGATTTTCACTACTATTTTGAGCGGACATTCTCACACTTTTATTATTTTCTAAAACTGGTTTTTAACGGGAGTCGTACCACCTGGACTACTTTGATAAACTGATTTTGAAACTCATGAGGTGTCGAGGATGTACTCCTTTTATACTGGCAGTATCAGAGGCATTGAGGATGCACTCAATTTTTATTGATATCCGATGCGGCGTCGCCCTTTTTCTACATGCATCTGGGATTCCTTTAGCCTATACTTGACCATCCGGCGCGGCGTTGCCCTTTTCTTCATCAACTTGGCCACACAGTCTTCGGTACCGCTATGGGGATGCTATATACTATAAATAAGACCTGGTTCGGGCCCAAGCAGTGTATACGGACTTTCCACGTCCTCTATTGGCCCCTCTGGACGGTGCACCACTAAACCAGATGAGTGAGCTACATGGGTCCCACCTGGCAGGCCAGGGGCGGGGGTGGGTCTATACACTTGGTTGTTGATGATCTTTGAGAGCCACCGATGATGTTACTGGTTTTTACTACAAATTTGCATTCATTAGCATCGCCTATCACTAGTATACGTGTTTACTGTTTGGTCCTCCGATTTATAGGGCCAGGGGGTATGTTTGTTATTGTTTGTACCTTTCGGAGGTATGAGCATTCGGTCGATTATTATTTGATTATACTTGTATTTATGTTGTGTTCTATTTGTAGGTTGTCTACAGGGTGTCTTTTTCTGGATTTGTTATTGGTACTTCCTGCTAGGTTTAGTTGGATTAGTTCCTAGGTTATTAGCGGTGGCTGTCAGTATTTCGTTCCTGATTAGTTGGCTCCTATAGTGCTCTCTCATTGTAATTAGGATGTGGCTTGTGTTTACAGGTGCGTTCTTTGACTCTGTTTCCTTTCTTTGTGTATCTTAGTGCTTTACTCTTATTTCCTACATTACCTTGTGTTAGATCCTATTTAGTTACTTGTGTTGTTTCTACCTTGTTTATATGTTATTTATACTTGCTTTATCTACGGAGCTCAGTTGGTCTATGCCTATTGAGTACCATTCATTTGGTACTCATACTAAACTTTTGCACCTTGCAGATCATAGTACGGGTTATCGCCGGTGATTGGTCTTGGTGCGGAGCAGCGTGCATTCAGAGATTGGGTAAGTTCCTGGCGTCCGGAGTTGCCGATTTCCATCTATTTTGGGCTAGGACTAATCTTTATTTGCTTTCGAAGACTGTTTGTATCTATTTGGTATTTGTTAAAGCATTTTACACTTGTTTTGTTTAGATGTTCAATTACTGACTGATGCCAGGTCTTAGGGACGGTTCGTTGGATATATATATTTTGATTCCTCTTTCTTCTCTTTATATTCGTTTGTTACTTCATTGGTTCCTCTTTCGCTTGATAGCCCGTTGCTTCTGGTTTCGGGCTAAGGGTAAGGCTTACCTACTGGTGGGTTATAGTAGGTGTCATCATGACCTGAGAAATCGGGTCATGAAAAGTTGGTATCAGAGCTCAGGTTGACCGGCATCGTTGGTATGAGAGCAAATGCCTAGTATAGTCCTGCAGATCGGAGCGTTGACGTCCGTATCCTATCTTTGGGAGGCTATAGGGTACTCTTAGGATATTCTATTTTTGACTCTGTATCGTGTGTTTTCATTCCGAATAACTTCTAAAACTTCTTCTTTGGAATCCACTCTTTCTTTAGATTGTTAGCACTAGGTATTCGATAGGCGTGGACGGAGCGTCAACACATTCTACCAGAGGTTCAGCACTTGGTAAGGCTACAGGGCCTCAGTCAGGCTTAGACCCTGAGGTCAGAGGTGTTCTTTAGTAGATAGAGAGTTTGGGGGCAGCCTAGGCTCCGATAGAGTCATTGGCTACCTTGGCTCCTCAAGGTTCAGTGTTAGGAGGCCCGAGTTCCTTTGCGGGTACACCACTGGTAGGTGCGATTCTTGGTGCAGCGGGTACTGCTCATGACAGAGTTAGGTTGGCTGGTCCTCAGCAGGATTCATTGTCGGTATCTGAGCTTGTTTTGGGATTTCTTGGATGGGCAGGGCTTAACCCCGCATTATTCCCTACGGATCGGGATATGAGTCAAGAGTTCATCAGGGGTTTGTCATTGCCACTCCGTTTGGCATCAGAGCACATGATAGAGGCTGGGTCTATCTTTTCCCTGATTATCAGCCATGTGAGGGTAGTGGCCAAGGCATGCCTTGAGGCGTAGAGAGGCAGCGACAAGAGGGTCAAGCAGGACAATAGCCACAGTGGTCCCCGTTCTCGGCCTAGAGATTCTAAGGATAGGTTCCATCAGAGGTTTCAATAGGTTCAGATTTGAGTTTTTAGGCCGTGTTGGCCGTCTCATTGTGGCTCATTTTTCTCAGGGCTGTTAGGACTGCGGTGACCTAGAGCACTAGTCCAGGGATTGCCCCAAGCGGGAGTTACTCATCCAGACACCTATGGCTTCTACTACTCCCCAGGCTAGAGTGGTTGGGCTTTGCCGTATCTGTGGAGAGCTTGGCTACCGATCTACAGAGTGTCCCCTACGTGGGACCGGTGCACACTTTGCTCAGCTGGGTCAGTATCGTGGGTTTACACATCTCCAGTCAGAGGTAGTGCTCAAGGTGGTACAGATAGTACTTCAGGTGTTCAGGCCGGGGTTGGTCACAATCCGTTATGTGCTTCTACAGGCCAGTCGGAGGCCGAGGATCTAGGTATCGACTGCATTTTCTTTATTTACTTATTTCATCCTTCATTGCTTATATTGTGCGGTTTTTGGGTTTTCATATCCTTATGTGTCTATTTGACTTGTTGTTTATCTCATGACTGTTGCGGTAGCCTTATCTAGACTTATGTGTATGTGTTTTAGTTCCGTAGTTGATTTCTTTTAGTATTGGATCGACTAGGTCGGATTCCTTTGTTTGGGAATGGTTCTTCAGTAACACCCCGTGCCTTTGACTCTGTGGTTTTGTTGGGAGTTTGTGGCCGGGCTAGTTAGCTTCCCCTTTTGGTCCTCCTTACCAGTTGCTTTTGCTGTGATGCTGTTCCCCATTAGATAGGTGGCTAGACCAGCTTCATCAGTTTTGGGAGTTGTGCTGTTAGTTCGAGTTGGCTTAGAAAGTTGCCTTAGTTGCGCGTCGTCCCTTTGGGGTTAGCGATTTGGACTTGCTAGTCGTTGGAGTAGTGAGAAGGGTAGTATAGCCTTCTATGGTGTGTCGGTAGATGAGGTTTATTGTTGTTTCCCTTCCTTGCCCTAAGATTGTTCTTAGCTCCTGAGGTTGCATAGTGGTGGTTCACTCATTCAGTCTATCTGTTTCATCGCTCCTTGGCGGACTTGGTGGTTGCTGTGATTTGCTCGCTCGGTCCACTTAAATTGTCTCTTTTGATGGTTTTGGTGCTGCCTATGGCTAGTTGGGATTTGGAAAGTGTGATCTCTTGTTGCACCTTGTTGTTATTGTGGTTGTTCTTTGTGGTTGGGTTGGTAGCTCTTAAGGTCTTGGTTGTCTTCTAGAGCCGAAATGGTGGTGTCCCTTGGCGGGTTTAGACTTTAGCTTCTATTGGAGAATTAAAGGTTGCTTAGAAGGTTCATCATCTGGGATGGGGTCTAAGTAATTCGTGAAATGTGAGATTTTGAATTTGTTCAGGATAGAAGGTTTGCTTTTAGCAAATTGGGTGTCTTGTGGTGTTCATTGATGGGGGTTAGTGCCCTTGGACCATTATTGATTGGTTGACTATGTTTATTCGCTGCCTACCGGCTTGGTTTCCCTTGGACTAGGCTAGTTGGGATTTGGAAAGTGTGTTCTCTTGTTGCACCTTGTTGTTATTGTGGTTGTTCTTTGTGGTTGGGTTGGTAGCTCTTGAGGTCTTGGTTGTCTTCTAGAGCCGAAATGGTGGTGTCCCTTGGTGGGTTCAGACTTTAGCTTTTATTGGAGAATTAAAGGTTGCTTAGAAGGTTCCTCATCTGGGATGGGGTCTAAGTAATTCGTGAAATGTGAGATTTTGAATTTGTTCAGGATAGAAGGTTTGCTTTTAGCATATTGGGTGTCTTTTGGTGTTCATTGATGGGGGTTGGTGTCCTTGGACCATTATTGATTGGTTGACTATGTTTATTTGCTGCTACCGGCTTGGTTTCCCTTGGACTAGGATTGCTAGATCAGATTTGCGCTCTCTGAGTAGTTGTGGGTAATGTCGGCATTTAAGAAGTTCTTATGGTAAGAGTACGTCACTGGAGCTGGGCTCAGTGTAGCCTTGTCGTTGTGGGATGATCACCCTTATGAGTAGAGTGTTAGTTTCAGGAGGTTGAGATTCAGCTTGGATTGTTGGTTTTTTGAAGTTGAGATTGGATTTTGGGCCTTGCCTTGGGTTGAGTTTATTATTTTAGCGTGTGTCGTCGCTCCCCGATGTTCAAACAGAGTATGTAACCCCTTCTAGGTTTGTGTTGTATGGTTTAGTATGAAAGTTTCAGATGGTGTAGGTAGTATTCAGGATGGCCGAGGACTGGCAAAACACACTAGGTGGCTAGAAGAAGATGGATTTAAAGCAGAAGGCAAGTATTTTGAACTATGAGCTAAGTTGCATTTGCCATGTTCCTGTGTTTCTCATTTGGGTGGTTTCGATGTGGTTTTGGTTTTCCTCATATGAACTTGAAGTTTTTGGTCAAATTCGGGTTAATTGAGCGAGAGTTGAAGCCCAAAAGGGAATTGGTGGAGCTTTTGGAGTTTGAAGTGAATTTAAGGATTTTCCTCTAAGCTTGAGTTTTTTGATGGTGTCGTTCGATCCGTAAGGGTGTCTGAGGGTCTGGCGGAGTGTGTGGGCCCTATATCCTCGTCTTTTCGTGCCTTCAAATTGTAACTATCCTTTTACTTTCACGGACAAAAGTACTTTTAGTAGTGGATGTCGTAATGACTCTCACGGTTATTTTCTCTATTTTTTGATCTTATCAGCGTTTAGAGCTTTTCTGTAGCAACCCCAAATCATTTATGACTTGCTGGCACTGACTGTTTGGCCGCCTTCTCAATCATTTGGGTTGTATACCCATTTATGTGTTTTGGAGCTTTCGTAGTTTCAACAGTTGACTTCGGTCAAAACTCTAGGAAAATGGCCTCACAGTGGAATTCTGATGTTTTTATCAGCTCTGGAATGGTCATTTTAGGCTAGTGGCATGGTCGGCTTGATTTCTGAGGCTTTTGATGTGAGTTTATGCCATTAGGCATTTTAGCCTTTAAGAATTGGCCTCAGTTTGACTTTGGTCAAAATTCTTGAAAAATGCGCTTGGATGAAAATTCCATCATTGCGGTTAGTACTGGAATGCCGAGTTTGGTCTAGAACGACCCTTCGTGCGCTTCCTGGGGCTTCCGGTCTAGTTCCGAAGCTCTTGTGGATTTTGGCTTAAAATGGCGCATGGGTGTGGGACCCACTTTTCATCGAGATGACCTCGTATAGAAATTTTGACTGCGCCATTGAGTCCAAAATGTCGGCTTTAGTGGGGTAGCATATCTGGTTTATTTTCATCGGGTCCCAAACGAATTCTGAGGATCTGTTCGGAGACTTTGAAAAGTAGCAAAAGTGTTGATATCTGGTGTGGGCTTTTAGGACCAGAAATGGGACTTTTAGCGACCAGAAATATCCGTTTAGCGACTAGATTTTTGCTATTTATATAGCAGAAATATCAGCCATTCTCCCAAACTTCAAAACCCCATATCTCTCTCATTTATGTGCCAAATGAGGCGATTCAAAGTGTGGAAGTTCGTTTTGATGGTGGCTTCGCTGTAGAGTGATCTGAAGTTGTCGGGTGCATGTCAATCGAGGTAAAATTGTGATAGACCAGATTGCTTCGAGTTCTAAATTTTGGCTCTATAGATTTGGTGATATCTTGCTCATTTTAGTTACGTTTTGGGTGATTCGAAGTACAGCGTGTTTGGGAAGTTCGTGGCTACGAATTGGAGTTGTCAGGGACAAAGGTACTTTCCATTTGAGGTAATTTCCCTGTTGAATCTGCTGCCCTTGTTATTTTAACTAGCTTTATTGGTGAATAATATTGCATAGGCTGATTTCTTTATTTTCGAGCACCGAATTGTGCCCCATTTTGGGACACAAGTTCAGTAAGCTCAAATGTACCTTTTCACATAGTCTATTTTGAGATTACCAGCACGGGTCCCACAATCTTGTTATAGACCCGATTTTGGATCTGTCTCTGATTATTGCGATTTTAGTGTCAAAATGTCCCTAATGATGTTGTGATCAATATTTTGATAGCGTGGCAGCGATTGGAGGTGATTCATAAAGGCGGAGCTTCAATTGGGCGGATTCAGAACTCGCGTGATCAGCTTCGAGGTAGGCTATGGTTTCACACCTTAACTGGGCTTTATTAGATATGGTTTAGTATGAATTACATGTGATTTAGGTTTATATTAGCCGAGTATAGGGTTTACCTCCTTCTATCTCATTTTCTTGACCCCGGTTGATCTTTAGACTAGAGTAGTCTCGTGAATCATTAGATTAGGCAATGGGCCTTGGTTGTGGTATTGACTTAGCGTTATTATCCATATTTAAGATTGGTATTGATGGCCTTAGGCTAGGTTTGAGCCTTGGATGGTCTATCCTGTGATGTACCACCCTTATAGCTAGACGTAGTTTTCGATAGGGCTTGTTATGGATGGTGTACCTTGTGCTAGTGCCTGATACCTCAAAGGCTCATCGTAGTCGTAGGTTTGGCATAGTTGTGCTCGTTGGGCGATGAGATGGCATATTTCGGGGTAAGGCATCGATCCTAGAGATATTTCTCCCCCTATTTGATTCTGAGCCATATCCCGATTACTGTGCTTTCTATTTAGCGGTAGGCTTGTGATGCCTTCTTGTCTATTGTCTGTTGTTGGGCCCGAGGCCATATTTGAGGAGCGATTGGATCATAGGTTAGTTTCCTATCACACCTCAAATCCCATTGAGACGAACATGCACCCGATGCCGTAAAGGCCCAGGAGAACCCACATATAACCTGCACCTACCATGTATTTAGCTAAGACAATCATGAAGCTCCAACAAGTATATGCATAAGCCACCATGATAAAAGACCAACACAGGTAGGCCCAAAATATATACACATGACTTGGCCATTGAGGCCACAACTGTTAAAGATCCAACCATAATTCCATGTTATGCATTAGCCTACAAAGCCTCTATAAGATAGACAAAGTTAGAGTAGGTCAGGACAGACCCCACCTTACTCTTACTATCATACAATACCAAAATGAATCTACTAAAGAATCGGTAAAGCCCCGAATCAATCTGGAGCTCACCAAAAGCAGCTGAGTGTTGTGCGCTCCTACTGAGGAGGTCTACTAGCTGGAGCGCCTGTACCTGTGGCATGAAACACACCGTCCCACATAAGGGACGTCAGTATGAGAGAAGGTACCGAATATGTAAGGTAGTAAGCATGTGTAAAACAAGGGCCATAATGAAACCAAGTATCAATATATAAATGCATAGCTCAGAATAGAAGACCACCTTTGTTTACTCTGGTAGGATCATATATGTTACATTCTTTTCTTTACTTTTCTGTACTTTATAATCTTTGTAAGGCATGTGATACAAATGACCAGCTGTTCAATGGTAGAAGAGGATGACCCATGCTAGGCATTTTAACCCCTGGGATGCTGTCCTCGTAATTACACTAATTGGGATCGGCCCATGCTAGGCTTTCGCCCCTATGCTGCCACCCTTCTATACCAAATGGAATCAACCCATGCTAGGCATTTGCCCCTGGGCTGCCACCCATAATTATACATATTACTTCACTTAGTTTCTTTAATCTTTGAGATTGTTGTTTTGGTGGTCATAATCATTTTTGAGATTTGGAACTACGGACCAGTAGTAGAAGGCATGACAATAATAACTTTAAGGCAGTAACAACGACATAAGGAACTATATAACATCAATGTATTACTTATGAGCTTAAATGACACAATTGACTTTAATTGACTAAGGGGAGAATTCACCAAGCTTGCTGATGTGAATACCATTCCTATACTAGCACATGAGCACATAACTATAGAGTAATGAACATATACTTAGTAACTCGACTTACTTGAGGGAAAATATCGTTAGCCATGTTGGAGATTGTATGCTGCCACTATGTTTCCTTTACTAGGAACTGGGTTTAGGAAACTCACTTTTAATACTATTCAAAAATTTCAGATTTCATCCAAAGAATATTGAATCGAATAGCCGTACATATCTTGTTGTACAACTCGGATACTACAATGAATTAACCTCCTTCCTTTCAGATTATTAATCTTAATTTCTGCAACTTCTCCTTTTAACTTGAACTCTTCAGGAACTTAAACTTCCCTTCACAAACCAAAGAAGAAGAGAAAACTCTCTTAATAACCAAGAAAAAATGAGTAACAACTCTTGGAAACATTCTTCCCTTGTACTTATACTTGAGTATAAATAACATGTTTTCCTAGTCATCCATGGGATAAATAAGCTAAATCCATAAGTGTTTTCACTTACCTTGTCTTGCAAAGATGAGGGTTTCTTCAAGAACCCTGGAGGGAATTTCTGTTGTTTAAAGCCTTTAGAGAAAAGGGGAGAGAAAGTTGGAGTTAAATTATGAATTTTGTGTGTTAAAATGAGAGGAAATACCAGCCAATATTTCTCTTATATTGAGCTTACTTGACCACAAAAATAAAATCCTCTAGAACCTCCCTTTTTAGCTCCATTTTCAGCCACTAATTGGTCAACTAGGTGATGCACCTGCTTATGTACATGTAGCTACTCAAAAGGTCAAACTAGGTGATGCACCTACTTGCCTTTTCTTAGTAGGCTTAACCACATTGGGCCTTGGTTGATTTGGCTATTGGGTCCTTTCCATTTTCATTTTCTTTTAGTTTGGGCCTCAAGTGAGTCCATTAATCATAAGCATAAATCTGATCCATTAACCTTGGGCCCTTTAACTAGATCCATATAGCTCAAGTAGGCGATGCACCTAGTAGCTTAATTAAGCCAAGCAAGCATCTCACTATTTTATTCCATTCTCTAAATATTAAACTTTTTTTCTTTAACTTAGCACTTAACTTTGAACTTTAAGCTCAATTACCACCTTACTATCTCGATTTTAAACACTTTCGTCGGGGTTAAATTCGAGTACACATGTTGAAACATGTAAGGCATTACATTACATCACCTTCCTAGCTAGTTTAAACCAACACTGATCATATAAGAAACATGGTCCCCCACCTATACGATAAGGCTATGTCAAGAATCATATGATTATAACTAGCATATGCAAAATGCTGGGTATTACATCCTCTCCCCTTAAGAACATTCGTCCTCGAATGTTAGCATGGTTATCCAGCCCAAACAAGTTCAAGCCTAAGTTACCTACTTTTATTAATCACATAATACATAAAGACTTATACTTACTTGTCAATGCCTCAACTCAAACTTTTCATCTTTCTCACCGGTCTAAAAGAGATGAGGATATTTCAATTTCATTGCTTCTTCCGCCTCCCATGTAACTTCTTCTGCTTGTTGGTTTCACCATAGTACTTTTACAGAAGCTAACTCTTTATTTCTTAACTTCTTAACTTGTCGATCCAGAATAGCAATGGGCACTTCTTCATAAGTGAGATCTCCCGTAACTTGTACATCTTCAGTTGGAGTAATACGAGATGGGTCACCTATGCACTTTCAATGCATGGAGACGTGAAACTCCGGATGAACTATTGAAAATTCTTGTGGTAGCTCTAACTCATAGGCTACTTGGCAAACTCTTTGAATAATCTCATATGGCCCTATGTAATGTGGAATCAACTTTCCCTTTTTACCAAATCTCATTACCCCTTTCATTGGAGACACTTTCAAGAACACCCAATCCCCTACAAAAAACTCCAGTCCTCTCCTTCTAACATCTGCATATGACTTGTGTTGACTTTGAGCTGTTCCTAGCCACTGTTGTATCATCTTAACTTTTTCTATAGCTTGAAGAACAAGATCTGGCACAAATAAGGCAGTTTCACCCATTTCAAAATTGGTGACCTACATTTTCTTCCATATAAAGCTTCATAGGGTGCCATTTTGATACTAGAATAGTAGCTATTGTTATAAGCAAATTCAATATGTGGCAGGTGATCATCCCAGCTACCCTTGAAGTCTAGTATACAAGCTCACAGCTTGTCCTCAAGTGTTTGAATTGTGCGTTCTGCCCGACCATCCATTTGAGGGTGAAAGGTTGTACTTAAATTCACTTGTGTTCCAAAACTCTTATGAAATAACTTCCAAAAATTTGCCGTAAATGGAGCTCCCCTATCAGATATAATAGAGATTGGCACTCCATGTAGCCAAACTATCTCTTTAATGTACAACCTTGCATATTCTTCAACTGTATAAGTAGTCTTTACCGGCAAGAAGTGCGCTGATTTGGTGAGTCTATCAACTATTACCCATATGGAATCAAACTTCCGAAATGAGCATGGCAAACCAGTGACAAAATCCATGTTGATCATGTCCCACTTCCAAATTGGGAGTTGTATACGCTGCTTATAACCTCCGGGCTTTTGGTGTTCCACTTTTACTTGTTGACAATTTGGACATTGAGCCACAAATTCCGCAGTGTTCTTCTTCATGTCACCTCACCAATACATTTCTTTTAAGTCATGATACATTTTAGTTGACCCCGGATGGACAGAATATCTTGAATGATGTGCTTCCATCATAATCCTCTTTCTTAGTTCATCTACATTAGGTACACACAATCTGTTTTGACATTGAAGTACGCCCTCTTGCGTAAGCTCAAATGAATTTGTCATACCATGTTGTACATTCTCCTTAAGTTGTAATAGAATAGGATATGTGTATTGCTTCTCTTTCACTTCCGCTACTAATGAGGATTCTGCAGTATTTTGCACAATAATCCCCCCTTCGTCCAGAGATTCAAGAAGGTGCACCCCCAAGCTAGCTAATTGGTGTAGATCTTTAGTTATCCCTTGTCTCCCCATGGACTGCCCATAATTACTTGCCATTGTCTTACGACTTAAAGCATCAGCTACCACGTTTGCTTTTCCGAGATGATACAAAATATCAATGTCGTAATCTTTTAATAACTCAAGCCACCTTCGCTGCCTCAAATTCAGGTCCTTTTGCTTAAAGATATATTGCAAACTCTTGTGATGAGTATATATGTCAACATGAAATCCATATAGGTTATGGCGCCCTATCATTAAGGCAAATACAACTGCTGCTAGATCTAGATCATGGGTTGGATAATTCTTCTCATGTGATCGCAATTGCCTTGAGGCATAAGCTATTACTTTACCATGCTGCATCAATACACATCCTAAGCCCACCCCTGAAGCATCACCATACACTACATACCCTTTTGTGCCTTTTGGAAGTACCAATACAGATGTAGAAGTTAATTTATTCTTCAGCTCATGGAAGCTTCTTTCACATGCATCACTCCATTGGAACTTGGTTGTTTTGTGTGTTAGCTTTGTTAAGGGTGCAGCAATGGAAGAAAACCCTTCAACAAACCTTCTATAATAACCTGCCAATCCCAGGAAATTACGAACCTCTATAGGAGTTGTAGGTCTTGGCCAGTTCTTCACAACTTCTATCTTTTGAGTACCAACCTTTATTCCTTCATCAGATACAATATGACCTAAGAATGCTACAAATTTCAACCAAAATTCACCTTCAGAGAACTTTGCATATAACTTACGATCATGAAGAATCTGTAACACCTGTCGCAAGTGATTAGCATGGTCATGTTCTGATCTCGAATACACCAAAATTTCATCTATGAACACTATCAGAAATACATCCAAAAATGGTTTGAACACCCTATTCATCAAATCCATAAAAGCTGCTGGTGCATTTGTTAACGAAAATGACATAACTAGAAACTTAAAATGACCATACCGTGTTCGGAAAGCTGTCTTGGGTATATCTTTGTCTTTGACCCTAACTTGGTGATAACCTGACCTCAAGTCGATCTTTGAAAAACACTTAGCACCTTGTAACTGATCAAACAAATCATCAACTCTAGGGAGGGGATATTTATTCTTAATTGTTACCTTATTCAATTGCTGATAGTCAATACACATTCTCAACCATCTTTCTTGCGTACAAATAGAACCGATGCTCCCCAAGGAGACATACTAGGCCTTATGAATCCCTTTTCTAACAGATCTTTTAATTGCTCCTTCAACTCTCGTAATTCTACCGGGGCCATTCTATATGGAGGGATGGAGATAGGTTGAGTATCTGGAATAACATCAATACTAAACTCTACTTCTCATTCTAGAGGCAAACCTGGAAGATAACCAGGAAATACATCAGGAAATTTGTTTACCACCAGAATGGATTGAAGAGTTAGTGGCTCTGCATCTATATTTTTCACTCTCACCAGATGACATATGTATCCTTTGGACATCATCTTATGTGCCTTAAGATAAGAAATAAACTTACCTCTTGGTGCCCCAATATTACGTTTCCATTCAAGGAATGCCTCTTTTGGTAAATGGAAATACACTATCTCGATTTGACAATCTATTGTGGCATAACCAGAAGACAACCAATCCATACCCATTATAACATCAAAATCTACCATTTCTAGCTCAACAAGGTCAGCCAATGTATCACAACCACAAATAGTTACTATGCAATTACGATAAGCCTTTCCAGCAATCAATGGAGTGACATATGATAATGTAGACCTTGGATCGATTAATACATATACGATATGTGAAAAGATGGACAATGTACCTGTAACTACATTTGGCGAAGCTTCCAAATTCTGGCGATCCCTTAGAGCATAAGTGCGATTCTAAACTCCGCTGGAACTAGCTGCTCCCCTGGCTCCTCTATCATGATCTGTAGGCATCTGTCCCCTACCTAAAGAAGGTGCTGATGATGATGATGATGAAGCTGATCTAGTAGGATGTTCCACACTACCCATGCCCCTATGAGGGTAATTTCTCATGATATGTCCCGGTGTACCACACCAAAAACAAACATCTATCCCAAACCTACAAGCACCTAGATGATTTCTCCCACATTGTTTGCAAGGCTGGCTTTCATCTCTTTGCCCAAACAGATTGCCCCTAGACTCTTGAAACCGAGGTGGGGCACTAGCTACAGAGTAGGAAGACGATGGCCTAGGCGGTATATTAAAGAATCGAGGCCTAAACTCACCTTGGGATGGCATAAACTGCCTCGTGGATTTGGCTCTCTTGGACTGCCCTCTTTCCGACCCTTGGGTTCTTCTTCTTTGTCTTTGATCCTCCAAATTTTGGGAAAAAGCTTGCATTCTGGCTATATCCATATCTTTATTCAACGAAGCAATGGTACAATCTCTAACTAGATACGAATCCAATCTATCCACGTATCAATGAACTATATCCTCCATTGTAGCTACTAAATTAGGAGCGTACCTGGACAAGGAATTGGATTGGAGACTATATTCCCTCACGCTCATATTCCCTTGGTGGAGAATTAAGAACTGATCTGCATGGGCCTCCCGAATCTCTAATGGTAGATAATGGTCAAGGAATGCCTTTTTGAAATCTTTCCAAATAATTGAGGTGCACATGTACCCCTAGATTGTTTCCAAGATTCGTACCACAAAATGGCCACACCCTTCAATCTATATATTGCTAGCTCAATTCCTTCTTTATCAGATACATGCATAACATCCAAAGTCCACTGGATTTGATTGATAAAGTCTTACGGATCTTCATCAGGATTTGACTCGGTGAAAGATGGAGGGTCCAAATTAAGAAAATCACGTATCCGCACGCTAGCAGCCCTATCTGCCCCTCTAGTACCTGCAATTGGACCTTCTTGCCCTTGCCCTTGGCCAGCAACTATACGAGTCAACAATTGGACCGCATTGCTTAAATCTTTCTCGATAGCATTAACAGGGGGTTCTCGAGGTTCAGCTTCCCCCATTAGATCTTCTGGAGATGACGGCGTTGGGGAAATTTGTGATGGAGACTCACCTTGAATCTCATTTGATCAGCTTGACTAGGTGGTGGTTGGCTGGTCCCTTCTTGAGCAGCCACATCTACTTTCTTACCTATACTTTTACTCCTTCTTCTAACCGGCATCTTTGATATAATGAAACAATTTAGAAGTTAGATATGGTTCACCGACAACCTTGGTTCTATTAAAGGATCTAAGAGATGAAAGAAAAAATGACCACTCCTAAATGTCCCATAGCTTCCTGTTTATAGATGTGGTGCACAACACATCCATAAGCAAGACTCTACACAAACACGGCTTTGTAGATTCCCTAGGATGACCTGCTCTGATACCACTTTAGTCACACCTCAAATTCCATTGAGACGGACAGGCACCCGATGCCGTAAAGGCCTGGTAGAATCCACATATAACCTGTACCTACCATGTATTTAGCTAACACAATCATGAAGCACCCACTAGTATATGCATAAGCCACAATGATAAAAGACCAACATAGATAGGCCCAAAATATATACACATGACTTGACCGTTGAGGCCACAACTGTTAAAGAGCCAACCATAATTCAATGTTATGCATTAGTCTACAAAGCCTCTATAAGATAGAAAAACTTAGAGTAGGTCGGGACAGACCCCACCTTACTCTTACTATCATACAATACCAAAATGAATCTACTAAAGACTCGGTAAAGCCCCGAATCAATCTGGGGCTCACAAAAATCAGCTAAGTGTCGTACGCTCCTACAGAGATGGTCTACTAGCTGGAGTGCCTGTACCTGTGGCATGAAACACACTATCCCCCATAAGGTACCTCAGTACGAAAGAAGGTACTGAATATGTAAGGCAGTAAGCATGTGTAAAACAAGGGCCTTAATGAAACCAAGTATCAATATATAAATGCAAAGCTCAGAATAGAAGACCACCTTTGTTTACTCTGGTAGGATCATATATGTCACATTCTTTTCTTTACTTTTCTGTACTTTATAATCTTTGTAAGGCATGTGATAAAAATGACCAGCTGATTAGTGGTAGAAGAGGATGACCCATGCTAGGAATTTTAACCCCTGGGATGCTGTCCTCGTAATTACACCAATTGGGATCGGCCCATGCTAGGCTTTTGCCCGTGAGCTGCCACCCTTCAATACCAAATGGGATCGACCCATGCTAGGCATATGCCCTTGGGCAGCCACCCATAATTATACAGATTACTTCACGTAGTTTCTTTAATCTTTGAGATTGTTGTTTTGGTGGTCATAATCATTTTCGAGATTTGGAACTACGGACCAGTAGTAGAAGGCATAACAATAATAACATTAAGGTAGTAACAATGACATAAGGAACTATATAACATCAATGTATTACTTATGAGCTTAAATGACACAATTGACTTTAATTGACTAAGGGGAGAATTCACCATGCTTACTGCTGTGAATACCATTCCTATACTAGCACATGAACACATAACTATGGAGTAATGAACATATACTAAGTAACTCGATATACTCGAGGGAAAATATCGTTAGCCATGTTGGAGATTGTATGCTGCCACTATGTTTCCTTTACTAGGAACTTGGCTTACGAAACTCAATTTTGATAGTATTCACAAATTTAAGATTTCATCCAAAGAATATGGAATCGAATAGCCTTACATACCTTGTTGCACAACTCGGATAATACAATGAATTAACCTCCTTCCTTTCAGATTATTAATCTTAATTTCTGCAACTTGTTCTTTTAACTTGAACTCTTCATGAACTTAAACTTCCCTTCACACTTAAACAAAAGAAGAAGAGAAAAGTCTCTTAATAACCAAGAAAAAATGAGTAACAGCTTATGGAAACATTCTTCCCTTGTACTTATACTTGAGCATAAATAATATGTTTTCCTAGTCATCCATGGGATATTTAAGCTAAATCCATAAGTGTTTTCACTTACCTTGTCTGGAAAAGATGAGGGTTTCTTCAAAAACCCTAGAGGGAATTTTATGGCTGCTGTTTTAAGCCTTTAGAGGAAAGGGGAGAGAAAGTTGGAGTTAAATTCTGAATTTTGTGTGTTAAAATGAGAGGAAATACTAGCCAATATTTATCTTATATTGAACTTACTTGAACAAAAAATTAAAATCCTCTAGAACCTCTTATTTTAGCTCTATTTGCAGCCACTAATTGGTCAAGTAGTTGATGCACCTGCTTATGTACATCAAGCTGCTCAAAAGGTAAAACTAAGTGATGCACCTACTTGCCTTTTCTTAATGGGCTGAACCACATTGGGCCTTGGCAAATTTGGCTATTGGGTTCCCTCCATTTTAATTTTCTTTTAGTTTGGGCCTCAAGTGAGTTCATTAATCATAAGCATAAATCTGATCCATTAACCTTTGGCCCATTAACTAGATCCATATAGCTCAAGTAAGTGATGCACCTAGTAGCTTAATTAAGCCAAGCAGGCATCTCACTATTTTATTCCATTCTCTAATTATTAAACTCTTTTTCTTTAACTTAGCACTTACCTTTGAACTTTAAGCTTAATTACTACCTTACTATCTCGAGTTTAAACACTTCCACCGGGGTAAACTTCGAGTACACATGCTGAAACGTGCAAGGCATTACATCATCTTCCTAGCTAGTTTAAACCAAAACAGATCATTTACGAAACATGGTCCCACACCTATACGATAAGGCTATGTTGAGTATCATATGATTAGAAATAGCATCTGTAAAATGCGAGGTATTACATTTCCCTTGCCTTGGTAGTGAGGCATGATTTGTTATTACATTTCTGATTGTGTGTACCTTGTTTGGATGTTGGTGATGGAATGCTTGCATTGATTGAGCATTTTCACTTGGTTGTGGTACGATCCCGTTACTTTCCTTTGATATTTACTACTGTTTTTGGTGGACATTCTCACACTTTTACAATTTTCTAAAATTGATTTTAATGGGAGTCGTACCATCTAGACTACTTTGATAAACTGATTTTGAAACTCATGAGGCGTTGAGGACATACTCCTTTTATACTAGCAGTATTAGAGGCATCGAGGATGCACTCAATTTTTTTGATATCCGGCGCGGCGTTGCCCTTTTTCTACATTGGCTGCATCTCGGATGCCTTTAGTCTGTACTTGACCATCCGGCGCATCGTTGCCTTTTTCTACATCGGCTTGGCCACTCACTCTCGGTACCACTACGAGGATGTTATATGTTATGCGTAAGACCTAGTTTGGGCCCAGACAGTGTATACAGACTTCCCGTGTCCCCTATGGGCCCCTCTTGTTATTGTTTGTACCTTCCGGGGGTATGGGCGTCTGGTCGGTTATTATTTGATTATACTTGTATTTATCTTGTGTTGTATTTGTAGTTGGTCTACATGGTGTCTTAGTCTGGATTTATTATTGGTACTTCCTGCTAGGCTCAGTTAGATTAGTTCCTAGGTTATTAGCAGTGGAAGGAAGTATTTCGTTCTTGATGATATTATTCCTATAGTGCTCTCCATTGTAATTAGGTTGTGGCTTGCGTTTACAGGTGTTTTTTTTATTCTGTTTCCTTTCTTCGTGTATCCTAGCTCTTTGCTCTTATTTCCTGCTTTACCTTCTGTTAGATCCTATTTAGTTACTTGTGTTGTTCCTAACTTGTTTATATGTTATTTATACTTGCTTTATCTGTGGAGCTCAGTCGGCCTATGCCTACTGAGTACCATTCGTTTGGTACTCATACTACACTTTTGCACCCAACAGATCATAGTTCGGGTTATCGCCGGTGATTGGTCTTGGTGCGGAGTAGCGTGCATTAAGATATTGGGTGAGCTCCTGGCGTCCGAAGTTGCCGATTTCCATCTATTTTGGGCTAGGACTAGTCTTTACTTGCTTTCTAAGACTGTTTGTATCTATTTGGTATTTGTAAAAGCTTTGTACTCTTGTTTTGTTTAGATGCTCGATTACTGACTGATGCCAGGTCTTAGGGATGGTTCCTTGGATATATCTATGTTGATTCCTCTTTCTTCTCTTTTTATTCATTTGTTACTTCATTAGTTCCTCTTCCGCTTGATAGCCCGTTGCTTATGCTTTCGGGCTATTGGTTAGGCTTCCCTATTGGTGGTTTATAGTATGTGCCATCATGACTTTAGAAATCGAGTTGTGACAAGTTGGTATCAGAGCGCAGGTTGACCGACATAGTTGGTATGAGAGCAAATGCCTAGTAGAGTCTTGCAGATCGGTACATCGACGTCTGTATCCTAACTTCGGGAGGCTATAGGGCATTCTTAGGAAATTCTGTTTTTTACTCTGTATCGTATGTTAAAGGTGGTTGAGTAACACCCCGTGCCTTTGCCTCTATGGTTCTGTTGGGAGTTTGAGGCCGGGCTAGTTATCTTCCCCTTTTGGTTCTCCTTACGAGTTGCTTTTACTGTGATGCCGACCCCCGTTATATAGGTGGCTAGTCCAGCTTCATCAGTTCTGGGAGTTGTGTTGTTAGTTCTAGTTGGCTTAGAAGGTCGCCTTACTTGCACGCCATCCCTTTGGGGTTAGCAGTTTGGAGTTGCTAGTCGTTGGAGTAGTGAGAAGGGTAGTATAGCCTTCTATGGTATTTCGGTAGATGGGGTTTGTTGTTGTTTCCCTCTCTTGCCCTAAGATTGTTCTCAGCTTCTGAGGTTGCATAGTGGTGGTTCGCTCGTTCGGTCTATCTGTTTACTCGTTCTATGGCAGTCTTGGTGGTTGCTGTGATTTGCTCGCTCGGTCCTCTTGAATCGTCTCTTTTGATGGTTTTGGTGCTGCCTATGGCTAGTTGGGATTTGGAAAGTGTGATCTCTTGATGCACCTTGTTGCTGTTGTGGTTGGTTCTTTGTGATTATGTTGGTAGCTCTCGAGGTCTTGGATGTGTTTTGGAGCCAGAATGGTAGTGTCCGTTGGTGGGTTTAGACTTTTGCTTCTGTTAGAGAATTAAAGGTTGCTTGGAAGGTTCATTATCCGGGATGGGTTCTAAGTAATTCGTGAAATGTGAGCTTTTGAATTTGTTCAGGATTTGCTTTTAGCATATTGGGTGTCTTGCGGTGTTCGTTGATGGAGGTTGGTTCCCTTGGACCATTATTGATTGGTTGACTATGTTTATTTCTTGCCTACCGGCTTGGTTTCCCTTGGATTATGATGGTTAGATCACATTTACGCTCGCTGAGTAGTTGTGGGCATATGGTTTTGGCATTTAAGAAGTTCCTATGGTAAGAACAAGTCACTGGAGTTGGGCTCAGTGTAGCCTTGTCATTCACGGGATGATCTCCCTTGTGAGTAGAGTGTTAGTTTTAGGAGGTTGAGCTTCAGCTTGGATTGGTTGTTTGTTGAAGTTGAGGTTGGAATTTTGGGCCTTGCCCTGGGTTGAGTTTCTTATTTTGGTGGGTGTCGCTCCCCGATGTTCAGACAAAGTATATAACCCCTTTAAGGTTGGTGTTGTATGGTTTTGTATGAAAGTTTCAGATGGTGTTGATAGTATTCAAGATGGCCAAGGACCGGCAAAACGCACTTGGTGGCTAGAAGAAGATGGATTTGGAGCATAAGGCAAGTATTTTCAATTATGAGTTGAGTTGCATCTGCTATGGTCCTGTGTTTCTCATTTCAGTGATTTTGATATGGTTTAGGTTTTCCTCAAGTGAACTTGGTGTTTTCGGTCAAAATCGGGTCAATTGAGCGAGAGTTTGAGCCCAAAAGGGAATTGGAGGAGCTTTTGGAGTTTGAAGTGAATTTAAGGATTTTCCTCTCAGCCTGAGTTCTGTGATGGTTTCGTTCGATCCGTGAGGGTGTCTGAGGGTCTGGCGGAGCATGCGGGCCCTGTATCCTTGTGTTTTCGTACCTTCAGATTATAACTATCCTTCTACTTTCGCGGATAAAAGTCCTTTTAGTAGTGGATGTTATAATGACCCTCTAGGTCATTTTCTCCATTTTCGGATCTTTTCCGCGTTTAGAGCTTTTCTGTAGCGACCCCAAGTCATTTATGACTTGCTGGCACTAACTGTTTGGTAGTCTGGTCAATTGTTTAGGTTAAATGCCCATTTATGTGTTTTGGAGCTTTCGGAGTATCAACAGTTGACTTCGGTCAAAACTCCAGGAAAATGGTCCCAGAGTGGAATTCTGATTATTCCATCAGCTATGAAATGATAATTTTAGGCTAGTGGCATGGTTGGCTCGATTTCCAAGGCTTTCGGTGTGAGTTTATGCCATTAGGCCTTTTAGCCTTTAAGAATTGGCCTTAGTTTGACTTTGGTCAACATTCTTGGAAAACACGCTCGAATGAAAATTCCATCAGCGCGGTTAGTTTCGAAATGCCGAGTTTGGTCTAGAATGACCCTTCGTGCACTTCCCGGGGCTTCCGGTCTAATTCCAAGGCCCTTGTGGATTTTGGTTTAAAATGACGCATGGGTGTGGGACCCACTTTTCATTGAGATGACCTCGTATGGAAATTTTGACTGCGCCATGTTGTCCTGAATGTCAAATTTAGTGGGGTAGCACATATGGTTTATTTTCAATGGGTCCCAAACGAATTACGTGGGTCCGTTCGGAGACTTTGAAAAATAGCAAAAGTGCTTATATCTGGTGCAGGCTTTTAGCAACCAGAAATGGGACTTTTAGCGAACAAAAACAGCCCTTTAGCGACAAGATTTCTGCTATTTATATAGTAGAAATATCAGCCACTCTCCAAATCTTCAAAACCCCATATCTCTCTCATTTCTTGGCCAAATGAGGCGATTCAAAGTGTGGAAGCTTCATTTTGATGGTGGCTTCGCTGTAGAGTGATCGAAAGTTTTTGGGTGCACGTCAATCGAGGTAAAATCGCGATAGAACAGACTGCTTCTTGTTCTAGATTTTGGCTATATTGATTTTGTGATATCTTGCTCATTTTAGCTCCGTTTTGGGTGATTCGAAGTCCAGCGTGTTCGAGAAGTTCGTGGAAAAGAATTGTAGTGATCGGGGACTGTTGGGTACTCTCTATTTGAGGTAGTTTCCGTGTTGAAGCTGCTGCCTTTGTTATTTTAATTAGCTTTATTGGTGAATAATATTGCATGGGCTGATTTCTTTATTTCTGAGCATCAAATTGTGCCCCATTTGGGACACAAAGTTCAGTAAGCTCAAATATACCTTTTCACGGAGTCGATTTTGAGGTTTCTAGTGCGGGTCCCACAATCTCGTTTTAGACACGATTTTAGGTCCGTCTCTGATTATTGTGATTTTAGTGTCAAAATGTCCGTAATGACGTTGTGATCAATATTTTGATACCATGGTGGCGATTGGAGGTGATTCATATAGGTGGAGCTTCAATTGGGTGGATTCGGAGCGCGCGTGATCGGCTTTGAGGTAGGCTACGGTCTCCCACTTTGACTGGGCTTTTTTAGATACGATTTAGTATGAATTACATATGATTTAGGTTGGTATTTGTCGAGTATAGGGTTTACCTCCTTCTATCTTATTTTCTTGACCTCGGTTTATCTTTAAACTAGTGTAGTCTCGTGAATCCTTAGAGTAGGCTATGGGCCTTGGTTGTGGTATTGACTTACCGTTATTATCCTTATTTAAGATTGGTATTGATGGCCTTAGGCTAGGTTTGAGCCTTGGATGGTTTATCATGTGATGTACCGCTCTTATTGCTAGGCATATCATTCGGTAGGGCTTGTTATATACCTTAAGCTAGTGCATGAGACCTCAGAGGCTCATCGGAGCTGTAGGTTTGGAGCTGAGATTGCATATTTTGGGGTAAGGCATTGATCCTAGAGATATTTCTCCCTCTATTTGATTCTAAGCCATCTCCCCCTATTTGTCTATTGTCTGTTATTGGGCCCGAGGCCATATTTGAGGAGCAATTGGATCCTAGGTTAGTTTCCCTTGCCTTGGTAGTGTGTCATGATTTGGTATCACATTTCTGATTGTGTGAACCTTGTTTGGATGATGGTGATGGCATGCTTTCATTGATTAAGCATTTTCACTTGGTTGTGGTACGATCCTGTTACTTTCATTGGATTTTTACTACTATTTTGAGCAGACATTCTCACACTTTTACTATTTTTGAAAGCTGGTTTTTAACAGGAGTCGTACCACCTGGACTACTTTGATAAACTAATTTTGAAACTCATGAGGCGTCGAGGACGTACTCCTTTTACACTAGCAGTATCAGAGGCATCGAGGATGCACTCAGTTTTTATTGATATCTGGTGCAGCATCGCTCTTTTTGTACATTGGTTGCATCTGGGATGCCTTTAGCCTGTACTTGACCATCCGGCGCGGCGTCGCCCTTTTCCACATCGGCTTGGCTACTGACTCTCCGGTACCACTACGGGCATGCTATATGTTATGCATAAGACCTGGTTCGGGCCCAGGCAGTGTATATGGACTTCCCCGTCCCTTATGGGCCCTTCTGGCCGGTGCACCACTGAACCGGATGAGTGAGCTACATGGGTCCCACCTAGCAAGCTAGGGGCCGGGGTGGGTGTGTACACTTGGTTGTTGATGATCTCTGAGAGCCACCAATGATTTTACTTGTTTTTACTACAAACTTGCATTCATTAACATCGCCTCTCACCTGTATACTTATTTGTTGTTTGGTCCCCCGATATATGGGGGTCAGGGGTATGTTTGTTATTGTTTGTACCTTTCGGGGGTATGGGCATCTAGTCGGTTATTATTTGATTATACTTGTATTTATCTTATGTTGTATTTTTAGTTGGTCTACAGAGTGTGTTAGGCTGGATTTGTTTTAGGAACTTCCTGCTAGATTCAGTTGGATTAGTTTCTAGGTGATTAGCGGTGGCTAAGGCTTGCAATTGAACCGGTTTTTGCTTGGTTCGATCCAGTATATCCAGTACCAGTTGAACCGATAGGATAGGGTACCGGTATGGGTATCGAAACGAAACCCAGGTTTTTTGCGTGGTTGATCCGGTTCCAGACCGGTTCTAACGGTCAATTTTTACTTTTTAATTATTTTTTTAAAAATTGTATCGTTGGAGTTTGACTTGGGGAGTTGGGCCTGTATCCGTTGGGGTGGAGTTTAATTACGGCTGAAAATCAGCCCCCACCCCAAGGTCCCAACAACACCCCTACCCCCCTCTCTAACCCCTTAACACTATAAATATATCCTATTTTCTTTCATTTAATTCACACATTTCACAAATTATTACATTAACAATTTAACATCTTACAAAATCTCCGAATTCTCAATCTCTCATAATTTTTCTTTTGTGCTATTGATATGTTGGAGACTTGGAGTTCAGATTTCGGAGATTTTTTTGAAGTAAATTGCAAGCTTCAAATTGGCATCTCTCAATTCCAGCTTTTGGTTATACGTCTACTTTTATGTAGACGTTTGGTACATTCATTCCAACTTTAATTTCTTTATTTATTTATTTAAGTTACTTTATTTTTTTGTTATATTTCTCTTTCTTGTTTTTCTTAATATTTAATTATTTTAAACTTAAACAAGAATTTTAAAAAAAATAGTGGTAAAAAACCGATGTCTGAAAAAAAAATTCTCGGGGAGGAAATAGCAGTTCTACTTCTAAACATTTGCCACCTAGATTAAGAATTAATACTAATGATTATACTCATGTTGATGAAACTTCTTTTAGTTCACGACCAAATATTATTGAATTAAATTTCGAAACTGAATTAGATCATGAGACATTAAATAGATGTTTTACTAATTTTTGAAGAAGAATTAGAGAGGGAACTAGAAATAGAATAGGAAAATGATGATGAGACAGAGACCCCTTTGTCACGACCCAAGGTACTCCCTAGATGTGACATGCCATACAAGACCCCGAGAGGCCTCATACAAGCCACTTAGCATACATTACATACAAGATAATAGAGAATAAAAGTTCAAAAGAGAATTTAATATCAAAGCTTTTAAAAAACACAGCGGAAGTCTACATCTCATGTCTCAAAGCCAATCTGTCATAGAAAGTAAAGTTTGAAACGTAGGCCAATACAATCCGAAAACTAAAAAGAAATGACATGAAAATAAGAACAACTAGGCTATGTCCTCGGATGGATGAGGACTCACCAAGTCTTCTATCAATCTGCTACTATAAAGCTCTAGCCACTAGTGGAAGGTGAATCGCCACGTCCTACACCAAATAAGTTAATGTAGGCTAGAGTATGCGTTAGCAAAATTAACTACTAAGTATGATAGTAATGCACATAAACACATAAATCATGCTAGAGAGAGACATAATCATGACATGCAATGGCCAAGCTAAAAACATGATAAACATGAGAAACATGAAACATAAAGCATATATCAAGGCCAAAGCAAGCGAAATCATCTTTTCTTTTCTTTATCATGAGAACACTTGTTCATTAACTTGTGGGGAATAGCCTTAACCGACATGTACGACCATGTGAGCTATCCACATGGAATCTGGTGTCTACCCTACACTGAAAAGAGGTGTCCTACTTGCCAAGGTAAGACCATGAACTTCTTAGCTTATGTGGATCCACTAGCCAATGTCTACTTAAAGACAACATCCTATGGTGGCAGCATAGTTTATGGGATAGAGATTGCTTTTGGAGACTCGACCTCAACTAACGGTAGAGCTCCATCTAAAAAACCCAGCCTCTACTAACGGGAGAGCTTCCATATCAATATCCACTCGGTGCTAAGCATAATTCCCATGGATTAGTCATTAACATATTCATATCATTATACATGGAGAGGTACAACTAGGGTTACCAATCCAAGCTAAAATCATGCTTATAGACGTTTCATCTTCCATGGACCTTGTCCAAGCTTATGTCATTAGAATAGCTCCTTAAGAAAATGGGTAATCGCCTCTTGTTCTTTTAAATCATATTAGGAGTATTATGTGAGAAAACCTTTCACAACTCAACCATAGCATCATCATATCATAACTTTGGCACTTCACTCTCAAAGCACCTTTAATTCATTATTAACTTCATATGAGTCATGCATAAGTTCATTAGCTTCTTCTTCACTTAGATTATCATGCTCATAATTCATAGTTCATAGAGTTTATATGGGTTCATGCAATTCAGTGCAAGCTCATGCTTAGAAAGTCATAATTAAGATAATTTACCCATACTTGAAGGAACTCACTTAATAGAGGAAAATCATGCTTTTGACTTGATCATGCTAAATTCATAGGATTATCCTCAATTCATTCATAATTCATGCTTAGTTTGATAGAGAATTCATAAACTTCATCAATTTATGGCTCAACCCAACAATCAAAGCATAGATTATCAATTTGGGGAGAATTAGCTCGGGATCATGGGGGTTCATGCAATCTTTACATCAAATCATGTAATTCACGCTAATTCGTGTACAAAGTTGCTTTATCATGCTAGATCGTGTACTACAAATCATAAAATCAATAATTGAAATCATAATTGAAGAACCCACAATGATTGATCAAAATCCTAATTCAATTGAGTTAGAGTAAACCTTTGAAAATCATGAAGAAGAGAGAGGACCAATTGGAGGAAAGAACTCCTAATGGTGAACACTATCATACCTCTACAAAGCCCTATAGATTTGTAGAAAATTGATGACCTTCAATGGAGGATCCTAACTATCTTCTTCCTTAAAGCTTGAGAGAATTCTTTTAAGAGAGAGAAATATTGGAGAGAGGAGAGTTTAGGAATGAATTAGAATGAGAGGAATTAGGCTTAGAAAGTTTTTATAGGTCTTAGATTAAGGGTATAACCGACTTAGCTTAATAGGTAAACAATTAGGGAAAAGACCAAAAAGCCCTTAACTAAAAAAACTGTCGGGGCCAATCGACAGAGGAGATCTACGGTTTGTAGGTCAGATGACAGACCGTACTGTCCTTCCATCAAAAGATTCAAAAACTATATTTAGGGGACCTGCAACGACGACATCAATGTACGGCTCGTAGGTCCATTGACGAAACGTACATTGAAGTCATAGGTCAGTCTTAAGAGTCAAAAATAAAAACTAAGTCTGGGGGACACCTATGAGTATTAGCTACGGACCGTCAATCGATCTACGACCCGTCCTGCTACTCTGTAGGTCAAAGTTCTGAAACATAGAAATCCTAAAGATTTACAGTCCCATCGACGGTCCCCACATACGGCCCGTCATTCCATCTACGGCCTGTAGATGGCCTCCGTAGGTCACTTACTTCAGTTAAATTTTGCAATTAAATTCTTTGGAAGCTTGGGGTATTACACCCCTACCCCTACTAGTCCGGCTACCGATTTAATGGAACAAAATGATATCCCCCCTTTACCTATGTTTTCAAAGGCCGCTGTACGTGTTAAAAGATCTTTAGTTTGGAAATTTTTGACACCAAATGAGGAAAAAACTACTGATACTTGCATGAAATGTAAAAGAGTGATGAATCATTTGACTACGGGAACACATGGGGGAACGGGACGGCTAAGAACACATTTGAGAAAGTCTAATAAAGAATTTGTTCGCTTAGATGATATCGAAAGGGCTAATAGAAAGGGAATACCCATAGCTGAAAATTCTGTAGCACCCGAAGGTTCTAATATGGTTCAAAGTGTGTTAAATATGACTAACCCGGCTGGCCCAAGCACACACCGCATATATAGTAAAGAAAAAGATCGTAGAGAATTAGCTAAAATGGTTGTTGTTTGTGGTTTGCCTTTTTCATTTCCTTCACATCCTGGTTTACTCATTATATTCGCGAATTGTATAACCCAAATTATGAAGGTATTCCAAGAAATACAATTAAAAGTGATCTTTTTAAATATAAAAAAGAATATTGTCATTTTCTTTGTTGTTTATTTGTTTATTTTGATGGTAGACTATCTATTACTTCTTATATGGGACATAGTCCTAATGGTAATGATTATTTTACTGTTACTATCCATTGGATTAACTATGATTGGAACATGCAAAAACGAATATTAGCCTATAAATATGTTGAAGAAAATAAAACTGGTTCTTATATATCCTCAAAAATAGGTAGGCTTTTACAATTTTATGGAATATGTGATAAAATAATGAGTGTCACTTTAGATAATGCTTCTAATAACTTAAAAGAAGTTGATTATCTAAAATGTAGACTTTGTCCAATTGATAATGATGCTTTTCATATTAAGTGTGTTGTACATGTTTTTAATTTGATAGTAAAAGATGGTATTTCTCAATTTTGGAATTTCTTTTGAAAAAATTAGAATTGCTTGTAATTGGATTTTTAAAGCTAAAATAAAAGCTAGAATTACAGAATTTAAAAATCGTTGTAATGAATGTGGACTTGCATATAGAAAAGTTCTAAAAGAAGTATGCACTAGATGTAATTCTTTATTTGAAATGCTTGAAGTTGCTTATGTTTATCAAGAGACGATACAATTAGTTTTTAATGCTCATAATGCGGACCCAAATTTAAGAATTGGCAGCGAAGATTGGGAAAATACAAAAGAACTTATTGATTTTTTAAGTGTTTTTTATAAAACAATAAATGCTATTTTTGGTCAATATTATCCAACTATTTCTTCTGTTTTAGTAAATATTTGTGTTATTTCATCTGAATTTTCAAAATATAAAGGAAAAGATAAGTTTACAGAATCACTTGTTTTAGTGATTGAAAATTTTTTAAAATACTTTTTTCCTATTCCGCAAATCTATTTGACTGCTATTTTATTCAACCCAAATTACAAATTAAAAGGTGTTGAAAGAATGGTTGAAAAAATTTATGCAAATTTAGAAATTACATTTGATGAAACTCCTAGTGTTGAAGATTGTAACAAAAGCATAATAACAAAAGCTAGAGATTTATATAATACATATAGAACCATAGAAAAAAATGTTCCAATAGTAGTACCTCCATCTTGTAAGCCTAAAAGTGATGATTTAGATGAATTTATGGATGATTATCTTGGTCTTGAATCCTCTACTAATAATAATTTTGATGAATATATTAATCAGGCACGGGAAAAGATTAGGAATGATCAAGGACCATCTCAACTATTAACATGGTGGAAGAATCATGGAGAACAGTTTTCGAACCTTGTTAGGGTTGTTCGAGATGTGCTAGCTATTCAAGCATCTTCAGTCACTTTGGAGCAAGCCTTCAGCTAAGCGAGATTTATGATTGGAGATCATCGATATTCATTAGCAAAAGATAGTTTGGAAATATCAGTGTTGTTAAGAGATTGGGTCAACTCCGAAAGAAGAAATGGTGGACTACCACTATTAAGTAGCCAAATAGAAGACGAAATATATGAAATATTTGGTGATAATAGTGATGATGGCATGGAAGCAATGGAGGAAGAACGATAAATACAAGTTCCAAATAATGTTTGTTGGAGTATGATACAAAATTTACGAAAGGATTTAAAAAAAAAAATCAATTATTAGTATAATATTCAATACCTAGTTCAAACAGAACCCTTCCTAGAAGGTGGCTGCGTAGATTAGGTATTCTTTCTAGTATTTGTATTTATACAATTTATTTATTTGAATAAATAGACAGCTATTCGCCTTGATTTTCTTTTAAAATAGTCTCTTATATTTAACGCAGGTTATTTTATAAATTTAATTTTCAGCTATTTTAATATTAGCCTTATATAAGAATTTTAAAGTTTAAAGTTTACTTTAATGTTTAAACTTTAAATTTTCAAATTGAAGTTTAATTTAAAATTGAATTTAAACTTTAAAGTTTATTTTAATGTTTAATGTTTAAAGTTTAAACTTTAAAGTTTCAAATTAAAGTTTAAAAAAAAAATCAAACTTTTTTGTAAATTGTAATATTATAAAAGTTATTATATGTTAAGTTAATAAATATTTAATAATTTAATTAAATATTTTAATGAATATTAAATAATATAACTATAATATATATTTATTTAATAATATTAAAATATAATAATTAATAATATATATTATACAATAATATAAAGTAATAATTAATAAGTTAATTTTAAAAAAATTACCGCACCCGTTGATCCGGTTCCGGTACCGGTAGCTATAGGATCGGGCCGGAACCACAGAAAATTTCTGGTAAAACCGGTTTCGATAAGTTCTCCGGTAAATGGGAACCGGTTCCGATAAAATCGGTCTTGTTCTACCAGTCCAGTCTAATTGCCAGCCTTAGCGGTGGCAGTCAATATTTCATTCTTCATTACTTGACTATAGTGCTCTCTCATTGTAATTAGGTTGTGGCTTGTGTTTACAGGTGCATTGTTTGACTCTGTTTCCTTTCTTCGTGTATCCTAGCTCTTTACAGTTATTTCCTGCTTTACCTTGTGTTAGATCGTATTTAGTTACTTGTGTTGTTTCTACCTTGTTTATATGTTATTTATACTTGCTTTATCTGTGGAGCTCAGTCGGCCTATGCCTACTGAGTACCATTCGTTTGGTATTCATACTATACTTCTGCACCCTACAGATCATAGTATGGGTTATCGCCGGTGATTGGTCTTGATGCGGAGTAGCGTGCATTCGGAGATTGGGTGAGCTCCTAACGTCCGGAATTGCCGATTTCCATCTATTTTGGGCTAGGACTAGTCTTTACTTGCTTTCGAAGACTGTTTGTATCTATTTGGTATTTGTAAAAGCTTTGTACTCTTGTTTTGTTTAGATGCTCGATTACTGACTGATGCCATGTCTTGGGGACGGTTCCTTGGATATATCTATGTTGATTCCTCTTTCTTTTCTTTATATTTGTTTGTTACTTCATTGGTTCCTCTTCCGCTTGATAGGCCGTTGCTTCTGGTTTCGGGCTAGGGGTTAGGCTTACCTACTGATGGGTTATAGTAGGTACCATCATGACCTGAGAAATCGGGTCCTGACAGACATGGTCAAACACAATTCCACTTGAACAAATGAGTTTCAAATATAAAAAATAATAGTTTTCAAAAAAAATATTTTTATATAGAGAAAAGACATAAAGTGACACCTGAAGTTGTCGCAGATTTTCAAAAAAACAACTTAATTATGCGAGTGTCCTATTACCCCCCTAAACAATTTTGAATTTATATTTTTACATCATTTTTTGACCAGTCCTAGATTTTAAAAAGCAAGTGTTGTCAGACACCAATCATTACGTGACATGTGTTAATTTAATTTAAAATATTTTTTTTCATTTCAAGTTCTTCTTTATTCTTTTACTCTGTCTTTTACTTTTTGAATTATTTTATTTTTATTACTTTAAAAATAATTTCATCTTAAGTTTCATTTTACCTTCCACCCCACTCATCCTCACTTTCATGTTAAACCTCTCCCTCCATTTTCTTTCTTTCTTTCTTCTTCTTCACCTTCCACCCTAACCCCACCCTCACGTCAAGCTAAGCCTCTTCCACAACAACCAAATTCATGTTGAGTTTAGTCCAAGGGTACATAAGACTTCGAATACTAGAGATATCTTTGTTCATATCGATAATGCTACTCAAGCAATTTTGATCAAGGTAGCATTTGAAACATCTATTTATGATGATTCCAAAATTCCAAATCAAGAAATCACTCTATACGCTCTATTTTTTAATCCGAAAAATATTTCTAGATAGGGTGGTGCACCAGAGGTGTTTGGAAGAGAAAATGAGATTAATAGGAGTGGACTGGAGGATAGATTTTCATGATTATGGCCTGCATACTGCTGCATCTTCATCTTTATATTGTGCAGAGAAATTAGGGTGGTTCATAAAATTCTGGCACATCATAGTGTTCTAACTAAATAATTTAAATATCTTGCAGGAGAATGCACAAAATATTGCTGAATATTTATCTTCCCATCCACGAGTGAAGAAGGTCAATTAATCCAGGGAGGTCTTTGCACTTCTCTCAGGTATTCAAACAAGTGATTTTTTTTGAGAATTTGAACTAAGGCTCTATGGTTGTCGGTATCCGTCCACCATGAAGCTCTCCCTTGAAACTTACTGTTTAAATGTTGAACAATTTGTAGGCTAGGGTGCAAGATCGGTGCTGAGTTTTCTGACAGGTTCTTTGGCACTCTTTAAGCATGTTGCTGAGGCTACCGAGTACTTTGGCATTATAGTCAGTTTTGGTTAGTTTCATCTTATGCTTAATTACTATTTTCGAAGACCATTTTTTCTATCAAACTACTTCCTAGTGACATTGGCCTTCTCAATCTTTTCCCTGTTGATTATAGCAAACGTGCAAATATTCTTTTGCTTTGGTAGTCCCTCGTATTCTCTTTTGATATTTGGAATGTGAGGACACGGTCTCATTTTTAGTTGGGGGTGCCTCCCATGTACTCATTTTGTTAATTATTTCTACATACTGTGATTGTGCCCTTGTCGGGTGTACTTTTCTTTCTTTGTTATGGATTGGTTGGCCCTTGTCGGGCTTTGATATTGTGGATGTTTCTATTGATATTGAGTTGGATTGGTCTATTTTAGTTTTTGATTTGTAGCTTCTTTGTTTTTGTTTTGATAATAAGATTTGGATTGACGATGCCTGATGATGGATAGAGAGTGATGACTTTCTTAATATTAAATAGTCAATTGCCTGTGAGTGCTTGATTGTCATTGATTGTGGCGAAGTTTGAGTAGCAGTTCCCGAATAGATGCATGAGGTTGCCTTGATGGATGGGTTGACGGCTTTCTTAAGGGCAAAATCATCATCTTTTTGGAAGGTTTTGACTTGGTTGGTACTAAGAGTATAGTCATGCATGTGAATAGTGTTGAGCATACCTCTCCATTTTTAAACGGTTGAGCATGTTATGAATGATTTTGTGACAACTATTACAACTCTTTTTGTGACTTTTGATTCTTTAGCAGTTAAAATGTTCAATGCTACTTGTATTTTTAAAAGGAAGTAAGATTTTGAACCATCTTGATTGATTTACAAGCCATGTGTGGTGAGTTGTTGAATAATGCCTTGTGTTCGCTTTTGTCACCTAGAACTTGCCTGATTGGTCTTGATTGAGTTTGGTTGGAGAAATGACTTAGGCTTTCTTTGATGTTCTTGAAGTCCACTTGGCCTAAAAATCCCACCGTTGCACTAAATATATCTTTAGTTGTCCCCTTTGAGCCTAATCCTTTTTATTGCCAACCACATTACAAGCCTTATCCTTTTTGAAAAAGTAATCCTCTTTTGAACCATTCCCTCCTTGAACTTGAGGTTGTGAAAGTGTAGGCTAAAAGCCTGAGTTGTGGGTGTTATGGGAAATTCATTGAAGGGATGCTTACCACATGAGGGCTTGATATAAAAAAGGAAAAAAGAAGAGAGAAATTGAGGGATGGATGGAAAGTCTTAAAGAAAGAAAAAGCTTTGAAAAAGAAAGAAGACATATCCATGCTTTACTTTGACATTTAGTCTACAAAGCCTCTAAACGATACACACTTAGTTTAGGTCGGGATATGACCCCACGATACCCTCAACTATAATATAACATCAAAAATATGTTAGAGACTCGGCAAGCCTCGAATCAACATGGAGCTCACTAAAGGCCACTGAGTATCTTGTGCTTATATTGCACAGATTCTATTAGCTTGAGTACCTATACCTGTGGCATAAAACAAAACGTCTCCATAGGGGACGTTAGTACGAAATAATGTACTGAATATGTAAGGCATAAAGTATTCATATGTAAAATAAGAGATCAAGTGAAATCAAGTACAAATGTACAAATATTCTGTATAGATAAGGATAAGAGACCACCGTTCCTTATACTTGTGGAATCACGTACATTACATTCACCTTTGCTTATATTTGTGGAATCACGAACATTACATTCTTTGCTTTAGTTTTCTCTTCTTTGTTTTATAGACTTTGTAGCATGTCACACAATGATCAACTGATCAGTGATAGAAGAGGATGACCCATGCTAGGCTTTTAGCCCCTGGGCTGCCACCCATAATAATATAGATTGGGATTTGCCCATTCTAGGTATTACCACCCCTGAGCTGCCACCCTTAAGTACAAGAAGTAGGATTAGCCCATGCTAGGTATTTTAACCCCTGAGTTGCCACCCATAAATATATAGATTCACTTTACCTTGTCTCTTTAATCTTTGAGATTGTTCTTTTGATGTTCATAACAATTTTTAGATTTAGGACTATATAATAGTGATGTAGACATATGAAAAAATTAATTGAGGCAGAAACAATGATATAGGAAGCAAATGTAACTTTATTGTGATACTTAGGAACTTATATGACTCATGAACTTCATTTGGCACAAAAAATATATACAGATGATCCGTGAAGGTGTGTGGCAAGTAAGGACCTATTTCAAATGAGTCATTAAGGTGCATAACAAGTGAGCAAGTGATTCTGCTTCATTTAAAACACATTTGGACCTTTCGCATGGGCCATGCATATGATGCATTTGTAATAGACATGTAACTCCTCAAATGGAGAGGCAAGGACTGTGCAAGAAGATATGATAGCTAAACACTTAGTAGACAATGTCAAATGAGAGAGTGCATAAACATCTGAACAAATGAAGCACATGACAGAACCAAAATAAGTGTTGTACATTCCACGTAAAGACATATAAAATGAATAATGGACATAATGTGTATCTGACATAACTTATAACAAGTATAATGTAGGATCTTATTGACTCAATGAACCTCATTTGGCTTGGTGGATAACTCATGAAACTTACTATTTAAAGTACCTTTGTCAAAATAGTACTTTGGAAGTATAAACACACCAATATTAGATAATGAACACATACAGAAGTAGTTTGACAGACTTTTGAAAACATGGACAGTATAAGGAGGATTAATGCAAGCAGGTGGTATTATACTTGGCCCAATAATATGGTTAAAAGAGTCTTAGTAGGTGATGCACCTACTTGGTCCCATAGGCTGATCAATAAGTAAAAGTAGGTGATGAACCTACTTGTCACCTACTAGCTTAGTTAAGTCAAGCAAGCAGCTGCTCACTTATTTTATTTTATTTTATTTTCTAAATCTTAGTTTCTTTACAAGACCTTAACACTAATACACACTTGACCACTTACGACTTTAACATCAAGTACCCTTTTTTACTATCTCGAGTTCAATTTTTTTTTCACGTTCACTTAGTTGTATAAGTGTTGGAATGTACGGGGTATTACATCATCCCCCCCCATCTTTTGATCATTCATCCTCGAATGAGAGGTGTTGCTCAAAACAAGGTCAAGTGTGTATTTTTTAAAACTTTTGCCAGAGTTTCCTTTGTAAATCAAACTACCCAAAACATATCAGCTGACCAAAAGCACGTATTGGTAAGCCTCATTGGGCGTTGCAGCAAATGTAGCACATGTAATAATCGAATGACAAGTAAGTCTCCTCTTAGCCACATATAATCAAGTAACTATTCTGTATAACAAAATTTAACGTTCTCTCCTCTTTATAAACCAGCCTAACAAATACTAGGAATACGAGAATTGCAAATATTAGAGCAAGTTAACTTAATGTGAAACAAACCTATGAACCAGTTGATATATGCATATGTTATAATCACGTAGGCAAGACACATAATATAGGAAAATGGAAACTTTCCCTAGCCATTTTCTACATATAAAGGTTGTACTAAAATTTGCTAGGTCCCTAACCTTTTCTGGCAAAATCCTTACTTCATCCTGATAAGGGGGAAACTTTGTCTCAACATATTTAATACTTAAGTCAATAAGAACAGAGGGGTATATCATATTAATTCATAAGCCACATGACGCCTATGACATATAAAGCAAGAAGGCATGTGTGAACAATGAACCATAAAGAAGTACTTTTAGCATGCTAACAAGTGTACATAAGAGGCATACGGTACATAGACATTTGAGTTATAGGGACATATAATGTAAAAGTTAGTAATATATAAGCAAGTGAGCTATATAGCAAGTGTAAAAATGAACTATAAGACATTTAGCACATGGGAGGATGAATTACAAAAATGTGTCGTTTGTTTGCAAGAATGTCAAGGAATATAATGTTGTACATGCGTTCAATAGAAAAAAGATCAAGTTACTTCTTGTTTTAGTTGGACATAGGTTAATTATTACTTAATGGAATTCAAAAACAGTGTATCATGGGTTCTGAAGTTACAAAAAATGTCTCCTGAACATGAATTCTACTGGTAGTGTGAAACAGTGAGTTAGTATTAAAAGGATTCTTAGACAAAGCTACATAGAAGGTCACATAGATTTATTCCTTGATGTTTTCTACATTGAAATTCACGAGTATGGGATTAAGGTAGACCGCCTTATTACATTGCAGCTGCATATAAAGTTATAAAAATACTTCAAGTTAAAAGTAAGAATGTTCTTAGTGGAGTTTAATATGTTTCATACTTTGTTGGACTTGCATTTTATTGCCATATAGGACAATTATTTTCTCCTTTTAACTTTTGAATGAAGTTAAAATGGAACTTGAAATGTTTGCAGGAATCATTCTGAAATGTGACTCTAAATTAGTAGTTGATATGCTGAAAAATAATATCACCCCATGGAACATTTATAGTATTATCTAGGGAGTTCAAATCCTCATATACCAACATAACATCATGGTTAGATATTGTTATAGAAAAGCTAATAATATGGTAAATGTGTTGGGGAATGGAGTCATGAAATTCAAGAGATCGTGATTCTCAATCATATGAACGTCCCCAGTCAATCTACAGGTCAGTACACACTTGATAGATTGCAAGTTACAAATCTAAGGTACATGTTTTTCAAGAATCAGTACGTTCACGGTGTAATAACATAGCTTCAGGCCATGTAATTGATGCATGTAACCCTCTGTTTTGGTCTTCTCTATTTTATGCTTTGTTGTTGTCATTTGTTTATGCTTTTAGTTGTAACTTGTACCATACCCTTTATTGGGCTTAACATTGAGTTTTCAGTAATATCTATGGGTGCATGTAAGATCCTCTAAAAGTAGTGCGTTTTTTAAGGCTTTGACATAGGTATGACAATGTTTTTAGAGAGTCTAAGCAACATAACTTATCACATATGATAGAGCATGAATCTTTAAGTTCTCTTTTGATCTGTCTCATGTACTTGGCTTAGGCTTAAATTGTTGTATTTGCTGCTATGTATTTACTTTTGGAGGTTTTGGTTATAATGCCCCCTTCAATGTGCTTTGATTTTCTAATAAATATGGTAGATATCAATGTTGAATTCCCATTACCACAAGAGGTTAAAGCCTAGATCGATGACTTATTAAAACAAAAACTGTTTCTTGGAGATATTACATTTTCCATATGGTATGAGAAAGATAGAAGTGAAGTGAATAATTATTCTCATATGGATGAATATTCCCCTGGCAATGGAAAGACCCTGATGGGTGATAAAAATGTATAAATACGCAGTTTCATGTACTTTGAATAATCAGACTAATATTTTATATGAGAAAGTCATGATTAATCTTTTTTCGGATTGAAGAAATCTTTAAAAGATGCTCATAACAAATCAGACACATAAAAGTTATTATGATATAAAAGAAAAGTTGACCCCCCAAATAACAGAGGGTTAAATGAAAAAGCTTATCGAGATGGTTTATAGATGAGATGAAGTAGTCATATGTTTGAAAGATTTCTCAACATTTATGGAGATAAAATCTAATATGTTGGGTGATAATATATACACACATATATACCAGTCTTGATCTTTAGAACTTCTCTCCAATATTAGTTGTAAAGAACAAATGCACTAGAAATCTTACATATTGCTACACTTTTTCAAATAGTCAAGAATGGATCAACATTTTAGTTTCTCATTAATTGGATTCTCGCACAACAAATTTAATTTTTCTCCCTGATCAATTCATTACGTGAAAAAAAACTCAACTTCCACGTATTGTCAACACCTGCTCCTCCTACTCCATATGCCACCAAAATCTAGCAGCAACATATTTTCTTTTACATATAAATATAAATGTTGTAATGAGATGTCAAGAAAGCCTCTTATGCCAATAGTGAGTTTAAGTGTTTAACTGAGAAGTGTTTGTTCATTTGGGTGAAATGTTCTTATTTTAATCCGTCATTTTATCTGCTTCTCAATCGGAAACAGACAGAGTAAGGTTTGCATAGAACCTACCCTTTACAAATTCCACTTATAAAATTATACTGAAAATATTTAGTTGTTTTATTTTACCTGCCCGTGACAAGAAAATCACATTGATGCAACAAAAAAAAGTAATAGTTAATTAGTGTAGATTCATTAGCAATAAAATGTCAACATTTAGCAATACAAGGCCACAATAATTTGAAATCATTTCAGTAATATTGATATTATTTTACAGAAGCATATATACAACTCGATGTGCATGTGCAACATACGTATCGAAAAACTAGTTAATCTAAATGAGCCAAGTCTACAAGGGAAACAATTACCTACCTCAAGGCCGAAACCACACACGAACAACAACTAATTAGCCGCTTTTCCCTTCCGTAGAGCCTTCGAATGATGCTAAGCTATCAACAACGCCATGGGAACTCAAAAACAAGCACAAAATATCCATATTAATAAAGGAATTAGAAATCGGATAAACACAACCCAAAACCGCAACTGTGGGACCCGAACATGGAGTCACAAAATCAACTCCTTCATGAGGTTCCAAACTGCTCAAGGAAATTGTGCCCAAAAATGGGCACAATCCGAGCCAACATCGAGCCAAAACAGTCCCTCCATTAATTAACTCAAAAAGGCTAAAAATGGTGAAATAAGCGAGAATGTACGGGAATTACAAAGGGAAACAGAAGATTCAAGGATCCCAGAACGTGCCCACAAACTTACCCGACACACTTCAACAAGAAGCACCCAATTCTATCAAGAAAACCTCCCAAAATCACAATATTCTATGCTGGGAATGGAGAATGCAATTGAAAAACGAGTCTTTTAAGGAGACTGATTGCTAGTTAACTGGCCTTCGCGAACAAGGAGGTCAGTCAAGTTGACCCTTTGCGAATGTAGTTAGAGGCTCGCAAACGCGGAGGTTGAGGGATCTAACCCTTCGTGAACACGGCCAAAGGGCTGCGAATACGAAGGCAAGGGAAGCCTCCCTCCGCGAACGCGGCGAGATTTATACGAATCCGGAGGCTGGGAAACATCGTCTCCGTGAACACGGCTAGGGGCCCGCACACATTAAGAAATATTGAACAATGCTGCTCCGGCAGCACTGCATCAGCAGTTCCATAAGAAAGCGAAAATCCTTCATCAGGGGTTCAGAATTCGCTCGGAACCCCGTCAATGCAAATGAACTATGCTACCTAGTTGGAAATTACATTCTAAACTCAACGGAATCAAAAAAATAACCAACATAGGTCGTCTTGTTAAGATGTTGAACAAATTCAACACTTATAAAGAAAAGCCAATCAAAATGCAAAATGCCACAAACTCATCTTAGTTACCTCGGGAAGCAAACCAAAGGTTGTTCGAAACGAAACTCAGCATTTCAGAGCTAATCACGCTAACGGAATTCCCATCCGAGCATGTTTACCAAGAATATTGATCAACGATAAACTTTGGCAAAAACTCGAAAGCTTTAATGCCTAATCACTCAAACTCAAAATGACGGCCTCAAATACCAAACCAACCATCACACTAGACCAAAATGGACATTTTGGAGCTAATGGAACTAACAAAATCCTCATCCAACATCACAATCTTTGGATGTTGACTAGAGTCAACCCTTCCATGCCTTAAACGTCAAAAAAGGAAAAACTAACTCAAAACTCATCCAACCACCTCAGAAAGCATGGCACCCAAGCCAACACCATGTAGAAGTTACAAAGAAACATTGGAAGGGGAAAAATGTAAAATAATCCAAAAGCACATAAATGACCTCGAGGGTCATTACAACGTCCATTACAAAAAGGACATTCATCCATTAAAGTAAAGCAAAGGAAGTACCCAATGGCTAAAAAAGGTGAGGATACCGGGTCCGCATGTCAAGCTCAGCATCCCAAGTAGCCTCCTTGACCGGACGGGGCCTCAACTGAAACTTCACTGATGGGAACTCCTTAGACAATAATTTCCTAGCCACCATATCGAGAATAGCCACAGGCTCCTCCTTAAAAGTCAAGGACTCATCAAGTTGAACCGAATCCCATTGAAGCACGTGACACTAATCAGGAACATACCATCTTAGCATATAGACATGAAACATAGGATGGACATTTGAAAGAGCTGGAGGTAAGGCTATCTCATAACCCATCTCACCTGCCTCAGAATCTCAAAAGGGCCGATGAACCTAGGGCTAAGCTTGCCCCTCCTCCCAGATCTCATCATGCCCCTCATGGGCCACACCGGTAGAAATACTCGATCACCAACCATGAACTCTAAAGGCCATAGTCTACGATCAACATAGCTCTTCTACCTACTCTAGGCAATATAGAGTCACTCCTGGATCAGACAAACAATATCCATAGAATCCGTCAACAAGACAATGCCCCATTGTCTAACCTCAAAAGCATCAAACTAGCCCACCGGGGAATGACTCCTCCTACTATATAATGCCTCAAACGACGCCATCTGGATACTCGAATGGTAGCTATTATTATACGCAAACCCTGCCTTTGCCAAGGACTGATCTCACTGACAACCGAAATCAATAACATAGGCCCCTAACATATTCTCCAAGATCTTAATAGTCCTCTCAGGCTGACCATCGGTCTGAGGGTGGAAAGTTGTACTGAGCTTAACCCGGGTACCCAACTCTCTCCAAATAGACCTCAAGAAGTGTGAAGTCAACTGAGTGCAAAAATTTGAGATAATAGAAACCGCAACCCCATGCAACTAGACAATCTGTCTAATGCAGTTTGGGCCAATCTCTCTGAAATGTACATAGTCTGAACTAGTAGAAAGTGAGATAACTTGGTCAATCTATCTACGATGACCAACATTGAATCAAAACTCCAAAAAGTACATGGAAGGCCTACCACAAAGTGCATGTCTATGCGCTCCTACTTCCACCATGGAATGGGCAGTCGCTGGACTAGAACACCTAGCCTCTAGTGCTCACACTTTACCTGCTGACAGTTCAAGCACCTATCCATGAACCCCGCAATGTCCCTTTTCTTCCCACATCACCAGTAGTGCTGCCTCGGATTACAATACATATTCGCCCAACAAACTACCAACTCTAAGGACATAAATATGACCCTCAATCCTCAAAGTACCCTCTGAATCTAAGGTCTCCTTCCTAGCCTCGCCGCTAAGAACTTTTTTGCGATTCACCCTCAGTCTCAGATCCTCTAACTGTTGTGCCTGAATCTGCTCCATAAAAAGGATCTAGCCTCCACACAAGCAAATACTCTCCCCAGGACTAAAATATCAAGTCTAACCATACTATTGGCTAAGGATCAATGTCAAAAGCCATAGGTCACTCCTCCACAGCTAAGAAATTCAAACTCTCCATACTCACTGTCTTCCAGCTCAAGGCATCTGCTACCACATTAGCTTTACCTGGGTTATAAAGAATCAAAATGTCATAGTCCTTCAATAACTCAAACCACATGCGTTGTCTCAGATTAAGGTCCCAATGACTAAAGATGCACTGAAAACTATGGTGATCGGTGAATACCTCACAATGAACTCCATACAAGTAATGCCACCAAATCTTCAACATGAATACTACCGCCACCAACTCCAAGTCATGAGTGGGTTAGTTCTTCTAATGAATCTTTAGCTGCCTAGAAGTATAAGTAATAACTCTACCCTACTACATAAACACACAACCCAGTCCAACACTAGAAGCATAATAGTAGACTCTAAACCCATGGCCCTCAACAAGAAGAGTTAGAATCAGTGTTGAATTCAACAAGGTCTTGAGCTTCAGAAAGCTTGCCTCACACTCATCGAACCATTGGAAGGGGAAATTTTTTTGAATCAATCTAGTCAAAGGTGTTGAAATAAAAGAAACTCCCTCCAGGAACCATCTATAGTAGCCCGCTCACCAGACAAAACTACGAACTTTGGTAGGAGAAGTAGGACTAGCCCGATCACGAACAGCCTCTACATTAACTAGATCCACTATAATCACATCCTTGGACACTACATGCGCCAAGGATGCTAAATACTCAAGACAAAACTCAGACTTAGTGAATTTGGCATACAACCGCTGATCTCACAAGGTTTTGAGTACAATCCGTAGATGCTTCTCATGGTACTCCCTACTCCTTGAGTAGAATATAATGTCATCGATGAACAATATCATGAAGGAGTCAAAATAGGGCCTGAACACATGGTTCATCAACTGCATGAATGTTGCTGGGAATTAGTCAACCCAAAAGACATGACTATGAACTCATAGTGGTCGTATCGAATACTAAAGGTAGTCTTAGGGATGTCCACCACCCTAATCCTCAACTGGTGGTAACTTGATCTGAAGTCTATTTTAGAGAACACCATAGCACCCTAAAGCTAGTCAAATAAGTCATCCATCCATGATAAAGGATAACTATTCTTGGTGGTCACCTCTTTCAGCTACATGTAGTCAATTCATATATGCAAAGTACCATCCTTCTTCTTCATGAACAAAACAAGAGCATGCCAAGTAGCTATACTCACTCTAATGAACCCCTTGCCTAAGAGTTCTTGGAGCTACTCCTCAAGCTCTATCAACTCAAATAAAGGCATCATGTATGGCGTAATAGAAATTGGCTTCGTGCTCGGCTCAACATCAATTCGAAAATCAATATCACAGTCAGGGGGAAGACCGAGTAGATCGGCAGGAAACACATCAACAAACTCTCTAACCATGGGGACTCCGAAGTTGTATTGATAAAATATAACAAAATTTATAACTTTAAAGGAAGATTAAACAAAAAGAATTAGGAAACTTACAAGATTTTATTTATAAAAACATAGAGTAGTACAGGCGGAAGCAAGAGAGAAACATAAGGAATGATGAGAGAGAGAGGTTTTCAGTATTAGGAAATGAACTGATGTTATTAAGGATTTGGAGACTCCTATCCTGAAATAACTTGGGTTCACCAATAAAATGTTTGGCTATATGATAAAGAAGAGTAGCACAAGCATCTTCCCTAGTGATTTCAATAGGAACTTCTACAGTTCCTTCCAGTTTTACAACTGTCTCTGTAGAATGAGCTTCATAAATAACCTGCTTAGTTTCCTCAGTGAAATAGTTAAAAACTTGATGGAAGTCTTGAAAAGTTTTATCTTCTTTGCACTAACTACTAAGCCATTAATCTTAACAATCGTAAAGAAATTGTTAAGATGCTTAAAATGAGAATCTATGTCCTCTGAAAAAATAAGCACATCATCAATATAAACAATAGACATATAACTATAATCATTGAATATGCAGTTCATAATATTTTGAAATTATGAAGGGGCATTTTTAAGCCCAAAAGGCATAACATTACATTCATATTGTCCGAAAGGGACATTGAAAGCAGTTTTATACTTATCTTTTTAAGCAATTTGAATTTGCCAGAAACCAGATTTCATATCGAATTTACTGTAAACATTTGCTTTAAAAGTTCTTTTTAGCAAATCTCTTTTATTAGGAATTGGGTACCTAATCCCTTTTAAAGCAATGTTTAAAGGCTTATAGTTGATAACAAGTCTTGGTGCACCTCTTTCCTTTTCTGCATTTTTGTTAACATAAAAGGCAGAGCAACTCCAAGGTGATTTAGAAAATCTAATAATCTTGTTTTTTAACAAATTATTGATTTCATCTTTACAAAATTCCATCATTTCTTGGTTCATTTGAATGGGCCTAGCCTTAGTGGTTATGGCTTGTTCATTAAAACCTTCAATGTATGGTAATTCAACAATGTGTCTTTTTCTTTCCCAAAAAGCACTAGGAAAATCAGAGCAAATTTCTTCTTCAAATTTTTTGTGAAGATTAGTTATTTTTCCCATCATTTCTGGGGTTTTTAAAATTTGCTCAATTTTTTTGATTTTAATTTCATCCTTTAAAAATGTGACATGCTGAGAAAGAGTATTGATCCTGAAAACAGTTTTTTCTCTAATAAAGTTACTTTTATCTTGAGAAAGAGTTTGTAATTCTTTTCCAAGGATAGAAGTAGTAATACCACTTAAATTAGTGATAAAGGGTTTTATCTGAGTAATAAAAGGTATTCCAAGAATGATATCTTCATTAATATCCTCAGTAATAATAAAATCATTAGTTAAACAAATATTATTGTTACAAATATGAGCTTTAGAAAGCTTATAATTAATTTTAAGCAATTCTCCTGTAGCAGAGTATAATTTTGAAGTACTTTTTTCCAAATACTTAGTTGGAACAATACCTTTAACAATGCAATTTCTATCTGCACCACTGTCAAGCAAAGCAATTCTATTAATAACAAAGTCTTTATTAACAACAATTTTAATAGGAATATGATGGCTTTGCGGCCTAATAGAAGAAATAACTGTGATACCTGGACTGTAAGTAGTCGCAATATCAGAAGTGGGTTCAACAGAGTGATCAATATTAAAGGGAGGATAATCTAATTTATCCTTTCCTATATTTTCTTCAACCTCTGTTTCAATATCTTGATTGGCTATTTCTTTGATGATTTTCTCTGCAATGACATCAGTTTCAACTTTCCCAAGTCTAGACTTAATGTCCTTGATCTCCTCTTTGAGAGTTTTGACTTCATGATGAAGATCAGAAATAGTAGGTTCGGCATAGCTTTCAAACCTGTTCATGATTTGTTTCATGCTGAAAGGTTCAACCATAGTACGAGCTTTAGGCTTTCCTTTTGGTTGAGAATGAGATTCTTGAGTTCTACAAGATATTTTTTCCTAGATTCATCATTATCTATATATTGGATAATGTCAAAGAGAGTTTCTTTAGAGTCATTACTAAGGACTCTGATTTGAGGAATGTTTTCGCAAACACAAAAAGCCTCTGTGCAGTTACAATCTTTTCCTGATTGGCTAGAATCTGAATCATAATCGACGTTGATATTTTCTTCGTCGCTATAATCAACAGAATTATTTGAAGAATCGGATAAAGGTTCTTCAAGAATAGAAAAGAGTTTTTCTTTGGTTGCTTCATCTCTTTCAAGACTGTTGATTCTCTTCTGTTTTCCTGACCTGCATTCATTTGCTCTGTGGCCAGTTTTCCACAAGTCCAACACACATCCTCTTTGGATTTCTTAGATCCTTTGTGTTTTCTTCTCTTTTTGAAAGATTTTTTATAATCTTTTTCAGAAGTTCTTCTAGACTTGCTGCGATGAACTTTCTTTGATTCCTTGTTATTCTTTCTGATTTTTCTTGAAGGAGGAGTTAGGGAAACAAAACCGAAGTCTTGACAGAAACTTCCTAGTTCTCTTCTGGACGAAGATCTTTCTTTTTTAAGCTGATGCTTCAACTTAATATCTGTGCAGAGTTCTAATCCAACAGTATTTATAACACTGATGAGATCACCATATGTCATTTGATTGTATGGGATCTTCCCATCATTTCTATCTCTGATTTTGGTTCTTATCTTATCAGCAAAAAGAGGAGGAAGACCACTAACAAATCTTTCTTTCCAAAAGTCTGAATGACAATCTGGTCTGTTCATCACTTTCTGCATAAAATTGTATTTATACCAAGTGAAATCATCTAATGAAGGACAACTGATGTTATTAAGGATTTGGAGACTCCTATCCTGAAATAACTTAGGTTCACCAATAAAATGTTTGGCTATATGATAAAGAAGAGTAGCACAAGCATCTTCCCTAGTGATTTCAGTAGGACTTCTACAGTTCCTTCCAGTTTTACAACTGTCTCTGTAGAATGAGCTTCATAAATAGCCTGCTTAGTTTCCTCGGTGAAATAGTTATCCCACCAATGTTTTAGCATTCCTGTAAATCCTGCAACAATCATAGGAGCTGCTTCTTTGTCAGTAGAATTTCTTATTTTGTAAGCAGTGATAGCAACTCCCATTTCATGGAGTTTTTTATAGATTTGATGCTCTGCTAGGCCATCAATATTCCATTCAGTTATACTGCTTCCTTCGTGAGAGGAAGTGGAGAGAAAAACATTTTCCTCATACTGGAGGTCTGGGAAAGAAGGTCTTTTATGATAGTTTTTTCTAGTATGATATCTATCATTGGATAGTTTCTGGACAAGATTATCCTTATCACTGATTGTAGCAACTTTCTTTCCATCCTTTTCGGATATCTTGAAGTTTGCAAGTTTTTCATTAATCTTATCTAAAATATTGCCTGAAATATCAAAGGTATTTTTGAGCTTTGGATAATTTTCTCTAGAAAATTCATTGATTTTGAAAACTGGATTAGAGTCTATTTTCTGACTATTAGGGGAGGAAGATAGAGGGATAGGCCTTCCTGAAAAAGAGGCTTTTCTTTGGAATCTTCAATTTGTCTAGAAACGACATGGAGAATTTGGTTGGTATAATTATTTTGTTCTATGATCCTATCAAGATCAGAAGTAGTTGGTTAGGATGTAGATTTTCCTATGGAAGTGGTTTTAAAGGGTGAAGCCTTTATGATGGTACCTGCAACAGGGATATTGATTCCTTCAAGGGGAGGAGTAACAACTTCAATTACTTTGTTGGTATTGGTATACCATTTATTGATAATAACTTTGAGAGATTCTTTCTGATCATCAATCTTAGCAGTCATTTCAAACCACTTAAAGAAGTCAATTTCACATCAAATTCTTTTCATATCTGACATCCAAGAACTTGCGAAATTCTCTCTTTCCTGGAGAGAGTAGGTAGCAACATACCATTCCCTGTTAGTCTGGTTGTTAGGATGAGTCCAGGATTCTTGAAGAATCTGGGGATTAGGAGTAAAATCCTCTCCTGATTTGATCATCGTTATCCACCCTGGTTTGGATTTCTTTTGATCAGGAGGGGGTTCCATATCACTAGCAGTGGGGCTAGTAGGGATATCTTGGTAATAAACTTTCGGGATATTTCCAGAGAAATCTACCCCTATTATTTTCCTTTTACTATTGTCTTTTTGAACAAGTTTGTCTTCATCATCATCCTTCGGGGTTTTTGACAAAGAAGGCTGGTGAGGAGCCGGCCTAGAAGGGACAGACGAACAAGAAGCTCTTCTGAGAGAGGTGGTTCTTGATAAAGAATCTTCAAGGAATTTAAGATCTATAGAACCATCAGGGTATTGAATTACCCTTTCGATGCGAGATCTCTCTGAGTGAGAGGAAGAAGGCTAAGTAATAGCATTGAAATGCCATTCATTATTGGAAAGAACGTCATTCCAATTTATGAGTCTAGGGACGAATATTGAACTATGCTCATAATTGGCCTCCATGAGCATGGTGACACCTTTTTGGCTCTCAATTCGAGCCTTTGGTGCTAGAGTAGTAGACATGAGCCGATAATATACTCTGTAGATAATCGCTATCTCTCGAGTATTGGCTTTGCTATTCAAATTTTTTATTTTGACATTAAGTGTCAAGGAATCCATGACATTAGGATCATTAATGTCTATAGAAAAGTTTGGGAAACAACTAAAATATACGGGACCATCGGCAAGATTACTCTGAAGGACACCTAAAAGGGAATCATCGAAATTGAGAAATCTGTCATCTCTAAGGAGGACACAAAATAGGAATATCTAAGCCTTTTCTAAATAGAGGCTTAATAGCAACTTGAACAAAACCAATATGCAAATAATTGAATTTATTTTTATAACGATTAATATCGTTAGCATTCAACAAATGAATAATTTCTAAAGAATTATTAATAGCAACAGTTGATTCACAAGTCTTGATATTGTGATTAATAAATAAATTAAATTTACCTATGTGGTAAATAGCTTTAAAAGCTTCTTCAGGAATATTCCAATTTTGAAGATCATTTTCAAGTTTAGCAATCTTAGTTGCTTGTGAAGATAAATTAATGCTATTTAAAACATGCTGATTATTTTCCATGATTTAAAAGATACTGTCTTAAGGACTTACAGAACAATATTTATCAAAATATAAACATATATTAGAAGCATGAATAAACAATAATAATATAATAATTTGCCGACTAATATCAAAGATCTAGATCTAGTTTCTAATGGAGGTTCTCTTGGTTTTACATCTGTTCTTTCTCTAGAGTTATCTTGGCTACGGGATCACCATACAAGGTCTAAACTCTCTCCTAGCTTGACGACCTATTCATTTCGTCTAGCCAACGTATGAACCATGAATTATTCGGTTACCTCACACACTTAGAGAAGAATGAACACCTCACACAAATTATAGAAACAAGAATAAGAACGAGATATTAATAAACAAATTAAAATATTAAAATAGTTTAATCAATACTTAAAATATTAGTTCATAAATTAAGATAAATTTTGTCATGCCCCAGACAGTATATGTACTTAGCTGCTCATGCTAGGTACGTATACTGCCAACATGGCTCTGATACTAATAACGGATCGGCGGTAATCCTCCGAAGTTGTATTGATAAAATATAACAAAATTTATAACTTTAAAGGAAGATTAAACAAACAGAATTAGGAAACTTACAAGATTTTATTTATAAAAACATAGAGTAGTACAGGCGGAAGAAAGAGAGAAACATAAGGAATGATGAGAGAGAGAGGTTTTCAGTATTAGGAAATGAACTGATGCCTCTAACATATGAGAGAGATTCCTTTTATAGACTAAGGAAACTTTCTTTACAATTTAGAGCGTCCCTTTACTTTAAATAAAGTTGGGACAAGTGATTCCTTTTTAGGAATAGTAAATTGTCCTTTGAATAAAGCAATTCCGACCTTTGGCCTCTGCTTTTATCAAGGGTCAAGTTTCTATTCATAATCGGGGTCCACATAAGACTGTGCAATTCCTTTGGTCGCACATGTCTCCATTGCTTCTTTCTCCTGAGGAAGCTACATCGTTGATTAATTGCATAATCTGCATCTCGCTATAATCTTCTAGATTATCCATAGCTTTCTTGAGTTTAGCCTTTAATTCTGCCTTTGAAACTTTAGTTGCAGTAGTAACTTTGATATCACTAGGAATTGTATCAGATGGCTTAACTCCAACTGGTTTAGGAGTCCATCCTTTTATCATTATCTCTTTGGATAAATAACGGATCCTATCAATATCCACCTTGGTAAAATTCCAAAAAATAATATAGGAAACTCTTTTTTGAATAAAGAATTTGCATAATTTAATATGATATGTAAGAATACAAATCTCTTCTTTGTTTTGGAATTCATTGAATCTAACATGAAATTGTTGAGGAAGGATTTGTAAATTTCCTTCAAAAATATTCCACCATTCGTAAAACCATCTGGGTATAGTAGCTTTCACTACCTTTGGACAGTATTTAACAAACCATGTATGTCTTGGTCTTAAATACATGAAATTGAACCAAGCTACTTTGTAATCATGCCAATTATAGGTTTGAGGCCTGTGTGGCATAGATAATGAAATAAGAGTATGTAAATGGTCTGTAAACCATTCAAAAAGAGATAAAATTCTCTTTATTGTGAATCGAGAATATCTGATAAAATCTGGATTCTGATCATCCCTGTTATGTTCTTTCTCTATAGATTCAGTATCTATGAGAATGGCTTCATAAAACTTCCTTGTCTTATAAGAACTATCAGTATCCACAAAGTTGTTATCAGTGTAACAAGGTTTTATGAGGTTTTCAATTCCAAAAGCCTCATAGTCTTTGTCAATAGCTATCAATGGTAGCACCTGTGTAATTACAAAATCAAAATTTTCTTCCTTTGGAGGACCATTTTGTTTTGTTGTAGTTAAATTTGGCTTTACAGCCTGAGCAAAGGATTCTGGAGCCTTCATTGCATAACTGTCTTTTGTCTGTACCGACGAGCTGGAAGATGCTTCTGGAGCAAAAGGTTTATTTGGTCTCAATTGGATCAATTTGGAAGGGTTAGGAGGTACTAGTGCTGGCAGCTTAGGATAGTTTGCTAGCAGAGTATACCTATTTTTGAAAGGAAATTCCCGTCTTTGTGGGGTTTTTGCCGGAGTTAAATGGGGAAGGCTAAATGGTTTAGCCATTTGTTTTCCTTCTTTTGAAGGAGTATTAGGCTTGAATGGCCTCATTTTTTCCCTGTAAAAATTCTCTTGTTAAAAAATCTAGTAAAGAGTTGTTTTCTCCTTTAATAAAATCTATTTGAAAATCAAAGCTAGATAGTAGAGCTTGCCATCTAGCAAATATTTGTTTTGAAACTAAATTCTTTACATCTTTCTGCAAAATCTCTTTAGCTAATTTACAATCAACTCTTAGTAAAAATTCTTTATTAATAAGATCATCCTGAAATTTAGTGATACATAGCATTATAGACAAGATTTCTTTTTTCACAGTTGAATAATTCTATTGAGCAGAATTCCAAATTCCAGAAGTAAATCTGACTAAATGTTCAGGGGAGTTATTACTATTTTTTTGTTTTAAAATACCTCCAAAACCAATGTTTGAAGCATCAGTTTCAACAATCATGAAAGCATTAGGATTGGGAATTCCTAGACAAGGGAGACTCTGGACTAGTTTTTTAATAGTAGTGATTGCTTGGGTTTGTTCAAATCCCCAAGGCATTGGGTTCTTTTTGAGCCTTTTATATAAAGGTTCACAAACTTGTCTGACTTTAGGAATAAAATCAGCTACATAATTTAAACTGCCTAAAAATCTTTGTAACTGAGTTTTATCAATGATTTCGTTAGGAAATTTTGATGAGAACTCAATAGCTCTACAAATAGGTTTATAACTACCTTGATAAAGGTCATGGCCTAAAAACCTCCGAAGTTTGTTCGAGGAAGATTGTGAATGAGTTAGTTGATTCTTCTATTGTTCTAGTGTTGAATCAATTTTTGTGTGATAACTTGTTGGAATATGATTCTTTAGATTTAATGAGTCATAATTCTTCAAGTGTTGGTTATTGTGAATCGAAAAGGGTGTTTGCTACTAGGGATGATGAGGTACATGATTATGAGCACTTCAATGCTTATTTGAATACAACGTATACATAAGAATGGGTGAATAGTTTTTATGTGGAAGAATCTTTGGGAGGTATAATTGAAGACGCTTGGCTATATCATAAAATTGTTCAATTTGATAGGGATTTTGTATTGTCTTTGTCATACCCATTGAAGTAATTTATTGATGGAACTAAATTGGAGCTGCATATATCATTCGCAATGGCATCTAGACGATAATTTTGTTGTGCATATATAAGTAGGAGAATTTTCTATTGGGATGATGATGTTCACATGCTTTTTATGGGTGTATTTATACATGCCAAGATTAATTTGGTTAAGTGGACACATGATCACTATCTTGTTTTGTTCCTACCATTGTTGCTTTCGATTAGTGGGTGTTGTTTGCTATTGCATGTCTTCTTGATTTTGCGAGATTCAAATTCGAGGATGAATTGTTTTCAAAAAGAGGGGAATGATAGCATCCATGTCGGCCTACTTGGATTAAATTTGATGGACTTCAATGAAAAATCAAGAATATGTTTATCACGAAAGAAGTGTCCAAATTCAAGCCCAAAAGGAAGAAGATTGGGCCACACGAAGCCCAATAAAAGAGCCCAAAAAGTTGAACGCTTAAAAGTAAAAATTTCCTAGTTAAAACTTTTCCAATTTTAAAAAGCTTCCTAGTTTAAAAAGTTTCCTAGTTTAAAGTTTTCCTAGTGTAAAGTTTCCTAGTTTAAATTTTCCTAGTTATTATTTCCATAAAAGTATGATTTAAATCCCATTCTATTTGGGATAGGTTTTCCCTGTATATAGGGGTTGATTTTATTATTTAGAGCAGCCATGATTAATATTATTTGAGAGGTTTCTCTTCTTTACACCTTTGTGTGTGTTGACTATAGATTTATCTTACAACCCTATAAGAACGATTCTTTAAGAGGTAAGATTAATTCTTAATTTGATATCTTTGGTGTCTATTCGTAAATTAAAGAAGGTGATTAGTCTTATACTAATTGTTTTCTCTAATTTCTTCGAAATAGGGGTCTAGATCACTTTTGATATAAGTTCTTGAATTGACTCTATTAGTATCATAATTAGTTTTAATTCTCTAATTTTTAATACTAAGATCAATTAGGGTTCTTAGCACTTTATCTTTACATTTGGGAATTTTATTCTTGAATTTCACATATCTTTCAATTTCTATCTTTAATCTATATAATTTCGCCTCCGCATTATTTTCGTGTTTATTCTGGTGACTCGATTCTTATCAATACCCCAAGATGGTCATTACACAAGATCTATATACCCAATACACTATTAAAGAATCACCTACATGGGTAGCTACATGCATATGCACATACATTGGCTCACAAGAAAACTCCAGTCACGTAGAATAATAAGCAGACACATATGAAAATGTAGACCCCTATTCAAATAAAGCATATGAAGGCTGATGATAGAAAAAGATCATACATGCGATAACAACATCATATGACTCCATCTCTAGCATCCTTGAAAAAGCATACATATGGTCGCATCCACCTTGACCACCCAACCTGACTACCTAAGGACTACCTCGATTGCCATTGGGAAGAGCCCTTCTACCCTGAACACCGCTCCTAGTCAACTGCACTGGAGCCTTTGGGGCTTGAACCTGCTGGCCCTCCCTGTCTCCTACAATGATCGAGTGTAGGTCACTCTAAAATAAAATGACCCACTATACCACACTCATAGCAACTCCTACTAGAAGCAATCTTTTGAGATGACTCGGCTAAACCTTGCTAGACACCATAACCTAAATACCCCGAATATATACCAGAGAAATATGAACTGGAGCCTGAACCATCTGACCACTAGCATCTGCAGTGCTACCATCTATAAGTTGTAGGGCTTCCTGAACCAGTCTACAAGGCTAGGACTTTTGTGGGTAACATCTGCCTGGAAACACTCTACCACATGACTGAGAGTTTCTAAACCCACATTGACGATGGGGACTCTTGTCGCTACCTCCTTAGGCCTCATAATAGATCTCTTCAGTGGTGCATGCATGATCAACTATCTGAATAAAAGAACAGCCTGACACCACCATCTTCTCTGTAGCAAACCAAAGTGGGAGTGGGAGCCCTCTAACAAATTTGCACACCCTCTCGACATTTGCATAGCTGCATGTCTAGCCAACTCAAGGAATCGTGTCTCATACTCATCAGCTCACAATGATCCTTGAGTTAAGTTTGTGAACTCATCCCAGAAGAACTTCCTCAGGCTACGAGGTAAATACTTCTCCAAGAAAGACTCAAAGAATTGAGCCCAAGCCATCAAAGGTGACCCGTATGGTCTATACTCAAAATATGACCTCCACCACTGCTTCGCTGGTCCATCAAGCTGGAAAGTAGTATAATCAACCCTGTGGGTATCCACTTACCCGAGGTTATGCAATCACTCTTAAAGGTTGACTAGAAACTCATGGGCATCCTAGAAAATCCAGAGCGGTCCCACGTTCTCGATTTTGACTCTGAAAATGATCTGTCTCCAAATTTGATGATTTTAGTGTCTAAACGACCATATTAACGCCGTGACTCTATTTTTGGCAGCGTGGCAGCAGTCTGAGGCCGTTCGATAGGGGAAATCTCTGGTTGCGTGACTGGGAGCACGCGTGATTGGCTTTTTGGTAGGTTACGGCTTCCCTTCTTTCTAGATTGAGCATGATGGTGTAAATGCTTGTAAACTTGTGTGAATCAGGGGTTGGGTAGCTAGTATTGTTCTTCTTCTTTTCCATTTTCCTCGTTTAGAGTTGATTTATGGGCTGTTCGGGGCTAGTATCAAGCGGTAGGTTGGGTTGTTGGCTTTGATTGGTTGTATTTGTGTTGCCAATTATCTGCGGGGTAGTTATCCGTTGTTGCATCCATGGGTTTGGGTTATCTGCTTCTGTTGTGTTGATTGCTTGTGTTTTTCAACCTTAGAATAGGCTAGGATAGTTTTGCCTTAGTCCTATGCACCTGGTTGACTTGAGTATGTATCCGACGTCATTTCGGATGGACTAGGTCCTTGTAGACTGGTTTAGCAGACTTGGGTCTGATAGTTGAGCCTTAGTTTAGGTGTTTTCATGGCTATTGGACCTTTCGATTCCTTCTCTTTTATTTCTCTGATTCTGCGAGGTTGTCGGAAAATTTCGCCGTTGCACCGACTCTCGGTTGGTTTGTGCTTGGCTGGGAGCCTTAGGTTTATACTCTTATGGGGGCAGCGGCCCATGGTGTTTAGCTTTGCATTATACAAATTAGTGGTGACCTTACCCGGTTCGAGGCTGTTGGCTCTGTTATTCAGTTCGAGGTTGTGGGCTCCTGTACACAGCTGATGTTACTCGGTTAGCATTCAGTATTTCCAGCGCTGGCTGTCGGGGGTAGGCTGCCAGTTTTGATCCACAGTTGATGTTATACGATTAAAGCCCATTATTTCCAGGGCGAGACCGTTGAGCGCAGGCTACTAGTCCCAGCTGCGCAACAGGCATTATCCGATTGGGGCCGATATTTCCAGCGCTAGACTGTTTAGCGTAGGTTGTTTATTCCAATACAAGGCTGAGGGTACACGGGTGGGATCCGATATTACCAGCTCGGGGCTGATGATTGGGCTGGGCCCAGGTGTGGTTCTAATCTGTGTCTGAGGTTACCCATGTGGGACCTGGTATTGCCAGCTCGGGGCTGATGATTGGGATGGACCAAAGTATTGTTTCGGCTCGAGGCTGATGTTACCCGGTTAGAGTCCGGCATTTCGAACTCGTGACTGATGATTGGTTGGGGACAAGGTGTTATCTTTTCGGGTTCGAGACCCATGGTGTTGGGGCTTCTGGAGTTGGGTTTTCTTTCATTTCTTTAGAATAGCTCTTCTGTGTACGTGTCGGGCTTATGGGGGTCCGTTCGGGTTTTATTTTAACTTACGCACTAGTGTGCCTAGCGGGTCTTATGAGGGGGGCTCAAGGACTAGCAAATCATTTGAATAAACTATCATTTTTACAAATTCCAAGTCTTTTTCGACAAGGAGAATTCAAAAGCAACTACTATATGCAAAATCACCACAATCCCAACAATCAAATCACAAAATACCAAACACACACTTGGGTAGTTCCCATCACAATACAAGCGTAGTAACCTTGGACTCCAGCATGTCTAAGCTCACAGCCTTGGGCTTAATAATCAATATCAACAAATATAAAACAACGTAAAAGCACCAAAACATTCAACAAATAAATCTAAGAAAACACGCGACAACCTAAGTTTCGCACCACCTAGAAGCCATTTCAAAGGATACTATATGGTACACACGACAAGGATTAACCTAATCTAAGGTCTTCTGGCTAACAATACAATAAGAAACCCAACAATGATCATAAATTGACTAAGGATCAAATAAGCCTAGACTAATTCTAAGTTCAAACCTAATCATGCGATACTACTCAAAATACAATTAATCTAAATGAGCCATGTCTACAACAAGGGAAACTATAACCTAGCTCAAGATCGAAACCATACATGAACTACAACTTGGGTGCTTTTCCCTTCTGAAGGGCCTCTGAATGACGCCAAACTATCAAAAACGCCATGAAAATGCAAATACAAGCACAACAATACCCATATTAATAAAGGAATTCAAAACTGGAAACACAACCCAAAAATGCAACCCTGGGACCCACCCACGGAGTCACAAATCAACTCCATCACAAGGTCCTAAGCTTCTCATTCATAGAGATTTCATTAAATTCCTCAATTCATAATTCACCCCACCAATCAAAGCATAGATTTGGAAATTTGGGGAAAATAGCATGGGTTCATGGGGATTCATCCAATTACTACATCAAATCATATAAATCACGCTAATTCGTGCACTAAATTACTTTACCACGCTAGATCGTGCACTAGGAATCATAAAATCAACAATTGAAATCATAATTGAAGAACCCATAAGAATTTATCAAACCCTTGTTCAATTGGGGAAAATTGATCCTTGGATATTGAAGAAAGTTAAGGACCCATTGGAGGAAAGGGCTCCAAATTGTGATTACTAACAAACCTCAACAAAGCCCACAAGAAATTGTTAGAAATTGATGACCTTCAATGGAGGATCCTAGCCCTTCTTCTTCCTTGAAAGTTGAGAGAATTTCTTAGAGAGAGAAACATTTTGATAGAGAAGATGTTTGGGAATGGTTTAGAATGAGTAAAATTAGGCTTACGAAGTTTATACAGGGTCTGGGTTAAGGGTATAACCGACTTAGATTAGGAGTTAAACATTTAGGGAAAAGACCAAAAATCCCTTAAATAATAACTGTAGGGGCCTATCTACGGTCAGGACCTACGATCCGTAAGTCCATTGACGGACCGTCCTGTTCCTCCGTCAATTGATTCAGAGACCTCAACTTAATCCTAAAATTTGGCTAAGTCTTGAGGTGATTTACGAGACCCACCTACGGACCGTGCATTGGACGACGACTCGTTCATTGCTCCGTAGGTCAAAGTTCAAAAACTCGAAATCCTTAAGGTTTTCCAGGCCATCGACGGTTCCTACCTACGGTCCATAGGTGGTCTCCGTAGTCACTGGTTCCAATATTTGAGAAGCTGCATTTTCTTTGAAAACTTGGGGTGTTACACCATCTCTCCGCATTCGCAGGATAGGCTCCACGTTCGCGGAGGAGTGAGGGAATTTACTCTGTGTTCGCGGGCCAGAGGATGCATTCACGGAGGTCTGTGACCATGTGCTCCATGTACTCATAAGCTACTCCGCGTTCGTGGAGGTATGTGAGGGGTAGGTATTCTTGTGCTCCGCATTCGCGGAGGTCCATTCACGTTTGCAGAGGTCAGTGTGCATGTGGAGTCCTTGTTCTCTGCATTCGTGGGCCTAGGGCCGCGTTTGCGGAGCTACATCCGCGTTCGCGGAGTAGTGGCTGTGTTTCCTTCCCGCTCGCAACGCCTGGGGGCCGCGTTCGCGGAGAAGAGCGGGCAGCAGTGGTTATATAAAAGAGGTCGAGACTCATTTGGTTGATACCTTCAAAAAATTATACCTCCCTCCTCGATTGTCGGTTTTTGGTGATTCGAAGTCCCAGGCATTCAGATTCTCATTGGCTTTGTGGGTTTTTTGTTGGTTAGCGGTTGGTACTCCTCGATTGTCATGAATTCGAGGAGTAAGTGTCTTTCTAGGCCTAAATTGCGTAAAGTTTTGCAATTCTTATTTTGCTTGCATAGAGCTTATCCGAGCCCCTATTTGTGTCCCGTTTTGGAATACGAGTTCGGGAGCGGATTTAAGACCTCTTCGCTGAGTCAATTCTAGAAAATCCAGAGCGGTCCCACGTTCTCGATTTTGACTCTGAAAATGATCTGTCTCCAAATTTGATGATTTTAGTGTCTAAACGACCATACTAACGCCGTGACTCTATTTTTGGCAGCGTGGCAGCAGTCTGAGGCCGTTCGATAGGGGAAATCTCTGGTTGCGTGACTGGGAGCGCGCGTGATTGGCTTTTTGGTAGGTTACGTCTTCCCTTCTTTCTAGATTGAGCATGATGGTGTAAATGCTTGTCAACTTGTGTGAATCAGGGGTTGGGTAGCTAGTATTGTTCTTCTTCTTCTCCCTTTTCCTCATTTAGAGTTGATTTATGGGCTGTTCGGGGCTAGTATCAAGCGGTAGGTTGGGTTGTTGGCTTTGATTGGTTGTATTTGTGTTGCCAATTATCTGCGGGGTAGTTATCCGTTGTTGCATGCATGGGTTTGGGTTATCTACTTCTGTTGTGTTGATTGCTTGTGTTTTCCGACCTTAGAATAGGCTAGGATAGTTTTGCCTTAGTCCTATGCACCTGGTTGACTTGAGTATGTATCCGACGTCATTTCGAATGGAATAGGTCCTTGTAGACTGGTTTAGCAGACTTGGGTCTGATAGTTGAGCCTTAGTTTAGGTGTTTTCATGGCTATCGGACCTTTCGATTCCTTCTCTTTTATTTCTCTGATTCTGCGAGGCTGTCGGAAAATTTCGCCGTTGCACCGACTCTCGATTGGTTTGTGCTTGGCTGGGAGCCTTAGGTGTATACTCTTATGGGGGCGGCGGCCCATGGTGTTTAGCTTTGCATTATACAAATTAGTGGTGACCTTACCCGGTTCGAGGCTGTTGGCTCTGTTATTCAGTTCGAGGTTGTGGGCTCCTGTACACAGCTGATGTTACTCGGTTAGCATTCAGTATTTCCAGCGCTGGCTGTCGGGGTTAGGCTGCCAGTTTCGATCCACAGTTGATGTTATACGATTAAAGCCCATTATTTCCAGGGCGAGACCGTTGAGCGCAGGCTACTAGTCCCAGCTGCGCAACAAGCATTATCCGATTGGGGCCGATATTTCCAGCGCTAGACTGTTTAGCGTAGGTTGTTTATTCCAATACAAGGCTGAGGGTACACGGGTGGGATCCGATATTACCAGCTCAGGGCTGATGATTGGGCTGGGCCCAGGTGTGGTTCTAATCTGTGTCTGAGGTTACCCTGGTGGGACCTGGTATTGCCAGCTCGGGGCTGATGATTGGGATGGACCAAAGTATTGTTTCGGCTCGAGGCTGACGTTACCCGGTTAGAGTCCGGCATTTCCAACTCGTGACTGATGATTGGTTGGGGACAAGGTGTTATCTTTTCGGGTTCGAGACCCATGGGGGGTCCGTTCGGGTTTTATTTAAACTTACGTACTAGTGTGCCTAGCAGGTCTTATGAGGGGGGCTCAGCTGTGTTTAGCTTAGTTGCTCTTGTTGCTTTTCACTTTCTCTGCTTTTGTTTTCCGTTGACCTCTATTTTTGCTGATTCTATCTTGTCTGCCTGTTTTTACCTTTCTTGCTCACTCAGACTATGATGCCTACTGGGTACTTATTGTTTTGGTACTCATACTACACTCTGCATATATTTTTGTGATGTAGGTTCGAGCACTAGTTACCAGCATTACGATCGAGCCTGCAACGGTCAGTTCAGGAGACTAGGGTGAGCACATGGCGTTGTGGGATTACATGTCTCTTTCTGTATTTATATTTTGACTTGTCTTTTATTTTTGAGAGAGTTTGTTTTTGTGGTCCGCATTTGGGACTTGTACTCTTGTTAGTAGTTTTGTACTTGTGACTTTCAGGTTTTGGGAGGTGTCTTGTGTACATAGTTGGGTTCTCTTCTGCTTTCTTATGTGTTGTATTTGTTGCTTCAGTTTAGTTCAGGGTTAGTTTCCACCCTTAGTCCCATTACTGTTCAGTTCCGGGATAGGGTTTGGCTGGCCTACTGGTGGGATTGTAGGCGCCATCATGACCCGAGAAATTGGGTTATGACATTAGGTCCTAAGAGTCTAGGTTTTTGAGTTTATGGTTTAGGGTTTACAGTTTAGTCCCTAGGGTTCAATGTTTAAGATTTAGGCCATAAGGTTTAGCATTTTTTGTTTAGGGTGTAAGGTATAAGGTTTCTTCCCTAAGGGTTAGGATTTAGGGTAAAGGGTTTAGGGCCTAAGGTTTAGGGTTCATGGTTCATGGTTTAGGGTTTAGACCCAAACATTTATAGTTTAGGGTTTAAGCCCTAAGGTTTAGGGTTTAGGGTTTAGGCTTTATGGTTTAACATTTAAGGTTTAAGGTTTACAATTCAAGCTCTAGGTTTAGGGTTTAGAGTCTACGATTCATATTATAGGCCCTAAGGTTTAGGATTTAGGCTCTAAAGTTTAGAACTTTTGTTTTAGGCCCTAAGGTTTAGGGTTTAAAGGTAAGGGTTTAGATTTTAGTTCCTAAGGGTTATGCTTTAAAGCTTAGGGTTTAGGGTTTAGGGTTTAGTCCTTAGGGTCTAGGGTATTAGATTAAATCCCTAAGGTTTAGGGATTAGGTGGTATGGTTAAGGCCATAATGTTTAGGGTTTACGTTATAGAATTTAGAGTTTAGGGTTTAGGCCCTAAGGTTTAGAATTTATGATTTAGGCCCTAAGGTTTATCTTTTTGTTACTAAGGTTTAGTGTTTATGGTTAATTATATATGGTTTAGGGTTAAGTCCCTAAGATTTAGGGTTTAAGATTTGGGATTTAGAATTTAATATCTAGAGTTTAGGGTATAGGCCATAAGGTTTAGGTTTTAGGGTTTATTCCCTATGGTTTGGGATTTAGGATTTAGGGTTTTAACCCAAAGGTTTAGGGTTTAGGGTTAGGCCCTAAGGTTTATGGTTTAGGGTTTATGCCTTAAGGTTTAGAGTTTAGAGTTTATGGTTTATACCCTATGGTTTCAAGCCTAGGATTTAGGGCTTATGCCCTATGGTTTAGGGTTTAGGGTTTATGATTTAGGGTTTAGTGTTTATAGTTTAGGGTTTAGGCTCTAAGATTTAGGAGCTTAGATTTTTGCCATAAGGTTTAAGGTTTAGCATTTAGAGCTTATGGTTTAGAGTTTAGGCCTTAATGTTTTTTATTTATTTTTATTTTTTGTATTTTAACGACCCTTGTGGGGGTTAGGGGCTTAGCAACACCCCCAGGCCTTAACATTAATAACAAAAGAAATTACAAAGAGGGGGTCATAAGCCTTACCTCCGGCCCTATGGTGGTGCATAAGTGAATCATCCTACTAAGGACTTTTGACTTATCCCCAATACTAAACAAAAGTTAACCTAGCATCTAAGTACCTATGAGAGGACTCATCTCAATACAAACAAACTAGGAAAACATAAATAAGGGAGACTCTCCCCTTACAAAAGTAAGAAAAGAAGAAAAACCTAAGTTTATTCATGAGAGCTATGCATCCAAAATGAGCATAACTAAAATGAAAAGGTTACAAAAACAAACGAGGTATAGAGGGAGTCCACACCAAGTCAACCACAGAGATAATCAAGGTGGTTTTCGATTCTTTTCAACTTCTTTCTCCTGAAAATTGATCATTTCTTTTTTCTCAAGCTTGTAACTCCTTCCAATTACTCTAGGCAGTTGATGATAAGTGTAATATTGATGTATATTGTCGAACTTGTGACTCTACTTGTCTAAGTAGTCTACTGTGCAGTTGGCCTCTCCATATATGTGCTGACACTGAAAGTTTTCAAGTTGGCTGATCAGGTCCTGGAGCTCTTTGAGGTACTGTTGTATTCTCCAAGGAGCATTACTGTTAGGATTGTGCCATTTAGTAAGCAACTCAGAATCCACTTCAAGAATGATTCTCCTGAATCCATGTTGAATGCACCAGTTCATTCCTTTAGTAGCAACTAGGAATTCTGCCTGGTTATTAGTTCCAGTTCCTAAGGGGACAGAGAAAGCATACACCATGTAACCCCTAGAATCCCTTAAGATACCACCTCCTCCTATCCTGCAAGGGTTGTCTAAGGCACTACCATCTGTGTTAAGCTTGCAGATACTTTCTTGAGGGGGTCTCCATTTAATTGTGATGATCTTCTTCTCATGAATGATATTTTCCACCATATAAGTCAGTTCCTCCCAGTTATTAGGCCACTATAAATAGTGAAAGACAATAAATATGAGCTGAGTAGTATTCTTGATATTGAATTGCATGATTTAAGAAGAATTCTCATGAAGCTATGTGAACCCTATGGTTTGTAAGTTATGAGCATGATGAACTATGTAAAGATGAAGTCTATGAACTTATGCATGTCACATATGATCTTAATGATGAATTAAGGGTGCTTTGATATTGAAGTACCAAAGTTTATGCTATGTTGATGTTGTTGTTGAGTTGTGAAAGGGTTTCTCACGTAATGCTCACACTATGAACTTGAATGAACAAAAGGCGATTACCCATGTTCTTAATGAGCTATTCTAATGAACGGACAAGAGGCAATTACCCATGTATACTTAGGATAATTTAATTATGTCTAATCCGTGGGAATTATGCTTAGCACCGAGTGGACAAGTGGTGATTACCCATGTCCTATAAACTATGTACCACCATAGGATGATGGTCTATGATAGACACTAGCTAGTGGATCCACGTAAGCTAAGAAGTTATGGTCCTACTTTGGCAACTAGGGCAACCCTCTTTCTGTGTAGGGTAGACACCAGATTCCATGTTTATTGCTCACATGGTCTTATATGTCGGTTAAGGCATTTTTCCACAACTAATGAACAAAAGTGTTATTATGATGATCTCAAGTAAAGTAAAGGAAAGATGCTAAGCTTGCTTTGGCCTTGGTTTATACCTTATGTTTTCCATGCTTTATCATGTTGTAGTTGGCCTTTGCATGTCACAGAGATGTCTCATTCTAGTATGTTTTAATTGTTTTATGTGCATTGCTATCATACTTGGTACTTTATTGTACTAATGCATACTCTTGCCTACATTAACTTCTTTGATGTAGGACTAAGCGATTCACCATCCACTCGGGGCTAGAGCTTAGTAGAAGACTTGTGAAGACTTGGTGAGTCCTCATCCATCCGAGGACATAGCCTAGTTGTTCTTATTTTCATGTTATTTCATTTCGGATTTTGTATTGCGTTGTGTCCCAAACTTTATTCCTCTATGTTAGATTTTCTTTGAGACTTGAGATGTAGACTTCTGTTAATCTCTTAAAAGCTTTGATATGAAAAAACTCTTTTGAACTCTTAATCTCTATGATCTTGTATGTATGTATGCTAAGTGGCTTGTATGAGGCCTTTCGGGGTCTTGAACACCGTGTCACGTCTACTGGGTACCTTGGGTCGTGACAGATGGGATGTCTGCAATTTTGACAGCTGCACCAAGTGAGTTTTAGCAACTACAAAACTCTGACGGGGTGCTCGAGATTCATTTGGAACCCCGTGCACGCAAATGAAATATGCAACCCGCTCAAATTCGACATTTAAGACTTAATGGCGTAGTCAAAATTTCCATACGACATCGTTTTAAAAAAAAGTAAGTCCCACACCCAAAGGGCTATTTTAGCCAATTTCTATAGGAGGCCTCGGATTTTGATCAGAAGCTCCCGGAAGTTCTCGAAGGGTCATTCTAGATAAAACTCGGCATTACAAAACTAATTGCACTGTAAAAAATTTCATCTGAGCACGTTTACCAAGAATGTTGACTGGAGTCAACCTTAAGCGAAATTTCGAAGGCTAAAGAGCTAACTAGCCCCAAAATCACTCCGGGACTCTGGTAAACCATGCTTCTAGCAAAATTTGGCCGCTTCGGAGCTGATGGAACCGTCAAAATTCTCATCTGAGGTTGTTTACCTGAAGTTATGACCGAAATCAACTTTTCAAGGTTTAGAAGCTCCAAAATAGGAAAACAGGCATGAAAACCAAATGAACGACCAGGCGATCGAACAATAAGTGCCAGGAAGTAACAAATGACTTGGGGTCACTACAGGAACGCTCTAAACGACAGAAAGAAGGCATCAAAACATAAATGACCTGGAGGGTCATTACAACATCCACTACTAAAAGGACTTTCATCCGCGAAAGTAAGGATCAAGAAGTACCTGAGGGATGAAATAAGTTGGGGAACTATTCCTGCATCTCCCGCTCGATCTCCCAGGTAGCCTCCTCAACTGGATGATGCCTGCAATGGACCTTAACTATAGGAATGGATCTCGACCTCAGCTGCCTCACTTTTCTTGCAAAAATAGCAACTGGCTCCTCAATATAGGTCAGGTGATCATCCAACTCTCAAGGCCCAAGGTACCCCCTAGATGTGACATGACGTACAAGACCCCGAGAGGCCTCATACAAGCCCTTAGCATACATTGCATACAAGATAATAGAGTATAAAAATTTGAAAACGAATTTCATATCAAAGCTTTTAAAAGAAACAACGGAAGTCTACAACTCATTTCTCAAAGCCTTCTAATATCATAGAATATGACTAAAAGTGATAGGGACACAGGCCAATACAATATCCAACATAAGGAAAGACATAAAATGTAAAATCCAACAAGGCTATGTCCTCAGATGGATGAGGACTCACCAAGTCTTCTTCTTGACTCTAAGTCAATGCTCTAGCCACCAGTGGAAGGTGATTCGCCACGTCCTACACCAAAGAAGTTAATGTAGGCAAGAGTATGCGTTAGCACAATTAAGTACTAAGTATGATAGCAATGCTCATAAACACATAAGTCATGCTAGAGAGAGAGACATAATCATGACATGCAATGGCCAAGCTAAAAACATGATAAACATGAGAAACATAAAGCATATATCAAGTCCAAAGCAAGCTAAATCATCTTTCCTTCTTTTCTTTACTTCATTATGAGAATACTTGTTCATTAACTTGTGGGGAAAAGCCTTATCCGACATGTAAGACCATGTGAGCTATCAACACGGAATCTGGTGTCTACCCCACACCGAAAAGAGGTGTCCTACTATCCAAGGTAAGACCATGAACTTCTTAGCTTATGTGGATCCACTAGCTAATGTCTACTTAAAGACAACACCCTATGGTGGCAACATAGTTTATGGGATAGAGATTGCTTTAGGAACTCGGCCTCAACTAACGGGAGAGCTTCATCTAGAAAACCCGATCTCTGCTAACGAGAGTGCTTTCACTAGAAGACCCGGCCTCTACTAACGGGAGGGCTTCCATCTCAATATACACTCAGTGCTAAGCATAATTTCCACTGATTAGTCATTAACATATTTATATCATTAAACATGAAAAGGTACAACTAGGGTTACCAATTTCAAGCTAAAATCATGCTTATAGACGTTTCATCTTTCATGGATCTTGTCCAAGCTTATGTAATTAGAATAGCTCCTTAAGAACATGGGTAATCGCCTCTTTGTTCTTTTAAGTCATATTGGGAGTATTATGTGAGAAAACCTTTCACAACTCAACCATAGCATCATCATATCATAAGTTTGGTACTTTACTCTCAAAGCACCCTTAATTCATCATGCTCATATTTCATAGTTCATAGAGTTCATATAGGTTCATGAAAGTTCAACTCATATCATGCAATTCAATGCAAGCTCATGCTTAGAAAGCCATAATTAGGACAATTTACTCATACTTGAAGGAACTCACATAATAGAGGAAGATCAAGCTTTTGACTTGATCATGCTAAATTCATAAGATTATCCTCAATTCATTCATAATGCATGCTTGGTTTCATAGAGAATTCATAAACTTCATCAAATCATAACTCAACCCAACAATCAAAGCATAGATTATCAAATTAGGGGGAATTAGCTTGGGATCATGGAGGTTCATGCAAACTTTAAATCAAATCATGTAATTCACGCTAATTTGTGCACTAAGTTACTTTATCACGCTAAATCGGGCACTAGGAATCATAAAATCAATAATTGGAATTATAATTGAATAACCCACAATGATTGATCACAAACCCTAATTCAATTGAGTTAGAGTAAACCTTTGAAAATCATGAAGAAGAGGAAGGGCCCATTGGAGGAAAAGACTCCTAATGGTGAACACTATCATACGTCAAAGCAATCCACAAGAAATTGGAAAAGATTGAAGGACTTTAATGGGGGATTCAAGCTTCTTCTTCTTCCTTGAGAGTTGAGAGAGTCTCTTTTTAGAGAGAGAAATATTTGAGAGAGGAGATTGTTGGAATGAATTAGAATGAAAGGAATAAGGCTTAGAAAGTATTTATAGGTCTTAGATTAAGGGTATAACCGACTTAGCTTAATAGGTAAAAAAATAGGGAAAAGACCAAAAAGCCCTTAATTCAAAATTGTCGGGGCCAATCGACGGACAGGATCTACGGTCCATACATCAATTGACGGACCGTCCTGTTCTTCCATCAATTGATTCAGAAAGTTCATTTTGGGTTGAAAATATTTCTAAGTCTGAGAAGATATATATTGCTTCGTGGCAAGCCCAAACTAGAGAGGTCCTGCAAAAGATGATGTTCCAGTCTCAGAGATGGGCTCAGTGAACTGCCTGAACTGTGGGCCAAGCTCATCGATCTTTCTCTTCTTCAGAGGGTGAGCTTGGCCCACAGTTCGGGCAGTGCTTGGTTTACACCACTCTTTTTCACAGGGTGAATCTAAGTGCCTGGTTTCTTCACCTCATCTGTCGACAGTCTTGGCACTCTGACACTATAACATAGCTGAGTGATCAATGAAGGAAAGATGAGGCTCCTGGTCCTCCTCTGGGCTACCTAAACAATATGGTCCAAAATCTGCTGGCCCAGACTCACTGCCAGCCCATCCATAATAGCTGCGATAACCAAGGCCCTGTCTAGTGTCACCTCAGTGTCATGTGTGGAGGGAATGACCCGAGCACATATAATGGAGAGAAAAATCTTGGCCTCCGCTGTAAACTTACGGGACTCCACCCATCTCTTCATCTCGTGGCTTTCCTACCGGACCATTCAGAGCCACATCTGAGGGTGCATCTGCACCTACTATTACCTCTGTAGCTGCTGCACAGAAGGCTATGTCTGATAGATTGGAGCATCTGAGTAGGAGGAAGGGGAAGATTGAGTAGCGCCAGCGGACTTTCCGAGAGCATAAGAAGAAGAAGCGCCGGTTCCTGAGCAAGATGATGGGCAAACTCTAGAGCCTATACAGTAGCAGTCCATCTGATGATGAGGATTTTTCTTTCCCCTCTGATGCGAGCTCAGAGTAATCACATTTCAGGGAGCCCCTCGCATTCTCTTTTGATTTTTGTACTGTGAGGACACAATGTGATTTTCAGTTGGGGGTGCTTCCCGTTTAACTCCTGTTCTATATTTATTGTTTATGATGATTGGGATTGTTTGTTGGTTGTTTTTATGATATTGTTGGATATTTTGGTTTTTATGGATGATATGCCCTGTCGGGCTTTTGGAGCTTAATTGTTGATTGTGTTGGATTAGTCATTTTTGTTTTAGTAGTTTTATTGCTTTAGATAGTTTCTTTATTTAATTTCTTTTGTGTTGAGATGGTGTTGTTGTTAGGAGTTGTTATCGATTGGCAATTCCCTATGATGGATTGAGTGATGACTTTCTTAAGGGTAAAGCATCGATTATTTATTGGTGAAGTCTGAGTAGCCATTGTTGGTGAAGTTTGAGTAGCCATTATTGTTGATATGCAGTGAAGTCTGAGTAGCCGGTCCCGAATTGATGTATGAGTTTTCCCAATGATGGATTGGTTGATGGCTTTCTTAAAGGCAAACTCGTCGTGGTCTTTTCGAGAGTTTGTGCTTTTTTGGTATGAAGAATATAGTCTTGCTTGCGAAAAAGGTGTTTTGAGCATACCCCTCCATTTTGAAAATTGAGCAAGTGTTGAATGATTCATTGGCGGTATAATTGTTCAAATGGCACTTGTTTGCTGAAAAGGAAATAAGATTTTGATCCATCTTGAGTGAATTGCGTGACATGTGTGGTGAGTTGTTGAATAATGCCATGTGTTTGCTTGTGCCACCTAGAACTTGCTCGGTTAGTCTTGAAATATTTTCCTTAATTGAGTTGGGTTGGAAAAATGATCTTAGGCTTTCTTTGATTGTTATTGAAGTCCACTTGGCCTAAATATCCCACCTTTGCACTAAATATATCCTTAGTTGTCCCCTTTGAGCCTACAACCTTTTATTGGCCACCTTATTACAAGCCTTAGTCATTTTGAAAATACATTCTTCTCTTGAACCCTTTCCCTCCTTGAACTTGTAGTTGTGAGAGTTGAGGCTAAAAGCCTAAGTTGGTGGTGTTAAGGGAAATTCATAGAAGGGATGCCTATTGCATAAGAGATTGATTAAAAAAAGAGAGGAACATAGGAGGAAACATGTCTCAAAGAAAGAAAAAGTTGTGAAAAACAAAGTGAATAAAAGAATCTTGAATCCTCCAAAAAGTTTAAAATGGTTGCAAGATGTAACTAAAAAAAAAAAGTGAATTGTGAATTGTACATTGGTTTGGAAAGTGAAGAAAATGTGGAAAAGTTTGAAAATGTTGAGTTGTTGAGTAGAGTTCAAGAAGGGTGTAGTCATTTGTAACTAAATGATATCCTTACCTTCCCTAAGCGTACGTTACTAGCTTAACAAAGTCCTTTGTGATTTCTAATCAAATAAAGTTAAGGCAATGTTGATTGAAAATAAGGGCAAGCCTATGGTGTGGCACTCATGGGCATGAGATGTTCTTTTGTGAGTGTTAGTGTGAGTGTTTGCATTGTTGTCCGTAATCTTGTAAATATTTGTGAGTGTTTTTGGGACATTTCTTTTCTTTTGAGGGCATGTCGGTTACTTGAATGGTGATTTTTAAAATTCCAATTTGCATCAAGTGAGCATGAAAAAGAGCAAAAGAGTTGAGTCATTTCTTGAGTTTGAGTTGTTGTCACTTAATGATTCTTGGTTTTTGAAAAATGTTCCTTGAAAATTAGGGGTTGTTTTGGTGTAAAGTTTTCTTGAGGAATATTTGTTAGTACCAACCAAAGACATGATCATGACCTCTATTCAGAATGAAAGTGTGTTGTGCTTATTGTGATTGCCTCTTGTTCTTTTTATTTTGTTTTGCTTGAGGACAAGCAAAGTTTCTAAGTTAGGTGTGTTGATGAGTGGGTGATTTTCACTCATTTGGAGTTTTTTTCTTGTTGATTTTGTGGTACTTAAGTAGAGAAAGAGACTAATTTTCCTTTGAATGTTGTGTTTCAGGTACATGTCGATGAAAAAGGAGCTTTGATGAAGAAGAATGAAAATTGGGGCAAAATGGAGCTAAAAAAAGGATTTTGGAGCTGGTAATGATGTGCTCTTGGCGAACGCGGAGAGCTGGGCACAAATGTGAAGCTCCAACTGGTATTGAACCGTGAACGCGGGATAGCCTCTGCAAACGTGGATTGCAACTTCTCAGAGTACTGCAAACGTGGTGCTTTCTCCACGAACGCGGAGAAGAAAAAGTGATTGTCGTTTGGGCAGTTTTGGAAATTAACATTTTGACCATAATTCACCGTATACACTGATTCACAGCCATTTGGAAGGGGGATGATACATTTGAATTGAAGAGAACAAAAAGAATAAAGAAGAAAGACTTTGGGGATTGAGGCTTAGGCTTAGCTTTAAGATCAAGATTCCTCAACAAACACCATTAGAGTGAAGAATCTGAGCTTGGGTTGTAATTATTTTTCATCTTTCTTCAACTCTTTACTTTTTATTGTTGATTAGTGATTTGGATGTTGTGTTAGATATAATCAATATTTGGGTTTTTGATTTATATATTGTGCTTTTGTAATTAGTTGAATGATTTATCATTTATGAAATGGGTTTTTGATTATCCAATTGATCTCATGATTTAATTGCTTTCCATTGGAATTTATCACTCCGTGGACTTGCCCATTTACTTTGATTTATCTTGTGTTTGTTAATCGAGGTTGGGTATGGTTGATTGGTGCATTAATTGAGGTTTAGGAACTCAATTGTTGGATTTTGCTAGAAGTAGTGAATCATTGCATTGCCTTTGATCGGATTGCTTGTGTTTCCACTTGATTGGGTTCGTGAGAGCTAATTGAGAAATATTTGCATATGTTCGATAGATTTAGGTAGGTAATTTAATTTCCGAGGCATATATGATTTTACCCATGATTAATTGTAATTTTATGATACTAATGTGCAATGGATCGTATGGATTTTGATTGATTTCCCATTCCCAAATCCCTTTGGTAATCTTGTTCGATATAGCTTTGTCCCTTCTTCTCCTCTATTCCTTATCCTAAATTCGTTACTTGAAATCTTTTCCTTATTATAATCGAATTTTATATTTCCAATTCAAATTAGTAGCTAGTAATTCTTTGTTTCTTCAATCGCCCTACACATTGTTCCTCGTGGGATCGACCCCAACTCTTCTTTGGGTTTATACTTGCATAGAGACCGCCCACACTTTAAATCGTGATAGGTGTGGTTGAGCGTTATTAAAAATGGCCCCACTGTCGGGGAATGGTGTTTAGAATTCGTGTATCGACGTATTTGAGTTAATAATTTTGATTGTAGTCAAATTTACTTATTAGTCCTTTCGTTGTTCATTTTCAATAGCTGACAACATGAGTGACGTTGATAGTGTTGTTGGTCAGAATGATGAGATAAGTCATGTGAGTGAAGACATTGGTAATCAGAATGATTTCAATGTAGCTCAAGTGGGAAGTGGTGGAGCTATACACTTGCCCCCTACTATGGGTAATGCCATCTTTCATGTTAAAAGAACTACACTTCAGTTATTGCAAATCAAAGGATCATTTTGAAGACTTGCTCATGAGGATCCACACGAACATCTTCAAAATTTTTTGGATGTGTGCAGCCCTTTCACATTCAAGAATATCCCTCAAGAGTTAATTCGACTTTTGTTGTTTCCTTTCTTTCCAAATTGGGAAGCAACAATGTGGTTGGCTAAATTACCAAGAGATTCAATTACTTCTTGGGCGGAGCTAAAGGAAGAATTCCTTGAACGATTCTTTCCCCCTTCGAAGATGGTGAAATTGAGAGATGGTATTCAGAACTTCAAGAGACTTGATGGTGAACCAATCCATGAGACATGACTCAGATTCCAAAAGCTTCTTCTACAATGTCCTACTCATGGGTTGCCTGAAAATGTGTTGTTACAATATTTCTACCGTAGCCTTGATTCGGTAAACAAGTCTTTTGCCGATCATTTTATTCAAGGTGGAATCATGAGATAACAATTTCCTGTTGCATCAGCTTTGTTTGATGATATGACAAAGATCAACCAGGCTTGGCACACAAGAGGAGACGAAGTATCACCTCTTGTAGTCGGAATGACTAAAGAGCAAATTGAGAAAGACCATGAACGCGATGCGAATATGGCCAAGATGATGACTCAGATTGATTTATTAACAAAGAATGTCATGGATGTGGGATCTAAAGCCGTAAACGCAGTTTCTATGAGTCCAGATGATGCTGCATTTGAAACCATGTACAACGAAGAAGTCTAATTTATGTCTAATCAAATGGTGGGTTCTCGTCCTAGATATCAAAAGCCGGGCGACAATCAAGGTTGGAACAAAGAGAAAGGTGATGGTTGGAGAGATAATCGAGAGTGGCATGATCAAAGTGCCAATTTGAGAGATGGTGAGTGAGATCGATATGCGCCTCCACAACATCGTCCTAAAGTTACAAAACCAAAGACTGATCCTGAGAGTTTTAGAACTAAAGATATGCTTGCTCGTATTTTGCACAAGGTGGAAGGTTCGGACAAAATACTTAAAGAGATGAAGGTTGATTTCTCCTCTCTAAATCAAACGGTGACTTCTCACTATGCTTCTATTAAACATCTGGAATCATAAATGGTTTAATTGCCCACTCAATTGCATCAAAGACCAAATGGTGGCATTCCTAGTGACACATTGGCTAACCCAAAGAATGAGAATGCTCAGTGTATGGCAGTAGTAACTCGAAGTGGAAAAGTTATGGGTAGTGATATGGTTGAGGATGATGGGGCTGATGATGATGTAGACAGTGGTGTACCCAACAAAGATGCTGATTCAATGAAGGATGAGACACCCGGTAGAACTACTACATCAAAGGTAGGGGATGTGTCTAAATCAGTTGCTCCAAAGCCGTTGCCTAATATTAAATTCCTTTTCCCACAAAGGTTGAAAAAGAGAGATGATGATGCAAAATTCCAAAAGTTCCTCTGTATTTTTAAGTCTCTCTCTATAAACCATCCACTGGTAGACACATTATTAGAAATGTCGGGGTATGGTAAGTTTATGAAGGAGTTGGTTACGAAGAAGAGAAGTATGGACTTTGAAACGGTTGAGGAGTCCCATAGTTGCAGCGCTATCATGTCAAATGTGGTCGCTAAAAAAGATGATCCAGGAGCGTTCATAATACCGTGCACTATTGGGATGTTCATGTTTGCCAAAGCATTATGTGATGTGGGAGCTAGTATCAACTTGATGCCAATGCTAATTTCAAGCAACTTGAGCTAGGCGAGCCTGAGTCAACCACAATGGGACTCCTCATGGGGGATCATTCTATTAAGCGACCTATTGGTATTCTGTATGATATTTTGGTAAGGGTTGACAAGTTCATTTTTCTGGTAGATTTCATTATTCTTGATTGTGAGATGGATGCCGAGATCCCGATTATTCTTGGCAGACCATTCTTAGCTACCGGAAGAGCTTTGGTTGATGTAGAAAGTGGCGATTTGAAGTTTTGAGTTAATGAGGAGGAAGTCACTTTTAATGTATGTAAATCTATGAAACAATCCAATGATATTCATGTGGTGTTTGTTATTGATGTGATTGATGAAGTGGTAGCTATTATTGGTGTCCATTGAAGCACCCCCAAAGCTTTAGTTGAAAACTTTTCCTTCTCATCTTCGATACATATTTTTGGCGGCGAACAATACCTTGGTGGTAATCATCGCAGTTGACCTACTTGAAGGGCAGGTTCAAGCACTTGTTAGTGTGTTAAAAAGATTTATCAAAGCTATCTGATGGACAATTAACGATATTGCGGGAATCCCTCTCTGTATTGGCACGCATAGGATTCAATTGGAAGCTAATTGTAAACTGAGTGTTGAACACTAAAGGAGGTTAAACCCTCAAATGAAAGAAGTAGTTAAGAAGGAAATCATCAAGTGGTTAGATGCAAGTGTGGTTTATCCTATTGCAGATAGCATGTGGGTAAGCCCGATTCAATGTGTCCCAAAGAAGGGTGGTATGACAGTGATCCCAAATGAAAAAGGTGCACTTGTACCAATTCGTCCAGTTACCGGTTGGCGTGTGTGCATGGACTATAGGAAGCTTAATTCAGCAACTGAGAAGGATCATTTTCCAATGCCCTTTATGGAGCAAATGCTAGATAGATTGGCATGACGTGGATAGTATTTCTTCCTTGATGGGTATTCCAGTTACAACCAATTTCCATAGCCCCAGAGGATCAAGACAAAACTACATTCACTTGACCCTATGGAACATTTGCATTTAAGCGCATCCCTTTTGGGTTGTGTAATGCACCGGCAACATTCAAAAAGTGTATGTTATCTATTTTCGCTGATATGGTTGAGGATTCGATGGAAGTATTTATGGATGATTTTTCTGTAGTTGGGGACTCATTTGAAGAGTGCCTTGAACACTTGGGCCGAGTCTTAAAGAGATGTGTCGAAACAAACCTTGTACTTAATTGGGAGAAGTGTCACTTCATGGTGAAAGAAGGTATTGTTTTGGGGCACAAGATTTCAGGTAAATGCATACAAGTGGATAAGGCAAAGATTGAAGTTATCGCCAAATTACCACCTCCTATATTAGTAAAGGGTATCCGATGTTTCTTAGCGCATGCTGGTTTCTATCGGCGGTTTATAAAGGATTTCTTTAAGATAGCTCACCCACTTTGCAAGCTTCTTGAGAATGACAACGTTTTTATGTTTGATGAGGCTTATATGGTTGCTTTTGACTGCCTAAAGGAGAAACTTGTGTCTGCTCCGGTAATTGTTGCTTCGGATTGGGGTAGCCCATTAGTGTTGATGTGGTGATGCTAGTGGCATCGCCTTGGGTGCTGTACTTTGTCAACGTAGAGGCATGCTATTTCACCCGATATACTATGCAAGCAAAACCTTAAATGTGGCTCAAGGGAACTACATTGTGACCGAGCAAGAGTTGTTGGTTGTAATGTACGCTTTTGAGAAATTTCCAGCTTATTTGTTGGGGTCTAAAGTAGTGGTGCACACTGACCATGAGACAATCCGTTATTTAATGGCTATGAAGGATACTAAACCAAGACTGATTCGGTGGGTATTATTGTTACAAGAGTTTGATTTTGAGGTCAAAAACTAGAAAGGATGTGAAAATAAAGTGGATGATCAACTATCGAGACTTGAAACGAGTGTCGCTGTGTCAGGTGATTGGAATATCAAGGATGCTTTTCCTGATGAGATGGTCATGATGGTATCTAAAAACTCCACCTCTTGGTATGCCGATTTTGCCAATTACGCAGTGTGCGGACTTCTTCTTGATGGGCTGACATTCTATCAGTGTAACAGCTTTATTTTCGATGCAAAAGGGTATTTTTGGGATGAACCCTTTATGTTCTAGGATTGTGCTAATAACATAATCCTGAAATGTGTACCGAAAGTGGAAGTTGACGCTATTCTTGTTACCTGCAATGCATCTCTAGTTTGTGGCCACTACAGTGGGATACGAACAGCGGCAAAGGTGCTTCAAAGTAGCTATTATTGGCTAACATTGCATCATGATGGAAATTCGTTTGTCCGTAGGTGTAGTACATGTCAAAAGCAAGGAGCAGTGTCACGAAGATATGAGCTTCCCCTTACTCCCATTCTTGAGGTTGAATTGTTTCATGTGTGGGGAATTGATTTTATGTGCCCTTTCGTGAGTTCTTTTGGGATCAAATACATTTTGGTGGCCGTTGATTATGCGTCAAAGTTGGTGGAACCTGTCGCTTTACCCAAAAATAAGGGGAGAAGTGTCATTACATTTCTTAAGCGATATATTTTTACAATGTTTGGTGCACCTCGGGCAATTATTAGTGATGGAGGTTCAAACTTTTGCATCCGATTGTTTGCATCATTACTGAGCAAGTATGGAAGAAAGCACAAGGTTGCCACCCCTTACCATCCGCAAACAAATGGCCAGGTTAAAGTGTCCACCCGGGAAATTAAGGAATTTTTTGTGAAAATCGTGAATGCAAATCGTTCTGATTGGTCACGAAGGTTGGAGGATGCTTTGTGGGCCTATTGTACTGCTTTTAAAACACCAATTGGTATGTCGTCGTATCAATTGGTGTTCGGCAAATCATTTCATATCCCGGTGGAACTTGTGCATAAAGTTTTGTGGGCGTTGAAAACCGTAAATTTGAACTGGGACGTTGCGTCCAAAAGTCGGGTTAACCAACTTCATGCTTTGGAGGACTTTCGGCTTCGAGCTTTTGAAAATGCTGCTCTGTATAAAGAGAAAATGAAAAAGTGGCACGATGCAAGAATATTTCATCGAGAATTTAGGGTGGGTGATTCTGTGTTACTCCTAAATTCTCGTTTGCGGCTATATCAAGGAAAGCTAAAGTCGAAGTCATTGGCCCCTTTTAAGGTTATCCTTATGTTTGACAACGGAGCTATTGAAGTCCAAGGTGATAATGGGCCTCTCTTTAAAGTTAATGGACAAAGGTTGAAACTCTATTTTGGAGAAGCTCCCATTGTGCGATTGATTGATATGGTGTACTTGGACGATGCTTGAATGCATGTCCACATCGTGCCACGATGTTAAATAAAGTGCTTCTTTGGAGGCAACCCAAGTTTTCTTTTAGTATTTTAAATATCGTGTGTTGAGTGTGTAGGTTGGAGTATAAAAATTTTAGAAAATGCAACCAGGCGAGGGGTTTGTCCATTCGGTGCATCGCCCAATTACCTCAGGAAAATTAGGCAAGGTTTTACACCATTCGGTGTATCGCTGAGCGGATCGGTGAGCCCGATCTAGCTCGCCCTCAGGACCTGAATTTTGTCTTGGCTTTCTGTAACTTTCGGCGAGGGGAGACTCCACTCGGCGCATCGCCGAGTGGAACGGCGAAATTCGTACTCTCGCCCTTTGGAGCGCAAACTGAAGGGTTTTTAATCTTTTCAAATTCAAAATTTTTCATCACCTTTGAAGTTTTCGTCATATCCTCACACACCCACACTCTTGCATTTTTTTCGTATTTTGTTGCCATTGTTTGCTAGTAGGAGTGCTTTGGACGTGTCCCCGCCCCCATTTTCTTCGTGTGTGTATTCCATTTTCGGCCTTGAGGTTAGTTTTCAAAATTTCCAATTTGTGATCGCTCTTAATTGTCAATATCAATTGGGCTTACTTGGGTACTTTTTTTAATGTGTGCTTGCTTGCCTTGATTGCCATTAATTACCTTGTTGATATAATTTGGCTTATTGAGTGCAAAACTTTTGTTAATTGGGGCTTTGTGATTTGGGTTTTTTAATTGATTGTTTGTGTGTTCTTTATTCGTTGGGCGAAGTCTTAGTAGCCTAAAATTTGATAAAATGGACTAAATTTGTCCAATGATGAATTTGTTGACGTATTTCTTAAAAGCAAATCGTCATTTTGTTGTTTTCGATGTGATATGGGGAAGTCTGAGTACCCCATGAAGAAATTGGGCATGGGTATAGTTTAATTGTTGATGTTTGATCTTTAATTGTTTTGCATTGGGCTGTGAACTGAAAATCATAAGAATTTTGGGAAAGGTGCTGATTTGAAGTGGTTCGGCGAGCTAAGTCGGGCTCGACGTTCCACTCGGCTACGCGTCCATTCCATCCCCATCGCCTTTTTCTATGAGTTTTTGGCCTGTGTATTTTGTAATATTTACGAGCACCCTTTTGCTCACCGAGTGAAATAGGCGACTCGTCGACTTGTTAGTCTCATCGCCTTTTTGCTTCCCTTTATGCCTGATTTTCTTCTGTTACTTTTGGTGATGTGTCTTTTGCTCACCCATTAATGTCGACGAGTCACTGAGTGGTTCGGCAAGTCTGTCTGCAGTTTGGTTTTGTTGATTCTTTTGTCTCCTAATTTGTTCGATCTTTGTGTTCGCTTGTGTTGTTTGACAGATATGCCTTGTCGTAAATTTGTCGCTCATAAACTTCCGAGGAAGAAGGCAAAGGGCGTAGTCATTGCTTCAGAGGATGACTGACAACATCAACCAACACAACCCAACGCCCGCTCAAAGGATAAGGGCAAAAAACAAATCATAGAAGACTCCTCTTCTGAGAGCGAGAAACCCTCCATCTAGTTTACTTCTACAGAATCCGAGGGTTCTGAGGGTGAGGAGTCCGGGACTTCGATTGGTGTTTTGAAGCGAGGACTTGGAGGGTGATTTTGTCCAGGTTGCCACTGCTGCGTCTCTCTAGGAGACTTCGATGATTGGGTCGAGTGGGACCCAACAGACTGAAGAGAGAGCACCGGGCATTGATGCCCAGGTAGAGGAAACACCCCTAGGATAGCGGGACAGGGGACTTTCCTTTGCACTGTTTTAATCTCCTTTTTGTTGTTTCTTTTGTTATTTAGTATTGAGGACACTGATTTGATCTTTATGGGGTGGTGTTTATTATTTTGGATATTATTTGTTGTTTTGCCATTGATTGTGGAATGAAATGGTTTTGAATTCTAGTGATATCTCTCTTTACTTATCATTGTGGATTTTGGGCTATTTGTATGATTGTAGATCTCTTGTACTTTTGAGCATCGATTGTGCTCAATATCGATGACTTGAATAGTGCTTTTGATTGAAGAATATGTTGGTGTGCATCTGACGAGGAAAATTGGAGTTGCATAGTCTTAGGTAAACCGTTACTCTCTCGTTGTGACTAGCGAAATTGTTGATGGTGAGTCTTGCAATGACCGTTGCATGCCAGCTTGACTCCTAGCGTTGTGATCCACAATTGTGTTTGAATGCCATATGTGGTGGGCTTTACTTGAAAAGTGTGAGTGATGATCCCTAGAACTTGCCCTGATAGTTCGTGTGACCAAGCATTGATGAGTGTGGGAGATGATATTAGGCATAAATATTTTTGAGGGAGAACCTAATTTCTAAACCTTTGTGGACTACCTTGTGAGGGTGTGAATCCAGCTTTGCACCATTTGAGCCTATCCTTCTTCTTAAACCATTAACATAAGAACCTCAGCCTTTTGTGTAAAAATACCATGTCTCTCATACCTATAACCTTCATGAAGCATTGGTAAATTGAATAACCAACTCAGGCCAAAAGCCTGAGTTGGGGGTGTGGTGAGAATGAAGAGGGAAACTGAGCTAGAGGTTTGTAATGTTGATCTTTTGAAAGGCTGATTGTGAAAAAATTGGAACCCCTCTATAAAAAATATGAATAGAGAAGAGAAAAAGCTGAAAAGAATAGAAAAGAAAAAGATGTTAATAAAATAGTATCATTGTGCATGGAAGTAAAAAATGAAAGAGGCGGTGTTCATGGAAATGATTTATGTTCTTCAAAGTGAAAAAAAGATCAGATGTGAAATTGAAGTGATTGAGAGAAAAGGAGAATTGAAATGGTTTCCATGCTTCGTGAAGGTAGAGCCACTAAACCAAACATTACCATACCTTGAACCTTAGCCCCGTTACAGGCCTCTAAAGTCCTTTGTGATCTTACATGAACCTTGTGATGGTTGGATGGAAAACTCAGGCAAGCCTATGGGGAAAGTTGTGCAAACTCTTTATCTTTTGAGAGTGTGAGTGTTGTATTGATTTCGAAATATCGATTCTCAATTGAACATGGGCAAGACAGTGGAGTCCTTCTTAATGTAAGGGCATTCAAATAGGTTTGTGGGCATAAGTTTGCGTTTTAAGTTAGCATTTGTGAGCATAGACTTTAACTGATGATGGCCAGTCAGAATCTGATGCTTTTGGTGTGCATTTGATCCTCGTATCTTAGATTAATCCTTGTGTGCACTTTTATGTGAGTTCTCAAGCAGCACTACTTGTAGAATTTCCTATTGAGTCATTTATCTGTTGTTTTACATGAGGAAAAGCAAAAGTTTAAGTTGGGGGTGTGGATGAGGCGGTAGATTTGACTCATTTATAGCTTCGATTGTGCCAAATTAGTGTCCTTCATGCCCATTTTGCACCTATAACTAATGTTAAATCGTTTGCGTGCAGCATGAAGGACCTGAAATGAGGAAAGGGCAATATAATGCAAAAAGAAGCCAAAAGACTGCAAAAGTTGAAAGAAAAAAAGAAGGCTGAGGCTCGCCAAGTTGCCTTGGGATCTGTACGAAGGGTCAATCTAGACTAAACTTGACATTTCAGAGTTAAAATGCCTTATTGCAAAGTCTTTCTCTAAAAGCCTCGGGAGTTATGCCGACCTTGCTGCTAGCCTAAAATGACCATTTCGGAGTTGATGGAATTGTGAAAATTTGATTTTAAGGCAATCTTTCTAAATTTTCGATACAAAATGACCACTCAAGATTCAAAGGCTCAAAAATATTTAAATTCATATAGAAACCAAACGAATGACCAAGAAACAGAACTGACTGTCCCATCAAGTCATAAATTACTTTGGGACGCTATAGGAACACTCTAAACTGTTAACAGAAGGCATAAACATAAAAATTGCCTGGAAGGACGTTACAACATCCACTACTCAAAGGACTTTTGTCTGTAAAAGTAAGAGTCAAGAACTACCTGAAAGCTCAAACAAGCTAAGAAACTGCTCCCGCATCTCCTGCTTTGTCTCCCAGTAGCCTCCTTAACTAGATGATCCCTATAATGAACTTTAACCATAAAAATGGCTCTCAAAGGCAAGCACTGCAGATCTCTTGCTATAATCGTAGTTGTCTCCTCAAAAAAAGTCAAATGGTCATCCATCTCTACTGCATCATACTGGAGCACATGAGACCAAGCAGGAACATACCGGTGTACCATCGAAACATGGAAAACTTGGGTGATAACTAGAAATACTAGACGTATGGCCAACTTATAAACGACCTCGCCAACTATGTGGAGGATCTCAAAAGGCCGAATGTACCTGGTCTAAACTTGCCCCACCTCTCAAATCTCATCAAGCCCTTCATGGATGATAAATGGAGGAACACCCGATCACAAACTGAAAAAACCTCAAAGGTCGGTGCCTATGATCATCACATCACTGGTGCCTAGTCTGTGATGTTCGAAGCCTATCCTGAATCACCCTCACCTGGTCTAAGGCCTTGTGAATGAAGTCAGTACCAAGAGGTATAGGTTTTGTAGACTAAAACCAATAAACTGGAGAACAACAACACCTACCATATAAGGTCTCAAATGGGGCGAACTGACTACTAGAGTGGTAGCAATTTTTTTACGCAAACTCCATTAAAGGTAAGAATTTATCCCGCTGACCCCAAAACATCAACACAAAGCTCGTAGCATATCCTCAATAACATTGATAGTACGCTCCAACTAACAAAGAGTATCCAGGTTGAATGTTGTGCTATGGTCGACGCAAGTGCCTAAATTCTCTTGAAAGGTCCTTAAAAAGATAGAAGTGAATTGAGCACCTCGATCAGATATAATAGAGACAAGCACATCATGAGGACAACCAACCTCTAGAATGTAGATATGAGCCAACCTTTTGGTGCTTAATGAAGACAGATGAGGGAGGAACTATGTTGACTTGTTCAATCGAACAATGAGGATTCAAATTCTTACAACACCACTAGATGTCCGAGGCAAACTTGTAACAAAGTCCAAAGTCATGTGATCCCACTCCTACTCTGGAATAAAATGGGTAATCACTGCAAAACTCACCACTAAGCCTCAAATGCTCAACCTTCACCTGTTGGCAACATAAGTAATGTGACACATAGTCTGGAATATCTCTTCTCATGCGGCTCCACCAATAATGCTGCCTGAAATAATGATACTTCTTTGCGGTGTTCAGATTGATAGAGTATCTAGAATGATTGGCCTCACGAAGTATAAGATGAATCACATACCCAACACTCATAACACAAATATGGCTAGCAAACCTCAAAACACCATTTGTATCAAAGGTAGACATATTGGCATTACCCACTAACACCCAATCTTGAAGCACCACCAAAGACTTGAACTATTCTTGTGGGATTTTTGGATTTAAGACTTTGGGTGTAATTCTAATTGGTAGCATTTTGCTTTTTGCAGATCTTGTGAATCAATGGGTGACATGCTTGGTAACAATTTCTTCACTTTTGCTATGTTTTGCTAAAACCCCAATGCCATAGGGGTGTGATTATGTGTTCAATTGCTTAATTAGCTTATGAGTATTATTAGTTGATGAACTTGATGCTAGATTGAACTGGGTTCAGTTGTTAATTTATATTTTCATTTATGAATTAAAGTTGCAAATTAAGTTCTAGCATATATCTCTTTGTAAGCTTGCAAAAGGTGCATTTGATGGAATTAACAGTTGATGATTGTATAGGCTGTTTCTTTTACTACCCAGCTTGTTAAAGTGGGTTGAATCAACGTACAAGATTGTTTTCTAGTGTAATACCTGTTGGAGTTTGATGGAACCCAATTGAATGCATTATAGTTTATTGTCAAATAGCTATTGTACTAAGATATTTCGTACCCATTGAGATTCAGCATATTTAAGCAATTCGTAATTACACATTTAGCGAAATTAGTAGTTGAACACTCCCACACCCCTAAGTTCCTTTCTCCCTTTGATTAAATTCGTTGGTAACTGTGTTGTTATATTCTGTTACTAAATCTTAACTCACATTTGATAATCAAAATATTATGATTTACTTCATATTTCATATCAACTTTTAAAACTCTATAAAAGATTAGAACACTAACTTACATCGTAGTCAAATTTTGTACTAGATCACTCCTCGTGGGATCAACCCCAACTCTTTGTTTGGTTTATACTTGCTAGCAACCGCCTACACCTTGAATCGTTGTAGGTGTAATTGAGCATTATATAAAATGGTGCTATTTCCGGGGAGTGGTGTCTAGAATTCTTGTATTGAAGTATTTAGGGAACTAATTTTGATGTAGTCGAATTTAATTAATAGTTTTTTCATTGTTTGTTGTAAATAGGTGACGACATGAGTTACCACAGAAGTGTGGCTACTTTCAATATCGAGCAAAATAACGACATCGGTAACCTAAATGACTTTAATGTCGATCAAGTAACAAGTGCTAGAGCCGTACGTTTGCCCCCTACTGTGTGTATTTGTATCTTTCATGTAATCGGGACCATGTTTCAGCTATTGCAAATCAAAGGGTTTTATGGGGGACTTGCTCATGAGGATCCCCACGACCACCTTCAATTCATTCATGATGTGTGTGACCCTTTCTCATTTAAGAATATCTCTCAAGAGTCGATTCGACTTTGTTTGTTTCCCTTCTCTCTAACAGGGGATACAACGAAGTGGTTGGCTGAACTACCACGAGACACAATTACTTCTTGGGCGGAGCTCAAAGAGGCATTCCTTGAACATTTCTTTCCCCCTTCAAAGATGGTGAAGTTGAGAGATGGTATCCAAAACATCAAGCCAGTTGAGGGTGAACGAATTCCTGAGACGTGGCTTAGGTTTCAAAAGCTACTTCTACAATGCACTACTCATGGATTACCTAATGATGCGCTTCTACAATACTTCTATCGAAACCTTGACTCTGTCAACAAGGGTATAGCTAATCATTTGATTCGTGGCGGGATTATGAGACAGCCTTTTCCTGTTGCGTCAGCTTTGCTTGATGATATGACTAAAATTAACAAGGGATGGCACACAAGAGAAGATCAAGTTACACCTCTAATTGTTGGTATGACTAAGGAGCAATTGGAGAAGGACCAAGAGCATGACGAGAATATGGATAAGATGATGACCCAAATGGACTTGTTAACAAAGCATGTTAAGGGTGGTGGTTCTAAAGCCATGAATGCAGTTGCTATTAGTCCGGAAGATGCACAGTTTGAAGGCATGTAAAATGAAGAGGTCCAGTTCATGTCAAATCAAATGGGGGGTTCTCGTCTGAGCTATCAAAAGCTGGGTGGGGATCAAGGTTGGAACAAAGAGCAAGGTGGTGGTTGGAGAGAGAGTCAAGATTTGCGTGATAGAGGTGTCAATTTGAGGGATGGTGAGAGAGATCGTTATGTACCTCCACATGATTGTTTCAAAGCTAAAGAACAAAAGGACAATTCCGAGAGTTTTCAAACTGAAGATATGCTTACTCATATTTTAAATAAGATGGAAGGTTCGGATAAGGTGCTCAAGAAGATGCAAGCTGAATTCTCTTCTCTAAATCAAACAATGACTTCTCACTCAGCTTCTATCAAGTGGTCCAAATCTTCACTCAATTGAATTAGAGACCAAGTGGTGGCCTTCCCAATGACACTTAAGCAAACCCAAAGAACGAGAATGCTTAATGTATGGCTATTTCAACGCGGAGTGGCAAGATCTTAGGTAGTAATGTGATCAAGGGTGATGGGGCTGATTCAAGTAAAGATCAACCTATAGTGGTTGAAGGTGATGGCCTTGCTGATGACTTGAATGATTATGTTCTCAACAAAGGCGATGATTCATTGAATGATATCGCTTCCGATTAAGTTGCTAAGCCAAAGGCGGAAAATGTTTCTAAATCAGTTTTTCCAAAGCTATTGCCTAAACTTTATCCACCATTTCCACAAAGGTTTAAGAAGAGAGATAACAATGAAAAATTCCAAAATTTTCTCTCTGTTTTCAAGTCTCTCTCTATCAATTTCCCATTGGTGAATCTTGAAATGCCGGGTTATGTTAAATTTATGAAGGAATTGGTCACGAAAAAGTGAAGCATGGACTTTGAGATGGTGGAAGTGTCCCATAATTGCAGCGCTATTTTGTTCAACGTAGTTGCTAAAAAGGATTACCCATGAGTGTTCACTATCCCTTGCACTATTGGAATGTTCGAATTTGCCGAAGCACTGTGTGATTTGGGGGCTAGTATTAACTTGATGCCCTATGCTATCTTCAAGCAACTTGGGTTGGGTGAACCTAAGGCAACCACAATGCGACTTCTTATGGCTGATTGCTCTAAAAAGTGGCCTATCAGTGTTGTTTATTACATTTTGGTAAAGGTTGACAAACTCATCTTTCCGGTAGATTTTGTGATTCTTGATTGTGAAATAGATGCCGAAATACCTATTATTCTTCGTAGACCATTTTTGGCCACCGGGAGAGCCCTTGTCGACATGGAAAGTGGCAATTTGAATTTTAGAATTAATGAGGAGGAAGTCACTTTCAATGTATGCAAATCCATGAAGCAACCAAGCGATCTCCATGTGGTATCGGTTATTGATGTGATCGATGAAGTGGTTGCTAGTATTGGTGAAGTTTCATGTATTGGTTAATCTTTGGCTGCCGTACTCTTGAATTATGACGGAGAAGAGATCTAAGATTATGATGAAGTGGTGGCTACTCTACCATGTTTAGGTTCTTACTCGAAAACTCCTTTGAAGCTTGATATTGATTTGAAGAATAGAGAAAGTCTTCCCGCGAAGCCATCCATTGAAGTACCCCCGAAACTTGAATTGAAAACTCTTTCTCCACAACTTCGATATGTATTTTTTGGGGCTAATAATACTTTGCCGGTTATTATTGTTACTGAATTGCTTGAAGGGTAAGTACAAGCCCTTGTGAGTGTGCTAAAAAGGTTAATAAAAGCTATTGGATGGACAATTGCTGATATTACGGGGATTCCACCCGGTATTTGCACGCACAAGATTCAATTGGAGTTAGATTGTAAACCAAGCGTCGAGAACCAAAGGAGGTTGAGTCCTCCGATGCAAGAAGGGGCTAAGAAGGAAATCATCAAGTGGTTAGATGCGAGTGTGGGTTACCCAATTGCAGATAGCAAGTGGGTGAGCTCGGTACAATATGTTCCAAAGAAGGGAGGCATAACGTTAGTCCCGAATGACAAGGGTGAACATGTACCTATGCGACTGGTTATGCGTTGGAATGTATGTATGGACCATCAGAAGTTAAATGCAAATACGGTGAAAGATCACTTCCCAGTGCCCTTTATGGACTAGATGCTTGATTGATTGGCAGGGCGAGGGTGGTATTGCTTTTTGGATGGATATTCCGGTTATAATCAATTCTCCATAGGATCGGAAGATCAAGAAAATATCACTTTTGCATGCCCCTATGGAACGTTTTCTTTTAAAAGAATGCCATTTGGGTTGTGTAATGTACCGGCAACGTTACAGAGGTGTATCCTCTCTATTTTTCCTGACATGGTGGAAGACTCGATTGAGGTTTTCATGGATGATTTCTCTATCATGGGGGATACTTTTAAAGAATTCCTTGAGAACCTTGGTAGAGTCTTGCAAAGATGTGTTGATACAAATCTTGTTCTCAATTGGGAGAAATGTCACTTCATGATCAAAGAAGGTATTGTGTTGGGGCATAAAATTTTTGGAGATGGTATACAAGTGGATCAAGAAAAGGTTGAGGTGATTGCCAAGTTACCTCCTCCTATCTTGATTAATGGTGTTCGAAGATTCTTGGGCCATGCGGCTTTCTACTAGAAGTCCCTAAAAGACTTCTCTAAGATAGCTCATCCTCTTTGCAAGCTACTTGAGAAAGAATGTTTTTTCGAGTTTGACGAGGCTTTCATTATTGCATTTGTGAGTCTAAAAGAGAAGTTGGTATCAACTCCGATCATTGTTGCTCCGAATTGGAACATCCCATTTCAACTAATGTGTGATGTTAGTGGTCTGGCTTTGGGAGTTGTACTTGGTCAACTTAGAGGGAAGTTATTCCACCCGGTCTACTATGCAAGCAAGACCTAGAATGTGGCTCAAAAGAACTACATCGTTACTAAACAAGAGTTATCGGCGGTGGTGTACGCTTTTGAAAAATTTTGATCTTATTTATTAGGCACTAAGGTAGTGGTGCTCACTGACCATGCTGCTATAATCTACTTGATGGCCAAAAAGGATGCAAAACCAAGATTGATTCGATGGGTGCTATTATTTTAAGAGTTCGACATTGAGTTCAAAGATCGAAAATGATGTGAAAATTAGATGCCTGATCATTTATCGAGACTTGAATCAAGTATGGTTGTTTCCAGTGACAGGGATATTGAAGAAGCTTTTCTCTATGAGATGGTGATTGTGGTATCAACGGGTTCAACTCCTTGGTATGCTGATTTTGCCAATTATGTGGTGTGTGGAATTATTCCTGATGGGTTAAAGTTTTATCAACGCAAAAGGTTCCTCTTTGATGTGAAGAAATATTTTTGGGATGACCCGTATCTTTTTCGGGAATGCGCTAATCATATAATTAGATGATGTGTACCAGAGGTTGAAATAGATGTTATTCTTACTGCATGTCATGCATCACCAGTTGGTGGACATTATAGTGGAGTGCGTACAACTGCCAAGGTATTACAGAGTGGTTACTATTGGCCAACATTCTATCAAGATTCGAACTCCCTTGTCAGAATGTGTATTCAATGTCAATGGCAGGGTGGAGTATCATGTAGACATGAGCTTCCTCTTACACCAATCCTTGAGGATGAATTGTTTGATGTGTGGGAAATTGACTTTATGGGCCCTTTCATGAGTTCTTATGGAAACAAATATATTTTTATTGCCGTTGATTACGTGCCAAAATGGGTGGAGGCTGTGGCCTTACCTAACAATGAAGGGAGAAGTGTAGTGACTTTCCTTAAGAGATACATATTCACAAGGTTTGGTATTCTGTGTGCTATTATTAGTGATGGGGGTTCTCACTTTTGTAACTAAATTTTTGATTCATTGATGAACAAGTATGGATTCAAGAGTACGGTTGCTACCCCTTACCATCCACAAACAAGTGGGCAAGTTGAAGTGTCAAATCGAGAATTCAAAGGAATCTTAGTCAAAACTGTTAATGAAAATCGGTCTGATTGGTCTCGAAGGTCAGATGATGCTCTTTGGGCATATACAACTACTTTTAAGACCCTGATTGGTATGTCGCCGTATCAATTGATGTTTGGTAAATCGTGTCATCTACCGGTTGAACCTGAACATAAGGCCTTGTGGGCTTTGAAAACCATGAATTTGAATTGGGTTGATGTGTCCAAGAATTGGGTTGATCAACTCCATGCTTTGGAGGAATTTTGACTCTGGGCCTTTGAGAGTTCAGTTTTTTATAAGGAGAAAATGAAAAAGTGGCATGATGCAAAGATACATCATCGAGAGTTTAGAGTGGGTGATCGTGTGTTACTCTATAATTCTCACTTGCGACTCTTTCAGGATAATCTCAAGTCTAAGTGGTCGGGCCCTTTTAAGGGGCATCGTGTGTATCAAAATGGAGCAATTGAAGTTGAGGGTGAAAATGGGTTGTTCTTCAAAGTGAATTGACAAAGGCTGTAACTTTACTTTGGAGAGGCTCCAAATGTGAGATTGATTAATTTGGTGTACTTGGATGATGCCTGAAAGCACATCCACATTGTTCCACAACGTTAGATAAGGCGCTTCTTTGGAGGCAACCCAAGTTTTATTTTAGTAGTTTGAATAACGTGTGTTGGTTGTGTAGTTGGAGTATGAAATTTCAACTCATGGGTACATGGCGAGGGGTTGAACAATTTGGCGCGTCGCCTAATGACCTATTGAATAGCCTAATTGCATCGCCAATTGAAGGCTACAATTGAGGACTATGGTGGAAGATTGGGAGAGCTAGGAATCCATTCGGCGAATCACCGACTGGTTTCGGTGAGCCCGATCAAGCTTGCTTTCTAGACATGAATGGAAGTCTGGTCTCCTATTACTTTCGGTAAGGATTCATCCCACTGTGCACATCACCAAAACGATCAGTGATATTAGTTCCATCGTCGAATGGAGCGCGACCTGAACGGTTTTTAAGCTTTTCAAATTCAAATGTTCATTCTACTTGAAATTTTCAATTCTTCTTCACATAACCGCATATTTTTTGCCCTTTAGTTTAATACTTAGTTTCGTTTTGTTGCTATTGGAGTGCGTTGGACTCGTCCCCCATCCCTTTTTTCCGTATTTTCTTTTTCTTGTCTTCATTCAGATTAGTTCTCTTTGATTTCAAAATTTTGAAGTTGTTTTCATTGTTTCAACTAGTTAGTGTAGGGGTAATTGATTGTTTTCTTGATTATATGCCTCGATTATTGCCTTTTACTTTCATTGTGTTAATTGAATTTGAGCATGCCTAATTCTAGCAATTTTTGGCCTTCGTGAATTGGGTAATTATGTATTGTGATTGTGGGTTGTTGTTTGAGTATTGGGTGAAGTCTGAGTAGCCCCGATTTAAATTGAATGGATTGATTTGGCCTAATGATGGATGGGAAGACGTCTTTCTTAAGGGAAAATCATCGTTTTGTTGTTTTTGAATTGATTTGGGGAAAGTTTGAGTACCTCGGGTACAAATTAGGGATGGGTCTTGTCTAATTGTTGCTAATTGAGTTTTAATTGGTTTGTGATGGGCTGATAGTTGATAATCAATAGAATTTTTGGCGGGGGTTATGCATTTAATCTATTAGGTGAGCTATGTCGAGCTCCTCGAACTGATTCGGCGTGTCGCCTATTGCACTCCCCATCTCCTTTTTCTTTTAATTATTTGCCTTTGCATACTGGAACTTTCGGTGAGCCCCCTATGGCTCACCGAGTAAACTCGGTGACTCGCCGACTAGCATTTTCATCGCCCTTTTTGCTTGCCCTTTTTCCTGAATTCATTCTGCTAATTTCGTCGAATCTCCTGTTGATCGTCTAATTGGTTGGGTGACTCACCGACTGGTTAGTGAGTTTTTCTGTAGTTTTTCTGCTTGACCCAATTTCTAGCCTTTCTTGATCGATTCTTCTGTTGGGTTGTTTTGTTTGACATGTATACCTCGAAGAAAGGTTGTGGCATATAAACCACCTCGAAAGAGAGCAAAAGGGGTCGAGATTGCTTCCGAGGTTTCACAGCCCCGACCTATACAACCTAGGTCCCAACCCATGGGGAAGGAAAAGAAACTGGTACTCGAAGAGAGTTCTTCCTCGGATAGTGAGGACATATACATATAGTTCACCTGCACAAATTTTGGTGGCGAGGGGGTTGAGGAGTCCAGGACTCCTATTGCTGAGTTACAAAAGCGGACGCATGCAGAGTTGCGATCCAAGGCAGTGCATAACCCATTGGAAAGGGTAACTGCCTCTATTACCAGACCTGAGACTCCGGCGATTTCTACTCCTTCTCCTGCTCCAGTTCTGGCCCCGGTTAATCCTCTGAGGTTGATGAATTACCTAAGAGCTGAGGGTTTGCGCACTATCCTCGAAGAGAAGAGATTGTCCACAAATGGTGCTGTGGACATGTCTCCGGATGTTTAGGAGACTATCCAGTACCACAAGTTCAAAATTTTTACAAAGCCCCGAAGTCTTTATGTGCCTACTTGGGCTCGAGAGTTCTACACAACCTACGGATATTTGATCCCACAAGCAAAGAAGTAGGCCCAGTCGATGGCACCAATTGATTTTTTTATGGTACGAAGGAGAAAGGTTAAGTGTAGCTAGACAGAGATAAATGATGCCCTCAGGTGCACGGCTAAGATTCTGCGCTCTTTGGCCGATAAGCGTAAGAACAACACGTTGGATGACTTAAAAGGATGGTTGCCCCCCCGATCAGTAATGCATCTCCTCGGTGGTTAGAGGCCAGAGCAATAATTGAGAAGAAGGACCTCAACATAGCTGCTAGATATTGGTTCGGGTTGTTAAGCAACACCCGCATGCCTTCAAAGAATGAATCCATTCTACGGCACCTACAGGCCGCACTCCTGGGTTGCATCATGGATCATCACATGCTCAACTTGGGGATGATTATTGAGCAGGAGATTATGCTGAGGGCTAAACAGAATAAGACATCGCTCCCCTTCCCGATGCTGATTAGGGAGTTGTGTTGATGCGCTAGAGTTCCCTTTGAAACTGAGAAGGATGTTGAGGTCACTTCGACCTCGTCTTGTGACATCCACCGTATTAAGGCTGCGTACTTGAAGGATGAGGCGGAGAGAAGGAGGAGACCTGTAGTAGATACATCTCCGACAGTTGATGTTGAGGCCATGGAGACTAGGTCTTCCACTACCGCAGTTGAGCAAACAGGTATTCCTGTCCTTGAGGTTCCTACTACTTCTACCTCCATACCATCCGACCCTTCTACATCTGCTCCTGAACCTCGCCCTTTGATTCATGCCATGATTATAAAAATGGGCAACTTGGCCCATTCGGCTAATGTTTGCGCTTCTCGAGTTGAGGCGGCAACCCCTACTATGATTGAGCGTGCCATCGCAGTGGCACTTGTTGCTATTCAAGTAGAGTTGGTGGATTAGTGCTATTTTATTATGTCTCACAGGTAGGTTTTGGTTACCCTCACCGCTAGAGTGATGGACTGTGAGAAGAAGGGGGTACTTCTACTGAGCTGACAGCCGTGAAGGCTATATTGTTGGGCTATGAAGGTATGTAAATGAGCTAAAGTCCACTTATATTTCGATGTTTTGGGGCAGTGTTTATATGCCCGAGGGTCAAGCATGTGACAACCCTCCCCCCACTACCACTGGAGGTCCTACTGCTATTGAGGATCACATTGGGGATGACACTTCGGAGACTGATGAGGAGGAGTTGGCTAGAGAGCATGAGGTGTACGCTAACCTGGAGGATTTGGAAGGTGATATGGTGAGAGCAACCACTATGGCTTCTTTTTGTGACACTTCGATGATCGGCTCGAATGGAGCCACAGATACTGATAGGCCGAGCATTGATACCCCAGATGTTGCATCTCTGCCATAGGAAGACAGGGGGACTCTCATTTGCATTCCTATTACTTTCATTTTAGCATTTATGTTATTTTTATTGTACATTGAGGACACTGCTTGTTCTTTTTGGTGGGGTGGATGTTTTATATACTCGTTTTGATTGAATGTTTTGTTTGGTTTTTATCTTTTGTTGGAATTTTAGATTTTGAAATAAATGGTTTGGTTCCTCACGATATCTCGCTCCTCTCATACTTTTGAGTGGCGATTGTGATCAGTATCTAGGACTTGAATAGTGCTTTTGATTGAACGACATAGTGGTGTAAGTCTAACGAGGTAATTTGAGTTGCAGAGTCTTGTGTAAACTCTTAGCATCTCATTGTGACTAGGTTATTGTCGATGGTGAGTCTTGCAATGGCCATTGCACGGAATCTCTACTCGTAAAGTTGTGATCCACAATATGTTTTGAATGCCATATATGGGGAGCTTTACTTGAAAGATGTTTATGATTATGCCTAGAACTTGCCCCGTTCGTCCAACTGACTAAGCATTGGTAAATGAAGGAAATGATCTTCGGCATAAATTTTTGAGAGTGAACCTAATCGCTATACCTTTGTGTGACCACCTTGTGAGTGTGTGAACCAAGTTTGGCACTATTTGAGCCTACCCTTTTCTTTGAAAAAACACAAAGGAAAACAACTGGTTGATTGAAAATGTCATACTCTCTCCCATATTAGACCTTCATGGAGCATTGGTGTGTTTGACTTACCAACTCAGACCAAAAGTCTATGTTACGGGTGTGGTAAGAGCGAGGAAAGCAACCAAACTAGAAACTTGTGAGCTCATCTTTTGAAAGTTGTGAAAACGATGGAACCCCTCTATAAAAAAAGAGAAAAAGAGGTGTTGAGAAAGAAAAGAAAAGAAATGAGTTGAATAAAGTTTGATCATTGTATTGTGTTGTGAAAATAAAAAGGGCATATCCCAAATTGGTTGTGAGCTTTGAAAAGGCCAAAGATGAGTTGTGAAAATGAGAAGAACGAAGAAAAAGGGAAAGATGAGAAGAGTAAGCAATGCTTCTTGAAGGTAGAGTCACTAAACCGAAGATGATCATACATTTACCCTCAGCCCCATTGCAAGCCTGGAAAGTCCTTTTAGATTCTACATGAGCCTAGTGATGTGTTGGTTGGAAAATACGGGCAAGCCTATGGGTTTAGTCATGCATGTTTTTCTCATTTGAGAGTGTGAGTGTTGATTTTGATTCCTTAATCATATCAGTTGATAAGCTTTGTGAGAGCTTGGAATCATCTTTACTGCGAGGGCATTTGAATACTTTGTTGGGCATGAAGTTGCATTTAAAGTGAGCATTTGTGAACATGACCTCTAATTGATGATGGCTAGTCAGAAATTTAAACTTTGAGTGCATATTTGATCATTGCATAGTTAGATTGAACCTTGTGTGCATTCTCATGTGGATTCTCAAGGAGCACTGTTAGTAGACATCCTAGTTGAACTGATTGACCTCTTGTTTTACTTAAAGACAAGGAAAAGTTTAAGTTGGGGGTGTTGATGAGTCGGTAGTTTTGACTCATTTAGAGCTTCAGGTGTACTAAATTGGTGTTTTTAATGCCTATTTTGCACGCATAACTAATGTTAAATTGTTTATGTAAAACAAGGAAACTTGAGCATGAGGCAAGGACAAGATTATTCAAAAGAAGCTAAAACGTTCTAAAATTGAATAAAAAAGAACGCTGGAGCTCGCAAAACACAACTCGGTAACTCGCCGAGTGGAATTGCATATCACCTAAAGTTCCAGCTGATGAGGAAAAGAGTCGAGTCAAGTCGATGAGCCTTGGAGCTAATCGGTGAATCACAGATCAGAATGGGGAGCCCGACTTTGATCGCCTAAAGTTCCTGAAGGAGTGAGTACTAAAGTCAAGAATTAATAGGCGAGAACGTGCAAGTTGACGGATCGTCGGGGTGATGGGCTAGCCCGACTTATGCCACCGAGTGGTCCCATAATTTGTTATGTGGGAAATTTTTGTGAGAGTATAAATAGAGTTTTTGAAAAGAGAGTAAGGGAGTTTTGGAACCAGTTAACTGAGACTAAGAAGTACTCTTGCACTTTGAATATATGTGATTGCTTTTGAACTATTTTTGTGGATTTTTTGGATTTAAGACTTTGGGTGTAATTCTAATTGGTAGCATTTTGCTTTTGAAGATCATGTGAATCAATGGATGACATATTTAGTAACAATTTCTTCACTTTTGCTATGATTGGTAAAACTCCAATGCCTTAGTGGTGTGATTATGTGTTCAATTGCTTAATTAGCTTATTGGTATTATGAATTGCTGAATTTGTAGCTAGGTTGAAATGGGTTCAATTGTTAATTCATGTTTTCATTTATGAATAAAAGTTGAAAATTCATTTCTAGTCTATATCACTTTGTAAGCTTGTAAAAGTTGCGTTTGAGTGGAATTGACAGTTAATGATTGTATGGGCTGTTGCTTTTACTACCTAGCTTGTTAAAGTGGGTTCAATTAAGGTACAAGATTGTTTTCTAGTGCAATGTCTGTTGGGGTTTGATGGAACCCAATTGAATGTACGATAGTTGATTTTCAAATAGCTATTGTACTTATGATCTTTCCTACCCATTGATATTCAGCATATTTAAGCAATTCATGATTACCCATTTAGCAAAATTAGTAGTTGGACACTCACACACCCCTAAGGTCCTTTCTCCCTTTGATTAAATTCGTTGTTAATTCTGTTGTTATATTCGATTACTAAATCTTCACTCATATTTGATAATCTAAATCTTATGATTTACTTCATGTTTCATATCAACTTTTAAAACTCTACAAAAGACTAGAACACTAACTTACTTCGTAGTTGAGTTCTATACTAGATCACTCCTCATGGGATTGACCCCAACTCTTTGTTGGGTTTATACTTGCAAGCGACCGCCTACACCTTGAATTGTTATAGGTGTAGTTGAGCGTTATCAGTCATCTTCAATCACACTAATCTTCTTTCAATCTCATAGGATCAGTTCATAGAATCTCTTTTTGGTCTCATTTATGTGAATAACAAATCAACTAATTACCTTCTGGAATCTTTCTTTTGACCGGACAAATAGATCTGAACTATAATCTCTCTTTCGAGCAAACCATAGAAATTAAACCTAAATTGCATGCATTAAAATAATCAATCTCTTTCAAGTATCAATCGAAGATTAAAAATTGTATTAAGTTTGCAACCTTAAACCATGAATTAGCCTCATGCTAATTAGCCTTAATCCATGAATGAAAAACAAAAAAACTGAGCAAAACATAATACCCATTACATTAAATCAACATTCAACCACATTATTGTACCCTTACACATGGATTCTTAGCCACCCATCACAAAATATAATCAACACCTACTTTTATTTCAACTTCCAATTGTCAATTGCAATAGTAAAGTTCAAAACCCTAAACTAAAGATGTTTTTCACAAGGTAAAATATCTCATACCCAATTGTCTAAAAACAAAAGCTCCGCAAAATTCTTCTATGCCAAAAATCTCTAAAAACTCTCTAAAAAGCTCTCTTTTCTCTCTCCATTGGGCTAATTATAATTTCCCAAAATATGTCCCAAAATTCATGTTGTGTCGAACATGGCTACAATAGTCAGGCTCACTGAACATGATCGGCGAATCACCGTCTATTCCTGAGCTCACCTTTTATTTGCTTTAGTCATTAGGTATTTAAATCCCAGTTGGTGAACTCGTTTGAGTTTACTTTTCACATTAGGTGGATCGCCCATTACCACCTTTTTCACATTTTAAGCCTTAATTTTTTTATCCATGTCTTGTCACTTTCGAGGATGGTCATCTTGTTCGCCCTTCCTTTTCGGTGAATTGCCGTTTAGCTTTCGATTTACCGACCTACCTCGATTATCTTTAATTGTGAGCATTGCCATATTGGGTGAGGTCATGCCATTTGGACGATCCGGTCTTTTGATTTAGTGACTATCAGAGTGGAGTTTATACATTTTAAATCATTTTTGCCTTTCTTTCAAGTATTCATCCTCGCCTTGTCCTTTAGACTTCATAGTTGCAAATCATCAAAATATTATCAAAATAGGACATAATTAGGCATTAAGGACACTAATTTTAAAACTTAAAAGGCTTCAAAAAATGTAACTCGACCACTCATCAGATGGCAGTAAATCTAAACAGGGTGTTGGCCTCAAATAATCGTGTCAATCAATTCTATGATTTTGATGAATTCTTGCGGAAGGCATATGGTAATTCACCTGTCTACAATGTGAAGGAAAATTTTTTGCATGATGAGAAGATCATACATTAGGTGTTTTAGATAGGAGATTGGGTGTTGCTTTTTAGTACCCGATTGGGTGGAGCCATGTAAGTTAAAAATGCTGAAGGCTCTAAGATTAAGATTAATGGGCACTGCTTGAAGATATACTTTTGAGAGGGTCGTGATGTGAAAATAATTGAAGTTTTTTATTAGGATGATGTTTTAAACCATGTCCATTTGATGCCACCACGTTAACTAAGACAGTTCTTTGGTGAAACCCATGTTTTTAATTGTTTTCCAATAATGGTTGTCACTTATGCCGGTTAAAGAATACTCCATCAACAAAAGCATTTTGGGTTAGCTACAGAGATATCCGTGACTTCCTTACTGCAGTGGGTGAACTCATTTTAGCTTTCCTAGTTAGGCAAAAAATTCTCCATTTAGTCCTGTAATATTTGGTGCAAACAAGACTCACTCCGTGATTCACCGAATCTAAACAACGTGCCCACATTTACTTGCTTTTCTTGAAGAACAAATTTGGAGTAGACCCTGTCAAATTTAGAGAACACCGTCCCTGATGGTGACTCAGCCTTGCACATTGAGCAGTCCCATTTTTCTCATTGAGTAGCAGACGCCTTGAGTTGGAGGACATGGAGTATGGGTAGCCTAGCCTTCCTTTCTATTTCAGAGCGGTCCTTGGCTATGGACATTCAGTCTTTAGCCAATCAGATGAGCAGGCTTGATATTTCAAATTCCAGCCTAGTGTTAGCTTATGTGGGGGTTTAGTCATTTCTACTTGATCAGGTCCATAGTCGTCAGTTTGAGGATCAGGCGTTGGTGGCACTCAGAGATAGATTTTTGGCGGGTGATGTTGGGCAGGTTTCCTTAGATTCAGATGGGGTTTTGAGATTTGCTAGCCGTTTGTGTGTTTTGAGAGTTGGTGACTTGATTCAGCTGATCCTTAGTGAGGCCCAGGACTCCAGGTATTCTATCTATCCAAGCACAGCTAAGATGTATCGTGACTTGAGGAAGCACTATTGGTGGAGCAGTATGAAGAGAGACATCTCGGACTATGTGTTAGGTTGCTTATGTTGCCAGCAGGTGAAGGCCGAGCATTTGAGGCCGGGTGAAGAGTTGCAAAGATTACCCATTCCTGAGTGGACGTAGGAGCGTATCACCATGGACTTCATTGTTTGGTTGCCACGGACTTCTAGAGGTGTTGACAGCATTTGAATCATTGTGGATCGATTGACCAAGTCAGCACACTTCCTTGCCGTTCATTCTTATTTCAGTGCTGAGAGGTTGGCCCGTATCTACATTCGGGAGGTAGTCCGTCTTTATGGTGTGCCTATTTCTATCATCTCAGACCACGGTTCACAGTACACTTCCAGCTTTTGGAGAGTACTTCAGGAGGAGTTGGACACCCGTGTCGATCTTAGCACAACTTTTCATCAACAGACAGATGGCTAATCGGAGCATACTATTCAAGTTCTTAAGGATATGTTGCGGGCCTATGTTATGGATTTTGGAGGCCAGTGGGATCAGTTCTTTCATTTGACGGAGTTTGCGTACAAAAATAGCTACCATTCCAGCATCCAGATGGCCCCATTGGAGGCCTTATATGGTAGGTGTTGTCACACTCCAGTTGGTTGGTTCGAGTCTAAAGAGCATAGGCCGCAGGTACAGATTTGTTTCAGGAGTCCTTAGAGCATGTTAAATTGATTCAGGATCGGCTCAAGATGACATAGATTAGGTGAAGTAGTTATGCAGACCGCGTGCATGGACTGTTGAGATTTGCCGTGGGTGGTAGAGTATTCCTCTAAGTGTCGCCCATGAAGGGCGTGATGAGATTTGGGAGGAGGGGCATGCTTAGCCTCAGGTACATTGGGCCTTTTGAGGTTTTGAGGGCAGTTGGTGAGGTTTCTTATGAATTAGCTCTACCTCCAGCATTCTCACCTATTCATCTGGTTTTCCATTTTTTGATGATGTGCCATTATGTTCCAGATGAGTCTCATGTGCTCCAGTATGATGCAGTTGAGTTGGATGATCGCCTGACCTATATTGAGGAGCCAGTTGCTATTTTGGCCAGAATTGTGAGGCAGCTGAGGTCGAGAGCCATTCCTGTAGTTAAGGTTCATTGGAGACATCGTCAAGGTTAGGACGCTAGCTGGGTGACCGAGTGGGAGATGCGGGAGCAGCTCCCGGGCTTATTTGAGCCCTCAGGTACTTCTTGATCCTTACTTTCGTGGATGAAAGTCCTTTTAGTAGTGGATGTTGTAATGACCCTCAAGGTCATTTCTTTATTGATGCCTTATTTCTATTGTTTAGAGCATTCCCGTAGTGACCCCAAGTCATTTATGACTTGCTGGCACTGACTGTTCGGTCGCCTGGTCGTTCGTTTGGTTTTTATGCCTATTTTCCTATTTTGGAGCTTTTGAACCATGAAAAAATGATTTCGGTCATAAATTCAGGTTAACGACCTCAGATTGGAATTCTGACTGTTCCATCAGCTCCGGAGCGGCCAAATTAGGCTAGAAGTATGGTTTGCTGGAGTACCGGGGTTTTCGGTGTGATTTTGGGGGAAGTTAGCTCTTTAGCCTTCAAAAATTTGGCTTAAGGTTGACTTCAGTCAACATTCTTGGTAAATGTGCTCGGATGAAATTTCTGACAGCGCGATTAGTTCCAGAATGCTGAGTTTAGTCTAGGATGACCCTTCGAGAACTTTCGAGAGCTTCCGATCAAAATCCGAGGGCTTCGGTAGAAATTGTCTAAAATGGCCAAATGGGTGTGGGACCACTTTTTGTCGAAACGACCTCATATGGAATTTTTTACTACGCCATTGAGTCTTGAACTTCAAATTCGAGGGGTTAGTATATGTCGTTTGCACGCACGGGGTTCCAAATGAATCCCGAGCAACCCATCAGAGTTTTGGAGTTGCCAAAACTCAGCTGGTGCAGCTGTCAAAATTGCAGATATCCCATCTCTCCGCGTTCACGGGAAAGGCTCCGCGTTCGCGAAGGAGTGAGGGAGTCTACTATGCGTTCGCAGGCCAGAGACCGCGTCGCGGAGGTCTGTTACCCTGTGCTACGCGTTCACTTGAGCTACTCCGTGTTCGTGGCAGTCTGTGAGGGGTAGGTTTTCTTGTTCTCCACGCTCGCGGAGGTCAGTGTAAGTGTGTAGTCCTTGTTCTCCGCATTCACAATCTTGGGGCCGCATTCGTGGAGCTGTGGGTTGATTCTCTCTGCGTTCGAGGAGCTCTAGCCGCATTCGCGGAGTAGTGCGTTCACGGAGAAAAGCAGGTAGCAGTGGTTAAATAATGGAGGTCGAGACTCATTTGGTTGATAAATTCAAAAAATCATATCTCCATCCTCGATTGTTGGTTTTCGGTGATTCGAAGTCCCAGGCATTCAGATTCTCGTTGGCTTCGTGCGTTTTTTGCTGTTTAGCATTGGATACTCCTCGATTATCATGAATTAGAGGCGTAAGTTGCTTTCTTAGCCTAATTGTGTAAAGTTTTCCATTTTCTTGTTGTTGGCTGTTTGGAGCTGATTCGAGCCCTGATTAGCATATCGTTTTGGGCTGTAGGTTCGGGGGAGGATTTAGGACCTCTTCACGGAGTCTATTCTAGAAAATCCAGAGCGGGTCCCACATTCCCGATTTTAACTCCGAAACTGGTCTGTCTTCGAAATTGATGATTTTAGTTTCTAAACGACCGTATTGATGCTGTGACTCTACTTTTGATGGCGTGGCAACAGTCTGAGGCCATTCGAAAGGGGAAATCTCTAGTTGAGTGACTTGGAGAGCGTGTGATCGACTTTTTGGTAGGTTTTAACTTCTCTTCTTTCTAGATTGAGCATGATTGTGCAAATACTTGTCGACTTGTGTGAATCTAGGGTTGGGTAGCTAGTATTGTTCTTCTTCTTCTCCGATTTTCTTCAATTAAAGTTAATTTTTGGGCTGTTCGGGATTAGCATCGTGCCTTAGGTTGAGTTGTTGGCTTGAGTTATTGGTAATTTGTTGTGGATTATCTACTGGGTGGTTATCCGTTGATGCATGTGTGGGTTCGGGATAATTGCTTGATTTTTACTGATTTCAGTTTGTTTCTGTGATTGTTTCGGCCTTAGAATAGGCTAGGGTAGTATTGCCTTACTCCCATGTACCTGGTTGACTTGAGTATGTATCAGACATTGTTTCGGAAGGACTAGGTCCTTGTAGACTGGTTTAGCAGACTTTGGTCTGATAGTTGAGCCTTAGTTTAGGCATTTCCGTGGCTAACGAACCTTCCGATTCTTTCTCTTTTATTTCTATGATTCTGGGAGGCTTTCGAAAGATTTTGCTATTTCACCAAGTATCGGTTGGTTTATGCTAGGCTGGGAACCTTCGGTTGATACACTTATGGGGGTGGCGGCCCATGGTGTTTAGTTTTGCAGTGTATTATTAAGTGGTGATTTTATTCGGTTCTAGGCTGTTGGCTCTTTTATTTGGTTTGAGGTTGTGGGCTCCAATACACAAGTAATGTTACACGGTTAGCATTCGGTATTTGCAGTGCAGGATGTCAGGGGTAGGCGCAAGTTCTGATCCGCAGCTGACGTTATACAATTGCTGCTCGTTATTTCTAGGGTGACACCGTTGAGCGCATGCTACTAGTCCTAGCTGCACAACTGATTTTATCCAAATGGAGCCAATATTTCCAGCGCTAGACTATCGAGCGTAGGTTGTTTTATTCCAGTCCGAGGCTGACGTTACACGGATGGGACCTGGTATTGCCATCTCAGGGTTGATGATTTAGTTGGACCTAGGGGTTATTCCAGTCCGAGGCTGAGGATGAACGTGTGGAACCTGGTATTGCCAGCTCGGGGCTAATAATTGGGCTGGGCCCAGGTAGTGTTCTTGCTTGAGGCTGACATTACCCGGTTAGAGTCTGGTATTTCTAGCTCATGGCTGATGATTGGGCGAGGGCCAAGTGTTATCTTTTCGGGTCCGAGACCCATGGTGTTGAGGCTTCTGCAGTTAGGTTTTCTTTCATTTCTTGAGAATAACTCTTTTGTGTACCTGTCGGACTTATGGGGGTACGTTCGGGCTTTATTTAAACTTGCGCATGAGTGTGCCAAGTGGGTCTTATGGGGGGCTCAGCTGGGTATAGCTTAGTTGTTCTTGTTGCGTTTCGCTTTCTCTGCTTCTGTTTTCCGTTGACCTCTGTTTGTGCTGATTCTATCTTGTCTATCTGTTTTTACCTTTCTTGCTTAGTCGACCTATGATGCCTACTGGGTATCTGCTATTTTGGTACACATGGTATACTCTGCATCTATTTTCGTATTGCAGGTCCGAGCACTAGTTATCAGCGTTGAGATCGAGTCTGCAGCTGTCTGTTCAGGTGACGAGGGTGAGCACATGGCGTTCTTGGATTACTTGTCTCCTTTTATATTGTATATTTTGACTTATCTTTGCCTTTGAGACAGTTTTTTCTGTGGTCCACTTTTGGCACTTGTATTCTTGCTAGTAGTTCTGTACTTATGACTTCCAGGTTCTGGGAGGTGTGTTGTATATATAGTGTGGTTTCGTTTCAGCCTACTTTATGTGTTTTATTTGTTGCTTTTGATTTATTGAGGTTAGTTTCCACCCGTAGTCCCATTACTGTTAAGTTCTGGGATAGAGTTTTGGCTGTCCTACTGGTGGGGTGGTAGGCGCCATCTCGACTCGAGAGATCAGGTCGTGACAATTTTGTATTAGGAATATGCATAACTTAACCTGATTTTTACATATCTCTATTGGGACCCTATTCATCACTTTTAGTGAATCAAGAAATAGGTTTGATTGTCAATCTTTTTGATATATATCAGGCATTGCATTCTTTGGATAATTCAATTCGAAGCAATTGGATGTCTAACTTGGGACTATATGACATGACCGATCAATAGATCCACCTTTTTCATATATTCCATACATCACACTAGATAGATATCATATTCATGGAATACGTTTCACTTTCAAGATGCCTTGGTGGTGAATGGTAGACACGTGAGACTCAAAATTTCATGCTAAAGAGCGTGGAGGTTCGAGTCCTCTTCAAGGCATCATATTGAGAATGCTCATTGAATGTCCATTCCCAATAAGAGTGATCTGAGCTCTTGGGATTGGAATAAATTTGGTAGGGGATTGTGAAATCTTGGTCATCTTCTCTGTCTAATGAATGGGGAGTACTCTTTAAAATCATTCGCACGTAACCCAGTAGATAAAGTACATTATATAATCCAGGGATTAGCGACTTACCCATTCAGTGACTTTATCACTGGACGTTCCAAAAATGGGGACTATCGGGGAAATTCAATATCATGGACGTCTGTTGGCATTCCAGCCTTCCTTCTTCTTTCAGGACCTATCCGAAAGAGAATCCAGTACTTCTTGGTCGTGAATATCTAAAGTGGTTGTTTGTTATTCAAGAATTCTTGTTTAGGCAGTTAATACCACCCATACATAGTGTTTTGATCTAAGATTTCAATTCTTCTGTGTTTCAGCAGTAAGCTATTCTTTCATGGAGCTAAGGTCCATAATATGGAAGAAACAAGCATTTCCACGACTTTTCCACCCAGTCAATTCTGTTCCACTTAATGCCTCTTTTATGGCCACATATCTTTCCGGCCAAGGAATGGGAAATATTTCTCCTGTTACATGAATCCAATTTTCATTTCATTAGGGAAAGCCATCTTTTTCTCAATAATGCTTTGGCCATTTGATCCAATAGTGTTCCGTTAGATAGGAATAGATTTAATAAATACTGATAACTCTTCGATAGAGTACTAGAGTGGAACGATCCATTAGATATTGAACTATTAGTTCTAAGCCATCTCTGATGATTAATCAACAATTTGAAGTGCTTTTTGTCACGACCCAAGGTACCCCCCTAGATGTGACATGGTGTACAAGACCCCAAGAGGCCCCATACAAGCCCTTAGCATACATTACATACAAGATATTATAGAATAAAAGTTCAAAAGAGAATTTCATATCAAAGCTTTAAAAAGAAACAACGAAAGTCTAAATCTCATGTCTCAAAGCCAATCTAATATAAAGAACAAGATTTGGGACGTAACCCAATACAATCCAAAAACTAAAAGAAAATACATGAAAAAGAATTAAGAGCTAGGCTATGTCCTCGGATGAATGAGAACTCACCAAGTCTTCTATCAACTCTCTATTCGAACTCTATCCACGAGTGGAAGGTGAATTGCCACGTCCTACACCAAAGAAGTTAATGTAGGCAAAAGTATGCGTTAGCACAATTAAGAACTAAGTATGATAGCAACGCACATAAACACACAAATCATGCTAGAGTGAAATATAATCATGACAAGCAATGGCCAAACTTAAAACATGATAAACATGAGAAAACATGAAACATAAAGCATATATCAAGGCCAAAGCAAGCCAAATCAGCTTTCTTTCTTTTCTTTACTTCATCATGAGAACACTTGTTCAATAACTTGTGGGGAATAGCCTTAACCGACATATAAGATCATGTGAGCTATCAACATGGAATCCGGTGTCTACCCCACAATGAAAAGGGGTGTCCTACTTGCCAAGGTAAGACCATGAACTTCTTAGCTTATGTGGATCCACTAGCTAATGTCTACTTAAAGACAACATCCTATGGTGGCAACATAGTTTATAGGATAGAGATTGCTTTTGGAGACTCGGCCTCAACTAACGAGAGAGCTCCATCTAGAAAACCCGGCCATTACTAATGGGAGAACTTTCACTAAAAGACCCGGCCTCTACTAACAGGAGGGCTTCTATCTCAATATCCACTTGGTGCTAAGCATAATTCCCACGGATTAGTCATTAACATATTCATATCATTATACATGGAGAGGTACAACTAGGGTTACCAATCCAAGCTAGAAATCATGTTTATAGACGTTTCATCTTCCATGGACCTTGTCAAAGTTTACGTCATTAAAATAGCTCCTTAAGAACATGGGTAATCACCTCTTGTTCTTTTAAGTCATATTGGGAGTATTATGTGAGAAACCCTTTCACAACTCAACCATTGCATCATCATATCATAAAATTGGTAATCCACTCTCAAAGCACTCTTAATTCATTATTAACTTCATATGAGACATGCATAAGTTCATTAGCCTCTTCTTTACTTAGCTCATCATGCTCATAATTCATAGTTCATAGAGTTCATATGGGTTCATAATAGTTCAACTCATATCATGCAAATCAATGCAAGCTCATGCTTAGAAAGCCATAATTAAGCTAAATGACGGAGGGGACCTACGATCCGTAGGTCAGACGACAGACCGTACTGTCTTTCCGTCAAAAGATTCAGAAACTAAATTTTAGGGGGATTTTCAACGACGACATCAATGTACGGTTCGTAGGTCCATCGATGGAACGTACATTGTTGTCGTAGGTTAGCCTTTTGAGTCAAAAATTTAAACTAAGTTTGGGGGACACCTACGAGACCTAGCTACGGACCGTCAATCAACCTACGACACGTCTTGCTAATTCGTAGGTCAATGTTTAGAAACCTGGAAATCCTGAAGTGCACAGTGGCATCGACGGTTCCCTACCTACGGCCCGTAGGTGGCCTCCTTAGGTCACTGACTTAAGTTAAATTCTGCATTTTCATTCTTTGGAAGTTAGGGTTATTACAACATCTCTCCCTTGGGAGCATTCGCCCTCAAATGAGAATCAAGACACTATGAGAAGGGTAATAGGTACTGACTAACAACCCAACAAAGCATGCAATCAAATAAGTGCACATATCAGAGGAGGAAAGATCAACTCAATGCTAAAGCATGATCAACACGTCATATCATGAAGACTTTATGCAACTCATACTCAAATACACATAATTATATAAGAAAATTCATGAACATGCATAATCAAGGAATCATGGTATTCATCTATGGCACATGAGACCAACTAATGAACCATGAGGAACTAGGTACCTCAAGCTAGAGTAGGATCGAAAGGAAATAGATGAGGATATTGGGACATCATATCGGCCTCGGCCTCCCAAGTAGCACCCTCTACTAAATGACTCCTCCATAGAACTTTCATGGAAGTAACTACTTTATTTTTAACTTCTGAACTTGCCAGTCTAAAATCTCAACCGGAACTTCTTCATAAGTAAGACTATCCTTTATGCCAAGATTCTCCAATGGCACTATAGATATCGGATCACCAACACACTTCTTCAACAATGAGACATGGAAAACCAGATGCACCGATGCCAAAACATTAGGCAAGTCAAGCTCATAAACAACCTTACAACCACGTCTCAAAATTGGATATGGGCCTACATAACGGGGACTAAGCTTTCCTTTCTTCCCAAATCTCATTACACCTTTCATGGGTGAGAGTTTCAAGTAAACCCAATCATCAACATCGAATTCTAATTATCTTCTTCTAACATCGACATAGGACTTTTGTAGACTTTGGGCCGTTTTCAACCTTTCTCTAATAAGCCAAACTTTCTCCATAACCTCATGCACCAACTCTGGGCCTATCAAAGCAACTTCACCAACTTCAAACCAACCTATAGGAGACCTATACCTCCTACCATAGAGAGCCTCAAATGGAGCCATACCAATGCTAGAATGGTAGCTATTATTATAAGCAAACTCAA